>CM046944.1:50139778-51425501 GCA_025698515.1 Gossypium sturtianum | reverse complement strand
CTTATAATACAAATAGTCAGATATACGGTATGCAGAAATAGAATGGGCCTGAGCCCATCACTGACACAGTATCAGGTGGGTCTTAGCCCATAACAGAACCAGGTGGACCTAAGTCCATTAGAGAACCAGTATCAGATGCAGATATGCAGATCGAAATCCAGCCCAATCCAACCAATTCACCACCCGTACCAACCAACACACCATGGGGGATAAAATCGACCCACCCAGCCAACACACCAAGCTTAGCACTGGTTGCGGCACTAAGTCAACAGAACGGCTCGGTGTCGTAGACAGAACGCTAAAAGCCATAAATATTGTAGCATCGCTGCCGGTTAAAAGAACGGCTAAAAGCCATAAATATCGCAGCATCGCTGCCGGTTAACAGAACGGCTAAAAGCCATAAATATCGCAGCATTGCTCTCGGTTAACAGAACGGCTAAAAGCCATAAATATCGCAGCATCACCGCTTGCCAACGAACGGCTAAAAGCACGGCTAAAAGCCATAAATATCACAACATCGCTGCCGGTTAACAGAACGGCTAAAAGTCATAAATATAGCAGCATCGCTGCCGGTTAATCGAATGGCTAAAAGCCATAAATATCGCAGCATTGCTGTCGGTTAACAGAACGGCTAAAAGCCATAAATATCGCAGAAAGGCTGAAAGCCTTGTACAGAACGGCAATGGGCCGTACACTTCCTCTATAACTTTGTCCCAACCCCATGCAATATGTCGTGTATGTCATGCTCAATCATCACAGGTGTATGCAGAATGACCATACTCAGTAACAGTCATTTAACATATATTACAAGCATATCAGTCACACGACCACAGTCAAGTCAGTTAAAACACAGTCATATGATCACAATCAAATCATGGCACAAAATCAGTCATTTACCCTCAAGGGCAAAATAGTCATTTTACCCTATAAGGGTATTTCGGTAATCCTACCCTTCAGGGGTATTTCAGTAATTCTACCCTTCAG
This sequence comes from Gossypium sturtianum, assembly GCA_025698515.1. Taxonomy (NCBI): domain Eukaryota; kingdom Viridiplantae; phylum Streptophyta; class Magnoliopsida; order Malvales; family Malvaceae; genus Gossypium; species Gossypium sturtianum. The sequence goes on along the minus strand of CM046944.1, from coordinate 51,424,517 downwards.
GGGTAATTCAGTAATTCTACCCTACAAGGGTAATTCAGTAATTTTGCAAATCGAGGGTATTTCAGTAATTTTACAAACCTCGGGTATTCTAAACAGAGATAACGATACGAATCGGCCTAGGGCCCATTCTCGGCCCAAATGGGCCCACACGCTCGTGTGGCCCATTATCCCAAATCTAGCCATAGATATTAGATTCACATAGTCCAGTCCAATATTTACTGCACAATCATACAACTTATTCATATGGGCCTACGGGCCCATTGGGCCCACTTGGCCCAAGGCAGCCTAAACCCATGAGATCACTCATGAGGGCCTCAACTATCGCATCGAAGCTCCCACACGTACGCTCCCACCGTCGTGTGGCTACCATCACCGTGTGACTGGCATTTCGGCATTTGCCGCTCTACAGCTAGAGTAGTGCGAAATATACACCTGATAGGAATCTGGTGTTAATATGTGCTCCAAACACTCCTATGCCCAAACTCCAACCAAGTTATGCTTACTCTTCTCATAGATCGCGCTATTTAAAGCCAGCTTCTCGCCTACTCTCATGCTAGCTTCCCGATGTGGGATCCCTCCATCAATCCACCAAAACCATTCCAAATTATTAAAATAGTCACATTTCGCATGCAAGGGGTTTCGAACTCAGTCTCCCCTGTAACTTAATCCACGCTGGTAGCCACCTTACCAACTAGCTCCTTGTGTAACAAAACAAGCACAACTAAATATAAGCCTATGGGCCAAAGTCTAAGTTCATTTAAAAGGAAATCAAAATGAATTGCAAGCGCCAAGACTTGAACCCATGCTCCCTTGCAACCTTAATGACGCCTTGCCACTAGACCACTCACTTCCTTGTGTCATATTTTAACCAAACAAATTTATAAGGCCTTCCAACTAACGCTAACTCCCCTTTAAGGAAAAACGAAAATTTTTGCTAGAGCTCTGGTTTGAACCCAGGACTTCTCCAATGCTCCCAACTCTTCCTAAATCACTTTGCCACTAGACTAAACATGCAATTAGTGAAATTTCCTCGCACAACTAAAATCCAAATGCTCTGATACTCGAAGCCCATTTCTCCTAGGCCCAAAATTTGGGGCGTTACAATTCACCCCTCCTGAAAGAAATTTTGTCCCCGAAATTTCCAACTAACAGGGTGGTTGCGTAACAACTACACCCCTACGCTACCGCTGCGCACTCTCATCCCAATAACACTAATACACTTTTAACTTAATCTTGAAACCTCTTACACACAACCAAACATCTAACCACAGAAGCAAATAGATATTTATCACACATGCACACAATTTCTATATCCAACGCCACATCCAAACATTTCCAAACATACACAGAATACAAAATCTAAACTCAAGTGTCTCAGTTTTAAACAGTTAATAGTATCAAGGAAACTTACAGATTCGGCACGAGACTCTGGTCAACCACACTTTCAAAAAAATAATCGAAAACATTTTGAATACCCCAAATCTTTTCAAATCCTTTGAAACAATTCTTTCGAATTCAATTTTAAAACCTAATCCACAGTGGGTTTTGCAACTGCTCTAATACCACTAAATGTAACACTCCAAACCCAGCCTAGAAGTTAGGCTCGAATCAAGCGTGTCACATTGGAGTGTTTCTCGAAAAACCATGTTTTCGTTTGCGTTCGTTTATTTTCAAAACGTGGTTTATAAAAAAAAGAACTATTCCCTTTCCAAAATGTTATTAATCCCTTTGTAAAATCTTTTTCAATTGCAGAAGCTTAATTAAAATAAATGATTTATGGAAACATGATATTTAAAAATTGGGTTGAAGAAACGTAGTGTTTGAAAGCGATTCATTGTTTTGGAAAATCATGTCCTACCTCTAGCATGAGATATTAAACATACTTACATAAATATCCTAAATAAAAGTTAAAAATAGAGAGGTCGATTTCAACCCCACTCAAAAATTTGAAGTGCATAAAAAGTGAACAAAATAGAAAAACATGTGTGGTCAGGTGGTCGTGATCTCCGAGTCCCTCGCAAAGACCGATCCTCCTAATGCCGGGGATTACCCGCACAGCTTAGACGAGAAGGGTGGGGTTTAAAACTCAGTGTGTAATCCCTTATAATACAAATAGTCAGATATACGGTATGCAGAAACAGAATGGGCCTGAGCCCATCACTGACACAGTATCAGGTGGGTCTTAGCCCATAACAGAACCAGGTGGACCTAAGTCCATTAGAGAACCAGTATCAGATGCAGATATGCAGATCGAAATCCAGCCCAATCCAACCAATTCACCACCCGTACCAACCAACACACCATGGGGGATAAAATCGACCCACCCAGCCAACACACCAAGCTTAGCACTGGTTGCGGCACTAAGTCAACAGAACGGCTCGGTGTCGTAGACAGAACGGCTAAAAGCCATAAATATTGTAGCATCGCTGCCGGTTAAAAGAACGGCTAAAAGCCATAAATATCGCAAAGATCGCCGCCGCTAATTATGAAACGGCTAAAAGCCATAAATATCGCAAAGATTGCTCTCGGTTAATGTAACGGCTAAAAGCCATAAATATCGCAGCATCACTGTCGGTTAACAGAACGGCTAAAAGCACGGCTAAAAGCCATAAATATCACAACATCGCTGCCGGTTAACAGAACGGCTAAAAGTCATAAATATAGCAAGATCATTTGCCGGTTAATCGAATGGCTAAAAGCCATAAATATCACAAAGATCGCTGCTCGGTTAATGTAACGGCTAAAAGCCATAAATATCGCAGAAAAGGTCAAAGCCTTGTGCGTAACGGCAATGGGCCGTACACTTCCTCTCGTAACTTTGTCCCAACCCCATGCAATATGTCGTGGTATGTCATGCTCAATCATCACAGTGTATGCAGAATGACATATACTCGAATATGATCATTTAACATATATTACAAGCATATCATCACACGACCACGCCACGTCGCTTAAAACACGATCATATGATCACAATCAAATCATGGCACAAAATCAGTCTATTTACCCTCAAGGGCAAAATAGTCATTTTACCCTATAAGGGTATTTTCGGTAATCCTACCCTTGTGGGTATTTCAGTAATTCTACCCTTCAGGGGTAATTCAGTAATTCTACCCTACAAGGGTAATTCAGTAATTTTGCAAATCGAGGGTATTTCAGTAATTTTACAAACCTCGGGTATTCTAAACAGAGATAACGATACGGATCGGCCTAGGGCCCATTCTCGGCCCAAATGGGCCCACACGCTCGTGTGGCCCATTATCCCAAATCTAGCCATAGATATTAGATTCACATAGTCCAGTCCAATATTTACTGCACAATCATACAACTTATTCATATGGGCCTATGGGCCCATTGGGCCCACTTGGCCCAAGGTAGCCTAAACCCATGAGATCACTCATGAGGGCCTCAACTATCGCGTCGAAGCTCCCACACGTACGCTCGCACGCTCGTGTGGCTACCATCACCGTGTGACTGGCATTTCGGCATTTGCCGCTCTACAGCTAGAGTAGTGCGAAATATACACCTAATAGGAATCTGGTGTTAATATGTGCTCCAAACACTCCTATGCCCAAATGCCAACCAAGGTATGCTTACTCTCCTCATATATCGCTCTATTTAAAGCCAGCTTCTCGCCTACTCTCATGCTAGCTTCCCGATGTGGGATCCCTCCATCAATCCACCAAAACCGTTCCAAATTATTAAAATAGTCACATTTCGCATGCAAGGGGTTTCGAACTCAGGCTCCCCTGTAACTTAATCCACGCCGCTAGCCACCTTACCAACTAGCTCCTTGTGTAAGAAAACAAGCACAACTAAATATAAGCCTATGGGCCAAAGTCTAAGTTCATTTAAAAGGAAATCAAAATGAATTGCAAGCGCCAAGACTTGAACCCATGCTCCCTTGCAACCTTAATGACGCCTTGCCACTAGACCACTCACTTCCTTGTGTCATATTTTAACCAAACAAATTTATAAGGCCTTCCAACTAACGCTAACTCCCTTTAAGGAAAAACGAAAATTTTTGCTAGAGCTCCGTTTGAACCCGTGACTTCTCCAATGCTCCCAACTCTTCCTAAATCACTTTGCCACTAGATTAAACATGCAATTAGTGAAATTTCCTCGCACAACTAAAATCCAAATGCTCTGATACTCGAAGCCCATTTCTCCTAGGCCCAAAATTTGGGGCGTTACAATTCACCCTCCCGAAAGAAATTTTGTCCCCGAAATTTCCAACTAACAGGGTGGTTGCGTAACAACTACACCCCTACGCTACCGCTGCGCACTCTCATCCCAATAACACTAATACACTTTTAACTTAATCTTGAAACCTCTTACACACAACCAAACATCTAACCACAGAAGCAAATAGATATTTATCACACATGCACACAATTTCTATATCCAACGCCACATCCAAACATTTCCAAACATACACAGAATACAAAATCTAAACTCAAGTGTCTCAGTTTTAAACAGTTAATAGTATCAAGGAAACTTACAGATTCGGCGCCGGAGACTCGGTCAACCACACTTTCAAAAAAAATAATCAGAAAACATTTTGAATACCCCAAATCTTTTCAAATCCTTTGAAACAATTCTTTCGGGAATTCAATTTTAAAACCCAATCCACAGCTGGGTTTTGCAACCTGGCTCTAATACCACTAAATGTAACACTCCAAACCCAGCCTAGAAGTTAGGCTCGAATCTGGCGTGTCACATTGGAGTGTTTCTCGAAAAACCATGTTTTCGTTTGCGTTCGTTTATTTTCAAAACGTGGTTTATAAAAAAAAGAACTATTCCCTTTCCAAAATGTTATTAATCCCTTTGTAAAATCTTTTTCAATTGCAGAAGCTTAATTAAAATAAATGATTTATGGAAACATGATATTTAAAAATTGGGTTGAAGAAACGTAGTGTTTGAAAACAGTTACTGTTTTGGAAAATCATGTCCTACCTCTAGCAGATATTAAACATACTTACATAAATATCCTAAATAAAAGTTAAAAATAGAGAGGTCGTATTTCAACCCCACTCAAAAAATTTGAAGTGCATAAAAAAGTGAACAAAATAGAAAAACATGTGTGGCTGTGTGGTCGTCTCCGAGTCCCTCGTAGCACCGATCCTCCTAATGCTGGGGATTACCTGCACAGTTAGACAGAAGGGTGAGTTTGCGAAAACTCAGTGTGTAATCCCTTATAATACAAATAGTTAGATATACTCAGATGCGAGAAGCAGAATGGGCCTGAGCCCATCACCGACACTGAGATCGTGGGTCTTAGCCCATATGAGAAACTGTGGACCTAAGTCCATTAGAGAACCGATGATCGATGCGATATGCGATCGAAATCCGCCCAATCCAACCAATTCACCACCCGTACCAACCAACACACCATGGGGATAAAATCGACCCACCCAAACCAACACACCAAGCTTAGCATCGTTGCGGCACTAAGTCAACGAACGGCTCTTGTCGAGAGACGTAAGCGGCTAAAAGCCATAAATATTGTAGCATCGCTGCCGGTTAAAAGAACGGCTAAAAGCCATAAATATCGCAGCATCGCTGCCGGTTAACAGAACGGCTAAAAGCCATAAATATCGCAGCATTGCTCTCGGTTAACAGAACGGCTAAAAGCCATAAATATCGCAGCATCACTGTCGGTTAACAGAACGGCTAAAAGCACGGCTAAAAGCCATAAATATCACAACATCGCTGCCGGTTAACAGAACGGCTAAAAGTCATAAATATAGCAGCATCGCTGCCGGTTAATCGAATGGCTAAAAGCCATAAATATCGCAGCATCGCTGTCGGTTAATAGAACGGCTAAAAGCCATAAATATCGCAGAAAGGCTGAAAGCCTTGTACAGAACGGCAATGGGCCGTACACTTCCTCTGTAACTTTGTCCCAACCCCATGCAATATGTCGTGTATGTCATGCTCAATCATCACAGGTGTATGCAGAATGACCATACTCAGTAACAGTCATTTAACATATATTACAAGCATATCAGTCACACGACCACAGTCAAGTCGATTTAAAACACACCATATGATCATAATCAAATCATGGCACAAAATCAGTCATTTACCCTCAAGGGCAAAATAGTCATTTTACCCTATAAGGGTATTTCGGTAATCCTACCCTTTGTGGGTATTTCATAATTCTCTACCTTCGAGGGGTAATTCGAAGAATTCTACCCTACAAGGGTAATTCAAGAATTTTGCAAATCGAGGGTATTTCAAAGTAATTTTACAAACCTCGGGTATTCTAAACAGAGATAACGACACGAATCGGCCTAGGGGCCCATTCTCGCCCAAATGGGCCCTGCACTCGTGTGGCCCATTATCCCAAATCTAGCCATAGATATTAGATTCACATAGTCCATCCAATATTTTGCACAATCATACAACTTATTCATATGGGCCTACGGGCCCATTGGGCCCACTTGGCCCAAGGCAGCCTAAACCCATGAGATCACTCATGAGGGCCTCAACTATCGCGTCGAAGCTCCCACACGTACGCTCGCACGCTCGTGTGGCTACCATCACCGTGTGACTGGCATTTCGGCATTTGCCGCTCTACAGCTAGAGTAGTGCGAAATATACACCTAATAGGAATCTGGTGTTAATATGTGCTCCAAACACTCCTATGCCCAAATGCCAACCAAGGTATGCTTACTCTCCTCATATATCGCTCTATTTAAAGCCAGCTTCTCGCCTACTCTCATGCTAGCTTCCCGATGTGGGATCCCTCCATCAATCCACCAAAACCGTTCTAAATTAGAAAAATAGTCACATTTCGCATGCAAGGGGTTTCGAACTCAGGCTCCCCTGTAACTTAATCCACGCCGCTAGCCACCTTACCAACTAGCTCCTTGTGTAGGAAAACAAGCACAACTAAATATAAGCCTATGGGCCAAAGTATAAGTTCATTTAAAAGGAAATCAAAATGAATTGCAATCGCCAAGACTTGAACCCATGCTCCCTTGCAACCTTAATGACGCCTTGCCACTAGACCACTCACTTCCTTGTGTCATATTTTAACCAAACAAATTTATAAGGCCTTCCAGCTAACGCCAACTCCCCTTTAAGGAAAAACTAAAATTTTTGCTAGAGCTCTGGTTTGAACCCAGGACTTTTCCAACACTCCCAACTCTTCCTAAATCACTTAGCCACTAGACTAAACATGCAATTAGTGAAATTTCCTCGCACAACTAAAATCCAATTACTCCGATACTCGAAGCCCATTTCTCCTAGGCCCAAAATTTGGGGCGTTACACATCAATAGTCATACAAGCCATTCAAACCACAGTACCAATTCACAACATCTCCAACAAGTTACAAGCCATATATAATATGCATATTCAAACTATCATTTCACCTTCCATAATTCAAACATATCAAGCCAAACATCAACCATATCGAGGCTAATATTGACATACCAAAACTAAATTCTTTTCATCACCAAAATACCACAACACAAACCAAACCAAATGGTCATTTCTACAACCAAAACACATGGGCCAACATTAGCCAAAATACCTATACATGCCATTATAACCAAAATTGAACCCCCGAAAGTACCAATAGAGCCGATGGATAGTGTAATATAGCTCCGACAAGCTTCCAACCCGAACGAGCTTCCGACGCACTATAGACACAGAAAATAACACAGAGTAAGCATTTAAGCTTAGTAAGTTCATATAACTTAAAACATAACTTACCATTTAATCACATATTAGGTAAGATAAACATGGAAAAATCCAACACAATTTGGCCAAATGCCTAAGCATATAAATAAAACATGTTAGTCATAATACATATATAACCAATATACATGGATGAGCACAACCATTGATTAAGTTTCCTATACATGTATCATCCATTTTATTTCTCAATATACCTCGTATCATTATTTCAATGTCATATGTCCCTGTAATAGTTTGTATCGAACTCTCACCATGCTGTATCAGAGTAGTTCCCTTTGAACCATTTAGAATACCGTTGGATACCCAGGATAGCTCACACATAGTGTGCTAACTCATATAACTGTAATCTGTCATATCCTGTACATGTATGCTCACACGAGCTGTAAATTAGAATGCTCACATGAGCTGTGAAAATGGGCCTGCTCACATGAGCTGTGGGTCGGAACGTAGCTATAGGATGCACCTCACATGAGCTGCGGAGTATCTGCAACACATGTCGGACCTCAGCCATCAGTAGGACATTCAGGACTAGCACCCGAATCATGTAAACCCTAATGACATGTCATTTGTATCCTACGAATTCCTAAGGTTCAAACGGGGCTCAGTAATAGTCGTACGTCATTGGATATGCGATCGGTATGTACGTATAACAATTCACAATACAAGTATAATTCAATTAAAACATATGTGCACGATTTAATTACACGAACTTACCTCGACGAGTATACGTAGATATGGAGGCGATTAATCCAAGACTTTCTTTTTGCCCCGATCTAAAGCCGTACGAGGTCTGTCTTGATCTATACGGATAAATTTAACTCAATTCAATATGTAATTTATTCAATTGTACCCTAAAATCATATTTTGGAAAAATTACCATTTTGTCCCTATACTTTTAATTTCTTTGCAATTTAGTCCCTATCTCATAAAAGTGGAAATTTATGCAATTTCACCACAACCCACCATAGCCAAATATCAATTAGGTCCCTAGCAAGCCCTATATTTCATTTATTTCACAATTTCACCATGTATAATTTTCTATTTTTTAATTAAATCCCTATTTGACATTTTCATCAAAAATCTCTTTACAAAAGTTATGTAACACCCCAAACTCAGCCTAGACGTTATGGCCGAATCTGGCGTATCACATTGAAGTGTTTTTTGAAAACCATGTTTTCATTGAAAACCCTCCTTAGTATTTAAAAACTAAAGTCTCAGTTTGTGTTCGTTCAGTTTCAAAACGTGATTCATTGAAAAGTTAATCACTTTTAAAAACACTATTAACTTTGTTGAAAATCTCTTTTAGTCGCGAAAGCTAATTTAAGGTAAAGAAGTTTAAAACGTATGTTTTTAAAAATAGTAATTGGGTTGAAAACTCGTCTACGTCTAACAGATATAAAACGTAACAAAATCCCAAATTCAGAATTAAATCCAGAGAGGCCTTATTACAGAAATTAAAACCCAAAACTGAATTTAAAACATATATAAAGTCCAAAGCATAATAACCGCGAATGTGTGGTCACCTCTGAGTCCCTTGCAGCACCGATCCTCCTAACGCTGGGGATTACCTGCACAGTTAAAAACAAGGTGAGTTTACGAAAACTCAGAGTGTAATCCCTTTACTAGAGTAACAGTCAGTATACAGAAAAAGAAACTGAAACGGTCTGGGCCAAAGCCCTTTAACAGTAACAATACAGTCCAGTTCAGAACATACGTGGGCCAAAGCCCACTACATTATCATTTGGGTCACAGCCTATAATAGAATCAATTGGCCCTAGCCCAAACCAATAACAGAACAAGTGGCCTAAGCCCAGTACAGTGACAGATCTCATAAAAAAATATGCAACAGTATGAGGATGCATCCCACCCCGGTCCAGCCAACACACCACCCGTACCAACCCTACACTCCTGTGGGGATAAAATTGACCCACACAGCCAACACACCAAGCTTAGCACCGGTTGCGACACTACGTCAACAGAACGGCTTGGCACTTTGGACAGAACGGCTAAAAGCCATAAATAGAATGGTTATAAACCATAATCAGGATGGCGCAGAGCCATAATCAGGATGGCACAGAGCTATCGGTAACTGTAATAAATTTGGAACATAGCTATCAGCGACGGTAATATAACCGGCACACAGCCACGGTTAATTATGATCGACACAGAGTCATCAATATATATGTTAGGCACATAGCCACGGATAAATACGATTGGCACAAAGCCATAATCAAGATGGCACAGTGTAACAGTCCGAATTTGGCCCTAATCAGAACGGTGGTTTCGGGACCACGAATCCGAGTCTAAAATATTTTTTAAATATTATATTTTGTGCTTATTATATGTGAATTAATGTCTGTGAAAGTTTCGTAGAAAAAATTTAATTGTTTGTGTGTTCAATTTAATAAAAAAGGATTAAATCGCGTAAAGTGTAAAAGTTGCATACTAAAGTGAAGAGTGCTAGAATGATAGTGGCTTTTTAATATGAGGCATTAAAAGGGTAATTAACCCATTTTTAATGGTAGTGGGCGGCATATGTCAAAAATACCCTTATATGTATATGTTAACCTTATATTATAAAAAGGGCATTATGGTACATTAGTTTAAATTCTAATTATATCTTAAATAAAACATAAAATATAGCTTGGTTCTTCATTTCTTCAACACCGAATATAAGGAAAAATAATAAGGGAGAGGGTTTGTTCATTCGGCCAACATTCAAGCTTAAATCGGGTATGTATTTTAGTCAGTTTTTGATCATTTTTACATTTTTGTGATCGTCGCTTCGTATACTATCCGACCCATGCTAAAATTTTTGAGATTAGTGTGTATATGACATTCGGCCATTGATGTGTTTATGAGGTTTTTGATGTTTGATGATTTTAAATTAAAGCTATGTTAAAGATTGGTATGTTTTGTATTAGAAATTTTAGTGAATTTGAGTATTTTGGGCTAAATTGCAAAAATGAAATTTTGAGGGGACTGAAATGCAAAATAAATGAAAGAAATGGACTTGTATGGTCCTTGTGAAAATTCGGCCCTAAGGTGTTGTAGTGAAATTTTGTGTATTTTGTGTTTTGTGCAAATAGGACTAAATTGTAAAAATGTGAAACCCTAGGGGTAAAATGGTAATTTGCCCATTTATGTGTTTAGGGACTAAATTGAAATGAAATGTACTTGAATGAGCTGAATTTTAATGTGTTTAGATCAAGAACAAAGAAAAACAGATTTGGATCGGGGAAAGACGAAGGTTATCGAATAGCCAGGTTCACGCGCATCCGTCGACAATGAGGTAAGTCCTTAAGCAAATGTATGCCAAAGAATTAATTATGAGTATAGTATATGATAAAATTTGGAAATTTAAAGTACTAAAATATGTGTTGGCCGAATATGGGGTATAATATTGTATTGAATTTATTTTTGTTAAATGTGATGTGAATGAGCATGTTCGGTTTAATATGTGAAAGTAATATGTTGTATCCGAGATGGTTGTGATCTTAGCACTAAGTAAATTGTGTTGGAATGTTGAAAATGTTGAAATTTTAGGCTTCGAGCCTAGCAGGCCTTGTGCCGGTGATTTATTTCAGGCTTAATGCCTAGCAGGCCTTGTGCCGGTGAATGTATCGGGCTTAAATGCCTAGCAGTCTAAAAGCCAGTGTTTTAAATCTCGAATTTCAAGTCTAGCAGGCAAGGTGCCAGTGTATGCGATTCGAACTAGTGCATAGCTTTTTATATGCTTATGAGTTTTCAATTTCCGAACTTTAGCTACGAAATGGTAAAGGTATGAAACAAACCATGGAAGTTTACGTTTATGAAAGTGAAATTCTGAGTTCGACTATAAGGTATGTATTAAGCATACCTTAAGGTTATGTTTATATGCTATGATGATAATTAAATGAATTGATGAAAGATAGTGATATACATATGATAGATGGAATTTGATTATATGTGTACTATTAGTGAATTGATTATAGAAAAGCTTGAAGGAAATAAGTAATCGTACCAGTATAACGTTATGCATAAGCGAGCCATTATTTATTTGGTACAAAATAAACTATGGTAAAGAGGTGAAAGTTGATGTATGTATATACAATTAAAAGGGATATTCAGTTTTGGTACATTAAATATTAAGTCATGAATGTTTGATGTTGAGAAATCTTTATTTAAATACTTGTATACTCGAATGTTACATTGAAGTTGCTTAAGACTTACTAAGCTAGCAAGCTTACCTTGTGTGTACCCTTTGTTTGTTTTATAGATCTCATTCAAGCTACAGGGTCAGAGGATCGTCAGAAGAATCATCCACACTATCACTCATTTTGGTATTTTTCAAGATAGCCATTTAGCATCAAAGGCATGTATAGGCTAGCTAAGTGTGTGTGAATGATGTTTTGTCTATATATATACAACATAGCCATGTGAAAATGGCTTGAATATGATGCGAGTTTGATATGTATATAATCGGTCATGTTATAAGTTCATTTGGTAACTATATTATATGGCTTATGTGTATAATGTTTTGAGTTTATGGCTTGATTTGGGAAATGATGCAAATGGCTTATAATTAGCTCGTTTTTGATAATCTTGATGCTTGGTATGAGTTGGCTTGAAGTATGGTTATAAACTCACTTAGTAATAGGATATAAGGTATATAATTATACTTGAATTTGCGTTAGTCGTCTAGATTCATTTGTAAGGAAAAATGTATGTACGTATATATGCTTAAATGATCTGCAAATTTAGATACGGTTGGCGAATGCATTAATAATGAATAAATTATATAAGTATTTGTGACTCAGTTATGTGCAAGTAAAGAATTAAAGTGTGCATTGGTGCGAATGCGTGTGGGATCTATTGAATTTGGTATGAACAATGTAGGTGTGATCTTATATATATTTAGTTAAATGCTATGTTAATTACAATGTTATGTGGTGTGAATAAAAGTTCATTGTATGTTCAATTTATGTTCTTTAATTTCTATGCCGTATATGACTTAAGTTTAGCATGGTGAGTATGTTTTAAGAAATCGAATGTTTTACACATTTACATGCATATGTGATCAATTTAATTTAAATGTATTATATATAAGTATGTTTATTTATGACTTGAATGATTGATTGAAAGATATGACATAACTGGTAATGCTTCGTAACCCTAATCCGACAACGGAGGCGGGTTAGGGGTGTTACATTTGATTGGTATTAGAGCTTACGGTTTAGTCGATTCTAGGACTACCGTAGCGCGTGAGAGTCTAGCTATACATGCCTTTATAGTATATACGATAGTGTGGTAACTTCTGACATTTCCAACTGTGTTTTATATAGTAAATGGATTCCGATCCAGACAGAGCCGTAGCAGATGATGTAGAGAGTGTAGCGCCTGATCGTGCACGCGGGTCAGTGCCAGTAGACTCTCGACCAGTTACGGGTAGCCATGAGGGGGAGGCTAAACAAGCCTTCTACCAGATGATGAATGAATGGTTTACCTAGTTTGTTCATAATAATCCGGCTGTACACCCACCCCACCCCCTAATAATCCAACTCCGGTACCTTTAGCACCTCCGATGATAGATCCGATGAGATCTAGTAGGCCTCCTATTGATAAAATCAGGAAATATGGGGCCGAAGAATTCAAAGCCAATGATGATGATGACGTAGAGCGAGCCGAGATGTGGCTTGATAACACTATTCGGGTACTTGATGAGCTATCCTCGCACTCGGATGAATGCCTAAAGTGTGCTATATCTCTACTTGGGACATTGATATCACCGTGGAATACACTAGTATCAGTGGTTCCGAAAGAAAAAGTGACTTGGGATTTCTTCCAGATCGAGTTCCGTAAGAAATATATCAGTTAGAGATTCATTGATCAGAAACGAAAAGAATTTCTGGAACTAAAACAGGGTCGTATGACTGTGACGGAATATGAGCGGAAGTTTGTCAGAATGAGCCGATATGCCCGAGAGTGTGTATCAACTGAAGCCATTATGTGCAAAAGATTTGAAGACGGTCTGAATGAAGACATAAAGTTTCTTGTTGGCATTCTTGAAATCAAAGAGTTCGTAGTACTTGTCGAGCGAGCTTGCAAAGCTGAAGAGCTCGGAAAAGAGAAAAGAAAGGCTGAAATAGAAGCTAGAGACACTCGTAAAATATCATCGAGTAAGACTTTCCATTCAACGCCTAAGAAGTTCAAAGATGACTTCAGTCGACATAAAGCTACTTCAGACATATCTATACGAGATCGACCTCCAGTGAGTTCCCGAGCCACTTCGATGGCTAGTGTTGGTAATGTTCAGCAGAACCGAGCTGAGTGAAAGCATTGTGGAAAGTGGCATTCTGGGAGTTGTAGATTCTATGATCGGTTCTGCTTTAAATGTGGATCGTCGGACCATTTTATTCGAGAGTGTCCTATGCTAGCTGAGCAAAACACGATTCAGAACATTAAACCGAGCAATGCGTCAAAGACGCAGGCGTACTCACCCGCATATTCGTGCAATGTAGGTGGCAGTCAGAGAGGGACGAAGGACATTGCAGTTCGATCTGAGGATCGAGCACTAGCTAGAGCTTATGCTATACGAGCCAGAGAGGATGCTTCTTCCCCAGATGTCATTACCAGTACTTTCACACTTTATGATACTACTGTGATTGCATTGATTGATCCTGGTTCGACTCATTCATATGTGTGTGAAACTCTAGTATCGAAGAAGACTACTGCGCTTAGTCTCATCGAGTTTGTGATTCGTGTGTCCAACCCCTTGGGTCGATGTGTACTCGTTGATAAAGTGTGTAAAGGTTGCCCGTTGATGATTCGGGATTCCTACTTTCCAGCTGATTTAATGTTGTTGCCCTTCGACGAGTTTGATATAATTTTGGGAATGGACTGGTTAACTTTGCATGATGCAGTGGTGAATTGCAAAAAAAAGATTATTGATTTGAGATGTCAGAGCGGCGAGATCATCCGAGTTGAATCTTGTGATTTAAATGGGTTACCTACAGTAATATCCTCGATGCTAGCCCGAAAGTATGTGAGAAAAGGATGCGAAGCTTATTTGGCCTATGTATTAGATGATAAAGTGTCAAAAATGATTGAATCTGCACTCGATTGTGTGTGAATACCCGGATGTGTTTCTGAAGAATTACGGGTTTACCACCAAGACGAGAAATTAAGTTTGGCATTGAATTAGTACAGGGACGACTCCGATTTCGATAGCTCCATATCGGATGGCACCTCATCGAAATGAAAGAGTTGAAAGCACGATTGCAAGAGTTGATGATAGGGGCTTTGCACGACCGAAGTTTTCTCCTCCTGGGGTGCACCGGTTCTATTTGTGAAAAAGAAAGATGGAACGATGCGAATGTGTATTGATTATCGGCGGTGAATAAGGTGACTATAAAGAATAAATACCCGTTACCTCAAATTGATGACTTGTTTGACCGATTAAAAGGGGCTTCAAAGTGTTCTCAAAGATAGATCTCGAGATCGGGTTACTATCGATTCATGAGTTAGAGATTCGGATGTTCCAAAGACTGCATTTCGAACGAGGTACGGACTTTTTGAGTTCCTAGTCATGCCTTTTGGACTTACTAATGCACCTGCTGTTTTTATGGATCTGATGAATCTGGTTTTTAGACGGTATTTGGATCGGTTTGTGGTAGTGTTTATAGATGATATCCTAATCTACTTCAGAGATGAAATCGAGCATGCCGAGCATTTGATAATGGTGCTACAAACTTTGCGAGATCAACAATTGTATGCAAAGTTTAGTAAGTGTGAGTTCTGGATGAAAGAAGTCAGCTTCCTGGGTCATGTTGTTTCAGCGTCAGGTATTCGGGTTGATCCGAACAAAATATCAGCTATACTTGATTGGAAGCCACCAAAGAATGTTTCCAAAATTCGAAGCTTTTTGGGACTTGCGGGATACTACAGACGATTCGTCAAAGGTTTTTCCTTCATAGCCACACCTTTGACAAAGTTACTTCAGAAAGATGTCAAGTTTGAGTGGTCGAAAAAGTGTCAGAAAAGTTTCGATCAGTTGAAAACCCTTTTGACCGAAGCTCCAGTGTTAGCTCAGCCTGAATCGGGTAAAGAATTTATTATTTATAGTGATGCTTCTTTGAATGGTTTGGGTTGGGTTTTGATGCAGGAAGGGAAAGTCATAGCCTACGCTTCGAGACAATTGAAGCCTCACGAAAGAAATTATCCGACTCACGATCTGGAATTTGCAGCCATCGTTTTCGCATTGAAAATTTGGCGTCATTACTTATTTGGTGAGAAATGTCATGTTTACTCGGATCACAAAAGTCTGAAGTATTTAATGACTCAGAAAGATCTAAACTTAAGACAACGCAGATGGTTAGAGCTGTTGAAAGACTATGAATTGGTGATTGACTACCATCTGGGAAAAGCTAACGTTGTCGCAGATGCATTAAGTCGAAAATCATTGTTTTCTCTTCGTACGTTGAACGCACATATGGTTATGTCTGGTGACGGTTCGATCTTAGCCGAGTTAAAAGCAAGACCGATGTTTATTTAGCAAATTTGTAATGCACAGAAAATTGACAAAGATATGATTGCTAGACGAGTTCAGTGTGAAAATGATACAGAGTCAGAGTTTCAAATTGATGCAAATGATTGTTTGAACTTCAAAGGCCGAATTTGTGTTCCGAAGAAGGTGGACTTGATTCAGATGATTTTGAACGAGGCTCATAATAGTCGGTTATCGATACATCCGGGTAGCACAAAAATGTATAATGATTTGAAACAGTCGTATTGGTGGCCAGGCATGAAACGGGATATATCTAAATTTGTTTCAAAGTGCTTAATTTGTCAGCAAGTAAAAGCAGAGCATCAAGTGCCTTCTGGGTTACTTCAGCCAATCATGATACCTGAATGGAAATGGGATAGAGTCACTATGGATTTTGTATCCGGTTTGCCTACGACACCGGGAAAGAAAGACGCGGTCTGGGTTATAGTGGATAGACTGACCAAATCAGCTCACTTTGTACCGGTTCGTACGGACTATTTGCTCGATAAACTTGCTGAGTTGTACGTATCTCAAATTGTGAGATTACATGGTGTGCCGAGTTCCATTGTTTCAGACAGAGACCCGAGATTCACATCACGGTTTTGGAAGAAGTTGCAAGATGCTTTAGGTACTAAACTTCACTTTAGTACAGCCTTTCATCCGCAGACAGAAGGTCAGTCAGAACGAACCATTCAGATACTTGAGGGCATGTTGAGATGTTGCGTCCTCGAGTTTGAAGGTATGTGGGAAAGATACTTACCTTTGGTTGAATTTGCTTATAATAACAGTTTTCAATCTAGTATCAAAATGGCACCTTACGAAGCTCTATATGGCCGCAAATGTCGTACACCGTTGTACTGGACCGAGCTCAGTGAAAATAAGTTACACGGGGTTGATTTGATCAAAGAAACGGAACAAAAAGTGGCTATAATCAGAGATAGTTTGAAAGATGCCTCGGATCGTCAAAAGTCCTACGCTGATTTGAAACATAAAGACATTGAGTTTCAGGTCAGAGACCGGGTATTCTTGAAAGTTTCTCCGTGGAAAAAGGTACTCCGATTTGGTCGGAAAGGCAAACTAAGTCCGAGATTCATCGGACCGTACGAGATCATCGAACGTATTGGGCCTGTTACTTATAGATTGAAGTTTCCCTCTGAATTAGAAAAGATACACAATGTATTTCATGTTTTGATGCTTCGTAGATATAGATCAGATCCGTCACATGTGATCACTCCGTCTGAGATTGAAATCTGATCCGATATGACGTATGAGGAAGAACCGATCCATATTTTAGCTAGAGAAATGAAAGAGTTGAGAAACAAGAGAATTCCACTAGTGAAAGAACTATGGAATCAGCACGGAGTTGAAGAGGCTACGTGGGAGCCTGAGGATTCAATGAGGCAACAATATCCGACTTTGTTTAACGGTAAGATTTTCGGGGACGAAAATCCCTAAGGGGGGAGAGTTGTAACAGTCCGAATTTGACCCTAATCGAAACGGTGGTTTCAGGACCACGAATCTGAGTCTGAAATATTTTTTAAATATTATATTTTGTGCTTATTATATGTGAATTAATGTGTGTGAAAGTTTTGTAGAAAAAATTTAATTGTTTGTGTGTTCAATTTAATAAAAAGGATTAAATCGCGTAAAGTGTAAAAGTTGCATACTAAAGTGAACAGTGCTAGAATGATAGTGGCTTTTTAATATGAGGCATTAAAAGGTTAATTAACCCATTTTTAATGGTAGTGGGAGGCATATGTCAAAAATACCCTTATATGTATATGTTAACCTTATATTATAAAAAGGGTATTATGGTACATTAGTTTAAATTCTAATTATATCTTAAATAAAACATAAAATATAGCTGGGTTCTTCATTTCTTCAACACCGAATATAAGAAAAAAGAATAAGGGAGAGGGTTTGTTCATTCGGCCAACATTCAAGCTTAAATCGGGTATGTATTTTAGTCGGTTTTTGATAATTTTTACGTTTTTGTGATCGTTGCTTCGTATACTATCCGAACCATGCTAAAATTTTTGAGATTAGTGTGTATATGACATTCGGCCATTGATGTGTTTATGAGGTTTTTGATGTTTGATGATTTTAAATTAAAGCTATGTTAAAGATTAGTATGTTTTGTATTAGAAATTTTAGTGAATTTGAGTATTTTGGGCTAAATTGCAAAAATGAAATTTTGAGGGGACTAAAATGCAAAATAAATGAAAGAAATGGACTTGTATGGTCCTTGTGAACAATCGGCCCTAAGGTGTTGTAGTGAAATTTTGTGTATTTTGTGTTTTGTGCAAATAGGACTAAATTGTAAAAATGTGAAACCCTAGGGGTAAAATGGTAATTTGCCCATTTATGTGTTTAGGGACTAAATTGAAATGAAATGTACTTGAATGAGCTGAATTTTAATGTGTTTAGATCAAGAACAAAGAAAAACGGATTTGGATCGGGGAAAGACGAAAGTTATCGAATAGCCGGTCTACGCGGTCCGTCGACAGTCGAGGTAAGTCCTTAAGCAAATGTATGCCAAAGAATTAATTATGAGTATAGTATATGATAAAATTTGGAAATTTAAAGTACTAAAATATGTGTTGGCCGAATATGGGGTATAATATTGTATTGAATTTATTTTTGTTAAATGTGATGGGAATGAGCATGTTTGGTTTAATATGTGAAAGTAATATGTTGTATACGAGATGGTTGTGATCTTAGCACTAAGTAAATTGTGTTGGAATGTTGAAAATGTTAAAATTTCGGGCTTCGAGCCCAGCGTGCCTTGTGCCGGTGATTTATTTCGAGCTTAATGCCCAGCGTGCCTTGTCTTGGGAGATTTATTTCAAGCTTAATGCCTAGCAGGCCTTGTGCCGGTGAATGTATCGGGCTTAAATGCCTAGTATTCTAAATGCCGGTGTTTTAAATCTCGGATTTCAAGTCTAGCAGGCAAGGTGCCGGTGTATGCGATTCGAACTAGTGCATAGCTTTTTATATCTTTGGTGAGTTTTCAATTTCCGAACTTTAGCTACGAAATGGTAAAGGTATGAAACAAACCATGGAAGTTTACGTTTATGAAAGTGAAATTGTGAGTTCGACTATAAGGTATGTATTAAGCATACCTTAAGGTTATGTTTATATGCTATGATGATAATTAAATGAATTGATGAAAGATAGTGATATACATATGATAGATGGAATTTGATTATATGTGTACTATGGGTGAATTGATTATAGAAAAGCTTGAAGGAAATAAGTAATCGTATCAAAGATAACGTCATGCATAAGTGAGTCATTATTTATTTGGTACAAAATAAACTATGGTAAAGAGGTGAAAGTTGA
Organism: Gossypium sturtianum; assembly: GCA_025698515.1. Taxonomy (NCBI): domain Eukaryota; kingdom Viridiplantae; phylum Streptophyta; class Magnoliopsida; order Malvales; family Malvaceae; genus Gossypium; species Gossypium sturtianum. Next base: position 51,404,942 of record CM046944.1, on the reverse strand, counting down.
TGTATGTATATACAATGAAAAGGGATATTCGGTTTTGGTACATTAAATATTAAGTCATGAATGTTTGATGTTAAGAAATGTTTATTTAAATACTTGTATACTCGAATGTTACATTGAAGTTGCTTAAGACTTACTAAGCTAGCAAGCTTACCTTGTGTGTACCCTTTGTTTGTTTTATAGATCTCATTCAAGCTACGGGCTCAGAGGATCGTCAGAAGAATCATCCACACTATCACTCATTTTGGTATTTTTCAAGATAGCCATTTAGCATCAAAGGCATGTATAGGCTAGCTAGCTAAGTGTGTGTGAATGATGTTTTGTCTATATATATATACAACATAGCCATGCGAAAATGGCTTGAATATGATGCAAGTTTGATATGTATATAATCGGTCATGTTATAAGTTCATTTGGTAACTATATTATATGGCTTATGTGTATAATGTTTTGAGTTTATGGCTTGATTTGGGAAATGATTCAAATGGCTTATAATTAGCTCATTTTTGATAATCTTGATGCTTGGTATGAGTTCGCTTGAAGTATGGTTATAAACTCACTTAGTAATAGGATATAAGGTATATAATTATACTTGAATTTGCGTTAGTCGTCTAGATTCATTTGTAAGGAAAAATGTATGCACGTATATATGCTTAAATGGTCTGCAAATTTAGATACGGTTGGCGAATGCATTAATAATGAATAAATTATATAAGTATTTGTGACTCAGTTATGTGCAAGTAAAGAATTAAAGTGTGCATTGGTGCGAATACGTGTGGGATCTATTGAATTTGGTATGAACAATGTAGGTGTGATCTTATATATATTTAGTTAAATGCTATGTTAATTACAATGTTATGTGGTGTGAATAAAAGTTCATTGTATGTTCAATTTATGTTCTTTAATTTCTATGCCGTATATGACTTAAGTTTAGCATGGTAAGTATGTTTTAAGAAATCAAATGTTTTACACATTTACATGCATATGTGATCAATTTAATTTAAATGTATTTTATATAAGTATGTTTATTTATGACTTGAATGATTGATTGAAAGATATGACATAACTGGTAATACCCCGTAACCCTAATCCGACGAGGGATACGGGTTAGGGGTGTTACATACATAGCCATATTTAGTTTGGCACTGAGCCATAATCATATTACGCGGCTTTAAGCCGTCCGTCGATCCACAGTCGTCTCATGCGACCCGTGCGACCCTATCAGAACTTCCTCCGTATCAATGTCCCAATCCCATGCAATATGTCGTGTATGTCATGCTCAATCATTACACGTGTATGCAAAATGGCCATGCTCAGTAAAGTCATTTAAACATATATTAAAAACATATCAGTCACACGACCACGGTCAAGTCAGTTAAAACACAGTCATACGATCACAGTCAAATCAATCAAATTCATAGTCTAAGTCAGTCATTTACCCATAAGGGCAAAATAGTCATCTTACCCTATAAGGGTATTTCAGTAATTTCACAAATTGGGGGTATTTTGGTAATTTTGCAAACCGGGGGTATTTTAGTAATATTGCAAATCGGGGGTATTTCGATAATTTTGCGAATTGAGGGTATTTCAGTAATTTTGCAAATTGGGGGTATTTCAGTAATTTTGCAAACTGGGGGTATTTCGGTAATTTTGCAAATTAGGGCTTAACAACCCAACAGAAGGTCCACTGTCGCCTCGAGCGACTTAAGTAACCCAAACAAACACAACGGTGTAAATGGGCCTAAGGCCCTTTACTCAGCCTAAGTGGGCCCACACGCTCGGGTGGGCCATTCAGCCCAAAAATTAGATACGGCTATGTGTACATCATAACCCGGTTCACTAATAGTCACTTACTGCAAATTTCCTCCGTGTGGGGCCTACGTTCCCCTTGGGCCCACACGACCCATTTTGGCCCAGCGAGGCCCAGAACTACCTAAGTCATGTGCGCAACATGACAAGTCTATCAAATTTTCACTTAACAGTGGAATGACAAGTCTATCGAATTTTCACTTAACAGCGGAATGACAAGTCTATCGATTTCTCACTTAACAGCGAAATGACAAGTCTATCGATTTCTCACTTAAAAGCGAAATTTACCCACGCGGGCCCACTCGACCCAAATCGGCCCATTAGGCCTATTAACGACCAAGTCCACGAGATCGCTCATGGCATCCTTTGTCAATGTGTCGACTCCCCCACACGAGTGTCCGTGTGCCCGTAAAGTAGCCGTTGCCGTATCATCGGCTTTCCGGCATTTCGACATTTGCCGTTCTACAACGCGAATAGTGTGTGTACACACCTTGATTGAGAGAAACGCAGTAGCCCACGAGCGTAGAACCTTGACTGAATCGGCTTATACTTCCCAAGCCGTTTGATTATGAATCGATATCACCTCCTTGTGGTTTATCTGTACCACAACATTATCTATTAAGCATTAATATCAATAACAAAGGTTAAACAATTACTATCCTAAGGAAAACACACGGCCAACAAGAGAACTAGACATTCAACCAGTATTTGAAAGCACATAACCACTTACCCCTAACAATCGACCAACCCGATAAGTTGAACTCAATCAACCCACAAGAGAAGAACAAATTCGGTACTTCAGAGGCTGGAGAAATGATTCGTCAGAATGCTTGTAGGTCAAAACGTTTGATCGATAGAGAAGGGAAAAAGAATGAAGGCAGAGAAAGAGAGGTTGAATTCGGCTCACATTAAGAAGAATAGGAAACAGGGAGAAGAGAATAAAGAAAACCGAAACGGGAAAAACACAAAAAGGTCTATGGCAATCTTTGGCACTATAGATAGAAGAGAGAAAATAAAACAAATCGGCATAAAAGAAAGCAATTGCCGAAAATGCACCAAATGCACTCCCTAGCCAAATTTGCCTAAACAAAACTCCCCCCCCCCAATCGGCTCCAACTTCTCCCATTTCAAAATCCTTCAAAAACTCCACCAATCCCTCCACCGAATTTTCTCCTTGATTTACTCCAACTCCCCATTCAAATTCAATTCAAATTCTTATGACCAATTCATCCACAGAGTTCCAAATCCAGCCTCCAACACCTCCCCCACTCAAGCAAAGAAAATAAACATACAATTGCGCACGCCAAGCCTCGAACCTCAGACTTCTTGCCACACATGTAGCGCCACCTTGCCACTAGATCACCCACTCTCTTTGTCATAAAACAAACACTAATTATTATAAGTCCTATAAGCTAACATCCAGGTTCACTTAAGAGCCCAAATTAAAATTTTGCAAACACCCAGACTTGAACCCAGGCTTCTCAAGCACTCCCAATTATGCCCAAATACTTAGCCACTAAAGTTACACTTAATTTATGATATTTTCTCGCACACATAAACTTTTATGAGCAGTCTCCTAGCCGCTCCCACGCACAAGGCCCAATCCTACTAGGCCCAAATTTAGGCCGTTACAAGTTGTTTATCTAACAACAACTATCCATTTTCTTCCATCAAACAACCTATTTTCATTCATGGAAAAACTCAAATTCTTTAACAGTTTTACAAATTAGTCCCCAGGCTAGCTAGATTAAGCTACAACAATCCCGAAAACATAAAAATCATTAAAAACGGAACAAAAATCACTTACCTATGAGCAAGATGAAATTGCCGAAAGCTTAAGCTCAACAATGGCTTTCCCCAAGCCCTAATTTCGGTTGTAAGTGAAGAATAAAGATGAAAGCTAGTTTTTATTTTATTTATTTTATCATTTAATTACCTAATTACCATTATAACCTTTAAAAAAATTTAAAATTTAGACAAATGCCAAGCCATGTACATCCACAATCACTATTAATGGTCTAATTACCATTTAAAGACTCTTACTTTAAAGTTCTATCACTATTTAATACCTTTAGCTACTAGAACTCAACTTTTGCATTTTACACGATTTAGTCCTTTTTATCAAATTGAGCATATAAACGTTAAAATTTCTTAACGAAATTTTTATACGGTACTACTATCATGCTGTAGGCAATAAAATAACAATAATATAAATTTTTTGACTTCAGATTTGTTGTCTCGAAACCACTGTTCTGATTTCACTGAAAACGGGTTGTTACATTCAATAAATATCACTTAAGGAGGAGGAAGAAGAAAGAAGAACCCTTATAGAACTCATCTCTCACACTTATATATATAACTTAACTTACTTAGTGGAGTTTAACAAGTGTCATATGTTTCAGAACTTGCCTTCTCAATGGCCTAAAATTTTCGAGAGAAGTATAAATAAATACTTTGAAATCACCATTACCCAGCTTAGCTATCTTGTTTATTTCTGAGCAAAATACTTAAAATCTAAATAGCATAGTATTCAAAACAAATCAAACATACTATGCCTTAGGCGAATACTTATTCCTTACTTACCATTTATCTCTTAACACGGACTTCTCATTAATATAACAGAATACTATAAAGTCAAGTCATTACTTTCTTATGTGGTAAATATTATATGCCTACACATATACACCAAAACAATCATTTTGACGGTTAACACTACATCAGAAAAACTATTTACAACTATACGCCAAAACTTTTAACCCACCAAATCTAGGGTGTAACAACTTTCCTCCCCTTAAAGGAATTTTGTCCTCAAAATTTCCATCTTTTGTGAATTTCAATCGTATAATTGATAACTAACTATACATGTTAGGCGCGTACCATGAGTTGTGCAAATTCAAAATTCAACGATTACCGCATAAATTTAAACGTTACATACTTACCCCTTATGACAAATGTCAAAATTATATTGGAGAACCTTAGCAGTTTCCATTAATTTTGCTTCTAGCATACATTTATCTCTATAAAATAGATACTTAACTTCACCCCAAACACTTCCATTGAATTGGTCAAAACCATAATTTCCTTTTTCTATTTAGTCTTCGTACTCATCATCATCTTTAAGCTTCACATTTCCTTAGAGTTAGCATTTGCTTATTTCTTTCTTCACTTCGTATCACTATTATTCACAGTATGGTTAGAACTGTTACTAGAGGGAGGGGCCAAGGCTAAGCTAATCGAATCATTACTCCCGCAACTCCACTGATGTTATTAGATGCATGTTTCCATTTGCCATTCAACCCTTTCTTTTTTTCTCTACTAAATCGATATGGTATTGCACCAGGGCAATTATCAGCACTATCCTAGTGGACACTGATGGCATTTTACATCAACTGTTGTATGTACAAAAAGTTACCACTGTTGGGTGTAATCCAAAAATTCTACCAGCTAAAGATAAAGAGGAAAGGAAACTCTGCTGGCAGTGCTCACTCTAGTGTACGATAAGGATGTGAGCCTATAATTTAGAACTGGATTTCAAATCTTTATCAAAGAAAAGACAAGTACATAAAGGTTGTATGCAAAATTGATTCGAGATTTGGTTTTCTAATGCAATGGTCTCTTCCACATGAGAGTGTCTGTACACAAAGTTTAATCAGTAGATGCTTAAATTGCCACAAAGCTGTACAATCAATTAATAAGAAGGCGTATACTTGATTTGGTAGAGTTAGTTTCAGTTAGGAACGTGTTTCAACATTGTTTGCGAAATTTAAGCCCAAATGGTTACTGACCAGATGATTCTACTAATCAATTAAATGATTGTATCGTACTTTATTCTTTTGAAGCTTGGCCTTACAACTTAGATAGCGATATGGCACACATCTTATTAAGGTGCAAACGAGAGCCTCCTTTCTACTTTTACAGTGTTTGTGGTCTTTGCCCACAAAATTGGAAAATTATTACTATTGCTGTTTCAGCTTCTACCTCTTCATCAAATTAGGCTAATTTGAATGTTGCTGGTGTAGGGTGTAACAACCTGATTTTGGGTCTAGTCGGAACAGTGGTTTCGGGACCAAAAATTCGACGCAGTAAAATTTATTTTTATTTTATTTCTATGGTCTACAGCTTTATGAAATGATTTCATGAAAATTTCGTTCGAAAACTTTGACGTTTGGGCACTCAATTTAGTTAAAATGACTAAATTGCAAAAAGTGCAAAACTTGAGTTCTATGTGTTTAAGGTGTCCAATTGCTATGAGATTTTAAATTGAAGGTCCTTAGATGGTAATTAGACCATTTGTTAAGTTAGTGGACAAAAATGGACATGGAGTAAGAGAATTTTTATGTTTTAAGTTAGGGGTATTTTTGTTATTTGGTAATTAAATGAATTAAAAAGCAAAAATCAAACCAAAATCTTGTCCATCTTCTTCATGCTAGCCAAAATTTAGAGGAGGAAGCCATAGCTAGGGTTTGGCCACTTTCAAGCTCGATTATCAAGAAAAACAAAGTTCGAACCTAGATCAAGGGAAAAATAAAGTGTTTAACGATTAGGTCCATTTTCACTATTTTTGTACCGAGGTAAGTTCGTATGTAAATAATGCAATGTTATATTTGTATTTTAATTTTTTGATATTGCATGAAATGTATGATTGATTCTATGAGCATATTCGACAAAGTTTTGGCAAGAAAGAAATCCCGGTTGAACTTTAGGAATAGATAGGATACAAATGTCATAACATTAGGGTTACTGAGATTACGTGTAAGACCATATCTGGGATATGGCATCAATATGAGACTTCGTGTAAGACCATATCTGGGATATGACATCGATATGAAACTTCGTGTAAGACCATAGCTGGGCTATTGGCATCGATACGAGACTACATGTAAGACCATATCTGGGATATGGCATTAGTACGGTACTATGTGTACGAGATTCTAGAGTATGCTTTAGTATTTCAAATGGTTCAACGGGAAATTTGATAGGTATGTCAAAGATGAGATAGTATGTGATTAGGCTACGAGTTGGTACAGTTATGTACGGCAAACTCAAAGGAAATGAATTCGTTATATGACAAATTGTTGGTAAGAATGTTGTTGAGTATGTTAAGTTCATGAAGTTTTAGTGACATTATGTTTGATATATGTTATGTCATTCATATGACAAATGCACGTTAATGTTGTTTATTATTTGCTTATGAACTTACTAAGCTATATAGCTTACGCAGCTTTTTTCCCTTGTCTTATAGTGTCACCAAGCTAGCTCGGGATTAGAGATCGTCGGAGATCCATTCACACTATCAACTAATATTTTGGTACCAATGAATTCAACATTTTGAGTTATGGCTTGTATAGGGGACTTGGTCATTTTGTTATGTGTCATAATTGATTTGGCCAAATGTGTTGGCTTATATTGATTGAAAGTTCATTTTGTATAAGGCCATTGAAAATTGGCTACAATGGTATGAACAATTTATACGATGATGCCTTTCATAGATGTGGGAATTTACATGATTTGAGATGATAAGCATGTGATGTTTGTGTATGATAGATGGTAGCATATGAATGATGTATTGATGTCTTGATTGTGGTTGATTTGGTTGTATGTAAGTGCTTGGATTTGTGCCATATGATGTTGTGTATGTATGTACAAGTAAGGGGGTAAAATGGCTTGGTAAATAGTCTTATTTCTGTCCACACAGGTAGACACACGGGCGTGTGTCTAGGCAGTGTGTGACACACGGTCTGCCCCACGGGCATGTGTTACGGCCGTATGTCCCATGCACCTTAATTTTGAGAAATAGAATGTCCAGAATATAGCACACGGGCGTGTGTCTCGGCCGTGTGTGCTACAAGGCCTTGGACACGGGCGTGTGTCTCGGCCGTGTGAAGTCTGCACGTATTGTATGAAAAATTATGAAAATTAAATTGACCACACGGCCTGGCACACAGGCGTGTGGCACGGCCGTGTGGCACAAGTAAGAGAGCTCCCTATTTTTAACACGGCCTGTAGCACGGGCGTGTGAGCCTTGTAACATGAAAAAAAATTCTAAGTTTTGTAAAATTTTTTAAAGTTCTCAGTTTAGTCCCGAACCACTTCCAAAGCATGTATTGAGCCTCGTAGGCTCGTTTTAGGGATGATATGAATGCGTATGAAAAGTTTTAAATTTGAATGGAAATTTATGACTCAGAAATGTATGTTTGCTTGTGTTTATGTTCGGTAATGCCTCGTACCCTGTTTCGACATTGAATACGAGTAAAGGGTGTTACATTTAGTGGTATCAGAGCTACGATTTAGTCAATTCTCGGACTAACGTAGCGTGTGTGAAAGTCTAGCTATACATGCCATAAATGAACTGTGAAAGTGTGATGACTCGTCACAATTTTAAAATGTGTTTTCATTTAGTAAATGGATCCCAATCGAGCTGAAGCTGATGACGTAGAAAGTAATGCGCCGGCCCCCACTTAAGGGGCAGTGCCGTCTGAAAGTAGACCTCCCACGGTTAGTCAGGGAGGAGCAAAAGTGGGTAGGGAAGCCTTCCTCCACATGATGAACGAGTGGTATACTGAATTTGTTCGAATAAATCTGAATGCTCAACCCCCTCCACCCCCACCTTTTCCTCAGCCGGTTCCAGTAGCTCCTCAAGGTATGGAATATATAAGAGTGAGTAAGCCCCCGGTTGATAAGATCTGAAAGCATGGGGCTGAAGATTTCAGGGCAAATGTTGACGATGATCCCGAGAGGGCAAAATTTTGGCTTGAGAATTCTATCAGGGTATTCAATGAACTGTCTTGCACACCGGATGAATGTCTGAAATGTGCCGTATCACTTCTGATAGACTCAGCTTACCGGTGGTGGAAAACTCTTGTGTCAGTAGTACCGAGAGAGAGGGTTAATTGGGAATTCTTCCAAGATGAATTTCAGAAGAAGTATATCAGCCAACAGTTCATTGATCAAAAACATAAGGAGTTTTTAGAGCTGAAACAGGGCTGAATGTCTGTAACTGAGTATGAAGGAGAGTTTGTCAGGCTTAGTAAGTACGCTCAGGAATGTGTTTCCACCGAGGCTATCATGTGTAAAAGGTTTGAAGATGGGTTGAATGAGGATATCTGATTGTTAGTTGGAGTCCTTGAGCTGAAAGAATTTGTGGTGCTATTCGACCGAGCTTGTAAAGCTGAAGAATTAAGCCATGAGAAGAGAAAAGCTGAGTCTGAGGCTAGAGATGCAAGAAAAAGGACGATGAGTAAGTCATTTCAATCTCAGTCGAAGAAATTGAGAGATTTGTATGTTCGATCGAGTGCTTCAGCTGGGTATCCCAACAGAGATCGTGGGAAACAATAATTGGGTTCTGAAGCCCAAACTACATCAGTAGCGAGCGTTGGTAACACTAAGTCTGGTAGGCCTGAATGTCAGCACTGGGGCAAACGACACCTCGGTGAATGTAGAATGAATGATCAGGCTTGTTTTAAGTGTGGCTCTCAAGACCACTTTATTCAAGATTGCCCAGAGATGGTTTAAAAGGATAAGTTTCAGATTGCAAGATAGGGCAACACTGCCTCTAGAGGGAGACCACCAAGGAACACGAGAAATAGAGCTAGTAGTAAAGGTGTGACAAAAGATACAACTGTAAGATCTGAGGCCAGGGCACCCGCTAGAGCCTATGCTATCTGTGCTCGCGAAGAAGCGACATCTCCCGATGTTATCACTGGTACTTTTTCTCTCTATAATACTAATGTAGTTGCATTGATTGATCCTGGATCGACTCATTCTTATGTTTGCATGAAATTGGTAGCTAGTAATAGCTTGCCTGTTAAGTTTACTGAATTTGTGATTGAAGTGTCAAACCCCTTAGGCAAATATGTGCTAGTTGATAAAGTTTGCAAGAATTGTCCATTGATGATTCGAGGTCACTGTTTTTCGGCTGATCTAATGTTGTTGCCATTTGATGAGTTTGATGTCATTTTGGGTATGGATTGGTTAACACTGCATGATGTTGTAGTGAATTGTAGATGGAAAATTATTGAATTGAAATGTTAGAATGGTGAAATTCTTCGAATTGACTCAGATGAGTCGGGTGAGTTACCTGTTGTGATTTCTTCAATGACTGCCCAAAGATAGGTGAGAAAGGTTTGTGAAGCTTATATAGCTTATGTTTTGAATACAAGAGTGTCTGAAATAAAGATTGAATCAGTACCGGTAGTTTGTGAATATCCGAATGTGTTTCCAGAAGAGTTACCTAGGTTACCTCCGATCAGAGAGGTTGAGTTTGGTATTGATTTAGTACCAGGGACTTCACCGATATCGATCACTCCATATAGGATGGCTCCAACTGAATTGAAAGAATTGAAAGCTCAGTTGCAAGAGTTGACAGATAAGGGTTTCGTGAGACTGAGTTTTTCTCCCTAGGGTGCTCCAGTGTTATTTGTAAAGAAGAAATATGGATCTATGAGACTTTGTATCGATTATCGACAGCTCAACAAGGTGACTATAAAGAACAAGTATCCTTTTCCGAGGATTGATGACTTGTTTGATCAGTTGAAAGGAGCAACGGTATTCTCGAAGATTGATTTGAGATCTGGTTACTATCAGTTGAGAGTTAAAGAGTCGGATGTGCCAAAAACTACTTTCAGGACAAGGTACGGGCATTATGAATTTCTTGTTATGCCTTTTGGATTAACTAATGCCCCTGCTATTTTTATGGACTTGATGAATCGAATTTTCCGACCGTACTTGGATAAGTTTATGGTTGTGTTCATCGATGACATTTTGATTTATTCTCGGGATGAGTCTGAGCATGCTGAACATTTAAGAATTGTGTTGCAGACTTTGATAGATAAGAAATTGTTTGCTAAGTTCAGCAAAAGTGAGTTTTGGCTCCGAGAAGTTAGAGTTTTGGGACACATTGTTTCTGGAGATGGTATTCGGGTTGATCCGAGTAAGATTTTAGCAATTGTTGATTGGAAACCGTCGAGAAATGTATCAAAGGTTTGAAGCTTTTTGGGTTTAGTCAGCTATTATAGAAGTTTTGTTAAGGATTTTTTGATGATTGCTACTCCTATGACTAACTTGTTGCAAAAAGATTTTAAGTTCGAATGGACGGAAAAATGTCAGCAAAGTTTTGAGAAGTTGAAAGCATTATTGACTGAGGCGTCGGTTTTAGTGCAACCTGAACCGAGAAAAAATTTGTGATTTATAGTGACGCGTCACTGAATGGGTTAGGATATGTATTGATGCAAAAGGGCAAAGTGATAGCCTATGCCTCGAGACAGTTGAAACCGCACGAGAAGAATTATCGACGCACGATCTAGAATTGGCGGCCATAGTGTTTGCTTTGAAGATTTTGAGGCATCACTTGTATGGTGAGAAATGTCATGTATTTTCGGATCATAAAAGTTTAAAGTATTTGATGACTCAGAAAGATCTGAATTTGCGGCAACGGAGATGGCTCGAGCTACTAAAAGATTATGAGCTAGTGATTGACTACCATCCCGGAAAGGCAAATGAAGTCGCAGATGCTTTGAGTAGAAAGTCCTTATTTGCTTTGAGAGCTATGAGTACGAGATTGACTTTGTCTAATGATGGTTCAATTTTGGCTGAGTTGAGAGCTAGACCGATATTTTTTTCAGCAGATTTGTGAAGCTCAGAAAAGTGATATTGAATTGCAAGCTAAAAGAGCTCATGTGAATCTGGTAATGATTCAGACTTTTGGATCGGTTCAGATGATTGTTTGATTTTTCGAGATAGAGTATGTGTACCAAAAAATGAGAGGTTATTCAAAAGATTCTTTATGAAGCACATAATGGATGTTTATCTGTTCATCTGGGAAGTACGGACATGTATAATGATTTGAAGAAACTGTATTGGTGGTCAAGTATGAAGTGAGATATCTCTGAATTTGTATCGAAATGTTTGATTTGTTAGCAAGTGAAAGCCGAGCACCAAGTACCTTTGGGTTTACTTCAGCCAGTGATGGTACCCGACTAGAAATGGGATAGAATTACGAGGGACTTTGTGACGGGTTTACCTTTGACTCCGAAAAAGAAAGATGGCGTTTGGGTCATTGTTGATAGATTGACGAAATCGGCTCATTTTGTTCTGATACTTATCGATTTCTTACTTGATAAGCTAGCTGAATTGTACATTGCTGAAATTGTTAGATTGCATAGAGTGCTTATTTCTATTATTTCGGATAGAGGTCCGAGGTTTACTTCACGATTCTGAAATTGTTAGATTGGAAGAAGCTTTGGGTACAAAGTTGAACTTTAGTACCGCATTTCATCTGCAAACCGACGGCCAATCTGAGAGAACGAATTAGGTTCTCGAAGATATGCTTTGCTGTTGTGTTTTGGAGTTCGAAGGGAGCTGGGAAAAATATCTACCTTTAGTCGAATTTGCTTATAACAATAGTTTTCAGTCGAGTATAAAGATGGCACCGTATGAGGCATTGTATGGCCGCAAGTGTCGAACTCCGTTGTATTGGACCGAGCTTAGTGAGAGACAGATTCATGGGGTTGACTTGGTTAGAGAAACCGAAGAAAAAGTAAAGGTAATTTGTGACTGTTTCAGATTTGAAAAGTCGTACGCAAATTTGAAAAGAAAAGAGATCGAATTTCAGATTGGTGGTAAGGTATTTTTGAAAGTGTCTCCGTGGAAGAAGATTTTGAGATTTGGCGGTAAAGGCAAGTTAAGTCCACGTTTCATTGGGCCGTATGAAGTTATTGAAAGAATAGGGCCAGTGGCATATCGATTAGCTTTGCCGACAGAGTTGGAAAGGATTCACAATGTATTTCATGTGTCGGTGCTGCGACGCTATCGATCAGACCCTTCACATGTGATTTCTCCGACAGAGGTTGAGATTCGACCCGATATGACTTATGCTGAAGAATCGATTAAGATTTTGGCTCGAAAAGTTAAACAGTTGAGAAATAAAAACATAGCCCTAGTTAAAGCTTTGTGGCAATGACACGGAGTCGAAGAGGCTACGTGGGAAACCTTAGGAAGCTATGCGAAAGCAGTACCCAAACCTATTTTCTGGTAAGATTTTCGGGGACAAAAATCCCTAAGGGGGGAGAGTTGTAGTAGCCCGATTTTGGGTCTAGTCGAAACAGTGGTTTTGGGACCACAAATCCGATGCAGTAAAATTTAATTTTATTATACTTCTATGGTCTACGGCTTTATGAAATGATTTCGTGAAAATTTCGTTCGAAAATTTTGACGTTTGGGTACTTAATTTATTTAAAAGGACTAAATTGCAAAAAGTGCAAAATTTAAGTTCTATGTGTTTAAGGTGTCCAATTGCTATGAGATTTTAAATTGAAGGTACTTAGATGGTAATTAAACCATTTGTTAAGTTAGTGGACAAAAATGGGCATGGAGTAAGAGAATTTTTATGTTTTAAGTTAGGGATATTTTGGTCATTTGGTAATTAAATGAATTAAAAAGCAAAAATCAAGCCAAAATCTTGTCCATCTTCTTCATGCTAGCCGAAATTTAGAGGAGGAAGCCATAGCTAGGGTTAGGCCACTTTCAAGCTCGATTATCAAGAATAACGAAGTTTGGACCTAGATCGAGGGAAAAACAAAGTGTTTGACGATTAGGTCCATTTTCACTATTTTGTACCGAGGTAAGTTCGTATGTAAATAATGCAATGTTATATTTGTATTTTAATGTTTTGATATTGCATGAAATGTATGATTGATTCTATGAGCATATTCGACAAAGTTTTGGCAAGAAAGAAATCCCGGCTGAACATTAGGAATAGATAGGATACAAATGTCATGACATTAGGGTTACTGAGATTACGTGTAAGACCATATCTGGGATATGGAATCAATATGAGACTTCGTGTAAGACCATATTTGGGATATGGCATCAATATGAAACTTTGTGTAAGACCATAGCTGGGCTATTGGCATCGATACGAGACTACATGTGAGACTATATCTTGGATATGGAATTAGTACGGTACTATGTGTACGAGATTCCCGAGTATCCTTTAGTATTCTAAATGGTTCAACGGGAAATTCGATGGGTATGTCAAAGATGAGAAAGTATGTGATTAGGCTACGAGTTGGTACAGGCATGTACGACAAACTCAAAGGAAATGAATTCGTTATATGACAAATTGTTGGTAAGAATGTGATTTAGTAAGTTATGTTCATGAAGTTTTAGCGACATTATGTTTGATATATGTTATGTCATTCATTTGACAAATGCATGTTAATGTTGTTTATTTTTTGCATATGAACTTACTAAGCTATATAGCTTACCCAACTTTCTTTCCCTTGTCTTATAGTGTCACCAAATGTAACACCCCTTACCCGTAATCCCCGCCGGAACCGGGTCCGAGGCGTTACCGGATTAAAACTACTTAATCGCCACTTAGGCTCAGCGTGACTACTCTCCTTAAGTCACCACGACAACCTCATTTTCGAGTTACGAGGCCTTACTCAAACACACGAGGGCTTTTGAGACCATATCGGAAACTCTTACTATCTTAAAAATTTTCTCCATCTAGACAGGGACTACACGCCCGTGCTAGATGATACACGCCTGTGTGTAGTCACACACGCCCATGTCCACAACCCGTGCACAAAACTCAACCATTCTGCCAAAGTCCCACGGCTAGGTCACACACCCGTGTTCACCACCCGTGGTGCACACTGACTACTTCACACGGCCTAAAGCCTATACATACGCCCATGTGGCTAGCCCGTGGCCAACACTGAATAACTCACACGTTCTAGGCACACGCCCGTGTGACTAGTCCGTGGTCTATTCTGACTTAAAATACTAACATGCAGGGGACACACGGCCAAGTCACACGCCCATGGGCTGACTGTGTGTCACACATGGTCTAGACACACGCCCGTGTGTCTACCCACATGGACAAGAAAAAAGCTATTTGTCATGCTCATTCTCACCCCTCTAGCATACACAACATGTACTCATTCAACACATCCATAATCAACTCAATTTGAAACACAATCATACATGGATAACTACATCTTTTCATATAATAAAATAGCCAACAACTATGGCATTATACAAAATAGATTATCCATCTAAAGGCCAACATAACTTAGCCATTTACAACAAAAAATCACTAACTTGTCTAGCCCCTATACATGCCATATACAAAACGTTTAATCCAATGTACGAGAGTGTGCTTTGATAGTGTGGGCGATCTTCCAATTGATCCACGTATCTTGATTCAACTCTATTACTCTATATGACAAGGAAAAGAAAGGAGTAAGCTTTGAGCTTAGCGAGTTTACACATAAACAATTAAGCATCATAATATAAGCTAAACACCAATTAGCATTATACTAACATAAGTAATTCACAACTATGCTTACTCTTTCTATCCCTTACCACATTTCCAACACATCATGAGTCACATACTCATAACCATTGACATGCACCCCTGCATTCAATATCGCATTTACACAATATACAACACATCATTATTTCACAATAACACATCCACAAATCTACACTACTCACTAATACATCCCACACGCACTACTCTCTCGGTGGTTTCGCACTTAGTCTACCACAATCGATACAATAAGGTAGTATCGCACTTAGCCTACCAATAAGGTAATCATAGTGGTCTCGCACTTAGCCTACTAAACAATATACTTAGCGATAGCATCGCACATAGCCCAGCTCATCGTTGCTAAGTATTGGGGTAGCATCGCACTTAGCTTACCATCAAGCATTATCACTACACATTCATATATCTACTTTGTAGTTCATTCATTCATTCGTTCACTATAACTAACTCATTCTTTCCACATGAACCATATAGGTTCTCAACCATGCTATACTCTAGCTAGCATTTACAAAGTATACGCATAATGCATCGTTTATACGTAAACTTACCTCGATACTCAAAAAGTATAGAGATGTGCAATTTAGTCCACGACCTTGCCCTTGCCTCGGTTTTGATCCGGGCTTCGTCTTTCTTGATATATAATGACAAATCAACACATTCAATACACACATTGACTAAATTGACCTTTATCTCATACTTTAGCAAAATCCCCATTATGCCCCTAATCTTTCCAATATTTACACTTTTGCCCCAAGGCCCGTAAAGTGATTTTTATTCAACTTTCTAGCCTTTCATGCTTAGCCAAATCACTCACTCAATTAAAGCTATCATCAATTCTCACTAATTCTCACATGTATGACCAAACTCAAGACTTTTAGAAACTAGTCCCTACATGCATTTTTCATGGAATTCACTTAGTAAAAGATGTTTCTACAACATCAAGCTTTCATATTCTTCCATAAAACATCAAAATACATGCATGTCATACATGGGTACATTTTTGAACATCCATTTTAGCTCATCATATAGCTAAAAATAGCTTACTCATGCTACTAGGACTTCAAAAATACGAAGAATATCAAAAACGGGCTAGAATACACTTACTAGCTAGCTTGAAAAGTTGAAGAGCTCTAATAATGGCTTCTCTCAAATTTTCGGCAGCCTTGGAGAAGAAGATGAATGAATTTTGTCATCTTTTCTCCTATTTTAATCATTTAATTGTCAAATGACCAAAATACCCTTTTTGACAAACTTCCTAATTTAACTCATCCATGCCCAAATTTGTCCAAAAATTAGAAATTGTGAAAATTACTCATTAAGGACTTCTAATTGATATTCTAAAGCAATTTCACACAAATAGCTTCTAGAATCTCACATTTTGCAACTTTTGCAATTTAGTCCTTTTGGACAGTTCAACCGCAATTTAACAATTTTACTTCATGAAACTCTCACACTAGCATGCAAACATGGCATAGACCTCAAAAACTCATACGTATGCCTCAGATTTATGGTCTCGCACCACTATTCTGACTAGGCCCTAAATTGGGATGTTACACCAAGCTAGCTCGGGATTGGAGATCGTCGGAGATCCATTCACACTATCAACTAATATTTTGGTACCAAAGAATTCAAAATTTTGAGTTATGGCTTGTATAGGGGACTTGGTCATTTTGTTATTTGTCATAATTGATTTGGCCAAATGTGTTGGCATATATTGATTGAAAGTTCATTTTGTATAAGGCCATTGAAAATTGGCTACAATTGGTATGAACAATTTATATGATAATGCCTTTCATAGATGTGGGAATTTACATGATTTGATATGATAAGCATGTGATGTTTGTGTATGGTAGATGGTAGCATGTGAATGATGTGTTGATGTCTTGATTGTGGCTGATTTGGTTGTATGTAAGTGCTTGGATTGGTGCCATATGATGTTGTGTATGTATGTACAAGTAAGGGTGGCAAAATGGCTTGGTAAATAGCCTTATTTTTGTCCACACGGGTAGACACACGGTCGTTTGTCTAGGCCGTGTGTGACACACGGTCTGCCCCACGGGCATGTGTTCTGGCCGTGTTTTCCCTGCACCTTAATTTTGAGAAACAGAATGTCCAGAATATAGCACGTGGGCATAGACACGGGCATATGTCTCGGTCGTGTGTGCTACACGGCCTTGGACACGGGCGTGTGTCTCGATCGTGTGAAGTCTGCACCTATTTTATGAAAAATTAAGAAAATTAAGTCGACCACACGGCCTAGCACACGGGCGTGTGGCATGGCCGTGTGGCACAAGTCAGAGAGCTCCCTATTTTGAACACGGCCTGTAGCACGGGCGTGTCTAAGGGTCACGCGGGCGTGTCCCTTGGGCCACACGGACGTGTGAGCCTTATAACATGAAGTTTTTTCTAAGTTTTGTAAAATTTTCTAAAGTTCTCGGTTTAGTCCTAAACCACTTCCAAAGCATGTATTAAGCCTCGTAGGCTTGTTTTAGGGACGATATGAATGCGTATGAAAATTTTTAAATTTTAATGGAAATTTATGACTCAGAAATGTATGTTTGCTTGTGTTTATGCCCAGTAATGGCTCGTACCATGTTTCGGTGTTGAATACGGGTAAGGGGTATTAATTAAATTCCTAAGGAGGCTTGGATCAAGGAAAAAGTTAACGATGCTCCATCAAGGAAATCATCAACAGAGAATTCTAAAAAAGAGGTTCAGATTAGATCATATTAATCAATAGATTGGGAGCAGTGAGTGCCCTCCATTAAGATGTAAACCAGATATGGATCCTATCATAGCAGATACTCGCTCTAATTTAGTTCTTTCTTTACCTGAAGTTCCTTTACTAACTATAAAAGCCTGCCCACCAAATAGGCTCTCCAATGCAATTTACTAATCCCTTATTTTTGAAAAATCAGACAGAGACAATACCTATGGTTCACTTTACTGCTCCTTCTAGTGAAACAAAAAGAATATTTCCTTGGCGAGATCTTTTGGATTCGGTACCAACTTCTATCTCTCTCAGTTCCATCTCTCAACAACAACAGGATTTAATACCTCAATAGTTAAGAGAGGCTTTCTCCTCTTACCTCACATCTAGTTCTACAACGTGCCCTCTATCTCTCATAGTCCAAGTTTTAGAAGTTCTATCTATAGAACATAATCTTTGGAGTGGCTCTCTCAAGGATAACATTAAGCATTCTAACAATAAGATAACATATTTAGAGAAAATTATTAAATCTTGCGAAGATTCTTTGGCTGAACTACGCCAAAAATATTAAGATTCTAGCAATTTGATCGAAAGATTTGGTGCACAAATCAAAACTTTGATGGGTAAGCATAGAGATGATGAAACTGATAATGAACATTTAAAAGAGGAGGTCAATCATTTGAAGGATGAGAAGTCTGTTTTAGAAGAGAAGCTCAAAACTCAGGAAGAAGTTCACAGAGCAAAATTAGAAAATCTATGCCGATCTCATGAAGAAACCTTCAAGATGATATTGATGATGCTTTACAAGAATGAAGATAAAATTTGATTCTACACGCCCAAGTAGCTGTAGGTCCTTTTGGTCTTAGTCACATAGATTTTAACTGCCTCGAAAACATTTCTACAAAGTCTCTTAACTTTAACATTTATCATCTTGAGGACAAAGAATTGGAAACCTTTCAAAGAGAATGGAAACAATCAGGTGATTTATTCATTCCAATACATCCGGCGTTGAAGACAATGAAAAAAGTTCATCATTTGAGGGTCAAAATCTTGAAGACACTCTTCCAACTGAAGAGGCCTCAACTGCACCCACTGATTAGCCTTATAAAGGAGAAGACTGAGATTTTCTTTATTTAATCATGTACCTTGCTTTTTCATTAGCTTTGTAATTTATTAAAAATTTAGAAATGAAATTGAGTTTTGTCCTTCCTTTTCCACTTCATTACAACATTATTTCACTTCCGTAATTATTCTTGTAACAATCATCTATCACTTTATAAGATATTACAACATATCTGATACACTAAGCCAGGCTCAACGTATTATGCATATAAGGCTCCTTCCATATGCACTATTTGAGAACTGACTAAATAGGGCTCTGATAAAAAAACTTGTAATGACCCCAAACTTGACCCGATTCATCGGGTTTAGATTTTGGGTGTTACTACACAAAACTTAATCAATAACGAAATATAATTTACGATTTCCTATTTCCTTAAACATGTTATTTGGCATTCTAAATTAAAAAATTATTACAAGAAAATAGTGGGAGTATTTAAAATATATTTAGTTACATCAATCTTGACAAAAATCTTTACAAGTTAAAATTTTATCCCAAATAGATTCAAAAGGCATTTCAAAGACTACGCCACATATCCACTGTATACATAATAGCCCACTCCGCCACCACCTTGGCGTACTACTAATGTTGTCTCTCCAAGCGAAGTCTCATCTCAGATACCTAAAAAGCAAAAACAGATCTTGTAAGTACAAGGATACTTAGTGAGCTCATTAACTATACCTTGATGGATACTTTGCAATCTTGCTCTATTTACTATGTCAGCCATCATTCTACATCATTTATTCCAACGAATACATATCATTCTCTTATACATCTGTTATCATGCTATTATCATACTAAATCTTCCTAATTTATCTAACTGAGGAATCCTTCTAATTATTTCATAAATCTCTTGTCCCATAATAAATTGTTAACAGTACTTACCCTCAAAAACTGTAACGCCCTGAATTTTGGGCCTAGTAGAGTTGGGCCCATTGGGCTTTGGGTTTCATAAAATTTTTTTAAGTGAGCAAGAAAATGACAAATGACATGACGTCTTTAAAGGTTTAATGAATTTGGAACGTGTAGGTGTGTTGGAGAAGCTCTGGGTTCGAGTTTTGTGTTGGAGTATTCTTAATTTAATTAATTAAGGAATCAGGGTTGTGAGTAGTGGGCTTTTAAATAAAAATAAGTGAAAAATGGCACAAAGAAGCCTGTGGTGAAGTGGCTAAGTGACGCCACTAGGGTGTAGAGAGATGGCGACATATGCATGCAGGGAGGTCTAAGGTTCGAGTGCTAGCTTAGTTTTATTTTGGAATTTAATTTTAGGCTTCTAGAAGGTCTGGAAGTGGCGTGTAGAGGGACTCTAAGGAGAAGTGATCAGCAGAGAGAGAATTTAGGAGAAGGATAAGGGAGATATCATGGAGAAAAATTAGGAGATGAGCAGTGGATGAAGTGGTGCCGAATTGGACTTTAGGGGTGGCTAAGTTTCGGCTATAGGCTATATAAATGTGTGTGTGCCAAATCTGGGGTCCTAGGTAATGCCGAATTTTCCATTCTTTTTCTTTCTTTTCTTCCCCTCAATCGGTTCCACCCATAGCCAAACTCTCCCATTGTTGAAATCTCCTAAAGCCGAATTCCTTTGTGCCGAATTCTCTCATAGCCAAACTCTTCTATAGCCGAATTACCACCATCTTTTCTCTTACCAAAATTCCTAATAGTGCCGAATCTTGGTGGTTGTTTCTCCATCACAAATCAATTGTTACCTACTCTCAGTCAAGTGTTGAAAGTCGAATCTAGTTAATAGCTATCTATGCCGCAGGATCAAAAGGGGATTTGGTAAGTATTCGGTTAACCTCTTTTGTACGTTTTGATAAAAGCCAAAAGGCTATCTAACTGTCCTGTCGTTAACTTTGTGATAACAAGGATAAGGTTCAAATATCGCAAGCGTGGTAGGATCGTTAGCAAGGGTAAGTGTACTCAACTCGATTGTGGTTTAAGTGAATGGCCGAATGTGAGTTTGATCTATAGGGGTGACTTGTGTGGATTATGAGTCACTCGAATCTTGATGGTGTGTGTGTGAGTGCAGATCTAGGGGATACTCTTGATTAGTAGCTAAGGAAGGGCTATTAGAACCCGGTGGCACACTGTAAGGTTACGGTAAGGTTTCAGCTTTTGGTAGATATTTTGTTTAAGTATGGGTGATTGATTGAAGGTTGGTTGAATGTAGGTTCAAGACCAAGGATAGTATAGCACGTCGCAGTAACCAGGTGTGTACAAACACTACGTACACATGATATCGGCAATGCCGAAAGGCCAAAAAGTCAGAAGTGGCTAAATGGGCCCGGTGGGCCCTGAGGGTAAGTTGGATGAAATTGATTAATTTGATTATATGAATTGAGGTATGCATGCATGTTACATGATCTGGAATTGTTTTGGGCCTAACAGGCCATATGAATGAGATTTGGGTCTAAAGGGCCATAAGGATGTGAATTGGGCATAATGGGTTATATGAACGTGAAATGGGCTTGATGGGCTTTATGAAGACGTGGACAAGTATGCTAGGGTTTAATGGACTTTAGGCCTAGTTCTGAACAACTCTCAAACTACATAAAACTTAATTCTAATAATTAAACATGTCCGTGGTCAAGTCGCTGGGTTAGAGTGTGGCAACGGACATATGCATGATTAAGAGTGGATCTAGGGAGAGCTTGGTACTTAAGCGGTCCTAGTGGCCCACCTCCTCTTCTCTAGAATCCTACCTGGTGCATAGTGTCTGTTCACTTTAGCCGCAAGGACTTGTTAATGGGCCAAAGTTCATAACTAAAACCCGAGAGGGACCAAAATACCCTTAGTTTGAAAATTACCAAAATACCCTTAGATTTGTAAAATTACTAAAATACCCCTGATTTGAAAATTACCAAAATACCCTTAGTTTGAAAATTACCAAAATATCCTTAGATTTGAAAAATTACTAAAATACCCCTGATTATAAAATTACCAGAATACCCTTGACTTGTGGAATCACCAAAATATCCCTGATTTACAAAATTAACTAAATACCCCTGTAGATTAGATTTACGGAAATACCCTTGGGTAGTGAAATGACTAAAATACCCCTAAGTGCCGAATGTGTGAGAATGTGCATGTTGCATTCATGAAATATATGTTGCACTTGGGTGGGTTTTGATGATACGGAGGAAGATTTGAGGATCGCATAGTCGCTTGATGATCGTGGATCCATCGATGGCTTTAAGCCCATTATAGCAGCTTTGCCGCAACGCTTGAGTAGTGCCATTCTTTGGTGCTACCTTTGGTGTGTAGGGATGGGTGGGTTGATATTTATATCCCCACAGGTGTGTAAGGTTGGAAGGGACATGGTGTGCATGGTTGGATTTGGGATGGGTGCATTGCATTCATGTGATACTGATGTGATATGAGGTCGTTATGGGCTAAGGCCCAAGACCACCTTATTTGATAGGGCTTAGGCCCAATGTAATAATTGTATGTTGATTGGATTACCAAGGGTCGTACACATTGAGTTTCAAAACTCACCCCTTTTTATTAAATGTTTCAGGCGATCCTCAGTAAACGGCTCGACGTGGGAGAGGACTCGGAGACGGCCACACTACAAGATACTTAGAAGTTTTATTTATTTGTCTCAAAAGACATGATTTTAATTACTTTATTTTCGTTGGATGTAATAAGGCCTTGTACTCCGATTTGACTTTAGATTTTGGGTTTTGTTGTTTCAACTATTTACTTAATTATTTAACCTGAGTAAATTTCTTATGTTTAAACTTGGTTTCCGAAATACTTAAAATAATAAAATGGGCTTTTATCATTACTTAACAAGACTCAAGGATTTTGGGATTTTGGGTCTTAAATTTTTACTTAGCAAAATTGTTTTGAGTTATGCCTTTGATGTAACATTCCCGGATTCGACCATAACGTCTGGGCCGAGTTTGGGGTGTTACAAAAACAACTTCTAATAATCCTTTCATTGACTCATACCTTTATCTCAAATAGTTGTTCACTGATATTTATCACGAGTAAATACATATATGTTTGGAAAATTTTTACGTACAATATAATACTATCAATTCATACTTAGTCATGTCCTGATTCAGTATCATACATATCCATACCGATAAATCATTGCATAGCCCACTCTAACAAATTCCATGTCGTGATACATTAGGATCCCATAATTCAAGATACAATTAACCCTAGTTCAAAATAATTTTAGAAGAAGATAAATACCCCTCACTTTCCATATTTACAGATCATCATAACGAATACCCTTCTTGACATACAAATACAAATATCTTTTTCATGGAAAACCCTTAAGACTTAGTCCCTCATAACCCAAAACATATCAATACTTCAACTTAGCTTTACTTATTATAGAACTAAAGAATTTAATCATCTCTTACCATAATGATAGGCTTTTAGATTCAACGCTTACCAGATATTGTAATACCCCAAACCCGGCACAAACATTACGGCCGAATTTGGTATGTCACAGAGAAAACCATTTTGAAAATCCCTTTAGCCGATTTGAGTTTTGATGAAAACATCTTCATTTTCAATTATCATGCTAAAACCATACTTGGTTTGTTCTAAAAATATTTATTAAGTCAAGTTGTTACTGTGTTTCAAATGTACCCGATGGCACTTCAAAACATTTTTTGCGTTTGATTTGAGAAAACATGTGCACCCATTTTAATATTATTAAATAGTTTAAACAAAATATTCAAAACATGTAAAGATAATAAAAATAATCCTAGGAGGCCTTATTACAACTTGATTAAAACAAAACCAACAATAAAAATAAAATAACTAAAATCCAAGTTCATTAAATTCAAATCCCATCGCATGGCCACCTCGAGTCCAACCGACTCCTCAACCGCCATCTACGAGTCACTGAAAAAAATGTTAAAGGAGAAGGTGAGTCACCAAGACTCAATGTGTAACCCTTCCCCAATTTAGTGCAACAATCATACACAATTTATAACAAATTAACATGCACTAAATCATGCACCCAACCTAGCCATCCAAACACCTTTCTCTACCCCATGTGGTACCAAACCTTTGGTGGTGCCAAACAACCGTGACGTATAGTCACAAAATCCAAATCATATTGTGGTGCCAAACCCTTTGGTGACCCAAGTCACAAATCAAATGATGGGGCCAACCCATCGTGTGATACCAAATCACTTGGCGCCAATCCCATAATGTAAATCGTGGGGCCAACCCATCGTGGTGCTAAGCCATCGACGAGACGCTATGAGGTGCCAAACCTCTGGAGGTGCCAAACCTCTGGAGGTGCCAAACCTCTGGTGACCGTAGTCACAATGTGGAACCAAACCACTGGTGTCCGTCGACACGAATATCACTGCCCCCTCCTATCATCAACCCACATTAGTCCATGATATATATATATAACAGAATTCATGCCAACATGCATTTAAATCGCATATACAAAATATGCCATGCTTTCCAAAAGCATCAAATAGTAAACTCATACGAACAGAGTCTTACCTGAATCATCGCTTATATCGTTATGGTATTAAATCCAAAGCTACATAAACTAGATTTAGCATACACAAACATTTAGCACAGTTAATTAATCATAAAGTGTGTATGTACACACCTATCACCAATGATAGTCCTAAATCCCGAAAAGACAAATCGGCCACACAAGCTTTCCTTGCCCCTACACGCCTTTGAATACTAGCCACCACACACCAAGTGTTTCTGCTTCCCTAAAATCGGTAATCACATGTTAATAGCCTTCGGCTTTATCGAACACTAAAAGAATAGACTATTAACATAAATCCTTACCACCACTTCATCGAATCGACTAATCAAAGATGAAGGCTTCGCTTGGTTACTTCCAAAATCCAGGAGACCCTTTCAAAATCGACATAAAAAAAGACCCCACCCTTGACTAATATTCGCCAACCCATAGCCGAGTTTAATCACTTGATTCGGCACCCTTAAGAAAAATATCCAAAACCGATTAAAGGAATACTAACCACTATCGTTGCTTACCCTTACTGGTCAACTTCCCAAATCACCTCCCCTAGGTCGGCCACATCCAAGAAATAGTGTTAGATCTCCAACTTTCGGCTTTGAAGAGAACAAAAGAAGAAAAGAAGTGATAAGGGGTTTCAAATAAAGATTCGGCTATGGCTCATCAAATGGAGATGCAATATTCGGCTTTTGAGAATCAAGGTAGTGATGGTGTTTCTTTAGAGTTTCACGCAAAGAGAAGCTACTAGGTTCGGTTATGATACTAGTGGCAAATGGAGTATTCGGCCATATAAGAAAAGATGGAGAATTAAAGTTGGAAGAAAGAAAAAGACTAGGAAGGGAAAGTGAGAAGAAATTCGGCACCAAGAGAGAATGAGAGGAACAGATTTTCGGCAAAGGAAAATAGAATGAACAAAAGAATGGCCAAAAGATGATCACCCCTATTTATACTACACAATTTCGGCACTTTTTCCCCCTTCACTTGGCCGAATATTGCCTACCAAAGAGACCCATACTTGGCCACTACCTCAACTCCCATAATAATCTCCTATTTCTCTTTTATCACCCTAACAAATAAAATAAAATAATCCCACACTTATCCCTCATTTTTCTCTCCTATCTTATCTCCTTATCACATCCAATAAATAAACAAAGCAACAATTATCTCCTATCTACTAATTTAAACTAAATAAAAATAAATTAACAATTATCTACTACTTATCTAGCCGAAATTCAAAATAAATTCAAGGCTTATCCTCATCCTTTGGAAACCCATGTGCCGTCCAACCCCTTCCATTCTCTTGACGTCAAAAGCCCAAAAATAAAACACCCATCTGCTGCCCCCAAGTCTCGAACATGAGACCTGCTGGAAACACCACACGCTACCAGCCACTTTGCTGCTAGCTCCTTCGTGTCATAAACTCCCTACAATTCCTTTTAAGAGCTCCTTCCCTCGCTCCCCCTTGTCTTAACGCCAAAAGCAAAATAAAACACGCCTACTGCTGTCAACAAGGCTCGAACTTGAGCCCTCTTGAAGCTCCCTTTGCCGCAAGCGTCCAAGCCACTTTGCTGCTGGTTCTTTTGTGTCATCAACTCCCCATAATTTCTTTTAAAACCTCCTTAGCCCAGCTCCTTATTGACGCAAAAATAAATGCTCCTTCCTGCTTCCTTCGCAACTCGAACCTGGGCCCTCTACCCATTGCTTGAGGCATCACTTGCCCAAGCCTTAAGTGGCGCCTTGCAGCCACTTTACCAAGGCACTCTTTGTGTCCAAAAGCGCCTATTACTTCCCTTAAGGCCTCCCTGGCCCAATTCCCTTTAACTCTAAAAATAAAGTCCCTAATGCTTCCTACGTCGCTCGAACCTCTTCCCCTGGCACTCCAAGTGACGCAACCACCCTTGCACCTTAGGTGGCATTCCTTGCCACTTTTCCACATCACTTCTTATGTCCTAAACTCCCCAAAACTTTTCTTAAGGCTACCTTAGCCTAGCTCCCCCTTTTTAACTTAAAAACCAATAATTGTCCAAAGCTTTCTCTTCCATCCTAGAATTTTAAAAACCCTTAAAACATCACCAACCACACTTAAAGCCTACAAACACTTGAGTTATGCTCCAAACACATAACCCCTAATTTAGGATGTTACAACTCTACCCTCCTTAAAAATAATTTCGTCCTCGAAATTACTTACTAACGAACATCCGTACATCCTAAATTACCACACTTACCTCACTGTTGCGCACTCTGATTTTATTAAAGCTGTCATTCCACCTTGACCACGTCCGCGACAACCACGTCCCCTCAAACTCATTTCTACACCGCGATTTAGTCTGATTAAAAAGTTTTATGCATCAGGATTTGTTCCACTTGGTTATTCGCGAAGAAATTTTATGAAAAGTTTAATAGGGACTCTTTCGATCATTCAAAGTTTTAAGTTCTCTATCCTAGTTCACACACAGAGAAGAACATCCATTCCCTTTCATACTTATTCACTCTTGGGCATTTCACGGTTTCTATCCTGTGGGTATTTTCGTCATTTTCCTATAGGGTATTTTTGTAATAAATCAGAGAAATTTTAAAACTTTAATAAATCAGGACACTTTGAAATTTCCAAAAGCGGAGGGTATTTTCAAAATTTGACAAATTGGAAGTACAAAGCAGTAATTTTGGAAACTAGGGTATTTTAGTAATTTGTCAATCAAGGGTAATTTTGAAAATTTCCAAAAGTCAGGGTATTGTTTTGAAATACAAAATTTTGGATACTTTTGCAAAGTAAAAGAATTTTATTGAAATCGGGGTAATCTGGTAATTTTTTGGAACCAAGGGTATTTTCGTAAATTTGCCACTAGGGGCATTTTGGTAATTTTTGTAAGTCAAGAATATTTTGAAAATTTTCCAACATAAATTTTTTTTTCTACTATTTAAAAGAGATATTTTAGTGATTTTAAAACTAAAGTTTTCCTTAAAACATGGCTAATCCCTTTTGGGTTTTATTTAGCATTTTTAGCCTATGACCGAGTCCTCTTGGTTAGGGTGAACCGAAGCTACGCACCAGGTAGGAATCCCGCGAAGAGGAGGTGAGTCACGAGGACTGCTTAAGTACCAAGCTCTTCCGGATCCAATCCTAGACATGCGCACCAAGGTTACCACACCCTAACTCGACGACTTGGTCGTAGGTTTGTTTATTTAGGCTTTTAAAGTTTTATGTATTCATTTGGGTAGTCTAGTCCTAAAGTTCAAACACCTATCATCTTGTCTACGTTCCATGCCTACCCTTCTACAGATAATTAATTCACAAAGAAGTTAGAAGTACTTACACAGGCGTATTGGTGCAGGAGACTCGGTGCCATTTGTTTCAAAACAAAAATATTTCAAAAGGCCTACCAAAACATTTTGGGCCTTGGCCCCCACATCGAGCTTTGAACTGGCTCGATACCAATTTTGTAACACCCCAAACCCGACCCAAACATTACGACCGAATTTGGTATGTCACAGAGAAAACCATTTTGAAAATCCCTTTAGCCGATTTGAGTTTTGATGAAAACATCTTCATTTTCAATTATCATGCTAAAACCATACTTGGTTTGTTCTAAAAATATTTATTAAGTCAAGTTGTTACAGTTTGAATGTACCCGATGGCACTTCAAAACATTTTGCGTTTGATTTGAGAAAACATGTGCACCCATTTTAATATTATTAAATAGTTTAAACAAAATATTCAAAACATGTAAAGATAATAAAAATAATCCTAGGAGGCCTTATTACAACTTGATTAAAACAAAACCAACAATAAAAATAAAATAACTAAAATCCAAGTTCATTAAATTCAAATCCCTTCGCATGGCCACCTCGAGTCCAACCGGCTCCTCAACCGCCATCTACGAGTCACCTGAAAAAAATGTTAAAGGAGAAGGTGAGTCACCAAGACTCAATGTGTAACCCTTCCCCAATTTAGTGCAACAATCATACACAATTTATAACAAATTAACATGCACTAAATCATGCACCCAACCTAGCCATCCAAACACCTTTCTCTACCCCATGTGGTACCAAACCACTGGTGGTACCAAACCACTAGTGACGTATAGTCACAAAATCCGGTCATATTGTGGTGCCAAACCACTGGTGACCCAAGTCACAAATCAAATGATGGGGCCAACCCATCGTGTGATACCAAATCACCTTGGCGTCAATCCCATAATGTAAATCGTGGGGCCAACCCATCGTGGTGCTAAGCCACCGGGACGAGACGCTATGAGGTGCCAAACCTCCGGAGGTGCCAAACCTCACGGTGACCGTAGTCACAATGTGGTACCAAACCACGGTGTCCGTCGACACGAATATCACCGCCCCTCCTCTCATCAACCCACATTAGTCCATGATATATATATAATGTAATTCATGCCAACATGCATTTAAATCGCATATACCAAATATGCCATGCTTTCCAAAAGCATCAAATAGTAAACTCATACGAACAGAGTCTTACCTGAATCATCGCTTATATCGTTATGGTATTAAATCCAAAGCTACATAAACCAGATTTAGCATACACAAACATTTAGCACAGTTAATTAATCATAAAGTGTGTATGTACACACCTTTCACCAATGATAGTCCTAAATCCCGAAAAGACAAATCGGCCACACAAGCTTTCCTTGCCCCTACACGCCTTTGAATACTAGCCACCACACACCAAGTGTTTCTGCTTCCCTAAAATCGGTAATCACATGTTAATAGCCTTCGGCTTTATCGAACACTAAAAGAATAGACTATTAACATAAATCCTTACCACCACTTACTGAATCTGACTAATCAAAGATGAAGGCTTCGCTTGGTTACTTCCAAAATCCCGGAGACCCTTTCAAAATCGATTACAAAAAGACCCCACCCTTGACTAATATTCGGCCAACCCATAGCCAGAGTTTAATCACTTGATTCGGCACCCTTAAGAAAAATATCCAAAACCGATTAAAGGAATACTAACCACTACCGTTGCTTACCCTTACTGGTCAACTTCCCAAATCACCTCCCTAGGTTCGGCCACATCCAAGAAATAGTGTTAGATCTCCAACTTTCGGCTTTGAAGAGAAC
Source organism: Gossypium sturtianum (assembly GCA_025698515.1). Taxonomy (NCBI): domain Eukaryota; kingdom Viridiplantae; phylum Streptophyta; class Magnoliopsida; order Malvales; family Malvaceae; genus Gossypium; species Gossypium sturtianum. Next base: position 51,375,403 of record CM046944.1, on the reverse strand, counting down.
AAAAGAAGAAAAGAAGTGATAAGGGGTTTCAAATAAAGATTCGGCTATGGCTCATCAAATGGAGATGCAATATTCGGCTTTTGAGAATCAAGGTAGTGATGGTGTTTCTTTAGAGTTTCACGCAAAGAGAAGCTACTAGCTTCGGTTATGATACTAGTGGCAAATGGGGTATTCGGCCATATAAGAAAAGATGGAGAATTAAAGTTGGAAGAAAGAAAAAGACTAGGAAGGGAAAGTGAGAAGAAATTCGGCACCAAGAGAGAATGAGAGGAACAGATTTTCAAAGAAAGGAAAATAGAATGAACAAAAGAATGGCCAAAAGATGATCACCCCTATTTATACTACACAATTTCGACACTTTTTCCCCCTTCACTTGGCCGAATATTGCCTACCAAAGAGACCCATACTTGGCCACTACCTCAACTCCCATAATAATCTCCTATTTCTCTTTATCACCCTAACAAATAAAATAAAATAATCCCACACTTATCCTCATTTTTCTCTCCTATTTTATCTCCTTATCACATCCAATAAATAAACAAAGCAACAATTATCTCCTATCTACTAATTTAAACTAAATAAAAATAAATTAACAATTATCTACTACTTATCTAGCCGAAATTCAAAATAAATTCAAGGCTTATCCTCATCCTTTGGAAACCCATGTGCCGTCCAACCCCTTCCATTCTCTTGACGTCAAAAGCCCAAAAATAAAACACCCATCTGCGCCCCAAGTCTCGAACATGAGACCTGCTGAAACACCACACGCTACTGTACCACTTTGTCGCTAGCTCCTTCGTGTCATAAACTCCCTACAATTCCTTTTAAGAGCTCCTTCCTCGCTCCCCCTTGTCTTAACGCCAAAAGCAAAATAAAACAGCCTCATCTTTGCCAACAAGGCTCGAACTTGAGCCCTCCTAAAGCTCCCTTTGCCGCAAGCGTCCAAGCCACTTTGTTGCTGGTTCTTTTGTGTCATCAACTCCCCATAATTTCTTTTAAAACCTCCTTAGCCCAGCTCCTTATTGACGCAAAAATAAATGCTCCTTCCTGCTTCCTTCGCAACTCGAACCTGGGCCCTTTACCCATTGCTTGAGGCATCACTTGCCCAAGCCTTAAGTGGCGCCTTGCAGCCACTTTACCAAGGCACTCTTTGTGTCCAAAAGCGCCTATTACTTCCCTTAAGGCCTCCCTGGCCCAATTCCCTTTTTAACTCAAAAAAAATAAAAGTCCCTAATGCTTCCTACGTCGCTCGAACCTCTTCCCCTGGCACTCCAAGTGACGCAACCACCCTTGCACCTTAGGTGGCATCCCTTGCCACTTTTCCACATCACTTCTTATGTCCTAAACTCCCCAAAACTTTTCTTAAGGCTACCTTAGCCTAGCTCCCCCTTTTTAACTTAAAAACCAATAATTGTCCAAAACTTTCTCTTCCATCCTAGAATTTTAAAAACCCTTAAAACATCACCAACCACACTTAAAGCCTACTAACACTTGAGTTATGCTCCAAACACATAACCCCTAATTTAGGATGTTACAGATATTCTCGACAATTCATGCCACAAAGGTCTAACAGAACACGCCATACCAGCAGTTATACAAAGTCTCATGTTTACTGTCCTGACTAACTTCAAAGAACACATCAGAGGCAGACAAACGATACCATACACTCCATAAGTCCTTATTAATGAATACGCAACAAAGGTGACCATATAGAGTATGCCAAAAAGCTTATTTATTCAGATTATGCCACAAATGCTATTCATTCAGAGTACGCCACAAAGGTAATTCATTGCTATCGTGTTTACGATATGGATTTTCCTAAACTCACATTACATGAGGTTTACCCATCATCGTCATAGGACACACAGCGAACCCTATTGGGAAATCACCATTCATCAGTTCCATTTCAGAGGATGCCATGGCCATGGACTTTTCCTTTAGACTTTCATATCAGAGTTCGTGCTTTCTGTCCTGATGGACTCCATCAGATACCACCGCGATGACTAGACACAGACTCTTCATGCACTGACACAATCTAAGCCCAACATTTTAATTCACTAACATACACCCAACATAACATGCATCTCATAGCATACATTCTAGGTATACATATACAACTGTACTTCAACATTTCAATACTCATACACCAATCATCACATGCTTGAATTTATCAGATTCACTACCAATATACTAACTATACTTTTCATAGTTTCATATTCATAGTTTAATCAATTTCCTACAAGTATTTCTCGATATGAACAATATACATGCAAGAGTCATCATAGAACTCACCTGATTCACACTTATTGCAGTTCAAAACTCCTAATCGAGATATCTCGAACTAGTAGCAACCACTACTTTCAGAACATAAGAACATCATTAAGACTCATTCTTATACAATTTACCATCGATTCGAACACTGACAACTCCCATGCAAAGCCTTATACTTACATCTTACTGTTCATGCACCTTTTGCAAACTTACTCTTTTAAAATTTAATAGACAGAATAGTAATACTTACCCTTGAATGGAATAACCACTGATCATAATATAACCATAGCCTCTAGATCATCAAAATAGGATACATTCAGATTTAAGGAGGGTTTCAGTAAATACCACTTAAGGAAGAGGAAAAAGAAAGAAGAACCCTTTTAGAACTCATCTCTCACACTTATATATATAACTTAACAACTTAGCGGAGTTTAACAAGTGTCATATGTTTTAGAACTTGCTTCTTAATGACCTACAGTTTCCAAGTGGAATAACAAGTGTCATCTCTCACACTTATATATATAACCATTACCCAACTTGGCAATCTCGTTGATTTCTAACCAAGTTACTTAAAATCTAACTACCATAGTATTCCAGACAAATCAGGTGTACTATGCCTTAGGCGAATACTTATTCCTTACTTACCCTTTATCTTTTAACATAGATACTTTCTTACGTGGCGGATAGTTTACGCCCACACGTATATGCCAAAACAATCATTTGGGCGGTTAACATTACGCTAGACAAACTATTTACAACTATACACAAGCACTAAATGTCACGACACCGGCCCTGTACATGAAAGCATTACCGAGTTAAGGGTGTTTTGGTCCGCACAATGAAAATTAATGTAAAAACGTTACTCGACATAGAGCTAAGGACAACAACCAACCCTAACACTATAAATAGACTTATAAGACACTTGAGAAGGACAACATTTCATAACTAAGAATTTTTTTTATAATTTAGTTTTCAGTTTTCAGTTCTTTTTAGGCTTAGGATTTATTTTCAATTGTTTCTTTCATGTTCATTGGAAGATCTAATTTGTAGATCAAACACAAACTTTGTGGATTTCTGCGCATCAATTATTAAATACAATTCAAGATTCTTCTTAAACATTTACTCTTGATTCGTTCTTTATGTTTATCTTATTTATCAAGTTTATTGTGTTTTTGGAATCTATGAGGAAGTGAGTGGAAGCATGACTAATTAATTTCTTTGTAGGGTCTTTTTAGCGGATCAACTATTTCGGATAAGAAGAACTTAATATCTAGGCCTAACAACCCTAGGAAGTCATCTAGGTGGGAATTAACCCAAAATTGGTATTGCTTATCCGTGAACCCCTTACCATAATCCAGTTTGGACTATGAGATTGAGAGATAAGTAGTTCTTGTTGACTCGTTAGTTTAGTGGACGCTAAAGAGATCCTACTAGGGTAATAACTAGTTGATTGAGTAGAAACCTAAAATAGGAATTAGTTAGGATCACTGAAGCGAGCTAATCACCCATGCCTTAGATTTGGTTGATTTACATTTTTTTTCAGTGTTCACTTTATTTTGCATATTTATTTATTTGCTTATAAAACCTAAATTCTTTTTATTTATGTTTAATATAATATAATTTATTTAAAGTACTAATTAGATCTATTTTAATTTAGGTTAATATTAATTTAGTACTCACCTACCTTGGGTAAGTTCCTCAGAGTACTTACCGACTTCGTTGTAAACTATATTACAACCTGACCCGTATACTTGCAGACACTGGCTCAAATTTCATATCTTTAGTTGCAATATTCACACTCTGGACATTAGTACGTCCAGAGGCAGTCACCCACCACTGTTACAAGCTAGCGAGGAATGGAAAGAGGAGGAAGAAGGCAACAGCGAGGAAGAAGAAGAAGAGTTGGCCATCAAAGATGATCTTGATGAGATGTTTCCACTGGTGCAACCATTTGCCAAAGGAGTTCAGATCCGCACCCCGACCCGTACGAGCCGCACTAGTTTTGTAGGTGCGAGGGCTGCCACACCTGATATGGGTCAAGGGAAGGACTCGATGATTGAGAAGAGTCAACCGGATGCCGGTTCTGATTAAAAACTTCCAAACTTTTAAGTTTACTTTTTGTTGGGGACTTGTAATTTTTTTTTTTATTTTGGGATGATTTTATTTTGTTTGGACTTGGTTTATTTATTTTTTCTTTAGTTTTCTTTTCGCTAATTCTATGTAGGAACCACGTACGATATAAGGCACTACATTTTGGAGCTACAACGACACGAGGAGGACCACCCGACCACATCGAAGGACCTTTAACACTAAAACCAGGTAGTTTCTTATCCTATTTTTGGGACGCACATTAGGGACAATGTATCAAATAAATTTTGGGGGGTAACATAGAAATGTTTCAAAATGTTATGCTTTTATTAGTTGTTTTTTGTTCATTTTTTTGTTTTATGTTTGTTTGTTTGTGCTCAAGCTTGTAGCAATACAAGTGATTGGTTAGGAGCATGTAAATAGGATTGTGTGCTTGGATTGTAATCTTAATTTGATAGCAATTGATTTTAGGTTGTTCAATTTTACACTATTTAGTTCATTTTATTACAATTTGAATAGGTGATAGTGTATTAGGTGCATCAAGTGATTAATAGGTACATGAAAAAAATATATGTTTGTCTAATATGTCCTAATTCGTTATGGCAAATTCAGGTCTTTCTAGCACTTAACGAGGTTGTTTTATAGTGTTTTTATGTGTTTTTATTTCATTCTTAGTTTTTATTGGTTTGTGTTTCATTTATGCTAAATAAGTGTTTTTTATGTAATTTTAAGTTATGTTATGACCTAATGGGTCATTATGGGTTTAGAGATGATCTAACGACTCTAGCTAGTGTGTAGGACACTGTTTTTAGGCTTAGAAGATGAAGGACGATTGTAGTGTCGTGACACTGAGTGACGAGCAGGAATTTTTTACTTAAGGATATTTTAGTCCTCACAATGTATTTTAATTATAATTTTGGGTTGTTTAACAACCCTAATTAGGTATGAGCATAAACTATATAAATAGGAATGTTAAGTCTCATTTGGAGGAGGCTTGGTCAAGTGAGCCATTTTAGAATTTTAGGTTTTTAGTTTAGTTTTCTTTTCTTTTCAGTGTAGTCCTTTTATATTTTTGTTACTGTTTTAACTTGGATTCGATTTCAATCCAAGGCTTTAATATGTTAATTTTTAATTAATTTGGTGTTGATTTCAATTGGAATCGAGGTGATCTTCGCAACTTTTAAAGGAGATTTTGCTTTCGAGTTTCAATCGATATCAAAAACATTTTTATTTCTATACTCCTTACTTTTATTTATTTATTTTTTTCATGTTTAATATGAGTTTAGGAATTATTGTATTTCAATCCATTAGTAGCTAATTTCTTCAGGGAGTTTAATAATCGAATGTGTCAATAATTAATGAATGAACAAGGGTTGAAATTCGGGTTGGTTTAAATTATGTGTGATTAAACCCTAAGGAGTGACGCCCCTAGGAAGTAATTTAGGATAAACGAGATCGAGAGATAAGTTTACCGAGTACCTCATAATTTATCCTAGTCTAGAAAGTAAGGCTGAGAGGTAAGCGTGTATTGGTCGATTAATTAATTAGTTAGAAGCCAAGAGATAATAACTAGTTAATTAATAGCTAACTTGATAAAACTCGAGTTCTGAAGTTAATTAGGATCACTAAAGTGAGTTAAACTCCTACCTATTTTATTGGATTATTTTTTATTACTTATTTGGTTTATTTTTAGTTTAAATAATTTTTAGGTTAATTAGATTAATTGATGTTAATTTGATTTTTTTCTTAATATAATTTTAAATCGGTACTATTTAGACTTATTAGTGTAGAAAATTAATTTTGGTTTAAGTCAACCTCCCTTGGGAACAATCCTCAAAATACCTCTCAGAGTGTTTCATTGTAACATTCTTCTATATTACAATTTGAATCGTATACATGCAGAAACCGCTATTCAATCTTTTATCTATTTTGCTGCAATATTTCCAATCCAGACGTTCGCACGTCTAGCGGTGGTCAGGCACCCCATTTGTCGGTTATACCAACCAGTGCTGCACAAATCTATTTTTCAGTTTTACTGACCAGCGCAAGCGCAACTTATCATTTTCGAATTTATCCGACAGGCACTAGGTGCCAAATTGGTGTGTTGGTTGGATCCACATATCCATCCGAGTCCAAGTCAGGTTAATAGGGACATGTATAATGTAAATAAAATAAATGATATTCAGACTGATTTGATATAATTATCAGATGATACATATGCATATTGAGAATCGATTATACAATCCCAGGTCGCCAATATGGAAACATGACAAATCGATGAATGTGAATCGGAATTCGTATTATGAAACGAAGTTGTAATTAACATTAAATTTGTAATTTATATATATATATATGATATAAAAATGAATTAATATGAAATGAGAATAAATTTCATATGATTTAATATGAATTTGATTGAGAATTCAAACTATGAAATGAAAATAATGTTTGGCATTAACTTGAAATGGGATGTATTGCAGGTAAATAGATTGTATGATATGATTAAGATAGTGAATTGATTAAATGATTATTTTTTTTATGAATGATAATGAAATGTTGAATTAAGTGAATTGAAATGTTATATGATTGAGTTACTATATGGTATGCTAAATGTTCAACTCACCTTTTTTATATTTGATTTGCGATGATAGGCAAACTTTACCAAGCTAAGTAGCATGTATTGTATTATTATAAGCTGAGGTAAGTTGCTTGGTTTTATACCTGTGAACTTACTAAGCATTGTATATGCTTACCTCGTTTTTTTCCCTTTCCTTGTAGATTGCCAACTTGTGGAGCACGTCTAGCGGATCGTTCGAAGCTCACACTATCCCTATATTAATTTAGTAGTCTTTTTATTATTTAAAACTCGATTTTGTGGCATGTATATAGGCGATTCAGTTTTGGTCAATCTTCAACGTTGGTACTTTGGTTCTTGATTGTGGTTTGTGTTTTGAATAGTTATATGTTATTTACATAGGTTGTGTTTTTGAATCATGGGTTTTGAAGTTATGTTTTGAAAGTTGTAAAGTTTGGACTTGTTTATTATGTAATGTTGTTTCTAAAGACTAATTGGCATGTTTGATGGAATGAATGATATAAATATGTGTAGTTGAGGTCTGCTTATCCTTGAATCATGGTAGATTAGGAATTGGTAATGCTTGTTGATTGGTTGATTATTAGATATATGATATAAGGTTAGTTATTGGCTTGAGATTTATATGTTCAACATTGATAAGTGTATGGCATGTACCTAAGAGGGTCATATGTTTATATAATGTTATGCTTTGGATGAAATTGGCATTTTGAATGTTATGTGTATATGTCTATCTATATAACTATTGATAATGATATTTGTAGTTAAGGATCTTGATGAATTGTTTAGGTATGTATGCTTAATTGCTTATATGGTGATTAGGTAATGTGTATTGAAATAAGCTTGGTAAAATGAATTGCATGCACATGCTATCTTGAAAGATTATGGTAAGGTTTTGTTTATGTTTGTGTGGTTGATATTGATGCCATCTTAAAATGTTTTGAATGGTTAAATGGTGTGTGTCATGTTGGTTGTGTTGAGGTGTAATATTGTGGCATATTGGAATGGTTTGAATGTGAAATTTGGTTGGTATATTATTGAATTACATGCAGGTTATAAGTAAGTTTGATTATGATTTGAACCATGCTTGTATATGAAAATATGTTTAGGGATTGTTTTTGAGGTTTAAAGGTCACTTTTGGTGCCACACATGGTTCTAAGGCACGGCCACAACCTGTTACACAGCTTGACGATACGGTCGTGTGACAACTTTTGAATAATTACACTTTGGACCCACACGGTCACTATGAGTTACACGATTTGTTCGCACAGTCGTGTGACTGCAGCTCCACACGGTCTAAGCCTTTCACACAAGCAGGGGACACGACCGTGTGACTCTTGCTTACAAATTTTCTCTTTTTTTTGGTAATTATTTCAAATTTATCCCTGATTAATGTCAGGTTAATTTAAAGCTTTTGTAAGCTCAATTTAAACCTTAAATTGGTTGTATTGCATTTTATACTTGATCATATGTGATTAATTGATATTGAATTGAAATTTTAAACTATGAATTGTATGTAAATGTTCTGTATTTGTTTTTAGCATTCTATTACTCGGGTTAAGCAACCGGACCGAGTAAAGGGTGTTACATTAATTATATATGTTTAATCAGTCCCTTCCCTAATTCGAGATAACCCAAAATGATTTGTATGTAGAATCGATAATATGTGTAACATCCTGATTTTGGGCCTAGTAAGAACAGTGGTTGCGGGACCACAAATCTGACATCAAAAACTTTATTTTATTATTATTTTGATGTCTACAGTATGATACTAAAGTTGTGTGAAATTTTCATAAAGAAATTTCCTCATTTGAGTGCTCAATTTGATAAAAAGGACTAAATCGCGTAAGGTGCAAAACTTGAGGTCTAATTGATAAAGGCACTAAATAGCTATAAAATTGAAAAGTATGAGCACTTGCATGGTAATTATACCAATAGAAAACTGAGGAGACAAAGATGGACATGTAGTAGGTGGATTTGGTGAAGTTATTAAAAGGTTAAATTGGTAAATAAGTTAATAGGTATAATAAGACAAAATACCAAAAGCTATCATCTTTATTTTTCTTCTTCTTCAACCGTAATAGAGAAAAAAGAGAGAAAGAGAAATGGCAGCCATGGAATGGGTTTCATTCGGCCAAGCTTTGGAGCTTGATAGATCAAGGAAGATGAGATTCGGAATTAGATCGGGGAAAAGCAAGATAATCGAGTAATTGACTTATTTCGTCGTTTCATACCGAGGTAAGTTCGTATGTTAATAAGAATTAAATTTGATATGTTTAAATGCTTAACCGATATCATGTGTTATTTCGTTTGTTATTATTGGATCATGAATAATATAAAAATTACGAGATTGTATTGAAAGATCAAATTAAGAGTAATGCAGGGCGGAGTATGATCGAATTTCGACATGTGATGAATTGATGGTAGAGACCATGGTTGGACCATGGCAATATGTGTACTAGTGTAAGACCATTTCTGGGACATGGCATCAGCCACGATATGAGAGCCAGTGTAAGACCATGTCTGGGACATGGCGTCGGCATTGATATGTGTGCTAGTGTAAGACCATGTCTGGGACATGGAATTGGCCACGATATGAGAGCCAGTGTAAGACCATGTTTGGGACATGGCATAGGCATTGATATGTGTGCTAGTGTAAGACCATATCTGGGACATGGCATCGGCCACGATATGAGAGCCAGCATAAGACCATGTTTGGGACATGGCATGTAACAGCCCGATTTTGGGGCTAGTCAAAACAGTGGTTTCAGAACCACTAACCCGAGGCCAGAGAAATTATTTTTAATATTATTTTTCGTGACATAGCATGATTATATGAATGCATGAAGATTTTGGTGAATTAATTTTAGTGATTTCATGCTCAATTGTGAAAAAGGACTAAATCACATAAAGTGCGAAAGTTTTGTTTTACAAGCTAGAAGTGTTAAATAGCTATAGAACCTTAAATTGGAGGTCCTTAATGTGCAATTAGGCCTTTCTAAGGATGATAGCCGGCCATAGGGGGCAAGGAATTTAATTTAGTCAATGTTTGGTGACATTAGGTGACTAAATGAATAAAATAAAATAAAAACAAAGAAAGCTATAATCTTTTCTCCTATCATCTTCTTCTTCCACCGATTTTTCACTCAAGCTTAAGGGTTTGGAAGCTTGAAATTTTCAGCAACTCATCCTCTTTACAAGTAAGTGATTTTGGTGGTCTTTCTTGATAATTTTTGTACTTTTGGAACCCGTAAAGCTTAAGCTAACTAATGAGGGGACTATTTTGAAAAATGGTTGAGAGTCTAGGGTTTTTCCATGTGAGTATTTGTGTTGATTTCTGAAATTTTATGGAAGAGAATGAATCTTAGTTGTTAAGTAAACAACTTTTGTAAATGGAGTTTCCATGAAAACACCTAAAAGGACCTTTTTGTAAAGGTTATAAAATAGGTGGTAAATGTGTGAAATAATTGAAATTATGAGTTTCTATAAGAGGGAATATGAATCGGCTAGGCTTGGGTGTGTGAAAAAATGAACACATTTCATTTTACTAGCCTAGGGGCAAAATAGTAATTTTATGAAAGTCTAGGGGCAAAATGGTAATTTTGCAAAAATAGGAATTTTGGATTGATTTGTATAATGTGGTTTATTAATAAGCTAAATATGTCATTATAGATTAAGAAGAGCGTGGAATCAACCTTGACCGAGGAAAAGGCAAGGTTTCGTACTAAATTGCAAATTGACATATTTTGTATCGAGGTAAGTTTATATGTAAATGATACATTCTTTTTACTCATGATTTTACATATAAATGTATTATGTGAAATGTGGATGAATATTGTTGATAATTATTAATTGATAGAAAGTGAAGAAATTATGAAAGAATACCGTAATTATTGTTATTGGTGGGCTATGTGCGATACCACCCTAATTATTGTTATTGGTGGGCTATGTGCGATACCACCCTAATTATTGTTATTGGTGGGCTGTATGCGATACCACCTTGTTATTTATTGTTGGTGGACTATGTGAGAAACCACCCTATATTTGGTATTATCCCGAATGTGTTTATTGAGAAATTTTGGATTAAATGAGATTATGTGGGACTGTGTGATGATGAATGCAGGGTATAAGTGCATGTAAATGTGAGCAATGTGTATGTTGTGTATTTGGAATGTGGTAAGATTTGGAAAATGAGTAAGTACAATTGCAATGATCTGAATTATTCTTGATTAGAATATAATGTTCTTGATTGATAAGTATGTGGTATGATGTTTATTGTTTACATATAGACTTACTAAGCTTAAAGCTTACTCCCTTTTTCTTTCCCTTTGTTTTATAGTATCGACAAGTTAGCTCGGGGAACGGAGACCGTCAGAGGATCACCCACACTATTTACACATTTGGTATAGTTAGAGTATTCTTTATGAGTATGGCATGTATAGGGTTTTGGTCTTTTGGGTTATATGTCATATCGGTTAGCCAAATGTATTGGCTTGTGATTATATTTGATTCATTTTGTATAAGTCCATGAGATGTGGCACATAATATTTATTTGAATGTAAACCTATTCATATATGCATGTATGTGTCAATGCCATTATGTTATGGCTTATGGTTATTGTAACATCCCGATTCAGGGCCTAGTCAGAATAGTGGTGCGAGACCACAAATTTGAGTTAGTAAATTGAGTTCTTAAGGTTTATGACATGTTTGCATGATAGTATTAAAGTTCCATGTAGAAATTTTGTGAAATTAACATGGAATGATCAAATAGGACTAAATTGCAAAAGTTGCAAAATATGAGTTTCTAGAAGCTTTTTGTATGAAATAGCTTTAGAATATTAATTAGAAGTCCTTAAATAGCAATTTTCCCAAATTATAAATTTTGGACAAAAATGGACATGAGTTAGTAATTTGTAAATTTTTAAAGAGAAGGGCATTTTGGCCATTTACCATTTAAATGATTAAAATAGGAAAAAGATGATAAAAATTTCATTCATCTTCTTCCTCATTGCCGAAATTTTCAAAGAACCCATAGCTAGGGTTTGTTCATCTTTCAAGCTTGCTAGTAAGTTCATCTTAGCCCCATTTTTAATATTCTTCGTATTTTTGAAGTTCTCGTATTATGAATTAGCTATTTTTAGCTTTAAAATAAGCTAAGATGCATGTTCAAAAATCTATCCAAGAGTGACATGCTTGTAAAATGATATTTTATGGAAGTCTATGAGAGTTTGATGTTAGATAAACATCTTTTCCTTAGTGAATTTCATGAAAAATGATAGTATGGACTAATTCGTAATAGTTATGAAATTAGTCATATCTATTAGAAATAGTGTGAATTGATGATGGTTATAGTAGAGAAAATTAATCAGCTAAGCATGAAGTTTAAGAAAGTTGAATGAGATTCATTTTACGAGCCTTGGGGCAAAAGTGCAAATATGAGAAAGTATAGGGGCAAAATAGTAATTTTTCCAAAGTATGTGTTAAGAGTCATTTTAGTCAATGTGAGTATTAAATGATCTATTTGTGATTATAGATCAAGAAAAACGAAGCCCGGATCGAAACTGAGGCAAGAACAAAGTTGAGGACTAAATTGCATATCTACATACTTTTTTGTATATTGAGGTCAGTTTGTATGATTTCTAAGCTTTATGATTAATGTCATTGAATTGCTTGGTATAATGTATAATATTATCATAAAAATGTTTAATGTCATGTTAAACAAAGAAATCAATAAGATTAAGCAAGAGAAATTCCCTATTGAAGTTGAATTACCTAGGATACTTGATCTACCACATGAAATGAGAAAGCCCGTATAAGACCAAGCCAAGGCATGGCATCGGCAACCAAGCAAGTTATCATGTAAGACCAAGACAAGTCTTGGAATTGAAGAGTTTTTATGAGATGAAGACCCATGTAAGTCCAGGCCAAGGCATGGCATTGGTGAGTCTCCAAGCAAAGATGTCATGTAAGTCCAAGACAAGTCTTGGCATTGAAAAGCTATCAAGAGATAGAGATCCCATGTAAGTCCAAGCCAAGGCATGGCATTGGTGAGTAACAAGAAAGATTTCATGTAAGTCCAAGCCAAGGCTCGGCATTGACCAGTTCATGAGTAAAGATACCAAGTAAGACCATGTCAAGACATGGCAATGGTAAGTTCCCAAGGGGACTCACGAGAAAGACTTCGTATAAGTCCAGGTCAAGACATGGCCTCGAACCCAAGATGAGATATTCCATGTAAGACTGTATCTAGGATATGGCTTTGGCATCGAGTTATATGTGGCTTGAGATTTAGTATCCTCGGTTATTCATAGAAATTCATCGGGGAAAATGAGTAAAGCTCAAATGAGATAATAAGAAAGTTGAGTAAGCAAAGTTATTATCAAGTTGAAAATGAGTATTATTCATGTTATGGATGATGAATCAGAGATTATGATTATTATGTTAAAGTATGCTGATCAATGTGATCAAGTGATACAGGTACCTTGTTTACCTCTCAAGTGTGAGACTAGTAAGTTTCATGAGATATGTAAGAATCAAGTATGAGTAAGTAAGCTTTATTGGTGAAATTTATGATACCATTGTTTATGTCAAATGGTTTATATTAAGCAAGTATGTTTCTATGTGCATTATGCAAACTTACTAAGCTAAATGCTTACGTCTTTTATTCTTTCTTTCTATGTAGTCCATGAAGCTAACTTGTGGATCGTTGAAGTCGGAGCTCAAGCACACTATCAATCCTTATTTTGGTATAGCCAAGTTGAAACTATATTAAGTATGGCATGTATAGGAAACATTTCATTTTGAGTATATGTCTTAAAAAGGGAAAAAGTATGGGCTATCAAGTTTATTATTCTTTTGTAAATGGCTAAGTGATTGGCCAAGATTGACTAAGTATGTATGTTATTGATATCAATGAAGCATGTTGTATTGTTCATGAAAGATGTAGTAAATTGAGTTGTTGAATTGAGCATGAATTTGGTCTTGATTTCAGGGTGGCAATTGGCTTGGTAAATAGCCTCTAAGTGCCCTGCGGTTAGACACACTGCAGGCGTGTGTCTAGGCCGTCGTACCACATACCTTTATAATTGAAGTCAGGATAGGCCACGGGCAAATCCCACGGCCGTTTGTTCAAGCCGTGTATGCCACACAGTTAGGACATGGGCGTGTGTCCCAGGCAGTGTGATTAAGTCAGTATATCAAGGAATAGCACACGGTCTTAGTCCACGGGCGTGTCAAGGCCGTGTTAATATAGTCAGTGTCGACCACGGTTGGGAGACATAGGCGTGTCAAGGGGTACACGGGCGTGTCCCAAGCAACATGGGCATGTGACCCCTGCTTTAAATAAAAGTTTCTGAATAAGTTTCGAAAGTTTTTAGATACGTATCTAAGGCCTCGTAGGCCCATGAAATGTATGATTAGACTGAGAAAGAGAAATTTTTAGTTTAGAACAAAATTTTATAGCCCGTAAGTTCATGATTAAGCAAGTTCAAGCATAGTAATGTCTCGTATCCGGTCTAAGCCTCGGACTCGGGTATGGGGTGTTACATTTAGTGGTATCAGAGCTACGATTTAGTCGGTTCTAGGACTAACGTAGCACGAGCACGAGTCTAGCTATACATGCCATACGTAAGAATGTTTTCATTATGATAGTGTGACGACTCCTGACGACTTAATTTATGTTTATACATTTAGTAAATGGATCCCGATAGAGCTGTGGCGGATGACGTAGAAAGTAACGCTCCGGCTCCCGCTGAAGGGACAGTGCCTAACGAGAATGAGAATAGACCCACTAAAGGGAGTCAAGGAGGAGGAGAAGAGGCTAGAGAAGCCTTCCTCCATATGATGAACACATGGTATATGGAATTCGTTCGTACGAACCCGAATGCACAACCCCCTCCACCCCCGCCTATTCCTCAACCTATCCCAGTAGCCCCTCAAGTAGTAGAGGTGGTAAAAGGAGAGAAGCCTCCAGTTGATAGGATTAGGAAACATGGGGCAGAAGAATTCCGGGCTAGAAAAGATGATGATCCGGAAAAGGCTGAGTTCTTGACAGAAAATACTATCAGGGTATTTAATGAGTTGTCATGCACACCTGAGGAATGCATGAAGTGTGTAGTCTCTCTTTTAAAATATTATGCTTACCAATGGTGGAACACCCTTGTGTCGGTGGTACCGAGGGAAAGGATCACATGGGAATTTTTCCAAGAAGAAGTATATCTGTCAAAGGTTTGTGGACCAGAAAAGAAAGGAATTCCTAGAATTGAAGCAAGGCAAAATGTCTGTGACTGATTACGAGCGCGAGTTTGTGCGACTTAGTAAATACGCTCGATAGTGTGTATCCACCGAGGCCATCATGAGCAAGAGATTTGAAGATGGGCTAAATGATGACATCAAATTGTTTGTTGCTATTCTAGAACTGAAGGAATTCGTTGTGCTAGTAGAGAGGGCTTGTAAAGCCGAAGAACTACTAAAGGAGAAGAGAAAGTCTGAAATGGAGTCTCGTGACTCTAAAAAGAGACAGTGGAATAAGTCTTTCCAATCCTCATTCAAGAATTCAAGAGATTTCTCTACCCGATCGGCTACATCCATTGGGTTTTCAAGGAAGGACAAGAGTAAGCAGTATTCGGGAAGTAAGGCACAGACGACCTCAGTTGCTAGTGTGGGGAACATCCGATCGGATAGACCCGAATGTCCACAGTGTGGCAGACGTCATCTTGGAGAATGTCGAGCGCATGAAAATGCATGTTTTAGATGTGGTTCCCAAGACCACTATATAAAAGATTGTCCAGAGATGACAAAAGAAGAAAGAACTCAAAACCCGAGATCCGGGAATATGGTCAGAGGAAGACCGCAAAGGAACCCAGGAAGTGGGGCAAGTGGGAGAGGTAACCCTAGAGAGCAGGCTGCGAGACCTGAGGGTAGAGTGCCTGAGAGAACTTATGCCATTCGCGCTCGCGAAGAGGCATCTTCCCATGATGTTATTACGGGTACCTTTTCTCTTCATGATATCAAAGTTATTGCTTTAATAGACCCCGGATCCACACACTCTTACATTTGTATGAAACTAGTATCCAGTATGAATATGCCTATAGATTCTACAGAATTTACGATTAAGGTATCTAATCCTTTAAGCAAGAGTGTGTTAGTTAGTAAAGTATGTAAAAATTGTCCATTAATGATTAGAGGTCATTATTTTAAAGCAAATCTTATGTTGCTACCATTTGATGAGTTTGACATCATTCTTGGTATGGACTGGTTGACCACCCATGATGTAATAGTTAATTGTGGGAAGAAATACATCGAGATGAGATGCGAGAATGGTGATACTCTTCATGTAGAATCAGATGAGCAAGGTAAATTACCGGTAATGATTTCTAATATGACAGCATAGAGATATATAAGAAAGGGGTATGAGGCATATTTGGCCTTTGTGATGAATGATAAAGAAACAGAGTTAAAGATTGAGTCAGTACCGATAGTATGTGAGTACGTGGATGTTTTTCCCGAAGAATTACCAGGACTACCACCAGTTAGAGAGGTTGAGTTTAGCATTGAGCTAGCTCCTGGTACTGTACCGATATCTATTACTCCTTACAGAATGGCCCCAACGGAGTTGAAAGAGTTGAAGTTACAGTTGCAAGAATTAACAGATAAAGGCTTTGCAAGATCAAGTTGTTCACCATGGGGTGCTCCGGTTTTATTTGTGAAAAAGAAGGATGGCACCATGAGATTGTGCATAGATTACCGTCAGCTTAATAAAGTGACGGTAAAGAACAAGTACCCATTACCTAAGATCGATGATTTGTTCGACCAATTGAAAGGAGACACTGTGTTCTCCAAAATAGACTTGAGATCAGGGTACTACCAGCTGAGAGTAAGAGAATCAGATGTGTCCAAGATAGCTTTTCGAACAAGGTATGGGCATTATGAATTTTTAGTCATGCCTTTTGGTCTAACCAATGCTCCTGCGGTGTTCATGGACTTAATGAACCGCATTTTTAGACCATACCTCAACAAGTTTGTAGTTGTTTTCATTGATGACATCTTGATTTATTCAGAGATAAGAATGAGCATCTTTGAGCACCTACGGATGATTTCTGAGACTCTTCGAGGAAATCAATTATATGCCAAGTTGAGTAAAAAGTGAATTTTGGCTCAAGGAAGTAAGATTACAGGACATATTATCTCGGGAGAAGGAGTTCGAGTAGACCCCAATAAGATTTTGGCTATTATGGACCTGAAGCCACCAAGAATATCTCACGAGATTAGAAGTTTTCTAGGCCTAGCCGGCTATTATAGACGATTCGTCAAGGGGTTTTCTATGATTGCAACCCCGATGACTAAATTATTCTAGAAAAATGTGAAGTTTGAGTGGGGACAGAAAGATGCCAACAAAGTTTTGAAAGCGAAAGCGATGTTGTGAAGCTCGGTTCTGCAGTACAACTGAGACAGGAAAGAATTTGTGATTTATAGCGATGCATCCTTAAATGGATTAGGCTATGTACTTATGCAAGAAGGCAAAGTGATTGCTTACGCCTCAAGACAGTTGAAGCCACATGAGAAGAATTACCCGACCCACGATCTAGAGTTGGCTGCCATAGTCTTCGCATTTAAGATATGGAGACACCACCTATATGGTGAGAGATGTCGGATCTTCACCGATCAAAAAAGTTTGAAGTACTTGATGACACAGAAAGAGTTGAACTTAAGGCAGCGGTGATGGTTAGAGTTGATAAAAGACTATGAATTGGTCATTGACTACCATCCCGGGAAGGCGAATGTGGTCGCCGATGCTTTGAGTAGAAAATCCCTATTTGCATTAAGGGCAATGAATTCACGGATGACTTTATCCGACGATGGTTCTATTCTAGCTGAGTTGAGAACTAGATCAACTTTCCTCCAAGAGATCATTGAAGCTCAAAAAGAAGATAGTGGATTGCAAGTCAAGAGAGCTCAGTGCGAGACAGATGTTGAGTCTGATTTCTGAATTAGTCCCAATGGAAGTCTGATGTTCAAAGATAGAGTTTGTGTACCGAGAAAGGAAGAGCTTATCGGGGAATTTTGCGTGAGGCCCATAACGGATGTTTGTCTGTACATCTGGTGGTACCAAGATGTATAATGATTTGAAGCAACAGTATTGGTGGCGAGAATGAAGAAAGATATTTTGAGTTTGTTTCCAAATGCTTGATTTGTCGGCCAAGTAAAGGTGAACATCAAGTACCTTGATGTTTGCTTCAACCCATTTTGGTTTTGAATTGGAAATGGGACCATATTACTATGGATTTTGTAATGGGTCTACCATTATCTCCGAGCAAGAAAGATCTTTGTATGGGTTATAGTTGATAGACTCACGAAGTCACTCATTTTTATACATGCGAGTTGATTACTCAAGTAGACAAGTTGGCAAACTTGTACATTTCGAGAAAGAGTAAGGCTTCACGGTGTTCCGTTGTCAGTCATCTCGGATAGAGATCCGAGGTTTACATCCAGATTTTGGAAGAAGTTACAAGAGGCCTTGGGTATAAAGTTGAACTTTAGTACCGCTTTTCATCCTCAAACTGACGGTCAGTCGGAGAGGTTAATTCAAGTACTTGAAGATATGCTCAGATGTTGTATTCTTGAATTCCGAGGCAGTTGGGAAAATTTTCTCCCATTTGTAGAGTTTGCCTATAATAATAGTTTTCAGTCGAGTTTAAAGATGGCGCCTTACGAGGCTTTATATGGGCGAAAGTGCAGAACGCCTTTATTTTGGACTGAACTCAAGGAAAACCAAATTCATGGGGTTGATTTTGTTAGAGAAGCTGAAGAGAAAGTGAAAGTGATACGAGAATGTTTAAAAGCTACATCAGATAGACAGAAGTCCTATTCGGACTTAAAGAAAAAAGAGATAGAGTATCAAGTCGGAGATAAAGTTTTCTTGAAAGTGTTACCATGGAGAAAAGTTCTCAGATTTGGCCGGAAAGCCAAGTTGAGCCCATGTTTTATTGGACCGTATGAGATTACCTAGAAAGTTAGGCCGGTAGCTTATCGATTGGCTTTGCCATCAGAGTTAGAAAATATTCACGATGTGTTTCACGTGTCCATGTTGCGACGCTACCGATCAAACCCTTCACATGTAATTACCCCGTCAAAGATAGAGATTCATCCCGACATGACTTATGGTTAAGAACCAGTTAAGATTTTAGCTCGGGAAGTCAAGCAGCTAAGAAATAAAAGTATTGCCTTAGTAAAAGTATTGTGGCAAAGACATGGAATAGAAGAAGCTACCTGGGAACCAGAAGAAATCATGAGAAACCAGTATCCAAACCTGTTTGCTGGTAAGATTTTCGAGGACGAAAATTCCTAAGAGGAGGAGAATTGTAACATCCCGATTCAGGGCCTAGTCGGAATAGTGGTGCGAGACCACAAATCTGAGTTAGTAAATTGAGTTCTTAAGGTTTATGACATGTTTGCATGATAGTATTAAAGTTCCATGTAGAAATTTTTTGAAATTGACATGGAATGATCAAATAGGACTAAATTGCAAAAGTTGCAAAATATGAGTTTCTAGAAGCTTTTTGTATGAAATAGCTTTAGAATATTAATTAGAAGTCCTCAAATAGCAATTTTCCCAAATTATAAATTTTGGACAAAAATGGACATGAGTTAGTAATTTGTAAATTTTTAAAGAGAAGGGCATTTTGGCCATTTACCATTTAAATGATTAAAATAGGAAATAGATGATAAAAATTTCATTCACCTTCTTCCTCATTGCCGAAATTTTCAAAGAACCCATAGCTAGGGTTTGTTCATCTTTCAAGCTTGCTAGTAAGTTCATCTTAGCCCCGTTTTTAATATTCTTCGTATTTTTGAAGTTCTCGTATTATGAATTAGCTATTTTTAGCTATAAAATAAGCTAAGATGCATGTTCAAAAATCTACCCAAGAGTGACATGCTTGTAAAATGATATTTTATGGAAGTCTATGAGAGTTTGATGTTAGATAAACATCTTTTCCTTGGTGAATTTCATGAAAAATGATAGTATGGACTAATTTGTAATAGTTATGAAATTAGTCATATCTATTAGAAATAGTGTGAATTGATGATGGTTATAGTAGAGAAAATGAATCAGCTAAGCATGAAGTTTTAGAAAGTTGAATGAGATTCATTTTACGAGCCTTGGGGCAAAAGTGCAAATATGAGAAAGTATAGGGGCAAAATAGTAATTTTGCCAAAGTATGTGTTAAGAGTCAGTTTAGTCAATGTGAGTATTAAATGATCTATTTGTGATTATAGATCAAGAAAAATGAAGCCCGGATCGAAATCGAGGCAAGAACAAAGTCGAGGACTAAATTGCATATCTACATACATTTTTGTATATTGAGGTAAGTTTGTATGATTTCTAAGATTTGTGATTAATATCATTGAATTGCTTGGTATAATGTATAATATCATCATAAAAATGTTTATTGTCATGTTAAACAAAGAAATCAATAAGATTAAGCAAGAGAAATTCCCTATTGAAGTTGAATTACCTAGGATACTCGATCTACCACATGAAATGAGAAAGCCCGTATAAGACCAAGCCAAGGCATGGCATCGGCAACCAAGCAAGTTATCATATAAGACCAAGACAAGTCTTGGCATTGAAGAGTTTTTATGAGATGAAGACCCATGTAAGTCCAAGCCAAGGCATGGAATTGGTGAGTCTCCAAGCAAAGATGTCATGTAAATCCAAGACAAGTCTTGGCATTGAAAAGCTATCAAGAGATAGAGATCCCATGTAAGTCCAAGCCAGGGCATGGCATTGGTGAGTAACAAGAAAGATTTCATGTAAGTCCAAGCCAAGGCTCGGCATTGACCAGTTCATGAGTAAAGATACCAAGTAAGACCATGTCAAGACATGGCAATGGTAAGTTCCCAAGGGAACTCACGAGAAAGACTTCGTATAAGTCCAGGTCAAGACATGGCCTCGAACCCAAGATGAGATATTCCATGTAAGACCGTATCTAGGATATGGCTTTGGCATCGAGTTATATGTGGAGTGAGATTTAGTATCCTCGGTTATTCATAGAAATTCATCGGGGAAAATGAGTAAAGCTCAAATGAGATAATAAGAAAGTTGAGTAAGAAAAGTTATTATCAAGTTGAAAATGAGTATTATTCATATTATGAATGATGAATCAGAGATTATGATTATTATGTTAAAGTATGCTGATTGTCGAAACCATTTTTTTGAACGAGTTTTGAAAAATGAGGATCGACTTTAAAAATATGGAAATGGAGTCGCCACCGATCCTTTATTCGAGGTGCGATCGGATCACCTTGAGATGGATTATTTTAATAAAACATTGTGATTTATTAAAAGAATAATTTTGGTCTACGAAAACTCGAGAAAACAGGTTCGGGAGTCGGTTACGTACGAGGAAGGGTTAGCACCCTCGTAGCACCCAAAATTGGTACCTAATTGATTATTTAATGTCTTAATGCCAAAAATTTGAAAAGATTCTAGATTACGATCCATTTACTTAAGATATACATTTGGACAGTATCATATTGGATGCCAAAGCTTCCTATTTTGAAGAAATAAAATGCCGTACTCGGTAAGTTAGGGCATAACATCTTATATTCTCGAAGTTGGATTTATCCTTCGACATTCAATACTTGTACATTTAAAATAAGAAGGATATTCCATTATTTGGGTCAAATGAAAAATCTCAACCCAGTAAGTTAGGGCACTATTTCTCAAAATTCCCGAATATGGAATATTGCCTTTGTTCTTTCGAAATTCTTATCTCGAGATGATAAAATATCACACCCAGTAAGTTAGGGCACAATGTCTCAAATTCCCGAGAATAAGTTTTATATTTGAAATATTATGTATTTTGATTTAAGCGAGAAAGGATACTCGGTTGTTAGGTCTTAACGAGGAGAATCGGAACTAAGTAAGTTAGAGCACGATTTTCTCAAGCCTCTAAACACGAGCATTGCCTTGTTTAAAAACTTTGAGTAAAAATGATTTTAAAACCGAAATGATATTAAAACACCACATTTTTCATAAGATACAATAGAATACTAATATACAAAGCAAGATATTAATCCATACATCAAATATTACAAATAATGAATCACAAATAATTAACCAATAATTAAGAAATACAAATCACATAATAACAATAATTATAACATACAATTTCTCTATTAATTATTGAAGAAAATGGAGTAATAATAATAATAATAGTAATGAGAATAATAGTAGAAGTAATAGTAAAATAAAAATAGTATTAATAATAATAAAATAATAATAATATTAAAAATAATAGTAATATAAAAAATAATAGAAGTAAAAATAAAATAATTATACTAGTAATAATAATAACAACAATAACAACAATAACAACAACAACAACAACAATAATAATAATAATAATAATAATTATTATTATTATAAAGATAATTAATATTAAAATACACAAAATAATAAATGGATTAAATGAAATAACATAAAGAAATAATCAATGTAAAATTATAGGGATCGAATTGAAGTTAAAATAAAATTGCAGGGGTTAAAATATAATGAAAAAATAATTAAAAGCATTAAATTGAAATTTATTCGGCAATTTGGGCAAAAATCAGAAATAAAGACAATAGGGATGACTGAATTGCAATGCGCGAATAATATGGGGGATCTAATGGGAAATATTCCCAACATCCCAAAACGCGGCATTTTAAGCCTAAATCGAGGGATCAGATTAGAACACAAACGAAATTTGAGAAACAAATTAAAAACAAGGAAAAGGACTGAATTAAAGACGAAAAAAATGCGGAAGGGCTGACGCGATAAATAACCCTTTTAACAAAACACGCGGATCCTTCAGCAGGCGGGTCGGGCCACACGTTTTGAGGTTGAAACGACGTCGTTTAGGCGTTTAAAAGCCTGGTGCAAAACGACACCGTTTTTATTCTGTATATAAGGCTATTTTTTCTAAAAAAAAATCATTTCTCACCAAAGTTAAAAGAAAACAGAAAAGGGCTTCCCCTTTTCTCTCTAGGGTAACCCAGATTCCGGCCATGGAGACCACTGGAGATCGCCACCGCCGGCCACCGTACACGGTGGCCAGAACCCCAAAAGGTATGTTTTTCTTCCCCTTTTTTTATATTATACTTTAACACGTATATGTATAGTTTAAAATAAGAATAAAAGTTTTATGTATGTATAAGCAGTTTAGAATAAAACGAAAGGAAAAGAAAAAATAAAAGAAAATACAATGGACCTTTGCTGATCTTTTCTTTGTATTGATTTCGTCAAAAAAATGTTCCCCTTACAAATGGTTGCTTCAGTTTTTATAACCGAAAAGAAGAGAAAAATAAAAAAAATGAAAATTACAAATATTTTTCGTTTGTTTTCTCTGCTGCTCGTTTGTTGTTTTCGCAGGTACGAATGATGCGGACGTGGCGTACGGAGGCGCGTGGACGCTGAGAGGCACGCGTGGGATCTGTTCGTGGGAACCTGAAACGGTGCGCGTTATAGCACGCAGGAAGTCAAAGGGGCGCGCCTGGGGGTGGCTTGCCGTTGGGGGCTTGCGGCGCATGGAAGTGACAGAAACCCTAGGGTTTCTGTTTGTTCTAAAAATTTTGGGCTAATTGGGCCAGGTTTTACATTGGGCTTGGTTTATTGATTTGTAATGGACTGATGGACTTTATTAAATTTTTTTAATCTGATTTCTTTCTTGTTTTTTTGGTTAATGGGCTTCAAATGGGCCGGGCGAAAATTGGGTCTTACAGCTGCCCCTCTTTGCTCATTGTCGTGTAACGAGAATAGAGCAAAGACTTCAAAAAGAGCCAATTTTGTCCAGTCAAGCCTCATTCGGTGCTTTTCTTCTTGAGTAACCGTTCCATCCCGCTACATCTTGGGGGCACGAGAACTAGCGCTTCAATCTGCTCCAATGTAATTTCAGGGAGACGAGATTTGTAGATTCAATCTACTCCACTGGAACTTCGAGGAGATGAGAATTCAGAGAGAAGAGATTCGTAGTTTCAATATTCTCTTCTGAAATTTCAAAGAAATACGGACTGATCCTCATTGTAAACTCAGGGAGGAGGGATTTGTAGCCTCAACCTACTCCACGGGAACTTTGATGAGATAGAAATTCAGAGAGAAGAGATTCGTAGTTTCAATCTTCTCTGCTGAAATTTCAAAGAAATACAGATTGATCCTCATTGTAAACTCAGGGAGGAGGGATTTGTAGCCTCAACCTACTCCACTGGAACTTTGAGGAGATAGAAATTCAGAGAGAAGAGATTCATAGTTTCAATCTTCTCTGCTAAAATTTCAAAGAAATGCGGATTGATCCTCATTGTAAACTCAGGGAGGAGGGATTTGTAATTTAAACCTACCCCACTGGAACTTCGAGGAGATAGAAATTTAGAGAGAAGAGATTCGTAGTTTCAATCTTCTCTACTGAAATTTCAAAGAAATACGGACTGATCCTCATTGTAAACTCAGGGAGGAGGGATTTGTAATTTCAACCTACTCCACTGGAACTTCGAGGAGATAAGACTTGTATGGCTTCGATCTGCTCCTGCAACTTCAGGACTACCAGATCTGCTATCTTCAATCTGCTTCACTCAGGAGAGCAAGATATTCGAATTCACTGATGTTGCGACGACGTCTTCTAGTTGTAAAATCAGTTTTGTGTTTATGCTTATGCAAAATGGTTAGGATGCAATGATTAGAATGAATCTAATGCTCCTAACTAAATGTATTATGGATGACATTTGTATGAATGCAGAATGTCATGAGAATAGTCTTTTTACAAAGATTAAGATGCAATGATCGGAATGAATCAAATGCCCCTAAATAGATGTGTCTTATGGATGACATTTGTATGAATGCAGAATGTCATGAAAATGATTTCTTACAATGATTAGGATGCAATGATCGGAATGAATCAAATGCTCCTAAATGTGTCTTGCATGAATGCAGAATTTCATGAGAACGATCCCTGCTTAAGGTGTCATCGTTCATTGTTCATCAGGGTAATATGCTGCCCTCTTGTTCGGCTGGCATTCTCGACAGAAAACTCGAGAAGACGATTATATCTTGCTCAATAGATTTTGCCCCCTGTAACTCCAGGGTTCATCTTATTGTGACTTAGGGGTATAAGATCTGAATCGAATCCACTGCAACTCTAAAATGTAGGATTTGTTTCTTCTTCCATCCACCCCATTACTATTCGAAGGGTACAGGACTTGTATCATTTTCCATCCATGCCACTACAACTCAGGGGTAGAGGACTGTAACTTGTTCAGTCAACTGATCGCTTTCCCGGTACTTAACCACATGTGTATGCATGATATTTATATGGACGCAAAATATAATTTTTCTTGCGAATGATTGCCCAATTTTCGTTAAGATTGTATCACTGACGCAATATCTTGTCATTTGTTCAACCACCATCTTTGACAAAAATTCGGAGAGAAAATCTCAGTTTAGACTCTTCCTTAAACTTGGTGAGTTTTAAACAATAATCCTGTTTCAGGTTCTTGTATTATTTAAAAGCTTCCAGAGTAATATGCGAAACTCCTTTTATGAAAGTATTATTAGTCCACTAATCATTATTTCAATGCAAAATGTTTGAAAAAGATCATAACAATGGACAAGAAGGAAATTAATTAGGAGCATAGCTCGAAACAAATAAGCTAGGCAAAGATAGCAACTGCAATCAAAAAGGAAATTTATTGTGAACATATTTTGAAAAGAATAATATAATCACAAATAACAAATTTAAAATGGGTAAAATGGAAACTAGGTGCCCCAGATATCGCAGTCTGAGCTTTTCTGTTCCAACTTCTTGAGGACCATTTTAAGCTCGATATGTATTTAGGGGATCTGGAGTACTTTGTCGATGCCCCAAGACATAGCATACTTCTTCATTATTAACTTAAGCATAGCAAGACTGCTGTATGCCCCACTTTGATCAAAATTTGAGCCGCCCTTTTTGGGTTTTCAACTCAAATCCCCTTTGGTCTCAAAGTGCCCTTTGCGGGTTTTCACCTTGGCCTCTCCTTTTTTCTTTTTCTTTTCCTCTTTTTTGTTTGTTTTCTCTTTGAAAAACTTTCTATTGAGTCTGAATTCACCGGATTAGGCAGGTCCTTGCTATCTATCTCGGTCAATATTCATGCTTCCCCAGAACAGGCCTTCTTTTCCGTATAAGGTCCTTCTCAGTTTGGCATCCACTTTCTTCTGAAGTCCCTTTTGCATGGGAAAAGTCTTCTTCAAAGCCCTATCATGAAATTTTCTAGGGCGAATCATTTTTTTTGTGAGCTCGTATCATCTGACCATGACGGATAGCTTTTAACATCAACTGATCATATTGAGATTGGATCTATTCTGCCTTATCCAATTTAGTACTGATGTAATTTCGACTCAATGGGAAAAACCAATGAGAAACGTGTTGCCCCCGTGACAGTCTTGGCCAAAGTTTGATAAGCATAGAGGGTAAATAGTAACTTCTTTATGCCAATCCTTACAAGTCTCGGTCTTTTTATGATCCTTTGTTTTTCTCTTTCGTTGCACTGATATGTGGCACCTGATCTTTGAACAGACCGCAGACTTCTTATGTGGCTAAATGTGATCTTTTTGACATTTTTTCTTCTCTTTTTTTTTGTCAGTATTCTTTCTTTTTCTTTTCTTTGTTACGATGACTATCGACTTTGTAATATTGGCATATGAAGCGACTTTTACCATCCTAGTGAAGAAATTGACAACCACAAAGATGAATTGGTGTCAGCCAGAAGCTTCTGATGAGACTGGCATGATAACATCCATGCCCCATATATAGGGAATCTTGTTTCTGCATTGAGCCAGGCTTTGATCTTCATCTCCTTCTTTGGCTCGCAATGTAGGATCTGTTTTTTTATCCAGTATTAACAAATCAGAAGATATGTTGCGATTTCTGTCATCTTCAAAGTCCTGCGATCCTTTAGACCCTTATTTCATTCAAAAAGGGAGTTAGTAACAGCGTCGCTCATGTCATAGATATCTGGGTACCTATTGTAGGTACGAAGGCAAATTCCAAAGAATAAATGATTCTAAGGATGATTATTTATATGATATGATCATGAATAAAGAATGAAAGAATATTTGCATAGAAATCCAAAGGACAAAAGAATCTATAAATAGAAAAATATTTACTCAAAAGGATGCATTTTATTGAAATAAATATTCTGGACACAAGCCTATTTCACAAGAGGACTCTTATTGCCCCTAGGCTGAAAGCAATAAGTGTGTTTCGAATATTACTCTAGATTAGCCTTAAAAATACATGTCTCTTCCACAGTCCTATTGCTCAAAACACTCCCATGTTCATATTTCTGCATTTTGCATGTCATCTAATTTCACAATACCCATGCCGATGAATTTTTCCACCAATTTCTTGAAAGCAAGGCAATTTTCTATCGAATGCCTGTGACCCCGCGTGGTACTCACTTTGGGCATTTGGGTCATACCATTCTCGGATATGGAGGTTGCATCAGTTTTGGGTAGTGAGGAGCCACCTCATGTGCATCAAATAGGCTTTGATATAACTCCTATATGTCATTTGAATTGGTGTAAACTGGAGTTGCTTTGCATTGGATTTTTGTCTTGATGAGCCACGATGGCGGTGCTGGTCATGACCCTCGGTTGACCTCAGTGACTAATTTGGGGACGCTTGCTCAAGTTGTTTCACTTCATTTTCCTATTTCTCTGGGTGATCGTTTGGCACTTTCTTACGCATCTATCTTTCCACTCTTTATGGCATTCTCAATCATTTCTCCAGTCATTATGACGTCCGAGAAGCTCTTTGTAGCGCTCCCTAGCATATGAGTGATAAAAGGGGCTTTCAAGGTGTTGATGAAGAGCATAGTGGTTTCTTTCTCCAGAAGAGGTGGCTGGACCTGTATGGCAACCTCTCTCCACCTTTGTGCATATTGGCGAAAACTCTCGCCTGGTTTCTTCTCCATGTTTTGCAGGGTAATTCTATAAGGGGTCATATATGTTACGTGACCGTACTGCTTCATAAATGCATGTGCTAAGTCCCTCCAAGAACCAATTTTGGTACGGCTCAACTGATTGTACCATTTAGATGCTGCTCCCACCAGACTTTCCTAGAAGCAATGAATTAGCAGTTGGTCATTGTTAACGTAACCAGTCATTCTCCGGCAAAACATAGTTATGTGAGCTTCTGGGCAAGTAGTCCCATTGTATTTTTCAAATTCTGGCACTTTGAAATTGTGGGGAAGTATTAGATCTGGCACCAAACTAAGATCTTTAGCGTCGATTCCATGTTGCCTATCAGCGCTTTCCATGGCCCTAAATTTGTCTTCCATCCATTTGCATTGCTCCTCTAACTGTTTTGGCAATTCAGCCCTTGCCCTTTCTCTCTCTGCTACCTCATCAAAGTCAGGAATAACAGCATTAATTGGATGATCCCCTAAGTTAGAACCCGATCCCATTTGGAAGTTGGTCGGTATCGAAACATCCTCTTGAAATTGTTGAGGTTTAATTGTGACGGATGTCTTTTGTGGATGCACTTTAGGATGTGTCGGGGTAAAACTATTTTCACCAGTGTTAACCCTGGGGGTTTTTCCTTTGTCCACTCCTCCTGCCAGTAGTTGAGTTAATTGGGTCATCATACTCTTTTGTGATCCATCATTCGGTCTATCATGTCTTGCTGGATCTTAGCAAGCTGTTCTTGCATTTGTAGCTGAAGCTTATCCTGCATCTCCTTTTGGAGTTGTTCAAGCTTCTCTAACCTCTGATCCATATCTCTCGTCATGATTCGAGTACCGTAAGGATGTTTGGTTTTACCGGTGTCCAGGTTAATGCTAAAATAATTTCAACCAATCAGGGTCTTCTCATGAAATCTAATGCATATGATGTAATGCTATGTGAATGTATGCAATGCAAAAGGAATCGATTCTGATTCAATTCCATTTAGGAAACTTTATTTGAAAACAAAGCTCTTTACATAGAGTGGATTACAAATATACGAACATCCGTATTCACTTCCGTTTTATCAAAAAAGTCATTTTCCATGTCGAGCTCCCTAATTTAGCAACCGAACCCGAATCGACACCCTTCTCTAATATGAAAATGCATGCAAAGCAACAAAGATAAAAAAAAATCAG
This sequence comes from Gossypium sturtianum, assembly GCA_025698515.1. Taxonomy (NCBI): domain Eukaryota; kingdom Viridiplantae; phylum Streptophyta; class Magnoliopsida; order Malvales; family Malvaceae; genus Gossypium; species Gossypium sturtianum. The sequence goes on along the minus strand of CM046944.1, from coordinate 51,346,296 downwards.
TACAATAGAAACGAAATTCAAAGCATGTAAAAAAAATCATTCAAACTCCTATCTGAGCGGCCACTAGGGTTTATCACAGCTCTACCTAGGGTGGGCTCTTAGGGCTTTCTATATGCAGTTCGGTTCTAGAGTTGAGGTACCTAAACCAGCAGATTCCTCGATCCTCACCCATTATAGGCTCATACGGACCGAGTTCGTTTCAGGGGAATACATTTCCCTTTGGCTGCACGGAGATGAAAATCTCACGAAGACATAGGTACGGAAGTATCCTGGAAGCGATTCACTATCCTGCACGGAGGTGAAAACCTCACGAAGGAGTAGCTTCTCAATCCCACTTAAGGGTATGACCCAGCGATCATGCAATATGACGCAAAGTATTCTATAAAACTCAAACTACAGCAATCAAATTAGATGAAGCGAGCGACTGCAATATAAGGATCGTAATTTTTCGAATCAAATTTTCAATTTTCGACAAAAAGACAGAAAATAATCAAGGTTACGGCTTGACTCTCTTATTGTCCCCAATGGAGTCGCCAAGCTGTCGAAACCATTTTTTTTGAACGAGTTTTGAAAAATGAGGATCGACTTTAAAAATATGGAAATGGAGTCGCCACCGATCCTTTATTTGAGGTGCGATCGGATCACCTTGAGATGGATTATTTTAATAAAACATTGTGATTTATTAAAAGGATAATTTTGGTCTACGAAAACTCGAGAAAACAGGTTCGGGAGTCGGTTACGTACGAGGAAGGGTTAGCACCCTCGTAGCGCCCAAAATTTGTACCTAATTGATTATTTAATGTCTTAATGCCGAAAATTTGAAAAGATTCTAGATTACGATCCATTTACTTAAGATATACATTTGGACAGTATCATATTGGATGCCAAAGCTTCCTATTTCGAAGAAATAAAATGCCGTACTCAGTAAGTTAGGGCACAACATCTTATATTCTCAAAGTTGGATTTATCCTTCGACATTCAATACTTGTACATTTAAAATAAGAAGGATATTCCATTATTTGGGTCAAATGAAAAATCTCAACCCAGTAAGTTAGGGCACTATTTCTCAAAATTCCCGAATATGGAATATTGCCTTTGTTCTTTCGAAATTCTTATCTCGAGATGATAAAATATCACACCCAGTAAGTTAGGGCACAATGTCTCAAATTCCCGAGAATAAGTTTTATATTTGAAATATTATGTATTTTGATTTAAGCGAGAAAGGATACTCGGTTGTTAGGTCTTAACGAGGAGAATCGGAACTAAGTAAGTTAGAGCACGATTTTCTCGAAGCCTCTAAACACGAGCATTGCCTTGTTTAAAAACTTTGAGTAAAAATGATTTTAAAACCGAAATGATATTAAAACACCACATTTTTCATAAGATACAATAGAATACTAATATACAAAGCAAGATATTAATCCATACATCAAATATTACAAATAATGAATCACAAATAATTAACCAATAATTAAGAAATACAAATCACATAATAACAATAATTATAACATACAATTTCTCTATTAATTATTGAAGAAAATGGAGTAATAATAATAATAATAGTAATGAGAATAATAGTAGAAGTAATAGTAAAATAAAAATAGTATTAATAATAATAAAATAATAATATTATTAAAAATAATAGTAATATAAAAAATAATAGTAGTAAAAATAAAATAATTATACTAGTAATAATAATAACAACAATAACAACAATAACAACAACAACAACAATAATAATAATAATAATAATAATAATAATTATTATTATTATAAAGATAATTAATATTAAAATACACAAAATAATAAATGGATTAAATGAAATAACATAAAGAAATAATCAATGTAAAATTATAGGGATCGAATTGAAGTTAAAATAAAATTGCAGGGGTTAAAATATAATGAATAAATAATTAAAAGCATTAAATTGAAATTTATTCGGCAATTTGGGCAAAAATCAGAAATAAAGACAATAGGCATGACTGAATTGCAATGCGCGAATAATATGGGGGATCTAATGGGAAATATTCCCAACATCCCAAAACGCGGCATTTTAAGCCTAAATCGAGAGATCAGATTAGAACACAAACGAAATTTGAGAAACAAATTAAAAACAAGGAAAATGACTGAATTAAAGACGAAAAAAAAATGCGGAAGGGCTGACGCGATAAATAACCCATTTAACAAAACACGCGGATCCTTCAGCAGGCGGGTCGGGTCACGCGTTTTGAGGTTGAAACGACGCCGTTTAGGCGTTTAAAAGCCTGGTGCAAAACGACACCGTTTTTATTCTGTATATAAGGCTATTTTTTCTAAAAAAAAAATCATATCTCACCAAAGTTAAAAGAAAACAGAAAAGGGCTTCCCCTTTTCTCTCTGGGGTAACCCAGATTCCGGCCATGGAGACCACTGGAGATCGCCGCCGCCGGCCACCGTACAAGGTGGCCGGAACCCCAAAAGGTATGTTTTTCTTCCCCTTTTTTTATATTTTATACTTTAACACGTATATGTATAGTTTAAAATAAGAATAAAACTTTTATGTATGTATAAACAGTTTAGAATAAAACGAAAGGAAAAGAAAAAATAAAAGAAAATACAATGGACCTTTGCTGATCTTTTCTTTGTATTGATTTCGTCAAAAAAATGTTCCCCTTACAAATGGTTGCTTCGGTTTTTATAACCGAAAACAAGAGAAAAATAAAAAAAATGAAAATTACAACTATTTTTCGTTTGTTTTCTCTGCTGCTTGTTTGTTGTTTTTGCGGGTACGAATGATGCGGACGTGGCGTACGGAGGCGCGTGGACTCTACGAGGCGCGCGTGGGATCTGTTCGTGGGAACCTGAAACGGTGCGTGTGTATAGCACGCGGGAAGTCAAAGGGGCGCGCGTGGGGGTGGCTTACCGTTGGGGGCTTGCGGCGCATGGAAGTGACAGAAACCCTAGGGTTTCTGTTTGTTCTAAAAATTTTGGGCTGATCGGGCCAGGTTTTGCATTGGCCTTGGTTTATTGATTTGTAATGGACTGATGGACTTTATTAAACTTTTTTAATCTGATTTCTTTCTTGTTTTTTTGTTAATGGGCTTCAAATGGGCCGGGCAAAAATTGGGTCTTACACTGATCAATGTGATCAAGTGATACAGGTACCTTGTTTACCTCTCAAGTGTGAGACTAGTAAGTTTCATGAGATATGTAAGAATCAAGTATGAGTAAGTAAGCTTTATAGCTGAAATTTATGATACCATTGTTTATGTCAAATGGTTTATATTAAGCAAGTATGTTGCTATGTGCATTATGCAAACTTACTAAGCTAAATGCTTACGTCTTTTATTCTTTCTTTCTATGTAGTCCCGCCAAGCTAACTTGTGGATCGTTGAAGTCGGAGCTCAAAGCACACTATCAATCCTTATTTTGGTATAGCCAAGTTGAAACTATATTAAGTATGGCATGTATAGGAAACATTTCATTTTGAGTATATGTCTTAAAAAGGGAAAAAGTATGGGCTATCAAGTTTATTATTCTTTTGTAAATGGCTAAGTGATTGGCCAAGATTGACTAAGTATGTATGTTATTGATATCAATGAAGCATGTTGTATTGTTCATGAAAGATGTAGTAAATTGAGTTATTGAATTGAGCATGAATTTGGTCTTGATTTCAGGGTGGCAATTGGCTCGGTAAATAGCCTCTAAGTGCCCACACGGTTAGACACACGGGCGTGTGTCTAGGCCGTGCGTACCCTGCACCTTTATAATTGAAGTCAGGATAGGCCACGGGCAAATCCCACGGCCGTTTGTTCAAGCCGTGTATGCCACACGGTTAGGACATGGGCGTGTGTCCCAGGCCGTGTGATTAAGTCAGTATATCAAGGAATAGCACACGGTCTTAGTCCACGAGCGTGTCAAGGTCGTGTGAATATAGTCAGTGTCGACCACGGTTGGGAGACATGGGCGTGTCAAGGGGTACACGGGCGTGTCCCAAGCAACATGGGCGTGTGACCCCTGCTTTTAAGAAAAGTTTCTGAATAAGTTCCGAAAGTTTTTAGATACGTATCTAAGGCCTCGTAGGCCCATGAAATGTATGATTAGACTGAGAAAGAGAAGTTTTTAGTTTGGAACGAAATTTTATAGCCTGTAAGTTCATGATTAAGCAAGTTCAAGCATAGTAATGTCTCGTATCCGGTCTAAGCCTCGGACTCGGGTATGGGGTGTTACAGTTATTATTGGTTGAATGATGATATGTGGCATGTGTTTATGGATGTTTAGTGTGGTCTTGATATTGTGAAAGTTGGTGCAAGTTTGAGTGGCAAAAAGGCTTGGTAGATAGCCTTATTTTATCCACATGGGCTGAGACACGGCCGTGTGTCTCAACCGTGTGGAAGACACGGCCATAGGATATGGGCGTGTGCCCAGGCCGTGTGAAGTCTGCACTTGATTTTAGGAATTTAATTCGCCACACGGCCTGAAGACACGGGCGTGTGCCTTGGCCGTGTGACCCTATGGGGATGATGATGTCAGAAACAGAATGTCAAGGTTTTTACACACGGGCTAAGACACGGGCGTGTCTAGGACGTGTGACGGACACGGGCCATGGACACGGGCGTGTGTCTGGCCGTGTGAAAACCCCTGTAGGTTCGAATTGGGAAATAAATCTACACGGGTGTGGAACACAGGCATGTGATATGCCATACGGGCGTGTTCCTTCTTCCACACGGGCGTGTGGACTGTTTGATGAGAATTTTTCTAAGTCTTTCTAGAGATCTTTTAAAGAGTTCGATTTGATTCCGAATCATTTCTAAAGTGTGTTTTAGGCCTCGTAGGCTAGTGTAAAAGGTGATATGAAGGTTTATGAAAAGTTTTAAATTTGAATGGAAAAATCATGTCCCGATTTTGAATGGTTACTTGCGTATAAGTCTGGTAATGCCTCGTACCCTATTCCGGCATCAAATACGGGTAAGGAGTGTTACATGGCAATGGTACGATACATCATATACAAGTTTTCCCGAGTATCCTTAGTATCCCAAGAGGTTCAACGGGTAAATCCAAAGATGATGTCAAAGAAATGACAAAGTATGATCATGTTGAAAGGGTACAGTTATGTACGCAAAATTCAGGAGTACTGAATTCGATGTATATGGGACATTTGGTAGGAATGTAAATGAGTAAGTCATACCTAAGAAAATGATCTTGTGATGACCTTGTGACGATAGGTCTATACTTATGAAGTATAAATAGGTGGTAAATTTGATTGATGATAATCTGTGAGGCTTTTAGGCCAAATTAAATTGATAGATGATAAGTTTAAGTTTTATTGTTGATGTATAGGTTAAAGAGGAAAATGAATGGCATGTAAATATTCGATAATGACTAGCTATCGGAATGGCTAGTTAAGGATATGCTTTGGTGTTATGTATGATTAAATGGATGTTAATACAAAGCAATCATGAAAGAGTAAAATTATCAATAAAACAGTTTTGGACAGAAGCAGTTGTATAACTTCGAAAAATCACCAAAAATTGTGGAAATCGAATTAGAGGTTGAATAAGATATGAAATTAAATCTTATTTAGCCTAGTTTCACATAGAAGAAACAGTGTAAGCAAAAGAATTTCATATTATGAGATGTTTGAATTTTTGTGGGACAAGGTCAGGATGAATTCGGAATCCCCTATTTTGACTTTTGAAAATTATTAAAAATAGTATAAAAATAATTACGAGTTATAATTTATATGTTTAAAATTATTAATGAATATATTTTCAAGAGAATCAAACAAGAACATCATCCGAGTCCCGTACGAGGAGATAATTAATTCTTAGTGAAGAAGGGTCAAAACTATCGGACAGCGGAATAGGGATGACTTTAAAGAATAAACTGTACTTATTGGATAAACCAAAAATTCTGGAAAATTTATGGTAAGTAGATATGTGAGCATAGTTTCAGGGAAAATTAGCAGAACTAAATTTGGAGTTCCGTAGCTCAAGAAAAAATAATTTAGTGACTATGACTCGCGTAGACACCTTGATATGCTCAAAAGTGAATAGTGGAACTTTGTGCAATTATGATTGTATTATCTTGAGAACTTATTATGAGGATTGTTAAAAGTATGTTAATAAATTGCTTATTATTTACATACCAACTTACTATGTAACACTCCAAACCCGGCCTAAACATTGTGGCCGAATCTGGAGTGTCACATTGAAGTGTTTTTCGAAAACCAAGTTTTCATTGAAAACCCTTCTTGAAATTTAAAACTTTGAAACCATGTAAAACTTGTACAAAACCTCAGTTCACATTTGTTCATTTTCAATCGTGTTTTATTAAAAATTTATTCCATTTTTAAAATGTTATTACCTTTAAAACCTTATTTCTTGCGGAAGCTTAAAAATCGTTGCGGAAACATAGTGTTTTGAAAACAGTTATCGTTTTGGGAAAACCGCGTTCTACTTCTAACAAGTATAAATCATAATGATTAAAATCTCAGATCGAAAGCTATAAAATTGGAGAGGCCTTATTACAAATATAAAAACCCAGAAGAAAACTATTAGTAAACGAAAGCCAAGTAACGAAAATAGGAGTAGTAGTGTGGCCATCTCTAAGTCCCTCGCAGCACCGAACCGTCTAACGCTGGGGATTACCTGAAAGGTTAAAAACGGGGTGAGTTTACAAAAAACTCAGTGTGTAATCCCCTTACTAAAGAAGCAATCGAGTCTACGTAAGCGAGAATCGATCGGGGCTGAGCGAAGAATGATAATATTGCGGTTTAGTTGAGTATATGTGGGCCAAAGCCCAAAACAATATCATTTGGGTCACAGCCCATAACAGAACCAATTGGGCTTAGCCCATTCCAGTAACGGTGGAAACTAGGCCTTAGCCCCCATCAGCCTCAGTTGGGCCTGAGCCCATATCAAAAGTCACATATCACATATATTTGGGCCTAAGCCCATCTCAATATTAGGATCAGTATATGCAATGCATAAATACCCAAACCAACCCTGCACTCCGTCTCCTATCGAACCCTACACTCCTGTGGGGATTAAATTGACCCATCCAGCCAACACACCAAGCTTAGCACCAGTTGCGTCACTAAGTCAACAGAACGGCTCGACACCGTAGACAGAACGGCTAAAAGCCATAAATATCGCAGAAAGGCTGAAAGCCTTGTAAAGAATGGCAACGGCCGTACACTTCCTCCATAACAATGTCCCAACCCCATGCAATATGTTGTGTATGTCATGCTCAATCATCACAGGTGTATGCAGAATGGCCATGCTCAGTAACAGTCATTTAAACATATATTAAAAGCATATCAGACACACGACCACAGTCAAGTCAGTTAAAACACAGTCATACGATCACAGTCAAATCAGCCAAACTCATAACCTAAGTCAATCATTTACCCACAAGGGCAAAACAGTCATTTTGTAACATCCCGAAATTGGGCCTAGTAGGATTGGGCCTTGAGCTTTAGGAAAAATTTGAGTATTATTTTTGTGTTGGCTCGGGTAGGAATTTTGTGTGTTAGCATAGTCTTGTGAAGGCTTGATTTTATTTAGGAAGTTAGAATAATTTTTTTTAGTAAGGTTTATTTAATGAAGTGGATTAAGTGAGCTTAGCACTTAAGTTAATTTAAGTGTTAATTAAAGCACATGAGGAGTTAGTGGCAAGGTGGTTATGATGCTTGGATAGTTGCTTGAGGTTAGAGGTTCGAGTAGCATGATTAACATTTTGAAGACTTTATTTTTATCCTAGCATTGATGGACGGTCAAACCTTATTTATGATAGGTTGGACTCTCAAATTTTGGTAAGTTGAATATTGGTTTAAGGAAAGCATGAAATTGGGGATAAGAATCTTAAGGTTATGGTATGACGAGGGGACAAAAGGCATGGATTATGGAGTGTTGTTTTGGAAACTCTTCTATGGCATTTTGTCCATGAACATGGATGGTTTCATGGACTAGGGGGAGTTGGCCGAATTTTTTGAAGGAATAGGATTAGGAGGAAATAAAGAGGAAATTGTGGGATTTGTGATGAATATGTGAGTTGGATGGCCAAGGGGGATTTCTTTGATGACCATTTCGGTTTTGTGAGTAGAGGGGAGTAGCCGAATTTCTCTTAAGGAGTTTAGGTGTTTTCTTTTCGGGTTTATTCTTCTTTCTCTAGTGTGGTGCCAAAAATCCTAATGCCATCAAAGTGCCATTTTTGTGCATAAGCCATTTAGTTTCGGTTTCCCTTCTCTTTGTTTTGTGTTCGAAACTTCAAAGATCATTAAGGTCACTAGCGATTTCTTCTTCTCTCTATTTGCTAGTTTGGCCGAATCTATCTCCTTTCTCAAACTCCTTCTTTTCCTTTTGATAGCCGAGTTTGTCATCACCTTTGGTAAGGCTTGGCTGAACCCTATAGCCTCTTTCTCTCTTGTCTTTGTTTGAAATTTTAAGAAACACCATAGCCGAATCCTCTTAGCATTCAATTCCCTCCACTTTGGCGTGATCTCTCTCTCTTCACCATTCAAGTGCCGAAATCTTTCTCTTTGGGACTTGAAGTCGATTCTCTGAGGGTGATACCATCGATCTCTTGCTCTTAGTTTCGTTTTAAAGTGTGAAGTGCTTGCATAAAGGAGTCTTTTGGATTCGATTCTTCAAGGTAAGTAAGTGTAGCATTCGGCCAAGGGCCATTCTTATGGATTATTACTTAAAGCCGATTCTAACTTAGGTTGTGTAGGAAGGAGTTCAACAATCATAGGAGTGCAAATCGTTAGGACGTGGTTTTGGGATTTGATTGATTGTGCCAAAGCAGTGCGTAGTTATCATGCTTTGTTCTTTTGTTGTGTGTATGTGTTTTAATATATAAATATGTATATGATGTGCATGGTAGCCGAATTAATGGCTAAAAAGGGTGGATGCCTATGTTGGGTAATCAATTGACAAGGTCAGTATTTTATGATTTTAATTTACATATGATCTATGTATGAAAATGTGATGGCATGTGATATATGCTTATTTTAATGATATTGTGGCATGATACATGGGACTTGGGATGTGACTATCGAAGGAAAGGGTGTACATTATGTACGTGGTCTGATGTTAGCCTTGTGCTACATTGGCGCTTGATGGTGGCTATGTGCTTCATCAAGGGAGGTGTTGGCTAGGTGCCCATCTCGGCGGTTGATAGCTGTGTGCATCACCGTGGATTAATTGATATGTGGGATCACTTATGTGATAGGTGGCTTAGCCACGGCCTTGAGCAGCAAGTCTGCCGAGGTAAGTTATGTGGGATCACTTAGGTGATCGGTGGATTAGCCACGGCCTTGGGCGGCAGGTGTGCCGAGGTTGGTGTAATGGATGGATACTAGGTTGGGTTGGGCTTCATAATTGCATAATTTTGTATGTGGACTGTGTGGATATGGGCCAAGCCCATATGTGGGAACATGTGTAATAACTATGCACTGAGTCTGTGTGACTCACCCAATTTTTCTCAAGCCTTACAGGTGATGCATAAAGCTTGGACCGAGTTGGAGTGGATGCGAGGTGGCCCATGCAGAAGTTATTTTCTTATTTTATATATTATATATATTTTCAGAATTTGCGAATATTTGGTTATTGTAATAAGGGCCATTTAAAGGTTTTGAAGTTTATTATTATGTTTTAAAGTGGATTGACAATTTTTATTATTTGGATATGTTTTATTTTTAGCAACTCATATCTTAAAGATATATGTTAAAATTTCAAATCGAAGGATTTGTAACAACTTGATTTTATTTGGATTTATAAATATACAATGTTTTATTAAAGACAATAAATTTTTATGTTTTCACTCTAAGTCAAAATATTTTTCAAACATTTTCTGCAGTGGCATTCTAAATTCGGCCGTGGCGTATGGGCCGGGTTTGGGGTGTTACAGTTTGGTATTAGAGCCTAGTTCAAAACTCGGCTTTGTGGATTTTGGGTCCAAAAACAGTTTTCAAAATGGGCTTTTCAAAATATGGACTTTTATTTCAGGTATTCTGGCATGGCACCTGTATCTCCAACCCGAAGTCCACCAGGTAAGTACCTCTGACTATTGAAGTGATTTATATATGTGAATGTTATGGGCTTATTTGGGCTCGTAAATTAGAATATTAGGACTATTGGACCGTAGGGCTAGTGCACTCAAACACATGCAAAAGACTTAAAGAACAATTGAACAAACCTGTGACTAAGTCGCCGAGCTAGGGTGTGGCAACCATTGTGCGCATGTCTAGGAGTGGATTCAGTAAAGAGCTTGGTATTTAAGCGGTCCGAGTGACTCACCTCCTCTTTACTCGAATCCTACCAGTGCGTAGCTACGGTTCACCCTAACCAAGAGGACCTATTCACGGGCTAAACTCGATAACTAAAACCGAAAGGGACTAGCCATCTTGTTTTATAAAGATCTTAGTTTTAAATTTACCAAATTACCCTCTGATTTATAAAATCCTTTTAGACTTGAGAGAATTTTCGAAATAAACTCGATTTGCAAAATTACTAAAATACCCACGAGAGGTAAAATAATGAAATTACCCCAGCTCAAGGAATGGTCGAAATACCTATAATGATGTGTTGAATGTTGTGGATGAATGTGAGTGTGATTCTCTGAATTAGAATAGTGAACTTGAACTAGAAACTTTGATTGATCGAAAGAACAACTTCTGAAAACTTCATTTCATAAAACTGTTCGCGGGATAATCAGTGGAACAAAAGTATTAATGCATAAAACTTCTTAATCAGATTAAATCGCGATGTTAGATATGAGTTCTAGGGGACGTGGTTGTAGTGGGACTTGGTAGAAGCAAAATGGTCGTGTCGGAACCATCGCTAGTGAAGTATCTAGAACCTTGAGTGTGAACTTGGAGACTGTACTTAGAAAGCATATTGGTTTTATTAAGATCAGAGTGCGCAGCAAGAACGTAGTGTGGCGAGATAGGATGTACGACTGTTAGTTAGTTGGAAATTTCGAGGACGAAATTTCTTTAAGGAGGGTAGATTTGTAACATCCCAAAATTGGGCCTAGTAGGATTGGGCCTTGAGCTTTAGGAAAAATTTGAGTATTATTTTTGTGTTGGCTCGGGTAGGAATTTTGTGTGTTAGCATAGTCTTGTGAAGGCTTGATTTTATTTAGGAAGTTAGAATAATTTTTTTTAGTAAGGTTTATTTAATGAAGTGGATTAAGTGAGCTTAGCACTTAAGTTAATTTAAGTGTTAATTAAAGCACATGAGGAGTTAGTGGCAAGGTGGTTATGATGCTTGGATAGTTGCTTGAGGTTAGAGGTTGAGTAGCATGATTAACATTTTGAAGACTTTATTTTTATCCTAGCATTGATGGACGGTCAAACCTTATTTATGATAGGTTGGACTCTCAAATTTTGGTAAGTTGAATATTGGTTTAAGGAAATCATGAAATTGGGGATAAGAATCTTAAGGTTATGGTATGATGAGGGGACAAAAGGCATGGATTATGGAGTGTTGGTTTGGAAACTCTTCTATGGCATTTTGTCCATGAACATGGATGGTTTCATGGACTAGGAGTTGGCGAATTTTTGGAAGGAATAGGATTAGGAGGAAATGAAGAGGAAATTGTGGGATTTGTGATGAATATGTGAGTTGGATGGCCAAGGGGATTTCTTTGATGACCATTTCGGTTTTGTGAGTAGAGGAGTAGCCGAATTTCTCTTAAGGAGTTTAGGTGTTTTTTTTTGGGTTTATTCTTCTTTCTCTAGTGTGGTGCCAAAAATCCTAATGCCATCAAAGTGCCATTTTGTGCATAAGACATTTAGTTTCGATTTCCCTTCTCTTTGTTTTGTGTTCGAAACTTCAAAGATCATTAAGGTCACTAGCGATTTCTTCTTCTCTCTATTTGCTAGTTTGGCCGAATCTATCTCCTTTCTCAAACTCCTTCTTTTCCTTTTGATAGCCGAGTTTGTCATCACCTTTGGTAAGGCTTGGCTGAACCCTATAGCCTCTTTCTCTCTTATCTTTGTTTGAAATTTTAAGAAACACCATAGCCGAATCCTCTTAGCATTGAATTCCCTCCACTTTGGCGTGATCTCTCTCTCTTCACCATTCAAGTGCCGAAATCTTTCTCTTTGGGACTTGAAGTCGATTCTCTGAGGGTGATACCATCGATCTCTTGCTCTTAGTTTCGTTTTAAAGTGTGAAGTGCTTGCATAGAGGAGTCTTTTAGATTCGATTCTTCAAGGTAAGTAAGTGTAGCATTCGGCCAAGGGCCATTCTTATGGATTATTACTTAAAGCCGATTCTAACTTAGGTTGTGTAGGAAGGAGTTCAACAATCATAGGAGTGCAAATCATTAGACATGGGTTTCGGGATTTGATTGATTGTGCCAAAGTAGGTGCGTAGTTATCGCACTGTTCTTTTGTTGTGTGTATGTGTTTTAATATATAAATATGTATATGATGTGCATGGTAGCCGAATTAATGGCTAAAAAGGGTGGATGCCTATGTTGGGTAATCAATTGACAAGGTCAGTATTTTATGATTTTAATTTACATATGATCTATGTATGAAAATGTGATGGCATGTGATATATGCTTATTTTAATGATATTGTGGCATGATACATGGGACTTGGGATGTCACTATCGAAGGAAAGGGTGTACATTATGTACGTGGTCTGATGTTAGCCTTGTGCTACATTGGTGCTTGATGGTGGCTATGTGCTTCATCAAGGGAGGTGTTGGCTAGGTGCCCATCTCGGCGGTTGATAGCTGTGTGCATCACCGTGGATTAATTGATATGTGGGATCACTTTTGTGATCGGTGGCTTAGCCACGGCCTTGAGCAGCAAGTCTACCGAGGTAAGTTATGTGGGATCACTTAGGTGATCGGTGGATTAGCCACGGCCTTGGGCGGCAGGTGTGCCGAGGTTGGTGTAATGGATGGATACTAGGTTGGGTTGGGCTTCATAATTGCATAATTTTGTATGTGGACTGTGTGGATATGGGCCAAGCCCATATGTGGGAACATGTGTAATAACTATGCACTTGAGTGCGTGTGACTCACCCAATTTTCTCAAACCTTACGGGTGATGCATAAAGCTTGGACCGAGTTGGAGTGGATGCGAGGTGGCCCATGCAGAAGTTATTTTCTTATTTTATATATTATATATATTTTCAGAATTTGCGAATATTTGGTTATTGTAATAAGGGCCATTTAAAGGTTTTGAAGTTTATTATTATGTTTTAAAGTGGATTGACAATTTTTATTATTTGGATATGTTTTATTTTTAGCAACTCATATCTTAAAGATATATGTTAAAATTTCAAATCAAAGGATTTGTAACAACTTGATTTTATTTGGATTTATAAATATACATTGTTTTATTAAAGACAATAAATTTTTATGTTTTCTCTCTAAGTCAAAATATTTTTCAAACGTTTTCCGCAGTGGCATTCTAAATTCGGCCGTGGCGTATGGGCCGGGTTTGGGGTGTTACACATTTACCCTCTAGGGGCATTACGATCATTTTACCCTATAGGGGTATTACGATTATTTTACCCTATAGGGGTATTTCGGTCATTTACCCTATGGGGGTATTTTGAACATTTTACCTACCTTTGGGTCTCGGTACAGTTAACGACCTTTTCGAAGGCCTATAGTCGCCTCGAGCGACACAAATAATCCATATGGTCCAAAACAGTGTAAATAGGCTCAAAGCCCAGTATTCGGTCCAAATAGGCCCACACGCTCGTGTGGCCCATTTGGCCCAAAGTCAATCACGGCTATGTGATCTACATAGCCCAATCCAGTTTCTGCAATTTTTTGTAAATTTTATTCGTGTGGGGCCCACGAGTCCATTGGGCCCACACGGCCCATTTCGGCCCAACGAGGCCCAGAATGGCCCAAGTGCACGAGAACACTCGTAGTGGCCTCTTCAGACAAATGCCCATGTTTCGTGTGCTCGGTTCAACACACTAGCGTTCGCATGCCCATGTGGCCTCAATCGTCTTATTTCTGGCTTTTCAGCTTTTGTCGTACTCTGATCGGATCGAGGTGTGTACACACCCTTCTCGGCTTACAACAAGAATGATTTACGATGTATCTGATACACACCTAATTACGAGTACTAAAAATCCTCGAACGCCGGAACCTTGACTAGATCGGTCGACTGTGATTTGCCTACTTGTTCCAGAGCTCGGTGCAGCCCCCCTTCCGCATCCTGGCAGAAAATCCCGAACAGCCGACATTTTACGCCACTTAAACTTGGGAGTAGAGGCTACGCGCTCAAACTCAACCGGTACCTTTGCCATTGCTTTATTACTAGCACCCTCTTCACCCATCGGAAGTTCGATTGTCAAACTCGAGCCTTGGTTGATCGGATGCCCCTAGCCTTCTTAGACTACTAACAGAATCGATCACCCGATTAATCGTGTATCTGCCTGTCCACAGATTCTATTACAAGATTGAAAGCATCAAAAGATTTAGGAACCCAACACCAGAATAATCGGCTAACATCTTACAATATTAGCCCAAATGATTACCTTAGATTGCGAGATTAGAAAAGGATTGACTACCACTGCGATCCTTGACAAATCCCTTCACCCCTTGCAATGATCTAAAAACCGAAAGTGCCACCACCATCATCGGGGAAGAAAAAGGGATTCGACCACGCATGAACAACCAAAGGAAACATTTATTAAAGAAAGAGAAAACTCTTAGCATCCAACAACACAAGAAAGAATAAGGGCTTACCAAAAGTCTAGGTGACCTCCAAACCGCATTCGACCACAGCGAAAGAAGAACGAGATTGCTATCTAGATCAAGGCTATGAGCCGGAGGGAAATAGAAAGGGAAACAGAGATTCGGCTTAGTATCAAAAGAATGTGGTAATGCGAGGGAGAAGTTCGGTTATGAAGAAAACCAAAAGAAATAGTAAGAAGAAGAAGAAGAACTATTCAACCCTAAAGAAACCGAGAAGAGAAACAACAACATAAGAGTGGAGAGGGGTTGAATTGGGTCGAGAGAAAATAAAAGCAGAGAGTTTTTAAGTTCGACCAAAGAAGAATGAGAGAAAAAGGACTTCAAAAAGAAATAATTATAATTAGGCACTTGATGTCTAATGGTTCCGGCAAAGTGACCAAAAGCCAAACGAGAAGTAATGTTAAAAGTAAAGAGAACCCGAATGGTCAAAAATGTGCCAAGATAAGAAAATAAAACCCGAAAATACCAGAATAAGTCGGCACCTACTCACTCTCACATTGCCGAAATGCACCAAATGGGTTCCCCTAGCCGAATTTGCACCTAGAAGTTGCACAATTCGGCTACACCACTCCCCTCCTCCAAATCCCTTGAAAATCTCCTCAAATCTCTCCCCTTATCCCTCCTTGATATCCTCCATAACAACCTCCAAGACCAATTCAAACTCTCCAACAACAGAGTTCGAAACCACCTCAAAATATTGTCGCCTCATGCTAGCAAAATAAATATCCTTTTTGCTTGCAATGGGATTCGAACCCACTCCCCCTCAATAGCTCAACACGCCACTTGCCTCCTTGCCACAAGCTCTTTTGTGTCACCTTTTATCTTCAATTAACTAAAAGGTCTAAAGGCCAAAGTCCAGGTTCCTTTAAAAGAAAAACCAAAATAAATTGCAAGAGCCAAGACTTGAACCCAAGCTCCCTTGCAA
Source organism: Gossypium sturtianum (assembly GCA_025698515.1). Classification (NCBI taxonomy): domain Eukaryota; kingdom Viridiplantae; phylum Streptophyta; class Magnoliopsida; order Malvales; family Malvaceae; genus Gossypium; species Gossypium sturtianum. The sequence continues at coordinate 51,330,648 of CM046944.1, read as the reverse complement.
CCTTAATGATGCCACAACCACTAGACCACATGCTTCCTTGTGTCATTTATTTAACACAATAATTTAAAAGGCTTACATCCAAGCATCCAGGGTTTTATCCACTTAAAACCAAAATTTTTGCTAAAGCCCAGGTTTGAACCCAGGACTTTTCCAACTCCTCTCAGGACCCTTAACCACTTGAGCAGACATTTAATTGTGTCATTTCCTATCTCACATAAACTTTTATGCACAGTTTCCTAACCGTTCCCTTGCTCAAGGCCCAATACTTCTAGGCCCAAATTCTGGGGCGTTACATACTAAGTTATATAGCTTACTCTATATATTTTCCATGTTTATAATGTCCTCAAGCTAGCTCGGGTTGGAGAACGTCGGAGATACCATTACACTATCAAGCTATCACTTCGGGTATTGTTGAGTTCAAGTAGTTGAGTTGTGGCATGTATAGGAGATTTAATTATGTTGTTAAGTGTCATAGTTGAATTTGCTAAATGTGGGCCTATGTTATTTGATAGATCATTTTGTATAAGGCCATGGATGATGGCTAATATTTGCTATTATTATATGCATATGATGATGTTTTTTATGAATGTGAAAATTCGCATGGTTGAGCATATGGTGTGTTAATGCATGATTGAGCAAGTTGTATGATTGAATTGATAAAGAATGTGATAAGTGTTGCATGTGAATGAAGTGAAGTGGCAATGTTGTGTAAATGTCTTAGTTGTGCTGAGTTGGTCATGTATTTATGTGTGGATGGGTGTTACTTGATGTTGTGTATGTTGGTGCAAGTAAGGGTGGCAAAAGGCTTGGTAAATAGCCTTGTTTCTGTCCATGCGGGTAGACACACAGGCGTGTGTCTGGGCCGTGTGTCCCCTGCACCTTAATTGTGTAATTAAATTCACCACACGGCCTAGCACACGGGTATGTGCCTTGGCCGTGTGACCTTAAAGGGTTGATGACGTCAGAAACAGAATGTCAAGGTTTTTGCACACGGGCTGAAACACGGGTGTGTCACTGCTGTGTGAGGGATACGAGCCATGGACACGGGCGTGTGCCAGGCCGTGTGAAAATCCTTGTAGGTTCGAAAAGAGAAATAAATCTACACGGGCTAGGGACACGGGCGTGTCCCAATATGCTCAGGCCGTGTGAGCTACACGGTCCTTCAGCATGGCCATGTTAAGAGGTCACACGGACGTGTCACTCTTCCACACGGGCGTGTGCCCCTGATTTCATTGATATTTTCTAAAGTTTTTCTAAAGTGCTCGATTTAGTCTCGAACCATTTTCAAAGTGTGTTTTGGGCCTCATAGGTCCATATTAGGGACTTTAAGGCAAAGTTTAAAAAGTTTTAAAATTGAAAGAAATTTTTATGACTCGGAAATGTATGTTTGCATGTGTTTAAGATAGTTAACGCCTCGTACCCTGTCCCGGCATCGGTTACGGGTAAGGGTTGTTACATTTAGTGGTATCAGAGCTATGGTTTAGTCGATTCTAGGACTAACCTAGCATGTGTGAAAGAGTCTAGCTATACATTCTACTTTACTACCCGTGATAGTGTGATATCTCCCGGCTCTAACAAAATTATTTTGTTAAGACAGAGATGACTTCCAATCGAGCTGTTTTCAATAATGCTGAAAAATGATATTGAGGTGATTGAAATTTGTTTATGATGAGACAAAACTTAGAAAAGTATGAATAGAAGTTCATGATAAGTATGTGTTAATGTACGAAGTGAGATAACCATGAGTTGAGAAATGTGGAAACGTAGAATAAAATGAAAGTTTATATGGTCATAAGCCCATCCGTGTTTGCTTGGCATGCATATGATGTTATGTGCTCAACATATTTGATTAAGTGAATATGGTAAGCAAATTTACTCAAATAGACGGAATGTGTGTTTATGTACACTTGCTTGAATAAGTGTAATTAGTATGTTCATATGGTAGAATCTTATGTTTAATTGTTAAATTAGAGATAATATGATGTTTTGTTTTATGTCTTTGTTATTGAACCATGAATATTATAATAGTATGAAAATTGAATTGGAAGATCAAATTGAGTAGAATGCAGGAAATGAGTATGATCGTTCAATGAAGAATTGACGGATAAGACCATGGTTTGACCATGGCAAAGTATGGAATGTAAGTGTAACACCCCTAACCCGTATCTGTCACCGGATTAGGGTTAAAGGTATTACCGGACGGATCGGAAACGTTTACAGACATTTCATAATACAAGCCATCGATTGCAATCACTGTGTCCCTTAAATAGGTCACCGAGACCTTAAGCATGCTTTAGAGGAGGGTCGGGACTAAACCGAACACATACAGAAAATCTCAGAAATTTACAACTTTTTGAACACTGCAGAGGTCACACGCCCGTGCAATAAGGCCGTGTGCCTCCTACGGCTACTAGACACACCCATGTGTCCTGGCCGTGCCAAAACAGGGCATGTATACTGACTTATCCCCACGGCCACCAGGCACGCCCATGTACCATGGACGTGTACTCTTAGGCTATATACTAACTTAATCCCATGGTCACTAGGCACTCCCGTGTATGCATAACAGGCCCTTTGCAAGGCCAATATGCCACCCACAATAGGGTCTACCTTATAAGCTCAAACAAACCTATTTTCATACACATTTGGAAACCAAAAAGCATAACAAATAAACAACATATCATCTCATTCAATCACACTTCTAATCATGCCAACTCATATACAACTTTGCATATCCAATTCACATGTATAACAATGCATGGTACATTCACATCTTACCAAATATATAATCATTTCATTGATCACAATTATATGCCCATATAGCATCAAGTTACTTACCACAAATTTTACCATATCATGGACATATAAAAGTACCAAAACTATCATCATAAACCATATTACTCATGCATATAACCAACAATTATCTAACCATATCATGTGGCTATATACAATCCCAACATATACCAAAATGACTAGCCTATACATGCCATATCTAGCTATATACATTTCCAAAAGATACCAAAATGAGTTTGAGTAGTGTGATGATGATCCTCGACGGTCCCCGAGCCTTCAGTAGCTTTGACGATCTATAAAACAGAGCAAACACACACAGAGTAAGCTTTCAAAAGCTTAGTAAGCCATATACAAATAAACTTAGCATAATATGTACATAACCAAAATGATATAATAACATTACTGGTTCTCATAGCAAATTCATCTCATATATTCTTTGGCTCAATTGCTAGGCCATATCTTACCATAATCTTCAACCCAAATATCACATATACATATGGCTCATTCAATCATATCTTCACATATTATATCATCATTTTAATTCACATATTCATCATAGTAAGTTCAAATAGACACTTACCTTTCATACACACTTAGTGTACATATCGAACGTACCTGAAATGGATATACTGATCACATAATCATTTGTTTCTCACACTTGCCCGTTGAACCTTTCAGAATCTAATAGGATACTCAGAATGCTCGAAATAGTCGTACAATTCCAATGTCCCAGACGTGGTCTTACATGTAATCAGATATCGATGCCACTGTCCTAGACAGGGTCTTACACGTAAATCTCATATCGATGCCAACGTCCCAGACGTGGTCTTACACAAAATCTCTTATCGATGCCAACGTCCCAGACGTGGTCTTACACGAAATCTCGAATCAACGCCAACGTCCCAGACGTGGTCTTACATGATATCACAGAACAGACACCTATATAATGACATATACTATCCTATCTATTCCTAGGTTCAAATGGGACTTCTCGGACATTGACACTATGTCGATTCTATCTCGGAATTCATGTATAGATCATCTCATATGCATTCACCATTATCAATAATCATGTGGACATTGATAATTCAATACAGATACATTTATTTGTATATTGACTTACCTCGGATCTGGATATTCGTTCGAACTCGATTATTTGACTACTTTCGCTTTCTCGCGATCTAAGTCTGATTTCTTCAATTCTTGATCTATAAATATTCAAATGTAATCCATTTATTCACTAATTCACTCAATTCAATCCAAAAACATACATTTAGGGCAATTTGCAATTTAGCTCTCACATTTGTACATTTTATCAATTTAGTCCATTTTTCTCAAAACATCAAATATACAAAATCATCATATACACATGCTTAGTCGAATGCTTATGTATCTCATATAAGTCAAAATATTTCATTTATTTCACAAATTAATCCCTCAAAATGCTATTTTCACAATTTAGCCTTAATTAACTAAACTCATCAAAAATTCAAGAACAAAACATACTCATTAAACACATATCTTTCATTTTTCACTATCAAACATCATAAATCAGATGAGTTCATCAAAGTCTCATTTTAAAAACATCATAAATTCTCAAAATTGAAGCATGGGTTTTGGAGTATACGAAGCAACAATTGAAAAAACATAGAAATTATCGAAAACGGATCAAAAACACATACCCGGTTTTGGATTACACTAAGGCCGAATGTCACAAAGCTCAAAACCTCTTTCTTTTTCTTGTTTTTCGGTGGAACAAAGATGAACATAATAGATTTTTAGCCTTTTTGTTTTATTATTAACATATTAACAATTCATTTCCTAATTTGCCCTTAATAAAACCTTAATATATAAACATTTAAAATATGGGCATTGTTGTCCTTCCACCATCCACTACCTTCCTAATTGGCTAATTGCCTCATAAGGCTCTTACAAACAAAAGCCACATCAATTTGGCCAAAAATCAAATAGGAGACAACTTTTACGAATTATGCGATTTAGCCCATTTCTCAAATTAAGCACACAGACGGACAAATTAACACACAGAAATTTATCATATGCTTAATCACACACAGTACACATAGGAAGTAATATTAACATATTTATTGACTCAGATTTGTGGTCTCAAAACCACTATTCTGACTAAGGTATAAACCAGACTGTTACAATTCTCCCCCTTAGTGATTTTCGTCCCCGAAAATCTTACCATTAAACAGATTCGGATATTACTGTCTCATTGAATCTTCAGGCTCCCATGTAGCCTCTTCTACTCCGTGCCGATGCCACAATACTTTCACTAATGGTATTATCTTATTTCTCAATTCTTTCACTTCACGAGCTAAGATACGGATTGGTTCTTCTTCGTAAGTCATATCAGATCAGATTTTAATTTCAGACGAAGCAATTACATGTGACGGATCGGATCAGTATTTACGGAGCATCGAAACATGAGATACATTGTGTATCTTTTCAAGCTCAGATGGCAACAATAATCTGTACGCAACTGGCCCAACTCGCTCGATAATCTCATACGGTCCAATGAATCTTGGACTCAACTTGCCTTTACGTCCGAATCGAAGTACTTTCTTCCACGGAGATACTTTCAGAAACACTTTATCACTGATCTTAAATTCAATATCTTTATGTTTCAAATCCGCATAGGATTTCTGACGATCAGAAACTGCTTTTAGACTATCACGGATTACTTTTACTTTCTATTCAGTGTCTTTTATCAGATCAACCTCGTGTATCTTATTTTCACTGAGCTCGGTTCAATACAGAGGTGTACGACATTTACGTCCGTACAAAGCTTCATAAGGTGCCATTTTAATACTCGACTGAAAACTGTTATTATATGCAAATTCAATCAGTGATATGCATTGTTCCCACGTACCATTGAATTCAAGAATGCAGCATCTCAACATATCTTCAAGAATTTGAATGATCTGCTCGGATTGACCATCCGTTTGCGGATGAAAAGCTGTACTGAAACGCAGTTTCGTACCTAAAGCTTCTTGCAATTTCTTCCAGAATCGAGATGTAAACATCAGATCTCTATCAGACACAATGGATAGTGGCACGCCATGCAATCTCAGAATCTCAGAAATATAAAGTTCCGCTAACTTTTCAAGTGAGAAATTAGATTGTACCGGAATAAAATGGGCAGATTTCGTCAATCGATCTACTACAACCCAAATAGCATCTTTCTTTCTCGGAGTCAGAGGCAATCCAGAAACAAAATCCATCGCCACTCTATCCCATTTCCACTCGGGAATCAGAATCAGTTGTAACAAACCAGACGGAACCTGATGTTCTGCTTTCACTTGCTGACAAACTAAGCATTTCGATACGAAATCAGAGATATCTCGTTTCATACCAGACCACCAATAGTGTTGCTTCAGATCATGGTACATCTTTGTACTAACCGGATGAACAGATAAACGACTATTATGTGCTTCGTTTAAAATCAATTTAATCAACTCTGAGTTTCTCGGAACACAAATTCGATCTTAGAATTTCAAACAATCATCAACATCATCTCGAAATTCTGAATTAGAGTTCAAATCACACTGAGCTCGTTTGGCTAACAATTCATTATCAACTTTCTGAGCATCACATATCTGCTGTAAAAACAACGGTTTCGCTTTCAATTCAGCTAACACTGAACTATCATCAGACAGATCGAATTGAGCATTCATAGCACGTAATACACACAGTGACTTTCGACTCAATGCATCGGCAACTACATTTGCTTTACCCGGGTGATAATCTATCACAAGTTCATATTCTTTCAAAAACTCTAACCATCTTCTTTGTCGCAGATTCAAATCTTTCTGGGTCATCAGATATTTCAGACTTTTATGATATGAAAACACATGACATTTCTCGCCGAACAGATAATGTCGCCAAATCTTTAGTGCGAACACAATCGCAGCTAACTCGAGGTCGTGTGTCGAATAGTTCTTCTCATGAGGCTTAAGTTGTCTCGAGGCATAAGCTATTACTTTGCCTTCCTGCATCAATACACATCCCAGACCATTCAACGAAGCATCACTGTATATTACAAACTCTTTTCCCGATTCCGGTTGTACTAACACTGGAGCTTCAGTTAACAGAGTTTTCAACTGATCAAAGCTTTTCTGACATTTATAAAACCATTCAAATCTCACATCTTTCTGAAGCAATTTAGTTAACGGAGTAGCTATCATCGAGAATCCTTTTACGAATCTGCGGTAATAACCAGCAAGTTCCAGAAAGCTACGGATTTCAGACACATTCTTTGGAGGTTTCCAATCTAGAATAGCAGAAATCTTGCTCGGATCAACTCGTATTCTAGAGGCCGATAAAATATGTCCCAGAAAACTGACTTCACTCAACCAGAATTCACATTTGCTGAATTTTGCATACAATTGTTTTCCTCGCAGAGTTTGCAACACAATCCTTAAATGCTCAGCATGTTTAGTTTCATCCCGTGAATATATCAAAATGTCATCAATGAATACAACAACGTCGATCTAGGTACAGTCTGAAAATTCTGTTCATCAGATCCATAAAAATAGCAGGAGCATTTGTTAGTCCAAAAGGCATAACTAAAAACTCATAATGCCCGTACCTCGTTTCGAAAGTAGTTTTCGGAATGTTTGAATCTTTCACTCTCAACTGATAGTAACCCGATCTCAGATCTATCTTTGAAAATACGGTGGCTCCTTTTAACTGATCAAACAAATCGTTAATCCTAGGCAACGGATATTTATTCTTTATAGTCAGTTTGTTCAAATGACGGTAATCAATGCACATTCTCATCGTGCCATCTTTCTTTTTCACAAACAAAACGGGAGCACCCCAAGGCGAGAAACTCGGTCTGGCAAACCCTCTGTCATGTAATTCTTGCAACTGTGTCTTTAACTCTTTCAACTCTGTTGGTGCCATTCTATACAGAGCTATCGAAATAGGTGTTGTACCAGGCAACAGATCAATACCAAATTAAACTTCACGTATCGGAGGCAATCCCGGCAATTCTTTCGAAAATACATCAGAGAACTCACAAACAACTGGCACTGATTCTACTTTCTTTTCAAATGCTTTCGAATCAATCACATAAGAAAAATATGCCCCATACCCCTTTTTCATATAACTCTGAGCTTTCAACACAGATATCACAGCAGGCAATCCATTTAAATCATTCGACTCAATACGAACAATTTCACCATTCTGACGACTCAAATCAATAGTCTTTCTTTTACAGTTCACAATAGTATCATGCAATGTCAACCAGTCCATACCCAAAATTATATCAAACTCATCAAACGGTAATAGCATTAGATCAACAGGGAAACAGATATCTCGAAACATTAACGGACAGTTCTTGCATATTTTGTCAACCAGGACACTTTTACCTAAGGGGTTCGATACTTTTACAACAAACTTGGTAGACTCTACATGCAAAGTCTTACTGGATACCAAATTTATGTATATATACGAATGAGTAGAACCAGGGTCTATCAATGCAATCACAGAAGTGTCATAAAGTGTAAATGTACCAGTTATAACATCAGGAGATGAAGCTTCCTCACGAGCTCGGATGGCATACGCTCTAGCAGGCGCTCTAACTTCAGATCTCGCAACAGTATCTCTCGTAGTTCTTTGACTACCACTGACATTTCTTGTATTTCGCAAAGGTCTACCTCTCACTGGAGCATTATCTGATCTCAAATTCTGAATAGTCTCTGGCTCAACAGAATCTGGGCAATCACGAATGAAATCATCTAATGATCCACATCTGAAACAAGTCCGGTCATTCAATCTACAACTTCCCTGATGTCTTTTACCATAATGCTTACACTCAGGTCATTCGGATCGAACATTTCCAACACTAGCTACTGAAGTTGCCGGAGTTTTGGAGCTCATTTGTGATCTAGCTCGGTCTCTATTCAAATGTCCCACATTAACTCTTGAACGGCTTTGTTCACCCCTGAATTTCTTTGATGCAGACTGAAATGATCTACTCTGAAATCTCTTTATCATATCTTTAGCTTCAAACTCAGCTTTCCTTTTATCTTTCCCGAGGGCTTCGGCTTTGCACGCTCGATCAATAAGTACCACAAACTCTTTTATTTCCAGAATCCCAACAAGTAAATGGGTGTCTTCGTTAAGACCATCTTCGAATCTTTTGCACATTATTGCCTCGATGGATACACATTCACGAGCATACTGACTCAATCTTATGAACTCTCGTTCGTATTCAGTAACAGACATACGGCCCTGTTTCAAGTCCAAAAATTCCTTTCGTTTCTGATCGATGAATCTCTCACTGATGTATTTCTTCCGGAACTCAATCTGAAAGAAGTCCCATGTCACCCGTTCTTTCAGAACAATAGAAATCAGAGTTTTCCACCACTGATAGGCCGCATCTCATAGCAAAGAAACTACACACTTTATGCATTCCTCGGGACTCAGTGACATTTCATCAAATACCCGGATTATGTTTTCTAACTAGAATTCGGCCTTCTCGGCATCGTCATCACTGGTAGCCCTGAACTCTTCAGCCCCGTATTTACGAATTTTGTCAACCGGAGGCTTGTTCAGCAGATTCAGATTCATAGTCGGTGGCATAGCAAATGTATGAGGGGGATTAACCGGGGGCGGAGGTTGTGAGACAGTCGGGTTATTCTTAACAAATTAAGTGAACCACTCACTCATCATCTGGAAGAAAGCTTGTTTAGCTTCTCCTTCTTGACTGCTCATAGCCGGTCTCAGATCAGAGGGCACTGTCCCTTCAGCAGGAGCAGGTGCATTACTTTCTACATCGTCAGCTACAGCTCTTTTGGGATCCATTACTATATGAAAATCACATTTTTCACGTCAGGATTCATCACACTATCACAGTTCAGATATATGGCATGTATAGCTAGACTCTGACATGCTACGTTAGTCCGAGAATATACTAAATCGTAGCTCTGATACCAACCAAATGTAACACCCCTAACCCGTATCCGTCGTCGGATTAGGTTTAAAGGTATTATCGGATGGATCAGAAACATTTACAGACATTTCATAATACAAGTCATTGATTGCAATCACTGTGTCCCTTAAATAGGTCACCGAGACCTTAAGCATGCTTTAGAGGAGGGTCGGGACTAAACCGAACACATACATAAATTCTCGGAAATTTAAAACTTTTTGAACACTGCAGAGGTCACACGCCCGTGCAATAAGGCCGTGTGCCTCCTACGGCTACTAGACACACCCATGTGTCCTGGCCGTACCAAAATAGGGCATGTATACTGACTTATCCCCACGGCCACCAGGCACGCCCGTGTACCATGGCCGTGTACTCTTAGGCTATATACTGACTTAATCCCACGGTCACTAGGCACGCCCGTGTGCCACGACCGTGTATGCATAACAGGCCCTTTGCAAGACCAATATGCCACCCACAATAGGGTCTACCTTATAAGCTCAAACAAACCTATTTTCATACACATTTGGCAACCAAAAAGCATATCAAATAAACAACATATCATCTCATTCAATCACACTTCTAATCATGCCAACTCATATACAACTTTGCATATCCAATTTACATGTATAACAATGCATGGTACATTCACATCTTACCAAATATATAATCATTTCATTTATCACAATTATATGCCCATATAGCATCAAGTTACTTACCACAAATTTTACCATATCATGGACATATAAACGTACCAAAACTATCATCATAAACCATATTACTCATGCATGTAACCAAAAATTATCTAGCCATATCATGTGGCTATATACAATCCCAACATATACCAAAATGACTAGCCTATACATGCCATATCTAGCTATATACATTTCCAAAAGATACCAAAATGAGTTTGAGTAGTGTGATGATGATCCTCGACGGTCCCTGAGCCTTCAGTAGCTTTGACAATCTATAAAACAGAGCAAACACACACAGAGTAAGCTTTCAAAAGCTTAGTAAGCCATATACAAATAAACTTAGCATAATATTTACATAACCAAAATGATATAATAACATTATTGGTTCTCATAGCAAATTCATCTCATATATTCTTTGGCTCAATTGCTAGGCCATATCTTACCATAATCTTCAACTCAAATATCACATGTACATATGGCTCATTCAATCATATCTTCACATATTATCTCATCATTTCAATTCACATATTCATCATAGTAAGTTCATATAGACACTTACCTTTCATACACACTTAGTGTACATATTGAACGTACCTGAAATGAATATACTGATCACATAATCGTTTGTTTCTCAGACTTGCCTGTTGAACCATTCGGAATCTAATAGGATACTCAGAATGCTCGGAATAGTAGTACAATACCAACGTCCCAGACGTGGTCTTACATGTAATTAGATATATCGATGCCACTATCCCAGACAGGGTCTTACACGTAAATCTCATATCGATGCCAACGTCCCAGACGTGGTCTTACACGAGATCTCTTATCGATGCCAACGTCCCAGACGTGGTCTTAAATAAAATCTCGAATCAATGCCAATGTCTCAGACGTGGTCTTACATGATATCACATAAGAGACACCTATGTCATGACATATACTATCCTATTTATTCCTAGGTTCAAACGGGACTTCTCGGACATTGACACTATGTCGATTCTATCTCGGAATTCATGTATACATCATCTCATATGCATTCACCATTATCAATAATCATGTGAACATTCATAATTCAATACAGATACATTTATTTTTATATTGAGTTACCTCGGATTCGGATATTCGTTCGGACTCGATTATTCGACTACTTTCGCTTTCCCGCGATCTAAGTCTGATTTCTTCAATTCTTGATCTATACATATTCAAATGTAATCCATTTATTCACTAATTCACTAAATTCAATCCAAAAACGTACATTTAGGGCAATTTGCAATTTAGCCCTCACATTTGTACATTTTATCAATTTAGTCTATTTTTCTCAAAACATCAAATATACAAAATCATCATATACACATGCTTAGCCGAATGCTTATGTATCTCATATAAGTCAAAATATTTCATTTATTTCACAAATTAATCCCTCAAAATGCTATTTTCATAATTTAGCCCTAATTAGCTAAATTCATAAAAATTCAAGAACAAAACATACTCATCAAACACATATCTTTCATTTTTCACTATCAAACATCATAAATCACATGAGTTCATCAAATTCTCATTTCAAAAACATCATAAAATCTCAAAATTGAAGCATGGGTTTTGGAGTATACGAAGCAATGATTGCAAAAACGTAGAAATTATTGAAAACGGATCAAAAACACATACCCGATTTTGGATTACACTAAGGCCGAATGTCACAAAGCTCAAAACCTCTTTATTTTTCTTGTTTTTCGGTGGAACAAAGATGAACATAATAGATTTTTAGCCTTTTTGTTTTATTATTAACATATTAACAATTCATTTTCTAATTTGCCCTTAATAAAACCTTAATATATAAACCTTTAAACTATGGGCATGGTTGTCCTTCCATCGTCCACTATCTTCCTAATTGGCTAATTGCCTCATAAGGCCCTTACAAACAAAAGCCACATCAATTTGGCCAAAAATCAAATAGGAGACAACTTTTACAAATTATGCGATTTAGCCCATTTCTCAAATTAAGCACATAGACGAACAAATTAACACACAGAAATTTATCATATGCTTAATCACACACAGTACACATAGAAAATAATATTAAAATATTTATTCACTTGGATTTGTGGTCCCGAAACCACTGTTTCGACTAAGGTATAAACCGGACTGTTACAGTAAGACCATAGCTGGGCTATGGCATTGTGATTCCGTGTAAGACCATAGTTAGACTATGGCATCAAGTGAACGACGTACTCAAACTCGTAAGGCGTTCTCTAATTTAACAAATGTCGATAAGTAAAATGGAAGCCAAGTGTTGGAATTTAATTAGATATTAATTTGAGCCCGAGTAAGTAAATTCGTTGTGTGAAATTGTGGATGACAGAAAACATTCGTATAATAAATAGATGTGTTAATTTGCTTGGAATGAACTATGTGATTATGATGGTATTACATTAGTGATGAATGCTAAGACATATGTATGTATTTATGATAGTTAAGTTAGAGGCTTTACGACCTCACCCCCTTACCAGTGTTGCTTTATGACGAAATTTTACGAGAATCATGTTGAATAATTTTATAAGTGTGAACTAAAGAGTTTAGTGGTGAAATAATTAGTAATGCAAACAGAGTTGAGTATAGTGTGACAAATGAACTCAGTTTTAAAAGAAATATCAGATTGTTTTAAGGATTATACGGATTATGCAATGTCACGATTAAAGAAGAAATTAAATTCGATGAGACAAAATATTCAGGTGATGATAGTATTCTATTTCTACCGGCTATTGTCTGCTTAGTATACGGGGGATTATATAGCCTTGGTCACAGTTGATTACAGTGCAGAAAAAAATGCTTTATTTCTGGATTTTTCTCTGAGATATTATTTATCCATACAGTTAAGATGTTGGCTTTATTATGGCACTATGGTTTTAATCCATGTGATGGTTGTGGATTCAGGGTGGTTCAAAGCTTCATTGATTAATAATTGAAAAGTCATAATTTGACAGTCAAGATCGATTCAGATGTCTAGTTTGATTAGATTATTTGCTTGAAATATTATTCGAGTTATTTGCAATTGTGTTGAATAGTAAGCAACATTAATTATTTGATAAGTAATGTAACCTTTTGATGACCACAAAAATTTAAAACATTTGATGTTTCTAAGAGATCTGAATTTGGGACTGCTAAGATGGCTTGAACTATCGAAAGCTTTTGAGTCAGTGATTGATTATTATCCATAGAAAACGATTACAGTCACAGATGTTCTGAATAGGAAACCTATGTGTGCTTTGCCACTGATGATTATTCGTTGTTTCGGGATAGAGTTCGTGTATTAAGAAACCCTGAGATTATAAAATAATTATCTATTCATTCGGGGAGTACAAAGATGTACGATAATCTGAGACGATTGTTCTAGCGAATGAGTATGAAACGTGATACTTCTAACTATGTGTCCAGATGTCTAAATTATCAACAGGTTAAAATTGATTATCAAGTACCTTCTGGACTGTTACAGTCTGTGTTACTATCTGAGTGGTGAGAAAATAAAATTTCAAAGGATTTTGTGTAAAAGGAAGATGATGTCTGAATTGTTGTTGATCGTGTGGAGAAGTGTGCACATTTTATCTCGGTATGTACAGATTACTCTTTTGATAGATTAAATTATACATGTTGGATACTTTTAGATCAATCAGCGTACTAAACTCTAATATTTCAGATAGTTAACCCGAAAGGGAATTTTAGATCCTCGAGGAAATGTTTTGTTGTGGTGTTTTAGAATTTGAAAGCGAATGAGAAAAACAATTACCATTAATTAAGTTGTGTGTAATAATAATCTTTTAGTTGCGCGTAAAGACGGCCTTGTATGGAGTGTGTATGGTTGCAATTACCGAACTCAGTTGACACTTGATCGAGCTTTGTGAGAAAAGATCCACGGGATTGATTTCATCAGAGAATTCGAGTAGAAAGTGAAAGTAATTCATAACAGTTAGAAGCAGTTTCAGATTGACAAAAAATATATATAGACTTGATACGTAAAATCATTGAATTTAAGATAGTGAACTAAATGTTTGTGAAAGTATAGCTGTGGAAATAGAAATTCTCGATTTAGATATAAAGAGAAGTTGGAATTTAGTTTGATTTGATGAAAAGTGAAGAACGAATCAGAATCTTAACTTGCGAGATCAAAGAATGGAGAATCCAAGGTTATGTGAGAAATTGATATGGCACTGAGAAAAAAAATCTCAAATCTGGATTCTGGTAAGATTTTCGGGGACGAAAATCCCTAAGGGGGGAGAATTGTAACATCCTGATTTTTGGCCTAGTCGGAACAGTGGTTGCGGGACAACAAATCAAACATCAAAAAATTTATTTTATTATTATTTTAATGTCTACAGTATGATACTAAAGTTGTGTGAAATTTTCATAAAGAAATTTCCTCGTTTGAGTGCTCAATTTGATAAAAAGGACTAAATCGCGTAAGGTTCAAAACTTGAGGTCTAATTGATAAAGGCACTAAATAGCTATAAAATTGAAAAGTATGAGCACTTGCATGGTAATTATACCAATAGAAAAGTGAGGAGACAAAGATGGACATGTAGTAGGTGGATTTGGTGAAGTTATTAAAAGGTTAAATTGGTAAATAAGTTAATAGGTATAATAAGAGAAAATAGCAAAAGCTATCATCTTTATTTTTCTTCTTCTTCAACCGTAATAGAGAGAAAAAAAAAGAGAAATGGCAGCCATGGAATGTGTTTCATTCGGCCAAGCTTTGGAGCTTGATAGATCAAGGAAGATGAGATTCAGAATAGATCGGGGGAAAAGTAAGATAATTGAGTAATTGACTTATTTCATTGTTTCATACCGAGGTAAGTTCGTATGTTAATAAGCGTTAAATTTGATATGTTTAAATGCTTAACCGATATCATGTGTTATTTTGTATGTTATTATTGGATCATGAATAATATAAAAATTACGAGATTGTATTGAAAGATCAAATTAAGAGAAATGCAGGGCGGAGTATGATCGAATTTCGACATGTGATAAATTGACGGTAGAGACCATGGTTAGACCATGGCAATGTAACATCCTGATTTAGGGCCTAGTCAAAATAGTGGTGCGAGACCACAAATTCGAGGTATATGAATGAGTTTTTGAGGTTTATGCTATGTATGCATGTTAGTGTGAAAGTTTCATGAAGCAATTTTGTGAAATTGCGGTTGAATCGTCCAAAAGGACTAAATTGCAAAAGTTGCAAAATGTGAGATTCTAGAAGCTATTTGTGTGAAATAGCTTTAGAATATTAATTAGAGGTCATTAAATAGCAATTTTCCCAATTTCTAATTTTTGGACAAATTTGGGCATGGATGAGTTAAAATAGAAAGTTTATCAAAAAGGGCATTTTGGTCATTTAACAATTAAGTGATTAAAATAGGAGAAAAGATGACAAAATTCATTCATCTTCTTCTCCAAGTGCGAAAAATTGTGAGAGCCACTGGTTAGAGTTCTTAAAAATTTTCAAGCTTGCTAGTAAGTGCATCTAAGCCCGGTTTTGATATTCTTTGTATTTTTGAAGTCCTTGTAGCATGAGTAAGCTATTTTTAGCTATTTGATGAGCTATGATGGATGTTCAAAAATGTGTCCATGTATGACATGCATGTATTTTGATGTTTTATGGAAGATTATGAAAGCTTGATGTAGTAGAAACATCTTTTGCTAAATGAGTTTCCATAGAAAATGCATGTATGGACTAGTTTGTAAAAATCTTGAGTTTGGTCATACATGTGTGATGTAGTGAGAATTGTTGATTGCTTTAGTTGAGTAAGTGATTCAGCTAAGCATGAAAGGCTAGAAAGTTGAATAAAAATCACTTTATGAGCCTTGGGGGCAATAGTGTAATTATGAGAAAGATTTGGGGCAAAAGAGTAATTTTGCCAAAGTATGAGATGTGGGTCAATTTGGTCAATGTGTGTATTGAATAAGCTAATTTATTCATTATAGATCAAGAAAGACAAAGCCCGGATCGAATTCGAGGCAAGAGTAAAGTGGTGGACTAATTGCACGTTTCTATACTTTTGAGTATCGAGGTAAGTCTATGCACAAACAATGCATTCATACTTATAATTTGTTAATGCTAGCTAGTGTATAGCATGGTTGAGAATGATTGAGAACCTATGTGGTTCAAGTGACATGAATGATTAAGTAGATTTGTGAATGTGTTGTAGTAATGCTAAATGGTGGGCTAAGTGCGATACCATCCTAATGCATATTGACGATAAGCTGGCTATGTGCGATGCTATCATTAGGTATAGTATCTGGTGGGCTATGTGCGAAACCACTATGAATACCTTGTTGGTAGGCTAAGTGCGATACTACCTTATTAATTGATTGTGGTGGGCTTAGTGCGGAACCACCGAGAGATTTGCTGTGTGGATGTGATAGTGAGTAGCATAGCTGTGTGGATGTATTATTGAGAAATAATTATGTGTTTTATATTGTGTAAATGTGATCTTGAATGTAGGGGTGCATGTTAATGGTTATGAGTAAGTGACTCATGATGTGTCGGAAATGTGGTAAGGGATAGAAAGAGTAAGAATAGTTGTACATTATATGTTAGTATAATGCTAATTGTTGTTTAGCTTATACTATGTTGCTTAATTGTTTATGTGTAAACTTACTAAGCTCAAAGCTTACTCCCTTTCTTTTCCCTTGTCTTATAGAGCAAAAGTGTTGAATCGAGATACGAGGATCAATTGGAATATCACCCAAACTATCAGCACACTCCGGTACATTAGACTCAATGTTTTGTATATGGCATGTACAGGGGCTAGACAAGTTAGTGAATTTTGTTGTTTATGGCTATGATGTGTTGGCCTTTAGATGGATAATCTATTTTGTATAATGCCATAGTTGTTGGCACTTTATTATATGAAAAGATGAAGTTATCTATGTGAGATTGTAAGACTTTGAGTTGATTATGGATGTGTTGAATGAGTGCATGATTGTGTATGCTAGAAGGGTGAAAAGAACTTGGCAAATAGCGTTGTTCTTGTCCATGTGGGTAGACACACGGGCGTGTATCTAGGCCATGTGTGACACACGGTCAGCCCATGGGCATGTGACTTGGCCGTGTGTCCCCTGCATGTTAGTATTTTAAATCAGAATAGACCACGGACTAGTCACACGGGCGTGTGCCTAGAACGTGTGTGTTAATTAGTGTTGGCAACGGGCTAGCTACACGGGCGTGTGTCTAGACTCTAGGCCATGTTAAGGTAGTCAGTCTGCACCACGGGTAGAGAGCACAAACGTGTGCCCTAACCGTGGGGCATTGGCAGAATGCTTGAGTTTTCATGCACGGGTAGTTACCATGGGCGTGTGTGACATCCACGGGCGTGTGAGCCCTGTATAGATGGAAAAATTTTAAGATCATAAGAGTTTTCGATATGGTCTCGAGAGCCCTCGTGTGTTTGAGAGAGGCCTCGTAGGTCGGGATTGAGGTTGTTGTGATGGCCAAAGAGAGTGGTCATGTTGTGCCTAAGTGGCGATCCGGAGGTCTTTAATTCGATGCGCCTCGTGCAGTTCGGCGTTGAATACGGGTAAGGGGTGTTACATTTAGTGGCATCAGAGCTATGGTTTAGTCTGTTCTAGGACTACCGTAGCGGGTGTAAGAGTCTAGCTATACATGCCATAAGTGTACAATGATAGTGTGGTGGCTTCTGATGATTTTAAATCTTGTTTTATATAGAATATGGATTCCGATCCATTGACTGCTGATGAAGCAGCTAGTAATGCGCCGGCTCCTGCGCAAGGAACCACGCCTGTTCAAAGTGGACCCGAGGCTAGGGGTCAAGGAGAAGGGGCTCGAAAAGCCTTTCTCCAGATGATGAGCAATTGGTACTCGTATTATGTTCGAGCGAAACCTAATGCTCAACCTCCTCCACCTCCTCCTCTTATATCTCAGCCAATTCTTGTGGCTCCTCTAGGTATTGATGTAGTGAGGATATCGAAACCCCCGATAGATAAGATTAGAAAACACGGGGCTGAGGAGTTTAGAGCTAAGGTTGATGATGACCCTGAGAGGGGCAGAGTTTTGGTTAGAGAACTCGATGAGAGTATTCGATGAACTCTCTTATACACCTGAAGAGAGCTTGAAGTGTGCCATATCCTTGCTGAGGGACTCGGCATACCATTGGTGGAAGACGTTGACGTCAGTGGTCCCGAGAGAGCGGGTGATGTGGGACTTCTTTCTCGGAAGAGTTTTGAGAAGAAGTATATAAGCAGAGGTTTCTTGATCGAGAAAGGAAGGAATTCCTTGAGTTGAAGCAAGAAAGAATGTACGTAGCGGAATATGAGTGTGAGTTTGTTAGGCTTAGCAAATACGCTCAAGAATGTGTGTCGCAGAGACCATATTGTGTAAGAGATTCAAGACGGATTTGAATGAGGACATCAAACTCCTAGTGGGTATTTTGGAGTTGAAAGAATTTGTAGTGTTGGTCGAAAGGGCAAGTAAGGCCGAAGAGTTTAGTCTGAGAAAAGAAAAGGGCGTGAGTGAAGCCCGAGATGCTAGAAAGAGGCCGATGGGCAAGTCGTATCAAGCCCGGTCGAAAAGGTCCAAGGAAGTGAGTCCTAGGACGTCGGCACCGATGGGTTATTCGCATCGAGACTTGGGCAATACTCGTTCGAGTTCAAGAGTCCAAGCTACCTCGATGGAAAGTGTGGGCAATCGGAAGAGTAAATCGGAGTGTCCAAGTTGTGGTAGATATCACCTAGGAGAGTGTTAGGGTAACAATAAAGCTGTTATAAGTGTGGTTCCCCGACCATTTTATCTGAAATTGCCCCGAGAGGATGATAAGGAAGAGAAGCAAGAGATGAGATCCAATGATGTGTGCGCAGGGTAAACCACCAAGGAACCCGAGAGGCGGGAATAGTGGTAGAGGTGCATCTAGAGACTCTCTTTGTGAGGCTGGAGGGTCGGGCACTGCGAGGGGACGTATGCCATTCGCGTTCGCGAAGAGGCATCCTCCACGATGTGATAACGGGTACTTTTTCTCTCTTTAACACCCTTGTTATTGCTTTAATAGATCCAGTGGTCTACTCATTCTTATATTTGCATGAGATTGGCATCTAGTTTGAGTATGACTGTTGAGTCTACGGACTTTGTGGTTAAGGTGTCAAACCCGTTAGGTAAGCATGTGTTAGTGGACAAGGTGTGTAAGAATTGTCCTTTGATAATTGAGAGTCATTGCTTTCTGGCAAACCTAATGTTGTTGCCGTTTGATGAGTTTGATTTAATCCTAGGCATGGATTGGTTGACCACCCATAGTGTCTTAGTGAACTGTGGTAATAAGTTTATTGATTTGAAATGTGAGAGTGGAGATGTGGTTCGGGTTGACTAAGGTGGATCGGATAGTCTACCAGTGATGATTTCTTCCTTAGTGGCTGATAAATGCTTGAGAAAAGGGTGTGAGTCCTATCTTGCTTTTGTGTTGAATACTCGAGAGGTTGGAGTAGAGTTTGAAAGCTTGTGCAAGTGGTTTGTGAGTATCCGGATGTATTCTCGAAGAGTTACCGGATTACCTCCGATGAGAGAGGTTGAGTTTAGGATTGAGTTAGTTCAGAGCGGCACCTATTTCGATTGCTCCGTATAGGATGGCACCTTTAGAGTTGAAAGAATGAAGGTTCGGTTGCAAGAGTTGACAGATAAGGGTTTTGCAAGACAGAGATACTCACCGTGGGGTGCTCCGGTATTGTTTGTGAAGAAGAAAGATGGGTCTATGAGGTTGTGTATAGACTATAGACAAAGCATAACAAAGTGACGGTTAAGAATAAGTATCCTTTACCAAGGATTGATGATCTTTTGATCAAGCTCAAGGGAGCTCTGATGTTCTCCAAGATAGAACTGAGGTGCAGTTATTATCGATTGAGAGTGAAAGAAGCAGGATGTGTTGAAGATTGCATTTGAACAAGGTATGGCCATTATGAGTTTTTGGTTATGCCGTTTGGTTTGATGAATGCACCGACCGATTTTATGGATCGATAAACCGTGTTTTCCGACCATATGTGGACAAGTTTGTAGTTGTCTTCATTGGCGACATATTGATCTATTCTTGGGATGAGAACGATCATGAAGAACATTTGAGAATTGTCTTGCAAACTTTAAAAGATAAGCAGTTGTACGCTAATTTTAGCAAGAGTGAGTTTTGGCTCCGTGAGGTCGGATTCTTAGGACACATTGTGTCGGGTGATGGTGTTAGAGTTGACCCGAGTAATATATCGGCTATTGTGGATTGGAAACCGCCGAGGAACGTGTCAGAAATTAGAAGTTTCTTGGGATTAGTATGATATTACAGACGTTTCGTAAAAGGGTTCTCTGTGATTGCTACCCCGATGACGAAACTATTGCACAAAGATGTCAAGTTTGAATGGACTGAGACATGTCAACAGAGTTTCGAGAGACTGAAGACATTATTGACTGAGGCACCGGTTCTAGTTCAACCAGAATCGGGGAAAGAGTTCGTGGTTTACAGTGACGCATTGTTTAATGGTCTCGGTTGCGTGTTGATGCAAGAGGGTAAGGTAGTCGCTTACGCCTCGAGACAGTTGAAATCGCATGAGAAGAATTATCCGACTCATGATTTGGAGTTGGCTGTGATTATTTTCGCGTTAAAGATTTGGCGACATTACTTATATGGTGAGAAGTGCCGAATCTTTACGGATCACAAAAGTTTGAGATATTTGATGGATCAGAAGGATCTGAATTTGCGACAGAGACAGTGTCTTGAGTTGTTGAAAGACTATGAGTTAGTCATTGATTACCACTCGGGAAAAGCGAATGTGGTTGCGGATGCCCTGAGTAGGAAATCCTTGTATGCTCTAAGAGTTATGAGGACGAGTTTGGCATTGTCTGATGATGGTGCTATTCTGGCAGAGTTGAGAGCTAAGCCACTATTTGTTCAACAGATATGTGAAGCTCAGAGAAATGACAATGAGATGTCAGGAGAGATAAGCGTGAGTCAGAAAGTCATTCCAATTTTTGAGTGGGCTCGAATGGTTGTTTGCTGTACGGTGACAGAATTTGTGTACCTAGAGATGAGGAGTTAATCCAAAAGGTTTTGCATGAGGCCCACAGTGGATGTTTGTCAGTACATCTGGGCAAAGTATGAAAATGTATAATGACTTGAAGAAGTCTTATTGGTGGCGGGTATGAAAAGAGATATTTCAGAGTTCGTGACAAAGTGTCTGATTTGTCAACAAGTGAAAGCTGAGCATCAAGTGCCTTCGGGATTGCTTCAGCCAATGATGGTACCCGAATGGAAGTGGGATCGGGTTACCATGGATTTTGTGACGAGGTTGCCGATGACTCCGAAAAAGAGAGATGCTGTGTGGGTTGTTGTGGATAGACTAACGAAGTCGGCTCACTTTATTCTAGTACGTGTTGATTATTCACTAGATAAGTTAGCTGAGTTGTATGTTGTAGAGATAGTGAGGTTACATGGTGTACCTGTGTCTATAATATCGGATAGGGATCCGAGGTTCACTTCGAGGTTTTGGAAGAGGTTGCAAGAGGCTTTGGGAACAAAGTTGAATTTCAGTACTGCGTTCCATCCGCAAACCGATGGTCAGTCTGAAAGAGTGATTCAAGTTCTCAAAGATATGTTTCGATGCTGTGTGTTAGAATTTGAGGGTAGTTGGGAGAGATATCTACCTTTAGTCGAATTTGCTTACAACAACAGTTATCAGTCAAGTATACGGATGGCTTCGTATGAGGCCCTGTATGGTCGTAAGTGTCGGACTCCTTTGTATTGGACCGAGCTTAGTGAGAAGCGGATCCATGGGGTCGATCTAGTAAAAGAGACCGAGGAGAAAGTGAAAATAATCCGTAATAGTCTGAAAGTTACTTGCAGGGCCAGAAGCGAGGAAGTCGTATGCGGATCTGAAAAGAAAAGAAATTGAGTTTGAAGTGGGCGACAAAGTGTTTTTGAAAGTGTCCCCATGGAAGAAGATTATGAGATTTGGACGAAAAGGAAAATTGAGTCCAAGATTCATAGGGCCGTATGAGATTACAGATAGAGTTGGGGCAGTAGCATACCGGTTGGCTTTACCGGTAGAGTTGGAAAAGATTCATAATGTGTTCCATGTGCCGATGTTGCGACAGTATCGCTCCGATCCTTCACATGTGATTCCTTCGACGGAAATTGAGATAATACCGGACATGTCTTATGATGAAAAGCTGATTAAGATCTTGGCTCGAGAAGTGAAACAGTTGAGAAATGAGAGCATAGCACTAGTGAAAGTGTTATGGCGGAAACACGGTGTGGAAGAGGCTACGTGGGAAACAGAAGAAGCTATGAGAGAGCAGCATCCAAACCTCTTAACTAGTAAGATTTTCGGGGGCGAAAATCTCTAAAAGGGGGAGAGTTGTAACATCCCGATTTAGGGCCTAGTCAGAATAGTGGTGCGATACCACAAATTCGAGGTATATAAATGAGTTTTTGAGGTTTATGCTATGTATGCATGTTAGTGTGAAAGTTTCATGAAGCAATTTTGTGAAATTGCGGTTGAATCGTCCAAAAGGACTAAATTGCAAAAGTTGCAAAATGTGAGATTCTAGAAGCTATTTGTGTGAAATAGCTTTAGAATATTAATTAGAGGTCCTTAAATAACAATTTTCCCAATTTCTAATTTTTGGACAAATTTGGGCATGGATGAGTTAAAATAGAAAGTTTATCAAAAAGGGCATTTTGGTCATTTAACAATTAAGTGATTAAAATAGGAGAAAAGATTACAAAATTCATTCATCTTCTTCTCCAAGGCTGCCGAAAATTGAGAGAGCCATTGTTAGAGTTCTTCAAAATTTTCAAGCTTGCTAGTAAGTGCATCTAAGCCCCGTTTTTTATATTCTTTGTATTTTTGAAGTCCTTGTAGCATGAGTAAGCTATTTTTAGCTATTTGATGAGCTATGATGGATGTTAAAAAATGTGGCCATGTATGACATGCATGTATTTTGATGTTTTATGGAATATTATGAAAGCTTGATGTAGTATAAACATCTTTTGCTAAATGAGTTTCCATAGAAAATGCATGTAGGGACTAGTTTGTAAAAATCTTGAGTTTGGTCATACATGTGTGATGTAGTGAGAATTATTGATTGCTTTAGTTGAGTAAGTGATTCGGCTAAGCATGAAAGGCTAGAAAGTTGAATAAAAATCACTTTACGAGCCTTGGAGGCAATAATGTAATTATGAGAAAGATTTGGGAAAAGAGTATTTTTGCCAAAGTATGAGATGTGGGTCAATTTGGTCATTGTGTGTATTGAATAAGCTGATTTATTCATTATAGATCAAGAAAGACAAAGCCCGGATCGAAACTGAGGCAAGAGCAAAGTGGTGGACTAATTGCACGTTTCTATACTTTTGAGTATCGAGGTAAGTCTATGCACAAACAATGCATTCATACTTACAATTTGTTAATGCTAGCTAGTGTATAGCATGGTTGAGAATGATTGAGAACCTATGTGGTTCAAGTGACATGAATGATTAAGTAAATAGATTTGTGAATGTGTTGTAATAATGTTAAATGGTGGGCTAAGTGCGATACCATCCTAATGCATATTGACGATGAGCTGGCTATGTGCGATGCTATCGTTAGGTATATTATCTGGTGGGCTATGTACGAAACCACTATGAATACCTTGTTGGTAGGCTAAGTGCGATACTACCTTATTAAATGATTGTGGTGGGCTTAGTGCGGAACCACCGAGAGATTTGCTGTGTGGATGTGATAGTGAGTAGCATAGCTGTGTGGATGTATTATTGAGAAATAATGATGTGTTGTATATTGTGTAAATGTGATATTGAATGCAGGGGTGCATGTCAATGGTTATGAGTAAGTGACTCATGATGTGTCGGAAATGTGGTAAGGGATAGAAAGAGTAAGCATAGTTGTACATTATATGTTAGTATAATGCTAATTGTTGTTTAGCTTATACTATGTTGCTTAATTGTTTATGTGTAAACTTACTAAGCTCAAAGCTTACTCTCTTTCTTTTCCCTTGTCTTATAGAGCAAAAGTGTTGAATCGAGATACGAGGATCAATTGGAAGATCGCCCAAACTATCAGCACACTCTGGTACATTAGACTCAATGTTTTGTATATGGCATATATAGGGGCTAGACAAGTTAGTGAATTTTGTTGTTTATGGCTATGATGTGTTGGCCTTCATATGGATAATCTATTTTGTATAATGCCATAGTTGTTGGCACTTTATTATATGAAAAGATGAAGTTATCTATGTGAGATTGTAAGACTTTGAGTTGATTATGGATGTGTTGAATGAGTGCATGATTGTGTATGCTAGAAGGGTGAAAAGAACTTGGCAAATAGATTTGTTCTTGTCCATGTGGGTAGACACACAGGCGTGTGTCTAGGCCATGTGTGACACACGGTCAGCCCATGGGCGTGTGACTTGGCCGTGTGTCCCCTGCATGTTAGTATTTTAAATTAGAATAGACCACGGACTAGTCACACGGGCGTGTGCCTAGAACGTGTGTGTTAATCAGTGTTGGCCACGAGCTAGCTACACGGGCGTGTGTCTAGACTCAAGGCTGTGTTAAGGTAGTCAGTGTGCACCACGGGTGGAGAGGATGGACGTGTGCCCTAACCGTGGGGCATTGGCAGAATGCTTGATTTTTCATGCACGGGTAGTGACCATAGGCGTGTGTGACATCCACGGGCGTGCCAAATCTTACACGGGCGTGTGAGCCCTGTATAGATGGAAAAATTTTAAGATCGTAAGAGTTTTTGATATGGTCTCGAGAGCCCTTGTGTGTTTGAGAGAGGCCTCGTAGGTCGGGATTGAGGTTGTTGTGATGGCCAAAGAGAGTGCTCATGTTGTGCCTAAGTGGCGATCTTGAGGTCTTTAATTCGGTAACGCCTCGTGCCCGGTTCTGGCGTCGAATACGGGTAAGGGGTGTTACAGGCAATATGTGTGCTAGTGTAAGACCTTGTCTGGGACATGGCATCGGCATTGATATGTGTGCTAGTGTAAGACCTTGTCTGGGACATGGCATCGGCCACGATATGAGAGCCGGTGTAAGACCATGTCTTGGACATGTCATCGGCATTGATATGTGTGCTAGTGTAAGACCATGTCTGGGACATGGCACCGGCCACGATATGAGAGCCAGTGTAAGACCATGTATGGGACATGGCATTGGTATGATACATCATGTACGAGTTTTCCCGAGTATCCTTAGTATCCCAAGAGTGTAACACCCCAAACCCGGCCCATTCGTTACGACCTAATTTGAGATGCCACTGCAGAAAAACGTTTGAAGACTGATTTCACTTTTGGGAAAAACATTAGAAATTGTCATTTGAAAAACAGGTCCAATTAAAAATTCTAAATAATATAAGCTTGACAAAAATATCCAAATTAAAAGCACTTCCAAATAATAATTTAATGGTCGTCTAGCTTAAACATAATAAAAATGTTCAATCACTTTAATGGGCCTTATTACAATAAACACTTAATCAAAATATCGAAAATATAACTACTTAATTAATTAAAATATCTTTCTCGCATGGAAATCGCCTGCGTGGCCACCTTTGTATCCACTCCAACCCGGTCCAAAAATCACGATCACTGCGATGTTTAATAAAAATTGGGTGAGTCATACTGGACTCGGTGTGTAATTAGTCCATTGAATTCCACCCACATGTTAACCACATATTAACACATATATCGGATATCAATTATCAAATTCACATGTTATCACATTACAGGCTTGGCCCATATTCATATCATATTCATCTAATAGGGTAGTTAACCACATAATTTCCACATCTTTGGGCTTAGCCCATTTCCACACCGATCCACATTCATATCTTTGGGCTTTGCCCATTTCCACATTAATCCACATATCATATTGGGCTTGGCCCATTTCCACATATGTTCACATACGAAATCATGCAATTATGAAGCCCAACCCAAACCTAGGGTCCATCCGCTACACACACCCCTTATCCGACCTACCACACACGAGGATTATCAAATCACCCTCTCCTTTTCACTCCAAAGGCAATCACTTTGCCGTCCCGTGCAATTAAGCACAATAGTCCACAACGCGACCTCGATCGGCGCCAATCCACGATGTAGCCGTAGCTAACACCAAAACCACGATGGGACACATAGTCACTCATCAACCACGATATGGCACATAGCCGATATCAACCACGATGAGGCACATAGCCACTCATCAAGCCACGCGAACTAAATCGCAATTAATCCACAACGTGACCTCAGTCAGCGCCAATCCACGATGTAGCCGTAGCTAACACCAAAACCACGATGGGACACATAGTCACTCATCAACCACGATATGGCACATAGCCGATATCAACCACGATGAGGCACATAGCCACTCATCAAGCCACGCGAACTAAATCGCAATTAATCCACAACGTGACCTCAGTCAACGTCAATCCATGATGTAGCTCAAGGCTAACATCAAACCACGTACTCGAAGTACACCCGTACCTTCTTTCATATCATATCCCACCCATGCACATGCCACATAAAATAATGATACAATGTAATGATGCATGAGCATGTTCATCAAGCATATTATAACATATTCATATTAATAATCACATATCATCAGGTTTGGTACTTACCGGATTATCGACATACCCCTTGAGGGTATCCTTATCACAATTTCCACTGCACTAGTTAGCACATTCATAATACATACACATTTCACATACATATCATATACCCGGAAAATGGTGGGTTAATCACACACCTGATCACTTGGAGAACTATGCTTTCGATACTGATGCTATCACTAGGCGATACTACGGCTATTTGCCTACTTTCTTATTCTGAAGCTGGTCCACACCCTGGTGGCCAATCCCTAACTACCGAGACAGATCTCTTCTTAAACTTCGGGATAGGGACCTTCCCTTTCCCTTCTTGAATGGTATTCGCCTCCATCAACACACTTAATCAGAACAATCGATTTAATCATCAATATACGAATTCTTAACCAAATATCCACAACTTATCATACTTACCGAAAGGGTCTTTAAATCCCGAAAAGCTTGATCTAATGCTTAGATCCTTAATCCCTACATTTGATTAATCACCTACTACTTTAATAAAAATCCATTCGGCCATAAATCCAAATCCTAGTAGGATTAGTATACTTAAACTTACCTTGTTGCCGTTTGACTTAAGAATCAAGTCTTGAAATCTCGCTATACTCTTCTTGCATTCGCCAAGCATTGAATCAATTAACTTGGTTAGTTTTCAGCTTTTGAATAATTAATGAACACATATATTTACCAAACATGGCCTTGGCCGAATACTATAGACACTTACCTTGTGGATTTTAAATCCCGAAACTCACCGAATAACTAGGGAACACGTGGCCTATGGTGTACCTTCGGGAAAAGAACTTCTCCTTCCTTGTAGTCGACACTTAGTAAATCCCGAAAGATCTCTTCAAAGTTTCGGCAACAAGATATTAATGGGGTTAGTCCTAGATTTGGCAAATCTTAAGAAAAAGGATGAAACCGAATGAGATCTTACCCTTACTTGAAGAAATTGATTGCACCTTCACTTCAACCTTCAGAGATTCGGCTATGGCTAGATGATGATCTCACAAATTTCGGCTTTTGGAGGGATTAGAAAGAAAAGAAAAGGAAGAATAAAGATGGAGGATTCGGCTAGATCACAAGGTAGGTTTTGGCTTGGCAAAAATAAAAGAAGAAGAAGATTTGGTGAAGAGAATTTGTGCAGAGGCTTTCAAAGAAACAGATAATAATGCAGAATGGCCTCTCTTTTCCTTTTATAGCCGAAATTATCATCTAAGGAGTCCCTTACTTGGCCATCACTCTTCTATTTTACTAGCTTTATCTCTTTAATTATCACTTAAAGTAAAAGATAATTCAGCAACTATCCTTACTTAGCCGAAATTATTAAACTCAAAGTCCCTTACTTGGCCATCACTTCTCCCTTATTTTCCTCTTTATCTCTTTATTCAAATTAAAAGAATTTAATCCAACAATTATCTCTTGAAAATAATGATAAATAAATCCCTTATTTATCCACTATTTATAAAATACTAAAAGCTCCTAATTTATAGCCATGTGCCGTCCACCTCTCTGCTCCTAGTAGCAAAATAAAATTTCTTTTATTTGCTTCCCATGTGACTCGAACTTAGGCCCATTCCTCTTGCATATGGCGCCATTTCCATAGGCCCTAAATGGCATCTTCAGACCACTTTTCCAAGCCTGTTTGTGTGTCAAATTTCACAAACTTTTTCTTCTTGCCTTAATTTCCCCTTTTAAACCTTAAAACTCGACATTTCTAGGTCATTTTTAAGTTTCCAAAAATTTTCGATCGGCTCTGTAAACTTGACATTTCCTTACATTTCCATGACATTTCCTTACAAGACATTTCCTTACATTTCCAAGACATTTCCTTACATTTCCATGACATTTCCTTACAAGACATTTCCTTACATTTCCAAGGTTCTAAAAATGTTCACTTTCCTCTTTTAAACTTAACATTTCCATACATTTCCAGGTTTCCAAAAGTGTTCAAAATATATTCATAACACATAAGATATGTCATTTCATACAATTAAACCAAAAATGCATAGGCCCTTTTCAGGATGTTACAAAGAGGTTCAACGAGTAAATCCAAAGATGATGTCAAAGAAATGACAAAGTATGATCATGTTGAAAGGGTACAGGTATGTAAGCAAAATTCAGGAGTACTGAATTCGATGTATATGGGACATTTGGTAAAAATGTAAATGAGTAAGTCATACCTATGAAAATGATCATGTGATGACCTTGTGACGATTGGTCTATACTTATGAAGTATAAATAGGTGGTAAATTTGATTGATGATCATCTGTGAGGCTTTTAGGCCAAATTAAATTGATACATGATAAGTTTAAGTTTTGTTGTTGATGTATAGGTTAAAGGAGAAAATGAATGGAATGTAAATATTCGATAATGACTAGCTATTGGAATGGCTAGATAAGGATATGCTTTGGTGTTATGTATGATTAAATGGATGTTAATACAAAGAAATCACGAAAGAGTAAAATTAGTAATAAAACAGTTTTGGACAGCAGCAGTTGTATAACTTTGAAAAATCACCAAAAATTGTGGAAATTGAATTAGAGGTTTAATAAGATGTTAAATTAAATCTTATTGAGCCTAGTTTCATATAGAAGAAACAATGTAAGCAAAAGAATTTTATATTATGAGATGTTTGAATTTTTGTGGGACAGGGTCAGGATGATTTTGGAATCCCCTATTTTGACTTTGGAAAATTATTTAAAAAAATATAAAAATAATTACGAGTTATAATTTATATGTTTGAAATTATTAATGAATATATTTTCAAGAGAATCAAACGGTAACATCATCCGAGTCCCGTACGAGGAGATAATTAATTCTTAGTGAAGAAGGGTCGAAACTATTAGACAGCAGAACAGGGACGATTTTAAAGAATAAACTGTACTTATTGGCTGAACCAAAAATTCTGTAAAATTTATGGTAAGGAGATATGTGAGTCTAGTTTCAGAGGAAATTAGCGGAACTAAATATGGGGTTCCGTAGCTCAAGACATAAATAATTTAGTGACTATAACTCGCGTAGAAAGCTTGATATGCTCAAAAGTGAATAGTGGAACTTTGTGCAATTATGATTGTATTATCTAGAGAACTTATTATGAGGATTGTTAAAAGTATGTTAATAAATTGCTTATTATTTACATACCAACTTCCTAAGCTATATAGCTTACTCTATCTATTTTCCATGTTTATAATGTCCTCAGGCTAGCTCGGGTTGGAGAACGTCAGAGATACCATCACACTATCAAGCTATCACTTCGGGTATTTTTGAGTTCAAGTAGTTGAGTTGTGGCATGTATAGTAGATTTAATTATGTTGTTAAGTGTCATAGCTGAATTTGCTAAATGTGGGCCTATGTTATTTGATAGATCATTTTGTATAAGGCCATGGATGATGGCCAATATTTGTTATTATTATATGCATATGATGATGTTTTTCATGAATGTGAAAATTCACATGGTTGAGCATATGGTGTGTTAATGCATGATTGAGTAAGTTGTATGATTGAATTGATAAAGAATGTGATAAGTGTTGCATGTGAATGAAGTGAAGTGGCAATGTTGTGTAAATGTCTTAGTTGTGGTGAATTGGTAATGTATTTATGTGTGGATGGGTGTTACTTGATGTTGTGTATGTTGGTGCAAGTAAGGGTGGCAAAAGGCTTGGTAAATAGCCTTGTTTCTGTCCACAGGGGTAGACACACGGGCGTGTGTCTGGGCCGTCTGTGACACACGGTCTGCCCCATGGGCATGTAGTCCGGCCGTGTGTTCCCTGCACCTTCATTGTGTAATTAAAGTCACCACACGGCCTAGAACACGGGTGTGTGCCTTGGCTGTGTGACCTTAAAGGGTTGATGATGTCAGAAACAGAACGTCAAGGTTTTTGCACATGGGCTGAAACACGGGTGTGTCACGGCCGTGTGAGGGATACGGGCTGTAACAGCCCGATTTAGGGGCTAGTCAGAATAGTGGTTTTG
The DNA here is from genome assembly GCA_025698515.1 of Gossypium sturtianum. Lineage (NCBI taxonomy): Eukaryota > Viridiplantae > Streptophyta > Magnoliopsida > Malvales > Malvaceae > Gossypium > Gossypium sturtianum. The sequence continues at coordinate 51,299,604 of CM046944.1, read as the reverse complement.
GGACCACTAATCCGAGGTTGAGGAAAATTATTTTCATATTATTTTATGTGTTGTAGCATAATTATATGGATGTATGAAAATTTTGGTGCATTAATTTTTGTGATTTCATGCTTAATTGGGAAAAAGGACTAAATCGCATAAAGTGCGAAAGTTCCATTATACAAGGTAGAGGTGTCTAATATCCATAGAATATGAAATTGGAGGTCCTTAAAGTGCAATTAGGTCATTATAAGTGTGTTGGCCGGCCATGTAGACAAGGGAGACAAGAGCATTTATTTTTGGTCAACATTTGGAGAAATTAGGTGATAAAAATGAATAAAAGAAGCTATCATCTTTCACTATTCATCTTTCCTCTTCCACCGAAATTACTAACAAGAGTAAGGGTTTTGAAGCTTGAAATTTCAGCAACTCTTCTTCTCTACAAGTAAGTGATTTTGGTGGTTTTATTTGATAATTTTTGTACTTTTGGAGTCCCCAAAGCTTAAGCTAGCTAATGAGGGGACTATTTGGCAAAAAGATTGAAAGTTTAGGGACTTTCCATGAGAGATGTTATGTTATTTTCTGAGTTTTTATGGAAGAAAATGAATGTTAGTGAGATGAGAAACAACTTTTGTGAAAAGGTGTTATCATGAAAGCACCTAAATAGGACTTATTTGTAAAGATGGAAATTGTGTAATAAATGCATGAAATAAATGGTTTTGTAAGTTGTTGTAAGAGGAATAAATGTTCAACTAGGCTGGTTTAATAAGAAAATGTGATGAAAAATGATTTACGAGCCTAGGGGCAAAATCGTAATTTTGCCATAGTGTAAGGGCAAAATGGTCATTTTTGCCTAAGTAGAGATTTTGATGTATTATGATTTATAAAGTGATTGAATGAGTGAATTTCATTATTATAGATCAAGACGAGCGTAGAAATAACCTTGACCGAGGAAAAGGCAAGGTTTCGGACTAAACCGCCAATTAACACATTTTGCACCGATGTAAGTTTATGTGTAAACGATTCATTTTGAGTATACACGTTGCTATTAAATGGTGCATTGTATGAATGAAATTATTTATGATTGAGATGGATTTTGTTCAATAGATATTGAGTAATCTCCGTGTTAGTCTAATTATAGATTAATGGTGGGCTATGTGCGATACCACCGTAAATATTCTTAATGGTGGGCTAAGTGCGACACCACCTTACTAATCATTTACGATGGGCTGTGTGCAATATCATCGTTTATATTATCATTTGGGGGGCTATGTGGGATACCACCATAAATACTCTTATTGGTGGGCTATGTACGATACCACCCTAAATATAGATTGATGGTGGGCTATGTGCGAAACCACCAAGTGTATTGTAACATCCCGATTAAGGGCCTAGTCAGAATAGTGGTGTGAGACCACAAATCTGAGGCATAAGTATGAGTTTTTGAGGTCTATGCCATGTTTGCATGCTAGTGTGAAAGTTTCATGAAGCAATTTTGTTAAATTGCGGTTGAACTATCCAAAAGGACTAAATTGTAAAAGTTGCAAAATGTGAGATTCTAGAAGCTATTTGTGTGAAATCACTTTAGAATATCAATTAGAAGTCCTTAATGAGTCATTTTCACAATTTCTAATTTTTGGACAAATTTGGGCATGGATGAGTTAAATTAGGAAGTTTGTCAAAAAGGGTATTTTGGTCATTTGACAATTAAATGATTAAAATAGGAGAAAAGATGACAAATTTCATTCATATTCTTCTCCAAGGCTGCCAAAAATTTGAGAGAAGCCATTGTTAGGGCTCTTCAACTTTTCAAGCTAGCTAGTAAGTGTATTCTAGCCCATTTTTGATATTCTTCGTATTTTTGAAGTCATAGTAGCATGAGTAAGCTATTTTTAGCTATATGATGAGCTAAAATGGATGTTCAAAAATGTACCCTTGTATGGCATGCATGTATTTTGATGTTTTATGGAAGAATATGAAAGCTTAATGTTGTAGAAACATCTTTTACTAAGTGAATTCCATAAAAAAAATGCATGTAGGGACTTGTTTGTGAAAGTCTTGAGTTTGGTCATACATGTGAGAATTAGTGAGAATTGATGATAGCTTTAATTGAGTAAGTGATTTGGCTAAGCCTGAAAGGCTAGAAAGTTGAATAAAAATCACTTTACGGGCCTTGGGGCAAAAGTGTAAATATGAGAAAGATTAGGGGCAAAATGGGGATTTTGCTAAAGTATGAGATAAAGGTCAATTTAGTCAATGTGTGTATTAAATGTGTTGATTTGTCATTATAGATCAAGAAAGACGAAGCCTGGATCGAAACCGAGGCAAGGGCAAGGTCGTGGACTAAATTGCACATCTCTATACTTTTTGAGTACCGAGGTAAGTTTACGTATAAACGATGCATTATGAGTATACTTTGTAAATGCTAGCTAGAGTATAGCATGGTTGAGAACCTATATGGTTCATGTGGAAATAATGAGTTAGTTATAGTGAACGAATGAATAAATGAACTACAAAGTAGATATGTGAATGTGTAGTGATAATGCTTGATGGAAAGCTAAGTGCGATGCTACCCCAATACTTAGCAACGATGAGCTGGGCTATGTGCGATGCTATCGCTAAGTATATTGTTTAGTGGGCTAAGTGCGAGACCACTATGATTACCTTATTGGTAGGCTAAGTGCGATACTACCATATTGTATTGATTGTGGTAGGCTAAGTGCGAAACCACCGAGAGAGTAGCTGTGTGGATGCATTAGTGAGCAGTGTAGATGTATGGATGTGTTATTGTGAAATAATGATGTGTTTTATATTGTGTAAATGCGATATTGAATACAGGGGTGCATGTCAATGGTTATGAGTATGTGACTCATGATGTGTTGGAAATGTGGTAAGGGATAGAAAGAGTAAGCATAGTTGTGAATTACTTATGTTAGTATAATGCTAATTGTTGTTTAGCTTATATTATGATGCTTAATTGTTTATGTGTAAACTCACTAAGCTCAAAGCTTACTCCCTTTCTTTTCCCTTGTCTTATACAGAAATAGAGTTAAATCGAGATACGTGGATCAATTGGAAGATCGCCTACACTATCAGCACACTCTGGTACATTGGATTAAACGTTTTGTGTATGGCATGTATAGGGGCTAGACAAGTTAGTGATTTTTGGTTGTAAATGGCTAAGTTATGTTGGCCTTTAGATGGATAATCTATTTTGTATAATGCCATAGTTGTTGGCTATTTTATTATATGAAAAGATGTAGTTATCCATGTAAGATTGTGTTTCAAATTGAGTTGATTATGGATGTGTTAAATGAGTACATGTTGTGTATGCTAGAGGGGTGAGAAGGGGCATGACAAATAGTTTTGTTCTTGTCCATGTGGGTAGACACACTAGCGTGCGTCTAGACCATGTGTGACACACGGTCAGCCCATGGGCGTGTGACTTGGCCGTGTGTCTCCTGCGTGTTAGTATTTTAAGTCAGAATAGACCACAGACTAGTCACACGGGCGTGTGCCTAGGACGTGTGAGTTATTCAGTGTTGGCCACGGGCTAGCCACACGGGCGTATGTCTAGACTTTAAGGCCAAGTGAAGTAGTCAGTGTGCACCACTGGTGGTGAACACGGGCGTGTGACCTAGCCGTGGGACTTTGGTAGAATGGTTGAGTTTGGTGCACGGGTTGTGGACATGGGCGTGTATCATCTGGCACGGGCATGTAGTCCCTGTCCATATGGAGAAAATTTTTAAGATAGTAAGAGTTTCTGATATGGTCTCGAGAGCCCTCGTGTGTTTGAGTAAGGCCTCGTAACTCGAAAATGAGGTTGTCGTGGTGACTTAAGGAGAGTAGTCACGTTGAGCCTAAGTGGCGATCAAGTAGTTTTAATCCAATAACGCTTCGGACCCAGTTCCGGCGAGGATTACGGGTGAGGGTTGTTACATTTAGTGGTATCAGAGCTATGGTTTAGTCGGTTCTAGGACTACCATAGCGGGTGTAAGAGTCTAGCTATACATGCCATAAGTGTACAATGTTAGTGTGGTGGTTTCTGATGATTTTAAACCTTGTTTTATATGGATCCCGATCAATCGACTGCTGATGAAGCAGCTAGTAATGCACCGGCTCCTACGCAAGGAACCGCGCCTGTAGAGAGTGGACCCGAGATTAGGGGTCAAGGGGAAGAGGCTTGGGAAGCCTTTCTCCAGATGATGAGTAATTGGTACTCGGATTATGTTTGAGCGAACCCTAATGCTCAACCTCCTCCACCTCCTCCTATGCCTCATACAAATCCAGTGGCTCCTCAAGGTAATGATGTAGTGAGGATATCGAAACCCCCGGTGGATAAGATTAGGAAACACGGGGCTGAGGAGTTTAGAGCTAAGGTAGATGATGACCCTGAAAGGGCGGAGTTCTGGCTAGAGCACTCAATGAGAGTGTTTGATGAACTCTCATGTACACCTGAAGAGAGCTTGAAATGTACTGTGTCTTTGATGAGGGACTCGACATACCATTTGTGGAAGACGTTGATGTCAGTTGTCCCGAGAGAGCGGGTGACGTGAGACTTCTTTCTGGAAGAGTGTCAGAAGAAGTACATAAGCCAACGATTTACTGATCGGAAAAGGAAGGAATTCCTTGAGTTGAAGGAAGGAACAATGTCAGTAGCAGAATATGAGCGTGAGTTTGTTAGGCTTAGGAAATACGCCCAAGAATGTGTGTCGACGGAGACCATTTTGTGTAAGAGGTTCGAAGATGGACAGAATGAGGATATCAAACTCCTAGTTGGTATCTTGGAGTTGAAAGAGTTTGTTGTGTTGGTCGAGAGGGCAAGTAAGGCCAAAGAGTTGGGTAAAAAAAAGAGAAGGGCTGTGAGTGAAGCCCGAGATGCGAGAAAGAGGCCAATGGGCAAGTCGTACAAAGCCCAGTCGAAAAGATCCAGGGAAGTGAATCCTCAGACGACAGCATCAGTGGGATATTCACATCGAGACTTGGACCACACTCGTCCAGGTTCGAGAGTCCAAGCTACCTTGATGGAAAGTGTGGGTAATACGAAAAATAAACAGGAGTGTCCAAATTGTGGTATATATCACACCGGATAGTGTTGGGGAAACAGCCGAAAATGTTATAAGTGTGGTTCCCTTGACCATATTATCTGAAATTACCCTGAGAGGGATGATAAGGAAGAGAAACAAGAGATGAGACCTAGTGATGTGTCTGCAAGGGGTAGACCAAAAAGGAACCCGAGTGGTGGGAATAGTGGTAGAGGTGCGTCCAGAGACTCTGCTGTGAGATCGGAGGGTCGGGCACCTGCGAGGACTTATGCCATTCGCGCCCGCAAATAGGCATCATCCCCAGATGTGATAACGGGTACTTTTTCTCTCTATGACACCTTTGTTATTGCTTTAATTGATCCAGGGTCAACTCACTCTTATATTTGCATGAGATTAGCATCTAGTTTGAGTATGACCGTTGAGTCTACGGACATTGTGGTTAAGGTGTCAAACCCGTTAGGAAAATACGTGTTAGTGGACAAGGTGTGTAAGAATTGTTCTTTGTTGATTAAGAGTCATTGCTTTCCGGCAAACCTTATGTTGTTTCCGTTTGATGAGTTTGACTTAATCCATGGCATGGATTGGTTGACTACCCATAGTGTCTTAGTGAACTGTGGTAGTAAGTTTATCGAATTGAAATGTGAGAGTGGAGATGCTGTTCGGGTTGAATTAGGTGGATTGGATAGTCTACCAAATGATGATTTCTTCCTAGTGGTGAGAAATGTTTGAGAAAAGGGTATGAGTCCTATCTCGCCTTTATTTTGAATACTCAAGAGGTTGGAGTAAAGTTTGATACAAAGATCTTAGGTGGTATATGAGTATCCGAATGTATTTCTGGAAGAATTACCCAGTTACCTCCGAGAGAGAGGTCGAGTTTAGGATTGAGTTAGTTAGGGAATGGCACCTATTTCAATTGCTCGTATAGAATGGCACCTTTAGAGTTGAAAGAACTAAAGGTTCGGTTGCAAGAGTTGATGTGATAAGGGTTTTGCAAGACCGAGCTACTCACCGTGGGGTGCTCGGTACTATTTGTGAAAAGAAAGATGGGTCTATGAGGTTGTGTATAGACTATAGGCAACTTAACAAAGTGACGGTGAAGAATAAGTATCCTTTACCAAGGATTGATGATCTTTTTGATCAACTGAAAGGAGCTACAGTATTCTCCAAGATCGACCTGAGGTCTGGTTATTACCAGTTGAGAGTGAAAGAGCAAGATGTGTTGAAAAATGCATTTCGAACAAGGTATGGCCACTATGAGTTTTTGGTCATGCCGTTTGGTTTAACGAATGCACCTGCGATTTTTATGGATTTGATGAACCATGTCTTTCGATCGTATGTGGATAAGTTTGTGGTTGTCTTCATTGACGACATATTGATATATTCTCGGGATGAAAACGATCATGAGGAACATTTGAGAATTGTCTTGCAAACTTTAAGAGATGAGCAGTTGTATGCTAAGTTTAGCAAGAGTGAGTTTTGGCTCCGAGCGGTTAGATTTCTAGGACACATTGTGTCGGGTGATGGTATTCGAGTCGACAGTAAGATTTCGGCTATTGTGGATTAGAAACAGCCGATGAATGTGTTGGAAGTTAGAAGCTTCTTGGGACTAGCGGGATATTACAGACGTTTCGTAAAGGGGTTCTTAGTGATTGCTACCCCGATGACGAAATTGTTGCATAAGGATGTCAAGTATGATTGGACGGAGGCATGTCAACAGAGTTTTGAGAGATTGAAAACATTGTTGACTGAGGCATCGGTTTTGGTTCAACCAAAATCGGGGAAAGAGTTTGTGGTTTTCAGTGACGCGTCGTTTAATGGTCTCGATTGCGTGTTGATGCAAGAGGGTAAGGTAGTCGCTTACGCCTCGAGACAACTAAAACCACACGAGAAGAATTATCCGACTCATGATTTGGAGTTGGCTGCAATTGTTTTCACGTTTAAGATTTGGTGACATTACTTATATGGTGAGAAGTACCGAATCTTTACGGATCACAAGAGTTTGAAGTATTTGATGGATCAAAAGGATTAAAATTTTTGACAGAGGCGGTGGCTCGAGTTATTGAAAGACTATGAGTTAGTCATTGATTACCATCCTGGAAAAAGCAAATGTGGTTGCGGATGCCCTGAGTAGGAAATCCTTGTATGGTCTAAGAGTTATGAGCACGAGTTTAGCATTGTCTGATGATGGTGCTATATTGGCAGAGTTGAGAGCTAAGCCACTGTTTGTTCAACAGATATTTGAGGCTCAAGAAAATGATAGTGAGATGCAAGCTAAGAGAGCTAAGTGTGGATCAGAAAGTGACTCTGATTTTTGAGTGGGTTCAGATGGTTGTTTGTTATACCATGACAGAATTTGTGTACCTAGAGATGAAGAATTGATCCGAAAGGTTTTGTATGAGGCACATAGTGGTTATTTATCAGTACACCCGGGCAGTACGAAAATGTACAAGGACTTGAGGAAATTTTATTGGTGGCCGGGTATGAAAAGAGATATCTCTGAGTTCGTGACAAAGTGTCCGATTTGTCAACAAGTGAAAATTTGAACATCAAGTGCCTTGGGATTGCTTCAACCGGTGATGGTTCCCGAGTGGAAATGGGATCGGATTACCATGGATTTTGTGACGGGGTTGCCTATGACTCCGAAAAAGAAAGATATTGTATGGGTTGTTGTGGATAGATTGACAAAGTCGTCTCATTTTATTCCAGTACGTGTTGATTATTCACTGGACAAGTTAGCCGAATTGTATGTTGCAGAGATTGTGAGGTTACATGGTGTGCTTGTGTCTATAATATCAGATAGAGATCCGAGGTTTACTTCGAGGTTTTGGAAGAAGTTGCAAGGGGCCATAGGTACGAGGTTAAATTTTAGTACTGCGTTCCATCCACAAACTGATGGCCAGTCTGAAAGAGTGATTCAAGTTCTTGAATATATGCTTCGATGCTGTGTGTTAGAATTCGAAGGTAGTTGGGAAAGATATCTACATGTGTTAGAATTCGAAGGTAGTTGGGAAAGATATCTACCTTTGGTCGAATTTGCTTACAACAACAGTTATCAGTCAAGTATACGGATGGCTCCGTATGAGGCCTTGTATGGTCGTAAGTGTCGGACTCCATTGTATTGGACCGAGCTTAGTGAAAAGCGAATCCATGGGGTCGAGCTAGTGAAAGAAACCGAAGAGAAAGTGAAAGTAGTCCGTAATAGTCTGAAAGCTGCTTCGGACCGACAGAAGTCGTACGCGGATTTGAAAAGAAAAGAGATTGAGTTTGAAGTGGGTGACAAAGTGTTTTTAAAAGTGTCCCCGTGGAAGAAAATCATGAGATTTGGACAAAAAGGGAAATTGAGTCCAAGGTTCATAGGGCCATATGAGATTATAGATAGAGTTGGGCCTGTAGCATACCGGTTGGCTTTGCCGGTAGAATTGGAAAAGATTCATAATGTGTTCCATGTGTCGATGTTGCGACGGTATCGCTCCGATCCTTAACATGTGATTCCTTCGATGGAAATTGAGATAAGACCGGATATGTCTTATGAAAAAGAGCCGAATAAGATCTTGGCTCGAGAAGTGAAACAGTTGAGGAATAAGAGCATAGCACTAGTGAAAGTGTTATGGTAGAAACACGATGTGGATGAACCTACGTGGGAAACGAAAGAGGCTATGAGAGAGCAACATCCAAACCACTTTACTGGTAAGATTTTCGGGGGCGAAAATCTGTAAAAGGGGGGAGAGTTGTAACATCCCAATTTAGGGCCTAGTCGAAATAGTGGTGCGAGACCACAAATACGAGGCATAAGTATGAGTTTTTGAGGTCTATGCCATGTTTGCATGCTAGTGTGAAAGTTTCATGAAGCAATTTTGTTAAATTGCGGTTGAACTGTCCAAAAGGACTAAATTGCGAAAGTTGCAAAATGTGAGATTCTAGAAGCTATTTGTGTGAAATTGCTTTAGAATATCAATTAGAAGTCCTTAATGAGTAATTTTCACAATTTCTAATTTTTGGACAAATTTGGGCATGGATGAGTTAAATTAGGAAGTTTGTCAAAAAGGGAATTTTGGTCATTTGACAATTAACTGATTAAAATAGGAGAAAAGATGACAAAATTCATTCATCTTCTTCTCCAAGGCTGCCGAAAACTTGAGAGAAGCCATTGTTAGGGCTCTTCAACTTTTCAAGCTAGCTAGTAAGTGTATTCTAGCCCGTTTTTAATATTCTTCGTATTTTTGAAGTCCTAGTAGCATGAGTAAGCTATTTTTAGCTATATGATGAGCTAAAATGGATGTTCAAAAATGTACCCATGTATGACATGCATGTATTTTGATGTTTTATGGAAGAATATGAAAGCTTGATGTTGTAGAAACATCTTTTACTAAGTGAATTCCATAAAAAAGGGCATGTAGGGACTTGTTTGTGAAAGTCTTGAGTTTTGTCATACATGTGAGAATTAGTGAGAATTGATGATAGCTTTAATTGAGTAAGTGATTCGGCTAAGCATGAAAGGCTAGAAAGTTGAATAAAAATCACTTTACGGGCCTTGGGGCAAAAGTGTAAATATGAGAAAGATTAGGGGCAAAATGGGGATTTTGCTAAAGTATGAGATAAAGGTCAATTTAGTCAATGTGTGTATTGAATGTGTTGATTTGTCATTATAGATCAAGAAAGACGAAGCCCAGAACGAAATCGAGGCAAGGGCAAGGTCGTGGACTAAATTGCACATCTCCATACTTTTTGAGTACTGAGGTAAGTTTACGTATAAACGATGCATTATGCGTATACTTTGTAAATGCTAGCTAGAGTATAGCATGGTTGAGAACCTATATGGTTCATGTGGAATGCATGAGTTAGTTATAGTGAGCGAATGAATGAATGAACTACAAAGTAGATATGTGAATGTGTAGTGATAATGCTTGATGGTAAGCTAAGTGCGATGCTACCCCAATACTTAGCAACGATGAGATGGGCTATGTGCGATGCTATCGCTAAGTATATTGTTTAGTGGGCTAAGTGCGAGACCACTATGATTACCTTATTGGTAGGCTAAGTGCGATACTACCTTATTGTATCGATTGTGGTAGGCTAAGTGCGAAACCACCGAGAGAGTAGCTGTGTGGATGCATTAGTGAGTAGTGTAGATGTGTGGATGTGTTATTGTGAAATAATGATGTGTTGTATATTGTGTAAATGTGATATTGAATGCAGGGGTGCATGTCAATGGTTATGAGTATGTGACTCATGATGTGTTGGAAATGTGATAAGGGATAGAAAGAGTAAGCATAGTTGTGAATTACTTATGTTAGTATAATGCTAATTGTTGTTTAGCTTATATTATGATGCTTAATTGTTTATGTGTAAACTCACTAAGCTCAAAGCTTACTCCTCTTCTTTTCCCTTGTCTTATAGAGAAATAGAGTTGAATCGAGATACGTGGATCAATTTGAAGGTCGCCCACACTATCAGCACACTCTGGTACATTAGATTAAATGTTTTGTGTATGGCATGTATAGGGGCTAGACAAGTTAGTGATTTTTGGTTGTAAATGGCTAAGTTATGTTGGCCTTTAGATGGATAATCTATTTAGTATAATGCCATAGTTGTTGGCTATTTTATTATATGAAAAGGTGTAGTTATCCATGTAAGATTGTGTTTCAAATTGAGTTGATTATGGATGTGTTGAATGAGTACATGTTGTGTATGCTAGAGGGGTGAGAAGGGGCATGACAAATAGTTTTGTTCTTGTCCATGTGAGTAGACACACGGGCGTGCGTCTACACCATGTGTGACACATGGTCAGCCCATGGGCGTGTGACTTGGCCGTGTGTCCCCTGCATGTTAGTATTTTAAGTCAGAATAGACCACGGACTAGTCACACGGGCGTGTGCCTAGGACGTGTGAGTTATTTAGTGTTGGCCACGGGCTAGCCACACGGACGTATGTCTAGACTTTAAGGCCGTGTGAAGTAGTCAGTGTGCACCACGGGTGGTGAACACAAGCGTCTGACCTAGCCGTGGGACTTTGGCAGAATGGTTGAGTTTGGTGCACGGGTTGTGGACATGGGCGTGTATCATCTAGCATGGGCGTGTAGTCTCTGTCTAGATGGAGAAAATTTTTAAGATAGTAAGAGTTTCCGATATGGTCTCGAGAGCCCTCGTGTGTTTGAGTAAGGCCTCGTAACTCGAAAATGAGGTTGTCGTGGTGACTTAAGGAGAGTAGTCACGTTGAGCCTAAGTGGCGATCAAGTAGTTTTAATCCGGTAACGCCTCGGACCCGGTTTCGGCAGAGATTACGGGTGAGGGGTGTTACATGTATGGTATTATTTCAATGGTTCATTGAGAAATTGTTTAAGTGTTTGTTTCATGTGACTTTGTGGTGATAAGTACAGGGAATGTATGCTATTAAATGTGAGCATTATGCTTGTTATATGGTTGGAATGTGGTAAGAGATGAAATGAGTAAGCATGACTATGGAATGTGGATTGTTCTTGCTTAGTATATAATGCTATTGGTTTTCTTGATTAGTATATATTATTATGTTTATTGTTCACATGTAAACTTACTAAGCTTAATGCTTACTCCCTTTCTTTTCCCTTGTTTTATAGTGTCAAAGAGCCGGTTCGGGATACGAAGTTAACTAGAAGATCACCTACACTATCATCTCATCTTGGTATATTTAGACTTACCATTTTGACTATGGCATGTATAGGGGCTAGACTTAGTGTAATGTTATGTTGTTTTGGCCAAATGTGTTGGCTCCTTTAAGATGAATTCTTTTGTAAACGACCATAGTTGATGGCTCGTTATTATTATTAATCTATGAAAAGATGAGGTTATTCATGAGTGTGTGTGTGGTACATGATTGGGTTGCTTGGTTAAGACATATATGAATGGGTTGATATTTGAATGTGACTTATGTTTGTATGAGCAAGGGTGATAAAAAGAGCTTGGCAAATAGCCTTGTTCTTGTCCATATGGGTAGGCACACGGGCGTGTGTCTAGACCGTGTGTGACACACGGTCAGCCCCATGGGTGTGTGGCTAGGCCGTGTGTCCCCTGCATGTTAGTTTTACAAGTCAGTAAGCTTTGTAGTAAACACACGGGCAGAGACAAGGCCGTGTGTCTCAGCCGTGTGGAAGGCACGGCCAGGGACACGGGCGTGTGCCCAGGCCGTGTGAAGTCTGCACCTGAATTTGGAATTTAATTTGCCACACGGTCAAAAGACACGGGCATGTGACTGGCCATGTGATGCAAGTCAGAGGCAACCACGGGCCAGACACACGGGCGTGTGACAGGCTGTGTGATACAAGTCAGTGTCGACCACGGGTGTCGAACACGGGCGTGTGATATGTGACACGGGCGTGTCCCTCCCTCCACACGGGCGTGTGGGCTATTTGGAGAAAATTTTCCAAGGTCTTCCGGAGAGCTTCAAAGGAATTTGATTTGATTCCGAACCATTCCTAAACCACAAATCAAGCCTTGTAGGCTTGTTTAAGACGTGCTTTCAAAAGTTTAAATTGGGAATAGAAAGTCAGGTTTTGATGTGGATTGATTGTTTACGTATAAGTTTAGTAATGCCTTGACCGCTATTCCGGCGTCGAATACGGGTAAGGGGTGTTACACAGGCCATGGACACGGGCGTGTGCCAGGCCGTGTGAAACTCCTTGTAGGTTCGAAAAGAGAAATAAATCCACACGGGCTAGGGACACGGGCGTGTCCCAATAAGCTCAGGCCGTGTGAGTTACACAGTCCTTCAGCATGGCCATGTTAAGAGGTCATACGGACGTGTCACTCTTTCACATGGGCATGTGCCCCTGATTTCAATGATATTTTCTAAAGTTTTTCTAAAGTGCTCGGTTTAGTCCCGAACCATTTTCAAAGTGTGTTTTGGGCCTCGTAGGTCCATATTAGGGACTTTAAGGCACAGTTTAAAAAGTTTTAAAATTGAACGAAATTTTTATGGCTCGGAAATGTAGCGTCGGTTACGGGTAAGGGGTGTTACAATATGAAATGAATGAAAATGACAACTAAGAGAGATAGATTTCGTGTAAGACTATCCGCGGTGAATGTGGTTTCTGGCTAGGTGCAAAAGATGACTTGGAAATTAAATTGATTTCTTTGAATTATTATTTTCAATTAAATAATTGAAGTTCGAAGTTAATTCGTAACAGCTAAATTTCGGTGAAATCGGAATAGTGGTTTCAGGACCACAAATCCGAGCCGAAAATAAAATTTATTTTTATTTTATGTTATGGTCCGTAATATAATAGAAATGCCATGTGAAAATTTTGATAAGAAAAATTTACCGATTATGTGCTTAATTACGAGAAGGATCAACTCGCATAAAATGCAAAAGTTGAATTCTAGTAGCTATAAGGATCAAATAGCTATGGAATTCAAAACTTGAGGTCCTTATATGGTAATTAGACCATAAATGAAAAGTATGTAGATATTTTTGGTGACTCATCAATGGAAAATTAGAAAAAGGCTAAGGACTAAATTGGAAATTGAAATAATTTAATTAATTAAAAGATGACAAAAGAATTATCATCTTATTTTCTCATCTTCTTCCCCAAAATATTCCATGGAAACCCTAGGAAAGAGAAAACAAGCTTTCTTGGCCAAATTGGGTAAGTTTTCTTGTCCTGTTTTTAGTAATTTTGATATTTTTGAAACCGGGATAGCTTAATCTATCTATTTGGGGGATTAATTTGAAAAGTTATCAAGGTATGGAAATTAGGTCATGGATTAATATGCTGAAAACTTGAAATTTATGGTAGAAAATAAAAGGTTGTTGATAGATAAACAACTTTTACAAAGTGATTTTTGATGAAAACACGATTTAGGGACTAAAATTGTAACACCCAAAACCCGGCCCATGCAGTATGACCGGATCCGGCATGTCACATGAAGAAAGTGTGTAAAGAACTTATGATTCCTACTAAAGTTGATGTTAATAGGTTATAGTTAAGAAAAACAAGTTTGATTATAAATATTCGATAAAAACAAAATATCACTAATCTCGAGAGGTTGATTGGTGAATCGAAAATCAAACTAGTGAACTTTAAAAAAAACCGTGACTTTTAAAAAAAGATGTTGATAATTCGAAGGAAAATCCAAGTTAAATTATTTGTAAATATTTGTTATGAAATCCGTTTGTTAATCATTTTTGAAAAAAACCGTTGTTTAAGATCTCAGAAAAATTCCCGTTTAAAACAATTCATGGAAAATAATAAGTATATCAAAACATAAAGCAAAATAAAAATATCAAAGGCCTTATTACAACTTTAAACCCAAAATAGTAAAAGTAACGAAATAAAGCGGAAAAGAAATTTACTAATGTTTGAAAACATCATTCCTAAAGTATGGCCTCCACCGAAGTTATCCATGGCCCCAAGTCCTCACATTGAGCATCACTGCAAGGATTAAGAAAGAAAGGGGTGAGTTACAAGAACTCAATGCATAATCCCCTTACCATCATCCTTTGGGCCTGAACCCGTATAGCAACATCTTGGGCCTAAGCCCATTTACATAATAGTATTTAAGAGAAATGAATGCAACCCAACCCATCCATCCATCACACCTCGACCACCAATCACACTGTGGGGATCAAGTCAACCCACCCCATTGCTCACACCAATTTGCGATCAAGTCTGCTAAAGTATATTATTTTGTGGCCATGCCACCAAATCATAATTAAGCACAATAATAAGCGAATTGTGGCTATGCCACCAGGCTACACTGCTCTCCATACAATTTTTCCCAACCCATGCAATATGTAAAGATGCAACATAAGAAAAGTATATCCACACATATAGCAACCATTATTCTAATGAAATATTTTGATGAATCAGCCCATTAAAGTACTTTGGTAAATCGGCCCACTAAGGCATTCTAGCAAATCGGCCCGTTAAGGCATTTTGGTAAATCGACCCATAGGGGCATTTTCATAAAAACGGCCCATTAAAGCTTTTTAGTAATTCAGCCCATAAGGGCATTTTTGTAAGTTTACAAATTAATACCGATTTTGACAGATCTTAAAATTAACGTTGTTTAAGCAAGTTACTCGATTCTTGCCATATTATGGTTATTCTATTTTCCAACATGATGGTGAATCACGAATCTACAGGATTTCAGTGTGAGATTACACACCTGATTACGGTAAGGACTAAACCTTCTTGATCGTCGGCAACCTTAGTATCGTGAACGACTACGATTTGCCTAGTCTCACCAGAAGATGGTCCACAACCCGTGGAAAATCCCGAATCTCGTCGATACGCGCCTACGTTTGAACTTGGGAGTAGAGATTGCAAGTCCACTCCCCTTTTGCCCTTCTATCGATTTTCCTTTAATAACGCTACCACTTACCTCCATTGAAAGAGTCTCGATCAGAATAATACTACGATGAGAGAAAGTAGTTATCTAAGGAGAGGGTTTCGGCTTACCACTACTTCCAAAGGATCGACGAGTAGAGAAGATCGAGTGATTTAGTCCCTATAATAATTGATTAGTCAAATCTATCGATTCGTTTAGCAAAATAACCAAGTAGCGATATCGAATGGACTAATAAGAGACTCCTTACCTTAATCGATGATGAAACCAATTCCCACCGATTCAACTAAGGAAGAAAGTGATCAACACGCAAGATGGAGGAGAGAGAATGGCTAGGAGGATTTGGCTACTTAGAGAGAAAAGAACAAGCAAGATTTGGCCATCAAAAATATTAACTAAAGAAAAAGAGAGAAGGGTTGAAGAAATGGTGAAAAAGAAAAGAAGAGATGGAAAAAGAGGTGTCAGGGAGTTTCGGCCTACACTAAGGAAAAGATGAGCAAAATGGCTTGAGTGTTTCGGCAAACAAAGGAAAAGGTTGGAAAAGAAGCACAAAAAAATGTTCAAAAAGAGAGAAAAACTTTTCATGCACAAAACTTGTAAAAAGGCTATAGGAAATTCGGCTCCCTAATTCCCCCTACCAAAACCGTAAGTCCCTAACACCAAAAAGATTATGGTTGACCAAATTTTCTTTCCCCAAGCACCTCCCAAAATTCGGCCAACAAATCCCCCCTTATTTCTTTCCTTTACTTCTTTCCTTATTTTTCCCTTGATCTCCTCCTTTCTTTTTTCTTTAGTCTTCTTTTCATCATTTGAAAGTCTTCCTTTCCTTCTATAGAGCCATGGCCGACACTTACCATCTTCTACCTGATTAGCACAAAAAAAATATATATTTGCAATAGGTGAGATTGGAACTCCACCCCTTAAGCCCCTTCATGTGACACCTCACCACTTTGCTACTAGCTCTTCTTGTGCTAGCAAAATACTCACTTATTCTTTTAAGTCTTGACGTCACTTGCCTTCTCCCCCTTAAGTGCATAAACACAAAAATTCTACCAAAGCCCAACTCAACCCCAAGCCTTCTTAGGGTCCCTAAACATACACAACTGACACTCTTAGCTAGCCTAACGCATGGTATAATGCAAAACATAAAATCCCGAATTTCAAGATGTTACAATTCTACCCCCTTAAAAAAATTTCGGCCTCAAAATTTACCTGATTAAAAGAGATGAGGGTATTGTTGCCGGATCGTGTCCTCAGGCTCCCATGTAGCTTCCTCTGACCCGTGATTACGCCATAATACTTTGACTAATGGAACCGACTTCCTTCTCAGCACCTTAATATCCCGATCTAAAATCTGCACTGGCTCTTCTTCAAAAGACAAGTTAGGTCTTATCTCAACTTCCTCCTTTGGCACTACATGAGACGGATCTCGAATGATAACGCCTTAACATCGAGACATGGAATACGCTATGTATCCGGCTTAACTCCGAGGTAACTCAGTCGATAAGCCACCGCCCAACACGCCTCAATAGACGGTAAGGTCTCGATAAATCTAGGGCTCAACTTGCCCTTCCGTCAAAATCTTAAGATCTTTTCCAAGGTGAGACCTTTGAAAGACACGATCACCCACAGAGAACTCTATCTCCTTCCGCTCGGATCCGCGTATGATTTATGTCTGTAGAAGCTTCTTTTAACCGAGACCGAATTACCTTTACTTTTTCCTCCGTCTCCGAGATCAATTCGGACCCAACAAGCTGCCGCTCCCACTCGATCCAAAGAAGTAGGAGTACGAAACCTCACGACCATACAATGCCTCATAGGGTGCCATCCGGATCTTTGGATTGATAACTATTGTTGTATGCAAACTCGCCAATGGTAGAAAATCTTCCCAACTACCCTCAAGTCGATCACACGGCCCCTTAACATGTCTTCTAGAATCGGATTACTCTCTCTCTCTGACCATCATCATCTGCATGGATGAAACGCCGCGGTTGATATTTAGTTTTGTACCCAAAGCTTCATGTAAAGTCTTCGTAATCGTGATGTAAACCTAGGATCCCTTTCGGATATAATAGACAGTGGTACCCCATGCAACCTCACGACTTCTGCTATATACAACTTGGCCAACTTCTGCAACGTATAATTCATATGAACAGGTAGGAAATGAGTAGACTTTGTTAACCGATCCACTATTACCCATACTAAATCTTTCTTAGTAGGCGTTAAAGGTAACCCACTAACAAAGTCCATCGTTATCCTTTCCCATTTCCATAGTGGGATTTTCACCGGTTGTAGCAACCCTGAAGGCAGTTGATGTTCCGCCTTCACCTGTTGACATGTCAAGCACTTGCTCACGAAATCAGTAACCTCCTGTTTGAACCTTGGCCACCAATACTGCTCACGGAGGTCTCGGTACATTTTGTTTCCCCGGGGTGCATAGCATATGGGCTACTATGTGCCTCACGCAGAATCATTTGTCTCAATTCCAAATCCCTGGGCATACAAACTCTTCCGCGGAAACACAATACTCCATCACTATTTAATCCAAAATCCCCTATCTCACCACGTTCCACTTGCAGAAGCCTAGAACCCAACCTTTCATCTAACAATTGCTTTTCCTTAATCTGACTTACCCACGCAGGCTTCACTTGAAGTTCAGCTAACAAGCTACCATCTTCATAAAGGCTGAGGTGAGCGAACATCGCTCTCAAATCTGATATCACCTTACGACTCAACGCATCTGCCACTACGTTAGCTTTACCTTGGTGATACTCGATTGAGCAGTCATAATCTTTCAATAATTCTATCCACCTCCGCTATCTTAAGTTCAACTCCTTCTGGGTAAGGAGGTACTTCAGACTCTTATGGTCCGTGTAGATAATCGACTTCTCCCCATACAGATAGTGTCTCCATATCTTCAGAGCAAATACCACTGCAACTAACACTAAATCATGAGTGGGATATTTCACCTCATGCGGCCTTAATTGACGAGATGCATAAGCCACCACTTTCCCCTCTTGCATCAACACACATCCCAAGCCCGTGTGTGACGCATCACAATAAATAATAAACTCTTTACCAGCCTCAGGCTGAATTAATACTGGCGCTTCTATCAGAATCTTCTTCAATCTTTCAAAGCTTTCTTACTGCTTATCTGACCATACAAACGGTACTCCCTTATGCAATAGTTTAGTTAGGGGTGCAGCAATCAACGAAAACCCCTCAATGAATCGCCTATAATACCCAGCCAAACCTAGAAAACTTCGGATTTCTGCCACTGACTTCGATGGCTTCCAGTCCAATACAGCCTCGATCTTCTGGGGATCAACTCTAATTCCCTCGGCAGACACAACATGCCCCAAAAAGGTCACTTCACTCTGCCAAAATTCACACTTACTTAATTTGGCATACAGCTGCTTCTCCCTTAATATCTTCAATACGACCCGTAGATGCGAATCATGCTCCTCTTCTATCTTTGAAAACACCAAGATGTCATCTATGAACACCACCACAAACCGATCTAGATAGGGTTGGAAGACTCGGTTCATCATGTCCATAAATGCAGCTGGTGCATTTGTCAACCCAAACGGCATCACCAAGAACTCGTAATGCCTATAACGAGTTCGGAATGCAATTTTATGAATATCCGCCTCCTTGACCTTTAGCTGGTGATACCCCGATCTCAAATCTATCATTGAGAAGACCGAAGCTCCTCGCAGCTGATCAAATAGGTCATCGATCCTCGATAACGGGTACTTGTTCTTGATCGTCAACTTATTCAATTATTTATAATCGATGCACATACGCATCGACCCATCCTTTTTCTTAACGAACAAAATCGGCGCTCCCCACGGTGACACACTTGGTCGAATAAATCCACGGTCCAACAACTCCTGAATTTGAGCTTTAAGTTCCACTAGCTCCTTCGGTGCCATTCTGTAAGGAGCATTGGACACCGGAGCCGTTCTCGGCAAATACCAATACCAAATTCCACTTCCCGATCCGGAGGCAATCCTGGAAGCTCCCCGGGAAAGACGTCTGAAAACTCTTTCACCGTTCTAACAATCTCTACCGACAACTCTTTGGCATCCAAAGCACTGATAAAAGCTAAGAACGCTTCACACCCCTTTCGTACCAACCTTTCCGCCTTTAAAGCAGATACCACATTAGATAGATAATTTCTTCTTTCACCTATCATCATCACTTCCTTACCCTCTGAAGTTCTTAGTACCATCCGCTTTGCATCACAGTCCAAGTTCGCACGATGCTTAACCAGCCAGTCCATGCCCAATATAAGGTCGAACTCCCCGAACAACAGTTCCATCAAATCCGCCAGAAATACTACTCCCTGAACTTCTAAGGGCACATCCCTAAACAATTTATTTACTACCATCGATTGTCCTAAAGGGCTAATCACAGTTGTTTCTCTAACAATAATCTCAGATCTAATATTCAAAGTTCCAGACACAACACATGCAACATACGAATGGGTGGATCCAATGTCTATCAAAGCGGTAAAAGGTACATTAGATATGAAAAACATACCGGTTATGACATCCGGTGCATCGCCATCCTCTCGACGTCTGACTGCATAGACCAACCCTGGTTGTCTCGCCTCCGTGTTACCCCTATTACCGGTACCTCTACCCGGTGCACCCCGACTCGCCCCATGCCATTACCACCTCGACCGGCCCACGGCCTCGACGGCCTGGCCGTGGCGCCTCTGCCGGTGCTGCGCAAATCATATTACGAACTACCCCGAGTCCGAGCAGGCTCTCGAGGGCAATCCCTAAATCGATGGTCTTTGGATCCACACCTGAAACGTCCACTAGTTCTCTTCCAACATTCACCTGAGTAAAGTTTTCCACAATCCACACAAGGCTGTAACTGATTGGTAGTAGCTGGAGCACTCACTCGAACTGGTCCCTCATTCCTGGGCCTTTTTTGAAATCCTCTAGCAGAACCTGAATACCCAGAGTCTCTCTTGTTCCTGCCCCTATCCTTGTCTCGATTTTACCGTTCCGAGTGTTTTACTTCTTCAGCAATCTTAGCTTTTTCCACCAGTGTAGCGAAATTCCTCTCCTTCTATGGGGCTATCAATACCCGTAACTCATCAAGCAACCCTTCCTCAAAACGCACACAACATTCGTAATCAGTCGGCACTATTCCCCGAACATACCGGCTCAGACGCAGAAACTCTGCCTCGTATACTGCCATAGATCTACTTCCTTGAACCAGATTCAGGAATTCCTTTCTTCGGGCATCTACATAGCTAGCCCCAACATATTTTCCTTGAAATGCTGTCTTAAAGAATTCCCAGGTAATACGATCAGCCTGAGTGCCTTCCCAAACAGTGAGCCACCACTGATACGCCTCGTCTCTTAGCAATGACACAACCCCTTTCAGTTTCTGCTCAGCTATGCAATCCAGATCGTCCATAATCCGCTCCACTGCCTCAAGCCAGTACTCCACCACACTTGGGGCTACACCCGAAATACCCCTAAAAACTTCAGCCCCATTCGATCTAAGTCGCTCGGATATCGACCCACCAGCTACCGTCCCAGTTCTTACCCCAACAACCCTTTTCAGAACTCGCAACATCGCTTGGGACAGAGCATCGTCCTCTCTCATTCGATCATGTGACCCAGCTTCAGTCACCGGTGATGCAGGTGCGTCCATTTCTGGCATATGTCCAGATGCCTCAGATACAACTCTAGCACCTCGGCCTCTGCCACGTCCACGTCTACCGCTTCCACGTCCTCTAGCGCTCATGTTTGCTAAGTCGATTTAATCTGATTACGAGTCTTATGAATCAGTATGCTATTCAATGTTTATTAAACAATGTTTTATGGAGTATAGGAAGCAAAGTTGTTTTCGCAAAACGTATCCTAAAGTCTCAATCTCTATAGTTTCAGCTCCTAAGCTAAAAGTTCTAGAGTATTTCTATTTTGTGGAGTCTTCTTACCATAGTCATACCACAATAATCATAAAATGAAAATAAAAACTTACTGACTTAGTGCCGGATACCCGTGGTGTCATACTTTCTCTAAAACATGTATATATAAATCGAATTTCAAATAGTTTTACGAAACATTATTGAACCCAAACCCCAGCCGAGTTTTGCAACCTGGCTCTAATACCATAAAATGTAACACCCCAAACCCGGCCCATACGGTATGACCGGATTCGGCATGTCACATGAAGAAAGTGTGTAAAGAACTAATGATTCCTACTAAAGTTGATGTTATTAGGTTATAGTTAAGAAAAACAAGTTTGATTATAAATATTCGATAAAAACAAAATATCACTAATCTCGAGAGGTTGATTGGTGAATCGAAAATCAAACTAGTGAACTTTAAAAAAAACCGTGACTTTTAAAAAAAGATGTTGATAATTCGAAGGAAAATCCAAGTTAAATTATTTGTACATATTTGTTATGAAATCTGTTTGTTAATCAATTTTGAAAAAAAATCGTTGTTTAAGATCTCAGAAAAATTCCCGTTTAAAACAATTCATGGAAAATAATAAGTATATCAAAACATAAAGCAAAATAAAAATATCAGAGGCCTTATTACAACTTTAAACCCAAAATAGTAAAAGTAACGAAATAAAGCGGAAAAGTAATTTACTAATGTTGAAAACATCATTCCTAAAGTATGGCCTCCACCGAAAGTTATCCATGGCCCCAAGTCCTCATTCATCGAGCATCACTGCAAGGATTAAGAAAGAAAGGGGGTGAGTTACAAGAACTCAATGCATAATCCCCTTACCATCATCCACCTGGGCCGAACCCGTATAGCAACATCTTGGGCCTAAGCCCATTTACATAATGATATTTAAAAGAAATGAATGCAACCCAACCCATCCATCCATCACACCCCCGACCAGCCAATCACACCTGTGGGGATCAAGTCAACCCACCCCGCCGCTCACACCAATTTGAAGTCAAGCTGCTAAAGTATATTATTTTTGTGGCCATGCCACCGAAATCATAATTAAGCACAATAATAAGCGAATTGTGGCTATGCCACCAGGCTACACTGCTCTCCATACAATTTTTCCCAACCCATGCAATATGTAAAGATGCAACATAAGAAAAGTATATCCACACATATAGCAACCATTATTCTAATGAAATATTTTGATGAATCGGCCCATTAAAGCACTTTGGTAAATCGGCCCACTAAGGCATTCTAGCAAATCGGCCCATTAAGGCATTTTGGTAAATCGACCCATAGGGGAATTTTCATAAAAAGAGCCCACTAAAGCTTTTTTTAGTAATTCGGCCCATAAGGGCATTTTTGTAATTTTACAAATTAATATCGATTTTGACAGATCTTAAAATTAACGTTGTTTAAGCAAGTTACTTGATTCTTGCCATATTACGGTTATTCTATTTTCCAACATGATGGTGAATCACGAATCTCTGAGATTTGGTGTGAGATTACACACACGACACAGTAAGGACTAAACCTTCTTGATCGTCGGCACCTTAGTATCGTGAACGACTATGATTTGCCTACTCACCGGAAGATGGTCCACAACTGGTGGAAAATCCCAAGCCGCCGATATCGCCCTACGTTTGAACTTGGGAGTAGAGATTGCAAGTCCACTCCCTTTTTGCCCTTCTATCGATTTTCCTTTAATAACGCTACCACTTGCCTCCATTGAAAGAGTCTCGATCAGAATAATACTACGATGAGAGAAAGTAGTTATCTAAGGAGAGGGTTTCGGCTTACCACTACTTCCAAAGGATCGACGAGTAGAGAAGATCGAGTGATTTAGTCCCTATAATAATTGATTAGTCAAATCTATCGATCCGTTTAGCAAAATAACCTAGTAGCGATATCGAATGGACTAAGAAGAGACTCCTTACCTTAATCGATGATGAACCCGATTCCCACCGATTCAACTAAGGAAGAAAGTGATCAACATGCAAGATGGAGGAGAGAGAATGGCTAGGAGGATTCGGCTACTTGGAAATAAAAGAATAAGCAAGATTTGGCCATCAAAAATATTGACTAACGAAAAAGAGAGAAGG
The DNA here is from genome assembly GCA_025698515.1 of Gossypium sturtianum. Classification (NCBI taxonomy): domain Eukaryota; kingdom Viridiplantae; phylum Streptophyta; class Magnoliopsida; order Malvales; family Malvaceae; genus Gossypium; species Gossypium sturtianum. The sequence goes on along the minus strand of CM046944.1, from coordinate 51,276,220 downwards.
GTTTAAGAAATGGTGAAAAAGAAAAGAAGAGATCGAAAAAGAGGTGTCGGGGAGTTTCGACCTACACTAAGGAAAAGATGAGCAAAATGGCTTGAGTGTTTCGGCAAACAAAGGAAAAGGATGGAAAAGAAGCACAAAAAATGTTCAAAAAGAGAGAAAAACTTTTTATGCACAAAACTTGTAAAAATGCTATAGGAAATTCGGCTCCCTAATTCCCCCTACCAAAACCGTAAGTCCCTAACACCAAAAAGATTATGGTTGACAAAATTTTCTTTCCCCAAGCACCTCCCAAAATTCGGCCAACAAATCCCCCCTTATCTCTTTCCTTTACTTCTTTCCTTTTTTTTCCCTTGATCTCATCCTTTCTCTTTTCCTTAGTCTTCTTTCCATCATTTGAAAGTCTTCCTTTCCTTCTATAGAGCCATGGTCGACACTTACCATCTTCCACCTGATTAGCACAAAAAAATATATATATATTTGCAATAGGTGAGATTCGAACTCCACCCCTTAAGCCCCTTCATGTGACGCCTCACCACTTTGCTACTAGCTCTTCTTGTGCTAGCAAAATACTCACTTGTTCTTTTAAGTCTTGACGTCACTTGCCTTCTCCCCCTTAAGTGCATAAACACAAAAATTATACCAAGGCCCAACTCAACCCCAAGCCTTCTTAGGGTCCCTAAACATACACAACTGACACTCTTAGCTAGCCTAACGCAAGGATAATGCAAAACATAAAATCCCGAATTTCAGGATGTTACAAAAATGTAAAGTTGTGAAATTTGATGAAAAATCCTGAATTTTTATGAATACATGTGCTGTAAATTTTGTGATGGAATTTTAGTTAGGCATGGAATAGGGAGTAAATTGCACAAATTTCATTTTCCGAGCCTAGGGACGAAATTGGAATTTATGGAAAAGTTAGGGGCAAAATGGTAATTTTTCCTAGGATATAAATTGAGTCCACTTGTATATGAAATGTGATAAATTGATGTTAAATTTACTCGTATAGATTCGAATAGACCAAATTCGGAGCTAAAATGAGGAAAAGAGGAAAATGTCGGATTAGTAGATTTAATGTACACAAACATTTGTCGAGGTAAGTTCGTGTAACTAAATTGTGTATATTTATATGCTAGAATTAAATGTTGTGTTTGTGAATTGTATAAATGCCATAATTATGTGAAATGATCACATATTCGTTAAAGCCCGATAAATGAAAGTGCTCGATCAATAATAATGCCCGATAAATGATAAATGATAAAAATATTACTTATGTACTCGAAATGAATGTAGAATGTGTCTATTTGAATTTTGTGAATATTATAAATGTATGAAATAATCACATGCCTAATAATGCTTGGAAAATGTCAAATTCCGTTTGAATAAATGGAAAATGCGATGGATATGTGATTTTCCAAATTGAATGAGGTCCTGCATTTGTTGCTGACGGAATTTAGCTTGGACGAGTAATTCCATTTACCTCATTATAAAAAGGATTTAGCCCGGACAGGTAATCCTGATATAAGTCCTCTCAAGCATATGTTATGGATTGGATTTAGCCTGGACGGGTAATCCAGATTAAGCTCTTTAGAGCATATGTCATGAAAAGGATTTAGCCTGAACTGGTAATCCTGACTAAGCTTTATTGAGTATATATATTGGAGACAGGATTTAGCCTGGACTGGTAATCCTATTGTATATATGTGTGGCTCAAGAGTGTACTCTCTGAAATAGTACTTTCTGGGTACCATTGGACATGAATTGACAGATCCTGATTTGTACACCTCGAATGTACTACTTGTGTATCCATCGATATTCTGAATAAATTCAACGGGTAAAAATCTTGACATGAGAAGATATGAATAACAAATGAGTTATTACACATATTCGCCTAAAATGCATGCAAATGATGATACATGACAATTGATATAAGAAAACATGAGATGATGATACTTGTACATGGAATTCATTTGATGAATATGTCATCCTTGATTATAGACTTGTACACTTTTAGTGTACTACTACTCGTGTGACATTGATATTTTGAGTAATATGAGTAAAGTTCTGATATGAAATAATCTGAACTCGAGATGAACTATTATGAAATTATACTTGTAGTATAAAGAGACGATTTATGCATGTTAAATGAACACATGTTGCGGAAAGCATATGTGCCTGGAAACTTGATTGTTGTTGAGCCCAAACATGTTTTGATGTTATTATGGAATATATGACCAACAAGGGCAATGAGGATATGTGTAGGGCTTGAGGTCAAATTGAATGAATGTGCCTTACATAGTTACCTCAAAATAGAATGAATGGTAAGTTAAGTACCATGTTATACGAACTTGCTAAGCATGTAATGCTTACTTAGTTTTATTTCTCTGCTTTATAGTTAATCAGAAGCTCGTTGGATTGGAAGCTTGGCGAAAATCACTCACACTATCCACCGGCCCATGTCGGTATATTGTGGTAAATCAATTATGGTTATAATGGCATGTATAGGTTATATTGGCCATATTGGCATGTAAATGTAAATGATTATTGTAATCTAGCCATTGGAATGGCTAGTTATGATTATTTTTTGGTACATGTATATATATGTATTAAGTTTATTTTATGGAGATAACATAAGTGTTTGTTATTGATTGATTGAGAAATGTTAAATGAGTATGCTTCTAAAAGGTAGGATTAAAAGCATGAATGCATGTAACAATATATCATATTAGATGTTATGAATTGCTTGAATTCAATGCTTGGATTGGTTGGTATTTGGATGTAAGTTGGTGCAGGAACTTGGTAAAAATTTTGGGAGAGAAATGAAGCTAGAAATGTGTAACACCCCTAACCCGTATCTGTCGCCGGACTAGGGTTACGAAGCATCATCGAAGCAGATAAAACTCAAAACAGGCATATAATTTTTTTTAACATTTCATGTACTCATACTTTGCTTACCAATCACAACTAGCAGATATATTTTGAAACATTTAAACAGATTCATTTGCATATTTTGTCAATACAAATTTCATATCACAATAATAAAACAAAAACCATTCACATCACATCTAACACCTATCTTAAATTTATAACATAATGAATCATCATTTTATAAAGTCCAAATAAATAAACATCACTTTTAAAAATATATACTCTAATATGCAACATAACCAATCCACATATGTCTCATCATTTTAATATATCTTATCTCAAATATAATTGCACTTTATAACCAAATTTTATAACTACATGTTATAGACATAATGATAATAATAACCCAAAAGTCGAACTTACCATATACTAATGCATAACATATTAAACTTTAAACTTTAACCCTATGTGTTAATATATCACATAAAATACAACCCTAATCATCAATATAATGCGATTACCAATACTCATGTAATAGCCGAATATACCTAGTTAACTACAAGCCAATTTCTTTAAATATGAAAACTCTACTTAGCCTTTCAAGTACATGCCATAACCGTACATATATAATATATCAGAATTAAACAAAACATGCACTTATACACATATAACATACTTACTATTACTAGCCCACACACATACATTTAATTTAATATCTTTCATTACAAATACATTTGACACTTAATTCAGCACATATTAATTCATCACCAATGCACAACAATTATAAACATCTAACATAAGTTTAAACCAAATTATTAAACTGAACATACACGTCATTTAATCAACACAATTTAATATGTCAAAAGCCATAAGACCAATCTTTACCTATCAATATATATATATATATATATGCCATATCCGAATTTATATCCTAACAAGCCAAACATACCTTACCTATATATATATATATCATACTTTCTTATATCAACCTATACACAAACAACTTAATTTTATCTAAAAATTATACATTCAGCATATAATTTACTTAACATTAACTTATACCACATTCAAATATGAATAAGCAAAATCTCCATTTTGACTAGTAATGACCATATGCTTCAATACCAAACTCACAAAAAAGAGATAAGCCATTTTCGCATGGCTATATATATACATGCCCAAAATCAAACTCAAACATTTCGTTTATGCTATACATACCATAAGCCCAAATTCAACTTAACAAAATACCGAAAGAAACAGTCGATAGTGTGATAGGCTTTGCTGATGATCCCCGAGCTCGTAACGAATCCAAAATCTATAAAACAGAAATCGACAAAGAAACACGAAGTAAGCTATTTAAGCTTAGTAAGTCAATAGCAAAGTAAAGTCAATTAACTTAGCAAAATCGCACATACAAAATTTATATCAAGTAACACTTTATACATAATAATAAATAATTACTCAAATCTCAAATCAAAGTCACATAATATACTCTTTGGTCGATTACACATAATTGAAGCTTATACACTATTCTCATGTTTACGCATTAACTTCCGAACAAATATAATGGACATATAACTTACCTTTCACTTCTCAATATAGATATAAAATACGTACCTGAGTTCTTTTAATTTAAATATCACATTGGCCTTCACTTACACATTCCCGTTGAACCATTCGGAATATAAATGGATACGCGGATAGTCGGAAGCTCGTACAAGGCCAACGTCCCAGACGTGGTCTTACATGTAATCACATATCGATGTCACTGTCCCAGACAGCGTCTTACACATAAACACAAACCGATGCCAACGTCCCAGACGTGGTCTTACTCGGTAACACATAACGGATATCCTATGTCATGACATATGTATCCTATCTATTCCTAAGGTTCGTACGGGGCTTACGGACGTCGAAATTCGATCGAATCAAGCTCGGAATATAGCCAATCACCATAATCACATTTGGCCATAGCATATGAAACACCCCAAACCCGGCCCACGAGCCCAGACCGGATCTGGTATGTTCCTCGAGTTGAACGTTTTAATTTCATGTTTATTACTTGGAAAATTTGGGGTGGTTTTATAAAAATACCGAGTTGTTTTGGGGTTAATCTTTAATTTGAAAATCGTTTGTGTAGGTGTCTAAACATTTAAAATTTATTTTTTTAGTAAACCATTTAACCTTGATTTAACCTTAATCGAATTGTAATAAAATCAAATAAAAATGCATGCATAAATGATTTCATACTAGTGGCCTTATTACATCAAAGCAAAACCCAAAATAAATTGAAATGCTAGAAACAATAAATACCCAAAATAAAATAAATTATGTGCTGAGAATGGCCACCACTGTGCTCCCGCCGACCCGGTCCATCACTGAGTGTCACCTGAAAAATATTCCCCAACGGGGTGAGTCAAACAGACTCAATGTGTACAGCCAACACTAAATCCCAATAATTTAGGCATATCGGTTCATACATGTGCATATAATTAAATAATAAAATGATGCAAACCCGAACCCAAACCTAGATGCCATCCGCTACACATCACCCATACCACCCTGCACACCGTGGGGACTACTAAGTCAACCCTCCATCCGCTACACATCATCGAAGGCAGTCGCTGCAGACGACTAGCACATAGCCCTTATAAATTCGTGGCATAGCCACCAGATAATATATTTTGTGACATAAGTCACCACATTCAGTTATTGTGACATGAGTCACCATATTCGGATTATGTGACCGAAGTCACCACATTCAGATATTGTGGTATAAAACCACCACATTCACTTCCCCTTTCATATTCACCCATATGCCCCATGTCATACAAACATGCATTATCATGCCAAGTTCTTTACTCAAATTCTTATAATTTCACATAGGTGCCATAATAGATATTTATCATATTCTACTCATAGTAGGAGTAGGAAAACGTACCTGAGTACTTTGTACCATAGCATGGTACCTTAGCCATTTCTTTCACATTCTTATTAACATATTTAATAAAACATAACTATACATCTATTGAGAAATAGTGTGGGGTACACACCTGTTATACTTAGCTAGTTTATAGAAATCCCGAACAACCCGATCTAGCGCTTTAGATCTTTAATTCCTATATTCGGCCAACCCTAAATGTGTTAGTAAAAAGACATTCGGCTAACACTCAATCACTTCATAAGTTAGTTTCGACTTTTAAACATTTAAGAAACAGATCGAAATTCCTAACTATGGCCTTGGCCGAATGTACATATGTACTTACCTTGCGAATCTTAAATCCCGAAAAGTGCTACTTAGTTATGAAGGTGTCGAAATCCTACAGAGCACATGTTAGATCCAGTTCTAACATTAAATCACAATAAGTGGCCCTTTGCCGAATATCACATAACTCACCTTGGATATTGAAATCTCGAAACCTCCTTATAGTCGACTAGAGGCGAATCCCCGAAATCTTCTTGAGTTTCACCACAAGGTAATAATGGAATCAGTCCTTAACTTTCGGCTAAATAAAAAGAAATAGAAAATCGAATGGCACTTGGTCTTACCCTTAATGTTGAAGTCGACAGTATTCCTTCCTAACACCACTTGAGAGATTCGGCTATAGGCTATGTAATGCTCAACAAGTTTCGGCTTTTAAAAATTATGAAAAGGAAAAGAGGAGGATTGATAATGGGGATTCGGCTTCAATGGAAGAGTATGGGACTTGGGGAGGAATCGGCAATGGTGATCTCTAAGGAGAAGAAGATTTCGGCTAGCAAAGAGAACTTTGGGAAAAAGAAGAGAAGTAAAATTCGGCCAAGAAAGGGATGAGAGAATAAAAAGAAAACAAAAGAAAAAGTTGAATATCTGCTGATAATTTCGGCTACACTAGCTTATCCTTGTTATTCTCCTATTTTCCTCTTCTCTTACTTATTCAAAATAGTTCAAAAATAAATCAGCATTTATCCAACGCTTTAGTAGAAATTTTAAAAAGAATTCAACCTCCCTTAAACTCCTCCCACAGCTCTCCTTGCCGTCCATCACCTCTTCCCTTTGGTGCAATAATAAACTCCCATTTGCTTCCCTTGTGATTCAAACCTAAGCCCCCTTTACACTGATTATGGCGTCACTTACAGAGGCTTTAAGTGACGCCTCCAAGCCACTTAGACAAGCCCATTTCTGTGTCATATTTCCCCTACATTTTCTCTTAAGGCCTATCAGGCCTAGCTCCCTCTTTTTAAACTTAAAAACTTAATATTTCTAAGGCATTTCTTTACACACTAAGGTTCACAAAATTCACAAAATTCATAGAACACATTCACCGTTCACATAGACATGCTATTCCATATAATTAAACAAAATGCATAGGCCATAATTCCCGGGATATTACAGTTTTACCCCCTTAAAATAATTTCGTCCTCAAAATTACCTGGCTAAAACAAGTGAGGGTATTGCTGTCGCATTGCTTCTTCTGGCTCCCACGAAGCTTCTTCCGATCCATGATTATGCCATAACACTTTGACTAGAGGAACTGACTTCCTCCGTAACACTTTCACATATTGTTCCAATATCTGAATCGTCTCTTCTTCGTAGGACAAATCTGGCCTTAGCTCGACCTCTTCAACCGGAACTACATGAGATGGATCCGATCGATAACGACGTATCATGGATACATGGAATACGTCGTGCATATGTTTCAACTCCGGTGGCAACTCTAACTGGTATGCCACTGGTCCAACTCGCTTCAATACTCGATAAGGCCCTATAAACCTTGGACTTAGCTTCCCTTTTCGACCAAACCTCATTACCTTCTTCCAAGGCGAGACTTTAAGAAACACTTGATCTCCCACATCAAATTCTATCTCCTTCCGTTTAAGGTCTGCGACGACTTACGTCTATCGGATGCCTCCTTCAACCGCGTGCCGAATTACCTCAACCTTCTCTTGATTCTCGCCACAATCTCTGGACCCAAAACTCGACGCGTTCCCTAATTTCGTCCAACACGTAGGAGTTTGACTCCCGACCATACAACGCTTCATACGGTGCCATCCGAATCACCGGCTTGATAGTTGTTGTTGTATGCAAATTCCGCTAACGGAAAATATTCTTCCCAACTTCCTCTCAAGTCTATCACACGACCTCTCAAAGATATCTTCCAACACTTGGATTACTCGTTTGATCGCCCGTCCGATTGTGGATGAAAAGCCGTAGTGAAATCCAATTTAGTGCCCAACGCTGATGTAGAGCCTTCCAAAACCGAGGCGTAAACCTTGGATCCCTATCTCGAGATAATTGAAACCGGCACTCCATGCAACCTTACAATCTCTCGCCACATATAACTTTGCCAACTTCGCAAAGAATAATCAACTCTTCTTCGGGATGAAATGCGCGGACTTTGTCAATCGGTCCACTATCACCCATACCGAGTCCTTCTTAGTAGGCGTAAGGAGAAACCCACTAACGAAGTCCATGGTAATTCTCTCCCACTTCCATCGCGGAATCATTATCGGTTGAAGCAATCGACGGAACTTGGTGTTCAAAGCTTAACTTGTCGACACGTTAAGCACTTGCCGACAAATTCTCGTAACTTCCTTCTTCGCACTGTGCCACCAAAACTGTTCCCTTAGATCCTCTGTACAATTTAGTACCTCCGGGATGCATAGCATAGGGGCTACCATGCGATTCTGAAGAATCCATCGCCTTAACTCCTTGTTCCTCGGCATACGGACCTTACCCTTAAAACACAACACTCCTTCGTTATTAATACCATAATCTTCCAACTCTCCACTCTGCACTTGCTGCAACTTAGCACTTAAGTCCTCATCCACTAACTGACTTTCCTTTACCTCATTCAGCCATGACGGCTTAACTTGCAACTCTGCCAGCAGACTTCCATCGTCATACAAGCTCAGATGTGCAAACATTGCCCTCAGATCCGACACCACTTTCTGACTTAGGGCATCTGCCACTACATTTGCCTTGCCCGGATGATACTCTATGGAACAATCATAATCCTTCAGTAATTCCACCCACCTTCGCTGTCTCAAGTTCAACTCCTTCTGAGTCAGCAGATACTTAAGGCTCTTGTGGTCCGTGTAGATCACTGACTTTTCTCCATAAAGGTAGTGCCTCCACATCTTAAGAGCGAAAACCACTGCCGCCAGTTCCAAGTCATGCGTCGGGTAGTTAACCTCGTGAGGCCTTAGTTGTCGAGCCGCATAAGCTACCACCTTCCCATCTTGCATCAGTACGCAACCCAAGCCTGTATGGGAAGCGTCACAATACACCACGAAATCCTTTCCCGCCTCGGGTTGAATCAAACCGAGCTTGGTCAAAAACCTCTTAAGCTTCTCAAAGCTCTCCTGCTTATCTGTCCAAACGAAAGGTACCTCCTTTCTCAACAGCTTTGTCAAAGGTGCGGCTATTGAAGAAAATCCTTCCACAAACCTTCTGTAGTAGCCTGCCAATCCCAAGAAACTGCGAACCTCAGCCACAGACTTAGGTGGTTTCCAATCTAGTACTGCCTCAATCTTCCTAGGATCCACCATTATCCCTTCTGCAGACACCACATGCCCTAAGAATGCAACCTCCTTAAGCCAAAACTCGCACTTGCTGAATTTGGCATATAGCTTCTTCTCCCTTAACATTTGCAACACTTTTCAGAGATGCTCGTCATGTTCTTCCTCAGACTTGGAGTATACTAGGATATCGTCGATGAACACAACGACGAACCGATCCAAGTTGGGTTGAAAAACCCGGTTCATCATATCCATGAACGCGACTGGGGCATTCGTCAACCCAAACGGCATTACTACGAACTCATAGTGTCCGTATCTTATTCGAAAGGCTGTCTTATGAATATCTGCTTCCTTCACCTTAAGCTGATGATATCCAGACCGTAAATCTATCTTCGAGAATACCGCTGCCCCCTTAAGCTGATCGAACAAGTTGTTTATCCTTGGCAAAGGGTACTTGTTCTTGATGGTCAGCTTATTCAGCTGACGATAATCTATGCACATACGTATAGTCCCATCTTTCTTCTTCACAAACAAGACCGGTGCTCCCCATGGAGACACACTGGGTCGAATGAACCCACGATCAAGCAACTCTTGGATTTGAGCCTTGAGCTCAACCAACTCCCTCGGTGCCATTCTATACGGAGCGATAGATACTGGCGTCGTTCCAAGCAGCAAATCAATTCCAAACTCCACCTCCCTGTCCGGGGGTATTCCAGGTAACTCCTCCGGAAAGACATCCACAAACTCCTTTACTATTCTAACTCCACTAACACCCTCTTCATTTGCATCCAACGCACTGACGAAAGTCAAAAATGCCTTGCACCCTTTTCGAACCATCTTATCAGCTTTCAGTGCTGAAACTACATTAGACAAGTAGTTTCTTCTTTCTCCTATCATAATTACCTCCTCATCCTCCGGGGTCCTTAACTCCATTCGTTTAGCTGCACAATCCAATATAGCTCGGTGTTCTACAAGCCAGTCCATGCCAAGTAAGAGATCGAATTCTCCGAAGGGTAGTTCCATTAAGTCGGCAGGGAAAATCACTCCTTGAATCTCTAGAGGTACACTCCGAAAGATCTTATTCACCACTACAGTTTGACCTAGTGGGCTCACTACAGTCATCTCTTTACTAGAAAGTTCAGAGTCTATGCCTAGTGTTTCAACTACACTATTAGCAACATAAGAATGGGTCGAGCCCACATCAATCAAAGCAAAATAAGGCTTGCCCGATATAAGGAACGTACCAGTTATGACGTCCGGTGCGTCTCCGTCCTCCCTTCGACGAACCGCATACACTAGACCCCATTGTCTTGCTCTGCATTACCAACACCTCTTCCGGTGTTCCACGTCCTCTTCCAAAACCATTACCTCGCCATTCGGACCACGACCCCGCTGAGGTCTGTGGCCCACCTCTACGGCTGATTACCATTACGCCTCGCTGGTCGTGCCCCGCGTCTATTTTTATCTGATGACCTCCTTAATCATGTGGTCCTTAGACCCAAACTTAAAACATCCTCCCGTTTTCTTCCAACACTCTCTAGGTGCCTCTTCCCACACCGATCACAAGCACGACATCGCCTCCAATAGCAACTCACGACCTCGCGCCCATCAACTCTAGGCCTCTTTTGAGCATTTCCGCACGATCACGACGATCCGAATCCTCTCTTACGTCTATTCCGATCGACGCCCTCACCGAGTCCTTAACTCCTTCGGCCACTTTAGCCTTCTCCACTAATACGGTAAATTCCCGCTCCTCTGCGGAGCTATCAACAACCTTAGGTCATCCCTAAGTCCGTCCTCAAACCGGACACACCGCTCATGCTCCATAGCCACTATCCTCGAGCATACCGACTCACCTTAAGAATTCGACCTCGTGATCTCGCCACGGATTTGTTCCCTTGAACCACCCGGAAATGCTTTCTCTCGTGCATCAATATAATGGTACCAACATACTTCTTCCGATACGCCGCCTTAACATATTCCCAAGTAAGATCCTCAGCTGTGGCACCATCCCGGACTGTGAGCCACCATTGATATGCTTCGTCGCGAAGTAGTGCCACCATCCCTTTCAGTTTCTCCTCAGTAGTTAAATCGAGCTCATCCATAATTCGCTCGGTTGCCTCCAACCAATACTCAACCGTACTGGGCGCTACACCACGAAACACCTTAACTCCGTTGGCTCGAAGCCGCTCGGGTACAGATTTCCGAGCTCCCATATTTCCTCCTGCTCCAGCCACCATTTCAAGAACTCGCAGCATTACTCGCGAGCATCGCATCATCCCCGTCCCGATCTTGTCGCTCAATGCCAAGAACCGGTGGTGGTGGTGTGGTACCTCATTCTCGGACCTTGACCGGACCTAACGGTTCCGATACGGCCATTCTGCCTCTACCACGTCCTTGCACATTACGACCACGTCCCCTAGAACTCATGTCTACGATCGCGCTTTAATCGAATAAAGAAATTTTATGCATTAGTATTTTGTTCCAACTGATTATCCGCGCAGAAATTTTATGAAAGAAGTTTAGAAGTAGTTCTTTCGATCGATCAAAGTTTCAAGTCTTCTATCCTAATTTAAAGGAGCACATTCATTCAACACACATTCATCATTCAAACATTTTCGTCCTATTCCTATCCCAGGGGTATTTTCGTCATTTCACCTACAGGGGTATTTTGGTAATAAATCGGGGTCAATTTAAAAATTTGTAAATCAAGGGTAATTTTGTAAATTTTCCAATTCAGGGTTCCTTGGTGATTTTATGAAATAAGGGTATTTCGGTAATTTTTTTTTCCAAACTAGGGTGGCTGGTCCCTTTCGGGTTTTAATTATAGGGTTTAGCCCATCAACGAGTCCTCATAACTAGGGTGAATAGTCACCACGCACTGTAGGATTCCAGCGAAGAGGAGGTGAGTCGCTAGGACCGCTTAAATACCAAGCTCTCCTGAATCCACTCCTAGGCATGCGTGTCGCCTATTGCCACACCCTAACTCGACTAAGGTGAGCAGTCACTACGCACTGTAGGATTCAACAAGAGGAGATGAGTCACTAAGACCGCTTAAATACCAAGCTCTTCCGGATCCAATCCTAGACATGCGCACGATGGTTACCACACCTAGTCTTGTGGCTCGTTAACGGGTTTGTTTAGTGAAATTAAGTCTTATGAAAGTTTAAGAAGTGGTTTAAACTAAGCCTATAGTCCATCGAGTCTATTTAAACTAGTCTACGTCCCATAAAGCCCATAAAGCCCACATGTATATCACACAATGGTTTAGGGTACTTACAGCGGACTTGGGTCTGAGACTTAGGTGCCATGGCTTTGAGCCAATGCACTGTTATCCTTTAAAAGCCCATTTTTAGAAAACATTTTGGAGCCCAAAAACCACAGAGCCGAGTTTTGAACCTGGCTCTGATACCAAACTGAAACACCCCAAACCCGGCCCACGAGCCCAGACCAGATCTGGTATGTTCCTCGAGTTGAACGTTTTAATTTCATGTTTATTACTTGGAAAATTTGGGGTGGTTTTATAAAAATACCGAGTTGTTTTGGGGTTAATCTTTAATTCGAAAATCGTTTGTGTAGGTGTCTAAACATTTAAAATTTATTTTTTTAGTAAACCATTTAACCTTGATTTAACCTTAATCGAATTGTAATAAAATCAAATAAAAATGCATGCATAAACGGTTTCATACTAGTGGCCTTATTACATCAAAGAAAAACCCAAAATAAATTGAAATGCTAGAAACAATACTGATCCAAAATAAAATAAATTGCGGTTTGAGCATGGCCACCACTGTGCTCCCGCCGACCCGCCCATCACCGAGTGTCACTGAAAAATATTCCCAACGGGTGAGTCAAACAGACTCAATGTGTACAGCCAACACTAAATCCCAATAATTTAGGCATATCGGTTCATACATGTGCATATAATTAAATAATAAAATGATGCAAACCCAACCCAAACCTAGATGCCATCCGCTACACATCACCCGTACTCAACTCGCACACCGTGGGGACTACTAAGTCAACCCTCCATCCGCTACACATCATCGCCGAAGGCGATCGCTACAAACGACTAGCACATCGCCCTTATAAATTCATGGCATAGCCACCGGATAATATATTTTGTGACATAAGTCACCACATTCGATTATTGTGACATGAGTCACCACATTCGGATTATGTGACCAAGTCACCACATTCAGATATTGTGGTATAAAACCACCACATTCACTTCCCCTTTCATATTCACCCATATGCCCCATGTCATACAAACATGCATTATCATGCCAAGTTCTTTACTCAAATTCTTATAATTTCACATAGGTGCCATAACAGATATTTATCATATTCTACTCATAGTAGGAGTAGGAAAACGTACCTGAGTACTTTGTACCATAGCATGGTACCTTAGCCATTTCTTTCACATTCTTATTAACATATTTAATAAAACATAACTATACATCTATCGAGAAATAGTGTGGGGTACACACCTGTTATACTTAGCGAGTTTATAGAAATCCCGAACAACCTGATCTAGCGCTTTAGATCTTTAATTCCTATATTCGGCCAACCCTAAATGTGTTAGTGAAAATCCATTTGGCTAACACTCAATCACCTCATAAGTTAGTTTCGGCTTTTAAACATTTAAGAAACAGATCGAAATTCCTAACTATGGCCTTGGCCGAATGTACATATGTACTTACCTTGCGAATCTTAAATCCCGAAATGTGCTACTTAGTTATGAAGGTGTCGAAATCCTACAGAGCACATGTTAGATCCAGTTCTAACATTAAATCACAATAAGTGGCCCTTTGCCAAATATCACATAACTCACCTTGGATATTGAAATCCTGAAACCTCCTTATAGTCGACTAGAGACGAATCCCGAAATCTCCTTCAGAGTTTCGGCCACAAGGTAATAATGGAATCAGTCCTTAACTTTCGGCTAAATAAAAAGAAATAGAAAATCGAATGGCACTTGGTCTTACCCTTAATGTTGAAGTCGACAGTATTCCTTCCTGACACAACTTGAGAGATTCGGCTATAGGCTATGTAATGCTCAACAAGTTTCGGCTTTTGAAAATTATGAAAAGGAAAATAGGAGGATTGATAATGGGGATTCGGCTTCAATGGAAGAGTATGGGACTTGGGGAGGAATCGGCAATGGTGATCTTTAAGGAGAAGAAGATTTCGGCTAGCAAAGAGAACTTTGGGAAAAAGAAGAGAAGTAAAATTCGGCCAAGAAAGGGATGAGAGAATAAAAAGAAAACAAAAGAAAAAGTTGAATATCTGCTGATAATTTCGTCTACACTAGCTTATCCTTGTTATTCTCCTATTTTTCCTCTTCTCTTACTTATTCAAAATAGTTCAAAAATAAATCAGCATTTATCCACTGCTTTAGCCGAAATTTTAAAAAGAATTCAACCTCCCCTTAAACTCCTCCCACAGTCTCCCCTTGCCGTCCATCACCTCTTCCCTTTGGCGCAATAATAAACTCCCATTTGCTTCCCTTGTGATTCAAACCTAAGCCCCCTTTACACTGATTATGGCGTCACTTACAGAGGCTTTAAGTGGCGCCTCCAAGCCACTTAGACAAGCCCATTTCTGTGTCATATTTCCCCTACATTTTCTCTTAAGGCCTATCAGGCCTAGCTCCCTCTTTTTAAACTTAAAAACTTAATATTTCTAAGGCATTTCTTTACACACTAAGGTTCACAAAATTCACAAAATTCACAAAATTCATAGAACACATTCACCGTTCACATAGACATGCTATTCCATATAATTAAACAAAATGCATAGGCCACAATTCCCGGGATATTACAGCATAAATAATTCAAATAATTCATTTCAATTATGTAACAAATATATATTCATAAATATAACAACATTTAAATGCTTATTGACTTACCTCGGATGTCGTCGACTATTAAATCGGCTACTCGACCACTTTCGTCTTTCCCCGATCAAATTCTGATTTCTTTAATTCTTGATCTAAACATATTCAAATTAAGCTTATTTAAACACCAATACACTCAATTTAGCCTAAAAACACATAAATGGGCAAATTATAATTTTGCCCCTAACATTTTACACTTTTTACAATTTAGTCCTTTTTGCACAAAACACAAATTACACAAAATTTGACCACACTTCTTTAGGGCTGAATATTCATAGCATTATTACAAGCTCATACATTTCATTTATTTTGCATTTTAATCCCTTAAAAATTTATTTTTGCAATTTAGTCCTAATTACTCAATTTCATCAAAAATTCAAAGACAAAACTTGTTAATCTAACACATATAATTCATATTTCATCATCAAACATCAAAAACCACAAGGTATCATTAATGGCAAAACACAAAATCATCATCATTATCAAAAATTAAGACATGGGTTTTGTTCATTTCTAAGCAACGATCTCAAAAACGTAAAAATTATCAAAAACCGAACAAAACACATACCTAAATTCAAGCTCCAAGGTACCGAAATAAGCTAGGTTTTCTTCCTTTTTCTTTCTTCAACTTTCGGCCAACTTAAAAAGATGATAACTCATCTTTTGTTTCATGTTATTTTAACATATAATATAAATTATAATTGGTTTACTATTTTACCCTTTTTAAATTAAATAATTTTAACATATAACTTAAGGTCATTTAAGTCCATTTCCGCCCACTATCTTTTAAAATGGGCTAATTGCCCTTTAAGGACCCCATATTAAAAAGCCACTATCGAATTGGCACTTTACACTTTAGTTTGTAACTTTTTTATTTTACGCGATTAAGTCCTTTTATTTTATCGGACACCTAAACGACAAAATTAAGTCACGAAAATTTAACACAAAAAAATTCACATATAATAAACCCGGAAAATAATTTTAAAATATTTTTTTTGAACTCAGATTTGTGGTCCCGAAACTACTATTCTGATTAGGGTCAAAATCAGGCTGTTACAACTCTCCCCCTTAGAGATTTTCGTCCCCGAAAATCTTACCGGTGAATAGGTTTGGATAACGCTCTTTCATTGTATCCTCTAACTCCCAAGTTGCCTCCTCAACACCATGCTTTTGCCACAATACTTTAACTAACAGAATTTTCTTATTTCTCAATTCTTTTATCTCACGAGCCAAAATATGAATCGGTTCCTCTTCATATGACATATCAGGCTGAATCTCGACCTCTGTCGGACTAATCACATGTGAAGGATCAGATCGATATCTACGAAGCATCGAAACATGAAATACATTATGAATCTTTTCTAGCTCAGGTGGTAATTGCAAACTATAAGCAACCGGCCCGATACGCTCTATGATCTCATACGGTCCAATGAATCTCAGACTCAGCTTGCCTTTACGATCGAATCTAAGTACTTTCTTCCACGGTGAAACTTTCAAAAAACACTTAATCTCTGATCTGAAACTCAATATCTTTACGTTTCAAATCTGCATATGACTTTTGACAATCTGATGCAGCTTTCAAACTATCACGGATCACTGCCACTTTCTGTTCAGTTTCTTTTATCAAGTCAACCCCGTGTATCTTATTTTCACTGAATTCGGTCCATTACAATGGTGTACGACATTTACGACCGTATAAAGCCTCGGAGGGTGCCATCTTGATACTAGATTGAAAGCTATTATTATAAGCAAATTCAATCAGAGGTAAGTATCGTTCCCACGTACCTTCGAACTCAAGGATGCAACATCTCAACATATCCTCAAGTATCTGAATGATTCGTTCGGACTGACCATCTATTTGCGGATGAAAGGCCGTACTAAAGTGTAGTTTCATACCTAAAGCATCATGCAGTTTCTTCCAAAACCGCGATGTAAATCTCGGGTCTCGGTCCGAAACAATAGAAATAGGCACACCATGTAATCTCACAATCTGAGAAACATATAACTCAGCCAATTTATCAAGTGAATAATCTGTGCGAACCGAAACAAAATGAGCAGATTTGGTCAATGTATCTACAATAACCCAGATTGCATCTTTCTTGCTCGGTGTCAACGGTAGACCAGATACAAAATCCATCGTGACTCTGTCCCATTTCCACTCGGGTATCATAATCGGCTGAAGTAATCCAGAAGGTACCTGATGCTCGGCTTTTACTTGTTGACAGACTAAGCATTTCGAAACAAAGTCAGATATGTCTTGTTTCATACCAAGCCACCAATAGAATTGTTTCAGATCATTATACATTTTTGTGCTACCCGGATGAACAGATAATCGGCTGTTATGAGCTTCATTCAAAATCATCTGAATCAATTCTGAATTCCTCGAAACACATATTCGATCTTTGAACTTCAAGCAGTCATTCTCATCAATTCGAAACTCTGATTCAACATTAATTTCACACTGAGCTTGTTTTACCAACAAATCTTTATCAACTTTCTAGGCATCACCAATTTGTTGAACAAACAACGGTCTTGCTTTTAATTCGGCTACTATCGAACCATCATCAGACATAACCATATGCGCGTTCATTGCACGTAGAGCAAATAATGACTTTCGGCTTAAAGCATCAGTAACAACATTAGCCTTTCCCGGATGGTAGTTAATCACTAACTCATAATCTTTTAACAGCTCTAACCATCGACGTTGTCTCAAACTCAAATCTTTCTGAGTCATCAAATACTTCAAGATTTTATGATTAGAATAGACATGGAATTTCTCACCAAAAAAATAATGACGCCAAATTTTCAACGCAAACACAATAGCTGCTAGCTCCAAATCATGTGTTGGATGGTTCTTTTCATGTGGTTTCAGCTGTCTCGAGGCATAAGCTATAACCTTGCCTTCCTGCATCAAAACACAACCCAGACCATTCAAAGATGCATCACTATATATTATTGGAGCTTCGGTCAAAAGAGCTTTCAACTGATCAAAACTTTTCTGACACCTCTCTGACCACTCGAACTTAACATCTTTCTGTAATAGCTTTGTCAACGGTGTAGCAATCATAGAGAAACCCTTCACGAACCGTCTATAGTAACCAGCAAGTCCCCGAAAACTTCAGACTTTTGAAACATTTTTCAGTGGTTTCCAGTCAAGTATAGCTGAAATTTTGCTCGGATCAACCCTGATACCTGATGCTGATACAACATGGCCTAGAAAACTGACTTCATGTAACCAAAATTCACACTTACTAAACTTTGCATACAATTGTTTATCTCGCAAAGTCTGTAGCACAAGTATCAGATGCTCAGCATGCTCGGTTTCATCTCGAGAGTAGATCAGAATATCATCTATAAACACTACCACAAACCGATCCAAAAACTGTCTAAAAATCTAATTCATCAGATCCATGAAAATAGCTGGTGCATTAGTAAGTCCGAAAGGCATAACTAGAAACTCGTAGTGTCCGTACCTCGTCCAGAAAGTAATCTTTGGCACATCAGAATCTTTAACTCGCAACTGATAGTATCCCGATCTCAAATCTATCTTTGAAAACATTGTATCCCCTTTCAACTGATCAAACAGGTCGTCAATTCTTGGTAACGGATACTTGTTCTTTATGGTCACTTTATTAAGTTGCCTGTAGTCAATACACATTCTCATAGTTCCGTCTTTCTTTTTCACAAACAAAACTGGTGCGCCCCAAGGAGAGAAACTCGGTCGTGCAAATCCCTTATCTATCAACTCTTGCAACTGTGCTTTCAATTCTCTTAATTCTGTAGGTGCCATCCTGTACGGAGCTATAGAAATCAGAGTCGTCCCCGTCACTAATTCAATCCCAAACTCAATTTCTCGAATAGGTGGCAAACCCAGTAATTCTTCAGGGAACACATCTGGATACTCACATACAACAGGTACTAATTCAATCTTCTTTTCTGTCACTTTAGAATCAAGCACATAAGCAAAATAAGCTTCACAACCCTTTCTCACATATTTCTGAGCTGTCATAGAAGTTATCACTGCTGGTAAACCATTCAGATCATTAGATTCAATCCGAATAATCTCATCATTCTGACATCGCAAATCAATAGTCTTCTGTTTACAGTTCACGATAGCATCATGCAGAGTTAACCAGTCCATACCCAGAATTATATCAAACTCATCAAATGGAAACAACATCAAATCAGCTGGGAAACATGAATCTCGAATCATCAACGGACAATTTTTGCATATTTTATCAACCAAGACACACGGCCTAAGGGGTTCGACATTTTAATTACAAACTCGATGAGACTCAACGGTAAAGTCTTCATCGAACACCAAAGTCTCACACACATAGGAATGAGTTGAACCAGGATCAATCAAGGCAATAACATTAGTATCATAAAGAGTAAAAGTACCAGTAATGACATCTGGGGATGAAGCCTCCTCACGTGCGCGTATGGCATAAGCTCTGGCTGGTGCGCGAGCCTCTGATCTAACAGCTGAATCTTTAGTCCCTCTCTGGCTGCCACTCACAGTACCCGTATTTTTGGGTGGTCTACCTCGAGCTGCAGTATTACCCGATCTAGTATTCTGAACTAGACTTTGATCAACTATCTCTGGACACTCCCGAATAAAATGATCTCTGGATCCATATTTAAAACAGGCTCTATCATGCAATCTGCAACTGTCGGGATGTCATTTACCACAATGTTCACACTCGGGTTGATTTGATCTGACATTACCCACACTAGCCACAGAGGTAGCTCTCGAGCTCGTAGGTGGTCTATCTCGATTTCGTCTAAAATGGCTCGCAGTATTCTTCAAATGGCTAGTATCATCTCGGAATTTCTTTGAGGTCGACTGAAATGGCTTACTGAATGATCTTTTATGAGAATCTCTGGCTTCAGAATCAGCTTTTCTTTTCTCTTTCCCGAGCTCCTCAGCTTTACAGGCTAGCTCAACAAGTACCACGAACTCTTTTATCTCTAATATGCCAACTAACAGTTTAATGTCTTCATTCAGCCCATCTTCAAATCTCTTGCACATAATAGCTTCAGATGAAACACACTCTCTGGCATATCTGCTGGGTCTAACAAATTTCCGCTCATATTTTGTCACCGTCATCTGTCTATGTTTCAGTTCAAGAAATTCTTTACGTTTCTGATCAATAAACCTCTGGCTGATATATTTCTTACGGAACTCCGTCTGAAAGAATTCCCAAGTCACTCGCTCCTTTGGAACCACTGATACTAGTGTATTCCACAAGTGATATGCAGTGTCCCGTAGCAGAGATATAGCACATTTTAAACACCCATCAGGGGTGCAGGATAATTCATCAAATACTCGGATGGTATTATCGAGCCAGAACTCAGCTCGCACAGCATCATCATCATCAGTGGCTCTGAATTCTTCGGCTCCATGTTTTCTGATTTTATCAACAGGTGGCTTTGACAATCTCATCAGATCACTCACCGGAGGTATAATAGGCACTGCAGATGGATTAATCGGGGGTGGAGGTTGTGGTGCAGCCGAATTAGTCCGAATATACTGTGTAAACCAATCATTCATCATTTGGTAGAAGGCTTGTCTAGCCTCCCCCTCCGGATTACTCGAAGTAGGTCGAGAATCTATCGGCTCTGCCCCTTACGCGGGAGCAGGCGCTACACTCTCGACATCATCAGCTACGGCTCGATCGGGATCCATTACTATATGAAAACACATTTTCAAATGTCAGAAGTCATCACACAATCGCAGTATAAAATATGGCATGTATAGCTAAACTCTTATGCGCTACGTTAGTCGTAGAATCGACTAAACCGTAGCTCTGATACCAATCAAATGTAACACCCCTAACCCGTATCCATCGTCAGACTATGGTTACGAAGCATCACCGAAGCAGATACAACTCAAAATAGGCATATAATTTTTTTTTAACATTTCATGTACTCATACTTTGCTTACCAATCACAACTAGCAGATATATTTTGAAACATTTAAACAAAGTCATTTGCATATTTTGTCAATACAAATTTCATATCACAATAATAAAACCAAAACCATTCACATCACATCTAACACCTATCTTAAATTTATAACATAATCAATCATCATTTTATTAAAGTTTAAATAAATAAACATCACTTTTAAAAATATATACTCTAATATGCAACATAACCAATCCACATATGTCTCATCATTTTAATATATCTTATCTCAAATATAATTGCACTTTATAACCAAATTTTATAACTACATGTTATAGACATAATGATAATAATAACCCAAAAGTCGAACTTACCATATACTAATGCATAACATATTAAACTTTAAACTTTAACCCTATGTGTCAATATATCACATAAAATACAACCCTAATCATCAACATAATGCGATTACCAATACTCATGTCATAGCCGAATATACCTAGTTAACTACAAGCCAATTTTTTTAAATATGAAAACTCTACTTAGCCTTTCAAGTACATGCCATAACCGTACATATATAATATATCAGAATTAAACAAAACATGCACTTATACACATATAACATACTTACTATTACTAGCCCACACACATACATTTAATTTAATATCTTTCATTACAAATACATTTGACACTTAATTCATCACATATTAATTCATCACCAATGCGCAACAATTATAAACATCTAACATAAGTTTAAACCAAATAATTAAACTGAACATACACGTCATTTAATCAACACAATTTAATATGTCAAAAGCCATGAGACCAATCTTTACCTATCAATATATATATATATATATATGCCATATCCGAATTTATATCCTAACAAGCCAAACATACCTTACCTATATATATATATATCATACTTTCTTATATCAACCTATACACAAACAACTTAATTTTATCTAAAACTTATACATTCAGCATATAATTTACTTAACATTAACTTATACCACATTCAAATATGAATAAGCAAAATCTCCATTTTGACTAGTAATAACCATATGCTTCAATACCAAACTCACAAAAAGGAGATAAGCCATTTTCGCATGGCTATATATATACATGCCCAAAATCAAACTCAAACATTTCGTTTATGCTATACATGCCATAAGCCCAAATTCAACTTAACAAAATACCGAAAGAAACAGTCGATAGTGTGATAGGCTTTGCTGACGATCCCCGAGCTCGTAATGAATCCAAAATCTATAAAACAGAAACCGACAAAGAAACACGAAGTAAGCTATTTAAGCTTAGTAAGTCAATGGCAAAGTAAAGTCAATTAACTTAGCAAAATCGCATATACAAAATTTATATCAAGTAACACTTTATACATAATAATAAATAATTACTCAAATCTCAAATCAAAGTCACATAATATACTCTTTGGTCGATTACACATAATTGAAGCTTATACACTATTCTCATGTTTACGCATTAACTTCCAAACAAATATAATGGACATATAACTTACCTTTCACTTCTCAATACAAATATAAAATACGTACCTGGGTTCTTTTAATTTAAATATCACATTGGCCTTCACTTACACATTCCCGTTGAACCATTTGGAATTAAAAAGGATACGCGGATAGTCGGAAGCTCGAACAATGCCAACGTCCCAGACGTGGTCTTACATGTAATCACATATCGATGCCATTGTCCCAGACAAGGTCTTACACGTAAACACAAATCGATGCCAACGTCCCAGGCGTGGTCTTACTCGGTAACACATAACGGATATCCTATGTCACGACATATGTATCCTATCTATTCCTAAGGTTCGTACGGGGCTTACGGACGTCGAAATTCGATCGAATCAAGCTCGGAATATAGCCAATGACCATAATCACATTCGGCCATAGCATAAATAATTTAAATAATTCATTTCAATTATGTAACAAATATATATTCATAAATATAACAACATTTAAATGCTTATTGACTTACCTCGGATGTCGTCGACTATTAAATCGGCTACTCGACCACTTTTGTCTTTCCCCGATCAAATTCTAATTTCTTTAATTCTTGATCTAAACATATTCAAATTAAGCTTATTTAAACACCAATAAACTCAATTTAGCCTAAAAACACATAAATGGGCAAATTACAATTTTGCCCCTAACATTTTACACTTTTTACAATTTAGTCCTTTTTGCACAAAACACAAATTACACAAAATTTGACCACACTTCTTTAGGGCCGAATATTCATAGCATTATTACAAGCTCATACATTTCATTAATTTTGCATTTTAATCCCTCAAAAAATTATTTTTGCAATTTAGTCCTAATTACTCAATTTCATCAAAAATTCAAAGACAAAACTTGTTAATCTAACACATATAATTCATATTTCATCATCAAACATCAAAAACCACAAGGTATCATCAATGGAAAAACAAAAAATCATCATCATAATCAAAAATTAAGACATGGGTTTTATTCATTTCTAAGCAACGATCTCAAAAACATAAAAATTATCAAAAACCGAACAAAACACATACCTAAATTCAAGCTCCAAGGTACCAAAATAAGCTAGGTTTTCTTCCTTTTTCTTTCTTTAACTTTTGGCCAACTTAAAAAGATGATAACTCATCTTTTGTTTTATGTTATTTTAACATATAATATAAATTATAATTGGTTTACTATTTTACCCTTTTTAAATTAAATAATTTTAACATATAACTTAAGGTCATTTAAGTCCATTGCCGCCCACTATATTTTAAAATGGGCTAATTTCCCTTTAAGGACCCCATATTAAAAAGCCACTATCAAATTGGCACTTTACACTTTAGTTTGTAACTTTTATATTTTACGCGATTAAGTCCTTTTATTTAATCGGACACCTAAACGACAAAATTAAGTCACGAAAATTTAACACAAACAAATTCACATATAATAAACACGGAAAATAATTTTAAATAATTTTTTTTGGACTCGGATTTGTGGTCCTGAAACCACTATTTCGATTAGGGTCAAAATCAGGCTGTTACAAAATGGCTTTATTTTGTCCACAAGGGCGTCTATCTAAACCGTGTGTGACACACGGCCTAGTACATGGGCATGTGGTTAGGCCGTGTGTCCCCTGCACCTAAATTTTGAGAAACAAAATGCTTAGAATTGAGCACACGGGCAAAGACATGGGTGTGTGTCTCAGCCGTGTGTGCTACACGACCTGAAACACGGGCATGTGTCTTGGCCGTGTGAATCCTGTACCTAATTTTGAAAGAATTCAATTAACCACACGGGCGTGTGGCATGGCCGTGTGCACAAGTCAAAGAGTTACACGGGGTCAAACACGGCCTGTAGCACGGGCATGTCCTAGGGTCACACGGGCGTGTCCCTTGGACTACACGAGCGTGTGAGCCCTGCACCTTAGAAATTTTTTAAAATTTTGTGAAAAATTCTTAGAGTTTCTGATTAAGTCCCGACTCGATTCTAATGCTCATATTGGGCCTCGAGGGTCTATTTAAGGTACGTTATGAATAAATCTTGGGAAATGAATAGTAGTTGTTATGAATTATCTGAAAATGTTCTGAAAGTTCTGATAATACTCCGTAACTCTGTTCCGACGACGGACACGGGTTAGGGGTGCTACATTTAGTGGTATCAGAGCTACGATTTAGTCAGTTTTCAGACTGGACGTAGCATATGTGTATTCTAGAAATACATGCCATTATATAACATGTGATAGTGTGATATCTCCCGACTCTGATGAAAATTATTTTGCAAATAGACAGAGATGCTTTCCAACCAAGCTAATTCCGATACTGCTGAAAGTGATACTCACGTGCCTGAGTAAAAATGTTGTTTATGATGAAATGGGACTTAAAAAGGTATTAAATAAATATTTTAGAATAGACAATGATAAATGTTAAGTGATATGTGTGTATTTATGAAAGTTAAATTTTGAGGCTTACGATCTCCACCTCCTTATTAGTACAGTTATATGTAATGAAATTCATAAGATTTATATTGATTTGGTTCAAAAGTGTAGAACTGAAAAGTTCAGTGGCTGAATGATAAATAAAGCAGTTAAAACTGAGAATGGGTTAGTAAATAAATATGGGTTCTAAAGAGAAATATCAGATTTTTGGGATACGTAATGCTACTATTAAAGAAAGAAGTTATTTATGAGAAATTGATTTATTCAGATATGGTATCTATAGAATGGGTTAGATGAAATTTTCTTTCGAATAAACTTCGTGAGTGAACTGAATGATGTGATATTATTAATGACTTTATTAGTCAGTGGAATAGTGATAAAATTACAAAGATATTTGAATGCAGCTGTTATAATCGGGTATATTACAGCAATCTCTTCTGGGTATTCTACATGTTCTATTATTCTCAGAGGCATATGAAATTGTTTATGTTTAGATGTGATATTTATCATATAGAAGGATTGGCGAATCATGATATTAGACAGAATTATTGTTAGTCTGGTTGATTTATAATTGACATTGTTCTATCTTTCTCTAGTCTTCTAAAACTATTATGTTTGATAAAAGATTTGATGGTAAGATTAATATGATACTATTTTCTACTTCTCTATTATGACTGTTTATAATGTGAATGTGCAATATTACTCTTCTGGACTTTCTCTGAGATGTCATCAATCTTTTTATTATTCAACATGGATTATCTTCTCAAAAATTTAGTATAGCTTTGCAATTTGGATTTCGTTATCTCAGTTTTCTTGTTATTTTATGGTCTGGCTAAAAAAGATATTCATTGGTCAGTGGTAATTATACTTACTACTGTTATGAATTCTGATTTGATCATGGGGATTTGGTAATATGGATCATATATTATAGAAACTGTATTATTGTAACATCCTGAAATTCGAGAATTTATGTTTTGTGTTATATCATGTGATAGGCTAGTTTAAAATGTTAATGGTGTATTTTTAGAGGTCCTAAGAAGGCTCGGGGTTGAACTGGGCCTTAACAAGATTTTTATGTTTAAGCACCTAAGGAGAGAAGGTAAGTGGCAGCAATGCTTATGGAAATAAGCGAGTAATTTGCTAGCACAAGTGGAGCACATGGTGGAGTGGTGTGGCGTCAAGTGGAGAGCATGGAGGGAAGAGGTTCGAATCCCACCTAGTGCAAATTATTTTGACTAATTTTTGTGCTTCTTCCCAAAGTGTCGGCCATGGTGGTAATTATGGCAAGAGAGACTTTTTAATTATGGAAAGATGGCTAAAGAAATATGGTATGGAGGAAAACAAGGGAAAATGAAGGAAAGAAATCAAAAAA
The DNA here is from genome assembly GCA_025698515.1 of Gossypium sturtianum. Classification (NCBI taxonomy): domain Eukaryota; kingdom Viridiplantae; phylum Streptophyta; class Magnoliopsida; order Malvales; family Malvaceae; genus Gossypium; species Gossypium sturtianum. The sequence goes on along the minus strand of CM046944.1, from coordinate 51,249,722 downwards.
AAGGGATAAGGAAGGGAACATGTTGGCCGAATGCTAAGAGTTGCCTTGGGGAGGAATTTTCGGTCAACATTCATCTTTTGGTAAAGATGATACACGGTTTTAGAGAGGGGGAATTGGAGAGCCAAATTTTCTTAGAGTCATTTTAGAAGTTTGGTGCATGAGAGGCATTTTCTTTGGTTTGAACATTTTGTGTTTCTTTTCTAATCTTTTCTTTTGTCTTGCTTAGAAACACTAAAGTCATTTTGGTACTTTCTTTTCCAATTTCTTTTCCCCTTGTTTTGGCCGAAACCTCCTAGTCCATTTGTTCATCATTCTCCCTTGTTTTGTCGTAACCCTCGATTCATTTGGTTCATCTTCCTTTGATTGTTAACCGAAACTATTTAGCATTCTTTTCTCTCCATCCTTTCTTTTCTTTTTTGACACTTCTTCAACCATTTCACTATTTCTTTTTTTTTTTTCTTTCGTATTGGGCACTCTCTTCTTGATCGAATCGGTAAGTGACCTAATTCTCCTCTTTTCACTTTCATTTTCTTTTCTTTCTAGCCGAATAAGTGTCTATCACTATTCAGTTGTGTATTTTGTTTCTAAACCGAAATGGTGTTTCCTCCTACTCCTTCATGTCTTAATCATCCTTTTTTTCATAGTGTGCTAAGTGGGTGGCCGAATATCATCCTAGCCGATTCAATTCTAGCCTTAAGTCAATCAGAGGAAATCGGATTCAATATCGTTAAGGTAAGGGGTTCTTTCTTGGATTTCTCATTATATCTCTACTCAACTATGTTACAATCGGATCGAAGTTTCGACTAATCAATTATGTTTTTAGAGACGAAATCACTTGATATTCTCTTTTAGCTAATTCTTCAGAAATAGTGGTAAGCCTACTCCTATCACTAAATGTAACGACCCGAAATTGGGCCTAGTAGGATTGGGTCTATTGGACCTTGAGCGTAGAAGCGTTTTAAATTTATGGGAATTTGAGAACGGCATTATTTCAAGTGAGACTTATTAGGAAGGTGATTTTGGAAAGTTACGGGGTCCTAGGAAGTTCCGGGTTCAAGTTGGGCCTTAGTAAAATTTTCGTATTTAAGCACTTTAAGGAGAGATAGGTAAGGGACATGCTCGAAAGGGAGGCGCTGGCATCGACAGTGGCTGAGACGCGATCTCATGATCGAGCTGGGGTTGTTGTGCTAACTCAAATAGTTAAGGAGGTATTGGAGGAGGTTAAAGGAATCGGTGAAGCACTTCGAGTTGAGTGTGTGGATTGTAAGAAGAAAAGAGATCACGATTCTTTTGGGGCACAGTCTCGTTTCGTAAAGCATGTTAAGGCATGTCCAAACTTTCTGACTTGCGATTATTGCATAAGGCGTCATCCGGGAGAATGCTGGAGGAGGTCAGGAGCATGCTTGAGATGCGGGTCTAAGGAGCATAAGGCTCGGGATTATTTCATCACCATCAAGTCAGGTATGTTTTGGTTGGACGTGATGATTGAATGTAGAAAATTTTAGGTATAAGTGGTAGATAACTGCTTGCTTCTGTGGTTAGATGTTTGATTGGGTGAAAGAGGATTCAAGATTATGTTAAAAGTACATTAGTGTTATTAAGATCAGAGTGCGCAGCGAAAGCATAGTGGTGTAATTTGAGCAGTGCGTTTAGTAGTTGGTTGAAAATTTCGAGGACGAAATTTCTTTAAGGAGGGTAGAATTGTAACGACCCAAAATTGGGCCTAGTAGGATTGGGTCCATTGGACCTTGAGCGTAGAAGCGTTTTAAATTTATGAAAATTTGAGAACGGCATTATTTCAAGTGGGACTTATTAGGAATGTGATTTTGGAAAGTTACGGGGTCCTAGGAAGTTCCGGGTTCAAGTTGGGCCTTAGTAAAATTTTTGTGTTTAAGCACTTTAAGGAGAGATAGGTAAGGGACATCAATGCTTAAGGAAATAAGTGTGCATTTTGCTAGCACAAGGAGTCTATTGGTAAAGGTGGAAAGTGGCCTGTGGAGTGTACTAATGGTCTGAGGTTCGAATCCCATCTATTGCATTTTTGATTAATTTTTGTGCTTCTCTTCCATGTGTCGGCCATGACTTTATTATGGTAAGGAAGAATTTTTATTGATGGAAAGATGGCTAAGTAATATGGTAAGGAGGAAGACTAGGGAAAATGAAGGAAAGAAATGAAGGAAAAAGGTAAGAGAAGGGAACATGTTGGCCTATTATGTGGAGGATGTTTTGGAAAGAATATTTTGGGGTCAACACTCATCTTTTGGTAAAGATGATACATGGTTTTGGGGGGGGGAGCCGAATTTCTCTAGCTCTCCCTTGTATTTTCATTTTTTTTTGGGTCACTTTTTCTTTACCTAATATTTTTTTTCTTTTGGTTACATTTCCTCCTTGCCGAAATCCCCTCTTCTTCTATAGTGTTCCTTCTACTCATGTTTTCTCTCTTTTCATCCAATTCTAGCTAGTACAACTTGAGCCGTGTGTTGCAAATCTCTTCTTGGCCGAAACCCCTACTTCTTTTTCCCTCTTAATCTTCAAGTGGTTGATTCCATTCTTCTCATCTTTCGGTTTCCATTGTAGTGTGTCCCAAAACCAAATAGTGGTTCTTACGTTTTGCTGTTGTGTCAAATCTTTTCTTCCATTCGACTTTTCTCAGAGTTAAGTTAAGCCGAAACACTCTTTTGCCGATTCTTTTGATAATCAAAGGGTGAGGCTCGTTAACATCAGTTGCAGTAAAGGAGCGTGTGGTGGTAGTCAGAAGGCGGGGTTGATTATCGGGACTCCGTAGAGCGAGATCACGTAGTGGTAAGTGATTCAAGTATAAGTAATACGTTGGGTATGAAATCTTTTGGAAATCTGAGGCTAACTTTTGGTTGGTATTGTTCTAGGGTCAACGAAGAGTGGTTCTTTAGGAAATCCAAATCAGGTGTGTAATCCCGTACCCTTCCGAATACATGTTTGAAATGGTGTCTAATCTCATACCTCTCTGAATGTTTGCATGAAATGTTCTGTGATTCGGTCGAAATACCAAAGAAAACTGGAAACCGGCATCCGTGACCACTCGGGCGTGCGTATGTTCGTAGTGGTAACCATATTTTGCAATGAAACAATTTTTGAAACACCCCAAACCCGGCCCACGAGCTTTGACCAGATTTGGTATGTTCCTCAAGTAAACCGGTTCAAAATTCTTTTGTTCTTAGGAAAACTTGTGTGATTTTAAGAAAAATATTGTTTTGGGTTGGGCTTGTGTTGAAAACAGGTTCGTTTTATATTGAAATCCCTTTTATCTTAAGTGACAAAATATTTAGGGTTTAGTTTAAAAGAAATTTTAATAGATAAAATTCATAATCATAATAAATAAAAATAAGTGTAAAGTAATTCAACTATGGCCTTATGGCCTTATTACATCAAATAATTCCCAAAATAATTCAAAGTACTAAAATAAATTCAAGAGTCCTCAAAAATATAAACTTCATGTTGAGCATGGCCACCACAAGTTCCGCAGTCCCGGTCCATCACTTGTTCATCACCGAAAAATGTTCCCCAACGAGTGAGTCAAACAGACTCAATGTGTACACGACACTAAATCATAATAAAATCAGGCATAGCACATATTACACATTCAAAACATAGAATACAGGTTATGATGCATTCCCAAACCCAAACCTAGTTGTCCATCCGCTACACACCCCGCACTGCCGGTCACACCAGTGGGACTACTAAGTTGACCCTCCTTCCGCTACACTCCAAATCTGCGGTCTTAGGTCACCGCATCATCGTGGTCTTAGGTCACCACTTTTAGATTCTGTGGTCTTAGGTCACCACTTTTCGAGATATCATGGTCTTAGATCACCGTGTTCGTGGTCTTAGGTCACCACATTCACTTCCCCTTTCAAAACAAAACCATATGCCCCATATAATAATATGCATAATATGCCGAGTTCACATTCTTATCATATTCTCATGTTACAAATAACATTTTCATATTCCTAGTAGAAGTAGGAAACGTGCACTGAGTATTTAGTACCATAACATGGTACCTTAGCCACTTTCATATTCTTATTATCACATATTTTAATTAAACACAGCCATAAAACATATTAAGAATTAGTGTGGGGTACACGCCTGATACACTTAGCGGTTCACTTAAATCCCGAAAAATCGATCTATCGCTTTAGATCCTAAATCCCTACATTTGGCAACATTTAGTATTTTAGGAAAAAGCCTATTCGGCTAATTTAATCAAATCCCGAAGGATTATCGTATCCACTTTCTTACCTTGCTGCCGTAATAAAATCCCGGAAACTTGTATTCTTCCCCTTTGAAATCGGCTAATCACTAGATGTAATATCCTGGAATAGGGGTAAAGAAATTTTTATTATTATTTTGCATAAGTGTGGTCATCATGGTGTTAATTGAGGTATTTTAGGCGCTAGTGATAAGCTAAGGGAAGGCCCGAGCTATAGGAGAAATTTATTTTTAGGTGTTAATTAGGGGGAGCTAGGCTAAGGGTGCTTTAAGAAAAGTTGTTGGGGGTTTATGGCATAAGAAATGCCTTGGTAAAGTGGCTTCCATGCGCCACTTAGGGGGCTGATTATAATGCTAGTAGGGGCTTGGGTTCGAATCAAGGTGGCAGCAAGGCGTTTTTATTTTTGGGTGTTGGCGTTAAAATGAAGGGGCTGAGTTAAGGAGGGTTTAAAGCATTTTGTGGGCATTGGTGGACAAGAAAGTCAGTTTGGTGGAGTGGCTTGGGCGCCACTTAAGGATCTTGGCAAAGGGACTCAAGTTCGAGCCATGAGGGAAGCGCTGGTGTGTTTTATTTTGTTTTGGGCGTTAAGGCAAGGGTGAACTAAGGAATGAGGCTTTAAAAGAATATGGGGAGTTTATGACGCAAAGAGAACACAGAAACAGAGTGGCGTGGGGCGCATCTTGCGATAAGGGTCCTAGCTGGTCCTAGGTTCGAGTGGCGTGAGCATCAAATAGGTGTTTTCATTTTTTTTCATGTTTGGCGCAAAGAGAAGATGAGAATTGGACGGCACATGGGAAATTGGAAGATAAGGATAAGCTTGGTGTTTAAATTTACAGAAAGTGTGGGATAAACAATATTTTTATTAGTTTTATTATTTATTGGAAGAGGTGGTGAAGGATAGGATAAAAGATAATATTGTTTTTTTTATATATAGGAGATTAAATGGGGATAAAGTGGCTGGATATGGGTCTCTTTTTGAAGTCAAATTCGGTCATGTGGGGGATAAATATTAGTTTATTTCGTATTTTCTTTGGAAGAGGTGATAATGGATAAAAGGTGGGTTTTATTTTATTTAATTTGAATTGGTTTGAAAGGATGGTGTTGAGAGGAAATTAAGGAATTTGACTTGTTCAAAGTTGTTTGAATTAGTGGTTGGGAGTGATTTTGGGTGGTGGCCGAATGTTGGAGTCTTCATGGGGGAAATGGCCGGTTTTGGTAGGTGAATAAGTGGGGAGTGCCGAATGCTATTTAAGGGGGTGTGCCCTTCCTTTAGCCGAATTTTGGCTTGTTCTCCTAAAACCTTCACTCTTTTCTTCTCAAACACTACCCGCACCAAAAGCATATTCTTTCTCTACTCTTTTGAATCCATTTCTCCTTTAAACATCTTTTCCTTTTTCCCTTCTTTTCCTATCAATAGCCGAACCTCTGTAAGCCCCATTATTATCCCTTTTCTTCTCCCATTTGCATCTAAACCGAAAGCACCTGTTCATCTTTTACTTTCTTTTCTCAAACCTGGTTGCCGAAACTTCCCTTCTCCTATTAGTGTCACTTTGGCCGAACTTTAGAGTAGTGTTGATCTCCTTGGGTTGTCTATTTCAAATCGTTGAATAAGGTAGTGTGGGTAGCCGAATGCCATTTCTTTTTCCTCTCTGTTCTCTGTCGACTTTTACAAAGGTAAGAGTTGATTTCGGCATTTGATTGGAAGTGTGTTAATCGATTGTTTTGGGACCGTTTTATTATAGGGTCTCCGGGATTTGGAAACAATCAAGCGTAGCCTCTTTTCTCTGTTAGTCGGGTGGTAAGTGGTGGTAAGAGTTATTCTGATATTCTTGTCTTGGTCGAATGGCCCTAAGTTTTCTCTAAGTGTGCTAAGGTCGAATTAATGTGGTATTATGTTAGGGATTTCGACAGACTTTTAGGTGCCACGTGTAATTTTGGGATTTAGCCGACTGTATCAAACAGGTGCGTAATTATCGCACTGTTTCCCTGTTAATTGTTTATTAATGTGTATACTTGTGTATGATGTGTGGTAGCCGACAATAATGGCTAAAGTGGTGGATACCCATGATTTGGGGTAATCGGTTAACAGGTTAGTGTTTCATGATATTAAATTATTTATGGTGCCTGTTTGATATGGTAATGAGCATGCTATTATACTCACTCTATATGTTGATTTGACACGATATATTGACATATGTGCATGGGGATTGGATTTGAGCAAAGAAGGACGGGAGTACATATTATGTGCGTGGTCTAATGTCGACCTCGTGCTACATTAGCGCTTGATGGTTAGTTGTGTGCTTCATCAAGGAGATGTTGGCTAGGTGCCCATCTCGGCGGTTGATAGTGAGTGCATCACCGTGAGACGGATTAATGTTGGGATCACGATGTGATTGGTGGCTCACCACGGCCTTGTGCGGCAGAGTCCAGCCGAGGTAACATATGTGGGATCACTCGGTTGTGATCGGTGGATTAGCCACGGCCTTGGGCAGGGAGTCTGCTAAGGTTGGTGTGACGGATGGATTTAGGATGGGTTGAAATACATTTTGCATATCTATTGGTATGGGTGTGTGGGTATGGGTTAAGCCCATACGGGTGGAAACATGTGTTATGATTATGCACTGAGTCCGTGGACTCACCCAATTTTTCTCAACCATTTCAGGTGATGCGTAAACTTTGGACCGGGTTTGGAGTGGATGCACGGTGGCCCATGCAGAAGAAGATGTCCAAATTATTTTTATGCATTTTATAATAAGTATTTTGGGAATTTCTTTGATGTAATAAGAGCCTTATTATTATTTTTGGCATTATTTTAATTATGTTTTGGTTAAAATTAAATTACTATATAAAGATGATTTTATTTTTAGCAATCTATTTATTCAAGATATATATATATACATTATTTTTAATATGGACATTTTATAATAACAAAGTTTTACTTATAATTTTAAATGGACATGGTTATCAAAAGTTAACAAATTTTCATGTTTTATTCTAAAGTCAAAAAGATTTTCAACCGTCTTTCCGCAGTGACATAACCAGATCCGGTCAAGGCTCGTGGGCTGGGTTTGGGGATGTTACACTAGATCCCTTGAATCGGTTAGTTTTCGGCTTAAAACACATAAAAATAGATCTAACTACTAAAATAGGCCTTTGCTGAATATTCATAGTCACTTACCTTAAGGATCTTAAATCCCGAAATTATCCACTGGTTATAGCTTCTGTCGAAATCCCTAAAACCACATGTTAGATCAACTTCTAACCTTTAATCACAATCAATGGCCCTTGGCCGAATGTCAGATATGACTTACCTTGATGGTCAAATCACGAAGATCTTCTCCTTTATAGTCGACTATGGCAAAAATCCCGAAAGAATCCCTTTCTTGAAGAAATCGACAGCACCTATGCTTGAAGCCCCTCAAAGATCCGGCTTTTGATGGATTGGAAAGAAAAGAGAAGGAAGAATAAAGATGGAGGATTCGGCTATGGCTTCTAATGGAGAGGAAAATATTCGGCTAGGTTCCAACAATTACTTAATCTCGACTTGACAAAAGAAAAGAAAGAGAAGAAGAGAAGAGAGCACTAAGAATTCGGCAGAGAAAGGAGGAAGCACAAGTTGATGAGTAGCCCTCCTTCCTTCCTTTTATAGCCGAAATTATCATCTAAGGAGTCCCTTACTTGGCCACCACTTCTCTATCTGATAACTTTATCCTTTAATTATCACTTAAAATAAAAGATAATTCAGCAACTATCCTTACTTAGCCGAAATTATTAAACTCAAAGTCCCTTACTTGGCCATCACTTCTCCCTTATTTTCCTCTTTATTTCTTTATTCAAATTAAAAGAATTTAATCCAACAATTATCTCTTGAAAATAATGATAAATAAATCCCTTATTTATCCACTATTTATAAAATAATAAAAGCTCCTAATTTATAGCCATGTGCCGTCCACCTCAGTCTTCTGGAAGCAAAAATAAAACCTCCTTTATTTGCTTCCCAAGTGACTCGAACTCAGGCCCATTCCTCTTGCATATGGCGCCATTTCCATAGGCCCTAAGTGGCATCTTCAGACCACTTTTCCAAGCCTGTTTGCGTGTCAAACTTCACAAACTTTTTCTTTTAAGGCCACCTTGCCTTAATTTCCACTTTTAAACCTTAAAACTCGTCATTTCTAGGTCATTTCTAAGTTTCCAAAAATTTTTGATCGGCTCTGTAAACTTGACATTTCCTTACATTTCCATGACATTTCCTTACAAGACATTTCCTTACATTTCCAAGACATTTCCTTACATTTCCATGACATTTCCTTACAAGACATTTCCTTACATTTCCAAGGTTCTAAAAATGTTCACTTTCCTCTTTTAAACTTAACATTTCCATACATTTCCAGGTTTCCAAAAGAGTTCAAAATATATTCATAACACATAAGATATGTCATTTCGTACAATTAAACCAAAAATGCATAGGCCCTTTTCAGGATGTTACAGTTTTGGTTAGCAGCAGTGACGTGATTTTGAAAAATCACGAAAAATAGGAGAAAGGGAATTAGAAAGCGAATAAGATATAGAATTAAAGCTTACTGTGTCTATCTTTTAAATGAAAGAAACAGAGTAGTAAGAGGAATTTTATATTCTATGATATTTTAATCTTAGTGAGACTGGTTCTGAAAGACTTCGTGGTTCCCTGTTCTATCTTGGAAAAATCATTTAAAATTGTACAAAGTGAATTATGAGTTATAATTTATATTTATAGATTCATTAGTGAGCCTATTTTCAATAGAAATAAGTGGGAGCAACATATGAAAACATTACAGTGAGATATTTGAATTTTGGGAAAGAGAGGTCAGAACTGTTGGTCAGTGAAACAAGGGAAACTTTAATGAATAAACTGTACTAAATGGCTAAGCCAAAAATTCTAGAAAATTTTAGTAAGAAGATATATGATTCTAGTTTCAAGGAAAATTTACAAAGCTAAATTTCGAGTTTCCTAACTCGAGTTATAGTTAGTTTAGTCAATATGACGCAGATGGACAGTTTCAATCTTTATGCCCCGCATTAGTAGTTAAGTCTGGGTTGCAAAATTACCAAAATACCCTTGGAGGGTAAATTACCGAAATACCCCTGGGTTGCGAGATTATCGAATTACCCTTAGTGGGTAAAATTACCAAATTACGAAAATGCCCATATGGGCCGAATTACGAAAATGCCCTTATGGGCCGAATTACGAAAATGCCTCTAGAGGGCCGATTTGCTAGAATGCCTTAAATGGGCCGAGTCATTATAATAAATTACTTGATTAATGGTTGCTATTTATATGTGAACATCTTATTATGTATCTGCATTTTCATATATTGCATGGGATGGGAAAAATGATGAAGAGAAGTGTAGCCTGGTGGCATTGCCACAATAAAATGTTTATTATAATGTTTACGTATGATATCGGTGGCTTGGCCACAATAAATTATTATAAATGGCAATTTGCCTGCGATTTGGTGTGATTGGCGGGGTGGGTTGACTTGATCCCCACAGGTGTGATAGGTGAGTGCGGGGTGTGTTGGATGGATGGGTTGGGTTACATACACTGCACATATATATATATTCTGTTATGTAAATGGGCTTAGGCCCAAGATGATGCTAAATGGGTTCAGGCCCAGTGGACAACGGTAAGGGGATTATACACTGAGTTCTTGTAACTCACTCCCCCTTTTTCTTAACCCTTGTAGGTAATGCTCAGTGACGAGGACTTGGGGCCATGGATGACTCGGTGGAGGCCATACTTTTGGATTGTTATTTTCAGACTTTAGTAAACTTCTTTTCCGTATTATTTCATTGATTTTATTATTTCGGGTTTTAAAGTTGTAATAAGGCCTCTGGGATATTTTTATTTGGTTTTATGTTTAGCTGTACTTATTATTTTTCTTGCATTATTTTAAATGGGGATTTTTCTAAAACTTAAATAAAGATTTTCCAAAATAGATTAACAAAGGGATTTCATAACAAACTTTTACAAATATTTTAACTCAGAAATTTTCTCTCGAATTATCAATAATATTTTCAAAAGTCATGGTTTATAAGATCTCTAGTTCAAATTATCGATTTATCAATCAACCTTCGAGGTTTGTAATACTTTATCAAATATTTCAAATCAAACTTATTTTCTTGATTATAACAAAATAATACCTATTTTAGTTCGAATAAAAAGGATTTAACATGTTTTTCTCATGTGACATGTCAAATCCGGTCATAACGCATAGGCTGGGTTTGGGGTGTTACATTTTATGGTATCAGAGCCCGATTGCAAAACTCGACTGTGGTTTGGGTTCAAAAGCGTTTTCCAAAGTTATTTAAAATTTTAATTTATAAATGCATGTTCTAAAGGAAGTATGGCACCACGGGTATCCGGCACCAAGTCAAGTAAGTTTATGTTTTTATTTTATGATTATTGTGGTATAACTGTAGAAATACTCTAGAACTTTTAGCTTTAGGAGCTGAAACTATAGAGATTGAGACTTTAGGATGCGTTTTGTGAAAACAACTTCACTTCTTATATTCCATAAAATATTGTTTAATAAACATTGAATAGCATAATGATTCATAAAACTCGTAATCAGATTAAATCGACATTAGTGAACATGAGCAGTAGAGGACGTGGACGTGGTAGACGCGATCGTGATAGAGGCCGAGGTGCTAGGGCTGGATCTTCAGTACCGAGGCACGTGCTCGAAAGGGAGGCGCTGGCATCGACAATGGCTGAGAAGGGATCTCATGATCGAGCTGGGGTTGTTGAGCTGACTCAAATAGTTAAGGAGGTATTGGAGGAGGTTAAAGGAATCGGTGAAGCACTTCGAGTTGAGTGTGTGGATTGTAAGAAGAAAAGAGATCGCGGTTCTTTTGGGACGTAGTCTCGTTCCGTAAAGCATGTTAAGGCACGTCCAAACTTTCCGGCTTGCAATTATTGCAGAAGGTGTCATCCGAGAGAATGCTGGAGGAGGCCAGGAGCATGCTTGAGATGCGGGTCTAAGGAGCATAAGGCTCGAGATTGTTTCATCACCATCAAGTCAGGTATGTTTTGGTTGGACGTGATGATTGAATGTAGAAAATTTTAGGTATAAGTGGTAGATAACTGCTTGCTTCTGTGGTTAGATGTTTAATTGGGTGAAAGAGGATTCAAGATTATGTTAAAAGTACATTAGTGTTATTAAGATCAGAGTGCGCAGCGAAAGCATAGTGGTGTAATTTGAGCAGTGCGTTTAGTAGTTGGTTGGAAATTTCAAGGACGAAATTTCTTTAAGGAGGGTAGAATTGTAACGACCCGAAATTAGGCCTAGTAGGATTGGGTCCATTGGACCTTGAGCGTAGAAGCGTTTTAAATTTATGGGAATTTGAGAATGGCATTATTTCAAGTGGGACTTATTAGGAAGGTGATTTTGGAAAGTTACGGGGTCCTAGGAAGTTCCGAGTTCAAGTTGGGCCTTAGTAAAATTTTCGTGTTTAAGCACTTTAAGGAGAGATAGGTATGGGACATCAATGCTTAAGGAAATAAGTGTGCATTTTGCTAGCACAAGGAGTCTATTGGTAAAGGTGGAAAGTGGCATGTGGAGTGTACTAATGGTCTGAGGTTCGAATCCCATCTATTGCATTTTTGATTAATTTTTGTGCTTCTCTTCCATGTGTCGGCCATGACTTTATTATGGTAAGGAAGACTTTTTATTGATGGAAAGATGGCTAAGGAATATGGTAAGGAGGAAGACTAGGGAAAATGAAGGAAAGAAATGAAGGAAAAAGGTAAGAGAAGGGAACATGTTGGCCTATTATGTGGAGGATGTTTTGGAAAGAATATTTTGGGAAAGGGAGGTCAGAACCGTTGGTCAGTGAAACAAGGGAAACTTTAATGAATAAACTGTACTAAATGGCTAAGCCAAAAATTCTAGAGAAATTTTAGTAAGAAGATATATGAGTCTAGTTTCAAGGAAAATTTACGGAACTAAATTTCGAGTTTCCTAACTCGAGTTATAGTCAATTTAGTCAATATGACGCAGATGGACAGTTTCAATTTTTATGCCCCACATTAGTAGTTAAGTCTGGGTTGCGTAATTACCAAAATACCCTTGGAGGGTAAATTACCGAAATACCCCTAGGTTGCGAGATTACCGAATTACCCTTAGTGGGTAAAATTACCGAATTACGAAAATGCCCTTATGGGCCGATTTACGAAAATGCCCTTATGGGTCGAATTACGAAAATGCCCCTAGAGGGCCGATTTGCTAGAATGCCTTAAATGGGCCGAGTCATTGTAATAAATTACTTGATTAATGGTTGTTATTTATATGTGAACATCTTATTATGTATGCTGCATTTTCATATATTGCATGGGATGGGAAAAATGATGAAGAGAAGTGTAGCCTGGTGGCATTGCCACAATAAAATGTTTATTATAATGTTTACGTATGATATCGGTGGCTTGGCCACAGTAAATTATTATAAATGACAATTTGCCTGCGATTTGGTGTGATTGGCGGGATGGGTTGACTTGATCCCCATAGGTGTGAGAGGCTGGTACGGAGGTGTGTTGGATGGATGGGTTGGGTTACATACATTGCACATATATATATTATGTTATGTAAATGGGCTTAGGCCCAAGATGATGCTAAATGGGTTCAGCCCAAAGTGGACAACGGTAAGGGATTATACATCGAGTTCTTGTAACTCACTCCCCCTTTTTCTTAACCCTTGTAGGTAATGCTCAGTGACGAGGACTTGGGGCCATGGATGACTCGGTGGAGGCCATACTTTTGGATTGTTATTTTCAGACTTTAGTAAACTTCTTTTCCGTATTATTTTGTTGCTTTTATTATTTCGGGTTTTAAAGTTGTAATAAGGCCTTTGGGATATTTTTATTTGGTTTTATGTTTAGCCGTACTTATTATTTTTCTTGCATTATTTTAAATGGGGATTTTTCTAAAATCATAAATAATGGTTTTCCAAATTGATTAATAAATGGTTTTCATAATAAATATGTACAAATAATTTAACTCGGATTCTCTTTCAAAATTTCAACGTCATTTTCAAAACTCATGGTTTTAAAGTTCACTACCTCGATTTTTGACTCATCAATCAATCTTTCAAAAATAGCTGTATTTTATCATATATTTACATCCAAAACTTGTTTACTTAAACACAACCAAGTAACGCCTATTTTAGTAAGAATCACAAGCTCTTTACACATTTTCTTCACGTGACATTCCAGATCCGGTCATACCGCATGGGCCGGGTTTGGGGTTTAACACTAAAACAACTACTTTCTCACATAATAGTGTTCTAACCGAGATTTTTCCTATGGAGACAAGTGGTACCGATTTGAAAGGAAAAGAAATTGGAGAGCACAAAAGGAGTGGATTTTCTATTCCTACTCCTAAGTTCAAGCGTAGAGCGATTTCGGCGGTTCGAGATTTCCCACCGGGTTGTGGACCATCATCCGGTGAGAATAGATAAATCGTGGTCGTTCACGATACTAAGAGTAAGCAATTCATTAGATCATTTGATTTAGAGTTAGAATAATAAAATCTCGTTTGTTGGATTAATCGAGTCTAATGGTGATTTAGGTGCCGACGATCAAGAAGGTTTAGTCCTTACCGTAATCAGGTGTGTAATCTCACACCGAAATCCCGTAGATTTATGATTCGATATTACGTTGGAAATAAGATCATTATTATTATATGGTTAAAATTGTAATATGGCATAAATCGGGAAATTTGGTTAAATTACATTATTTCAATAAACTTGTCAAAATTAGTATTAAAATTGTTAAAATTACGAAAATGCCCCTATGGGCCGAATTACGAAAATGCCCCTATGGGCCGAACTGCTAGAATGCTTTAGTGGAACGAATTACAAAGATCTATAGTTGGTCGATATATCGTAATAAATTATTGGATTAATGATTGTTGTACATATATGTGGATATCATGATTAATTATGTATGATGCATGTTACATATTGCATGGGTTGGGAAAAATGATGAAGAGAAGTGTAGCCTGGTGGCATTGCCACAAAAATGTTTATTTTTATGTTTCATTATGATTTCGGTGGCTTGGCCACAAATAAAATATTATAAATGGCAACTTGCCTGCAAATTGGTGTGAACGGCGGGGTGAGTTGACTTGATCCCCACAGGTGTGATTGGCTGGTCGGGGGTGTGATGGATGGATGGGTTGGGTTGCATACGTTGCATATATATATTCTGTTATGCAAATGGGCTTAGGCCCAAGATGATGCTAAACGGGTTTAGGCCCAGTGGACAACGGTAAGGGGGATTATACACTGAGTTCTAGTAACTCACCCATTTTTCCTTAACCCTTGCAGGTAATGCTCAGTGATATAGATTTGGGCCATGGATGACTCGGTGGAGGCCATACTTCAGAAATGGTGTTTTGAACTTTAAATTTCTATTTCCGTTTATTTTATTACTTTTACTATTTTGGGTTTTTATGTTGTAATAAGGCCTCTTGAATATTTTTAGTTTTGCTTTATGTTTTGACGTACTTATTATATTGCTTGAATTGTTTTAAATGGGGATTTTTCTAAAAATTTAAATAAAGGTTTTTCCAAAATAGATTAACAAATGAATTTCATAACAAACTTTTTCAAATATTTTAACTCAGAAATTTTCTTTTGAATTATCAACGATATTTTCAAAAGTCACGGTTTTATAAGACTACTAGTTCAAATTATCGATTTATCAATCAACCTTCGAGATTAGTTGTATTTTATCAAATATTTCAAATCAAACTTGTTTTTCTTGATTATAACAAAATAATACCTATTTTAGTACGAATCAAAAGGATTTTACACGTTTTCTCATGTGACATGTCAGATCCGGTCATAACGCATGGGCCGGGTTTAGGGTGTTACATTTTATGGTATCAGAGCCCGGTTGCAAAACTCGGCTGTGGTTTGGGTTCAAAAGCGTTTTCCAAAGCTGTTTAAAATTTTAAATTATAAATGCATGTTTTAAAGGAAGTATGGCACCACGGGCATCCGGCACCAAGTCAAGTAAGTTTATGTTTTCATTTTATGAATATTGTGGTATAACTGTAGAAATACTCTAGAACTTTTAGTTTTAGGAGCTGAAACTATAGAGATTGAGACTATAGGATGCGTTTTGCGAGAACGACTTTACTTCCTATACTTCATAAAATATTGTTTACTAAACACTGAAATAGCATACTGATTCATAAGACTCTTAATTAGATTAAATCGGATTAGCAAATATGAGCGCTAGAGGATGTAGACGCGGTAGACGTGGCCGTGGTAGAGGCCGAGGTGCTAGAGTTGTGTCTGAGGCATCGGGACATATGCCGAAAATGGATGCCCCTGCGTCACCAGTGACTGAAGCAGGGTCACATGATCGAATGAGAGAGGAGGACGCTCTGTCCCAAGTGATGTTGTGAGTTTTGGAAAGGGTTGCTGGGGCGAGAACTAGGTCGGCAGCTCGTGGGTCGATATCGGAGTGACTCTGATCGAATGGGGCTGAAGTTTTTAAGGGTATTTCGGGTGTAGCCCCAAGTGTAGCGGAATACTGGCTTGAGGCAGTGGAGCGGATTATGGACGACCTGGATTGCACCGCCGAGCAGAAACTGAAGGGGGTTGTGTCGTTTCTGAGAGACGAGGCGTATCAGTGGTGGCTCACTATTCGGGAAGGCACTCAGGCGGATCGTATTACCTGGGAATTCTTTAAGACCGCATTTCAAGGGAAATACGTCGGGGCTAGCTATGTGGATGCCCGAAAGAAGGAATTCCTAAATCTGGTCCAAGGAGGTAAATCTGTGACAGCATACGAGGCAGAATTTCTACGTCTTAGTCGGTATGCCTAGGGAATAGTGCCGACTGATTATGAACGCTGTGTACGTTTTGAGGACGGGTTGCGTGATGAATTACGGGTACTGATAGCCTCATAGAAGGAGAGGAATTTTGCTACTCTTGTGGAAAAAGCTAAGATAGCTGAGGAGGTTAAACATTCGGAGCGGCAAAACCGAGACAAGGATAGGGGTAGGAACAAGAGAGACTCTGGGTACTCGGGTTCCGCTAGAGGTTTTCAGAAAAAGCCTAGGAATGAGGAGCCAGCTCGAGCGAGAGTACAAGCTACTACTAATCAGTTACAGCCATGTGTGGATTGTGGAAAACTTCAGTCGGACGAATGCTGGAAGAGAACCGGTGGTTGTTTTAGATGTGGTTCCAAAGATCATCGGTTTAAGGATTGTCCTCGATAGCCTGCTCATACTCAGGGGGTTCGTAACGATTTTGCGCAGCCAGCTAGAGGCGCTCAACAGCTGCCGAGAGGTCATGGGCTAGGTCGAGGCAATAATGACGTAGGACGAGGTCAAGGTGCACCGGGTAGAGGTACCGGTAATAGGGGTAACGCGGAGGCGAGACAACCAGGGTTGGTTTATGCGGTCAGACGTCGAGAGGATGGCGATGCACCTGATGTCATAACCGGTACGTTTTTCATAGCTGATGTACCTGTTACTGCTTTGATAGATATTGGATCCACCCATTCGTATGTTGCTTGTGATGTGTCTGGAACCTTGAACATTAGATCTGAGATTACTGCTAGAGAAACAACTGTGATTAGCCCATTAGGATAGTCGGTGGTAGTAAATAAGTTATTTATGGATGTGCCCTTAGAAGTTCAGGGGGAAATATTTCTGGCAGATTTGATGGAACTGCCATTCGGCGAGTTCGACCTTATTTTGGGCATGGACTGGTTGGTGAAACACCGTGCGAACTTGGATTGTGCTGCAAAGCAGATGGTGCTAAGAACTTCGGAGGGTAAGGAAGTGATGATGGTAGGTGAAAGAAGAAACTATCTGTCTAATGTGGTATCTGCTTTAAAGGCAGAAAAGTTAGTGCGAAAGGGGTGTGGAGCGTTCTTAGCCTTTATCAGTGCTTTGGATGCCAAAGAGCTGTCGGTAGAAAGTGTTAGAACGGTGAAAGAGTTTTCGGACATCTTTCCCGAGGAGCTTTCAAGATTGTCTCCGGATCGGGAGGTAGAGTTTGGCATTGAGTTGTTGCCAGGAATGGCTCCGGTGTCCATTGCTCCTTATAGAATGGCGCCAAAGGAGCTAGCAGAGCTTAAAGCTCAAATTCAGGAATTGTTAGATCGCGGATTCATTCGACCAAGTGTGTCACCGTGGGGAGCACCGGTTTTGTTCATTAAGAAGAAGGATGGGTCGATGCGTATGTGCATCGATTATAGACAATTGAATAAGTTAACGATCAAGAACAAGTATCTGTTACCGAGGATCGATGATCTGTTCGATCAGTTGCGAGGAGCTTCGATTTTCTTAAAGATAGACTTGAGATCGGGATATCACCAGCTTAAGGTCAAGGAGGCAGATATTCATAAGACTGCGTTTTGAACTCGTTATGGGCATTACGAGTTCTTGGTGATGCCGTTCGGGTTGACTAATGCACCAGCGGCATTTATAGACATGATGAACCGGGCCTTCCAACCCTATCTAGACCGGTTTGTGGTGGTGTTCATAGATGACATCTTGGTGTACTCAAAGATTGAAGAGGAGCATGATTCGCATCTACGAGTTATATTGCAGATACTAAGGGAGAAGCAAATGTATGCCAAATTCAGTAAGTGTGAATTTTGGCTGAAGGAAGTGACCTTTTTGGGGCATGTTGTGTCTGCCAAAGGAATCAGAGTTGATCCCGGAAGGTCGAAGCTGTGTTGGACTGGAAGCCACCGAAGTCAGTGGCAGAAATTCAGAGTTTTCTAGGTTTGGCTGGGTATTACAGGCATTTTGTTGAGGGGTTTTCGTTGATTGCACCCTAACTAAGTCGTTGCGTAAGGGAGTACCGCGTTTGTGTGGTCGGATAAGCAAAGAAGAGAGTTTTGAGAAATTGAAGAAGACTCGGCGTGAAGCGCCGGTGATTGATTCAACCTCGAGGCTGGTAAGGAGTTTATTGTTTATTGTGATGCGTCACACACGGGCTTGGGATGTGTGTTGATGCAAGGGGGAAAAGTGGTGGCTTATGCATCTCGTCAATTAAGGCCGCATGAGGTGAACTATCCCACTCATGATTTGGAGTTAGCTGCAGTGGTGTTTGCTCTGAAGATTTGGAGACACTATCTGTACGGTGAGAAGTCGATTATCTATACGGATCATAAGATTCTGAAGTACCTCCTTACCCAGAAGGAGTTGAACTTAAGACAGCAGAGGTGGATAGAACTATTGAAAGATTATGACTTCTATCGAGTATCATCCAGGAAAGGCTAACGTGGTGGCAGATGCGTTAATTCGTAAGGTGGTATCAGATTTGAGAGCGATGTTCGCTCATCTTAGCCTTTATGAAGATGGTAGCTTATTAGCCGAACTTTAGGTGAAGCCTGTATGGGTAAATCAGATTAAGGAAAAGCAGCTGTTAGATGAAGCGTTGGTTTCTCGACTTCTGCAAGTGGAAGGTGGTGAGATAGGGGATTTTGGATTTAATAGTGATGGAGTATTGTGTTTCCGCGGAAGAGTTTGTATGCCCAAGGATTCAAAATAGAGACAAATGATTCTGCGTGAGGCGCATAGTAGCCCATATGCTATGCACCCTGGGGGAAACAAAATGTACCGAGACCTCCGTGAGCAGTATTGGTGGCTAGGGTTGAAACGGGAGGTTACTGATTTCGTGAGTAAGTGCTTAACATGTCAGCAGGTGAAGTGTAACAACCCAAACCCGGCCCAAACACTATGGCCGAATCCGAGTTGCTACAGTGGAAGAGATTTTGGAAAACCTTACTTAGAATTTATTTAAAAGTTAATTCAACCAAGTTATTATAGAATACCGAGTGTGCCCGATGGCACTATGAAAACATTTTCGTGTCAATTTGGGAAAACATGTGACTTTAATTTAATTTTAATAATATAGTTTAAAACAAAGTATTTAACATATGAGAAATAACAAAAGTAAAGTATATGGAGGCCTTATTACATCCAAAATAAAAATAAACCAATAATAAAATAAAGTAGCTAAGTTTAAAGTTCAATTTATTCAAGTCCACTGCATGGCCACCTCGAGTCCAACCGGCTCCTCAACCGCCATCTACGAGTCACCTGAAAAATGTTAAAGGAGAAGGTGAGTCACCAAGACTCAGTATGTAACCCTTCCCCGTTTTAAAGACATTTTCCATACACAACATATAACAATCATTATGCAGAATATTATGTACCCCCAACCTAGCCAACCAAACGCCACTGTCTACCCCATTTGTGGTACCAAACCCTTTGGTGGTGCCAAACCACTGGTGACATATAGTCACGATGTGTTACCAAAACACTGGTGTCCGTAGACACGAATCGATTGATGGGGCCAACCCATCGTGTGATACCAAATCACTGGCAGACGATCCCATATCTCAAGTGGGGCCAACCCACGGTGGTGTTAACCACGTGGACGAGTCGCTATGAGGTGCCAAACCTCCGAGGAGGTACCAAACCTCTCGGTGACCGTAGTCACAGTGTGTTACCAAAACATCGGTGCCCGTCGGCACAATATCACACCCCCTCCACTCATTAATCCCACATCAGTCATATATACATATCATGTATCAATACATCATGCTTACCAAAAGCATCAATAACACATCCATATTAATGTGTACTTACCACGAATCACCACTCATACCGTTATGGTATTAAACTGATGCTACACAAATCAAAGTTAGCATACATAGCACTCAACACATTTAAATGGTTATACGTGTGTATGTACACACTGTCACCTTTGGATGCTCTAAATCCCAAAAAGAAGAGTCGGCCACCCTAGATCTACTTGTCTCTATATTCGGCCAAATACATGGGTTAGTACCATGGCCTATTCGGCCCAAACCAAATTGAGAAGGGTTCCTTGTGAACCCGAAACCTTACCTAATCGCTTGAATTCTAACCCGGCACCGAATCGCGATTCGGTTCACCACCACAATTGGTCGATTAACACTATCAATAACCATGGCCTTTGGCTTTTAAACACTAACATAAGCCTTTACCTATACTTACCAAATCGATTGCTAGAAGACTTGAACCAATTGCTTCAAGATCTCAAACACACGGGACAGAATCGGTTTAGAATAGGAGTTAATATCCTAGCCACAAGTGCGAAATTAGTTCCTATTTCCTTAAAAAGAAATCGGCAAGAACAGTGGAATCAAAATAAGGCATTCGGCTTTTGCCCCTTACCCTCCAAATGAATCGATTGCAGGAAAAACTTGAGAAGATTACCTTAATTAAGCTATTCGCCAAAACCACCCAAGCGAGGAGAAGGGATTCGTCTTTTAGTGACAAAGAGAAAGTGCAACAGGAGTTTCTGGCTAAGTGTTTTGAGAGGAAGAAGAAAGAAATAGGTGGGGAATTTTGGTATAGAAGATTCGGCCAAGGTCTAGGAGAATGGAGAAAAATGACAGAAACAAAGAAGGAAAGGTTGGGGATTTTGGCTAAAATGAAAAAAAGAAAACAAGATAGTAGACTCGAGGCTTTTATAGACATTGGCATCCCCTAGTGGCCTTGCCGTCCACTTCTCCATGAAGTGTTTAAATTTCGGCAAACACTTACAACCTCTCCTGGCCACTCATTTAAATTAATTCAAATTAATTTGAATTAATTCCCCTTTAATCAAATAATAATCCAACCAATATCCTCTTTATCTTCTATTATCCTTAGAATTAATAATAACAATTTAAACACTCATATTATCCTCTTTATCTAAATAAAAATTAAGAGTTTAAAGAGAGAAAGTCTCTCCTCCCTATGCCGTTCATAACAAGGTGCAAAAAGGGATCTTCGTGACTCGAACACAAGCACTCCCATCCTCAGTGTGGCGTCACATGTAACTCTTAAGTGACCCTCCTATTGCCACTTTTCCAAGTTGATTTTCATGTCAAATTATCCACATTTATTCTTATAACCCCCCTCTTGCTAAGGCTCCCTTCCTTTAAAAATTAAAAACTAAAATTTTTACCAAACCGAGCCTACTCAAGGCCTTTGATTAATCCATATATTCCCATAAATAACACCACAGCAATTCAAACATAAGAAAAAATAATTTAATTCCAAATAGCCCCATCTTTGGGATGTTACAGTTCTACCCCCTTAAAATAAATTTCGTCCTCGAAATTACCTAGCTAAAACAGATGGGGGTATTGCTACCGTATCACAGCCTCAGATTCCCACGTAGCTTCTTCGACACCATGGTTCCGCCAAAGCACCTTCACTAAGGGCACTGACTTTCTACGTAGAACCTTCACATCTCGATCTAAGATCTGAACCGGTTCTTCTTCAAAAGATAAATCCGAGTTCACCTCAATCTCTACTACTGGCACAACGTGCGAAGGATCTGACCGATACCGTCTCAGCATTGACACATGAAATACGTCATGGATATGGTTCGATTCACGGCAACTCTAGCCGATAAGCTACCGGTCCTACTCGCTTATTAATCAGATATGGCCCAATGAACCTTGGGCTTAACTTCCCTTTTCGTCCAAATCTCAACACTTGTAGGACTATTCGCAAATGCTTGTCATGCTCCTCCTCCGTCCTTGAGTAAACCAATATGTCGTCGATGAACACCACGACGAATTGGTCCAAATATTGTTGGAATACCCTATTCATTAAGTCCATAAATGCCGCCTGTGCATTGGTCAACCGAATGGCATCACTAAGAACTCGTAATGCCCATACCGAGTTCGGAATGCCGTCTTGTGAACATCAGCCTCCTTCACCCTTAATTGATGATAACCTGACCTGAGGTCAATCTTTGAGAATACCGACGCACCCTTTAGTTGGTCAAACAAGTCATCGATCCGAGGCAACGGGTACTTGTTTTTGATCGTTAACTTGTTTAAGCAAGCGGTAGTCGATGCACATCCGCATAGAACCGTCCTTCTTCTTGACAAACAACACGGGTGCTCCCGGGGAGATATACTTGGTCGAATAAACCTCTATCCAAGAGCTCCCGAATTTGAGCCTTTAGCTCCACCAATTCCTTTGGTGCCATTCGGTATGGTGCTATAGACACAAAGTGCCGTTCGGTAGCAAGTCTATACGAATTCAACTTCCCGATCTGGAGGCGGACCTAAGCTCCTGCGGGAACACATCAGCAAATTCCCCAACCGTTCGGACCTTTCCAACCATCGACCCCTTAGCTTCCAAAGCACGATTCGAACCAAATACGCCTCACAACCCTTCTTGACCATCTTTTCACCTTCAAGGCGGACACTACGTTAGATAGGTAATTCCTTCTATCCCCTATCATAACCACTTCATCACCTTCACCGTCTTAAGAACCATGCGCTTAGCCGCGCAATCCAAATTTCGCTTGATACTTAACGGCCGGTCCATTCCAAGGATCAAATCGAACTCCCCAAACGGTAGTTCCATCGGATCGACCACAAATACTACCCCTTGAAGTTCTAGGGGTACGCCTCTATAAAGTTTGTCTACCACTACGAGTGACCTAAAGGGCTAACTATAGTCATCTCCCTAGAAGCGCTTTTTGAGTTAAGGTCCATAGTTCCTACCACACTACTAGCAATGTGCGAGTGCGTCGAACCCACATCAATTAATGCAACATAAGGAAGATCAAAATTAGAAACGCATCGGTTATGACATCCGGTGCGTCACCCTCCTCGCGACGCCTCATTTGCGTAAACTAAGCCAGCCGCCTAGCCTCGTGTTGCTTGAACCGCGCCCGAGTTCCACGACCTCGGTTAGGGCCGTTGTTTCCTCTGCCATTACCACGACCCTCTGTGGTCCCACATTTCTATCCACGAGCACGATTACGCTCCTCCTGGCTGGTTCTTAGCTAGTTTCCGGGACAATCTCGACACGATGCTCCAAAGACCCACACTCAAAACATCCTTTATCACCGGTCCAACAACCTCCCCAATGGGTCTTTCCACAGCGGTTACACTGAGTCGGCCTCTGATTAGTGGTCGTGGGCCTTGCCGCCTGATTTGGCCCACTTGGCCTAGCCTTTTTCTGAGCACTACCGCTCGATCCAGCTGACCCAAATCCTCTCTTCTGATTATTCCTACTATAACTTTGCCTCACAGCCTCCTTGATCCCTTCGGCTACCTTAGCCTTTTCCACTAGAGATGAGAACTCACGAACCTGCTGCGGGGCAATCAGTAACCTCAAATCATCTCGGAGTCCGTCCTCAAAGCGGACACAGCGCTCATGCTCAGTAGACACGATGCCTCTCGCATACCTACTCAGCCTTAAAAATTCCTTCTCATATTCCGACACGGACTTAGTTCCTTGCACTAATCCCAGAAAAGCCTTTCTCTGCGCGTCAGTGTAGCTGGTGCCCACATACTTCTTCTGATAGGTGGTTTTGAAATACTCACAAGTCAGATCATCTGCTGTAGCCCCATCTCGAACCGTAAGCCACCACTGATATGCTTCATCCTTTAGAAGCGACACTACCCCTTTCAGCTTTTCTTCCTCAGTCAGGTCAAGATCATCCATGATCCTTTCAGTTGACTCTAGCGAAGATTCTCGTGACTTGGGTGCCACTCGACGACACCCGGAATACCTCCGCTCCGTTAGATCGAGTCGCTCGGGACAGATTCCGAGCTCCCAAATTTCCACCAGCCCCAGCTACCATCTCCAAGACTCGAAAAGCGACTTTATGACCGCCTCACCACCGGTCTGTTCCGGCTCCTCAGCTCTAAAGGTAGGAGGTGGTGGTGGCAGTGGTACCTCATTTTCAGAACCTTGTCCCGACCGGACGAGTTCAGACACCGTCATCCTACCCCTACCGCGTCCACGGCGTCCACGTCCTCTAGAACTCATTCTATCTACCGCGCTTTTAATCTGATTAAGAAAAATTTTATGCGTTAGCATTTGTTCCACTTTCTTATTCACGAAGAAATTTTATGGATAGAGTTTTAATCAGAGGTTCTTTCGAGCAAACAAGGTTTCCGTTTCCTATCCTAGTTCGCACAAAGAAGTTCATGCATCCATTCCTTAATACTTTCCATACCTAATCGCTCATCGGACATTTCTGCCCATTTCTAACCTAGGGGTATTTTCGTCTTTTTCCTACAGGGGTATTTTCGTAATTTTCCAGAACCAAAATATTTTGATGATGATTTCCAAAGCTAAGTTGTTGAATTTTGTAAAATAGTTGAAATTTTTGAGCAAAACCATTGAACTGATATTTTATGAACCGAGGGCATTTTAGTAATTTTACCCCCTAAGGGCATTTCTGTAATTTTCCACAATCAAGTTTTTCGAGAAAAACGTTGTAAAAATAATGTTCTCGGATTTGAAAAAGTTATTGCACAAGTTTTGAAACATTGGGGTTTGTTGTTTCATTCATTTTCGAAAACATGGTTAATTCCCTTTTCGGGTTTTAATCATTGTGTTTAGCCTATGACCGAGCCCTCCTGGTCAGGGTGAACAAAAGCTACGCACCAGGCAGAATTCGAGTGAAGAGGAGGTGGGTCACGCGGACCGCTTAAATACCAAGCTCTCACCGAACCTTTCTAGACATGCACACAGAGGTTACCACACCACTGAGCCCTCTGAGTTAGGGTGAACCGAAGCTACGCACGGGTAGGATACTGCGAAGAGGAGGTGAGTCACGAGGATCGCTTAAATACTGTGCTCTTAGGATCCAATCCTAGACATGCGCATGTGGGTTACCACACCCTAACTTAGTGACTAGCCATAGGTTGGTTTAGTTCCTTAAGTCTTATGTTCTGTTTATGTGTTTGGGTCATCTAATCCTAGTGTTCAAGTTCCTATAAGTCTATCTACGTTCCATGCTTCCTACCCTTCTACGAATATAATTCACAAAGAGGTTTCGATGTACTTACCTGGGTGGATCGGTGCCGGAGACTCGGGCCATGCGGTTCAAAAACCAAAAATCATCCCATAAGGCCTACCAAAACATTTGTGGGCCTTGGGCCTCACAAACGAGCTTTGAACCAGGGCTCGATACCAATTTTGTAACAACCCAAACCCGGCCCAAACACTATGGCGAATCCAAAGTTGCTACTGATGGAAGAGATTTTGGAAAACCTTACTTAGAATTTATTTAAAAGTTAATTCAACCAAGTTATTATAGAATACCGAGTGTGCCCGATGGCACTATGAAAACATTTTCGTGTCAATTTGGGAAAACATGTGACTTTAATTTAATTTTAATAATATAGTTTAAAACAAAGTATTTAACATATGAGAAATAACAAAAGTAAAGTATATGGAGGCCTTATTACATCCAAAATAAAAATAAACCAATAATAAAATAAAGTAGCTAAGTTTAAAGTTCAATTTATTCAAGTCCACTGCATGGCCACCTCGAGTCCAACCGGCTCCTCAACCGCCATCTACGAGTCACCTGAAAAATGTTAAAGGAGAAGGTGAGTCACCAAGACTCAGTATGTAACCCTTCCCCCGTTTTAAAGACATTTTCATACACAACATATAACAATCATTATGCGAGAATATTATGTACCCCCAACCTAGCCAACCAAACGCCACTTTGTCTCACCCATTTGTGGTACCAAACCCTTTGGTGGTGCCAAACCACTGGTGACATATAGTCACGATGTGTTACAAAACACCGGTGTCCGTAGAGACACGAATCGATTGATGGGGCCAACCCATCGTGTGATACCAAATCACCGCGCAGACGATCCCATATCTCAAGTGGGGCCAACCCACGGTGGTGGTGTTAACCACAGGGACGAGTCGCTATGAGGTGCCAAACCTCCGAGGTACCAAACCTCTCGGTGACCGTAGTCACAAGGTGTGTTACCAAAACATCTTGGTGCCCGTTGGCACAATAATACGCCCCTCCACTCATTAAGCCCACATCAGTCATATATACATATCATGTATCAATACATCATGCTTACCAAAAGCATCAATAACACATCCATATTAACAGGTACTTACCTGAATCACCACTCATACCGTTATGGTATTAATCTGATGCTACACAAATCAAAGTTAGCATACATAGCACTCAACACATTTAAATGGTTATACGTGTGTATGTACACACCTGTCACCTTTGGATGCTCTAAATCCCAAAAAGAAGAGTCGGCCACCCTAGATCTACTTGTCTCTATATTCGGCCAAATACATGGGTTAGTACCATGGCCTATTCGGCCCAAACCAAATTGAGAAGGGTTCCTTGTGAACCCGAAACCTTACCTAATCGCTTGAATTCTAACTTCGGCACCCGAATCGTGATTCTGGTTCACCACCACAATTGGTCAGTTAACACTATCAATAACCATGGCCTTTGGCTTTTAAACACTAACATAAGCCTTACCTATACTTACCAAATCGATTGCTAGAAGACTTGAACCAATTGCTTCAAGATCCCAAACACCGGACAGAATCGGTTTAGAATAGGGAGTTAATATCCTAGCCACAAGTGCCGAAATTAGTTCCTATTTCCTTAAAAAGAAATCGGCAAGAACAGGGAATCAAAATAAGGCATTCGGCTTTTGCCCCTTACCCTCCAAATGAATCGATTGCAGGAAAAACTTGAGAAGATTACCTTAATTAAGCTATTCGGCCAAAACCACCCAACTGAGGAGAAGGGATTCATCTTTTAGTGACAAAGAGAAAGTGCAACAGGAGTTTTGGCTAAGTGTTTTTGAGAGGAAGAAGAAAGAAATAGGTGGGGAATTTTGGTATAGAAGATTCGGCCAAGGTCTAGGAGAATGGAGAAAAAAATGACAGAAACAAAGAAGGAAAGGTTGGGGATTTTGCTAAAATGAAAAAAAAAAGAAAACAAGATAGTAGACTCGAGGCTTTTATAGACATTCGGCATCCCCTAGTGGCCTTGCAGTCCACTTCTCCATGAAGTGTTTAAATTTCTGACAAACACTTACAACCTCTCCTGGCCACTCATTTAAATTAATTCAAATTAATTTGAATTAATTCCCCTTTAATCAAATAATAATCCAACCAATATCCTCTTTATCTTCTATTATCCTTAGAATTAATAATAACAATTTAAACACTCATATTATCCTCTTTATCTAAATAAAAATTAAGAGTTTAAAGAGAGAAAGTCTCTCCCTCCCTATGCCGTTCATAACAAGGTGCAAAAAGGGATCTTCGTGACTCGAACACAAGCACTCCCATCCTCAGTGTGGCGTCACATGTAACTCTTAAGTGACCCTCCTATTGCCACTTTTCCAAGTTGATTTTCATGTCAAATTATCCACATTTATTCTTATAACCCCCCTCTTGCTAAGGCTCCCTTCCTTTAAAAATTAAAAACTAAAATTTTTACCAAACCGAGCCTACTCAAGGCCTTTGATTAATCCATATATTCCCATAAATAACACCACAGCAATTCAAACATAAGAAAAAAATAATTTAATTCCAAATAGCCCCATCTTTGGGATGTTACATGAAGGCGGAACATCAATTATCGTCAGGGTTGCTACAACCGGTGAAAATCCCATTATGGAAATGGGAAAGGATAATGATGGACTTTGTTAGTGGGTTACCTTTAACGCCTACTAAGAAAGATTCCGTATGGGTGATAGTGGATCAGTTGACGAAGACTGCTCATTTCTTACCTGTTCGTACGGATTATTAATTACAGAAGTTGGCCAAGTTATATGTAGCAGAGATCGTGAGGTTACATGGGGTACCAGTGTCTATCATATCGGACAGGGATCCTAGGTTTACATCACGGTTTTGGAAGGCTCTACATGAAGCTTTGGGTACAAGGTTAAATTTCAGCACGACATTTCATCCTCAAACTGATGGTCAGTCGGAGAGAATAATCCAGATTCTGGAAGACATGTTAAGGGGGTGTGTAATTGACTTCAGGGGTAGTTGGGAAGATTTTCTACCGTTGGCAGAGTTTGCATACAACAACAGCTACCAATCCAGCATCCAGATGGCACCCTACGAGGCGTTGTATGGTCGTAGGTGTCGTACCCCTACTTGTTGGACTCGAGTGGGGAGCGACGATTGTTGGGTCCCGAGTTGATCTCGGAGACGGAGGAGAAAGTTAAGGTAATTCGGGCACGGTTAAAAGAAGCTTTGGGACAGATGAAATCGACGCGACCAAGCGTAAGGATATAGAATTCGCGGTAGGTGATCAGGTCTTTCTGAAGGTTTCACCTTGGAAAAAGATCTTTAGATTTGGACGGAAGGGCAAGTTAAGCCCTAGATTCATCGGACCATACCGTGTATTGAAGCATGTTGGGTCAGTGGCTTATCAGCTGGAGTTACCTTCAGAGTTGAATCAGATACATAGTGTATTCCATATCTCTATGTTAAGGCGTTATCTTTCGGATCCGTCTCACGTTGTACCAGTGGAGGAAGTTGAGTTAAGACCTGACTTGACTTTTGAAGAGGAGCCAGTACAAATTTTAGATCGGGATGTTAAGGTGCTAAGAAAGAAGTCAATTCCGTTAGTCAAAGTTTTATGGGGTAATCACGGGATAGAGGAAGCTACATGGGAGCCAGAGGACGCAATTCAGCAACAATATCCTCATCTCTTTTAACCAGGTAAATTTCGAGGCTGAAATTTCTTTAAGGGGGTAGAATTGTAACATCCTGAAATTCGGGAATTTATTTTTTGTGTTATATCATGTGATAGGCTAGTTTAAAATGTTAATGGTGTATGTTTAGGGGTCCTAAGTAAGCTCGGGGTTGAACTGGGCCTTAACAAGATTTTTATGTTTAAGCACCTTAAGGAGAGAAGGTAAGTGGCAGCAATGCTTATGGAAATAAGCGAGTAATTTGCTAGCACAAGTGGAGCACATGGTGGAGTGGTGTGGCGTCAAGTGGAGAGCATGGAGGGAAGAGGTTCGAATCCCACCTAGTGCAAATTATTTTGACTAATTTTTGTGCTTCTTCCCAAAGTGTCGCCATGGTGGTAATTATGGTAAGGAGACTTTTTAATTATGGAAAGATGGCTAAAGAAATATGGTATGGAGGAAAACAAGGAAAATGAAGGAAAGAAATCAAAGAAAAGGGATAAGGAATGGAACATGTTGGCCGAATGCTAGGAGTTGCCTTGGGGAGGAATTTTTGGTCAACATTCATCTTTTGTAAAAGATGATACACGGTTTTGGAGAGGGGAATTGGAGAGCCAAATTTTCTTAGAGTCATTTTAGAAGTTTGGTGCATGAGAGGCATTTTCTTTGGTTTGAACATTTTGTGTTTCTTTTCTAATCTTTTTCTTTTGTCTTGCCGAAACACTAAAGTCATTTTGGTACTTTCTTTTCCTCTTGTTTTGGCCGAAACCTCCTAGTCCATTTGTTCATCATTCTCCCTTGTTTTGCCGCAACCCTCGATTCATTTGGTTCATTTTCTTTTGATTGTTAACCGAAACTATTTAGCATTATTTTCTCTCCATCCTTTCTTTTCTTTTTTGACACTTCTTCAACCATTTCACTATTTCTTTTCTTTCTTTTCTTTCGTATTGGGCACTCTCTTCTTGACCGAATTGGTAAGTGACCTTATTCTCCTCTTTTCACTTTCATTTTCTTTTCTTTCTAGCCAAATAAGTGTCTATCACTATTCGGTTGTGTATCTTGTTTCTAAACCGAAATGGTGTTTCCTCCTACTCCTTCACATCTTAATCATCCTCTTTTTCATAGTGTGCTAAGTGGGTGGCCGAATATCATCCTAGCCGATTCAATTCTAGCCTTAAGTCAATCGGAGGAAATCGGATTCAATATCGTTAAGGTAAGGGGTTCTTTCTTGGATTTCTCATTATATCTCTACTCGACTATGTTACAATCGGATCGAAGTTTCGACTAATCAATTATGTTTTTAGGGACGAAATCACTTGATATTCTCTTTTAGCTAATTCTTCGGAAATAGTGGTAAGCCTACTTCTATCACTAAAACAACTATAGTGTTCTAACCGAGATTTTTCCTATGGAGACAAGTGGTACCGATTTGAAAGGAAAAGCAATTAGAGAGCACAAAAGGAGTGGATTTGCTATTCCTACTCCTAAGTTCAAGTGTAGAGCGATTTCGGCGGTTCGAGATTTCCCACCGGGTTGTGGACCATCATCCGGTGAGAATAGATAAATCGTGGTTGTTCACGATACTAAGAGTAAGCAATTCATTAGATCATTTGATTTAGAGTTAGAATAATAAAATCTCGTTTGTTGGATTAATCGAGTGTAATGGTGATTTAGGTGCCGGCGATCAAAAAGGTTTAGTCCTTACCGTAATCAGGTGTGTAATCTCACACCGAAATCCCGTAGATTTATGATTCGATATTACGTTGGAAATAAGATCATTATTATTATATGGTTAAAATTGTAATATGGCATAAACCAGGAAATTTGCTTAAATTACATTATTTCAATAAACTTGTCAAAATCGGTAATAAAATTGTTAAAATTACGAAAATGCCCCTATGGGCCGAACTGCTAGAATGCTTTAGTGGAACGAATTACAAAGATCTATAGTTGGTCGATATATCGTAATAAATTATTGGATTAATGATTGTTGTACATATATGTGGATATCATGATTAATTATGTATGATGCATGTTACATATTGCATTGGTTGGGAAAAATGATAAAGAGAAGTGTAGCCTGGTGGCATTGCCACAAAAATGTTTATTTTTATGTTTCATTATGATTTCGGTGGCTTGGCCACAAATAAAATATTATAAATGGCAACTTGCCTGCAAATTGGTGTGAACGGCAGGGTGGGTTGACTTGATCCCCACAGGTGTGATTGGCTGGTCGGGGGTGTGATGGATGGATGGGTTGGGTTGCATACATTGCATATATATATTCTGTTATGTAAATGGGCTTAGGCCCAAGATGATGCTAAACGGGTTCAGGCCCAGTGGACAACGGTAAGGGGGATTATACACTGAGTTCTAGTAACTCACCCCTTTTTCCTTAACCCTTGCAGGTAATGCTCAGTGATATGGATTTGGGCCATGGATGACTCGGTGGAGGCCATACTTCAGAAATGGTGTTTTGAACTTTAGATTTCTATTTCCGTTTATTTTATTACTTTTACTATTTTGGGTTTTTATGTTGTAATAAGGCCTCTGGAATATTTTTATTTTTGCTTTATGTTTTGACGTACTTATTATATTGCTTGAATTGTTTTAAATGGGGATTTTTCTAAAAATTTAAATAAAGGTTTCTCCAAAATAGATTAACAAATGGATTTCATAACAAACTTTTTCAAATATTTTAACTCAAAAATTTTCTTTCGAATTATCAATGATATTTTCAAAAGTCACGGTTTTATAAGACTACTAGTTCAAATTATCGATTTATCAATCAACCTTCGAGATTAGTTGTATTTTATCAAATATTTCAATTCAAACTTGTTTTTCTTGATTATAACAAAATAATACCTATTTTAGTACGAATCAAAAGGATTTTACACGTTTTCTCATGTGACATGTCAGATCCGGTCATAACGCATGGGCCGGGTTTGGGGTGTTACAATTATTACACTAGTTGATATTGGAGCCACCCTCGATTTTTCTCTTCTATTTTAAAAATATTATTAAAGTTGAGGTATTGTTCCATTTATACTGTTGAAACATCAGATCTATTATAGTATTATGGTTTTAACCTATCTGATGATTGTGGCCTCGGAATAATTTAAAGCTTCGATATCCTTTTTAATTTTTGTGAAAGTGTTTTCTATGATAGCTACATCAATGATATGGATATTACAGAAAGATGTAAGATTTGAATGGACTGATAAATTTTAGTAAAGTTTTGACCAGTTGGAAGCCCTGATGACCGAAGCATTAGTTCTGGTTCAGTCTGAATCGGGTAAGGAATTTATTATTACAGTGATACATCATTGAATGGATTAGAATGTATTTTGATGAAGAAAGGCAAAGTAATGGTCTATACTTCCAGCTAGATAAAGCTATAGAAAAAGAATTACTTGATATATGATATTGAATTGATAATTATTGTGTTTGCACTGAGAATTTGGTAACAACATCTGTATGATGAAAGTATCATATATGTACTGATCATAAAACTTTAAAACACCCGGTGGTATAGAAAGATTTGAATCTGAAACAGTGTAGATGGTTTGAATTATTGAAAGATCCTGATTTGGTAATTGATTATCGTTCAGGAAAAGTAAATATAGTTGCTGATATTTTGAGTAGAAAATCTTTGTTTTCTTTATGAGTAATAAATACTCGATTGCTATTGTCTGATGAAAGATTAATTTTAGCTGAGCTTAAAGCTAAGTTGATGTTTCTACAACAGATCTGTGAAGCCCAGAAAAGTGATAATGAGTTGTAAGTTAAACGGGTACAGAGTGAAATAATTATTTATTCAGGATATCAGATTTGAATCTGATGATTGTCTGTTATTCCGAGATAGAGCATGTGTACTGAAGAATTTACAGAAACTTTTATACGAAACTTACAATGGTAATATATCTGTCATCTGAGAAGTATGATAAATTGAAAAAGATGTATTGGTAAACCAGAATGAAATGTGATGTCTCTGAAATTATGTTTAAATGTTTAATATGTCAGCAGATTAAAGCTGAATATCGGGTATTGATACTTTTAGAATTGTTACAGCTAGTGATGATACTGGAACGGAAATGGGATAAAGATATTATGAATGTTATATCGAGAGTTACCCCTATCTCAGAAAAAGAAAGATGTTACTTGGGTAATCATTGATCATTTGACGAAGCTTGCACATTTTATTCAGGCATGAATGGATTTCTCACTTGATAGACTCTCTGAATTATCTATTTCTGAGATTTTTCAGAGTACATGGTATACCAATTTCCATTATTTCTGACTGAGATCCACCGTTCACATCCCGATTCTGGAATAAGTTACATGAAGCTTTGGGTATGCGGTTACATTTTAGTACCGCATTTTATTCTCAGATGGATGGTCAATCTGAACGTGTGATTCAGATTTTTGAAAGATATGCTTCAGTGCTATGTTTTAGAATTCGATGGCAATTGAAAAAGAAATATTTATAGTTAACTGAATTCGCATATACAAACAATTTCCAGTCAAGTATTAGTGAGAAAAACTGGAATTAGTATGGAACTGAATGTAAAACTCCATAGTGAGATGAGATATTGTGAAACTCCATAGACACTTATCCCATGTAAGACCATATCTAGGGTATGGCTTTGGCATCGAGATATTGTGAGATGAGATTCAGTATCCTCGGTTATTCATAGTAATTCATCGGGCAAAAGAGTAAAGAATAAATGAGAAAGCAATAAAGTTAAGTAAGTAAAGCTATCATCAAAGTATGTTAGTCATAGTGAACTAAGAGTATTATTCATGTTATGAATGATGAAGTTAAGATTATGCTTACCTTAACAAAGTATGCTAATCTATATGATTAAGTGATACAGGTACCTTGTTTACCTTACAAACACGAGACTAGTAAGTACCATGATAAGTGTAAGAATCATTAAGAGTAAGTAAGCTCAAGCATGTGAACTTACCATGATAAGTGTAAGAATCATTAAGAGTAAGTGTAAGTATCATGAATGTAAAACTCCATAGTATGGAACTGGAATTAGTGAGAAAAAGAATATATGGGATTGAATTGATCTGATCCGTGAAACCAAAGAAAAAGTGAAAGTGATTCGAGATAGTTTTAAGGCAGCTTCTGATCGTCAGAGATTTTATACGGATCTTAAATGAAAAGAAATAGAGTTTCTAATTGGCAACAAAATATCCTTGAAAATTTCATCATGGAAGAAAGTTCTCTAGATTAGCCATAAAGGCAAATTAAGTTTGCGGTTTATTGGATCATATGAGATCATTGAAAAGAATCGGACTCGTTGTGTACCGATTTGCATTAGTGTCAGAGCTTGACAGAATTCACAGTGTTTCTCATATGTCTATGTTACGACGGTATAGATCAGATTCGTCACATGTTATTTCTTTGATAGATATTGAAATTCAGCTTGACATGACTTACAGTGAGTAACTGATTGAAATTCTAGCATGTGAAGTGAAAGAAACGAAAAATATAAAGGTAGCTTTAGTGAAAGTTCTTTGACAATGATACAATAGAGAGAAAGCTACCTGGGAACCGAAAGAAATCATGAGAAAGTAATATCTGAATCCCATTACTGGTAAAACTGTAACACCCCAAACCCGGTCAATACGCTACGACCAAATCTGGTATGTTACAGGAAAAGAAGTTTTGAAATTTTTACCGGAACCTCGTAATTTAAAAAAAAATACTTTTTGATTAGTGTTACCATCTTGAAAATAATTGACAGTTTCTTACCAACTTCTTATTAGATTGAACTAAAAGTCGTATACGTTTTGTTTTATTTAAGTTTCGAAAATTAGGAAATTTTATAAACGTGACATTTGAAAACAATGTTAAGGTTTTAAGAAAATCTCGAATTAATTAGTTATTCGATGTTATCTTTTGTTATCACCCTTTTAGAAAAATGATGGTTTATGGTTTTATTTTAGAAAAAACTCCATACTTGACAATTCATAAGATATGCCACAACCAATTTAAAGCAAAAACCCAAATTAAAGTTATGGAGGCCTTATTACATTGCAAAATCCCAAAATTAAAAAGTAAGTTCAAATAAGAAACGAAAGTTTACGAGAAAATAATGCATGGCCACCTCAAGCCCACCACGGCTCCAAATCCGCAACTAGGGTTACCCGCAAAATTAAGCAGAGGGTGAGTCACCGAGACTCGGTGTGTAATTCCCTTATAACGCATTCGGGCTTTAAGCCCGCAGATGCACATTGGGCCTTAGCCTCACAATATAGCATATTAAAAATGTATGCAATGCAGCCCACCCCAACCTAGTTTTCCATCCTCTAGGTCACCGAATCACCAAACACCCGTGGCATCAAGCCCTTTGTGGTTCCAAAACCACTGTGGTCCTGCACCACTTGTGACAGAGTCACAGAATATATAAACGTGGGGCCAACCCATCGTGGTCCTGCACCCATTTGTGACAATCCTCGATAAGTATACGTGGGGCCAACCCACCGTGGTCCCGCATCACCGAGATAAGTCACCGATAAATATAGGCATACGTGGTTCCAAAACCACTGTGGTCCTGCACCACGCTGTGACAATAGTCACCGAATCACACTTCCCTTTCTTTCATATCCCAAAGCCCATGCAACATATTATCATACTGAGATGAATGCAAACATACTTTCAAGGTACATCAGACAATTAATTCATACATACATATCTTCGAAAGTAAAATCATAATGGTACTTACCCGGTGTCTCCAACCTTACCCACAAGGGTATCTCGACTGTCTCAATAGTCGTTTCGGCTTTCAGCCAACACAGTTACTAACGCAAATAATAAAGAAATGTGTGAGCGTTACACACCTGATTACGCGTAAGACTAAACTCTCTACGTCGACACTCTCACTAGCAGGAATAATAGCGATTTGCCTATCCCAAGTCGATGTCGGCTCTCTTCCATAACCCGGCAAAAAATCACAAACCCCCGACACTGCACAACATTTGAACGACAGGTTAGAGACTACGAGTACACTCCCCCCAGGCTCCTTAACCACACCATCCTTGGCTGAGCTAACACTCATATCCATGTTAAGAGTCTTGATCAGGAAATTGAGTTAAGGCAACGAAAGAGAAAAGGGAATAGGTACAAAAATCAGGAGAACCTTCTTACCCTGGTCAAGAAATGAGTCGAACACAGATAGGCTTGGCCAAGGATTCTAATCCGACGCGAACATGCCACGCTAAGAGAAGACAAGAAGAGATTAGCCGCTAACAAACACCAAGAACAAAATAGCCATTCGGCTATGACTACACAGAACCGAAACAGATAGAGACCGAATCAAAAGAGTCTCCCTTACCTTGCACAAACCGAAACTGATTGAAGAGGAGACCTTTGACGATCGAATAGCCCTTGTTCTTGGGGTTCGGCTAAACAACAATTGAAGAAAAATACTGGTTACAAGGGATGGAGTAACCCACTTCAGAAAAGAAAACAATTCGGTTTATGATCAACAAATAAGTGATCGGTTTCCCATGAAGAAATAAAAAATAAGAAGAATAAAGGAGGGTTCTTTACCTTCAACAAAGAGAAGTCGAATGGAATCCAAGAAGATTCGGCACAAGTAGCAACTGTTAACAGGGTTTCGGCTAAAGAAGAAAGTAGTAGAGGAGAAGAGAAGAGGGTCTTCGGCTTTGGGGGAAAAGAGTGTAGAAAAGAGAAGAAGAAAATTGAACGAAACAACAAGGAAATGGTTTGGTTATGGAGAGAGCACGAATGATAAGAAAAATGTGAAATGAAGGTTCGGTTATGATGTTTTATAGAAAAGAGCAAAGAAGAAGAAAAGGAGAAAAAGTTACTAGAGTGTTTAAGATTCGGCAAGATGAAATGGGGGCAACACAAAACTTGAAAGAAAAAGTTCTCAGCCAAAAAGCAAAAAGGTTAAATTCTCTCAAATGAAAACCTGAAGGAACGGCACTCTCCTCCTCACTTATGATCGAATATGCTAACCAAATTTGTCTAAGAAACAAAAAGGGATTTTGACACAACACTCTAATGGCTCGGTTTTCAGCTATCACACCCACAAATGCCGAAATTCCTAGCCAACTACACACATAGCCGAAATTCTCCCCTCCAAGACCCCCACATTCGGCCAACACCTCCACCACACTCCAAATCCCTTGATTTGCTCCTAGTTTCACTCCCCATCACTAATTTGAATTGGCTTGACCGATTCAAACTTCTCCAAGCTCTCTTGTCCACCCATTTTGAACTTATTGACTCATTCAACAACCACCTTGAAGAGTCCTAGCCGAAAGCCACCACTCCTCCACCTTTGGCACAAAAAATAAAGTTCCACATGCTGCAGATGAGACTCGAACTCCTTCCCCTTCATGCTCCCTTGTGACGCCACTCCCTTGCTCCTTAAGTGGCGTCTCCTTTGCCATCACACCACACACCCTTTTGTGTTATCAAACACAAATAAATATTCTTAAAGCCTGCTTCAACTAGCTCTTCCCCCTAAAGTGCCCAAAAACAAAATTTCTCTAAAGCTCTGGCTCGAACCCGAGCCTTCCCAGGGCCCCCAAACACACCAAAATAACAAGCAGAACAGGCCAAGCACACAAAAAAGCATAAAATGCAGAACCCCTAATTCTAGGATGTTACAAAAAATTTTGAGGACGAAAATTCTTTTAGGGGGAGAGTTGTAACAGCCCAATTTCGGTGAAATCGGAACCGTGGTTTCGGGACCACAAATCAAAGCTAAAAATAAAATTTATTTTAATTTTATTTTATGGTCCGTAATATGATAGAAAAGTCATGTGCAAATTCTGATAAGAAAATTTTACCAATTATGTGCTTAATTACGAGAAGGATCAAATCGCATAAAATGCAAAAGTTGAATTCTAGTAGCTATAAGGATCAAATAGCTATGGAATTCAAAACTTGAGGTCCTTATATGGTAATTAGACCATAAAAAAAAGTATGTAGATATTTTTGGTGACTCGTCGATGGAAAATTAGAAAAAGGCTAAGGACTAAATTGGAAATTGAAATAATTTAATTAATTAAAAGATGATAAAAGAATTATCATCTTATTTTCTCATCTTCTTCCCCAAAATATTCCATGGAAACCTTAGGAAAGAGAAAGCAAGCTTTCTTGGCCAAATTGGGTAAGTTTTATTGTCCCATTTTTAGTAATTTTGATATTTTTGAAACCGGGATAGCTTAATCTATCTATTTGGGGGATTAATTTGAAAAGTTATCAAGGTATAAAAATTAGGTCATGGATAAATATGCTGAAAACTTGAAATTTATGGTAGAAAATGAAAGGTTGTTGATAGATAAACAACTTTTACAAAGTGATTTTTGATGAAAACATGATTTAGGGACTAAAATGTAAAGTTGTGAAATTTGATGAAAAATTCTGAATTTTTATGAATACATGTGCTGTAAATATTGTGATGGAATTTTGGTTAGGCTTGGAATAGGGAGTAAATTGCACAAATTTTATTTTCCGAGCCTAGGGACGAAATTGGAATTTATGGAAAAGTTAGGGGCAAAATGGTAATTTTGCCTAGGATGTAAATTGAGTCCACTTGTATATGAAATGTGATAAATTGATGTTAAATTTACTCATTTAGATCCAGATAGACCAAATTCGGAGCTAGAACGATGAAAAGAGGAAAATGTCGGATTAGTAGATTTAATGTACACAAACATTTGTCGAGGTAAGTTCGTGTAACTAAATTGTGTATATTTATATGTTTGAATTAAATGTTGTGTTTGTGAATTGTATAAATGCCATAATTATGTGAAATGATCACATATTCGTTAAAGCCCGATAAATGAAAGTGCTCGATCAATAGTAATGCCCGATAAATGATAAATGATAAAAATGTTACTTATGTACTTGAAGTGAATGTAGAATGTGTTTATTTGAATTATGTGAATATTATAAATGTATGAAATAATCACATGCCTGATAATGCTTGGAAAATGTCAAATTCCGTTTGAATAAATGGATATGTGATTTTTCAAATTGAATGAGGTCCTGCATTTGTTGCTGACGGAATTTAGCTCGGACGAGTAATTCCATTTACCTCATTATAAAAAGGATTTAGCCTGGACGGGTAATCCTGATATAATTCCTCTCGAGCATATGTTATGGATTAGATTTCGCCTGGACGGGTAATCAAAATTAAGCTCTTTAGAGCATATGTCATGAAAAGGATTTGGCCTGAACTAGAAATCCTGACTAAGCTCTATTGAGTATATATATATTGGAGACAGGATTTAGCCTGGACTGGTAATCCTGTTGTATATATGTGTGGCTCGAGAGTGTACTCTCTGAAATAGTACCTTATGGGTACCATTGGACATGAATTGACGGATCCTGATTTGTACACCTCGAGTGTACTACTTGTGTATCCATCGATATTCCGAATAAATTCAACGGGTAAAAATCTTGACATGAGAAGATATGAATAAGAAATGATTTATTACACGTATTCGCCTGAAATGCATGAAAATGATGATACATGACAATTGATATAAGAAAACATGAGATGATGATACTTGTACATGGAATTCATTTGATGAATATGTCATCCTTGATTATAGACTTGTACACTTTTAGTGTACTACTACTCGTGTGACATTGATATTTCGAGAAATATGAGTAAAATTCTGATATGAAATAATCTGAACTCGAGATGAACTATTATGAATTTATACTTGTAGTATAAAGAGACGATTTATGCATGTTAAATGAACACATGTTGTGGAAAGCATATGTGCCTAGAAACTTGATTGTTGTTGAGCCCAAACATGTTTTGATGTTATTATGGAATTTATGACTAACAAGGGCAATGAGGATATGTGTAAGGCTTGAGGTCAAATTGAATGAATGTGCCTTACATAGTTACCTCAAAATAGAATGAATGGTAAGCTAAGTACCATTTTATACGAACTTACTAAGAATGTAATGCTTACTTAGTTTTATTTCTCTGCTTTATAGTAAATCGGAAGCTTGTTGGATTGGAAGCTTGGCGGAAATCACTCACACTATCCATCCACCCATGTCGGTACAATATGGTAAATCAATTATGGTTATAATGGCATGTATAGGTTATATTGGCCATATTGGCATGTAAATGTAAATGATTATTGTAAACTAGCCATTGGAATGACTAGTGATGATTATGTTTTGGTAGATGTATATATATGTATTAAGTTTATTTTATGGAGATAACATAAGTGTTTGTTATTGATTGATTGAGAAAGGTTAAATGAGTATGCTTATAAAAGGTAGGATTAAAAGCATGAATGCATGTAACAATATACCATATTAGATGTTATAAATTGCTTGAATTCAATGCTTGGATTTGTTGGTATTTGGATGTAAGTTGGTGAAGGAACTTGGTAAAAATTTTGGGTGAGAAATGAAGCTAGAAATGGCTTTATTTTGTCCACACGGGCAGACACACGCCCGTGTGTCTAGATCGTGTGTGACACACGGCCTAGTACATAGGCGTGTGGTTAGGCCGTATGTCCCCTACACCTAAATTTTGAGAAACAA
This sequence comes from Gossypium sturtianum, assembly GCA_025698515.1. NCBI lineage: Eukaryota > Viridiplantae > Streptophyta > Magnoliopsida > Malvales > Malvaceae > Gossypium > Gossypium sturtianum. The sequence continues at coordinate 51,209,384 of CM046944.1, read as the reverse complement.
AATGCTCAGAATTGAGCACACTGGCAGAGACATGGGCGTGTGTTTCAGCCGTGTGTGCTACACGGCCTAGAACACAGGCATGTGTCTTGGCCGTGTGAAACCTGTACCTAATTTCGAAAGAATCTAATTAACCACACGGCCTAGCACACGGGCGTGTGGCATGGTCATGTGCACAAGTCAGAGACTTACACGGGGTCGAACACGGCCTGTAGCACGGGCATGTCCTAGGGTCACACGGGCGTGTCCCTTGGACTACACGGGCGTGTGAGCCCTGCACCTTAGAAAATTTTTAAAATTTTGCGAAAAATTCTTAGAGTTTTTGATTAAGTCCCGACTCGATTCTAATGCTCATATTGGGCCTCGAGGGTCCATTTAAGGGACGTTATGAATAAATATCGGGAAATGAATAATAATTGTTATGAATTATCTAAAAATGTTCTTAAAGTTTCGGTAATACTCCGTAACTCTGTTTCGGCGACGGACACGGGTTAGGGGTGTTACATAATTAATTTAATTAGCCATTGGATAAGGCAATTAAATATATTTTCTCATAGTTTTAATACATTAAAGTTGTCATGACTTTAATAGAATTAAGATTGGTTTAACAAATAATTTAATTGGAAAAAACAATTAATTAATATATTAGGAAATAGAAAACAACTATTGGGTTTGATAAATCATAAGTTTTGGATAAAAGTTCAGATAACACATAAAATTTAACTCAATACACGAAAGGCCCAATAGACCCAGTTCTACGAGAGGGGCAACAAACCTTAGTATTCCTTAGGGACTACCACCCTATTGTATTCCACTTCTAGTGGAACACCATGTTTTCTATTAAAATGTTATTGCTTAAGTACAATTTATTTAAGTAGAACTCTTGTATCGTTTCTCTATAATTAGTAACTATAAGCTAACCTAAAATATACCTTTTGAGAGAGTTATTACTTTATCAAAAAATAGTGGTTAGTTATTTCTAAAATAAATTCTATTTTTTCTGAAAGCTTGTAGTTTCCGGTACCTATTGAGAGAATTAAATTTCCCACTGAAAGTTAAGAAAAATTTTCATTTTGTGCACTTGGATCTTTTTGTGCACTTGGAAACCTGAAAATGTATGAAAATGGATGGAAATGATTTGGAAATGATTCAAAATAGGAAAGTGAACATTTCTGGAAACTTGGAAATGTAGGAAAATGTCAATTTTACAGAGCCGAACGAAAATTTTTGGAAACTTAGAAATGACCTAGAAATGACGAGTTTTAAGGTTTAAAAGGGGAAATTAAGGCAAGGTGGCCTTAAAAGAAAAAGTTTGTGGAATTTGACACACAAACAGGCTTGGAAAAGTGGTCTGAAGATGCCACTTAGGGCTTATGGAAATGGCGCCATATGCAAGAGGAATGGGCCTGAGTTCGAGTCACTTGGGAAGAAAATAAAGGAGGTTTTATTTTTGCTTCAAGAAGACTGAGGTGGACGGCAAATGGCTATAAATTAGGAGCTTTTATTATTTTATAAATAGTGGATAAATAAGGGATTTATTTATCATTATTTTCAAGAGATAATTGTTGGATTAAATTCTTTTAATTTGAATAAAGAGATAAAGAGGAAAATAAGGGAGAAGTGATGGCCAAGTAAGGGACTTTGAGTTTAATAATTTCGGCTAAGTAAGGATAGTTGCTGAATTATCTTTTATTTTAAGTGATAATTAAAGGGTAAAGTTATCAGATAGAGGAGTGGTGGCCAAGTAAGGGACTCCTTAGATGATAATTTCGGCTATAAAAGGAAGGAAGGAGGGCTACTCATCAATTTGTGCTTCCTCCTTTCTCTCGCCGAATTCTTAGTGCTCTCTTCTCTTCTTTTCTTTCTTTTCTTTTGTCAAGCCGAAATTAAGTAATTGTTGGAACCTAGCCGAATATTTTCCTCTCCATTAGAAGCCATAGCTGAATCTCCCTGTGAATCTAAGCAAGGAAGTAGTCGATCAAGTATTAAGGGGATCTCTCGGGTTTCTACAACCTGTCGACTACAAGGAGGAATATTTCGGGATCTAAGGTAAGAAACTATAAGATCCAAAGGTCTTGTTTTAAGTTTTAATGTTAGATTAAACCTAACATGTGATTATAGGAATTTCGACATCCCTAGGAAAGCAAGGATACTTTTCTGGATTTGAGATCACAAAGAAGGAATACAACAAAGTTTTGGGACTTGATTCTTAAGTCAATCGGCAACAAGGTAGGTTTTCAGTGATACAAATCCTACTAGGATTTGGTTTTAAAGCCAAAAAGGTTTATTAATGTGTTTAAATGATTGGCCGAATATAGGAGTTAAGGATCTAAATCGTAGATCGCTTTTTCTGGGATTTCAAGGACTTTGTTAAGTTTAATCAGGTGTGTACCCCACACTAACTTTTAATAAGATTGATGGTAATATGTAAAATATGCATGTTTATAAGAATGTGGCTAAGGTACCATAATATGGTACAAAGTACTGTGCTGTGCGTTTCCTACTCCTATTAGGATTACGAAATATGTTATATTTAACATGTGAAATATGATAAGAATGTGAATTTAAGTATGATATGCATGATATGAATAATATGGGTCATTCGGGATATATGGAAAAGGGGAAGTGAATGTGGTGACTACGGTCTCACTATCTGAATGTGGTGACTACGGTCTCACTATCCGAATGTGGTGACTTCGGTCACATTATCGAATGTGGTAACTTCGGTTACATTATCTCGAATGTGGTGTCTCATGACACAATTATCAGTGGCTATGCCACAAATTTTATATGGGCGATGAGCACGTCGATCGCAATGATCGCTTCGATGGTGTGTAGCGGATGGAGGGTTGACCTAGTAGTCCCCACGGTGTGCAAAGTTGGTACGGGGATGTGTAGCGGATGGCACCTAGGTTTGGGTTTGGGTTGCATCATCATTTTTATCTGTTATATGAATAAGTATTGGATATGAAAAATGTATGCTCGATCTATTGAATTTTAGTGTTGTGTACACATTGAGTCTGTTGACTCACCCGTTGTGGGACTATTTTTCAGTGACGATCAATAATGGACCCGGGTTCGCTGAAGCTTAGGGATGGCCATGCTCACTTGAAGTTTTATTCAATATGGATATTTAAATTTATTTAAGTATTTTAGAATTTTATTTTGGGATTCTACTTGATGTAATAAGGCCATAAGTTACATTTCTTTACTTTTATTTTTAATTACTATGTTACTAATTATTTTCAATTAAAGTTAAGTAAAATTTATTTCTTTAAAAATAAACCCTAATTTTTTTTCATCTTAATTAATTGGACTTTAAAATAAGATCAATGGGTTTTTAACTCAAGCCCAACCCAAAACAATAGTTTTTAAAAATCGCACAAGTTTTCCTCCGTAATAAAAGAATTTTGTAACCGATTTACTTGAGGAACATACGAGATCCGGTCCAAGCTCGTGGGCCGGGTGTGGGGTGTTTCAGTTTGGTATCAGAGCCCAGTTTTAAACTCTCGGCCTGTGGGCTAAGGCCCAAAACGTTTTCAAATCGAGCCAAGTAAGCTTTTTGAAAGAATTTTATGAAATAAATAGGTTTTCGGCATGGCTCCTAAGTCTCCGACCATGATCCACCTGTAAGTACCCTAACTATTTGTGTGATTATGTGTTATGAAATATGGAAGGGTAGAAAAGGAATGGAACGTAGAATAGCATGATAGGAACTTGAACCCTAGGACTAGTCTACTCAAACACAAACACATAAGACTTAATGCACTAAACAAACCTATGGCTAAGTCACCGAAAGTTAGGGTGTGGTAACCCCCAGGCGCATGTTCAGGATTGGATCAGGAAGAGCACGGTATTTAAGCAATCCTAGTGACTCACCTCCTCTTCGCAGAATCCTACCCGGTGCGTAGCTTCGGTTCACCCTAACCTGCAGGGCTCGTGAGGTGTGGCAACGTCTGTGCGCATGTCTAGGAATGGTTTCGGTGGGAGCTTGGTATTTAAGCAAACCGCGTGACTCACCTCCTCTCCACTCGAATCCCGCCTGGTGCGTAGCTTTGGTTCACCCTGACCAAGAGGACTCGGTCATAGGCTAAACACAATAACTAAAACCCGAAAGGGAATTAGCCGTGTTTTTATAAAAACATTCAAAAACCCTAATTTGCAAAATATCAAAAATACCTTGATTTTGGAAAAAAATTACAAAATTACCCCTAACTTACAAAATGACCCTAATTTCCAAAATTTTTGCAACATCACTGTTTTGGAAAGTACAATTTTCAAAAAGAACCCTCAAAGTTTTGCAACTTTTGAAATATCCCTGATTTAGTAAATTTTACAAATTTACCCCGATTTGTGAAAAATTATCGAAATACCCCCGAGGTCTAAAATTACCGAAATACCCTCGGATTTCAAAATTTTTCCAAAATACCCCGGGAACTTAAAATTTCCAGAATACTTGTCGGCAAATCACCAAGAAACTTTTTCTTTTAAAAAATTATGAAAATACCCCTGTAGGACAAAATTACAAAAATACCCCTAGGTAGTGGAAAAGCAACAACAATGAAAACTACAACGTTTCTCTGAATGAACGAAAGTTCATACTTGTTTGATGGATGAATGAATGAATGGAAAGACTGTGTGCATGTATGAATACGAAAGAACCACTCCTAAATTCTTTTTCATAAAACTTCTTCGCGGGTAAACAAGTGAAAGAAAGACTAATTCATAAAACTTCTTAATCGACACGACGTTAGAAATGAGCTCTAGAGGACGTGGTCGCCGTGGACGAGGTAGAGGAAGGATGACGGTGTCAGAACCCGTTAGATCGGGTCAAGGGTCTGACAATGAGATACCACCGCCACCACCACCCCCAGCTGTGGGTGTTGAGTAGCAAGCTCAGACGGGAGAAGATGCTGTGTCGCAGGCTGTGCTACGAGTTTTGGAGTTGGTGGCTGGTGCAGGAGGAAATTCGGGAACCCGTAAGTCTGTGCCTGAGCGGCTCCGAGCTAATAGAGCTAAAATGTTTCGTGGAGTATCGGGTGTGGCACCCAGTTCAGCTGAGTACTGGTTGGAAGCAACAGAGCGTATCATGGATGAGCTTGACTTGACCTCTGAGGAGAAGTTAAAAGGAATGGTGGCACTGTTACGCGATGAAGCGTATCAATGGTGGTTGACTGTCTGGGATGGTGCCATGGCGGAGGATCTGACCTGGGAATATGTTAAGGAAGCATTTCAGAAGAAATATGTGGGAACCAGGTATACTGATGAGCAAAGGAAGGCATTTCTGGACTGGCTAGTAGAGCACTGAGCCGTGTTGGATTGTGCGGCTAAACGAATGGAACTAAGGACCCCAGAGGATGAAGTAGTAGTAATGATCAGAGACAGAAGAAACTACCTGTCCAACGTAGTTTCGGCGTTGAAGGCTGAGAAAATGGTTAAGAAAGGGTGCAAGGCGTTCTTAGCCTTCGTAAGTCCGTTAGGTGGAAAGGAAGAAGGTGTCGGTGGAGTTAGAACGGTGAAAGACTTTGAAGATGTATTTCCGAGGAATTACTGTGAATACCCCAGATAGGGAGGTGGAGTTTGGAATAGACTTGCGCCAGAGCAGCTCCTGTGTCAATCGCTCCATACCGAATGGCGCCAAAGGAGTTAGTTGAGCTTAAGGCTCAAATCCAAGAGTTGTTGGATCGTGGGTTCATACGGCCCGGTGTGTCTCCATGGGGAGCACCATTGCATTTGTAAAGAAGAAGGACGGAACTATGCGTATGTGCATAGATTACCGTCGATTGAATAAGTCGACCATCAAGAATAAGTATCCTTTGCCAAGGATCGATGACTTGTTCAATCGGTGAAGGGGGTCGCAGATTCTCAAAGATAGACTTAAGGCCTGGGATATCACCGATTGAAGGTGAAGGAGGCAGATATCCATAAGACCGCTTTTAGGACAAGATACGGCCATTTTGAGTTTGTGGTGATGCCGTTTGGATTGACGAACACTCCAGCCGCGTTCATGGATATGATGAACCGAGTTTTTCAACCCTACTTGGATAGGTTCGTCGTTGTGTTCATCGACGATATTTTGGTGTACTCTAAGTCTGAAGAGGAGCATGATGAACATCTCCGAGTGGTGCTACAAGTGTTAAGGGAGAAGAAGCTCTATGCCAAATTCAGCAAGTGTGGATTTTGGCTTAAGGAGGTGGCATTCTTAGGGCATGTGGTATCCGCAGAAGGAATAAGAGTGGATCCTAGGAAGATCGAAGCAGTGTTGGATTGGAAACCACCTAAGTCCGTGGCTGAGATTCGAAGTTTCTTAGGTTTGGCAGGCTATTACAGAAGGTTTGTGGAAGGGTTCTCGTCAATAGCCGCGCCCTTGACAAAGTTACTAAGGAAGGAAGTACCTTTTGAATGGTCTGATAAGCAACAGAAGAGCTTTGACAACCTTAAGAAGGTGTTGACGGAGGCTCGGTGTTAATTCAGCCAGAGGTGGGAAGGATTTTGTGGTGTAATCGTGACGCTCGCATACGGGATTAGGATGTGTGCTAATGCAAGAAGGAAAAGTAGTCGCTTATGCGTCTCTCGGCAACTAAGGCCTCATGAGGTTAACTACCCAACTCATGACTTGGAACCGGCAAAGCAGTGGTTTTCGCCTTAAGGTTTGGAGGCACTACCTCTATGGAGAAAGGTCAGTGATCTACACAGACCACAAGAGCCTTAAGTATCTGTTGACTCAGAAGGAGTTGAACTTGAGGTAACGAAGGTGGGTGGAGTTGTTGAAGGACTACGACTGTTCGATAGAATATCATCCGGGCAAGGCGAATGTGGTAGCTGATGCCCTAAGTCGGAAGGTTGTGTCGGACCTAAGGGCTAAGTTTCAGCAAGTACAGAACGGAGAATTAAAGGACTATGGCGTTAATGATGAAGGAGTATTGTGCTACAAGGGTAAAGTTTGTATGCCGAGAGACGAGGAGTTAAGACAAAGGATTCTTCGGGAGGCGCATAGTAGCCCTTATGCTATGCATCCCGAGGCGTGAAGTCGTCTGAGAGATCTAAGGGAACAATTTTGGTGGTCCGATCTTAAACGGGAAGTTACTAAATTGTGGGAAAATGTCCGACGTGTCAAATAAGTTAAGGCTGAACACCAAGTTCCATCGGGATTGCTTCAACCAATCGAGATTCCCCAATGGAAGCGGGAGAGAATTACCATGGACTTGTTAGTGGGCTTCCCCTTACGCCTACTAAGAAGGACTCGGTATGGGTGATAGTGGACCGTTTGACTAAGTCCGCGCACTTCATCCCGGTAAGAGTTGACTATTATTCTCTTGGTCGCTAAGTTATATGTGGCGGAAATTGTGAGGTTACATGGTGTACCAAAGATCGATCATCTCCGATAGAGACCCAAGGTTCATGTCTCGGTTCTGGAGGGCACTTCATCAAGCTTTAGGCACTAAGTTGGACTTCACTACGGCTTTTCATCCACAATCAGACGGGCAGTCTGAACGAGTTATACAAGTGTTAGAAGATATGTTGAGAGGCTATGTGATAGATTTCCGAGGAAGTTGGGAAGACTATTTGCCTTTAGCTGAGTTCGCCTATAACAACAGCTATCAGGCTAGCATTCGGATGGCACCATATGATGCATTGTATGGTCAAAAGTTTCGAACTCCTACTTGTTGGATTGAGTTAGGAGAACGTCGAGTTTTGGGTCCAGAGTTAGTGGTCGAAACTGAAGAGAAGGTTGAGATAATCCGAGCACGGTTAAAGGAAGCCTCTGATAGGTAGAAGTCGTACGCAGACCTTAAGCGGAAGGAAATAGAGTTTGAAGTGGGAGACCAAGTGTTTCTGAAAGTCTCGCCTTGGAAGAAGGTAATGAGGTTTGGTCGCAGCGGAAGTTAAGCCCAAGGTTTATAGGGCCCTATCAAGTACTGAAGCGAGTTGGAGCAGTGGCATACCAATTGGAGTTGCCACCAGAGTTGCGGCAGATGCACGACGTATTCCATGTATCCATGCTACATCGTTACCGATCGGATCCATCTCATGTGGTACCTGTCGAAGAAGTAGAGCTAAGGCCAGACTTATCGTATGAGGAAGAGCCAATTCAAATATTGGAACGTGATGTGAAAGTGTTACGTAGGAAGTCAGTTCCTCTAGTCAAAGTGTTATGGCGCAATCATGGATCGAAAGAAGCTTCGTGGGAACCAGAAGAGACGATGCGACAGTAATACCCTCAATTATTTCAGTTAGGAAATTTCGAGGACGAAATTTTTTTTAAGGGGGGTAGAACTGTAACATCCTGGAAAGGGCCTATGCATTTTCGGTTTAGTTCTACGAAGTGACATGTTTTAGGTACTAAGAATAAATTTTGAATATTTTTGGAAACCCGGAAATGAATGAAAATGAGTTAGAAATGAACATTTTGGAAACACGAAAATGTATGAAAATGGATGGAAATGATTTGGAAATGATTCAAAATAGGAAAGTGAACATTTCGAAACTTGGAAATGTAACAAAATGTCAAGTTTATAGAGCGAGAACGAAAATTTTTGGAAACTTAGAAATGACCTAGAAATGACGAGTTTTAAGGTTTAAAAGGGGAAATTAAGGCAAGGTGGCCTTAAAAGAAAAAGTTTGTGGAATTTGACACACAAACAGGCTTGGAAAAGTGGTCTGAAGATGCCACTTAGGGCCTATGGAAATGGGGCCATATGCAAGAGGAATGGGCCTGAGTTCGAGTCACTTGGGAAGCAAATAAAGGAGGTTTTATTTTTGCTTCAAGAAGACTGAGGTGGACGGCAAATGGCTATAAATTAGGAGCTTTTATTATTTTATAAATAGTGGATAAATAAGGGATTTATTTATCATTATTTTCAAGAGATAATTGTTGGATTAAATTCTTTTAATTTGAATAAAGAGATAAAGAGGAAAATAAAGGAGAAGTGATGGCCAAGTAAGGGACTTTGAGTTTAATAATTTCGCTAAGTAAGGATAGTTGCTGAATTATCTTTTATTTTAAGTGATAATTAAAGGATAAAGTTATCGGATAGAGGAGTGGTGGCCAAGTAAGGGACTCCTTAGATGATAATTTCGGCTATAAAAGGAAGGAAGGAGGGCTACTCATCAATTTGTGCTTCCTCCTTTCTCTGCCGAATTCTTAGTGCTCTCTTCTCTTCTTTTCTTTCTTTTCTTTTGTCAGTCGAAATTAAGTAATTGTTGGAACCTAGCCGAATATTTTCCTCTCCATTAGAAGCCATAATTTGAATCTCCCGTGAATCTAAGCAAGGAAGTAGTCGATCAAGTATTAAGGGGATCTCTCGGGTTTCTACAACAATCGACTACAAGGAGGAATATTTCGGGATCTAAGGTAAGAAACTATAAGATCCAAAGGTCTTGTTTTAAGTTTTAATGTTAGATTAAACCTAACATGTGATTATAGGAATTTCGACATCCCTAGGAAAGCAAGGATACTTTTCGAGATTTGAGATCACAAAGAAGGAATACAACAAAGTTTTGGGACTTGATTCTTAAGTCAATCGGCAACAAGGTAGGTTTTCAGTGATACAAATCCTACTAGGATTTGGTTTTAAAGCCAAAAAGGTTTATTAATGTGTTTAAATGATTGGCCGAATATAGGAGTTAAGGATCTAAATCGTAGATCGGTTTTTCGGGATTTCAAGGACTTTGTTGTTTAATCAGTGTGTACACCACACTAACTTTTAATAAGATTGATGGTAATATGTAAAATATGCATGTTTATAAGAATGTGGCTAAGGTACCATAATATGGTACAAAGTACTCAAGTACGTTTCCTACTCCTATTAGGATTACGAAATATGTTATATTTAACATGTGAAATATGATAAGAATGTGAATTTAAGTATGATATGCATGATATGAATAATATGGGTCATTCGGGATAAATGGAAAAGGTGAACTGAATGTGATGACTACGGTCTCACTATCTGAATGTGGTGACTTCGGTCACATTATCTGAATGTGGTAACTTTGGTTACATTATCTGAATATGGTGTCTCATGACACAATTATCTGGTGGCTATGCCACAAATTTTATATGGGCGATGAGCACGTCGACCGCAAATGATCGCCTTCGATGGTGTGTAGCGGATGGAGGGTTGACTTAGTAGTCCCCACGGTGTGCAGGTTGGTACGGGGATGTGTAGCGGATGGCACCTAGGTTTGGGTTTGGGTTGCATCATCATTTTTATATGTTATATGAATAAGTATTGGATATGAAAAATGTATGCCTGATCTATTGAATTTTAGTGTTGTGTACACATTGAGTCTGTTGACTCACCCCGCTAGGGACTATTTTTTTGGTGACGATCAATAATGGACCGGGTTCGACGGAAGCTTAGGGATGGCCATGCTCAGCTTGAAGTTTTATTCAATATGGATATTTAAATTTATTTAAGTATTTTAGAATTTTATTTTTGGATTCTACTTGATGTAATAAGGTCATAAGTTACATTTCTTTACTTTTATTTTTAATTACTATGTTACGAATTATTTTCAATTAAAGTTAAGTAAAATTTATTTCTTTAAAAATAAACCCTAATTGTTTTTTTCATCTTAATTAATTGGACTTTAAAATAAGATCAATGGGTTTTTAACTCAAGCCCAACCCAAAACAATAGTTTTTAAAAATCGCACAAGTTTTCCTCTGGTAATAAAAGAATTTTGTAACCAGTTTACTTGAGGAACATACCAGATCCGGTCCAAGCTCGTGGGCCGGGTGTGGGGTGTTTCAACCATTGTTTTCTAAACCGAATTTTCCAACATTAAATTGGTATGAAAGTCTTCGAAAAATTAGTGCATCATTCAAGTTGTGTAGCGATTTAAGTTGAAATGTTTTGAAGAACCTTGTAGTATTTTGGTTAGTGTTTGGACATGGATAAACTACATGATGTATTTAGTGGTGTTTTACGATATTTTAATGTATAAGAAAGGTTGAGAATGATTGGAAATTATTAAGGTGTTTTAAGGTATTCTTTGGAGTGCATCTAGGCCTAAATTTGGCTCACTAGCACTGTGGTATTTATACTTAAAAGGACTCATATTGGTACAACTCTGACAAAATGTAAACATTTACAGTAATATGAAGAGATACTGATACATGGGAGTCTTGTACCAATACCTTTAGCCTGTTTTACCCAAGTTTAGTTGTTTTGCACTTGAAAGGCCCCTAATAACCTCCTATTACAATTAAATCATAAAGTAAGTTTAGAAATATTTTAAAAAGCCTTAAATGACCTCAAATAGGTTTAAAAGATTAGTGGAATATAGTGATGTGTTTAATTTTTAAATATAGTATTCTTTACTTGAGTTTATATTTGAGATCGAGTAAGAGGTGTTATATTTTTTTTATATAAATCATGTTTTAAAATAAAAGTCTACTTGTATATTTAGTATAAACAATTTTATATAACTTTTGGAAAATTTTTAAAAAATTATATTAAGAGAGATTTTTTTTTGCATTTTTATTTTTCTTATATTTTTAAATAATTTTATTGAAAATTTGAAAATCTTTAATGATTTTTTTACATTTTATAATTTTGGAATATATTAAAAAATAATTTTATTTTATGGTTTTTAAATTTATTAAAAAAATTAATTGTTAATTATTTACTAATATGACATAAGACAAAACAATGTTATATCAGTAATAAAATATTAAGAGATCATTTGCTCCAAATAAGATAGAGGAGCTAAATTAACTAAATGTGTAAGACTTGAAGATTAAATTTGTTATTATACAATATATACAACACAAAATAAGATTTCAACATAATGACCATTTTACTTCATCTAAGATAGAAGGACTAATTTATTATTCTTTTAGCAGGAGAACCAAAATGCAACCGGAGATGAAGTAGAAAGAAATCTATGATACTTTTACCAATTTAAGAAAGAAAAATCACGTAAGATGGTTTTAATGAAGCCGAAAAAGGTTGATATGAAGACTAAGAATTTATATTTTGGAAAGTAAGTATTAAAATCATGGTGGTCGGTTCCACGCCGATTTCGGTTGTATTGGTTGGTGTGCATCGTTCCAGTGATATAGTGAAACAAGTAACACCCTTTTCTGCACTAGTGAAAAGTTCAGTCCATACCAGTCACACTGACTTGTTTTGATCAATTTCGGTCACACCGATTGGTGCAAAATAATATTAAAAAATTATAAAACTTTTAATTGTTTATTATTATCCTAAAGACTTTGGAATCTATTTATCAATAAAAAATATTGCACTCGAAAGTAAAATTTAACATATTTTAAAAACATTTTTTTGACATACCTTCACATTTACACATTTAAAATATACAAATTAAAATATAATAAAAAAACTCAATCACCCGATTAATAAAGAAAAAAATCATCACTCATCCTTCATCTTCTTTTATCGAAAAAAATCCCCTCACCCTTCGACCTTCTTTTTTTTGTTAATTTAAATTTATTGAATGATGAATTTTTATATGTAGGTTATATTAATGACTATATTATATTTTTTTATAATTATTTTATTTTTAAGATTTTTTTTAGGATATGATAAATTATATAGCTTTTTTTAGCACCTTTTTACTTATCATCTATGCAAATTTTGAGTATATGGACAACTAATTGAGTCATTTTAGTTCATATTAAGACATTTGGCATAATTTTAGTAAAGTGAGTAATTTTCTGAAATTAAGTATTAATTTTACATAATTTTACTATTTTATACTACATATAATTTTTGTCTACTCAATTTACTGCAGTTGGACCACTGAATTAAATAAATGTGGGAGCCAAGACACGCATGGACATGAGCTAATATCCACTACATGTGGACAGAAACACAACAATTTTGACACAGAAAAGTTAATCAAGCCCAGTTGAAAGTTGGCTACTGAGAAGAGCTAGTTTGCTAGCTATTTGGGTTGTCAAAACCATCCAACAAATGGGGAGAAGAGCCCAATTTGGCTAAGGCATGAAAAGCAGCCCAAACTAGTTTTGGAATAATTGAATTAAAGGTCATTGCATCTGATCGCTGTTTTATGCGATGTCAAAGTCTTAAAATTTATAATGAGAATGATCGAACCTGGAAACTAACTATGACAACGATTTGAGGCAAGCGCACCTATCGAACAGTAGTATAGTTAAGGCAAGACCGGATTATCGAACCCAAAGGAACTAAAAGTACTAATACTAACTTTTTTTTTATTATCTAGCCTAAAGTAAAGGAAATTGGTTGCTTAATCTAATTAACTAACTACTAAACTAAAAACTCTAAGACAAAGAAGAATGAATTTGGGGAAAATACTTATGGGAAAAACCAATTGATTAAGACGATACCCAAGGAAGAATCTACCTAGACTTCACTTGTTATCTAACTCTGAACCAGACGATTTATTCACTTGACTTGATCCGTAGGATTCCCTAATGTATATTAGACCCTCTCTCGAGGCGAATAACGTCTAACCCTAGGTTGATTAATTGAAATCTCTTTCTAATTAAAACCCCTAGAATTGCATTAACTCGATCTATGGACTCCCATATTAGGTTTCACCCTAATCCGGCAAAATCTCGTCACCCTATCTCTAGGCGTGCGATCAACTCCGCTTAACTATGCTAGATCTACTCTTAGGAAGGGACTTTTGCTCCACCACCTAAGCACATCAAACTTGAATTAATACCCCGGAAATATCAACACAAGAATTAAGAACACATAATTAAGAACAAATCAAGTATTTATCATATAGTTCAGCAAACGATAACAATATTCATCTTAGGTTTCATCCCCCTCAGGTATCTGAGGGTTTAGTTCATAATAATAAAAGAAAACATCTCAGAAGAAAAGATAAAACAAAACATAAGAAATACTTAAAATCCCCTGAAGGAATTGAAGGAGAGATCCTCCGTCTTGAGTATGATTCTGGCTTCTTGAGATGAATCAACTGGCTATCTTCGAGTAAATCCCCACAAATCTGCCTCCTTCGGCCTAGCTGGACGCCCCCTGACTAAAGTCCTGGGTCCCCCTTTTAGGTCATACTTAGGGTGTTTATATAGGCTTCAGAATGTGTTACTTCGCCTCTAAGTATCCTAATCCGAGTGAAATTTCTCTTTGTCACGGCAGGGGCACGGCCATGGCACACGCCCGTGTGAATCATGGCCAGTCCGTGTTCGAGGCTGCTGAAGGAGCACGGCCGTATGGTCTCGGGCGCAGGCCGTGTCGATTTCGTGATATGGCCCATTTACTCTGTTTTAGGCCCGTTTCTCGTTCTTTTCATCCTCCGGTCCTTTGCTGAGTATAAAACATGAAAACAAAGGATTAAGAGCACCAAATTACATAATTCAAGGCTTAAATCATGCAAAAGCATGCTAAATGTGGGCTTAAAATATGTTACTATTACGGTTTATCAAATACCCCCACACTTAAGCTTTTGCTTGTCCTCAAGCGAAATTCTCAACTCATAATTAAAACAAACTTCCTCGATTCATGATATTCATCAATAATGTTTCATCATAATTCATAGATAATTCATACATGGATAATTCAACTCAAAGAGTCCTAAAGATTCAAACAATCTAAGTCATACATTTTTGTAGCACAAAACGTAGGTGTTTCCCCTCATCTAAATAATTACCTCTGATTCAAAATCGACAAGAATTGACATCCTCACTAAAGATTCACTCAAATCACTCGAAGTGTTTAAGGTTTAGAATTAAGCACTCAAAAGTCAAACATGAAGAGTTAATCCCATAGGCTTGCATGAAAATCAAATCTCCACCACTGTAAAATGAGATGATACACAAATCAAAAGGTCTTTAATAGGGTTGTAACGGGGCTTGGGTTAAAGGTGAGGATATGGGCTGAATTAGAAGGTTAGAATCGAGATTGAATTGACAGATTGCCTAACTAGAAACAATGAGTTGGATATAAATAATTACATCAATTGAGAACTTGTAATAATAATACTACTACTAATACGAACTTCTTCTTCAACAATTGAAATTCAGATGTATAAGCTCACTTAATCACATAACTAATAATGAATATACTTCGATTTTTTTTTAGAACAAATCAAGTATACATAATAAATGATGAGTTTACTATTGGAATAAATAGGCAATCGATCGAATCAAATATCGATATAAGGGTAGTCAAAAGGAATGGTGATAACAAAAAGAAAGGGTTTTGGGTTAATATTAGTGGGTGAGTCAATAAAAAAAAGAGTTATTAGGATCAACGGGGTTCACTAGGGGTTAATTATGAAGGTAAGATTTTTAGTGGAGTAAGTGGGTTAAATCCTAGGTGCCTTTATCATCTTAGTATATCAAATCAGAGGTGTGGTCTCGACATGTATAATCGGTACAAGTTCTAGAATAACAAATCAATGTTGACACACTCATAATAAAAAAAGTGAGTAAGAAAACGAATATATGCTCTAAAGGCTCAAAATCTCACAAAAGAAAATTATGGGTTTTTGATGACAACCTCGTAAATTTCAAACTTCAAGGTAATATTCAAATTCAGGTCGACAACCTAGAAAAAAATTTTAATTCTGAAAAATAGACTTATCATGTTTGATTCTATAGTATCTTAAAGTATAAATCATCAATGCACAATTAACTATGACTTAATCCAAAACATATCAACAAAAATCATAAATCAAAAGGAAATTTCATTCTAATCATAATATGAGAAACTTACTTTATGAAACAAGGCATAATTCAGGATTAATATTGTTGACACCTCTTCATACTTAAGAACAAGAACTAACTCAGGGATTTGAGAATAATGAAAAAGTTAGGCACTTTTTAGGTTCAAATTTCACACTTAAGATGTACATTGCCCTCAATGTACAAAGATAGATATAGATATAGAAAATCAAAAGATAGGGTTAGAGGTGAAACTCCCTGAATTTTTTTATGGGGTCACAATATTCGGGCTGCGTTGGAGGAAGACATTTCTGTAGGGGTGGATATTAGGGTCGTTGTGTAACACCCCAAACCCGGTCTAGACGTTACGACCAGATCTGGTATGTTACAGGGTAAAAGTTATTAAAAAGGGTTTGAAACTTTGGAGAGATACTGTAAGTAAAAAAAAACTTTTCGTTTGGTTGATGCTTCGAAAACAGTTGTAAGAGAAACGAAATATTGAATTGAGTTAAACAAGTACTGGTTGTCATTGTTGGTATTTCAGAGAAACGAATTCTTTAAGTTGCGCAAGTGATTAAAACTTTATCTTATTTACCAGGTTTTAACATATAATGATGTCATATGTAATTAGATAATATATAAAAACCAATTATTAAAATAAGAAGGCCTTATTACATAATAAAATCCCCAATTAAAAATAAATTTGTAAAAGAAACCGAGTGTACGAAAGAAACTTTTTATGGCCTCCTCGAGTCTGCCTTGGCTCCCAGATCCACAATCTACTGATTACCTGCAACATTAAGCAAACGGGGTGAGTCACCAAGACTCAGTGTGTAATTCCCCTATATCACATAAACGGCCCATGGCCCACAACCGCATATTGGGCCTTAGCCCACTCATGATGGCATGCAGAAGAATTTAATGCAATATGTCCCAGCCCAACCTAGTTTCCATCCTCTACACGCCACCCGTACCAGCCAATCACATCGTGGGGATTTCTACAATCAACCCTCCATCCGCTACACGCCTCATACGTGACACCAGGCCACTCGTGGTTCCAGACCACCGTGATACTAGATCACCATGACAGAGTCACTATTAACATACGTGGGGCCAACCCACCGTGGTATCAACCAATGTGACAATCCCTAATGAATATATGTGGGGCCAACCCACCGTGGTACCAAGCCACCGGGACGAGTCACTAAATCGTATATATACGTGGCGTTAAACCACCGTGGCACCAAGCCACCGAGACATGGTCACCAAATCAGATTTACATGGGGCCAACCCACTCGTGGTACCAAACCACCGTGACAGTCTCAAAATCTTCCCCTTTCACATTATAATCCAAGCCCATGCATCACATACATGTAATAATGAATGCAACATGTTATCAAGCCAAATGAAAGGTTACCACATACATCCATACTCACAAAGTAAACATTACAGTCACGTACCTGGCATCCCTAGCCTTACCCATTAAGGGTATTACGATCGCTCACACAGTCTTTCCGGCTTTTCAGCCCATACAATCAATAATACAGATAAATAATAGAGTGTGAAGTTTTACACACCTTATAACACGCAATATTATGCTATCTATGTCGACACGATCGCTAGCAGGAACGACTGCTATCTGCCTACGATTCTGTTCTGAATCCGGTCCACAACCCGGTGGCCAATCCTGAACCGCAGACACCGCTCGCTTTTTGAACTTAGGGGCTAGGACTACGGGTCCAACCCCTTCCTTCCCTTGACTGGCATTTGATTCCATGAAAACGATCTTGGTCAGAAGACCAGGTTAAGGCATTGAAGCAGAGGAAATAAGGATATACCCTCAAGATGGAAAGATTTCTTACCTAGATCAACAGAACCCGGAGGCTATTAAGCTTGGATTAAGGAGTCGCTGAAGTCCCTACACATTTACCAAATCAGATTCGGCTTTCCAGGGTATAGGTTAGAAGGAGTGGCCTTTCGGCCAAACGAATGGTATAAACCTCTTACCTTGATCGACCGACTGTCCCCCTAGAACCTTTCAAACACTGACTAGATGCAGAAAGAATATGAAAAGGAGGCTCCCCTACATTCGGCCAAAGAACCTCAGTACAAGATTAACCCCATCGGTTAACAACCAGCAAGAGAATAAGAAAGAATCGAGAGAGAAGAAAACGCTTACCACTTAACAGGAAGGACCCGATTGAGAAGGTTGAGAGAAAAGGTAACGACAAGCCTCACCAATTAAGCAGAATCCGATTGGAAAAGTTAAGGGTGTGGGTAACAACAAACCAATGAAACAAAACGAAAGCAGAAGATGATCACCCAAGGAAGATTCAGCCGACAGAAAAGTAAGAACCAACACAAATGAGAAGGAAAAGAAAAAAAAGGTTTCGGCCTGAGGAAAAAGAGAGAACAAAAGATGAATTTTTACGGTAAGGGAAGAAGATTCGGCTAAGAAGAACAAAATGAGAAAGAAGTAATGAGATGGTGTGAGTGGTAGGAGGTTTTGGTTAAGGGGTTAAGAGATGTGAAACAAATAGGAACAAAAGGAAAAAATAAAAGAGAACAAGAGGGAGAGAAGATGGTTTCAGTTTTAGCTAACTGAAGAATGAGCAACAATGACCTTAGGGGTTCGGCTACTCAAAGAAAAGAACCAAAAAAAATTGCCAATTTGAAGAACACCAAATGCCGACAAAGAATACTCTCTCTACCTAGTTGCTAAACACTTTTAAAAAAATTCGGCACCTACAATCCCCAAAACCGAATGCCACGAACCTTGACTGAATCCCCCCCCAACACCAACAAAAATTTGGCCACACCCCTACTCAAGCTTCCCACAACCGGCCACTTCCTCCATCCACTTGAAAATCCCTTACTTTCCTCCTAAATTCACTCTTGTTCATTCATTCAAAATAGTTTGAATCATTCAAATCCCACCTTTTGCTCATGGCCTCACAGTCAATTCTTTTGACTCATTCAACACTTATCCATGTAGTGTCCATGCCGAATCCACCACCCAAGCTCCTTAGACGCAAAAATAAAACACCCCCTTGCTGGCGACGCAACTCGAACCCCTTGCCCCTGCAGCTTTTCCCTTGTGACGCCACTTCAAGCACTCTAAGTGGTGCCTCCTTGCCACTTAACCACCTCTTTACTTGTGTTAACAAAACGCAATAAAATATCCCTAAGGCCTGCCTCAGCTAGCTCTTCCCTTAAGGTGCCTAAAAATAAAATTTTTACCAAGGCTTAGCCTTAATACCGAGCATTCCCGAGACCCCCAAACACATCAAAACAACAATCAAAACATATCAACACACAGCAATACACAATAATGCCACGCCCCTAATTCCAGGATGTTACAGTTCTACCCCCTTAAAGAAATTTTGGCCTCGAAATTTACCTGATCAAAAGAGATGAGGTATCATGCTGCATCGACGCATCGCATCCTCGCTCCCACGTAGCTTCCTCTAAACCGTGATTCTGCCATAACACTTTAACCAACGGAACCGTCTTCCTCTGCAATACCTTAACGTCACGATCCAAGATTTGAACTGGTTCCTCCTCAAAGGATAGATCAGGCCTTACTTCGATTTCTTCCACTGGCACAACATGAGATGGATCCGAACAATAGCGTCTTAACATTGAAACATGGAATACGTCATGAATCTGACTCAATTCTGAAGGTAGCTCGAGCTGGTAAGCTACCGGTCCCACACACTTCAACACGGTCCGATAAATCTGGGGCTCAGCTTGCCCTTCCGTCCAAACCTTAAGACTTTCTTCCACGGTGAAACCTTTAAGAAAACCCAGTCACCTACTGCAAATTCTATGTCTTTACGCTTCAAGTCTGCATAAGATTTTTGCCTGTCAGCTGCTTCTTTCAACCGAGTCCGAATCAACTTAACTTTGTCCTCCTTTTCAGAAACCAACTCTGGACCCAATAATTGTCGCTCACCCAACTCTGTCCAGCAAGTAGGAGTGCGACACTTTCGACCATACAACGCCTCATACGGTGCCATCTGAATACTAGATTGGTAGCTATTGTTGTATGCGAATTTCGCCAACAGTAGAAACTCTTCCCAACTACCCCTGAAGTCTATGACGCAGCCTCTCAACATATCTTCTAAGATCTGAATTATCCTCTCAGACTGACCATCCGACTGAGGATGGAACGCTGTACTGAAATCTAACTTTGTACCCAATGCCTGATGCAACGCTTTCCAGAACCTTGACGTAAACCTAGGGTCCCTGTCTGATATGATAGACACTAGTACCCCATGCAACCTCATAATCTCTGCTACATACAACTTAGCCAACACGAGAGAGAGTAGTCGACACTTAAACGGTATGAAATGGCGGACTTTGTCAAACGATCAACAATTACCCATACCGAATCCTTCTTAGTAGGCGTAAGAGGTAGCCCACTAACAAAGTCCATCGTGATCCTTTCCCACTTCCACTGCGGAATCTTCACCGGCTGCAACAACCCCAAAGGCAACTGATGTTCTGCTTTTACCTGCTGACACATCAAACATTTACTCACAAATTCGGTTACCTCTCGCTTCAAACCTGGCCACCAAAACTGTTCTCGCAAATCCCGATACATCTTACTTCCTCCAGGATGCATAGCGTATGGGCTGCTATGCGCTTCCTGTAAAATCTTACATCTCAACTCATGATCCTTTGGCATGCAAGGTTTTCCCCGAAAACATAATACCCCATCACTATTCATACTGAAATCTGTTGTCTTATCATCAGTTCCCAACTGCAACTTCGACTTTAACAACTCATCAGCCCACTACTTTTCTTTAATCTGACCGACCCAAGAAGGTTTCACTTGAAGCTTAGCTAATAAACTTCCATCATTGTATAAACTGAGGTGAGCAAACATTGCTCTCAAGTCAAAGATCACCCTACGACTTAATGCATCCGCCACCACGTTAGCTTTACCCGGGTGGTACTCGATCGAGCAATCATAATCATTTAACAATTCGATCCATCTCCTCTGCCTTAAATTCAACTCCTTCTGGGTGAGAAGGTACTTTAAGCTCTTGTGATCTGTATAAATGACGGACTTCTCCCCATACAGATAATGTCTCTAGATCTTCAAGGCAAGCTGCCAATTCCAAATCATGCGTGGGATAATTCAACTCATGCGGTCTCAATTGCCGAGACACATATGCTACCACTATCCCTCCCCGCATCAAAGACACATCCCAATCTCGTGCGATGCATCATAATAAACAACAAACTCTTTCCCGGCCTCAGTGTGTCAACACCGGAGCCTCTGTCAAAATCTTCTTGACCTCTCAAAACTCTCCTGCTTTGCTTATCGGACTGCATAAAGCGGAACCCCTTTCCGCAACAACAGTTAACTGGTGCCGCAATCAAAGAGAACCCTCAACAAATCTTCTATAATACCCCGCTGGACCAAGAAAACTCCGGATCTCTGCCACAGACTTAGGTGGCTTCCAATCCAACACAGCTTCAATTTTCCAAAGATCGACCCTAATCCCCTCAGCAGACACCACGTGACCCAAAAAGGTAACTTCCCTTAGCCAGAACTCACACTTACTGAATTTGGCGAACAACTGCTTCTCCCTCAGAATTTGTAAAACCACCTGAAGATACTAATCATGCTCCTCCTCCGATTTTGAATAAATCAGGATATCGTCTATAAACACCACGACAAATCGGTCTAGATAGGGTTGGAAAACCTGGCTCATCATGTCCATAAACGCTGCTGGTGCATTGGTCAACTCAAACGGCATCACCAGAAATTCGTAGTGGCCATAGCGAGTACGAAACGCCGTCTTATGAATATCCGCCTCCTTGAATCTAAGCTAATGATATCCTGACCTCAAATCTATCTTCGAGAAGACTGAAGCTTCCTTAAGTTAATCAAACAAATCATCAATCCTCGGTAGCAGGTACTTATTCTTGATAGTCAACTTGTTCAACTAGCGATAGTCAATGCACATACGCATTGATCCGTCCTTCTTCTTAACGAATAGCACTGGCGCTCCCCAAGGTGATACACTCGGTCGGATAAAACCTCGATCTAGCAGTTCCTGAATCTGGGCTTTCAATTCAATCAACTCCTTTGGTGCCATCCTATATGGTGCAATAGACACAGGCGCTGTTCCCGAAAGAAGATCAATACCAAACTCCACCTCGCTTTCTGGATGTAATCCCGGAAGCTCTTCTGGGAAAACATCAAAAAATTCCTTCACTGTTCGAACATTCCCCACAGTTGGTTCCTTGGCCTCCAGAGTACAAAAAAAAAATTATGAATACCCTACAACCCTTCCTCACCATTCTTTCAGCCTTTAGAGTGGACACTACGTTAGATAGGTAGTTCCTCCTCTCACCTATTACCACCACCTCATCATCCTCAAGAGTCCTTAACAACATGCGCTTGGCAGCACAATCCAAGTTTTCTCGATACTTCACTAGCCAGTCCATACCTAAGATCAAATCAAACTCCCCGAACGGCAGTTCCATCAGATCAGCCAGGAAAACCATCCCCTGAACTTCTAGAGGTACGTCCCTAAAGAGTTTATTCACCACTACAGATTGTCCTAAAGGGCTAAGTACAGTCATCTCCCTAGAAGCAATCTCAGAGTCCATGCTTAAAGTTCCAGATACCACACTAGCAACATAGGAATGTGTCGACCCAATATCAATCAATGCAGAAAAAGGCAATCCAAAAATTAAGAACGTACCGGTTATGACATCTAGTGCATCGCCCTCCTCTCGGCGTCTAGCTGCATAGACCAACCCTGACTGTCTCGCATCTATGCTCCCTGCACCTCTGCCTGGTGTTCCATGGCCCCGAACAAAACCATTACCTCCTCTAGCTAGACCACAACCTCTCTGTGGCTGCTGGCCACCTCTACCCGATTGAACATAACCCTGACCTACTGGCCGCGCTCTGCCCAGTTCCTGTGGATAATTTCTTACCAGATGATCCATAGACCCACACCTAAAACATCCTCTGTTACTTGTCCAACATTCGCCCAAATGAAATTTACTGCATCGGTTACACCTTTGAGGCTGACTATCGACAACTGGTCTCGCAACCCGACTCGGCCCATCCAACCTAGGTCTTTTCTGAAACTGCCCAACTAACCCCGACGATCCAAAATTCTTTTTATTTCTACCTCTATCCCTATCCTGATTCTGCTTCTCAGGCCACTTCACCTCCTCGGCTATCTTAGCCTTTTCCACTAAAGCAGCAAATTCTCTTTCTCGCTGCGGAGCGATCAGCACTCGCAAATCATCTCTCAGACCATCCTCAAACCGAACACAACGCTCATGGTCTGTAGTAACAATACCCCGGGCATAACGACTAGACGTAAGAATTCCGCCTCATATTCAGCCACTGACTTATTCCCTTGAACCAGATTTAGAAAAGCCATATGCTGAGCATCCACATAACTTGACCCAATGTATTTCCCTTGAAATGTCGATTTGAAGAAATCCCAAGAAATACGGTCAGCCACTGCACCATCTCTGACCGTCAGCCACCATTGGTACGCCTCGTTCTGCAGAAGAGACACAACCTCTTTCAGCTTCTCTTCCACTGTAAAATCAAGATCATCCATTATGCGTTCTACTGCTTCTAGCCAATACTCAGCTACATTAGGAGCTACTCCGGATACACCCCTAAACATCTCTGCTCCATTAGCTCGAAGTCGTTCAGACACAGATTTCCAAGCTACTGATCCTGTGCTCGCTCCAGCAACCCTCTCCAAAACTCGCAACATAGCCTAAGACACTGCATCATCTCGCCTATTTGATCCTAAAAATCCGCTTCCGCAGCTGGCGGTACTGGCATCTCATCTCCTGACCTATGTCCTGATTTCGAGGGTTCAGACCCAACACCTCGGCCTCTACCACGGCCGCGCACAGAACGTCCACGTCCCCTAGTACTCATGGCTTCCGATGCAACTTAATCTGATTAAAAGTTTTATGAGTTAGTATTTCTTTCACTTGTTTAATACCGAGCAGTCTTATGAGAAGTAGCTTTAGAGAGTAATTCTCACCAATCCTATCTCGACCTAGAGGTTTCAGTCTCTAAAGTTTGGATCTCCTAGTGCTAGCAAACATATTCTTTCATGCAAACAATCATTCCATCCATACATCACCAATAATTAGAATACTTACCTGCGTGGATCGGGTGCCGGTAGACTCTGATGCCATATTCCCAACCAAAACATTTCCTCCAAGTAACATTTAAATCGACTTTATAAAACACTGTTGAACCCATTTCACAGCCCGAGTTTTGCAACCTAGGCTCTGATACCATAATTGTAACACCCCAAACCCGGTCTAGAGTTACGACCAGATCTGGTATGTTACAGGGTAAAAGTTATTAAAAAGGGTTTGAAACTTTGGAGAGATACTGTAAGTAAAAAAAAACTTTTCGTTTGGTTGATGTTTCAAAACTTGATTGTAAGAGAAGCGAAATATTGAATTGAGTTAAACAATCTTTGGTTGTCATTGTTGGTATTTCAGAGAAACGAATTCTTTAAGTTGCGCAAGTGATTAAAATTTTATCTTATTTACCAGGTTTTAACATATAATGATGTCATATGTAATTAGATAATATATAAAAACCAATTATTAAAATAAGAAGGACTTATTACATAATAAAATCCCCAATTAAAAATAAATTTGTAAAAGAAACCGAGTGTACGAAAGGAACTTTTTATGGCCTCCTCGAGTCTGCCTCGGCTCCCAGATCCACAATCTACTGATTACCTGCAACATTAAGCAAACGGGGTGAGTCACCAAGACTCAGTGTGTAATTCCCCTATATCACATAAACGGCCCATGGCCCACAACCACATATTGGGCCTTAGCCCACTCATGATGGCATGCAGAAGAATTTAATGCAATATGTCCCAGCCCAACCTAGTTTCCATCCTCTACACACCACCCGTACCAGCCAATCACACCGTGGGGATTTCTACAATCAACCCTCCATCCGCTACACGCCTCATACGTGGCACCAGGCCACTCGTGGTTCCAGACCACCGTGATACTAGATCACCATGACAGAGTCACTATTAACATACGTGGGGCCAACCCACCTTGGTATCAACCACCGTGACAATCCCTAATGAATATATGTGGGGCCAACCCACCGTGGTACCAAGCCACCGGGACGAGTCACTAAATCGTATATATACGTGGTGTTAAACCACCGTGGCACCAAGCCACCGAGACATGGTCACCAAATCAAATTTACGTGGGGCCAACCCGCTCGTGGTACCAAACCACCGTGACAGTCTCAAAATCTTCCCCTTTCACATCATAATCCAAGCCCATGCATAACATACAAGTAATAATGAATGCAACATGTTATCAAGCCAAATGAAAGGTTACCACATACATCCATACTCACAAAGTAAACATTACAGTCACGTACCTGGCATCCCTTGCCTTACCCACATGGGCATTACGACTGTCTACACAGTCTTTCCGGCTTTTCAGCCCATACAATCAATAATACAGATAAATAATAGAGTGTGAAGTTTTACACACCTTATAACACGCAATATTATGCTATCTATGTCGACAATATCGCTAGCAGGAACGACTGCTATCTACCTACGATTCTGTTCTGAAGCCGGTCCACAACCCGGTGGCCAATCCTGAACCGCAGACACCGCTCGCTTTTTGAACTTAGGGGCTAAGACTACGGGTCCAACCCCTTCCTTCCCTTGACTGGCATTTGATTCCATGAAAACGATCTTGGTCAGAAGACCAGGTTAAGGCATTGAAGCAGAGGAAATAAGGATATACGCTCAAGATGGAAAGATTTCTTACCTAGATCAATAGAACCCGGAGGCTATTAAGCTTGGATTAAGGAGTCGTTGAAGTCCCTACACATTTACCAAATTAGATTCGGCTTTCAAGGGTATAGGTTAGAAGGAGTGGCTTTTCGGGCAAACAAATGCTATAAACCTCTTACCTTGATCGACTGATTGTCCCCCTAGAACCCTTCAAACACTAACTAGATGCAGAAAGAATATGAAAAGGAGGCTCCCCTACATTTGGCCAAAGAACCTCAGTACAAGATTAACCCCACCGGTTAACAACCAGCAAGAGAATAAGAAAGAATCGAGAGAGAAGAAAATTCTTACCACTTAACAGGAAGGACCCGATTGAGAAGGTTGAGAGAAAAGGTAACGACAAGCCTCACCAATTAAGCAGAATCCGATTGGAAAAGCTAAGGGTGTGGGTAACAACAACCCAATGAAACAAAACTAAATTAGAAGATGATCACCCAAGGAAGATTCGGCCTACAGAAAAGTAAGAACCAACACAAATGAGAAGGAAAAGAAAAAAAAAGGTTTTGGCCTGAGGAAAAATAGAGAACAAAAGATGAATTTTTAGGGTAAGGGAAGAAGATTCAGCTAAGAAGAATAAAATGAGAAAGAAGTAATGAGATGGTGTTAGTGGTAGGAGGTTTTGGTTAAGGGGTTAAGAGATGTGAAACAAATAGGAACAAAAGGAAAAAATAAAAGAGAACAAGAGGAAGAGAAGATGGTTTCGGTTTTAGCTAACTGAAGAATGAGCAATAATGACCTTAGGGGTTCGGCTACTCAAAGAAAAGAACCAAAAAAAATTGCCAATTTGAAGAACACCAAATGCCGACAAAGAAAACTGTCTCTACCTAGTTGCTAAACACTTTTAAAAAAAATTCGGCACCTACAATCCCCAAAACTGAATGCCACCACCCTTGACCGAATCCCCCCAACACCAACAAAAATTTGGCCACACCCCTACTCAAGCTTCCCACAACCGGCTACTTCCTCCATCCACTTGAAAATCCCTTACTTTCCTCCTAAATTCACTCTTGTTCATTCATTCAAAATAGTTTGAATCATTCAAATCCCACCTTTTGCTCATGGCCTCACATTCAATTCTTTTGACTCATTAAACACTTATCCATGTAGTGTCCATGCCGAATCCACCACCCAAGCTCCTTAGATGCAAAAATAAAACACCCCCTTGCTGGCGACACAACTCGAACCCCTTGCCCCTGCAGCTTCTCCCTTGCGACGCCACTCCAAGCACTCTAAGTGGCGCCTCCTTGCCACTTAACCACCTATTTACTTGTGTTAACAAAACACAATAAAATATCCCTAAGGCCTGCCTCAGCTAGCTCTTCCCTTAAGGTGCCTAAAAATAAAATTTTCACCAAGGCTCAGCCATAATCCCGAGCCTTCTCGAGACCCCCAAACACATCAAAACAACAATCAAAACATATCAACACACAGCAATACACAATAATGCCACGCCCCTAATTCCAGGATGTTACACGTTGTGGCGTGATTCTCAAGCAGCCTGAAGAACCTAAAACTAAGAAACTAAAATAAATTAAATTAAATTAAGCAGAAGAGAAGTAAAGATAAGGAAAATAAAGGAGAAGACTAAAGAAGAAGAAAAATTAAATGGTCTCAAAGACCCTTGGCTTGTCTAGTAGCTGAAGTGGCCGGCATAAACTTATGTAGATCGGTCTCCCACAGGGGGATTATGCTTGGATCCTTCCGCCTCCTCGCCATAGATGTGGTGTAGCTCAAGGGTTTTGGGAATAACCACAGGGGAAGAGTATGGAAGGGGAGGGTTCTGAAGAATGGGATGGAAGAAAGTGGTATGGATGAGGAGGGGTGGGTGGTTTAAATAGAGATTTTGGGTCTGGTGCCTCCCCACGCCTGTGTGCCATGGGCATGCTAAGTCACACGGCCGTCTCGCACGGCCGTGTTGTGCGTCGTTCTTTTTCTCCACGCCCATGTTTTGGTCGCCACGCCCGTGTATGATCTAACAGTGTCGACCACGACTGTATCGCACGGCCATGGCGTGGTAGTTGGGTCCGTGACTCGAAGATATGATTCGTCCTGACTCGTACCATCCCTGCAATGTCAGTACGAAAGTCTGTAGTATCCACACGGCCACGACCACGGCCGTGTGTAAGGCCGTGTGGTATGGAAATCTACACTTGGTTAGTTTATAGTTAGGTAATAAAAAGGAAAAATAAAATTAAAAGATAAAAAAATGTAAAATTTAATAGGGTTAGTGCTCGGGTTGCCTCCCGAGAAGCACTCGTTTATAGTCTTAAGCTAGACTTACCTCTCATTCGTATAATCATGGTGGTTTGAGGAGTTGAAAATCATTCCTCATGCTATCAGTCTTACTAACAGGATATAGTTCAAGTCGAGTAGCGTTTATTTTGAAGGTGCCAAAAATAGGATTACTTACCTCGACTGTTCCGTATGGGAAAACACTGATTACCTTAAAAGGGATTTTCTTGTTTGTGTTAGGGTCAGAAGGAGATATTCGTGGGTCTGCTTTATCTAACAATACCTGATCTCCAATTTTGAACTTGTTTATCTCGTAGAGTGTCTTTGGTTCTACCTCATGTATCCCTAGTTTTTCCTTGAAATGCGTCTTCCATTCGTCTAGTTCATCGATCTAAAACTTTCTTTCCTCGTGAGTTATTTCTTTGTTGGCACGTAGTCCAGGATCGGGTTTAGTTGTGTTCTTTTGTGGTGCTTCCTGCAAAGAAGGGTTAACTGAATGGTTATTAATAGAATTTACTTTCTCACCTTGATTACTCGATGTTCTAGCTGAATCGAGAGCTTGAAGGGTGACTGTCTCATCACCTACACAGAGTATGAGTTCACCTGCGTCGACATCAATTTTAGTCCTAGCAGTTACGAAAAATGGTCTTCCTAAAATTAGGGGGATCGTGTTGTCCTCATCCATGTCTAGAACGACAAAGTCTACTGGAAATACGAATTTATCAACCTTTACGAGTACATCTTCGATTATACCCCTAGGAATTCTAACAGTTTTATCAGCTAATTGAATGCTCATCCTAGTTTGTTTGGGTTTCCCTAGACCTAGTTGTTTAAACATTTTATAAGGCATGACATTTATGCTTGCCCCTAAATCAGCTAACGCATTATCAATAGGTAAACTACCAATTAAGCATGGAATTGTAAAACTCCCTGGATCTTTTAATTTTCGTGGTAGTCTATTTTGCAAGACCGCTGAGCATATTGCGTTTAGTTCCACATGTGATGCCTCGTCTATCCTTCGCTTTTTCGTCAACAGCTCCTTTAAAAAAAATTTAGAATCTGGCATCTACGAAAGAGCTTCAAGTAGTGGTAAGTTAATATGTAATTTCTTTAAAAGTTTAAGAAACTTACCGAACTGTTCCTCTGTGTCATCTCTCTTCATTGCTTCGGGATATGGTATGCGAGGTTGGTACTCTTTGATTTTCGGTTTTGGCTTGTTATTACTTACCTCAACCTTACCTTCTTCGACCACATTCTCTTGCCTTAAATTGGGCTCATCTAACCCTTTACTTTCTTGAGCTGTTATGGCTTGGACTTGCTCCTTTGGGTTAGTCTCAGTGTTGCTTGGTAAGCTTCCTTGTGGTCTTTCAGCGATCACCTTAGCTATTTGCCCTAACTGATTCTCGATCCTTTGAATCGATGCTTGTTAATTTTTAAATGTTGTCTCGATATTTTGGAAATGTGTTTCTGTGGTTGCCATGAATTTTGTCAGCACCTCCTCGAGGTTCGGCTTCTTTTCCTGTGGGTAGGGCTGTTATTGGAAGTTTTTTATTATTGTTGCCTTTGATTTCCTTAACCACCCCATGAGAAATTGGGGTGGTTCTTCCAACCTGGATTATAAGTATTACTATAAGGGTTATTATTAAATCGAAAATTATTACCCATATAGTTCATTTGTTCGCTTTCCATGCCCTGTCCGTAGGGTGGGTACTCAGGATTCGCCACGCCTCCACTTGCGTCGCACTGCATAACTGGCTGTACCTGCGAGGAACCGTATAAACCATCAAATTTTTAATGTAACATCTCTAACTGATTTGATAGCATGGTTACTGCGTCGAGGTTGAAAACTTCGGCTGCTTTTGTTGGCCTTGTCCTTGCGACTTGCCACTGATAGTTATTCAGCAACATCTCTTTTATAAATTCGTAGGCTGCTTCAGGAGTTTTGTTATTCAGAGTTCCGTCGGCGGCTGAATCGATTAATTACCTTGTTGAGGGGTTCACACCATTGTAAAAAGTTTGGACTTGTAGCCACAAGGGCGATCCATGGTGTGGAAACCTTCTCAGCAAATCTTTGTATCTCTCCCATGCGTCGTAAAGTGTCTCTAAATCCATCTGCACAAAAGAAGAGATATCATTCCTTAACTTGGCCATTTTGGCCGGCGAAAAATATTTCAATAAAAATTTTTCGGTCATTTGATCCCATATAGTGATTGACCTCGTGGAAGAGAATGCAACCACTATTTGGCTTTATTCCTCAAAGAGAAGGGAAATAGCAGAAGGCGGATGGCATCGTCGATGCGCCATTTATCTTGAAAGTATCGCAAAATTCCGGAAATTTGCCAAGTGATTATTTGGATCTTCATCCCGCAAACCATCAAAGCCCGAACAAATTGTTGTATCATTTGAATTGTGTTAGGTTTCAGTTCAAAATTATTTGCAGCAATAGCAGGTCTAACGATACTTGACTCAGTTCCTGTTAAACTAGGTTTAGCATAATCTTACATAGTTCGAGGAGCATGATTTTCGTCCATCTCTTGAGGTGGTGGATTATCCTCAGCCATCTCTTTGGTAGTATTAATTTCGTCTTCTTGCACTTCTTCTATGTAGTTTAAGCTTCGCCTTATTTCTCTATGATTTCTGCGAACTATGCTTTCAATTTCACTGTCGTAGAGTAGGGGTCCTGTCGGGTTCCTTCTAGTCATAAACTAGAGGTACCAGAGAGGAACAAAAGAAGGAAAATTAGCGAAGTTAAAAAAAAACTAAGAAATAAAAGTAAATTGCAAAAAATAAAATAAAAAAAATAGCTAAAGTAATAAAAATTGAGCTTTCTTAATATTTTAGTTCCCCAGCAACGGCGCCAAAAACTTGATCGTTGTTTTATGCGATGTCAAAGTCTTAAAATTTATAATGAGAATGATCGAACCTGGAAACTAACTATGACAACGATTTGAGGCAAGCGCACCTACCGAACAGTAGTATAGTTAAGGCAAGACCGGATTGTCGAACCCAAAGGAACTAAAAGTACTAATACTAACTTTCTTTTTATTATCTAGCCTAAAGTAAAGGAAATTGGTTGTTTAATCTAAATTAACTAACTACTAAACTAAAAACTCTAAGACAAAGAAGAATGAATTTGGGGAAACTACTTATGGGAAAAACCAATTGATTAAGACGATACCCAAGGAAGAATCTACCTAGACTTCACTTGTTATCTAACTCTGAACCAGACGATTTATTCACCTGACTTGATCCGTAGGATTCCCTAATGTATATTAGACCCTCTCTCGAGGCGAATAATTTCTAACCCTAGGTTGATTAATTGAAATCTCTTTCTAATTAAAACCCCTAGAATTGCATTAACTCGATCTATGGACTCCCATATTAGGTTTCACCCTAATCCGGCAAAATCTCGTCACCCTATCTCTAGGCATGCGATCAAATCCGCTTAACTATGCTAGATCTACTCTTAGGCAGGGACTTTTGCTCTACCACCTAAACACATCAAACTTGAATTAATACCTCGAAAATATCAACACAAGAATTAAGAACACATAATTAAGAACAAATCAGGTATTTATCATATAGTTCAGCAAACGATAACAATATTCATCTTAGGTTTCATCCCCCTCAGGTATCTGAGAGTTTAGTTCATAATAATAAAAGAAAACATCTCAGAAGAAAAGATAAAACAAAACATAAGAAATCCCTAAAATCCCCTGAAGGAATTGAAGTAGAGATCCTCCGTCTTGAGTATGATTCCGGCTTCTTGAGATGAATCAACTGGCTATCTTCGAGTAAATCCCCACAAATCTGCCTCCTTCGGCCTAGCTGGACGCCCCTTGACTAAAGTCTTGGGTCCCCCTTTTAGGTCATACTTAGGGTGTTTACATAGGCTTCGGAATGTGTTACTTCGCCTCTAAGTATCCTAATCCGAGTGAAATTTCTCTTTGTCACGGCTGGGGCACAGCCATGGCATACGCTCGTGTGAATCGTGGCCAAGCCGTGTTCGAGGCTGCTGAAGGAGCACGGCCGTATGGTCTCGGGCGCAGGCCGTGTCGATTTCATGATATGGCCCATTTACTCTGTTTTAGGCCCGTTTCTTATTCTTTTCATCCTCTGGTGCTTTCCTGAGTATAAAACATGAAAACAAAGGATTAAGAGCACCAAATTACATAATTCAAGGCTTAAATCATCCAAAAGCATGCTAAATGTGGGCTTAAAATATGTTACTATTATGGTTTATCAAATACCCCCACACTTAAGCTTTTGCTTGTCCTCAAGCGAAATTCTCAACTCATAATTAAAACAAACTTCCTCGATTCATGATATTCATCAATAATGTTTCATCATAATTCATAGATAATTCATACATGGATAATTCAACTCAAAGAGTCCTAAAGATTCAAACAATCTAAGTCATACATTTTTGTAGCACAAAACATAGGTGTTTCCCCTCATCTAAATAATTACCTCTGATTCAAAATCGACAAGAATTGACATCCTCACTAAAGATTCACTCAAATCACTCGAAGTGTTTAAGGTTTAGAATTAAGCACTCAAAAGTCAAACATGAAGAGTTAATCCCATAGGCTTGCATGAAAATCAAATCTCCACCACTGTAAAATGAGATGATACACAAATCAAAAGGTCTTTAATAGGGTTATACTTGGGCTTGGGTTAAAGGTGAGGATATAAATTTGAATTAGAAGGTTAGAATCGAGATTGAATTGATGATTGCCTAACTAGAAACAATGAATTTGGATATAAATAATTACATCAATTGAGAACTTGTAATAATAATACTACTACTAATACGAGCTTCTTCTTCAACAATTGAAATTTAGATGTATAAGCTCACTTAATTACAGAACTAATAATGAATATACTTCGATTTTTTTTTAAGAGCAAATCAAGTATACATAATAAATGATGAGTTTACTATTGGAATAAATAGGCAATCGATCGAATTAAATATCGATATAAGGGTAGTCAAAAGGAATGGTGATAACAAAAACAAAGGGTTTTGGGTTAATATTAGTGGGTGAGTCAATAAAAAAAAGAGTTATTAGGACCAACGGGGTTCACTAGGGGTTAATTATGAAGGTAAGCTTTTTAGTGGAGTAAGTGGGTTAAATCCTAGGTGCCTTTATCATCTTAGTATATCAAATCAGAGGTGTGGTCTCGACATGTATAATCGGTACAAGTTCTAGAATAACAAATCAATGTTGACCACCTAAGCACATCAAACTTGAATTAATACCCCGGAAATATCAACAAAAGAATTAAGAACACATAATGAAGAACAAATTAAGTATTTATCATATAGTTCAGCAAACGATAAAAAGATTCATCTTAGGTTTCATCCCCCTCATGTATCTGAGGGTTTAGTTCATAATAATAAAAGAAAACATCTCAGAAGAAAAGATAAAACAAAATATAAGAAATCCCTTGTAACATCCCGGTTTAGGGCCTAGTCAGAATAGTGGTTCGAGACCACAAATTCGAGGGTTATGAATGAGTTTTTGAGGCTTATATTATATATGCATGCTAGTGTGAAAGTTTCATGAAGCAATTTTGTAAAATTATGGTTGAATTGTCCAAAAGGACTAAATTGCAAAAGTTGCAAAATGTGTGTTTCTAGAAGCTATTTGTGTGAAATAGCTTTAGATTATTAATTAGAGGTCCTTAAATAGCAATTTATCCAAATTCTAATTTTTGGACAAAAATGGGCTTGGATGAGTTAAAATTGAAAGTTTATCAAAAAGGGCATTTTGGTCATTTATCAATTAAGTGATTAAAATTGGTGAAAAGATGATAGAAATTCATTCATCTTCTTCCCATAGCTGCCGAAAATTTGAGAAGCCATTGTTAGTGTTCTTTCAATTTTTCAAGCTTGCTAGTAAGTGCTCCTAAGCCCGGTTTTTTATATTCTTCGTATTTTTGAAGTCCTAGTAGCATGAGTAAGCTATTTATAGCTATTCGGTGAGCTATTATGGATGTTCAAAAATGTAAATATGTATGACATGCATGTATTTTGATGTTTTATGAAAGAATATGAAAGCTTGATATAGTAGAAACATCTTTTGCTAAGTGATTTTCCATGAAAATGCATGTAGGGACTTAGTTGTGAAAATCTTAAGTTTGGTCATACATGGGTGATTTAGTGAGAATTGTTGAATGCTTTAGTTGAGTAAGTGGTTTGGCTAAGCATGAAAGGCTAGAAAGTTGAATAAAAATCACTTTACGAGCCTTTGGGACTAAAGTGTAAATATGAGAAAGTTTAGGGGCAAAATAGTAATTTTGCTAAAGTATGAGATGTAGGTCAATTTAGTCAACGTGTGTATTGAATAAGCTGATTTATTCATTATAGATCAAGAAAGAAGAAGCCCGGATCGAAACCGAGGCAAAAGCAAGGTGGTGGACTAAATTGCATATTTCAATACTTTTGAGTATCGAGGTAAGTCTATGCATAAACAATGCATTCATACTTACAATTTGTAAATGCTAGCTAGGGTGTAGCATGAATGAGAATGAATGAGAATGATTGGGAACCTATGTGGTTCAAGTAGAATGAATGTAATATAGATGTGAATGGATAAATAATTGGGTAAATAGACTTGTGCATGTGTTGTGATAATGCTAGATGGTGGGCTAAGTGTGATACCATCCAAATGCATATTGACGATGAGCTGGCTATGTGCGATGCTATCGTTAGGTATATCATTTAGTGGCTATGTGCGAGATCACGATGATTACCTTTGTGGTAGGCTAAGTGCGATACCACCTTATAAATTGATTGTGGTGTGCTAAGTGCGAAACCACCGAGATATTGGTTGTGTGGATTAATTGTGTATATTAGCCGTGTGTAATATAAATTTGTGTGGATAAGATATGTGGATTAGCTGTGTGGATTAGCTATGTGAGTTAGCTATGTGGATGTATTATTGAGCAATAATGACGTGCTATATATTGTGTAAATGTGATATTAAATGCAGGGGTGCATTGCAATAATTATGAGCATGTTACTCATGATGTGTTGGTAATATGGTAAGGGATAGAAAGAGTAAGCATAGTTGTATATTATATGTTGGTATAATGCTAATTGTGGTTGGGCTTATACTATGATGCTTAATTGTTTATGTG
The DNA here is from genome assembly GCA_025698515.1 of Gossypium sturtianum. Lineage (NCBI taxonomy): Eukaryota > Viridiplantae > Streptophyta > Magnoliopsida > Malvales > Malvaceae > Gossypium > Gossypium sturtianum. The sequence goes on along the minus strand of CM046944.1, from coordinate 51,174,500 downwards.
TAAACTTACTAAGCTCAAAGCTTACTCTCTTTCTTTTCTCTTGTCTTATAGATTAAAAGCATTGAATCGAGATACGAGGATCATCAGAAGATATAGCCCACATATCAGTACACTTTGGTACATGAAATTTAATGTTTTGTATATGGCATGTATAGGGGCTAGATAAGTTAGTAAATTTTGTTGTAAATGGCTAAGATGTGTTGGCCTATAGATGGATAGCTTATTTTGTATAATGCCATGGTTGTTGGTTATTACATTATATGAAAGAAAGATGTAGTTTTCTATGTGAGAATGCACTTTAATTTGAGTTGATTATGATGGTGTTAGATGAGTATATGTTGTGTATGTTAGAAGGGTGAAAAGAACTTGACACTTAGTCTTGTTCTTGACCATGTGGATAGACACACAGGCGTGTGTCTAGACCATGTGTGACACACGGTCAGCCCACGGCGTGTCCTGTGGCCGTGCGTCCCCTGCATGTTAATATTTGAAAATAGAATAGACCATGGACTAGTCACACGGGCGTGTGCCTAGGGCGTGTGGGATTCATCAGTGTTGGCCACGGGCTAGCCACACGGGCGTGTGTCTAGACTCTAGGCCGTGCGAGGGAAGTCAGTGTTCGCCACGGTTGGGGAGCACGGGCGTGCCATGGCCGTGGGGCATTTGGCAGAATGCTTGGGTTTTTAGGCACGGTCTGGGGACATAGGCGTGTGTGCTCATGCACGGGCGTGTCTAATCTTGCACGGGCGTGTGAGACCTTTATAAAAGAGAAAAATTTTAAGGATCATAAAAGTTCCAGATTAGTCTCGAGAGCCCTCTTGTGTATGAGTGAGGCCTCGTAAGTCGAGAATAAGGTTATAGCGAGTAATGATGTTGAGCCTAAGTGGCGATTAAGCGGTTTGAGTTCGATAGCGCCTCGGGCTCGATTCCCGGCGTAGAACCCAGGTAAGGGGTGTTACATTTAGTGGTATCAGAGCTATGGTTTAGTCGGTTCTAGGACTACCGTAGCAAGTGTAAGAGTCTAGCTATACATGCCATAAGTGTACGATGATAGTGTGGTGGTTTCTGATGATTTTAAATATTATTTTATTTAGAATATGGATTTCGATCCATTGACTGCTGATGAAGCAGCTAGTAATGCGCCGGCTCCTGCGTAAGGATCCGTGCCGGTGCAAAGTGGACCCGAGGCGAGGGGTCAAGGGGAAGAGGCACGAGAAGCCTTTCTCTATATGATGAGTAATTTGTACTCGGATTATGTCCGAGCGAACCCTAATGCTCAACCTCCTCCACCTCCTCCTATACCTCAGCCAAATCCTGTGGCTTCTCAAGGTATGGATGTAGTGAGGATATCAAAACCACCGGTGGATAAGATGAGGAAACACGGGGCTGAGGAGTTTAGAGCTAAAGTAGATGACGACCCTGAGAGGGCGGAGTTCTGGTTAGAGAACTCGAAGAGGGTGTTTGATGAGCTCTCATGTACACCTGAGGAGAGTTTGAAGTGTGCCGTATCTTTGCTGAGAGACTTAGCATACCATTGGTGGAAGACACTGACATTAGTGGTCCCGAGAGAGTGGGTAACGTGGGACTCCTTTCTGGAAGAGTTCCGGAAGAAGTACATAAGCCAGAGGTTTACTGACTGAAAAAGGAAAGAATTCCTTGAGCTGAAGCAAGGAAGGATGAAGGTAGCTGAATACGAGCGTGAGTTTGTTAGGCTTAGCAAATACGCTCAAGAATGTGTGTCGACAGAGACCATCTTGTGCAAGAGGTTCAAAGATGGGCTGAATGAGGATATCAAACTCCTAGTTGGCATTTTGGAGTTGAAAGAATTCGTGGTATTAGTTGAGAGGGCAAGTAAGGCCGAAGAGTTGAGTTCAGATAAGAGGAGGGCTGTGAGTGAAGCCCGAGATGCGAGAAAGAGACCGATGGGCAAGTCGTATCAAGCCCAGTCGAAAAGATCCAAGGAAGTGAATCCTCGGACGTCAGCCTCAGTGGGATATTCGCATCGAGACTTGGACAATGCTTGTCAGGGTTCGAGAGTCCGAGCCCCCTCGATGGAAAGTGTGGGCAATACAAAGAGTAAACCGGAGTGTCCAAGTTGTGGTAGGTATCACACCGGAGAGTGTTGGGGAAACAGTCAGAAATGTTGCAAATGTGGTTCCCCTGACCACTTTATCCGTAACTGTCCCGAGAGGGATGATAAGGAAGAGAGGCAAGAACTGAGACCTAGTGATGTGTCTACGAAGGGTAGACCACCAAGGAACCCAAGAGGTAGGGCTAGTGGTAGAGGTGCGTCCAGGGACTCTGCTGTGAGACCAGAGGGTCGGGCACCTGCGAGGACGTATGCCATTCGCGCTCGCGAAGAGGCATCCTCCCCTGATGTGATAACGGGTACTTTTTCTCTCTTTGACACCTCTGTTATTGCTTTAATAGATCCAGGGTCTACTCACTATTATATTTGCATGAGATTAGCATCTAGTTTGAGTATGACCGTTGAGTCTACGGACATTGTGATTAAGGTGTCAAACCCGTTAGGAAAGTATGTGTTAGTGGACAAAGTGTGTAAATATTGTCCTTTGTTGATTGAGAATCATTGTTTTCTGGCAAACCTTATGTTGTTGCCGTTTGATGAGTTCAATTTAATCCTAGGCATGGATTGGTTGACTACCCATAGTGTTTTAGTGAACTGTGGTAGTAAGTACATTGAATTGAAATGTGAGAGTAGAGATGTAGTTCGGGTTGAATCAGGTGGATCGGACAGTCTACCCGTGATGATTTCTTCCTTAGTGGCTGAGAAATGTTTAAGAAAAGGGTGTGAGTCCTATCTTGCGTTTGTGTTGAATACTCAAGAGATTGGAGTAGAGTTTGAAACAATGCCAGTGGTATGTGAGTACCCAGATGTGTTTTCGGAAGAGTTACCCGGATTACCTCCAGTGAGAGAGGTCAAGTTTGGAGTTGAGTTGGTTCTGGGAACGACACCTATTTCGATTGCCCCGTACAGAATGGCACCTGTAGAGTTGAAAGAACTGAAGGTTCAGTTACAAGAGTTGACAGATAAGGATTTTGCAAGACCGAGCTACTCACCGTGGGGTGCTCCGGTATTGTTTGTGAAGAAGAAGGATGGGTCTATGAGGTTGTGTATAGACTATAGACAACTGAACAAGGTGACGGTTAAGAATAAGTATCCTTTACCAAGGATTGATGATCTTTTCGATCAACTGAAGGGAGCTATAGTGTTCTCCAAGATAGACTTGAGGTCTGGTTATTATCAGCTCAAAGTGAAAGAGCAAGATATGTTGAAAACTGCGTTTCGGACAAGGTATGGCCATTATGAATTTTTGGTTATGCCGTTTGGTTTGACGAATGCACCTGCGATTTTTATGGATCTGATGAATCGTATTTTTAGACCATATGTGGACAAGTTTGTGGTTGTCTTTATTGACGACATATTGATCTATTCTCGGGATGAGAACGATCATGAAGAGCACTTGAGAATTGTCTTGCAAACTTTGAGAGATAGCAGTTGTATGCTAAGTTTAGCAAGAGTGAGTTTTGGCTCCGAGAGGTCGGATTCCTAGGACACATGGTGTTAGGTGATGGTGTCAGAGTTGACCCGAGTAAGATATCGGCCGTTATGGATTGGAAATCGCTGAGGAACGTGTCAGAAATCAGAAGTTTCTTGGGATTAGCGAAATATTACAGACGTTTCATAAAGGGGTTCTCTGTGATTGCTACCCCAATGATGAAACTATTGCATAAAGATGTCAAGTTTGAATGGACTGAGACATGTCAACAGAGCTTCGAGAGACTGAAAACAATGTTGACTGAGGCACCATTTTTGGTTCAACCAGAATCGGGGAAGGAGTTCGTGGTATATAGTGATGCGTCATTTAATGGTCTCGGTTGCGTGTTGATGCAAGAGGGTAAGGTAGTCGCTTACGCCTCGAGGCAGTTAAAACCGCACGAGAAGATTTATCCGACTCACGATTTAGAGTTGGCTGCGATTGTGTTTGCGTTAAAGATTTGACGACATTATTTGTATGGCGAAAAGTGCCGAATCTTTACGGATCACAAGAGTTTAAAGTATTTGATGGATTAGAAGGATCTAAATCGAGGCGAGAGCGGTGGCTTGAATTGTTGAAAGACTATGAGTTAGTCATTGATTACCACCGGAAAAGCGAATGTGGTTGCGGATGCCTTAAGTAGGAAATCCTGTATGCTCTAAGAGTTATGAGAACGAGTTTAGCATTGTCTAATGATGGTGCTATTTGGCGCGAGTTGAGAGCTAGGCCACTATTTGTTCAACAAATATGTGAAGCTCGAGAGAAATGACAATGAGATGCAAGCTAAGATAGCTAAGTGCGGATCGAAAGTGATTACGATTTTCGAGTGGATTTGAATGGTTGTCGATGTATCGTGATAGAATTTGTGTTCCTAAAAATGAGGATTTGATTCGAAAGGTTACGTATGAGGCCCATGATGGATGCTTGTCAAGTACATCAGGCGATGCGGAAATGTACAACAATTTGAGAAAGTTGTATTGGTGGCGGGGTATGAAAAGAGATATTTCAGAGTTTGTGGCAAAGTGTCTGATTTGCCAACAAGTGAAAGCTGAGCATCAAGTGCCTTCGGGATTGCTTCAGCCAGTGATGGTTCCCGAATGGAAGTGGGATCGGGTTATCATGGATTTTGTAACGGGGTTGCCGACGACTCCGATAAAGAGAGATGCTCTGTGTGTTGTTGTGGATAGATTGACGAAGTCAGCTCACTTTATTCCAGTACGTGTTGACTATTCACTGGATAAGTTAGTTGAGTTGTACGTGGCAGAGATAGTGAGATTGCATGGTGTACCTGTGTCTATTATATCGGATAGAGATCCGAGGTTTACTTTGAGATTTTGGAAGAAGTTGCAAGAGGCCATGGGTACGAGATTGAATTTCAGTACTGCGTTCCATCCGCAAACCGATGGTCAGTCTGAAAGAGTAATTCAAGTTCTTGAAGATATGCTTCGATGTTGTGTGTTAGAATTCAAAGGTAGTTGGGAGAGATATCTACCTTTAGTCGAATTCGCCTATAACAATAGTTATCAGTCGAGTATACAGATGGCACCGTATGAGGATTTGTATGGCCGTAAGTGTCGGACTCCTTTGTATTGGACCGAGCTTAGCGAGAAACGGATCCATGGGGTCGATCTAGTAAAAGAGACCAGAGAGAAAGTGAAAGTAATCCGTAATAGTCGAAAAGTCGCTTTCGACCGGCGTAAGTCGCATACAGATTTGAAAAGAAAAGAGATTGAGTTTGAAGTGGGTGACAAAGTGTTTTTAAAAGTGTCCCCATGGAAGAAAATCATGAGATTAGGACGAAAAGGAAATTGAGTCCAAGGTTCATAGGGCCGTATGAGATTACAGAGCGATGAATTGGGCCTGTAGCTTACGGTTGGCTTTCTTTGGTAGAGTTAGAAAAGATTCATAACGTGTTCCATGTGTCGATGTTGCGACCAGTATCGCTCCGATCCTTCACATGTGATTCCTTCAACGGAAATTGAGATAAGACCGGATATGTCTTATGAAGAGGAGCCGATTAAGATCTTGGCTCGAGAAGTGAAACGATTGAGAAATAAGAGCATAGCACTAGTGAAAGTGTTACGGCAGAAACATGGTGTGGAAGAGGCTACGTGGGAAACGGAAGAAGCTATGAGAGAACAACATCCAAATCTCTTTACTGGTAAGATTTTCGGGGACGAAAATCTCTAAAGGGAGGAGAGTTGTAACATCCCGGTTTAGGGCCTAATCAGAATAATGGTTTGAGACCACAAATTCAAGGGCTATGAATGAGTTTTTGAGGCTTATATTATATATGCATGCTAGTGTGAAAGTTTCATGAAGTAATTTTGTGAAATTGTGGTTGAATTGTCCAAAAGGACTAAATTGCAAAAGTTGCAAAATGTGTGTTTCTAGAAGCTATTTGTGTGAAATAGCTTTAGATTATTAATTAGAGGTCCTTAAATAGCAATTTATCCAAATTCTAATTTTTGGACAAAAATGGGCTTGGATGAGTTAAAATTGAAAGTTTATCAAAAAGGGCATTTTGATCATTTATCAATTAAGTGATTAAAATAGGTGAAAAGATGATAGAAATTCATTCATCTTCTTCCCATAGCTGCCGAAAATTTGAGAAGCCATTGTTAGGGTTCTTTCAATTTTTCAAGCTTGCTAGTAAGTGCTCCTAAGCCCCGTTTTTTATATTCTTCGTATTTTTGAAGTCCTAGTAGCATGAGTAAGCTATTTATAGCTATTCGGTGAGCTATTATGGATGTTCAAAAATGTACATATGTATGACATGCATGTATTTTGATGTTTTATGGAAGAATATGAAAGCTTGATGTAGTAGAAACATCTTTTGCTAAGTGATTTTCCATGAAAATGCATGTAAGGACTTAGTTGTGAAAATCTTAAGTTTGGTCATACATGGGTGATTTAGTGAGAATTGTTGAATTCTTTAGTTGAGTAAGTGGTTCGGCTAAGCATGAAAGGCTAGAAAGTTGAATAAAAATCACTTTACGAGCCTTTGGGACTAAAGTGTAAATATGAGAAAGTTTAAGGGCAAAATAGTAATTTTGCTAAAGTATGAGATGTGGGTCAATTTAGTCAACGTGTGTATTGAATAAGCTGATTTATTCATTATAGATCAAGAAAGACGAAGCCCGGATCGAAATCGAGGCAAAAGTAAGGTGGTGGACTAAATTGCACATTTCAATACTTTTGAGTATCGAGGTAAGTCTATGCATAAACAATGCATTCATACTTACAATTTGTAAATGCTAGCTAGGGTGTAACATGAATGAGAATGAATGAGAATGATTGGGAACCTATGTGGTTCAAGTAGAATGAATGTAATATAGATGTGAATGGATGAATAATTGGGTAAATAGACTTGTGCATGTGTTGTGATAATGCTAGATGGTGGGCTAAGTGCGATACCATCCAAATGCATATTGACGATGAGCTGGCTATGTGCGATGCTATCGTTAGGTATATCATTTAGTGGCTATGTGCGAGATCACGATGATTACCTTTGTGGTAGGCTAAGTGCGATACCACCTTATAAATTGATTGTGGTGTGCTAAGTGCGAAACCACCGAGATATTGGCTGTGTGGATTAATTGTGTATATTAGCTGTGTGTAATAGATGTGTGGATAACATATGTGGATTAGCTGTGTGGATTAGCTATGTGAGTTAGCTATGTGGATGTATTATTGAGCAATAATGACGTGTTGTATATTGTGTAAATATGATATTGAATGCAGGGGTGCATTTCAATAATTATGAGCATGTGACTCATGATGTGTTGGTAATATGGTAAGGGATAGAAATAGTAAGCATAGTTGTATATTATATGTTGGTATAATGCTAATTGTGGTTGGGCTTATACTATGATGCTTAATTGTTTATGTGTAAACTTACTAAGCTCAAAGCTTACTCTCTTTCTTTTCCCTTGTCTTATAGATTAAAAGCGTTGAATCGAGATACGAGGATCATCAGAAGATAGCCCACATATCAGCACACTTTGGTACATGAAACTTAATGTTTTGTATATGGCATGTATAGGGGCTAGATAAGTTAGTAAATTTTGTTGTAAATGGCTAAGATGTGTTGGCCTATAGATGGATAGCTTATTTTGTATAATGCCATGGTTGTTGGCTATTACATTATATGAAAGAAAGATGTAGTTTTCTATGTGAGAATGCACTTCAATTTGAGTTATGATGGTGTTAGATGAGTATATGTTGTGTATGTTAGAAGGGTGAAAAGAACTTGACACTTAGTCTTGTTCTTGACCATGTGGATAGACACACGGGCGTGTGTCTAGACCATGTGTGACACACGGTTAGCCCACGGGCGTTTGCTGTGGTCGTGCGTCCCCTGTATGTTAATATTTGAAAACAGAATAGACAACGGACTAGTCACACGGGCGTGTGCCTAGGGCGTGTTTGATTCATCAGTGTTGGCGACGGGCTAGCCACACGGGCATGTGTCTAGACTCTAGGCCGTGCGAGGGAAGTCAGTGTTCACCACGGTTGGGGAGCACGGGCGTGCCATGGCCGTGGGGCATTTGGCAGAATGCTTGGGTTTTTAGGCACGGTTTGGGGACATGGGCGTGTGTGCTCATGCATGGGCGTATTTAATCTTGTACGGGCGTGTGAGACCTGTATAAAAGAGAAAAATTTTAAGGATCGTAAAAGTTCCGGATTAGTCTCGAGAGCCCTCGTGTGTATGAGTGAGGCCTCGTAAGTCGAGAATGAGGTTATAGCGAGTAATGACGTTGAGCCTAAGTGGCGATTAAGCGGTTTGAGTTCGGTAACGCCTCTGGCCCGGTTCCCGGCGTAGAACCCGGGTAAGGGGTGTTACATCCCTAAAACCCCCTGAAGGAATTGAAGGAGAGATCCTCCGTCTTGAGTATGATTCCGGCTTCTTGAGATGAATCAACTGGCTATCTTCGAGTAAATCCCCACAAATCTGCCTCCTTCGGCCTAGCTGGACGCCCCTGACTAAAGTCCTGGGTCCCCCTTTTAGGTCATACTTAGGGTGTTTATATAGGCTTCGAAATGTGTTACTTCGCCTCTATGTATCCTAATCCGAAGGAAATTTCTCTTTTTCATGGCAGGGGCACGGCCATGGCACACGCCCGTGTGAATCGTGGCCAGGCCGTGTTTGAGGCTGCTGAAGGAGCACGGTCGTGTGGTCTCAGGCCCAGGCCGTGTCGATTTCGTGATATGGCCCATTTACTCTATTTTAGGCTCGTTTCTCGTTCTTTTCATCCTCAGGTGCTTTCTTGAGTATAAAACATGAAAACAAAGGATTAAGTGCACCAAATTACATAATTTAAGGTTTAAATCATCCAAAAGCATGCTAAATGTGGGCTTAAAATATGTTACTATTACGGTTTATCAGCATCTGTGAAAAAAATTAGAAATTAGCCCCCAACTAAACCCTTGAAAACCGTCCAACCCTTTGCATGATTCATGCATAAAATCAAGCATGAATCAAGCAACCACTCAACTCTCTCTCCACATTTCAAGGCCGGCTAAGCAAGGGAGAAAACCAAGGCATCTCCATGCTATTTTTAGCAAACTCCCTAGCCATTCCTCTAGTATAAATATCACCTCTCATCTCTCTTTTCAATCATCCCTCAATTCACATTTCTATCATCTTTCTCTCCTCTCTTCCACGCATAAGCCATCCATTTCTCCCCTTCCCTTTAGCTAGAATTTCCCTTGAGAAAACTCTCTTAGCCAGCCACCTTGAGGAGCAGTTTCCAAAAGAGCAAAAACTCTCTTAGCCAGCCACCTTGAGGAGCAGTTTCCAAAGGAGCAATCACGAGAATTTGAGGAAGCCACCACGATCGGTCTTCGGAGAATCGCCGAAATCATCAAGAGTTCCTTCTTCCTTCTTCTATATTTTTGTTCTTAGTTATTCAAATATGTTTGCAAATTGTTTAAATGTTTTTCCATTAATGATGATGAATTAATTTTGTTGTAACTGGAATGATTGCAATAGTTTGATTTAAATTCATTTTATTCATGTTTATGATGTTTTGTACCTTAGTCGTTCATGCTTCCAATTAAAATCATTCATGTTATTCATGCATTAGAATTAGTTGATCAATCCTAATCAGATGGGGATTAATGGATATGATAATTGGAAGGTGCATGCTTAATTTAGATCCTAATCCGATTAAATTAAAGGTTCGTAATAACTCGAGAGAGCTCTATTACCTTACATAACTTTAGGTTTGTGTCATTAAATTGTTTCAAACCTAATCCATCCCTGTTATTTCACATAAATTCTAAAGAATCCTTAGTTAAATATGGATATAGAAATATATATGTTTTTCTAAGCATAAGACTTCGAAACAACTTATGTTAGATTCCAAGTTAATGAAAGATCAAGTTGCCATGGAATATTTGTAACACCCCTAACCTGTATCTGTCGCCGGAACAGGGTTACGAAGCATTACTAGACTAATGAAGTAGTAAACCATTCAATTTATACATAAATGTAAACATAATCTAATTACATTCAAATACATTCATAATGTCCCTTAATCGAGCCTTCGAGGCCCTAAAAATACTTTAAAAATGGTCCGGGACTAAATCAAAAATATTTGGAAATTTTAGGAAAATTTTGAAAAATTTGGACTGCATGAGTCACAGACTGAGACACACGACCGTGTCTCAGGCTGTGTGGACATTCAAAATAGGGGCACACGGCCGTGTCCTAGCCCGTGTCCTTGCCCGTGTAACTCACTGACTTGGGTTACATGGCCAAGCCACACGCCCGTGTGTCAGGCCGTGTACCCCTCGAAATGACCTCACATGCCTGTGTGCCAGGTCGTGTGCTAGGCCGTGTAATGGCCTGACTTGCATGCCTTGAACCTACAGGGGACACAAGGCCATGTCGCATGGCCGTGTGAACCTAAAATGTACCTTAATCAACAAGTTTACCATTTCAAACTTACTTAGAACCTAAGTCAACCATTTACCAATCAAAATACCTATTCAAATTGACTTTAATCATGCCAAAAACATACTAAAATCAACCTAATTCAATGCCTAACCAATGTACCCTCATTGGTACCACAAGTATATATATTTATATCAAAACATAACATCAATTCGACCTATCAATTCATTTAAGATATCACCCATAATCACCAACTCACACATACCATCTCTTAGCTACTTAACAACCAATGCATCACATACACTATTATCCATTCCAACAAGTATCAAATAGACATACTAACACATATTGCTAAGATACCAAAAAGTACCCAAAAGAAGATCAACCAAAGCAATTTGTACAACCAAATTCATACATAGCTAATTACAAATCCAAAACATTTGTATCATCATTCAACCTATTATATTCCATATAATCTGAAATAAACATTCAAAAGCTACCGAATTAAGCTGGATAATGTGACTTGAGTGCTGATCCGATTGTCCAACCTTCTGAGAATCTACAATGACATTAAACAACACAAGTAAGCTTAATGAAGCTTAGTAAGTTCAACAAGTTAAACAATAAATCTTACCAAACTAACTATTATAATTCAAACAATAATAATCATCCAAGAGAACTCCCTGTCATTCACAATTTCAATCGATAAATACATCCATATTTAGATCAATACGAAATAAAAAACATATCTTTCAAATTCATTAAAAAAATTGTAACAGCCCGACTTAGGGCCTAGTCGGAATAGTGGTGCGAGACCACAGATCCGAAGTAGAAATATATGTTTAAATGATTTTTTATAAGGCTTATGAGGTGCTTGCATGGTTGTGTGAAAATTTCATGAAGAAATTTTATTAATTAGTAAATAAATTGTCCATTAGGACTAAATTGCAAAGATTAGAAAATATGAGATTTTAGAAGATTTAAGCATGAAATAGAATTATAAAAATTACTAGAGGTCCTTATTTAGCAATTAGACCATTATATGTTAAGATGGACAAAAATGGACATGGGAATGAAAAATCTCAAGAAAGGATCCTTAAGGGCATTTTTGTCATTTGGTTAATAAAAGAATTAAAAGGGAAAAAGAAGTAAAAATCATGTCCATCTTCCTTCCCCTTGGTTGAAAATCACAAGAAAGACATAGCTAGGGTTTCCTCAACTTTCAATCTTGATAGTAAGTGTATCCTAGCCCCGTTTTTAATGTTCTTCGCATTTTTGAGACCCTCGTAGCTCGGTTTAGCTATTTCTAGCTATATTTTAAGCTAGGGTTTATGTTTAAAAATTTACCCATGAATGACATGCATGTATTTTGATGTTTTATGGAAGAATATCAAAGTTTGATGCATGATAAACATCTTTTTCTAAGTGATTTTCATGAAAAATGCACAAAAGGACCAAATTGTAAAAGTTGTAGAAATGGTCGTACATGAGTGAAATAGTGGAAATTGAATGTTTTTATAGTTGAGAATATGATTCGGCTAGGCTTTAAATGCAAGAAAGTTGTATGAAAATCATTTTACGAGCCTAGGGGCAAAAGTGTAATTTTGTAAAAGTTTAGGGGCAAAATTGTAATTTTGCCAAAATATGAAATTCGAGTCGATTTAGTCAATGTGTGTATTTAACAAGTGAAATTTTTATTATAGATCAAGAAACACGAAGCCCGGATTGAAACCGAGGCAAGAACAAAATCGAGGACTAAATCGAGCATCGATACACATTTTGAGAATCGAGATAAGTTTGTATGAAGTTAGAGTTTCATAATGTTCGATATTTGAAATTACTTAATATTGTGACAATGTATGTCATTGCTATGAAAACCGAGTGATGAAACCTCGACGAGGAAATGATGAGAATAAGTTATGTGAAATTCCGGATAAAGATTCGGAATAATAAGGTTGCCCATGTATTAGCACTGAAATAAGAAGGTCCCGTGTAAGACCATGTCTGGGACATGGCCTCGGCACCAAAGGAGGATCTCATATAAGACCATGTCTGGGACATGGCATCGACATTCATGTACGATCTTGTATAAGACCATGTCTGGGACATGGCATCGACATCGAGCTATAAGATCCAGTGTAAGACCATATCTGGGATATGGCATCGGCATCAAGGGGTGATCCCATGTAAGACCATATCTGGGATATGGCGTTGGCATCAAGTTTTATGAACGATGAGTTCGAGTGTCCTACGATAATTTGATTAATTCGTGGGCAAAAGAGCTAAGTATGTAAAATGGTATAGAGCCAAAACTTTTTATGGATGACCTTGACTATCATTCATGTTATGAATGATGAAGATTTGAGTTTATGCTTATGTTAGTATAAGTGCTAAGTTATGTGATTGAGTGGTACAGGTACTATGATTAAGTACAAGTTAAGAAATCCTAATGTGACATGAGATGGGTAAGAATAAGTGTGAGTAAGTATGAATAAGTATGCCTAAGCATTTGAGACTTATGTTGCTATTGTTTCATAAGATGGATGAATTTAGTTTGAGCAATTATGTTGCTTTAGTATTTCATGCAAACTTACTAAGTTATATGCTTACCCCTCTTCTTTCCCTTTCCCTTGTAGTTTCGCTAAGTTAGCTCGGGGATCATTGAACGTCGGAGCTCGGGTGACACTATCAACCGTTCTTTTGGTATAGTAAAGTTAATTCATTTTGAGTATGGCATGTATAGGAACTTGATCGTTTTGTGTCATGTCATGTTTGAGGGCCAAAGGGTTGGCTATTAATGTTTCACACTCATTTTGTAAAGGGCCATGGTGGATTGGCCAATATTGTCAAGTTTATGCTATAAAGTTGATGAGTTTAATGAAAAGAATGTTCATGCAAGATAATGAGTAAAATGTGGATGGATTGAATGATAATTTAGGGATTATTCATGATTGATATTGTTATATTATGTGTTTCTTGTGCTGAAATGAATGAGTTTAAGTTTCAGGGTGGCAAAAGGGCTTGGAAAATAGCCTCTAAGTGTCCACACGGGTAGACACACGCACGGTCAGCCCCCACGGGTGTGTTAATAGGCCGTTTGTCCCCCACATCTTGTTGCGAGAATATGATTCGTCACACGGGCCAGCACACGGGCGTGTGCCCTGGCCGTGTGCCATTATGGGTTTGATGACGTCATAAACAAATAACTCCACGGGTGAAGGACACGGGCGTGTCTCGGCCGTGTGAGGGACACGGGCTACTGACATGGGCGTGTGTCTGGCCGTGTTAAAATGCCTATAGGTTCGAAGGAAAAATAAATTCTACACGGGCTAGGGACATGGGAGTGTGAGACCACATGGCCTGCCCACACGGGCGTGCCCCCATGTCACACGGGCGTGTGACCCCTGTCTAGGCAAAAATTTTCAAAGAGTGTAAAAGTTTCCGGTTGAATTCTGAAACCTTTCGGATGTATATTTAAGGCATCGTGGGCCTATGATATGTATGTTATGATTAAGAAAGAAAAGTTTTAAGTTGGAAATAAAATTTTATAGCCCGTAATTGCATGTTCAAGCAAGGTCAAGCATGGTAATGCCTCGTATCCAGTTCTTGCGGCGGACACGGGTAAGGGGTGTTACATTTAGTGGTATCAGAGCTACAGTTTAGTCAATTCTCGGACTAACGTAGCGTGAGTATGAGTCTTGCTATACATGCCATACGTAAGAGTACTTGTGTAATGATAGTGTGACGACTCCTGACGATTTGAATTGTATTTATATATAGTTAATATATCCTGATCTTGACCGAGCTACAACCGATGATGCTGCAAGTAATACGCCGGCTCCCGCACAAGGGACCGCACCAGTAAAGAGTATACCCGAGACTTTGGGTTAGGGAGAAGAGGCCCGGGAAGCCTTTCTCCGTATGATGAGCAATTGGTACACCGAGTACGTGAGAGCAAATCCTAATGCTCCACCTCCTCCACCCCTGCCTATTCCTCAACCTACCCCTGTAGCTCCCCAAGTGGTGGAAGTTGTAAGAAGATAAAAGCCTCCGGTTGATAGAATCTAAAAATAAGGAGCCGAGGAATTTCGGGCTAATAAAGATGATGATCCGGAAAGAGCCGAATTTTGGCTTGAAAATACCATTAGGGTATTTGATGAATTATCTTGTACACCTGAAGAGTGAATGAAGTGTATGGTTTCTCTTCTTAGAGATTCCGCTTATCAGTGGTGGAATACCCTTGTGTCGATGGTACCAAGGGAAAGAATTTCATGGGAATTTTTCCAAGAAGAATTCTGGAAGAAAAATACATAAGCTAAAGATTCATCAATCAGAAGAGAAAGGAATTCTTTGAACTGAAACAAGGTAAGATGATGGTGACTGAGTACGAGCGTAAGTTTGTGAGGCTCAACAAATAAGCTCGGGAATATGTGTCCTCTGAAGCCATTATGTGTAAGAGGTTTGAGAACGGACTAAATGAAGATATCAAGTTGTTTATTGGTGTCCTCGAGTTGAAGGAATTTGTTGTGTTAGTGGACCGGGCTTGTAAGGCCGAGGAATTAGTGAAAGAGAAAAGAAAAGCTGAGATGGAGTCTCGTGACTCAAGAAAGAGACAATTGAGTAAGTCATTTCAGTCCTCGTCCAAGAAGTCGAGAGATTTTCATACCGATCAGCCCTACACCAATGGGTTTTCGAGCAAAAGCAAGAGTAAGCAGATTTGTGGTCTAAAGCCCGGACCACATCAGTTGCTAGTGTTGGCAACGCCCGACCGAGTAGACCGGAGTGCCCGCAGTGTGGCTGACGTCATTTCGGTGAATGTCGAGCCAATGAGAAGGCTTGTTTCAGGTGTGGGTCTCTAGACCATTTTATTAGAAATTGCCTAGAGGGGATGAGAAAGAGAAGCCTCGGGATGCAAGATCGGGAGGCCACCGCTAGAGGAAGACCACAGAGAAACCCGAGAAGGGGGGGTAGTAGTAAGGGTACCCCCGCAGAGCGAAGTGCGAGATCCGAGGCGGGCGCTGCAAGGACTTATGCTATTCGCTCGCGAAGAAGCATCATCTCTCGATGTGATTACTGGTACATTTTCTCTCCATGATACTAAAGTTATTGCTTTAATATATCAGGATCTACCCATTCATACATTTGCATGAAATTAGTATCTAGAATGAGTATGCCCGTAGAGTCTACAGAATTTTTGATAAAGGTGTCTAATCCTTTAGGCAAAAGTGTGCTAGTTGATAAAGTATGTAAAGATTGCCCATTGATGATTAAAGGTCATTGTTTTAAGGCAAATCTCATGCTATTTCCATTTGATGAATTTGACATTATTCTTGGTATGGACTGGTTAACCACTCATGATGTGACAGTAAATTGTGGAAAGAAATATATTGAATTGAGATGTGAAAATGGGGATACTCTTCGTGTTGAATCAGATGATCAAGACAGGTCACCGGTAGTGATTTCTCACATGTCGGCCCAGAGGTATGTAAGAAAAGGGTATGAGGCCTATATTGCCTTTGTGATGAATGCCAAAGAAACCGAGTTAAAGATTGAATCAGTACCGATAGTATGTGAGTACCCAGATGTTTTTCTCGAGGAATTACCAGGATTACCTCCGATTAGAGAGGTTGAATTTGGTATCGAGTTAGCTCCCAGTACAGTACTGATATCAATTGCTCCTTACAGAATGGCTCCAACGGAGTTGAGGGAATTAAAGACACAGTTACAAGAGTTGACGGATAAAGGCTTTGCAAGACCAAGTTGTTCACCATGGGGTGCCCCAATGCTATTTGTGAAAAAGAAAGATGGTACCATGAGGTTATGTATAGATTACCGGCAGCTTAATAAGGTAACAGTGAAGAACAAGTACACGTTGCCAAGGATCAACAATTTGTTTGATCAATTGAAGGGAGCCACTGTGTTCTCCAAGATAGACTTGAGGTCGGGATACTATCAGTTGAGAGTAAAAGACTTAGATGTGCCAAAGACTGCATTTCGGACGAGGTACGAGCATTATGAATTTTTAGTCATGCCTTTTGGTTTAACGAATGCCCCTGCGGTGTTTATGGATTTGATGAACCGCATTTTTCAGTCGTATTTAGATAAGTTTGTGGTTGTTTTTATTGATGATATATTGATATATTCCCGGGATGAGCATGAGCATGCCGAGCACTTGAGGACCGTTTTACTGATTCTACGAGATAATCAGTTGTACGCCAAGTTCAGCAAAAGTGAATTTTGGCTCAAGGAAATTGGATTTCTGGGACATATTGTCTCGGGAGATGAGGTTCGAGTTGACCCAAGTAAGATTTCAGCTATTGTTGATTGGAAACCGCCGAAAAATGTATCAGAGGTTAGAAGTTTTCTGGGCTTAGTCGGCTACTATAGGCGATTCGTCAAGGGGTTTTCCATGATAGCGACTCAATGACGCAAGCCATTCTGAGAGAAAAATGTAAAGTTTGAATGGACGGAAAAGTGCCAACAGAGTTTTGAGAAATTAAAGACAATGTTGATAGAAGCTCCAATTCTAGTGCAACCTGAGTCGGGAAAAGAATTTGTGGTCTACAGCGATGCATCCTTAAATGGATTGGGCTGTGTACTTATGCAAGAGGGCAAGGTGATAGCGTATGCCTCCAGACAGCTAAAGCCACATGAGAAGAATTACCCAACGCATGATTTAGAGGTGGCTGCCATTGTTTTTGCACTGAAGATTTGGAGACATCATTTGTATGGTGAAAGATGTTGGATTTTCACCGATCATAAAAGTTTAAAGTATTTGATGACTCAAAAGGAATTGAACTTAAGGCAACGAAGATGGTTAGAGTCGATAAAAGATTATGAGTTGGTCATTGACTACCACCTGGGAAAGGCGAACGTAGTCGCTGATGCTTTGAGTAGAAAATCCCTATTTGCATTGAGGGCTATGAATACACGGGTAACACTGTCAAATGATGGTTCTATTCTAGCTGAGTTAAAAGCTAGACCGATGTTCCTTCGAGAAATCTATGAGGCTCAGAAAGATGACAGCGACTTGCAAGCCAAAAGAGTTCAATGCGAGTCAGGTGTTGAGTCCGATTTTCGGATCAATTCAGATGGGTGTTTGATGTTTAGAGACCGAGTATGTGTACCGAGGAATGATGAGCTCATTCGTAAAGTTTTGCATGAGGCACATAGCGGATGTTTATCTGTACATCCGGGTAGCACCAAGATGTATAATGATTTGAAGAAATGGTATTAGTGGCCGAGTATGAAGAAAGATATTTCTGAGTTTGTTTCCAGATGCTTGATTTGTCAGCAAGTAAAGGCTGAACACCAAGTACCCTCGGGTTTTCTTCAACCTATAATGGTACCCGAGTGGAAATGGGACCAAGTTACCATGGACTTTGTAACAGGTTTGCCGTTGACACCGAGCAAGAAAGATGTTGTATGGGTCGTAGTCGATAGACTTACGAAGTCAGCCCATTTCATACCGGTGCGTGTTGATTATTCATTAGATAAGTTAGCAAACTTGTATATTTCTGAGATTGTGAGGCTACACGGAGTGCCCTTATCAATTATATCGGATAGAGATCCGAGATTCACATCTAGATTTTGGAAAAAAATTGCAAGAGGCCTTGGGCACAAAGTTGAATTTTAGTACAGCTTTCCACCCCCAAACCGACGGTCATTCGGAGAGGTTAATACAAGTACTTGAAGATATGCTTCGGTGTTGTGTTCTTGAGTTTCAAGGCAGCTAGGAAAGGTATCTACCTTTGGTAGAATTTTCCTACAATAATAGTTTTCAGTCGAGTTTGAAAATGGCGCCTTATGAGGCTTTATATAGGCTTAAGTTTCGAACGCCTTTATATTGGACTGAACTTAAAGAAAACCAGATTCACGGAGTTGACTTGGTTAGAGAAACCGAAGAAAAAGTAAAGGTGATTCGAGACTGTTTAAAGGCTGCTTCTGACAGATAGAAATCTTACTCGGATTTGAAAAGGAAAGAGATTGAGTATCAAGTCGGTGATAGAGTATTCCTGAAAGTGTCGCCATGGAAGAAAGTTCTTAGATTCGGCCGGAAAGGCAAATTGAGTCAGCGTTTTATCGGACCATACGAGATCACTAAGAGGATTGGGCCGGTAGCCTATCGGTTGGCTTTGTCGCCTGAGTTAGAGAAGATTCATGATGTGTTTCACGTGTCTATGTTACGACGCTACCGATCAGACCCTTCGCATGTGATCACACCGACAGAGGTTGAAATTCAACCCGACATGTCTTATGGTGAAGAACCAGTTAAGATTCTAGCCCGGGAAGTCAAACAATTAAGGAATAAAAGTATAGCTCTAGTGAAAGTCCTATGGCAGAACGTGGGGTAGAAGAGGCTACATGGGAGCCCGAGGAGGCTATGAGGAACCAGTACCCAAACCTTTTTGCTGGTAAGATTTTCGGGGACAAAAATCCCTAAGGGGGGAGAATTGTAACAGCCCGACTTAGGGCCTAGTCGGAATAGTGGTGCGAGACCACAGATCCGAAGTAGAAATATATGTTTAAATGATTTTTTATAAGGCTTATGCGGTGCTTGCATGGTTGTGTGAAAATTTCATGAAGAAATTTTATTAATTAGTAAATAAATTGTCCATTAGGACAAAATTGCAAAGATTAGAAAATATGAGATTCTAGAAGATTTAAGTATGAAATAGAATTATAAAAATTACTAGAGGTCCTTATTTAGCAATTAGACCATTATATGTTAAGATGGACAAAATGGACATGGGAAGGAAAAATCTCAAGAAAGGATCATTAAGGGCATTTTTGTCATTTGGTTAATAAAAGAATTAAAAGGGAAAAAGAAGTAAAAATCATGTCCATCTTCCTTCCCCTTGGTCGAAAATCACAAGGAAGACATAGCTAGGGTTTCTTCAACTTTCAAGCTTGATAGTAAGTGCATCCTAGCCCCGTTTTTAATGTTCTTCGTATTTTTGAGACCCTTGTAGCTCGGTTTAGCTATTTCTAGCTATATTTTGAGCTAGGGTTTATGTTCAAAAATTTACACATGTATGACATGCATGTATTTTGATATTTTATACACATGTATGACATGCATGTATTTTGATGTTTTATGGAAGAATATGAAAGTTTGATGTATGATAAACATCTTTTTCTAAGTGATTTTCATGAAAAATGCACAAAAGGACCAAATTGTAAAAGTTGTAGAAATGGTCATACATGAGTGAAATAGTGGAAATTTAATGTTGTTATAGTTGAGAATATGATTCGGCTAGGCTTGAAATGCAAGAAAGTTGTATGAAAATCATTTTACGAGCCTAGGGGCAAAAGTGTAATTTTGTAAAAGTTTAGGGGCAAAATTGTAATTTTGCCAAAATATGAAATTCGAGTCGATTTAGTCAATGTGTGTATTTAACAAGTGAAATTGTTAATATAGATCAAGAAACACGAAGCCCAGATCGAAACCGAGGCAAGAACAAAATCGAGGACTAAATCGAGCATCGATACACATTTTGAGAATCGAGGTAAGTTTGTATGAGTTTAGAGTTTCATAATGTTCGATATTTGAAATTACTTAATATTGTGACAATGTATGTCATTGCTATGAAAAACGAGTGATGAAGCCTCGACGAGGAAATGATGAGAATAAGTTATGTGAAATTTCGGATAAAGATTTGGAATAATAATGTTACCCATGTATTAGCACTGAAATAAGAAGGTCCCGTGTAAGACCATGTCTGGGACATGGCCTCGGCACCAAAGGAGGATCTCGTATAAGACCATGTCTGGGACATGGCATCGACATCGAGCTATAAGATCCTGTGTAAGACCATATCTGGGATATGGCATCGGCATCAAGGGGTGATCCCATGTAAGACCATATCTGGGATATGGCGTTGGCATCAAGTTTTATGAACGATGAGTTCGAGTGTCCTACGATAATTTGATTAATTCGTGGGTAAAAGAGCTAAGTATGTAAAGTGGTATAGAGCCAAAACTTTTTATGGATGACCTTGAGTATCATTCATGTTATGAATGATGAAGATTTGAGTTTATGCTTATGTTAGTATAAGTGCTAAGTTATGTGATTGAGTGGTACAGGTACTACGATTAAGTACAAGTTAAGAAATCCTAATGTGACATGAGATGGGTAAGAATAAGTGTGAGTAAGTATGAAGAAGTATGCCTAAGCATTTGAGACTTATGTTGCTATTGTTTCATAAGATGGATGAATTTAGTTTGAGCAATTATGTTGCTTTAATATTTCATGCAAAATTACTAAGCTATATGCTTACCCCTCTTCTTTCCCTTTCCCTTGTAGTTTCGCTAAGTTAGCTCAGGGATCATTGAACGTCGGAGCTCGGGTCACACTATCAACCGTTCTTTTGGTATAGTAAAGTTAATTCATTTTGAGTATGGCATGTATAGGAACTTGATCGTTTTGTGTCATGTCATGTTTGAAGGCCAAAGGGTTGGCTATTAATGTTTCACACTCATTTTGTAAAGGGCCATGGTGAATTGGCCAATATTATCAAGTTTATGGTATAAAGTTGATGAGGTTAATGAAAAGAATGTTCATGTAAGATAATGAGTAAAATGTGGATGGATTGAATGATAATTTAGGGATTATTCATGATTGATATTGTTATATTATGTGTTTCTTGTGCTGAAATGAATGAGTTTATGTTTCAGGGTGGCAAAAGGGCTTGGAAAATAGCCTCTAAGTGTCCACACGGGTAGGCACACGGGCGTGTGTCTAGGCCGTGTATGACACACGGTCAGCCCCCACGGGTGTGTTAATAGGTCGTGTGTCCCCTGCATCTTGTTTCGAGAATATGATTCGTCACACGGGCCAGCACACGGGCGTGTGCCCTGGCCGTGTGCCATTATGGGTTTTATGACGTCATAAACAGAGAGTCCACGAGTGAAGGACACGGGCGTGTCTAGGCCGTGTGAGGGACACGGGCTACTGACACGGGCGTGTGTCCAGCCGTGTGAAAATGCCTGTAGGTTCGAAGGAAAAATAAATTCTACACAGGCTAGGGACATGAGCGTGTGAGACCACACGGCCTGCCCACACGGGCATGCCCCCATGTCATACGGGCGTGTGACCCCTATCTAGGCAAAAATTTTCAAAGAGTGTAAAAGTTTCCGGTTGAACTTTGAAACCTTCCGGATGTATATTTAAGGCCTCGTGGGCCCATGATATGTATGTTATGATTAAGAAAGAAAAGTTTTAAGTTGGAAATGAAATTTTATAGCCCGTAATTGCATGTTCAAGCAAGGTCAAGCATGGCAATGCCTCGTATCCGGTTCCAGCGGTGGACACGGGTAAGGGGTGTTACAAAAATTACCTTACCAAGATTTTCCATTCGAAGAACGACTTACGAGTAAGAGTACATCGTCAACAGAAGCTCATAAGAGCTTGTCCTCCCGAATACTCCAACTGAAGCTCATAAGAGCTAATCCACTTGAATCACGCCAAACAAAAAGTATAACGCGAGAGTTCGCAACAAATGTTGAACCTCGGTTTACTTGGGTAATATTTCGATATCTCCCTCCAATACCATCTCCACTCCAAACCCCCGTCATACATCGAAACACGAATGTACTCAAATCCCGCGTTCAATTAAACTGAATATCAAATTCAATATTATAATTCAAACAAGAATTCATTTCCAAAAATAGAATATATATATATATATATATAATACCAATCATCAATTAATAAAAATGTTAAATTTTAACCGTACAAACTTACCTGGACTGAATTGTCGTAATTGCAGAAGTCTAGAGACTATTCCGCTATTTTTCCTTTTCTACGAGTATCTAAGGGATCTTGATATAAAATGTAAAATTACTCATTTATTAGCATATATTTCATTTCAAATCCATTTTACAATTAATACCTTTTTTTAAATTTACACAATTACCCTAAACTTTTACAATTTTTGCAATTTAGTCCCTTAACTCAAAATTCATCAAATTAACCATTTTCTCAAATCAATATTTTTTTTCCAAATATACTAGGCCCTTAAAAAGCCCCCAATGAACCTTAAATTCACTATCAAACCCTAAAATTTTGACATTTTCACAATTTAATTCTAAAATCAAAATCTAACAAAAATCACTTTACAAATTCATCAAATAATATAATCAAAGCTCCAAATACATGGTATTCATAAAAAACATTCAATATTCATCAATGGAAACTTTCAAAATTTTTAACAGAATAAAAAACGAAGGTACGGGCTAGCTGGACCTAGTTGCAACGATATCAAAAACATAAAAATTACAAGAAACGGGTAAGAGAATCACTCACATGCAAGGAGATTAGTTTGGCCGATCTTCCTAGCTTAGAAAACCATAGACATTCGGTTAACAAGAAGAAAAAATGAAGAAGAACACTAATTAATTCTATTTGTTTTATTTTAGTTTTAACTTAATTACAATTTTTCCATTAAAATCATATTAATTTATCATTTTCCATTAGTTAGCCGTCCCACTATACCTACTAAGGCATAATTGTTACTTAAGTCCTCCCCTATTTATTATTTAAACCATTTGATCACTTAATTACTACAATTACTATATTTTGTACCTTTTACAATTTAGTTCTTTTTCTTTAATTAACTATCTAAACGTTAATATTTTCAAACTAAATTTTAATACGATTTTAATAACTCTATAAATATTCTAAAAATAATAATTACGAGCTGACACGACAGAAATTTGTGGTCCCAAAATAACTATTCCGTCACCACTGAAAATCGGGTCGTTACAATATTTTTCGGAACATTATTAAACATGAAGAGTCAATTGAGTCAATTGTTGTAATTATTCTAGCTTACTCATGTTATTGTTGTTAAACTTGTGAAATTGCTGCTAAACTATTTCATCGCATTTTTCATCTTATTTGCATTTAGTTAATTAATTTAATTTAACATTTATCACTCTAAATTATTGTGTTTCTTTATCAACTTGTGAATAGTAATTTTACAATTATCGATTTAAGCACAGTCCCTGTGGAGACGATAACTCTTTTACTTACTTATTACTTGATAATGACTATGTACACTTGCACATTCCGTCGCGAACCAATATGATTTATTGATATTTGTAAATAGTTTTTTATATATTAATAATTTTTAAAAATGTCATAGTTGGATAGCAATACTAGTAATAGGGTGAGCAAAACTTAATTCGATTTGAAAATATTAAAAAAAATTCGAATTTCGAGTTAATCGAATTGAATTATTCGATTTTTTAAGTCAACTCAAATAAGTAATTGAAATTTTGAGTTTGAGTCAAGTTAAATTTTACAATTTGAATAACTCAAATAATTTGAATAATAGATTAGCGTAAATACCCCTTTGATCCTTATCAATTTTGAAAATGAGCAAATTGATCTTTCTTTCAAAAAAAATTACAAAAAAATTTTAAAATTCAAAATATTTATAAAAAATCTTAAATTTATACTTTAAAATTTTTTTAAAATTAAAAAAATCTAAAAAATATATAAAGAAAATTAAAAATTTTAAAATTTTCTAAAATAATACTTTTGAGTATATTAATGATTTGAATTATCATATTAATTTTTTTTCTTATTTTATTTTGAAAATTTTGTCAAATATATATAATTTCAAATTTATGTGCTCTACCTAGAGGTGATCCCAGCCCATAAAAAATTTAGACCTATTTGCTAGGCTAGGGCCCGACCCAGCCCAAAAAATGGCCTAAAAATTTGCCCAAGCCCGACCCAGATAAAAATGCTAAAACTCGGGCTTGCTCATATTAAATTTTTTTATATTAATTTTTTTACATAATTTTTAAATATATATAATACATTAAAATACTAAAAACATTAAAATAAATATTTCCGAACAAATTAAAAATAAATTTTAAAAAATATGTATACTTAAATAATACTAAGATAGATACAACTTAAAAAGAAAATATCTCTAAAATAATAAAATTAATTATAAAACAAGTTTTATATAATATCCAAATAATAACAATATAATAGTAGCAACATAATAATGGAATGATAATAAAATAGGAAGAAAACAAGAAGAAAATATCATTAAAATAAACAAATTTTTTTTTCATTTAATTAATTTAGGCCAGGCCAGATCGAGCTCAAGCAAAAAATATCTTATCTAAAGCTTGACCCGTTTTAAAACTGAGTTTTATTTTTTTATCTAAACTTATTTTTGAAACTATATTTTTACCAAAACTCTTTTTCTATTCGGGCGGATATTCAGGTCAGATCGGGTGGCCTGGCCATGAGCTGGTCTAGCTCAACCACTACCAGTTCAAGTACAAAAGCGGTGGACCACTACTTTCGGAGGAGTTCAATAATCTTCGGCCATCAGCCGAATACAAATTGACTACGGAAAAGTAAAAGACCCGAGAAAAAGAGTTAGAGAAATGCCGAGGGCAACTCAACTCTTACGCAAAAGCCGAAAGGTTGTGGAGGATCTCAACTTGCTTAAAGTCTTGCAATCTGAAATATCCCACGAGCTCTCTTCCAACTCTTTTCAGGTTCTTTTGTCCTTCTTCCTCTCGATTGGGATTTGTTTGTTTGACTAAGTCAGTGAGAATGCAATCCCTAATCATTAATTTAATTATTCTGAGGTGTTTACTAGAGACCGAAGAAAAGTTTTGTGCATTGATTTTTTATGGTTATTTTGCTCGTTTTTCTTTTCTCATCTATTAATCGATTTTGGGACTTGTTTGTTTGACGAAATCATTGAGAATTTGATTATTATGAGGTAGTTACTAGAGACTCAAGAAAAGCTCTGGTTCTTTGTTCATCGAGTTTTAGATCATAGAACTATGATCGAAATGGGTTTCTATAAAGGAAACAGATGCTAGTGTTTTTGATGAATTGAATGACAATAATATTTTGAAACACAGAATTTTATGTTATTTTTACGTAGAAATAATTGTTATTTTGATCTGCTTTCTTCCAATTCATTTGCTTCCTTAGCAATTTTTAAACCGTAAAACTGAAATGCTGCCTTATTTATGTTATGGGGCATTCAGTTTCAGCTATATAATGCTTGGAGAAACAATGTCCATTTTACGTCTAATACCACTTATGGAACGTACCCCCAATGGATTTTCCACAATCTACTCGTTCAAGACGTTTGGATGTGAAAAAAGAAAATAAATGCACTTATATTGTAAAATTTCTCCACATTGTGGTGGGAACAAGTTATTGTTAATAGTTTGTATAGTTCTTTTTGAAGTTTAAGCATCTTAGAAACTTATGTCCAGCTGTGTAACATTACTAATTTTGGGGGAAATGGTTATATATTCTGTACTGTTTTAGGATGAAAATAACGGTTCTCTAGGAGATTTTGTATTGGACTGGAATTCATCACGGTCACAGGATGTTGTTTTGCGGAAAAAAAGTGAGTCTGGTGAAGAGGTTGCTGTTTCAGCTTTGTTAAGTCAGAAGACATATGATACTGAGGGTATATTTCCTAGGAAACTTTTAATGAAGGTTTGTGTAAAAAGGCCTGGGTTGAGTTCTATATTGCAGTTTGATTGTGGAGTATCCGAGAAAGGAGTTCGTAGGTCTGACTTCAAAATCCATAGTGCTTATTTTCTTCAATCAACAACTGTTCCTGGTTCTTCCATTTACAGAGGTCCCTTATTCAGGTGAAATTTTGCTCTGAGATTTCCACTTTTCAAATAATATATGCAGTAAAGAATTCTACTTAGGGTTCTATAATGATTGTTCTGCTATATTCCTTCATTTCATGGATGTTAGTTTGAATTTCAATGCATATGATTTCATGAGTTAATCGCTATAAATGAGAGTGGATAAGTGAATGTGGTGTTTAGCTCATTCCACTATTTAGTACTCAAAAGTAGTCAAACTAAACTGAATTAATGTTCTGATTAAGTTCATAGAATTATTAGGTTAAATTAACCATAGAGGACAAAATCTTAGCATTCCTTAAAATTCTACAGGCGCGATATGGTATTTATGAACATTAAGAAACATGATTATCCATCTTAGTTTCACTTGCAACTTTTGTGTGCAGCTCTTTGGAACCTCAATTACAAGATGCACTTAAGGAGTATCTTGTAGCCAGGGGGATTAGAGAAGACCTGACCAACTTCCTCCTCCTCACCCTACATAAGAAAGAACAAGGTCAATATTTGGATTGGTTACAGAAACTTGAATCATTTGTTGCGAAAGATGAAAGATTATTTTCGGCAGCGGCAGGTTGAAGTTATACATGCTTCCACATTTTTTTGCATCACTGGTGTAGTCTTATGCTGTAGTGGAAAAGGTATTGTGTTGATCAAGTAACTCATCATTCTCAAATAATTTTCCACTGACATGTTATTTCATTACTTTTTCAACAGCTTTTGCACAATTTACGACCCTAAAGTTAGGCGATGGAATTTGATTACTCTTTATCATTTGTGTTGGCCATTTTTTGCAAAATGCCTGCGGTGTATATATAGTCAACCATCCATGTTTGTGGAAAACCAATTTGATACTGCAATGATGGACGTAAGTTTTATCGGAAGAAATAGACACAAATGTAATGGAAAGAATCTAGAGTCTTTACCCATTTTGTAGGATATTGGTTTTCAGCATTAATCCCAAGGTTGCGACTACGTGGTAACTTTGGATATAATACGATTATGACATGAATGTTCTATGAGAAAAATAACAAAATCATGAGATCAAACACATAAGATTAAACGAAAAATAACATAAAGAACATGAACTTATTAAAGTTCATATAATGTAAATTATGTAATATTAAAATTTCATATAAGATTCAGACATATCTATAAAATTAAAAGTTTAAAATTTAATGTGTTTTTGTTCATCTAAAATAAGTGCCCTTAAATTTTCAACACTTTATTACATTTTAGTTGGTTATGTGATGATATGTCTAATTTACATATTTATTATGCTTAATTTTGATTGATTCTTAATGGAGATGTCACTAATTTTGAGTTTATTATTTAGTTTTTTATTAGATAAAGGCCGGAAAGTAAAAAAACTTTGAAAATCGGGCTAACATAAAAGTTTTGGGCTGAAGAACTAGTTGAAAGACCACAATAGAATTTTGAGAACTTTATTTTGGAGATTTATTTATAAAAATATTACTTTTAAATTTCTTGATAGGATAATATTTTAATTTACTAGTTTTTCTCTTTTAGTATTTTTGAATAACTCTTTAATATTAAATTAAAAATATTCAAGTAGGATTAGAATTAAAATTTTTATATCTTTTATTTTCTATTTATTGCGCGGCATATGCGCACATCAGGCACCTTTATCTTTATTTTTATTTTTATTTTTATTTTTATTTTTTAGAACTCAATTAAATTTGAATTACTTTTTTCGGTTTCAATTTTCTTTATTGCTCCATTTGCACAATATTGCACCTTCACCTGACCTTTCTTTTATTATATATTTTTATTTTAATTGAACTTTGTTAATTAATCTCCATTAATTATGCCAAATTTCATGAGTAACTAAATTTTTATCTAGCTTTAGGTCGATAAACAAATCGGTAGAACCGTGAGATTCGTACCTGCACTTCAAAACCTTTGTTCCTGTATTTGTTGCTTCTCCAGATTATGATATAGACTTTGTCATCTCACAGAGTTATATTGGCATCAAGTTGAAAAGAGTTCGTTGATTTGGTGCTGATAGGTATATAGTTGAAAGTATCAAGTCGATTATTTGTCGTATTCAGTCTACCGAAGAACACATTAGTGTGTCCTATTAAGTAGTTGGTTGGATTCTGTCAAGGGAAATAGTGATTGGATTTAAACAACTCAGACGGTTGAGGTTATTGGTTCGAGTTGGACCTTTCTAAATCGGAGAGCTAAATTATGGACACGTGTTTCGTGGTTGTTCATTCAGTAAGGGTTAGTTGTTAAGTATTCCTACAATTAATTTACACACGGAAGGGTTGATGGTCTGAGGTGTCCTCAATCACTATAACTAACTTACCAGTTGAAGGAGAAGATTTGTTATCAAGGGCTGGTTTGAAATTGGAGGAATATCGAGCCTGAAGTTGAAATTTCATCATACCAGTTTATTTAATTAAATTTCATTTAAGCTTTTTATACTATTTGTAACACCCTCAGCCCAATCTGATTCGCCAGATCCGGATCTTGGGTGTTACCACTCTAACACAAACTTATACTTAAACCAAACATGCATACTTTCATTAATACGTCTTATTTAGTAACACTACCCAGCTAAATTACGTCTAGGCATACAAAGTGTACTTACAACCATTGAACAAAACTTTTCACTCAATGAGGACTTACAAGTACATATTTCCCGTTTATTTACATTATGTACACGCCACAAGGCTTATAAACAATTTTTCATAACTTATTCACGATATTTCTATTGGACTTGAATACGCCGCTCCCTTTGCTCTGTATGCATAATAGCCCATTCTCGCCACTCCCTTGGCATAGCCCTGGCATCGTCCCTCTTGGCGTAGCCCTTAATCCACTTACCTGTGATAAAAGGACAAAGTGCTAAGTTTGATAGAACTTAGTGAATAAACCCTAATTAATCTGAATCTTATTTGAAAATATCTATCTCATTGCTCTTATTTTTCAACTTAACTCTGGCGAATACGTCCCTTGGATTCTATTCATTTTACTGTTGGTGTCACTAGGGGTGAGCAAAACTCGATTTAATTTGAAAAAAACAAAAAAAATCAAATTTTGAGTTAATCGAGTTATTTGAGTCAAGTCAATTTTTTTTGAATTTAGAGTTTGAATCGAGTTGAGTTTTTGAATTCGAATAACTTGAATAATTCGAATAATCCGGATACCAAACTATAATATTTTACGTTTTAGCCCAAACCCTTAAACTTTTTTACTCCTCTCCCATCCCACCCCTATCTACCCCAAACCCATCCCCCCCAATTTTTTTTGAATATTCCCCCCCCAAAATTTTACTGCCCCAAATCCCCAAAACTTTTTATTTTCCCCCAAAACCTAATATGAAATTTTCACTCTTTCAACAACATTCCTCGTTGGGCGGGATGTTACATTGTTATTTTGATATAATTTATTTTTATAATTTTTTTTATTTTATCAAATTTAAATCTCCCTTTTCATTTTTGCACAGATTGTCACACGTCGTGGGCACAACAACTACCTAGACGCGCAAACTTGGTTGAACCAAACATCAATTTTAAATTTCCCAATCTTTGAGAGATTGTACTCCTATTTATTAATTGTTTAGTTGCAGGTTTATTTTTTTTGGTAGGTCTGAAAACCATCAAATTTTGGTGTAGTTGCCAGGGACTAGTGCTAACTAATTTTGTGTTTTCTTAATGACCAAGTCAGATCTAAGAGAAACGCTAGAGTTTAATCTCGAAATTGAGAAAACCACCCAAGCATTACAAAAACAAGCAATAAGTGACCACCTCCAGACATACTAATGTCTAGAGTAAAATTCCTGCAACCAAATAAGAGTTAGGCGGTTTCCACAAGTATACGGATCAAGTTGTAATATAATTTTTACCCCGAGGATCGTACCCAAGGGAGAAAAATACTAAATTAATAATAACTCTGGCGTTAATAGATCTAATTATTATTTTAATTAAATCATATTACAATAAAACATAAAGTAAAGAGAAATTACTTTATAAGAAAAATAAATAAATGGCATGAAAGAATAAAAACAAAAAAACTAATTTGTTGAATCAATCAAATTTAAGCATGAAAGACTAACTTGCTTTGGTGGTAATAACTAATTCTTACGTCGAGTTCTATTCAAGCAACTAGTCGCTAACCTAGCAAGATCTCTCGATCTTCCATTAAACTAACTAGTTGAAAAGAACTACTTATCTCTCAACCTCACAGTCCAAACTGGATTGGGGTAAGGGGTTCACGGATAGACAATACCAATTTTGGGTTGATTCTCACCTAGATGACTTCATAGGGTTCTTAAGCCTAGGGTTTAAGTTCTTTTTATTCCAACCAGCTGATCCGCTAAGAAACCCTACATATAAATTAATTACTCCCACATTTACTCACTAATCTCCCATAAGAGGATTAGTTCCTCATGGATCTCATAAACAACATAAAATTGATAAAGAAGATAAACATGGAGAATAAATCAAAAGTAAAAGTTTATGAGAAATTCTGAATTGTAATGATGATTTGAAAATGCAAAAATTCACAAGAGTTTGATGAATCTACTAATCAGATTCTCCGTTGAACAAAAGTGAAAATAAAACTAAAAAATAAATCCTAATTACAAAAGAATTTGAAAACTAAAAACTAAAAAAAAGTTGCAACCTAAACTAGAATCAAAGTTTTAAGATACAAAAAAGATGATGATGAAGTGTTCAGTGAAGCCTATTTATAGATTTAGGGTTGGTCGTCGTCCATAGCCCTAGATCGGATGACGTTTTTACATTAGAGTTCATTGTGCAGACCAAAACTCCCTTAGCTCATTAATTCTTCACGTCAAGGCGATGTCATGACATCATTTGCCCTATGTCACGAAACTGATGGCACTTTACTTGGCTTAGGCTCAGCTTTAGGGCTATGTCCTCTGGCTATGTCGCGACACTAAAGACAGTCTTGCTATTTTGGGTATCCTGCTCACTATGTTGTGACATCGAACCTCTGTGTTGCAAAATGGTGACCGGTCTCGTGTTCTCATACCTCCGAATGATGTCCTGCACACTAACCAAACACATTAGTCTTCTTTTAGGCCTACTTTGGCCCCTAAAGTTATATACACGAATCAAAACACACTTTTTTATTATTTGTGAACTAAAAGTGAAAAACTAAATAAAACATGATAAAATTGCTTTTATTTGAGCTCCTTAAGTACGAAAAATGGTCTAATCTGCTACAATGGATTACGTCAGATCAAACTCCCCCACACTTAAGTCATTGCTTGTCCTCAAGCAAGAAAAAGAAACTAAAAATAAAAGACGACTCTTGAGCAAATATTATACAAGGACGAGTTTTGGAACACATAACTAGGAATGATCATACACATATGTAATTCTGCCATGATATATGAACGAATTACCCTTCTCAATTTCAAACACTTAAGTTCAGTATATTACAAAGTATATAAACAACAAGGTCCTCGAATATATGAATCCATCGATAAATCATACAGGTAATTTTATTATTCTAGCATAATACAAATAGTCATTATTGCAATTACTCAATACAATGTCCATTAATGAATAGATTTACCTAGGTCACATAGGGCTTTTTGGCTTGTAACGTTCTGAAGTTTAAGGTAGGTATGAAATTTAAGAACAATGGCATCAACACAGTTTCAAGCATGAAAGTAGTTTGGGACATCGCATTGTTCCCTAATCTTCCCATTAATAACCCTTGCCCGCTCACCACCTTATTTCTCCATGTAGGAAGTCACAACATGATAAAGTAACTACAGTCAACTTACAAGTATTTGTGCACTAATGATTGAGGTTTCTAATTTTGTGACCTTTATTTTTTAGTCACTTTTGACTTTTTCAATGAATCTTAGTCACAATGCATTTGTTTTTCATTGTTCAAGTAATTTTTCTACTCGTATTGACTTTTTTTTTTGTATTTTTCTTTTGCTTTACACATCTTAGCTAGACCCATAATCACTATATCAGGCTGCTCCTTCCTATTTAAGTTTAATTTTTACAAAACCACCATGATGTCTCTACCTATCCCCCAATACGTATGGCCAGACATCTAAATTTGTGCATTTCAGGGACCAAAGAAAAAGGGTAAGTACAAATCCATATTTTTTGCTTGAGGGTTATCAAGAAGAGTTTTCTAGCTCAAATATAGGTGCTAAGGATCGATGAATAAGGTTTTCCTTTTGGCTCTGGGTTATACCAAATAATGCCTTAGGTCATCCCTAGATATCTCAATATTCACAAATTTAATCAATCAAGTAATCACAATTTTAACCATTTATCATAAATAATAGCATGATTGTTTCCCTATATTCTCTCAGTCATTTGGTATATTCAATTACTTAATGCCTTATTTATAGTGTAATATATAGTACTTAGTAGTCTAATAAATGAAAATTAAAAATCATTCACTACCATGCCAAATTTACAGTAAACAAAATCAACCTATATACATGTTCCTAACCTATCACTTGTATTTCTACAAGCTCAAGCACACTTTTGACAAGTAAAGTAAATGAAAAATGTAAGAATGAAACTACAATTTCCTATGTTACCCCCCACACTTTAGATAGCACATTGTCTGTCACACTCCAAAAATTGGGTTAGTAGAATTAGGGGTTAGTGAACCGAAACTCGTAAATATGTTAGATAATTAAATAATTTGAAATTTATTAAATAAAATATTAAAATAACTAGAATTAAAAATTATAGGTTAAGAAATTAAAATAAGGTGTCCGAGAATTAATTTGGTTAAAACGGATTTTTAAAATGAGGTTTGATTTGAAAATAATTTTGAAATTGGTTTTAATTGAAAATTAAGGACCTATTTGAAATAGGGAATAAACTAGAGGTGGTTAAATGGGCAATGGCCCAATTTTTAAAAATTGGGTGCCTATTTAACAACACCCACATCTCCTTCTCTCGTATTCTTCATCTTCTTCAAAAATTTTCCAAACACAAAATCGAAGTTCTTCTTCCAAAATTAATTCATCCTTTTTTATTCCTAAGCTCTCTAAACACAAAATCTCTTTTCAATTTTGAAGAACACTCATGTTTTCATCCTTAAAACCTTCAAGAGATCTTCACATGTTTTAGCTCAAATTAGCTCCATAGCTCGTCGATTTTGCGAAATTGAGGTGAGATTCTAACTTTTTATGATTAAACTAAGTGTGTTGTTATTTTAATTTGAGATTTTAACGATTTAATCAAGATCTCAATACATCACTTGATTTTAAGTTGATTTTTGTCTTGAAAATGGTAGATCTCGTATTCTTGGCTAACCTTTAGTTTTAAAGTGATTTTTAACTCATTTCGACCTAATTAAAAGGTATTTGATCTTAATTTAACAAATCCTTAATGAATTTAAGTAAATTGAATGTTTTCCCCTTTTAAAAGATCACATAAGCTTGATTTTTTTCTGGTGATGCGATCCCGGCCGCATCATGTTACGACACAACTCGATGCCACCGAGATTGGCCCAAACTCGAGGGGACCAAGTGCAAAATGAAGCTTTTAATTTTAGTTTGTTAATTTGGTTGCTGGAATAAGGACTTTGATTTATTTATTTTAGTTACTTTAGTTATTATAATATGAGTCTTTAATTATGTCTTGTTTATTAAATGCATCTTTAATTAATGTCTTGCATTATTGATCTACATCTTTTAATTATGACATACATTATGTGTTCTGCATTTAATAAAGTCATGCATTATGTAACTCTCATGTTAGTTAAGTTTGCATCATAAATTATAACATGCATTATGTAACTCCCATGTTAGTTTAAGTCTGCATCATTAAATTAAGTCATGCATTAAGTAACTCATTTGTTCATTTAGTTTGCATCTTAATTAAATCATGCATTTAAGCATCATAGTTGTTTGAGTTAGTTTATAAGTGTGTTATTTAATTTGGCTGTAATTATTATTATTTTTTGAATGCATGAGTTATAGTGTGTTTAATTTTTTTCTTAAATAAATTGAATGTGTGTTTGCTGTAGGAAAGTTCAAAAGGCTGGTCACATATTTTAAAGCTACAATAGGGCTGTTCGTTTGCCAAGAAGAATCAAATGCTATCACATTCAATTGGCTATTCAGTTTTGGCATAAAAGAGTGTGCATTTGGTCACTTAATTGCTGGTGCATATTTGGAACGTTTTTGGTGGATATTGAAGCACTCAAAGCTCATTATGGTGGCTTTTCAAATGGACCAAAAGTGATTCTTCAAGTCTAATCGGTTTCATGCATTCAAAGCTAGTTATGGTGCCAATTAAAGAGATGAATACACAAGCCTTAAGGCATTTGGTTAAGGGGAAAATAAAGGGACATCAAGTAGCACATTTAAAGGACCATTAAGCCTTCATCAAGTGAAAAGGCATGACTTTTTAGCTATGCATGAATCAAGTGAAAAGTCATGACTCTTTGGCTGCCCATTAAGAGTTATAACCAAATTTAAATATTTTAATAACTTTAGTTAAATGCTGAAGGTGAGAGGTCATAAATAGGCATTTGAACAGTCATAATAATGCCTATAAATAGATTGTAAGAAGACATTATTTTGGTTAGACAATACACTTTGATATTTTATGAATTTTAATTCATTTGTGAGTTTATTCAACTCTCTAAATTCGTTTAAGACTTAAGCTGACTTATCTAGCATAGCTAGTAGTGTCTTCCTTGTTTCTGTAAACTTATCACTCAAACCTGAGTGTGGCGTTCACCCATTTTGATACCTTTGGTTCCTAACTCTCTATAGTTAGCGGGTCAAGGTCCTTTGTTTCTTTTCCAGCATCTTAAGTGACTTATAAATTTTCGGTCAATACTCTTAATAGTATTGGTTCACTCTTGTCCTTAAGCTCAACTATCCGTTTTATCTAACATTCTGATTTGTTTGCTTCAAACCTTAGCCAAATTTTCACCATCATTCACTTAGCCATTTCCATCATCATTTCATTTAGCCAATTAAACCCTTCTCTTTATTCCCCTTTGTTTCAACAACCAGCCGAGCCTATCTCCTTCCTAAAACTTTTTGAAAACCATTCCTTTAAGCCTACACTTAGCCAAATTCATTCAAACTCTGAATTGAGCAAAGCTTCTCCATTTTATGATCGTGCACATCTACGACTCGAATCACAACCCACGAGATGAGTTCGTATCATTTGGTATCAGAGCTAGTAAAAATTGAGATGTACGGACGTTCGTAGCATTTCGGGGTAAGTTTTGAAAAAAAATTCGAAAAAAAATAAAAAAAAACTTCAAAAAAAAACTTGTGTACAAGAAGCATTTGTTTGTATTTAGCATATTGTAATAAAAAAAAAGAAATTCCAAAGTACAAAAAAAAAGAAAAAAAAAGAGAAAAGAAGTTGTTTGAAAGTGTTCGATTTTGTTCCAATCATCAAATTCCATTTCTGCCCAAGA
The DNA here is from genome assembly GCA_025698515.1 of Gossypium sturtianum. Lineage (NCBI taxonomy): Eukaryota > Viridiplantae > Streptophyta > Magnoliopsida > Malvales > Malvaceae > Gossypium > Gossypium sturtianum. The sequence goes on along the minus strand of CM046944.1, from coordinate 51,138,956 downwards.
CAATCAATTTCGCCACACTACCATACTTTTATTTTTTTTCTTTCGGCCTACCTAACACCCAAATCAATTTATACCCTTTTCAACCCTTTCAAACCAGCCCCTAAGCTTGCATCCAAGTCTAAACGAGTTATCTACGAATTTTGAGAGGTGAATTGAGTGGTAAAAGGTACGAGTGTTGTGAGAGAAATTGAGCGAGAAAAAAAAAGCCAAGTATCGAGTGCAAACACGAGTGGAGTGCCATCTTATCTTTCTTTGAGAGTGATCGTGAGGTTTGCATTGGTGAGGTATTCATCTTCTATTTTCAGAATTTTTTCTTTTCCATCAAGAAATCATGTCCCGAAAAGAGCCTTTAGATTTCAAACTTCAAGATTTGATGAAAGAGATGGACCGATTGTTAGATAGAAAACTAAAACCCTTACAAGAACGATTGGTTTGTGCTGAAGAGCGGGGCCAGCGAGCAAGAGCCCAACGCGAGCAAATTTCTTCAAGTCAAAGGACGGAAAGAAGATCGTCCCGGAGACAAGCATCCAATGATTACGTGAGAAGAGATCCCTGTCAAAATTCCTATTCAACGAGGACTTCTAGTCAAAATAAATCAAGTTTTGAGTTTGAAGCCTATTACGGTGACAATCGAGAAGGTTCCAGTAATTTTTCGTATACACCAAGGTATTCACCCATGAAGAGTCAATCTCGAAGAGATGATCGTGTTTCGTATGAAGATCCCTCCTTTCTTTCCCAACGAAAGGTTTCTCATTTTGATTCTTTCTTATTTTCTTCTTCTTGTAATGAAAAAACAAAAGAAAAAGAAATTGAAAAGGAAAAGGAAAAAGAAAGTAAAAGAAAGAAAAAAGAGATTGAGATTGCAAAAGCATGCGAGCAAGAAAAGAAAGTTGAAAAAGAAAGATAGATTGAAGAAATAAAAGAAAGTGTCCAAGTAACGAGTGTAGTCGTTGAAAAATAAAGCAAAATAAAGAATTAAAGTGAGTTTTCAACAACAAAAAAAAAGATTGTGGAAAAAGAAAGAGAATTTGAAAAATAAACAAGTGAAAAAGACGAGAGAGAACAAGAAAAAGCGAGGAATGTTTTAACTAACCAACGAGTGAGTTGTCCTCGTGTTGTTTCTTCTTTTTAGGTTTCTCAAGATTCGAATGACAAGTTTCAACTTCATTACCTTCCCAACAAGAGACGGATTCAATTGATCGAGAAAGGTAAGGTTGAAGGTGAAATGAGCCCACAAGTGCTTAAAGGTAAGAAAGGTAAAGAATCTTTAGCAATCGAGTCGCGACAATCTAATTCGAATGATGTTGTTAAAATTACCGGTGACTTAGTTGTTGAAAGGTTTCCTCATTTTGATTGGGATACTTGCCATTCTATGATTTTTGTTAATGATTTTGTCTCAAGAAGTGTTATAAAGAGTTTTTATCATGTTGTTTATTGTGTTGGTAAGTTTGTTGATGAGGATATATTAAATCAATGTATAAAAAATTTGAATGTGAGTGGTAAATAATTTTCACGTAAAAATCCCAATTTGTTTGATTGTGATGGTTATGTGAAGTCGTTACATCTTTGTACGAAATCCTCAAGTATGTGCATGCCTGTTCGAATGAATTTTAAGATGTTTGATTGTTTGAATTTATTTATGCCTAAATCTTATTTATTTGGCATGTGCGATTTATTGGTGACAGCGACATTCTTGCTGCGTTGTGATCGAAACCAAGTTTTTAAGCCCGGAGCACGTTTTCATAAGTTGTTGATAAATGAAGGTAAGCATCATGAATTTATTCTGCATAAATGTGTTAAAACCTTTCATTTGCTCCGAATTTTATCATTATGTTCGAAAACAAAGCACCTGAATTCTGATGGCTTGCAAAGTCAAAATCAAATCTTTGATTCCGAAGGTTGTACTATATTATGGTTTAAAGGATTTGAGCGTGTTTTGCATGGTTATGACTTTCCATTGCTTCATGTTCTTTCTATGATGCTGGTCAAGAAACTTTCAAGTGAAAGTGAAATGGTAAGAGAAAACCTCATTTTTGATCCCGGTGATTATTGTTTTTTATTATTGTTCAAGGGATTTGAACCATGGAATTTTGATTGCCGAGAATATAATCATCAAATACTTTGTGATTCTGGTATATTACCATCGAAGAAATTTTTGATTCATCAAGAAATGGTAAAGCCAACACATGTTTTTGATCCCGGCATTGTTTCATTTGTTCAATTTTTGAATGAGATTTCAGAAAATTCTTTTGAGCTTATAATTTCGAGTGTCACTAACCTATTTCATTCTTGTGTAGGTGATACTCTGGAATGGTTTCCTCCTAAAGAGGGAGGGCATGAAAATAACATGTTTCCTTTTCGAACCATCTGTGGTTCTCAGGTTTTTGGAAACGAATCTGTCAAGTTCATGAGCAAAAGGGTTCGTGACCTTGAAAGATTTTTCTCGAGCAAATGGCCTGATTTGAGGACAAATCATCTTCAAGATGGAGGGTATGATGTGATCCCGGCCGCATCATGTTACGACACAACTCGATGCCACCGAGATTGGCCCAAACTCAAAGGGCCCAAGTGCAAATTGAAGTTTTTAATTTTAGTTTGTTAATTTGGTTGCTGGAATAAGGACTTTGATTTATTTATTTTAGTTACTTTAGTTATTATAATATGAGTCTTTAATTATGTCTTGTTTATTAAATGCATCTTTAATTAATGTCTTGCATTATTGATCTACATCTTTTAATTATGACATGCATTATGTGTTCTGCATTTAATAAAGTCATGCATTATGTAACTCTCATGTTAGTTAAGTTTGCATCACAAATTATAACATGCATTATGTAACTCCCATGTTAGTTTAAGTCTGCATCATTAAATTAAGTCATGCATTAAGTAACTCATTTGTTCATTTAGTTTGCATCTTAATTAAATCATGCATTTAAGCATCATAGTTGTTTGAGTTAGTTTATAAGTGTGTTATTTAATTTGGATGTTATTATTATTATTATTTTTAATGCATGAGTTATAGTGTGTTTAATTTTTTTATTAAAAAAATTGAATGTGTGTTTGCTGTAGGAAAGTTCAAAAGGCTGGTCACAAATTTTAAAGCTACAATAGGGCTGTTCGTTTGCCAAGAAGAATCAAATGCTGTCACATTCAATTGGCTGTTCAGTTTTGGCATAAAAGAGTGTGCATTTGGTCACTTAATTGCTAGTGCATATTTGGAACGTTTTTGGTGGACATTGAAGCACTCAAAGCTCATTATGGTGGCTTTTCAAATGGACCAAAAGTGATTCTTCAAGTCTGATCGGTTTCATGCACTCAAAGCTAGTTATGGTGCCAATTAAAGAGATGAATACACAAGCATTAAGTCATTTGGTTAAGGGGAAAATGAAGGGACATCAAGTAGCACATTTAAAGGACCATTAAGCCTTCATCAAGTGAAAAGCCATGACTTTTTAGCTATGCATGAATCAAGTGAAAAGTCATGAATCTTTGGCTGCCCATTAAGAGTTATAATCGAATTTAAATATTTTAATAACTTTAGTTAAATGCTGAAGGTGAAAGGTCACAAATAGGCATTTGAACAGTCATAATAATGCCTATAAATAGATTGTAAGAAGACATTATTTTGGTTAGACAATACACTTTGATATTTTATGAATTTTAATTCATTTGTGAGTTTATTCAACTCTCTAAATTTGTTTAAGACTTAAGCTGACTTATCTAGCATAGCTAGTGGTGTCTTCCTTGTTTCTGTAAACTTATCACTCAAACCTGAGTGTGGCGTTCACCCATTTTGATACCTTTGGTTCCTAACTCTCTATAGTTAGCGGGTCAAGGTCCTTTGTTTCTTTTCCAGCATCTTAAGTGACTTATAAATTTTCGGTCAATACTCTTAATAGTATTGGTTCACTCTTGTCCTTAAGCTCAACTATCCGTTTTATCCAACATTCTGATTTGTTTGCTTCAAACCTTAGCCAAATTTTCACCATCATTCACTTAGCCATTTCCATCATCATTTCATTTAGCCAATTCAACCCTTCTCTTTATTCCCCTTTGTTTCAACAACCAGTCGAGCCTATCTCCATCCTAAAACTTTTTGAAAACCATTCCTTTAAGCCTACACTTAGCCAAATTCATTCAAACTCTGAATTGAGCAAAGCTTCTCCATTTTACGATCGTGCACATCTACGACTCGAATCACAACCCACGAGATGAGTTTGTATCATTTGGTATCAGAGCTAGTAAAAATTGAGATGTACGGACGTTCGTAGCATTTCGGGGTAAGTTTTGAAAAAAAATTCGAAAAAAAAATCAAAAAAAACTTCAAAAAAAAAACTTGTGTACAAGAAGCATTTGTTTGTATTTAGCATATTGTAATAAAAAAAAAGAAATTCCAAAGTACAAAAAAAAAGAAAAAAAAGAGAAAATAAGTTGTTTGAAAGTGTTCGATTTTGTTCCAATCATCAAATTCCATTTCTGCCCAAGACAATCAATTTCGCCGCACTACCATACTTTTATTTTTTTTTCTTTCGGCCTACCTAACACCCAAATCAATTTCTACCCTTTTCAACCCTTTGAAACCAGCCCCTAAGCTTGCTTCCAAGTCTAAACGAGTTATCTACGAATTTTGAGAGGTGAATTGAGTGGTAAAAGGTACGAGTGTTGTGAGAGAAATCGAGCGAGAAAAAAAAAGCCAAGTATCGAGTGCAAACACGAGTGGAGTGCCATCTTATCTTTCTTTGAGAGTGATCGTGAGGTTTGCATTGGTGAGGTATTCATCTTCTATTTTCAGACTTTTTTCTTTTCCATCAAGAAATCATGTCCCGAGAAGAGCCTTTAGATTTCAAACTTCAAGATTTGATGAAAGAGATGGACCGATTGTTAGATAGAAAACTAAAACCCTTACAAGAACGATTGGTTTGTGCCGAAGAGCGGGGCCAGCGAGCAAGAGCCCAACGCGAGCAAATTTCTTCAAGTCAAAGGACGGAAGGAAGATCGTCTCGGAGACAAGCATCCAATGATTACGTGAGAAGAGATCCCTGTCAAAATTCCTATTCAACGAGGACTTCTAGTCAAAATAAATCAAGTTTTGAGTTTGAAGCCTATTACGGTGACAATCGAGAAGGTTCGAAGAATTTTTCAGTATACACCAAGGTATTCACCCATGAAGAGTCAATCTCGAAGAGATGATCGTGTTTCGTATGAAGATCCCTCCTTTCTTTCCCAACGAAAGATTTCTCATTTTGATTCTTTCTTATTTTCTTCTTCTTGTAATGAAAAAACAAAAGAAAAAGAAATTGAAAAGGAAAAGGAAAAAGAAAGTAAAAGAAAGAAAAAAGAGATTGAGATTGCAAAAGCATGCGAGCAAGAAAAGAAAGTTGAAAAAGAAAGATAGATTGAAGAAATAAAAGAAAGTGTCCAAGAAACGAGTGTAGTCGTTGAAAAAGAAAGCAAAATAAAGAATGAATGTGAGTTTTCAACAACAAAAAAAAAAGATTGTGGAAAAAGAAAGAGAATTTGAAAAATAAACAAGTGAAAAAGACGAGAGAGAGAAAGAAAAAGCGAGGAATGTTTTAACTAACCAACGAGTGAGTTGTCCTCGTGTTGTTTCTTCTTTTTAGGTTTCTCAAGATTCGAATGACAAGTTTCAACTTCATTACCTTCCTGACAAGAGACGGATTCAATTGATCGAGAAAGGTAAGGTTGAAGGTGAAATGAGCCCACAAGTGCTTAAAGGTAAGAAAGGTAAAGAATCTTTAGCAATCGAGTCACGACAATCTAATTCGAATGATGTTGTTAAAATTACCGGTGACTTAGTTGTTGAAAGGTTTCCTCATTTTGATTGGGATACTTGCCATTCTATGATTTTTGTTAATGATTTTGTCTCAAGAAGTGTTATAAAGAGTTTTTATCATGTTGTTTATTGTGTTGGTAAGTTTGTTGATGAGGATATATTAAATCAATGTATAAAAAATTTGAATGTGAGTGGTAAATAATTTTCACGTAAAAATCCCAATTTGTTTGATTGTGATGGTTATGTGAAGTCGTTACATCTTTGTGCGAAATCCTCAAGTATGTGCATGCCTGTTCGGATGAATTTTAAGATGTTTGATTATTTGAATTTATTTATGCCTAAATCTTATTTATTTGGCATGTGCGATTTATTGGTGACAAATGACATTCTTCTTTGCGTTGTGATCGAAACCAAGTTTTTAAGCCCGAAGCACGTTTTCATAAGTTGTTGATAAATGAAGGTAAGCATCATGAATTTATTACGCATAAATGTGTTAAAACCTTTCATTTGCTCGAATTTTATCATTATGTTCAAAACAAAGCACTGAATTCTCGATGGCTTGCAAAGTCAAAATCAAATCTTTGATTAGGAGGTTGTACTATATTATGGTTTAAAGGATTTGAGCGTGTTTTGCATGGTTATGACTTTCCATTGCTTCATGTTCTTTCTATGATCTTTGGTCAAGAAACTTTCAAGTCAAAGTGAAATGGTAAGAGAAAACCTCATTTTTGATCCCGGTGATTATTGTTTTTTATTATTGTTCAAGGGATTTGAACCATGGAATTTTGATTGCCGAGAATATAATCATCGAATACTTTGTGATTCTGGTATATTACCATCGAAGAAATTTTTGATTCATCAAGAAATGGTAAAGCCAACACATGTTTTTGAACCCGGCATTGTTTCATTTGTTCAATTTTTGAATGAGATTTCAGAAAATTCTTTTGAGCTTATAATTTCGAGTGTCACTAACCTATTTCATTCTTATGTAGGTGATACTCTGGAATGGTTTCCTCCTAAAGAGGGAGGGCATGAAAATAACATGTTTCCTTTTCGAACCATCTGTGGTTCTCAGGTTTTTGGAAACGAATCTGTCAAGTTCATGAGCAAAAGGGTTCGTGACCTTGAAAGATTTTTCTCGAGCAAATGGCCTGATTTGAGGACAAATCGTCTTCAAGATGGAGGGTATGATGTGATCCCGGCCGCATCATGTTACGACACAACTCGATGCCACCGAGATTGGCCCAAACTCAAAGGGCCCAAGTGCAAATTGAAGCTTTTAATTTTAGTTTGTTAATTTGGTTGCTGGAATAAGGACTTTGATTTATTTATTTTAGTTACTTTAGTTATTATAATATGAGTCTTTAATTATGTCTTGTTTATTAAATGCATCTTTAATTAATGTCTTGCATTATTGATCTACATCTTTTAATTATGACATGCATTATGTGTTCTGCATTTAATAAAGTCATGCATTGTGTAACTCTCATGTTAGTTAAGTTTGCATCACAAATTATAACATGCATTATGTAACTCCCATGTTAGTTTAAGTCTGCATCATTAAATTAAGTCATGCATTAAGTAACTCATTTGTTCATTTAGTTTGCATCTTAATTAAATCATGCATTTAAGCATCATAGTTGTTTGAGTTAGTTTATAAGTGTGTTATTTAATTTGGATGTTATTATTATTATTATTTTTAATGCATGAGTTATAGTGTGTTTAATTTTTTTATTAAAAAAATTGAATGTGTGTTTGCTGTAGGAAAGTTCAAAAGGCTGGTCACAAATTTTAAAGCTACAATAGTACATTCGTTTGCCAAGAAGAATCAAATCTTTGTCACATTCAATTGGTACATTCGTTTTGGCATAAAAGAGTGTCCATTTGGTCACTTAATTGCTAGTGCATATTTGGAACGTTTTTGGTGGACATTGAAGCACTCAAAGCTCATTATGGTGGCTTTTCAAATGGACCAAAAGTGATTCTTCAAGTCCGATCGTTTCATGCACTCAAAGCTAGTTATGGTGCCAATTAAAGAGATGAATACACAAGCATTAAGTCATTTGGTTAAGGGAAAATGAAGGGACATCAAGTAGCACATTTAAAGGACCATTAAGCCTTCATCAAGTGAAAAGGCATGACTTTTTAGCTATGCATGAATCAAGTGAAAAGTCATGAATCTTTGGCTGCCCATTAAGAGTTATAACCGAATTTAAATATTTTAATAACTTTAGTTAAATGCTGAAGGTGAAAGGTCACAAATAGGCATTTGAACAGTCATAATAATGCCTATAAATAGATTGTACGAAGACATTATTTTGGTTAGACAATACACTTTGACATTTTATGAATTTTAATTCATTTGTGAGTTTATTCAACTCTCTAAATTTGTTTAAGACTCAAGCTGACTTATCTAGCATAGCTAGTGGCGTCTTCCTTGTTTCTTTGAACTTATAACTCAAACCTGAGTGTGGCGTTCACCCATTTTGATACCTTTGGTTCCTAACTCTCTATAGTTAGCGGGTCAAGTTCCTTTGTTTCTTTTCCAGCATCTTAAGTGACTTATAAGTTTCGGGTCAATACTTTTAATACTATTGGTTCACTCTTGTCCTTAAGCTCAACTATCTGTTTTATCCAACATTCTGATTTGTCTGCTTCAAACCTTAGCCAAATTTTCACTATCATTCACTTAGCCATTTCCATCATCATTTTCATTTCATTTAGCCAATTCAACCCTTCTATTTATTCCCCTTTGTTTCAACAACCAGCCGAGCCTATCTCCATCCTAAAACTTTTTGAAAACCATTCCTTTAAGCCTACACTTAGCCAAATTCCTTCAAACTCTGAATTGAACGAAGCTTCTCCATTTTACGATCGGGCACATCTACGACTCGAATCACAACCCACGAGACGGGTTTGTATCATCTGGAAAAATTAAATTGGTGTAATTGGGTAAAATTAATTGTTTATATCTGTAACTAGATGATAATTAGGATGTATGAAGTTGAAATAAAAGCTTGAAAATGAGATTTGAGTTGTTAAACACCTATTTCGGCAAAACTAGTTAAATTTTTGGTATAGAAGTTAAGTAGCTTGGATCTGTGATTTTGGAATAATTTGATTATGTATGTTGCTATTAATAATGTCTTTGTATTGTTCTTGATGAGTATGTAAAGTGCCAAGTCATTTGGGAGCCTATACAAACATGAACAAAGGCAAATTAAAGCTTAGCATGATAGTTGAAGTAAGAACTAAGGTAAGTGGTCTAATATATTACATTTAAACTTTAGTGCGCAGACTAAGGTAACATATGCGAACCCCTACTTAATTAATATGCGAACCTTAATTTCTCCTGGTATAAACCATTGCAATTTTGTTGAGTGTTGCGTATGCATGCTGTGCGCTTTTAATGAGCCAAATGCATGAATTTAAAACGTGCATGTAGTTATAGGAATAAAATAGGTAGGACGTAGCTGTAAACCATGTACTTGACGTGAATTGTGTGAATTGTGAATTTGCAGTGATATAGCTTGTGGAGAGGTGTGGGAGTGAGTCATCCAAGTGGTCCATAACGAGGCTACATCTGGGCATGTTGATGTGTTCCCAAATCAATGAGAAAGGCAACGTGGGACCAAATTTCAGGATTTAGAATTAGACTTTATTATAATTTTTGGGTTGTAATGGGACATTATGGACTCTTTAATTGTTTGGAACTTTTATTACTGTTTTAGTTAGATGATTTAATGGTGGATTGTGACTACCTGTTTAATGGTTTGATTAATTGTTCGACTAACTTGTAAGTGCGGGTGAAGAGCCACTGATCATAGAGGTAAGTTTTAGATGTTGTATGTGTGTTTTGGAGATAACCTCATGCCACATTACTTAGGTTGCAAAATGGGACAAGATGCGTAAACTATTAACTATCTGAAAACTAATTAAAAGATAATTTTATGAAGTCATGCTATTTTAATTGATCTTCCAAAACAAGACTTATACGTTTAATCCTACTATACTATTGTTAAACTTTGTGAAATGGAGTTTTTCCCAACATATTACTATATATTACGTTTTAAATCTAATTATACGTTTTTAAACCAAGCGATTTTCCAAGTCCCTACAAATATAACCTTTTAAAAATACCCTACTGCATGCATGTATGTTTAACTGAAGTTTTCGAGGAAATACTTTGTTAAATATTAAATTGTGAGTTAGTCTTGTTGTTGATTGTTGATCAGAGTAGTGTAGCAGAAGCATGATTTTAGGATTTTAAATATTCTTTGAATGATTGTATGGTGTGATTGGTTGGTTGGTGTGCTTTGTGATAGTTTAAACAGAGAGCCACTTCGGTGGCTAATGTGGAGTTCGAAATTCGGGTTGGACCGTCTTGACCAAGTTTGGGGTGCCACATATTCCCTAATGTGCAACCCTTAAATAAATGAGGAACGAAATTACCCGATTGATCCTTACATTGCCGTATTCTTATGGTGGGTGCTTCCTTTCTTGTTCGTTGAAAGCTCGTAAGTGTAGTGCTTCCTTCATGTGGAGGTTGATTTTTTTTTCTTTAAGATTTAGGGTTCAACTCTTCCTTCCCCCTATTGCAATCCTCATTTCATTTTTTCTTCAATCTATCTTTTGTAGAGTATAACAAATTGCTTGTATATCTTATCCTTTAATAATTTTTTCGAAGGACTCATCCATTTTTCCATTGTTACCATAGGGACTCTGGCTTCCTTACATAGCTCTATTGTTAACTATGGAAAGAATATCCCCTTGGTTTGATCTCACACGCATTCAAGCATACTGTGATAGATCTACGTACCAATACATATTGGTTTCTTCTATAAAATTGCGTACACCAGAGTAGCTTGTAAAGAAGTAATATTAGAGATGTCTGATGTAGTTAATATTCTTGAACAAATAAATTTCATCCATATTTTTGGTAGAGGAGTCATTAATGCTTTATTGAATGTCGTTGGTCGATTAGTGCCTGCCTGATATGTCCATTTTTCTTTACCTTTAGTTAAGGTCATTACCATTTCGTCCATCTCCAATTTTTTGAATTGATGTAAGTAAGTTTTAAACATGAAATCATAGTAGTAGTATGGTGCATCGTAATATTAGAGAATATGGGCAGGAGTCACCAAAACATCAATTCCTCTAACCTTAACATCTACTCACATCTTATTATATGACCTTTTTGTCTCTCTCTCTTTTAAGGCTAGATAGAATTCCTGCACAACTGGTATTACTGTCGGTTCTTCTGGTGCTAAACAGAAGGTAGTCCATTCACGTTCAGTTACAATTTCCCATACTCCTTTGCAAGTTCTCATTAAATGATTAAAATATTGTTCTTGGACAAATGTTTTGGGTTGCAGGTGGCGTAAATATTTGTCCACATATTTTATTTGGAATTCAACAGCTGTATTCATAACTTCAAACAAGGTTGGGATTAATAAAATCAAATTTTAATTTGACGTGAATCCTTCCTTTTCTGTTCCTGGTTCACTTGTAATGTTGTTCTTGAAGATACGTGAGAAACTCTAACTTCAAGAATTTGATAGGGGGAGGATTTTCATAGTTCAAGAATTTCTATGAATGGGTGATAATAAAAGGCAGGGGGTAAGTATGAGTTAAAATCTCTTTTTATAATGAGGATGTGTTATGCTATATGTTAACATTTTACTTAAACACTTCTACAATTATGTCATAAGTTAGTCAAACTAAAATTGCAGATTACGCAAGGGTGTCACAACATCCCCATTGGTAGTCACGACATCGAGGGCAGTGTACCTGTATCGAATTTATTCCCATGTTGTGACATGAGGAGTCGATGTCACGACATAAAAAGTAGTTTCCAGTTTTACTGGGCTCTTCTATTCTTCAAACATCACTTTCCTTCCTGAACTTAATTATTTCCCTGTTGACTGTAGAATTTTCAAGCATTTCATTCATCTCCCAATTTTCTTTCATATTTTTCCTCCCTTTGTGCTGACTCCATATGGCTTTGCATTGCTAACCTTGTATGAAACACCCCAAACCCGGCCCACCAGCCTCGACCGGATCTGACATGTTCCTTCAGAAAAACTTAACTTAATTTCGTTTCCTGTTCTAGTAAAATAAGTCGATTATTAAAACAAGTTTGAAATTTTAACGAGTTGGAAACCAAGTTGTCATTCAAGTTTGTATTTCATTAAAACGTTTCCTTCATATTTCGTAAATTAAAAGAAAATGCCGGATTTTAAGGCTTATTAAGTTGGAAACCGTAAGTTGATTAGGTGATAAAACATCCGAAGTTGTTTTAAGAAAATATTTGATTACTCAATTGTTTACCGTCGCATAGACATGAAGTTTAAACGCTAAATTTAAAACAGTTAAATAGTGGCCTTATTACAAATTTAAAATACCAAATAAATCCCGAAAGAAAAGTATGCTAAAGAAAACGCAAAGTTCAACCATACGGAACTTGAAACCGCTGAGCATGGCCATCCCGTAGTCCTCGCTGACCCGATCCAATATACTAGGCATCACCTGCAAAAAGTTAGCCCACGAAGGGTGAGTCAACAGACCCAATGTATAACGGCTACACCAAAAACCAAACCGATCATAACCTTAACCATAACATTTCAAAATCACATTTAAATAAGATGAAAAATACAATCCCGAGCCCACCTAGATATCCATCCTCTACACACCACCCGTGCACGCCAATCACATGTGGGGATTACTAAATCGACCCTCCAACCGCTACACACCCTCGGCGATCGCTGCGCACAACTACACATCGCCCTTATAATGTGGCATAGCCACGGATAGTGTGACAAAGTCACCGAATTCATAATATGTGACATAAGTCACCGGATACATAATATGTGACATAAGTCACCTGGATAATGTGGTAAAAACCAGGAACACTTCCTTAATCATTATCACCCATATGCCCATGCAACATACATATTATTCGGATACCATGCAACATACCTTACCCCATAGTCATAACGAAATCACATATATTTCATGTCAAATGTTTATACGTAGTGTTAATGGATAACGTGATCGAATACATCGTACCACCGAATGGTACCCGTAGTCATAATCATTCATATTTCTTATTAACACATGCTTAACATTAAAACTATTAATCTATCGGGAATTTAGTGTAGGGCTACACACCAGATAACACTGAGAATGACACTCTCAACACCGACACTCTCGCTAGCAGGGATAACAATGATCTGCTTATCCCTTTTTGATGTCGCCCACACCCGGTGGCCAATCACGTCTGGCGTAAACCGAGCGTTTCTTGAATTTAGGGGTAGAAACTACCCCTTTCTCTCCTCCACTGGTACTCGCATCCCTCGAATATCACTTAATCAGAAACCCGGTTAATCGATATGTAATAATCTAAATGAAAACACATCCATAACTTATCTAAATACCCTTACCGAAATAGATCTGAATCCCGAAGACTCCTCCTTTGCCTTTGTCGAACCCTTCCTATAACATCACCGTTAGAATCGGCTAACACTTAAAAGGTATGGCCTTTGGCCGAATACTCCAACCCCCTTACCTTGCTTGATTAAGTCCCGGAATCTATCACCTGCCCTTGAAGGTTGCCGAAATCCCTACATGACTTATGTTAGATTCGGCTTTATTGCATAAAACCTATAAAAGTGGCCCTTGGCTGAATGTTATATCTTGCTTACCTCGAATATCCAAATCCCGAAAGATCTCCTCGACGCGTCGGCTACAATAAATTAGAAACCCACCTTCATGGTTTGGCCAAAGAGATATAGGGATTAGAGCCCTTGATTTCGACAGACTAAGAAGGAAAAGAAAAGGAAAACAATCTAAAAAGAAATCCTTACCACGCAACTAGCCCGATTCGGTTTTACAACCACCCTTGAGAGTCGATACACCAAAAAAAAGACTACGAACGATAGATGAAGAATTCGGCTAGAGTACTATTCGATTTTGATGAATCCAAAAGAGAAAGGTATGATGGTGAAACTCAAATAAAGATTCGGCTTATAGGGGATTTTAGGAAGAAACTCAATTGAGAGAGATGAAAAGATGATGGAACAAGGTTAAGGTGAAAAGATGAAAGCTTAAGGATTTTTGGCTAGAGTATTAGGTGTATTCGGCTTTCAACAAAAGAATGGAGAGGAGAAGTTTGGGATTTTAAGAGTTGCGGCAATGGTGAGAATGAAAGAGAGGTTTCGGCTATCACAAGAGAAACAAAAAAGAAAGCTAGGGAGGGGAAACTAGATTCGGCTTAAAAGAAAACAAGTTGAGAGATGAAAGATGAGAGGCAAGTGACCTTAATGGTCTTTTGAAGTTTCGGCCAAGGTCTACCAAGTGAGAAAAGGGTCGATTTCAGTGTGGTTTTGATTATGGAAGAAAAGAGTGAGAACTAGGAGAGAAAGAAGCTGAGTTTCGGCTAAAAGAAAGTGACTGATTTGGCACCCTCTTAGAGTCCCACATTTGGCCACCTCTTCCCTTCTCTCCCACTCCCCCATTTTTCTCCTAATTCTTCTCTTCTCCTCTCATTCAAAAGAGTTTGAATGAGTCAACACTTATCTTCCTTCTTAGCCGAATTTTCAAATGCATTGACCAAGTCTATCACTCATCCATTCAGAGTCCCCTGTGTCAGCCCAACTCTTCACTCCCCTTGACGCAAAAAGAACCTCCAAAATGCTCCCCTACCACTCGAACCTAGGTCCCTTCTCAACCACGAGGCGTCACTCTCACTCGTGCTCTAAGTGGCGCCTCCTTGCCACTTTACCACTGGTTCCTTGTGTCATAACCCACACACAAAGTTTCTTAAGGCCTAACTTCCTTAGCTCCCCTTTCAATGTTTAAAATCAAATATTTTCCTATGGCTCCAACCTACATCCCAAGGTTCCAAGCCCCCAAAACACATACAAATCACACCCAAGCGCTACCACATACATTCAAGTTAAAATGCATAACCCCTAAATCCCGGATATTACGCTTCTACCCCCTTAAAAATAATTTGGCCTCGAAAATTACGGCTAGAAACAGATGAGGGTATTCTTTGCCGCATTACTTCTTCCGGCTCCCAAGAAGCTTCTTCTTAGATCCATGGTTACGCCATAACACTTTGACTAGAGGAACCGATTTTCTCCGTAACACCTTCACATCTCGTTCAGAATCGAATCGGCTCTTCCTCGTAGGACAAATCGGTCTCGACTCCACCTCCTCAACTGGTACTACATGCGATGGATCCGATCGGTAACGACGTAGCATTGAAACATGAAACACATCGTGCATCCGCTTCAATTCCGGAGGCAACTCTAGTTGGTATGCCACTGGTCCAACTCGTTTCAAAACCCGATAAGGTCCTATAAACCTGGGACTTAACTTACCCTTACGTCCAAATCTCATCACCTTCTTCCACGGCGAAACTTTTAGAAACACACGATCTCCCACAAGCAAACTCTATTTCTTTTCGCTTGAGATCGTGCATACGACTTTTATGTCCGCGGATGCCTCCTTCAATCGTGTCCGAATTACCTTAACCTTTTCTTCCGATTCTGCCACAATCTTCGGACCCAAAACATGACGTTCCCCCAATTCTGTCCAATACGTAGGAGTGCGACACCTCCGTCCATACAGTGCTTCGTACGGTGCCATTTGAATACTTGCTTGATAGCTGTTATTATACGCAAATTCCGCTAAAGGCAAGAACTCCTCCCAGCTTCCTCTGAAGTCTATCACGCAACCCCTCAACATATCTTCTAACACTTGAATTACCCGCTCAGACTGGCCGTCCGTCTGCAGATGAAATGTCGTGCTGAAGTCTAACCTGGTGCCTAATGCCTGATGTAGTGCTTTCCAAAATCGAGATGTAAACCTCGGATCCCTATCCGAAATAATCGACACTGGCACTCCGTGCAGCCTCACAATTTCTGCCACATACAATTTTGCCAACCTCTGTAGAGAATAGTCAACCCGCACTGGTATGAAATGTGCAGACTTTGTCAACCGATCCACTATCACCCATACCGAGTCCTTCTTAGTAGGCGTAAGAGGAAGCCCACTAACGAAGTCCATGGTAATTCTCTCCCACTTCCACTGCAGAATCTTTATTGGCTGAAGCAACCCCGACGGTACTTGGTGTTCAGCTTTAACCTGCTGACACGTTAAGCACTTCCCTACAAATTCTGTAACTTTCCGCTTAAGACCAGGCCACCAAAACTGATCCCGTAGATCCCTGTATAACTTACTTCCTCAAGGATGCATAGCATAAGGACTACTATGCGATTCCCGAAGAATTCTCTGCCTTAATTCCTCATCCTTCGGCATATAGACCTTGCCCCGAAAACACAGCACTCCATCGCTGTTTACACCATAGTCTTCCAATTCCCCATTCTGCACCTGCCGTAACTTAGCACTCAGATCATCATCTGCCAACTGTCTTTCTTTCACCTGACTCATCCATGTCGGTTTTACTTGTACCTCTGCTAGCAAACTTCCGTCGTCATACAGGCTAAGATGTGCCAACATCGCCCTCAGATCCGACACTACTTTCCGACTTAGGGCATCCGCCACTACATTCGCCTTACCCGGGTGATACTCTATAGAACAATCATAGTCTTTCAATAACTCCACCCACATTCGCTGTCTCAAATTTAGCTCCTTCTGGGTCAACAAATACTTTAGACTCTTATGGTCCGTATAGATCACTGACTTTTCTCCATATAAATAATGCCTCCATACTTTTAGCGCGAAACCACAAAGAGCTAATTCCAAGTCATGCGTCGGATAATTAACCTCATGTGGCCTTAATTGTCGAGACGCATAAGCGACCACCTTCCCGTCTTGCATAAGAATGCATCCCAATCTCTGTGTGAGAAGCATCATAATACACCACAAAATCTTTCTGCCGCTCAGTGAATCAAAACCGAGCTTTTGTCAAAACCCTCTTAAGCCTCTCGAAGCTCTGCTGCTTTGCTTATCCGTCCATACGAAAGGTACCTCCTTTCTCAACAATTTCGTCGAGAGATCTTTGCTATTGACGAGAACCCTTCGACAAATCTTCTCAGTAGTAGCTTTGCTAACCCCAAGAAACTACGAACCTCGCCTGAGACTTAGGTAGTTTCCAATCCAACACCGCCTCAATCTTCCGAGGATCCACCCTTATCCTTCTGCGGACACCATATGCCCTAAAAAGCGCAACTTCCTTCAACTGCACTCGCACTTGCTTTGAACTTGGCAAATAGCTTCTTTTCCCTTAACACTTGTAATACTACCGGAGATGTTCATCATGCTCTTCCTCGGACTTGGAATACACTAGGATGTCGTCTATAAACACAACGCATTTAACCGATCCAAGTAGGGTTGGAAAACTCGATTCATCATATCCATGAATGCACTGGGGCATTCGTCAATCCGAACGGCATTACTAAGAACTCATAATGCCCGTATCTTGTCCGAAAAGTTGTCTTATGGATATCCGCTTCCCTTCACCTTAAGGTCGATGGTATCCCGACCTTAGATCTATCTTTGAGAATATCATGCCCCCTAAGGTCGATCGAACAAGTCGTCTATCCTTGGAAAAGGGTACTTGTTCTTAATGGTCAACTTATTCAACTGCCGGTAATCTATGCACATACGCATAGTCCCGTCCTTCTTCTTCCTGAATAGGACCGGTGCTCCCCATGGAGACACACTGGGTCTGATAAACCCACAATCAAGCAACTCTTGGATCTGAGCCTTGAGCTCAACTAACTCCTTTGGTGCCATTCT
Source organism: Gossypium sturtianum (assembly GCA_025698515.1). Lineage (NCBI taxonomy): Eukaryota > Viridiplantae > Streptophyta > Magnoliopsida > Malvales > Malvaceae > Gossypium > Gossypium sturtianum. The sequence continues at coordinate 51,121,393 of CM046944.1, read as the reverse complement.
GTACGGAGCGATAGATATTGGCGTTGTACCTGGCAACAAGTCAATCCCAAATTCCACCTCACGGTCCGGCGGCAACCCTGGAAGTTCTTCCAGAAAAACATCCACAAACTCTTTTACCATCCTGACCTCTTCTACTGCTGCTTCCTTAGCCTCCAAGGCACTGACAAACATCAGGAAAGCCATACATCCCTTTCTTACCATCTTCTCTGCCTTAAGGACAGACACTACATTCGACAGATAATTCCTCCTTTCACCCATCATCACAATCTCATTGTCATCAGAAGTCCTTAACGACAAGCGCTTAGCAAAGACACGATCCACATTCGCACGGTACTTCACTAGCAGTCCATGCCTAAGATTAGGTCAAATTCCCGAATGGTAACTCCATCAAGTTAGCCGGAAGCTGCGCCACTGAACTTCTAAAGGCACTTCTCTAAAGAGCTTGTCTACTACTACTTGCTTTGCCCTAAAGGACTAAGTATGCAGTCATCTTCCTAGGTCTGATCTCAAAGTTCACATCTGAGTTCCGGACACCTCACTAGCGATGTAAGAATGAGTTGACCCTATATCTATCGAGCAATAAAGGGTAATCCAAAAATAAGGAACGCATTACCGTTATGACGTCAGTGCATCACCATCCTCCCTCCAACGAACCGCATATACGGACACTGTTGTCTCGTCTCCGTGTTACCACTACCTCCGCACGGTGTTCGCGACCTCTACCGAACCATTACCTCGCCAACCGGACCATGACCCCTCGATGGGCTGCTTTGTCCACCTGCCCGGCTGATTAAAACCACGACTGCTTGGTGGCCCCCTATCTGCATCCACCGGACAGTCTCTAATCATATGATCTTTGAACCCACACTTAAAACATCCCCTGTCTTTTTCCAACATTCTCCGGTGCATCTTTCCACACCCGAGCACAAGTACAAGATCTTGTCCTCCCGCGCAAACAACTTTCACGACCTCGCGGCCCATCAACTCTAGGTCTCTTTTGAAAATTCCGGATGACCACGAAGACCCATAGTTCCTCTTATTCCTACCCGGCCTGCTGTTGCGGTTCGTCTCTCAATCCGCTTAACTTCTTGACTATCCGAGCCTTATCCACTAAGATTGCAAAGTCTCTTTCCCTCTCATGAGCAATCAACACTCGCACTCATCTCTCGGTCCATCCTCGAATCGACACACCGCTCATAATCGTGAGCTACAATCCCTCCGGCATATCGGCTTAACCGCAAAAACTCCGCCGCACTCGGCACTGACTTGCTTCCTTGTACTAAATTTAGAAACGCCTTTCTCTTGAGTCTATGTAGCTAGCTCCGACGTATTTTCCTCGAACTTAATCTTAAAATACCCCCAATCCACTCGATCTGCAGGGTACCTCTCTCGACGAGTGAGCCACCACTGATAGGCCTCATCCCGAAGCAGCGAAACAACACCTTTAAGCTTCTCCTCGGTAGTGCAGTCCAAGTCGTCCATGATCCTCTCAACTGCCTCTAACCAGTACTCCGCTATATTCGGAGCTACCCCAGATATTCCTCTGAAAACCTCGGCTCCATTCGCCCTAAGTCTCTCAGATACTGACTTTCGAGCCCCATTTCCCAAACTAGCTCCGGCTACTCGCTCTAAAAACTCGCAGCATAGCTGCGATGATATGCATCATCTCCTCTGTTTGCTCTGAAATTCGCCCCTCTGACCGGTGGCGGCGCCTCATTTTCGTAACCCCGACTGCACTGATGGTTCCGACACGATCATCCCGCGCTTTGCGCCCACGAGTATTGCGACCACGTCCCCTAGAACACATGTCTACCGTCGCGGTTTATCTATTTTTACGAAATTTTTATGCATTAGGATCTTTTCACTTCTTGTTTAAAGAGAAGTTTTATGCAATAGAGTTTTAATCAGTGGTTTTTCCGTAGAAGTACACATATACCTAAAGTCCATAATATAGTTTCCCTATGCCTATTATCTAAAGCATCATATATTAACATATTTAAACAAATTTACTAACTACAGTACTTACCTGGCGGACCTGGGCCGAGAACTCGGGTGCCATGCTTCCATAGAACCATTTTAACCAAAGATTTTCAAAAACCCATTTTGGCTCAAATTTTGAAAACGTTGTGGGCTTCAAAACCCAAGGCCGAGTGTTTAAAACTGGGCTCTGATACCAAGTTGAAACACCCCAAACCCCGCCCACGACCTCGTAGGATCGACATGTTCCTTCAGAAAAACTTAACTTAATTTCGTTTCCTGTTCTAGTAAAATAAGTCGATTATTAAAACAAGTTTGAAATTTTAACGAGTTGGAAACCAAGTTGTCATTCAAGTTTGTATTTCATTAAAACGTTTCCTTCATATTTCGTAAATTAAAAGAAAATCTTTGGATTTTAGGGCTTATTAAGTTGAAAACCGTAAGTTGATTAGGTGATAAAACATCGAAGTTGTTTTAAGAAAATATTTGATTACTCAATTGTTTACCGTCGCATAGACATGAAGTTTAAACGCTAAATTTAAAGCAGTTAAATAGTGGCCTTATTACAAATTTAAAATACCAAATAAATCTCGAAAGAAAAGTATGCTAAAGAAAACGCAAAGTTTAACCATACGGAACTCGAAACTGCTGAGCATGGCCATCCCGTAGTCCTCGCTGACCCGATCCAATATACTAGGCATCACCGCAAAAAGTTAGCCCACGAAGGGTGAGTCATGCAGACCCAATGTATAACGGCTACACCAAAAACCCAACCGATCATAACCTTAACCATAACATTTCAAAATCACATTTAAATAAGATGAAAAATGCAATCCCGAGCCCACCTAGATATCCATCCTCTACACACCACCCGTACCTGCCAATCACACCGTGGGGATTACTAAATTGACCCTCCAACCGCTACACACCCTCGAAGGCGCCGCAGACAACTACACATCGCCTTATAATGTGGCATAGCCACGGATAGTGTGTGAGTCACCGAATTCATAATATGTGACATAAGTCACCGGATACATAATATGTGACATAAGTCACCGGATAATGTGGTAAAAACCACCGAAACACTTCCCCTTAATCATTATCACCCATATGCCCATGCAACATACATATTATTCAGATACCATGCAACATACCTTACCCCATAGTCATAACGAAATCACATATATTTCATGTCAAATGTTTATACGTAGTGTTAAAGGATAACGTACCTGAATACACTGTACCACTGAAAAGTACCCGTAGTCATAATCATTCATATTTCTTATTAACACATGCTTAACATTAAAACTATTAATCTATCGGGAATTTAGTGTAGGGCTACACACCTGATAACAGTGAGAATGACACTCTCAACACCAACACTCTCGCTAGCAGGGATAACAATGATCTGCTTATCCCTTTCCGATCTTTGGTCCACACCCGGTGGCCAATCACACGTCTGTGAAACCGAGAAGCGTTTCTTGAATTTAGGGTAGAAACTACCCTTTCTCTCATCCACTGGTACTCGCATCCATCGAATATCACTTAATCAGAAACCCGGTTAATCGATATGTAATAATCTAAACGAAAACACATCCATAACTTATCTAAATACCCTTACCAAAATAGATCTGAATCTCGAAGACTCCTCCTTTGCCTTTGTCGAACCCTTCCTATAACATCACCGTTAGAATCGGCTAACACTTAAAAGGTATGGCCTTTGGCCGAATACTCCAACCCCCTTACCTTGCTTGATTAAGTCCCGGAATCTATCACCTGCCCTTGAAGGTTGCCGAAATCCCTACATGACTTATGTTAGATTCGGCTTTATTGCATAAAACCTATAAAAGTGGCCCTTGGTCGAATGTTATATCTTGCTTACCCCGAATATCCAAATCCCGAAAGATCTCCTCTGACGTCGGCTACAATAAATTCTGAAACCCACCTTTATGGTTTCGGCCAAAGAGATATAGGGGATTAGAGCCCTTGATTTCGACAGACCAAGAAGGAAAAAAAAGGAAAACAATCTAAAAAGAAATCCTTACCACGTAACTAGCCCGGTTCGGTTTTACAACCACCCTTGAGAGTCGATACACCAAAAAAAAAAGACTACGAACGTTAGATAAAGAATTCAGCTAGAGTACTATTCGATTTTGATGAATCCAAAAGAGAAAGGTATGATGGTGAAACTCAAATAAAGATTCGACTTATAGGGGATTTTGGGAAGAAACTCAATTGAGAGAAATGAAAAGATGATGGAACAAGGTTAAGATGAAAAGATGAAAGCTTAAGGGTTTTTGGCTAGAGTATTAGGTGTATTCGGCTTTCAACAAAAGAATGGAGAGGAGAAGTTTGGGATTTTAAGAGTTGCGGTAATGGTGAGAATGAAAGAGAGGTTTCGGCTATCACAAGAGAATCAAAGAAGAAAGCTAGGGAGGGGAAACTAGATTCGGCTTAAAAGAAAACAAGTTGAGAGATGAAAGATGAGAGGCAAGTGACCTTAATGGTCTTTTGAAGTTTCGGCCAAGGTCTACCAAGTGAGAAAAGGGTCGATTTCAGTGTGGTTTTGATTATGGAAGAAAAGAGTGAGAACTAGAAGAGAAAGAAGCTGAGTTTCGGCTAAAAGAGAGTGACCAATTTGGCACCCTCTTAGAGTCCCACATTCAGCCACCTCTTCCCTTCTCTCCCACTACCCCATTTTTCTCCTAATTTTTCTCTTCTCCTCTCATTCAAAAGAGTTTGAATGAGTCAACACTTATCTTCCTTCTTAGCCGAATTTTCAAATGCATTGACCAAGTCTATCACTCATCCATTCAGAGTCCCTGTGCTGTCCAACTCTTCACTCCCCTTGACGCAAAAAGAACCTCCAAAATGCTCCCCCTACCGCTCGAACCTAGGTCCCTTCTCAACCCCTGAGGCGTCACTCTCCTATGCTCTAAGTGGCGCCTCCCTTGCCACTTTACCAGCTGGTTCCTTGTGTCATAACCCACACACAAAGTTTCTTAAGGCCTAGCTTCCTTAGCTCCCCTTTCAATGTTTAAAATCAAATATTTTCCTATGGCTCCAACCTACATCCCAAGGTTCCCGAAGCCCCAAAAACACATAAAAATCACACCCAAGCTTGCTACCACATACATTCAAGTTAAAACGCATAACCCCTAAATCCTGGATATTACATTGTAACACCCCCAACCCGTATCCGTCGCCGGAACAGGGTTACGAGGCATTACCAAGGAGTACAGAACATTTACAAATAATTTGAAATCATTATCGTTCAAACACCGAGACTAATTATAAATGTTCCTTTAAATTTACCAACATTTTAATACAGCCAGGAACCAATTTAAGATATTCAACCAAGCCTTATACTTATTACCATTTGTTAGCCGTACACTTCATATAAATAACAAGAAACGTATATGGACTCAATTCTTATTAAATTCCTCTTATACCTATACTTTTTCACATTATGTATTCATATTACATATAATAATCATACCTCTGTATTTCATATACATTTTCATAACAATTTGTCTTGGTTTCTAACTACTTCATATTTGAGTTCTACTCATCAAATCATTTGAAACATCATCTTTACACAAATAGTACACTTGAGGTGTACAGTTCTATAATTATGAATAAACACATTTATCAAACATATTCCATGTTTTTATATATCACAATCTCATATTTCCATGTATCAAGTACCATCATTTCCTCGTATTTCAGACAAATACGTATAACAATTCATAGACATGCAACTCACTAACTCTTCCTGCCAATCACAATTTAAATTGACAAATCACTTATTGAGTCCAATTTCAATGTTCACTAAAATCTATCATATAAATTTGGATATACATATCCACCAATAGATTCCATGTACAGATATCATCATCTCAAGTTTCCATATACATTTACTTTCCACATTATGAACTCAATAACATATACAAGATATACCAATGTATTTCAAGTACGTTTTCATAATATTTCATTTCGAATTCAGATTATTTCATATTAGAACTTTTCTCATTAAGTCATTTGGAATATCAATTCATACGGATAATACACTCAAGGTGTACAAATATATATAATCACAAATGAACTCATTCACCAACCAAGATTTATGTTCATGTCTCATCAACTCGTATTTCCTTATATTACATAATTCCATGTAACACTTACCAAACTTTGTCAAATTAGTGAACGTCATACAGAATTGGTCTACACCGGTATGCACTGAATTTCACTGATAATCACTGATGTCATAGCATAGCTATGGTATTTTCACTAGAATGCCATAGCTCAGCTATGGGCTTACATCTTCACTATCATTATGCCATGGTGAAACCATGGATTTATCCGTCAATTCATCACTTTTCACTGATCAGGTAGCCGGAGCTACCACTTTTCACTTGATCAGGTAGCCGAAGCTACCACTTATCATTTATCACATAGGAGCTCACTCTCGAGCTATTCACATTCACGGGTCTGCTCACACAAGTTGTTGGTCTTTACGTAACTACTCAGTGCTGCTCACACAAGCTGTCAGGTATCCGCAACACATGCTGGATTACCCAGCCACTGGTAGAACTTATAAGACCAGCACCCGTTTCACATAGTCAAAAATCTCGGGTCTGCTCACACAAGCTGTCGGACATGACGAGCTACACGGTCTTTGCTCACACAAGGTATCGAGTATCACGTAACACATGGGATAACTCGACCATCTTTGGTAGAACGTATGGACCAGCACCCGGATCACTTATTTCACTTAGTACAATGCCATGGACTTATTTCACTTAGCACAATGCCATGGACTTATTTCACTTAGCACAATGCCATGGTTTAACCATGGTCTTTTACCGTCAATTCATATTTCACTATGCAACGATCGTGATCGATCCTGCATTTTTACTCAATTCGAACATTTACTGAAATTTCCATAATTTAATCAAATATATGATAATGGTGCTTAATTAACATAAATCAACAACATTTATCAACATACGAACTTACAAATTCAATTTTTATATCATAACGATAATCACAATTTCATAGTAAATATTCGAAATAAAACATTATATCATATCTAATTTAACATTTATCGGTTATAATCGGGCATGTTATCAATTTATACACGAGTCATTCATATATTTTTCCTCCTCCTCCTCTCCATCCACATCCTTAATATAAATAACACACTTGTAAGTAACATTATCTATAATTTTCACTATTTACTTATATGAATATTCAAGCTGTCCATCTGTGTCATAGTCATTAAATTATTTTTATCTTGAGCTACAGAACTCCAAATTAAGATCCAATAATTTTCCTTGAAACTACCCTCACATATCTTCTTACCATAAATTCTCAGAATTTTTTATTTAGCCAATAAGTACAGTTTATTCTTTAAAGTCACCCCTTTTCTGCTGTCTGACAGTTCCGACTCTTCTTCACTAAAAATTAATTATCTCCTCATACGGGACTTGGATGATGTTCTCGTTTGTTTCTCTTGAAAATAGGCTCATTCAGGATTTTAAACATATAAATTTAAGCCCATAATTATATTTCTCCCATTTTTGATGATTTTCCAAATTCAGAACAGGGGAACCCGAAATCATTCTGACCTTGTCTCACAAAATTTATTATATCTCATGATTCACAATTTCATTGCTTACACCGTTTCTTCTATAAGAAACTAGACTCAATAATATTTAATTTAATATTTTATTCATCCTCTAACTCAATTTATAAAATTTTTAGTGATTTTTCAAAGTTAGACTACTGCTGCTGTCCAAAACTGTTTTAGTGCAAAATGTTGATTTTCATTTTGCCCCAAATTTCACAGTTCATACAATTCAGTCCTTGCTCAATTAACCCCTCAAATGGGCTAATTTTTCTCAATTAATACTTTATTCTATCATTTTAAACTACTTCATAACCCTTGAAAATCAGAACTTTAGCATTAGACCTTAATTCCAAACTCTTTCACAATTAGGTCCTAAAACCAATTTCCATCAATTTTACTTGAGAAAATCATCATATATCAAATTTAAAGCTTCAATTCTATATTTATTCATCATATTATTCCAGCACTCATCCATAGCAACTTTAAAAATTAGCCATAGAATCAAAAACTAATGACATAGTAAGTTGGACCCAATTGTAAAAGTCCAAAAACATAGAAATTTCAAGGAGAAAGCAAGAATTAAACTTACATGAAGCTAGAGTATGAAAACCAGCTTGAACCCTCTTCCATGGCTGTTTTTCAGCTGATGAAAATGAAGAGAAATGAAAAGAATTCTAGATATTCCAATTTGGTCCAATTTTTATTTAACTAATTTTGGCAATTATCCAATTTTGCCCTTATTTCACCCATTTCCTGATTTTTCTCAGCTATTGCCGCCCAAAATATCTCCTTTAGGCTTATTTTCACTTTAGATCCTTCCTTATTTGACAATTGAGCTATTTAATCCTTCTAGCAACTTTTACACCTTTTTTCAATTTAGTCCTTTTTATTTAATTAACCACCCGAACGCCAAAATTTTCTAACAAAATTTTAATACTACCTTATTGACACTCCGTAAATATTCATAAAAATATTTATGGCTCGGTTTATAACATCGAGATCTCGATACCTCTTTTTCTCAATTTCTTGACCAAATAAATCTTTATAAAACACAATTTACTATTTCAAAAATCTTTTAAAAGCTACATTTGGCTCGTAAATATTAAATAATATAATCTACGAAATTATTTGTCGGATTTGGTGGTCTCGAACCACTATTTCTGACATCGCTGAAATTTGGGCTGTTACAAACCTTGTGTCGCGATGACTTCTTTAGTCGTTCCGCCGAAATAATGTTTTGTCCTTTGACCATTGGCTAGAAAAGGTTGTCCTATAACAACCCGTTTTGAGTGAAATCAGAACAGTAGTTTTGGGACCACAAATTCGATAAGTAAATTATTATTTTATTATTATTTTAATGTCTATGGTTTGTTAGTAAGGTCGTATTAAAATTGCATTAAGAAATTTTAACGTTTGCATGCTTAATTACGTAAAAAGGACTAAATTGTAAAAAGTGCAAAAGTAGAGTTCTATTAGTTAAAGGTATCAATTAGTAATGAAACTCTAAAGTGAGTGGACTTATTTGGCAATTAGACCATTCAAAATGTTAGTGGATATTTATGGACATGGTTTTATTGAAAAATTTAAAGTTTTTAAAGGTTAAAATGTTAATTAGGTAAATTAATGTTAAAACAAAAAGAAAAGAAAATGGTGTCATCTTCTTCATTTGTTAAACCAACCAAAATTTCACCATTTAAGCTAGATAGGGTATTCAGCCACTTCTTCTTGCTTGCATTGTATGTTTTCCAATCTCATTTTTAATGATTTTTATGTTTTCGGGATCGTTGCAGCTTAACCTAACTAGCCGGGGATTAATTTGCAAAACTCTTAAAGATTTTGGATTGTGCCATGAATGTTTATGTATGATACTTGATGTTTAATGGAAGATTATGAGTACATGTTGTTAAATAAACAAGTTTTGTAAAGTGAATTTTGATGAAAATGGTATTTAGGGACTTATTTGTAAAAATGGTAAAAATTCATGGTAAATTTGTGAAATGATTATTTGTATGGATTGATTTAGGTCCCTAGAGAATTTGGCTAGCATGAGAAGAGGATTAAAATGTTTAAATTTCAATTTATGAGTTTAAGGACTAAATTGTGAAAAGTTAAAATATGAGGGGTAAAATAGTAATTTTGTAAAAAATATGAAATGTGGACTAAATTGAATGCTAGAGATGTTAAATTAATTACAAATTTATATTTAGATCAAGATGGACCAGGTACGAATTTAGATCTGGGAAAAGCTAAAGCCTCGAATTAGTCGATCTCATTTTTACGCCCTTGTCATCAAAGTAAGTTCGTATGTACGAATTATTGTATTCATGTTATTCAACTATGTGTTATTATGAATATATAATGTTACTAAACAATGTACATCCAAGACAATGCTATGACGGTTATCGAGCCCGGTTGAACCTTAGGAATTCGTAGGATACAAATGACTTGTCATTAGGGATTTCATGTTTTAGGTGTTGGTCTTGAATGTCCTACCGATGGATGAGGTCCTGCATTTGTTACGGATACTCCACAGCTCGTGTGAGCAGCATTGTGTAGCTTACATTCTAACCCACAGCTCGTGTAAGCAGGCCCATTTCACAACTTGTGTGAGCAATGATGTAAAGGAAAGGTTACGATTATATGTTTAAGCACACTTCATGTGAGCTTTCCCGAGTATCCGATGATATTCTTAGTGGTTTAACAAGCATGAAAAGGAAAGGAACGGTAAGGGTTCAAATGAACTATATCATGTAATTATGAAAAGGATTGAAATGGTAAACTTCAATGGAAGTATGCTTATGTTAATGAAAATGATGAATTCAAATGAACTATGTTCATGTATAATGGCTTACCTTATGTTAAATTCATGTGAATTATGTTTGAATGCACTAACATTTGTTGTTGATGGTGCATAGGCTTGTGCCAAGCTTGTGGTTGGATTATATTATGCTTAATCTTAATGTTATGAATTGAAATGGTAAGTTATGTTCATGTTTTATGAACTTACTAAGCATTATGTGCTTACGTAGTTTTCTTTCCTATGTTTTATAGATTATCGGAAGCTCAATCGGTTTGGAAACTCGTTGGAGATCTATCACACTATCCAACATAAATATCGGTAGTTTTTGGATGTTTTGGTCAAGGTTATAATGGTATGTATAGGTGGTGTAACATCCTTAAATTAGGGGTCTGGCATTTTTGTGTTGTTGCATGCGTTTAGCTCGCTTAGCTTGTTATTTAGGTGTGTTTGGGGGTCCTGGAGAGGCTCGGGTTCGAGCCAGAGTTTTGGTAAAATTTTGCTTTTTGGGCATAAGGGGAGAGAGCTAGTGGAAGCAGGCCTTAAGAATAATTATTTGTGTTTGATGACACAAAAGGAGCTCTTGGTGGAGTGGTCTTGGCGTCACAAGGGAGCATGGAAGGGGGGAGTGGGGTTCGAATCCTACAACCTACATTTTTGGAGTATTTATTTTGTGCCAGGAGGGAGAAGAGGTGGTTTTCGGCTGGGACTCTATCAAGGAAGGTTTGGACTTGGTCAAATATTCGAATGAGAGGAGGGGAGAGCATGGTGGAGTGATTTGGGGAGAGAATCAAGGGATGTGGTGGAGTGATGAAGTTGGCCAAATGTGGGAGACTTGTGAAGGGGAAAATTCGGTCAAAGAGTAAGGATGTATAGGGATCTTTGAGTAGCATTTTTCGGTAGTGGGAGATTAGTGTGCCGTTTGTTTCAAGAGTGGCTAGGTGAGTTTTGTTTTTCTTTGCAATTTCGTATTAACACTTGGGAAAGCATTGCCTCTACTCTCTTTGCCGAAACCTTTTTCCTTCTGTGGTGTTTTCTTCTATTCATCTCTTCCTCCAATTCTTCAAAAGCCGAATCTCCTTTCTTCTACTTTTTCTTCTTCTCCATTTGCATTTTCTTCCACACCTTAGCCGAACTCTTTCTCTTCCTTATTAATTGTCTATTCTCCCTTCACCAACGAAACCCTCTCTTCTCCATCTTTTAAATCTGTTCCCTTATTTTTGCCAATAACCGAATTTCAACTCTTCTTCTTCTAGCTTCAATCGATCGTTTCTCTTCTCTCGGTGCCTTGTTAAAATTGAAAACCTTAACTTCATTCCTTTTTTGCCTAGACCGATTGTAGAAGGGATTGATCTTATCTTCTCCTCTTCGTTCAGCATTCAATCGAGAAGTATTTGGGACTCATCCAGAATCGCAAGCCGAATCCGTTGGTGTTCGATTCTCCATTGATCAAGGTAAGGAGTTTCTCTCTGATTTCTGCTCGTCTTTTCTCTTTTCATTTTCTCGGCCATAACCAAACCTCCTTGTTAGACAACCATCGTTCACTCTGGAAGTACAGTACTGATCAAGACTCTCTTCATGGATGCGAGTGCTAGCCGTTCTAAGGAGGTATCGATAAAAGAGCCTGAGGGGAGTGGACTCGTAGTCTCAACTCCTAAGTTCAAACGACGTAGGATGTCAGCAGTTCGGGATTTTCCGTCGGGTTGTGGTAGGGAGCCGACATCTGCTTGGAATAGGCAAATCGTTGTGGTTCACGCTAGTGAGGGCGACGACGAGCAGGAGTGTATAGTTCTTCGCGTAATCAGGTGTGTAATTTCACACCTCTATTTTGTTTTGTCTGTGTTGTACTATGTGTCAGCTAAAAGCCAAAATACCCTTAAAGGGAATGCAGTTGTGGTACCCTAGTGGGTAAGACTGGTGACATACCAGGTAAGTAGAATTTATGACTATTCCATTTGGACAAATTAGCATGATCGTACGTGTGTTCTGATTATCTGATGTACATTAATGTATGTATGCATTCACCACATTATGATGATATGACATGATGCATGGGAAAGGAATAATGATTGATCGGGGAAGTTTATTTCGGTGACTCTGTCACATTATTTCGGTGGCACTGCCACAATTTCGGTGATGAGCAGCGTGACTGCCATCGAGGTGTGTAACGGATGAGGGTTGATTGTAGAAATCCCCACTGGTGTGTTTGGCTGGAACGGGTGGTGTGTAGCGGATGGATTACTAGGTTGGGCTGGGTTGCATTGCATGCATTTATCTGTTTTACCATGTTAAAAGGGCTTAGGCCCAATTCGTTTCCGTATGGGCTTCGCCCAGTTTGATTTCGTAAGGGCTAAGGCCCAATTTATATCTGCATGGGCTCGGCCCCAGTTAGTGTTTGTTTCGGGGATTACACACTGAGTTCTCGTAACTCACTCTTCTGTTTAACTTTCCACGTAATCCTTAGCTTTGAGGATTTGGAGCCGAGGTGGACTCTGTGGTGGCCATACAGCGTTTCCTTAGTAAATTCCATTTCATATTGCTTTAAATTTCCTTCTAGTTGGATTTATGCTTTGTAATAAGGCCTATGGTATTTTGTTTTGGTTTTAGCTTTTAATTTGGATTACTATGTATTATCGATGAATATTCAACTCGAAATTTTCTAAAACATTAATAACGTTTCTTTTTCCAAAAAGGTTAATAAACGATTACAAACTAAAAGTGATAAAAACTTTGGGTTTTCTTGAACGACGAAACAGTTTCCAAAATATCACATATCTGCAATTTACTCAGATTCGATTCTCATGAAAAAGGTAGTTTTCAAAATTAAGTACACTTTTCTAGAATGGTCGTTGAATGAGTCGGGCTTTTACATCAAACCCCTAAACTCGAAGTTTCAAAAAGAATACGAAGTTTTAGCGAATGCGCAGCTTTAAACAACCCTTCTATGTGACATGCCAGATCCGGTCGTAGCGTCTAGGTCGGGTTTGGGGTGTTATATTTTGTGGTATCAGAGCCCGATTGCAAAACTCGGCTGTGGATTGGGTTCGACAACGTTTTTCCAAAATTGGTTTAAAATATGGTTTAGAAAAATATATGTCTTTTTGGAAGTATGGCACTCGAGTCTCTGGCACCAAATCTGTAAGTATCCTGACTTTGTTTTATATTATGAAATGATTTTAGAAGGAATTATTGGAATTAGTGTTTTATGACTGCTAGCTATAAGAGTTAAGACTTTAGAGACTGAGACATTAGGGAATTCGATTTGCGAAAACAACTACTATACTCACTTTGCATAAAACATTGTTAATAAACATTGAAATGATATCCTAATTCATAAAATTTTTAATTAGATTAATTCGATCTAGGGAACATGAGCACAAGAGGACGTGGACGTGGTATACGTGGCTGAGGTAGAGGCCGAGGTGCTGGGGTTGGATCTGAGGCATCGGGGCACATGCCTGAAATAGAAGCACCTGCATCACCGATGATCGAGGCAGGGTCCCATGATCGAGCTGGAGGGGGCGATGCTTTGTCCCAAGTTATGTTACGAGTTTTGGAACGGGTTGCTAGAGCAAGCACTGGATCGGTAGCTCAGAAATCTATTCCTGAGCGACTCCGGGCAAATGGGGGTGAGATATTGAGGGGTATTTCTGGTGTGGCCCCAAACGTAGCTGAATACTGGCTGGAAGCAGTTGAGCAGATTATGGATGATCTGGATTGCACGGCAGAGGAAAAATTGAAGGGAGCAGTGTCCCTCCTACGAGATGAAGCGTACCAGTGGTGGCTCACAGTGAGGGAAGGTACTTCAGCGGACCGTATCACCTGGGACTTCTTTAAGACAGCGTTCCAGGGAAAGTATGTTGGGGCGAGTTATGTGGACACCCAGAGGAAGGCATTTCTGAACTTGGTCCAAGGGAATAAGTCCGTGGCTGAATATGAGGCGGAGTTCCTGCGCTTGAGTCGTTATGCTTGGGGTATCGTTGCAACTGATTGTGAAGGTTGTGTTCGGTTCGAGGATGGTCTGTGGGATGAGCTGCGAGTACTGATAGCTCCGCAGCGAGAAAGAGATTTTGTTATACTGGTTGAGAAGGCAAAAATTACCAAAGAGGTGAAACGTTCTGAGTGGCAGAACCGGGATAAAGACAGGGGCAAGAATAAGAGAAGTTTTGGGACGTCAGGATCTACTGGGGGTTTCCAAAAGAAGCCCAGGTTAGATGGGCCAGCTCGAGCCAGGATGCCAGGTGCTGTGGGTCAGTTCCGACCTTGTGCACAGTGTGGGAGAACGCATCCGGGAGAGTGTTGGAGAAGAATGGGAGGATGTTTTAAGTGTGGATCTAGGGATCATTTGATAAAGGATTGTTCGCAAGAGCTGGCTAGGGTGCAGAGGATAGGTCAGGGATTTGCACAGCCTGGGAGAGGTGGTCAGCAGCCACCAAGAGGTCGGGGTCCAGCCAGAGGGGGAAATGGGTTTGGACGAGGTCGTGGAGCACCGGGCAGAGGTGCTGGTAACACAGATGCAAGACAACCTGGACTGGTCTATGCGACTAGACGTCGAGAGGATGGTGACACACCGGACGTCATAACCAGTACGTTTCTTATATTTGATGTACCCTTTATAGCTTTGATAGATATTGGGTCTACACATTCGTATGTTGCTTGTACTGTGTCTGGGACTCTGGGTATTAAATTTGAGGTTGCCGCTAGAGAAATGTCTGTGGTTAGCCCTCTAGGACAATCGGTGGTAGTGAACAAACTATTTAGGAACGTGCCTTTAGAAGTTCAAGGAGTAGTATTTTCGACAGACTTGATGGAACTGCCATTCGGCGAGTTCGATCTGATCTTAGGCATGGACTGACTAGTTAAGCACCGTGCAAACTTGGATTGTGCTACTAAGCGCATGATACTGAAGACTTCCGAGGATGAAGAGGTGATTGTGATAGGAGAAAGAAGGGATTACCTGTCCAATGTGGTTTCGGCATTAAAGGCAGAAAAGATGGTGCGAAAAGGGTGTAAGGCGTATCTAGCTTTCGTCAGTATGTCGGATGCCAAGGAATTGACTGTAAGGGATGTCAGAACTGTGAAGGAGTTCTCGGATGTCTTTCCTGAAGAGCTTCCAGGATTGCCTCAGGACCGCGAGGTCGAATTTGGCATTGAGTTATTGCCAGGAACGACTCCAGTGTCCATCGCTCCTTACAAGATGGCACCGAAGGAGTTGGCAGAACTAAAAGCTCAGATTCAAGAGCTGTTGGACCGTGGATTTATCAGACCAAGTGTATCTCCGTGGGGAGCGCCGGTTTTGTTCGTGAGGAAAAAGGATGGGTCGATGCGTATGTGCATAGACTATCGCCAGTTGAACAAGTTGACTATTAAGAACAAGTACCCGCTACCAAGGATTGACGACTTGTTCGATCAGCTGGGACGAGCTTCGGTTTTATCGAAGATAGATTTAAGATCTGGGTACCATTAGCTAAAGGTCAAGGAGGCGGATATTCATAAGACTGCGTTCTGAACTCGGTATGGGCATTACGAGTTTCTAGTAATGTTGTTCGGGTTAACAAATGCACCAGTTGCTTTTATGGATATGATGAACCGGGTCTTTCAACCCTATCTAGATCGGTTTGTGGTGGTGTTCATAGATGACATCTTGGTATACTCAAGGACGGAGGAGGAGCATGATTCTTATCTTCGGATAGTTCTGCAGATTTTGAGAGAGAAGCAACTGTATGCCAAATTCAGCAAGCGTGAATTTTGGCTGAAGGAAGTGACCTTTTTAGGGCATGTTGTTTCTGCCGAGGGGATTAGGGTTGATCCTCGAAAGATCAAAGCATTTTGGATTTGAAACCGCCAAGAAATGCGTGTCGAAATTTGAAGTTTTCTGGGTTTGGCTGGGTACTACAGAAGGTTCGTTGAGGGGTTTTCGTTGATTGCTGCACCTTTAACCAAGTTATTGTGAAAAGGAGTACCGTTTGTTTGGGCCGATAAGCAACATGAAAGTTTTGAGAAGTTAAAGAAGATTATGACTGAGGCGCCGGTGTTGATTCAGCCTGAGGCGGGGAAAGAGTTTGTTGTCTACTGTGATGCATCGCACACAGGTTTGGGTTGTGTGTTAATGCAAGAAGGGAAGGTGGTAGCATATGCATCTCGTCAACTAAGACCGCATGAGAGGAACTACCCCACTCATGACTTAGAGTTAGCTGCAGTGGTGTTCGCCCTTAAGATATGGAGACACTATCTGTATGGAGAAAAGTCGATTATCTACACCGACCATAAGAGTCTGAAATATATCCTTACCCAGAAGGAGCTGAATTTAAGACAATAGAGGTGGATTGAGTTGCTGAAAGACTATGACTGCTCGATTGAGTATCACCCGGGTAAAGCTAACGTGGTGGCAGATACGTTAAGTCGTAAGGTGATATCAGATTTGAGAGCAATGTTTACTCATCTTAGTCTTTATGAAGATGGTAGTCTGTTAGCAGAACTTTAGATAAAGCCGACATAGGTAAGCCAGATTAAAGAGAAGCAATTGTTAGACGAATCGTTAAGTTTTCAATTCCAGCAAGTGGAAGGTGGTGAAACAGGGGATTTTGGTCTGAACAGTGAAGGGGTATTGTGTTTCCGTGGAAGAATTTGTATCTTAGAAGGACTCGAGTTGAGGCGGATGATTTTACGGGAAGCGCATAGTAGCCCATACGCTATGCATCCCGGTGGAAGCAAGATGTATCGGGACTTACGTGAATCGTATTGGTGGCCTGGTCTGAAAGGAGAAGTTACCGACTTTGTGGGCAAGTGTTTGACATGCCAGCAAGTGAAGGCGGAACATCAGTTGCCTTAGGGGTTGCTGCAACCGGTGAAGATACCACTTTGGAAGTGGGAGAGGATAACGAATGACTTTGTTAGTGGGCTACCCTTAATGCCTACTAAGAAAGATTCAGTGTGGGTAATCGTTGACCGGTTGACTAAGTCCGCACACTTCATACCGATTCGTACCGACTATTCGCTACAGAAGTTGGCCAAGCTGTATGTGGCAGAAATCGTGAGGTTGCATGGGGTACCCGTGTCTATCATATCAGACAGGGACCCTAGGTTTACATCGCGGTTCTGGAAGGCATTGCATGAAGTTTTGGGTACAAGGCTAGATTCAAAGCCTGACGTTTCACCCTGCATCGATGGTCGATCGAGAAAGGGTAATTCGATTCTGGAAGACATGTTAAGGGGCTGCGTGATTGACTTGTGGGTAGTTGGGAAGATTACCTACCGTTGGCTGAATTCGCGTATAGTAACAGCTATCAGTCCAGCATTCAGATGGCATCCTACGAGGCGTTGTATGGTCGTAGCTGTCGTACCCCTACCTGTTGGACAGAGTTAGGTGAGCGACGGTTGTTGGGTCCGGAATTGATCTCAGAAACGGAGGAAAAGGTTAAGCTGATTCGAGACCGGTTAAAAGAAGCTTCGATAGAGCGTAAATCGTATGCGAACACAAGCGTAGGGAGCACGAATTTTCGGTGGGGATCGTGTCTTCTTGAAAGTCTCACCTTGGAAGAAGGTTTTAAGGTTTGGACGGAAGGGCAAGTTGAACCCCAGATTCATCCGGCCTTATCGTGTAACAGTCTGAATTTGACCCTGATCGGAACGGTGGTTTCGGGACCACGAATCCGAGTCTGAGAGATATTTAAATATTATATTCTGTGCTTATTATGCGTGAATTAATGTGTGTGAAAATTTTGTAAAAAAATTTTATCGTTTGTGTGTTCAATTTGACAAAAGGACTTAATCGCGTAAAGAGTAAAAGTTGCATACTATAGTGAAAAGTGCTAGAATGATGATGGCTTTTTAATATGAGGTATTAAAAGGGAAAATAGCCCATTTTTAAGTTAGTGGGTGGCATATGACAAGATTGACCTTAATTTATATGTTGTTTTTATTTTTATTAAAGGTTAAAATAGTAAAACATTAAAAAAATGTTATTATATGTTTAATAATATGAAATTAAAAGCCATCATGTTTTTTATTTCTTCTTCATTGCCGTATGTGAGCTAGGAAATAAAGGTTTAAAGGTTTTGAGCATTCGGTCATACATTCAAGCTAAATCGGGTATGTATTTTTAGTCGGTTTTTGATAATTTTTACGTTTTTGTGATCGTTGCTTCGTATACTATCTGACCCATGTTAAAATTTTTGAATCTAAGCATGCTTGATGTTCGGCTATTGATAGGTTCATATGGTTTTGATGTTTGATGATTTTAGATAAAAGATAAGTTAAGGATTAGTATTTTATGTATTGGAAGTTTTGATGAATTTTTGTTTTTAGGGCCAATTTGTAAAAATAAAATTTTAGAGGGGTTTAATTGCAAAATAAATAAAATGGAAGGGCTTGTAAAGCCCCTAGGAATATTCGGCCCTTGTATAGTCTTGGCAAATTGGGAGTATTTTGTGTTTTGTGTAATTAGTACCAAAATGAAAAATTTTGAAATAGTAGGGGTAAAATAGTAAATTGCATGTTGATGTGTTTTGGGACTAAATTGAAGTGATTTGTACTTGAATAAGCTGAATTTAATGTGTTTTAGATCAAGGGCAAAGAAAAACGGAATTAGATCGGGGGAAGACGAAGGTTCTCGAATAGCCGATTTGCACGGTCTATCGACAGCCGAGGTAAGTCTTTAAGCGAATATATGTTAATAAATGATTTATAATTATATTGAATGATAAAATTTGAATACTTTTGGCATGAATATGTGAACTAGCCGAATACAAGGGTGCTAAATTGAATTGATTGAAGTGTTATAAAATGTGATGTGAACAAATAAAATTTTTGATTGGATATATGAAAATAATTGATGATATATGAGTTTGTAACAGACCGAATTTGACCCTAATCGGAACGGTGGTTTCGGGACCATGAATCCGAGTCTGAGAAATATTTTAATATTATATTTTGTGTTTATTATATGTGACTTGATGTGTGTGAAAGTTTCGTATGAAAATTTAATCGTTTATGTGTTTAATTTAAAAAAAGGACTTAATCGCGTAAAGTGTAAAAGTTGCAAACTATAGTGAAAAGTGCCTAATTGATTATGGCTTTTTAATATGGGTATTAAAAGAGTAAATAGTCCATTTTGGGAGTAAGTGGGCGGCATATGACTAACTTGTCCATGATATTATGTTATTATTAAAACATTAATAAAGGTTAAATTAGTAAATGATGAAATGTTTAATATATGTTAAATAAAACATAAAATAATGCCACTATCATCTTCATTCTCTCATGGCGATTATTAGCTAAAGAAAAGGGGTAAGGAAAGCTTTGAATTTCGGCAAGTTAGGAAGCTTGATTAAGGTATGGTCGGTTTTTAGTTTTTGATAATTTTTACGTTTTTGAGATTGTTGCTTTCGTATATTACCGACCCATGCTTAAATTTTTGAAAATTGTATGTATATAGGATTGAGCCATTAACATGCTTAAATGGTTTTGATATTTGATGGTTTTAGATTAAATATATGTTAAAGATTTACAAGTTTTGTATTGAAATTTTTGGTGATTTGGAGTAAATAGGGCTAAATTGAGAAAATAAATTTGTGAGGGGTTAAAATGCAAAATAAATGAAATGTGAAGGCTTGTAAAGTCCCTAGGAATATTCGGCCCTTGTATAGTCTTAGCTAATTGGGTGTATTTTGTGTGTTATGCAAATAGGACTAAATTGCAAAGTAGTGAAATATTAGGGGTAATATGGTAATTTGTCCATTTATGTGATTTGGGACTAAATTGAATTGAAATGTACTTGAATGAGCTGAATTTAATGTGTTTTAGATCAAGAGCAAAGAAAAAGCGAGAATTGGGATGGGAAAGGCGAAGGTTCTCGAATAGCCGATTTACACGGTCTATCGACAGCCGAGGTAAGTTCTTGAGACTAAGTGCATGAAAGAGTTAATTATAAATATAGTCATTGATATTAATTGATTTATTTGAGCATTTAAATTGAGGATAGCCGAATGTTAAAGTTCACTATTGGACTTAATGTGATTTGAATTTGAAATGGAAACTTGTATGTATAAGATACGTTAAGTGATTGTGGTTTAAGTACATGAATCGATAATAATGTGATGTTAATATGGTGAATTGATGAATTATAGTTTTGTGTTATTCGGGCTTTTAGCCTAGCGTGCCCTCGTGTCTTGGTGTGTTATTCGGGCTTTTAGCCCAGCGGTGCCTTGTCTTAGGTGTGTTGTCGGGCTTTTAGCCTAGCGGCCACGCGTGCGGTGGAACGATTCGGGCTTAATGCTGGCGGGTTTATTACCGGTGATTAATTTGGACCTTGAGTCCAAAGAGCCAAGTCTTGCAGGTGAACGTACTCTAAGCTCGGAATATTTGCGAATCGATTTATGCACATGTCAAGAAATTTCAGCTTTGAAACGTATTAATTCGACAGAGAGGTAAGTAGTTCATTTTCGTGCTACTCAAGAAAATAACGAACGAATACCTGAAGAAGTGGAAGTTAATTACCTTGATGAATGTTATATATATAGATATATATATGTGTGTGTTATAGATATGTTCGAATAGAGGATGAAAGATTATGTTATACCACTTGGTTGTAAGAAAAAAAAATAGATGTGATGTATATGTTCATGGGAGTAGAATCGAGTATCTGCGGATGTGATAATTATGTATGTTCGAAGTTTAAGTATGTGATGATGAGATCAATGATATTATGTTAAATGAAGTAATGAGAGTTGGTATAAGTATTTATAAATCAAAAATTTCATGTTTAATACATGAATTTATGTATTTTATGCTTGATACTAAGTATTTTTAACACTTGAGACTTACTAAGCTAGTAAGCTTACTCCGATTTCTTTGTTTAATTGTTTGTTTATAGATTCTGGTTAAGCTACAAGCTCGAGAGGGATCGTCAAGAAAGTCATCCACACTATCGCCTCTTTTTGGTATTTTAAATCTTGGTTTTGATTTGAAGGCATGTATAGGCTAGATTTAGTTTTGAAACATATGATGTTTGATCTTGTATATAAATATAGCCTTGCGAAAATGGCTATTTCTTTTGGTTAAGTATCATTTCTATAATTTGGATTTCATAGCTTGTTCATAATGTTAATGGATGTTTTAAATTCGGTAATGGTCTATATCACATGTGGAAGGTGCTAAATTGGTATATATATATATGTATATTAGGTGATGGTTTCAGTAAACTTAGTCTTGGTTTTGGTTTATATGTGAATCATGTTTTCCATGTTTACGATACGTGCATGATCGCGATTAAGGTGAATTTATGTGTAATTGTTTATTACGTTTTACTAATGATATGTGAGTAAGACATGTGTTTCGGCCTTATGATAAATAGCCTATGCTTGATATGTTTAGTAAGAATTAAATAATGCTATGTTTAAGTGATTTGGCTATGTGATAGTTGGCTATATAGATCTAATTATTAATGGTAAGAAATGAATATGTTTCTTGATTGGTTAGTTACGAATCCAAATGAAAGGTGAAATAGTATATTCGGCCAAGAGGTAATATTAATATGTTGGTATATGTAATTGATTATTAAATGGTATAATGGTTCAATTGTTTTAATATGCATATGTATTATAGTAATATATATATATATATATGAAACTCAGCTTATGTTATATGAATTTTGATTGATACCCGATATATGTTATAATTTGACATAAGTTGAGATATGGTTCAAACTTATATATATATATATATATATGTGCCATGAATGTTTAAATTATGTGATTCTGACAATTGTGTGTATTAACTATTGGTAATAAAACTCGTTATACATTTAATTTAAATTTTTAAATAGATTGTAATGTTATATAATATAGTAATGATTGCATTGCTTGTGCTTAAATTCAATTGAAGGTCTATTTCGGAATTGAGCTTAGTAAGGTAATGCCTCATAACCTTAATCCGGCGACGGATACGGGTTAGGGTGTTACATTTTATTAGTATCGAGCTTACGGTTTAGTCGATTCTAGGACTACCGTAGCGGCGTGTGAGTCTAGCTATACATGCCTTTATCATATATTGATAGTGTGGTGACTTCCGACATTCGAATCGTGTTTTATATAGTAAATGGACTCGATCCTGAAAGAGCCGTAGCGGATGATGTAGAGAGTGTAGTGCGACCGTGCACACGGATCGGTCTTCGGAGACTCTAGACCGATTTCGGGTAGCCACGAGGGGAGGCTAAACAAGCCTTCTATCGGATGATGAGCGAGTGGTTTACCCGGTTTATTGAGACTAACCTACTGTACACCAACCTCCACCCCCGAATAATTCAACTCCGATACCTTCAGCACCCCCGATGATAGATCCGATGAGATCTAGTAGGCCACCAGTTGATAAAATCAGGAAATTTGGGGCCGAAGAATTCAGGGCCAACGATGATGATGACGCAGAGCGGTGAAATGTGGCTTGATAACACTATTCGGGTACTTGATGAGCTATCTTGTACTCCAGATGAATGCCTGAAGTGTGCTATATCTTTACTTCGGGACACTGCATATCACTGGTGGAATACACTAGTATCAGTAGTTCCGAAAGAAAAAGTGACGTGGGATTTCTTTCAGCATGAATTCCGCAAGAAATATATCAGTCAAAGATTCATCGATCAAAAACGAAAAGAATTTCTCGAACTAAAACAGGGGCAATTGATCGTGACTGAATATGAGAGAAAATTTGTCAGATTTTGCCGATATGCTCGGGAATGTGTATCAACTGAAGCCATTATGTGCAAAAGGTTTGAAGACGGTTTGAATGAAGATTTAAAGTTGCTTGTTGGCATTCTTGAAATTAAAGAGTTTGTGATACTAGTCGAGCGAGCTTGCAAAGCTGAAGAACTCGGGAGGGAGAAAAGAAAGGCTGAGACAGAAGCTAGAGACACTCGTAAGAGATCGTCGGGTAAGAATTTCCATTCCACATCTAAGAAGTTTGAGATGACTTGGCCGACATAAAACTACTTGATTTACCTAGACGTGATCGACCTCCGGTGGGCTCCCGAGCTACCTCGATGGCGGTGTTGGTAACGTTCCACGTAATCGAGTTGAATGCAAGCTTTGTGGGAAATGGCATTAAGGAGTTGTAGATTCCATGATCGGTCTTGCTTTAAATGCGGATCGTCCGATCATTTTATTAGAGAATGTCCGATGTTAGTTGAGCGAATCCGATTCAAAACATTAAGTCGAGCAACACATCGCCAGCGAGGCGAGCCACCCGAACATTCAAGCAATGTAGGTGGTAGTCGAGAGGAACGAAGAACATCAGTAGTTCGATCGAGGCTAGAGCTCCGGCTAGAGCTTATGCCACACGAGCCGAGAGGATGCTTCTTCCCCGATGTCATTACGGTACTTTCACCCTTTATGATACTCACGTGATTGCATTGATTGATCCTGGTTCGACTCATTCATATGTGTGTGAAACTCTAGTATTCGGTAAGACTCGCGATTGAGTCTCACCGAGTTTGTGATTCGTGTGTCCAACCCTTTGGGTAGATGTGTGCTTGTTAATAAAGTGTGTAAAGGTTGCCCGTTGATGATTGGGATTCTTGCTTTCGGTAGATTTAATGTTGTTGCCCTTCGATGAGTTCGATATAATTTTGGGAATGGACTCGTTAACTTCACATGATGCGGTGGTGAATTGCAAAAGGAAGCTAATTGATTTGAGATGTCGAAGCGGGAGATTATCGAATTGAATCCGATGATTTAAGTGGGTTTCCTCTGATAATATCTTCGATGTTAGCCCGAAAATATGTGAGAAAAGGATGTGAAGCTTATTTTGCGTATGTCTTTGGATAATAAAGTGTCCGAAAAGCATATTGAATCTGTACATGCAGGTTGTGTGTGAATACCCGGATGTGTTTCTGAAGAACTAAGGGCTTACCACCCGATGACGAGATTGAGTTCGACATTGAATTAGTACCAGAGCGACTCGATTTCGATAGCTCCGCATCGGATGGCACCTATGGAGTTAAAAGAATTGAAAGCGCGATTGCAAGAATTGTGAGATAGGGGCTTTGCACGACCGAGCTTATCTCCTTGGGGTGCACCGGTTTTATTTGTGAAAAGAAAGATGGGACCATGCGAATGTGTATCGACTATCGGCAACTAATTAAGGTAACTATAAAGAATAAATACCCGTTACCTCGGATTGATGACTTGTTTGATCGGCTAAAAGGGGCTTGAGTGTATTTTGAAGATAGATTTGAGATCAAGCTATTATCGATTGCTAAGTAGTCGAGATACTGAATGTGCCAAAGAGCGCATTAGGACAAGGTACGGACATTTTGAGTTTCTCGGTTATGCCTTTTGGACTCACTAATGCACTCTTTGTTTTTATGGATCTAATGAATCGAGTTTTGACGCGGTTTTTGGATCGGTTTGTAGTAGTGTTTATTGATGATATCTTGATCTATTCCAAAAATGAAACCGAGCATGCCGAGCATTTGAGATTAGTGCTACAAACTTTGAGAGATCAACGATTGTATGCGAAGTTTAGTAAGTGTGAGTTACGGATGAAAAGGTCGACTTTTTGGGACATGTTGTTTTGAAGATCGTATTCGAGTCGATCCGAACAAAATTTTGGCTATACTTGATTGGAAGCCACGAAGAATGTTTTTGAAATTCAAAGCTTTGCAGGACTTGCGGGCTACTATAGACGATTTGTGAAAGGTTTTTACGTAATAGCTACACCTTTGACAAAGCTACTCTGAGAAAGATGTAAAGTTCAAGTGGTCGGAAAATTGTCGGAAGAGTTTCGATCGGTTGAAAGCCCTTTGACTGGAAGCCCGAGTGTTAGCTCGGCTGAGTTGGGTAAGGAATTTGTTGTGTATTACGATGCTTCCTTAAATGGTTTAAAGCTGCGTATTGATGCAGGAAGGCGAGTAGTAGCCTACGCATCAAGACAATTGAAGTCGCATGAAAGAAATTACCCGACGCATGATTTGGAGCTTGCGTACCATTGTGTTATGATTTGAAGATTTGGCGTCATTACTTATTCGGCGAGAAATGCCATGTTTACTCGGATCATAAAAGTCTCAAGTATTTGATGACTCAAAAAGACTGAATTTAAGACAACGCGGTGGTTGGAATTGTTGAAAGACTATGAATTGGTGATTGACTACCATCCGGGAAAAGCTAACGTTGTTGCAGATCGTTAAGTCGAAAATCATTGTTTGCTCTTCGCAATGCAATGAGCGCGCAGATAGCTATATGAACCGTGATGGTTCGATCATAGCCGAGTTACAAGCAAGACCGATGTTTATTCAAGCAAATTTGTGATGCATGAGAAAGTTGACAAAGATTTGATTACTAGTCGAATTCGGTGTGAAAAGGTGCAGAATCGATTTTTGATTGATGCAAATGACTGTTTGAATTTTAAAAGCCGAATGTGTTCAGAAGAACTCGATTTGATCTGAGATGATTACGAGTGAGGCCCATAGTGGTCGACTATCGATACATCCGGGTAGCACAAAAATGTATAACGATTTGAAACAATTCTATTGGTGGCTGGCATGAAACGGGATATATCTCGAATTTGTTTGAAATGCTTAGTTTGTCGCAAGTAAAAGTGAGCATCAAGTGCCATCCGGACTACTTGACCAATCATGATACCCGAATGGAAATGGGATAGAATTACCATGGATTTTGTATCCGGTCACCCTATGACACCGAGTAAGAAAGATGTCGTTTGGGTTATAGTTGATAGACCGACCAAATCAGCTCATTTTGTACCGATTCGTGCAGACTATTCACTTGATAAACTTGCTTTGAATTGTATGTATCGCAGATTGTAAGGTTGCATGGTGTACCGAAGTTCTATTGTTTTTGACAGAGACCCGAGATTCACATCGCAGATTTTGGAAGAAATTGCAAGATGCTTTAGGTACTAAACTTCATTTTAGTACGACCTTTCATCCATCCACATGCAGGCGGTCGATCGAGCTAACTATTCGATACTTGAGGACATGTTGAGATGTTGCGTTTTCGAGTTTGAAGGTGCGTGGGAACGATACCTACCTTTGATTGAATTTGCTTACAATAATAGCTTCCAATCTAGTATCAAAATGGCGCCTTATGAAGCCTTGTACGGGCGAAAATGTCAAACACCGTTATATTGGACTGAGCTCAGTGAGAATAAGATACACGGGGTTGATTTGATTAAAGAAACAGAATGTAAGGTAGCTATTATTAGAGGTAATTTGAAAGTCGCCGGATCGTCAAAAGTCCTATGCCGATTTGAAACGTAAGGACATTGAATTTCAGGTCAGAGATCGTGTATTCTTAAAAGTTTCTCCGTGGAAAAAGGTATTCCGATTTGGTCGGAAAGGCAAACTTAGTCCGAGATTCATCGGACCTTATGAAATCATTGAACGTATTGGGCACGTTGCTTATAGGTTGAAGTTGCCCTCGAGTTAGAAAAGATACATGACGTATTTCATGTTTCGATGCTTCGTAAGTACAGATCAGATCCGTCTCATGTGATCACACCGAAGAGATTGAAATCCAATCGATTTGACATATGATGAAGAACCGATCCGTTATCTTAGCTCGGGAAATAAAAGAGTTGAGAAATAAAAGAATTCCATTAGTGAAGGTACTATGGAATCGTCACGGAGTTGAAGAGGCTACGTGGGAGCCTGAGGATTCAATGAGGCAACAATATCCGACCTTATTTAACGGTAAGATTTTGGGGGACGAAAATCCTAAAGGGGGGGAGAGTTGTAACAGACCGAATTTGACCCTAATCGGAACGGTGGTTTCGAGACCACGAATCCGAGTCTGAGAAATATTTTAATATTATATTTTCTGTTTATTATATGTGACTTGATGTGTGTGAAAGTTTCGTATGAAAATTTAATCGTTTATGTGTTTAATTTAAAAAAAAAGGACTTAATCGCGTAAAGTGTAAAAGTTGCAAACTATAGTGAAAAGTGCCTAATTGATTATGGCTTTTTAATATGGGTATTAAAAGAGTAAATAGTCCATTTTGGGAGTAAGTGGGCGGCATATGACTAACTTGTCCATGATATTATGTTATTATTAAAACATTAATAAAGGTTAAATTAGTAAATGATGAAATGTTTAATATATGTTAAATAAAACATAAAATAATGCCACTATCATCTTCATTCTCTCATGGCCGATTATTAGCTAAAGAAAAGGGGTAAGGAAAGCTTTGAATTTTGGCAAGTTAGGAAGCTTGATTAAGGTATGGTCGATTTTTAGTTTTTGATAATTTTTACGTTTTGAGATCGTTGCTTCGTATATTACCCGACCCATGCTTAAATTTTTGAAAATTGTATGTATATAGGATTCGGCCATTAACATGCTTAAATGGTTTTGATATTTGATGGTTTTAGATTAAATATATGTTAAAGATTTACAAGTTTTGTATTGAAATTTTTGGTGATTTGGAGTAAATAGGACTAAATTGAGAAAATAAATTTGTGAGGGGTTAAAATGCAAAATAAATGAAATGTGAAGGCTTGTAAAGTCCCTAGGAATATTCGGCCCTTGTATAGTCTTAGCTAATTGGGTGTATTTTGTGTGTTATGCAAATAGGACTAAATTGCAAAGTAGTGAAATATTAGGGGTAATATGGTAATTTGTCCATTTATGTGATTTGGGACTAAATTGAATTGAAATGTACTTGAATGAGCTGAATTTAATGTGTTTTAGATCAAGAGCAAAGAAAAACAGAATTGGATCGGGGAAAGACGAAGGTTCTCGAATAGCCGATTTACACGGTCTATCGACAGCCGAGGTAAGTTCTTGAGACTAAGTGCATGAAAGAGTTAATTATAAATATAGTCATTGATATTAATTGATTTATTTGAGCATTTAAATTGAGGATAGCCGAATGTTAAAGTTCACTATTGGATTTAATGTGATTTGAATTTGAAATGGAAACTTGTATGTATAAGATACGTTAAGTGATTGTGGTTTAAGTACATGAATCGATAATAATGTGATGTTAATATGGTGAATTGATGAATTATAGTCGTGTTATTCGGGCTTTTAGCCTAGCGTGCCCCCGTGTGGGAGGTGTGTTATTCGGGCTTTTAGCCTAGCAGGCCTTGTGCCGGTGTGTTATTCGGGCTTTTAGCCTAGCAGGCCACGTGCCGGTGGAACGATTCGGGCTTAATGCCGGCAAGTTTATTACCGGTGATTAATTTCGGACCTTGAGTCCAGCAGGCCAAGTGCCGGTGAACGTACTCTAAGCTCAGAATATTTGCAAATCGATTTATGCACATGTCAAGAAATTTCAGCTTTGAAACGTATTAATTCGACAGAGAGGTAAGTAGTTCATTTTCGTGCTACTCAAGAAAATAACGAACGAATACCTAAAGAAGTGGAAGTTAATTACCTTGATGAATGTTATATATATAGATATATATATGTGTGTGTTATAGATATGTTCGAATAGAGGATGAAAGATTATGTTATACCACTTGGTTGTAAGAAAAAAAAAATAGATGTGATGTATATGTTCATGGGAGTAGAATCGAGTATCTGCGGATGTGATAATTATGTATGTTCGAAGTTTAAGTATGTGATGATGAGATCAATGGTATTATGTTAAATGAAGTAATGAGAGTTGGTATAAGTATTTATAAATCAAAAATTTCATGTTTAATACATGAATTTATGTATTTTATGCTTGATACTAAGTATTTTTAACACTTGAGACTTACTAAGCTAGTAAGCTTACTCCGATTTCTTTGTTTAATTGTTTGTTTATAGATTCTGGTTAAGCTACAAGCTCGAGAGGGATCGTCAAGAAAGTCATCCACACTATCGCCTCTTTTTGGTATTTTAAATCTTGGTTTTGATTTGAAGGCATGTATAGGCTAGATTTAGTTTTGAAACATATGATGTTTGATCTTGTATATAAATATAGCCTTGCGAAAATGGCTATTTCTTTTGGTTAAGTATCATTTCTATAATTTGGATTTCATAGCTTGTTCATAATGTTAATGGATGTTTTAAATTCGGTAATGGTCTATATCACATGTGGAAGGTGCTAAATTGGTATATATATATATATGTATATTAGGTGATGGTTTCAGTAAACTTAGTCTTGGTTTTGGCTTATATGTGAATCATGTTTTCCATGTTTACGATACGTGCATGATCGCGATTAAGGTGAATTTATGTGTAATTGTTTATTACGTTTTACTAATGATATGTGAGTAAGACATGTGTTTCGGCCTTATGATAAATAGCCTATGCTTGATATGTTTAGTAAGAATTAAATAATGCTATGTTTAAGTGATTTGGCTATGTGATAGTTGGCTATATAGATCTAATTATTAATGGTAAGAAATGAATATGTTTCTTGATTGGTTAGTTACGAATCCAAATGAAAGGTGAAATAGTATATTCGGCCAAGAGGTAATATTAATACGTTGGTATATGTAATTGATTATTAAATGGTATAATGGTTCAATTGTTTTAATATGCATATGTATTATAGTAATATATATATATATGAAACTCAGCTTATGTTATATGAATTTTGATTGATACCCGATATATGTTATAATTTGACATAAGTTGAGATATGGTTCAAACTTATATATATATATATATATATATATATGTGCCATGAATGTTTAAATTATGTGATTCTGACAATTGTGTGTATTAAGTATTGGTAATAAAACTCGTTATACATTTAATTTAAATTTTTAAATAGATAGTAATGTTATATAATATAGTAATGATTGCATTGCTTGTGCTTAAATTCAATTGAAGGTCTATTTCGGAATTGAGCTTAGTAAGGTAATGCCTCATAACCTTAATCCGGCGACGGATACGGGTTAGGGGTGTTACAGAGTTGTTGTAAAGTTAGCCCTATGGACTGTGGATTGAAGAATAACCACACTGATATTCGGGCTTTGAGCCTAGTAGGCCTCGTGCCGGTGACATATTTCGGGCTTTGTGCCTAGCAGCCTCGTGCGGTGACATATTCGGGCTTTGTGCCTCAGCGTGCCTCGTGTCTGGTGACATAGTCGGGCTTAGTGCCCAGCGAGCTTAATGCGGTGTTATGATTTCGGACCTCGATTCAAGCGAGCTTAGTGCCTGTATGATGTGAGATTCGGGTAATGTTAGTAATATCTAGCTAATGAATTAAGTATGCCTAAGCTTTTGGGAGTGAATTTGCAATTCGGTTATAAGGTATGTATTAAGCATACTTTAATGTTAGGATTATATGCTATATTGCTAAGTAAATGAAATGGTGAAAGAAAGTGGTGTGTTTATAATAGATGGAATGTAATTATGATGTATACTATGATTGAAATGTTTATAGAAAAGCATGAAAGTAGTAAATATTTGTATAAGTAAAATTATAAGTATAAGTGGATAATTATTTTATTTAGTATATAATATACTACGGTGAAGAAATGAAAGTTGATATATGTACAGGGAGAAAAGATATTCGGTTTGGGTAAATTAAATATTAAGTTTTGGATGTTTCATGTTAGGAAATGTTCTATTGAATGCTTGTATACTCGATTGTCATATTGAGGGTGCTTAAGACTTACTAAGCTAGCATGCTTACCTTGCGTGTAACCCTTGTTTGTTTTATAGATTTCGTTTAAGCTACGGGCTCAAAGGATCGTCGGAAGTATCAACCACACTATCAACTCCTTTTGGTACTTATATATTTGTTTTTTTAAATAAAAAGGCATGTATAGACTAACTCTATGTCTGAATATTGTTTTGATGATGTATAATAGCCATGCGAAAATGGCTAGTTCTTAATGTTAATATTAAATGATGTAAATCTATCCTTGGTGCGTGATGCGTGCATGTTTTGGTTGGATAAATAAATGAATGCATGATATAGGTATAATTATATTTATATATGTTTCATGCTGAATAGGTAGGATTTATGACATATATCCATGAAACTATTTGGTTTATAAATAAGTTACGAGTAATAATTAGTATTATGGTTGCTCGGTTATGAAATGAAGTTATTAGAAGTGTATATTTTTTATGAAGAGTGGGTGTGAAAATGAATAAATGTCTCGGCTTGCGGGTTATAAAATGGAATGATCGAGTATTATATTTATGCTTCATAAATCTATGGATTCAGGATATCTTTGTCATAAATGGGAAAATTAGATAAGAGCATATGTGCATGCATTATATGTTCGGATAAATTAATTGAGTAGTAAGTTTGGGTTAGAAGTGCATGAAATCAGTAATGTTTAAATGTTATGAAACGAAATGAAAGAAATAGGTTTGTATTATGTGGAATTCGAATATGTGGTTGATTAAATGATAAGTTTGAAATGGTAAAGATGATGAGTTTATAAATCATGGTAAATGCGAACCTAGATTGAGTCTTTTGTATGTGTGCAGATATACTATAAAATGATATGAGAGTTTATGATTAACTATGCATGTGCATATGAGTTATGAAATGACAAGTTGATAATTGAATAAGTGATAGTTATATTTATGTTACTGCATATGCATAAAGTGATAGGCGCATACTCAAACTTATGATAAACATTTAAATGACATATAATCTTTAATTCAACGGTTGATTTGTACAAGCATGAATTAAATCTCTTTGAGTTTAATAAACATATGAATTGTGATAAATGGTTGTAATGATCTGTATTGAGTCCGGTAATGCTTTATAACCCTAATCCCAACGGCAGTGCGAGGTTAGGGTGTTACATTTATTGGTATCGAGAGCTTACGGTTTAGTCGATTCTAGGACTACCGTAGAGCGTTAGAGTCTAGTTATACATGCCTTTGTTACATATTGATAGTGTGGTGACTTGACATTCTCGAGGCGTGTTTTATATAGTAAATGGACACCGATCCCGAAAGAGCCGTAGCGAGATGATGTAGAGAGTGTAGCGCTGACCGTGCACGAGGATCAAGTCTTGCAGAGACTCTCGACCAATTTCGGGTAGCCACGAGGGGGAGGCTAAACAAGCCTTCTATCGGATGATGAACGAGTGGTTTACCCAGTTTATTGAGACTAACCCGGCTGTACAACAACCACCACCCCCGAATAATCCAACTCCGATACCTTCAAGACTTCGATGATAGATCCGATGAGATCTAGTAGGCCTCTCGATTGATAAAATCGGAAATTTGGGGCCGAAGAATTCAGGGCCAATGATGATGATGACGCAGAGCGAGCCGAAATGTGGCTTGATAACACTATTCGGGTACTTGATGAGCTATCTTGTACTCCAGACGAATGCCTGAAGTGTGCTATATCTTTACTTCGGGACACTGCATATCACTGGTGGAATACACTAGTATAAGTGGTTTCAAAAGAAAAGTGGCGTGGGATTTCTTCCGAATGAATTTCGCAAGAAATATATCATCAAAGATTCATTGATCAAAACGAAAAGAATTTCTTGAATCTAAAAGGGGCGAATGACCGTGACAGAATATGAACGGAAATTTGTCGCTCGCAGATATGCTAGAGAGTGTATTTCTACCAAGCCATTATGTGCAAAAGGTTCGAAGACGGTTTGAATGAAGATATAAAGTTGCTTGTTGGTATTCTTGAAATCAAAGAGTTTGTGACTCTAGTCGAGCGAGCTTGCAAAGTCAAGAGCTCGAAAAGGAGAAAAGAAAGGTCGAGACGAAGCTAGAGACACTCGTAAGAGATCGTCAGTAAGACCTTCCATTCTACATCTAAGAAGTTCGAGAGATGACTTCAGCCGACATAAAGCTACTTCAGACTTACCTAGATGAGATCGACCTCCAGTGGGCTCCCAAGCTACCTCGATGGCCAGTGTTGGTAACGCTCCACAGAATCGAGTTGAATGCAAGCACTGTGGGAAATGGCATTTCGGGAGTTGTAGATTCCGTGATCGGTCTAGTTTTAAGTGTTGATCGTCAGATCATTTTATTAGGGAATGTCCGATGTTAGTTGAGCAGAATACAGTTCAGAACATTAAGTCGGGCAACACGTCAGTGCGAGGTAGACCACCCAGACATTCAGGTAATGTAGGTGGTAGTCGGAGAGGAACAAAGAACACTGCAGTTCAATCTGAGGCTAGAGCTCCAGCTAGAGCTTATGCTATACGAGCCAGAGAGGATGCTTTCTCCCCCGATGTCATTACCGGTACTTTCACCCTTTATGATACTACTGTGATTGCATTGATTGATCCTGGTTCGACTCATTCATATGTGTGTGAAACTCTAGTATTCGGTAAGACTCGCCGGTTGAGTCTCATCGAGTTTGTGATTCGTGTGTCCAACCCTTTGGGTAGATGTGTGCTTGTTAACAAAGTGTGTAGAGGTTGCCCGTTGATGATTCGGGATTCTTGCTTCCAGTACGATTTAATGTTGTTGCCCTTCGATGAGTTCGATATAATTTTGGGAATGGGTGGTTAACTTCACATGATGCAAAGTGGTGAATTGCAAAAGAAAGCTTATTGATTTGAGATGTCGAAGCGGGAGATCATAAGAATCGAATCCAGTGATTTAAGTGGTTTCCTACAAAGTAATATCTTCGATGTTAGCCCGAAAGTACGTGAGAAAAGGGTGTGAAGCTTATTTGGCCTATGTCTTTGGATAATAAAGTGTCTGAAAAGCATATTGAATCTGTACCGGTTGTGTGTGAATACCCAGATGTGTTTCCGGAAGAACTACCGGGTTTACCACCAGTACGAGAGATTGAGTTCGGCATTGAATTAGTACCGGGAACGACTCCGATTTCAATAGCTCCGTATCGGATGGCACCTACTGAGTTAAAAGAGTTGAAAGCGCAGTTGCAAGAGTTGATGAGATAGGGGTTTTGCACGACCAAGCTTTTCCCCTTGGGGTGCACCAGTTCTTTTTGTGAAGAAGAAAGATGGAACGATGCGAATGTGTATTGATTATCGGCAACTGAATAAGGTAACTATAAAGAATAAGTACCCGTTACCTCGGATTGATGACTTGTTTGATCAGTTGAAAGGGGCTTCAGTATTTTCGAAGATAGATTTGAGATCGAGCTATTATCACTATGAGTCGAGATACTGAGATGTGCCAAAGACTGCATTCCGGACGAGGTACGGACATTTTGAGTTTCTGGTTATGCCTTTTGGACTCACTAATGCACCTGCTATTTTTATGGATCTAATGAATCGAGTCTTCAGACAGTTTTTGGATCGGTTTGTAGTAGTGTTTATTGATGATATACTGATCTACTCCAAAGATGAAACCGAGCATGCCGAGCATTTGAGATTAGTGCTACAAACTTTGAGAGATCAGCAGTTGTATGCGAAGTTTAGTAAGTGTGAGTTACGGATGAAAGAGGTTAGCTTTTTGGGACATGTTGTTTCAAAGATCGTATTCGAGTCGATCCGAACAAAATCTCGGCTATACTTGATTGGAAGCCACCGAAAAATGTTTCTGAGATTTGAAGCTTTCTGGGACTTGTGGGCTACTACAGACGGTTTGTGAAAGGTTTTTCTATGATAGCTACACCTTTGACAAAGCTACTCTGAGAAAGATGTAAAGTTTGAGTGGTCGGAAAAGTGTCGGAAGAGTTTCGATCGCTTGAAAGCCCCGTTGATCAAGCTCCGGGCTTTAGCTCAGCCTGAATCGGGTAAGGAATTTGTCGTGTATTCTGATGCTTCCTTAAGTGGTTTGGGCTGCGTATTGGTTGAGGAAGGCAAAGTAGTAGCCTACGCATCGAGACAATTGAAGCCGCATGAAAGAAATTATCCGACGCATGAGTTAGAGCTTGCAGCCATTGTGTTTGCACTGAAGATTTGGCGTCATTACTTATTCGACGAGAAATGCCATGTTTACTCGGATCACAAAAGTCTGAAGTATTTGATGACTCAAAAAGACCTGAATTTAAGACAGCGCAGGTGGTTGGAATTGCTAAAAGATTACGAATTGGTAATTGACTATCATCCGAGAAAAGCTAACGTTGTTGCGGATGCACTAAGTCGAAAATCATTGTTTGCTCTTCGTAAGTTGAACGCACATGTGGTTATATCTAGAGATGGGTCGATCATAGCTGAAATGAAGGCTAGACCGTTGTTTATTCAGCAAATTTGCGATGCACAAAAAGTTGACAAAGATATGACTTCTAGACGAGCACAATGTAAAAATGATTCAGAGGCAGAGTTTCGAATTGATAAAAATGACTGTTTGAGCTAT
Source organism: Gossypium sturtianum (assembly GCA_025698515.1). Lineage (NCBI taxonomy): Eukaryota > Viridiplantae > Streptophyta > Magnoliopsida > Malvales > Malvaceae > Gossypium > Gossypium sturtianum. Next base: position 51,085,821 of record CM046944.1, on the reverse strand, counting down.
AAAGGCCGATTGTGTGTACTGAGAAATGCTGATTTGATTCAGATGATTCTGAGCGAGGCTCATAGTGGTCGATTATCAATACATCCGGGTAGCACAAAGATGTATAATGATTTGAAACTTGATTCTATTGGTGGCGGGCATGAAGCGGGATATATCCGAATTTGTTTCGAAATGCCTAGTTTGTCAGCAAGTAAAAGCTGAGCATCAAGTGCCATCCGGATTACTTCAGCCAATCATGATACCTGAATGGAAATGGGATAGAATTACAATGGATTTTGTATCCGGTCTCCCTTTGACACCAAGTAAGAAAGATGCCGTCAGGTTATAGTTGATAGACCCGACTAAATCAGCTCATTTTGTGCCGATTCGTTCGGACTATTCACTCGATAAACCGGCTGAATTGTACGTATCACGATTGTGAGATTGCATGGTGTACCGAAGTTCCATTGTTTCAGACAGAGACCCGAGATTTACATCGCGGTTTTGGAAGAAGTTGCAAGATGCATTAGGTACTAAACTTCATTTAAGTCTGACCTTTCATCCGCAGACAGATATGGTCATCTGAGCGAACTATTCGAGATACTTGAGGACATGTTGAGATGTTGCGTTCTTGAGTTTGAAGGTGCGTGGGAATGATACCTACCTTTGATTGAATTTGCTTACAATAATAGCTTTCAATCTAGTATCAAAATGGCGCCTTATGAAGCCTTGTGCAGGCGAAAATGTCGAACACCATTATCTTTGGGTGAGCTCAGTGAGACTAAGATACACGGGGTTGATTTGATTAAAGAAACAGAGCAAAAAGTAGCTATTATTAGAGACAATTTGAAAGCTGCTTCGGATCGTCAAAAGTCCTATGCTAATTTGAAACATAAAGACATTGAATTTCAGGTCGGAGATCGAGTATTCTTAAAAGTTTCTCCGTGGAAGAAAGTACTCCGATTTGGTCGAAAAGGCAAGTTGAGTCCGAGATTTATCGGACCGTATGAAATCATCGAACATATTGGACCTGTTGCATATAGATTGAGGTTACCCTATGAGTTGGAAAGGATACACGATGTATTTCACGTTTCGATGCTTCGTAGATATAGATTAGATCCGTCACATGTGATTGCTCCATCTGAGATTGGAATCCGACCCGATATGACATACGAGGAAGAACCGATCCGTATTTTAGCTTAGGAAATGAAAGAGTTAAGAAACAAAAGAATCCCATTAGTGAAGGTACTATGGTATCGGCATGGAGTGGAAGAGGCTACGTGGGAGCCCGAGGATTTAATGAGGCAACAATATCTGACTTTGTTTAACGGTAAGATTTTCAGGGACAAAAATCCCTTAGGGGGGAGAGTTGTAACAGTCTGAATTTGACCCTAATCAGGACGGTGGTTTCAGGACCACGAATCCGAGTCTGAGAGATATTTAAAAATTATATTCTGTGCTTATTATACGTGAATTAATGTGTGTGAAAATTTCGTAGAAAAATTTTATCGTTTGTGTGTTCAATTTGACAAAAGGACTTAATCGCGTAAAGAGTAAAAGTTGCATACTATAGTGAAAAGTGCTAGAATGATGATGGCTTTTTAATATGAGGTATTAAAAGGGCAAATAACCCATTTTTAAGTTAGTGGGTGGCATATGACAAGATTGACCTTAATTTATATGTTGTTTTTATTTTTATTAAAGGTTAAAATAGTAAAACATTAAAAAAATGTTATTATATGTTTAATAATATGTAATTAAAAGCCATCATGTTTTTATTTATTTCTTCATTGCCGTATGTGAGCTAGGAAATAAAGGTTTAAAGGTTTTGAGCATTCGGTCATACATTCAAGCTAAATCGGGTATGTATTTTTAGTCGGTTTTTGATAATTTTTACGCTTTTTGTGATCGTTGTTTCAGTATACTATCTCGACCCATGTTAAAATTTTTGAATCTAAGCATGCTTGATGTTCAGCTATTGATAGGTTCATATGGTTTTTGATGTTTGATGATTTTAGATAAAAGATAAGTTAAGGATTAGTATTTTATGTAACAACCCAAACCCGGCCCAAACACTACGACCAAATCACGAGTTATTACGAGGTAAAACCTTGTGATCGCTTTTTTGAAAAACATTTAATTTTCTATTGAAACCTCCTCGTTTTGGTTGTCTTGTTAAGCTAACCTTAGATCCAATTTGGGATTTTAATTAAGCCCAATTATTTTATCGATTTCAAGTGTACCCGATGGCACGATTAAACTTTTTCGTGTTTACAAAAGAAAACATGTGATTTAATTTAATTTAATGATATAGTTTAAGTCGACATCCAACATATAAAAAAAACCGCAACTATAGTTTATGGAGGCCTTATTACAACCCAAAATAAAAATTAAACAACTTTAAAGTTCGTAAATTAAAATCCTTTGCATGGCCGCCTCGAGTCCCACCCGCTCCTCAACCGCCATCTACGAGTCACCTGAAAAATATTAAAGGAGAAGGTGAGTCACCAAGACTCGAGATGTAACCCTTCCCCGGTTAATACAACATTTCATACACCACATATAACGATACCAATTAAGCAAAGTATCGAGTACCCAACCTAGCCAACCAAACACCTTTGTCTACCCCACGTGGTACCAAACCACGGTGACCGCGATCACGATGTGTTACCAAAACACTGGTGGTGCCAAACCATGGTGACATATAGTCACGATGTGCTACCAAAGCACCGGTGTCCGTAGACACAAATCGGGTGATGGGGCCAACCCATCGTGTGATACCAAATCACCGCGACGATCCCATATCTCAAGTGGGGCCAACCCACGGTGGTGTTAACCACGAGGACAAGTCGCTATGAGGTACCAAACCTCCGAGGTACCAAACCTCGGTGACGTATAGTCACAATTGTGCTACCAAAAGCACTGGTGCTCGTCAACACGAATACGCCCCCTCCACTCAATCAACCCACATAGTCATCGGTCACATATAGATTTATCATATGTATTATCACAAACATGCTTCCCAAAAGCATAAAATAGCAATCATATGCACAGTACTTACCAGATTACCCCATATACCGTTATGGTATTCAAGCCATTGCTACATACATCAAGCTAGCAATCACATTACTTAGCATAATTAACAAGTTAAATGGTGTGTATGTACACACTGTCACCAACAAGGAGTCTAAATCCGAGAAGAGAAGTCGGCCACACTCAAGTCTTTGCCCCTATATTCGGCCAACTCTCAAGGTTAGTGATATGGCCCATTCGGCCAAACCAAACAATTTAAAGGGGTCATACTTTGTACCCGAATCCTTACCCAATCGCTTCCAGTACTAGCCTTAGCGTCCGATTTGCGAATCTGGGTTTACAACCTTGGTTAATTAATAACACTAATAACCCACGACCCTTGGCTTTTAAACACCAATATAAGCCTTACCTATACTTACCTGCAGATCGAATTCTAGAGATCGGCTTTGAGTTGATCGCTTACGTTCTCGAGCACCTAGAGGAAATCGGTTACCACTTATTTAAAGGCCTTATAACCATTGCCGAAATCGGCACTTCCTTTATAGAAATCGACGGGATATAGAGAAGAGAAACCATAAGTATTCGGCCAAACTCACCTTCACAATCGAGAGGAATCCAAAAGCCTCAATGCCAAAGAGGAAGTAGGGAAGAGGAGGTAGAGTTTGGCTAAAGATCGGAAGAATGGGAGAGTGAATGTTAATAGGATTTTTGGCTTGAGAGAACTTGAAAGAGAATAGTAAAAGATGGGATGTAGGCTTGCGAGAAATTTTATGAAGTAAGTCACCAAGGCATTCGGCTTTGTGTAAGGTTGAGCAAAGCGAAAATAGGGTGCTAGGTATGTGCTTTATATAGGATTCTGCCCCCTTTCAAGCTTGTCAGTCAACCTTGGCAACAAGGAGTCCAACCCCTAGCCAACTCCTCTTTACCAAGGAGCCCCACTTTCGGCCATCACCTATTTTTGCTCCAAGCCACCCATTTAATTTAATTCAAATAATTTTGAATTAGCCACCTAATAATCCCTTTAAAATAAAAATATCCTTGATGCAATTATCATATCTTTTATATTATCAAAAAGGTTTAAGCAAATTAAAACTAATTAAAATGCTTAAATTATCCTTTGATAATTACACCTAAAAAGAGTTTGAAGGAGAAAAACTCTCCTTGTGCCGTCCAAATAAAACAAAAACAAAAGGGATTTCAGTGACTCGAACACAAGCTCTCCCTTGCTCCTTGGTGGCGTCACATGTAGCTCTTAAGTGGGCTTCTTTTTGCCACTTATCCAAGGCCTATTTTGTGTTAAAAATACCCACATTTATTCTTATAACACCACTTACCAAGGCTCCTTCTTTTTAAAAGTTAAGAACTAAAATTTTCTACCAAAATGAGACAACTCAAGGCCTTAATTTAAACTCTCTTATTCCATAAGTAATATCGATGAGTTCATACATAAGAAAATAATGAAATTTCAAATAACCCCGTTTTTGGGATGTTACAGTTCTACCCCCTTAAAATAAATTTAGTCCTCGAAATTCCTTAACTAGAAAAGGTGGGGGTATTGCTTTGCCTCATTACATCCTCGGGTTCCCACGTAGCTTCCTCTATACCATGGTTCCGCCACAAAGCACCTTCACCAAGGGCACGACTTCCTACGTAGAACTTTCTCATCTCGGTCTAAGATCCGAACTGGCTCCTCTTCAAAAGATAAACTGGATTCACTTGATTTACGCTCTCGGCACAACGTGCGAAGGATCTCGACCGATACCGTCTCAAAGATTGACACGTGAAAGACGCGTCATGAATCGACTCGATTCCCGCGGCAACTCTAGCTGATAAGCCATCGGTCCTATTCGCTTCACAACAAATTATATGGCCCAATAAACCTTGGGCTTAACTTCCCTTTCCGTCCAAATCTCAACACCTTTTTCCAAGGCGACACTTTTGAAAGACCTTGTCTCCCACAAAGATACTCCATTTCCTTGCGTTTGAGATCGGCATAAGACTTACGCCTATCCGATGCTTCCTTGAGACGAGACCGAATCACCTTGACTTTGTCTTCCGTCTCGGTTACGATTCTGGACCCATAACTTGTCGTTCTCCCAACTCCGTCCAACATGTAGGAGTACGGCACTTTCGTCCATATAGGGCCTCGTATGGAGCCATTTGAATACTCGCTTGATAACTATTGTTATAAGCGAATTCCGCTAATGGTAGGTACTCCTCCCAACTACCACTAAAATCCAAGACAAACCCCTTAACATGTCTTCTAAAATCAGATCACCCTTTCCGAGTGTCCAGTCGATTCGTGGATGGAAAGCCGTCTTGAAATCTAACCAGTGTACCCAAAGCTTGATGCAACGCTTTCCAAAACCTTGACGTGAATCGGGATCCCTATCCGAGATAATCGACATCGCACGCCATGCAACCTTACTATTTCACCCACATACGACTTTGCTAGCTTCGGAGAGAGTAATCCATTCTCACCGGCATGAAGTGAGCTGACTTAGTTAAGCGATCCACAATTACCCAAAGCGCATCCTTCTTAGTGGGCGTAGGGGTAGCCCACTAACAAAATCCATGGTGATCCTCTCCCATTTCCATTGAGGATCTTTATCGGTTGAAGTAGTCCCGATGGTGACCTGATGTTCAGCCTTAAACCACGCTTGACACGTCGGACACTTTCCTACCAACTCCGTTATCTCACGCTTCAACCCAGCCACCAAAACTTTTTCCGCAAATCTCCATACATTTTGCTTCCTCCGTGGTGCATAGCGTATGGGCTGCTATGTGCATCTTGGAGAATTTTACGCCTTAAATCTGGATCCTTTGGCATACAGACTCGTCCTGAAAACAAAGCGCTCCTTCACTAGTCGATGTATCCTTCCAAACCACCGTCTTGAACTTGTACCCTCTTGAACTCAAGCCTTCATCCACTAAGCGCTTTCCCTTAATCTCTCAATTCCAGTCGGCTTAACTTGAAGTTCTGGCCAAAAGACTCCCATCGTCATATAGACTTAACCGAGCGAACATCGCTCTTAAGTCCGTCACCACCTTCCGGCTCAATGCGTCAGCTACCACATTAGCCTTACCCGGATGGTATTCGATTGAACAGTCGTAGTCCTTTAGTAGTTCAATCCATCGACGCTGTCTCGATTCGAGATCCTTCTGAGTCGAAGATACCTCAAGCTTTTGTGATCCGTGTAGACCATCGACTTCTCTCCATACAGGTAATGTCTCCATATCTTCAGAGCGAAGACGACCGCTGCTAACTCTAAGTCGTGAGTTGGGTAGTTAACCTCATGCGATCTTAATTGACGGGATGCATAGGCTACTACCTTCCCATCCTGCATCAACACACATCCCAAGCCGGTGTGAGATGCATCACAATAAACTGTGAATAACTTTCCTGCTTCAGGTGTACCAAAAACGGAGGCTTCCGTCAAAATCTTCCTTAACTTATCAAAGCTTTCTTGCTGCTTTTCCGTCCATACAAATGGGACACCCTTCCTTAGCAACTTAGTCAACGGCGCTGCTATTAGAGAGAATCCTTCCACGAATCTCCGATAGTATCCTGCTAAACCTAGAAAACTTCGTATTTCAGCCACCGTCCTAGGTGGTTTCCACTCCAATACTGCCTCAATCTTGCGGGGGTCTACTCTAATTCCTTCAGCTGACACTACATGACCTAAGAAAGCCACCTCCTTCAGCCAAAATTCACACTTACTGAATTTGGCATACAACTGCTTCTCCCTCAATACTTGCAGAACTATCTGTAGATGCTTGTCATGCTCCTCTTCTGTCCTTGAATAAACCAATATGTCGTCTATGAATACCACGACGAATCGGTCCAAATCTTCTTTGGAATACTCTGTTCATCAAGTCCATGAATGCCGTGGCGCATTAGTCAACCCAAATGGCATTACCAAGAACTCAAAATGCCCATACCGAGTTCGAAATGCCGTTTTGTGAACATCGACCTCCTTTACCTTAAGTTGATGATAACGACCTAAGGTCTATCTTCGAGAACACCGAGGCACCCTTGATTGATCGAACAAGTCGTCAATCCGAGGCAAGCGGATACTTGTTCTTGATCGTCAACTTATTTAAGCGGCGGTGAGTCGATGCACATCCGCATAGAACCGTCCTTCTTCTTGACAAACAACACAGGCACTCCCCACGGAGATATACTTGGTCGTATAAACCCCTATCCAAGAGCTCCGAATTTGAGCCTTTAGCTCCACCAATTCCTTTGGTGCCATTCGGTATGGTGCTATGGACACAGTGCCGTTCGGTAGCAAGTCTATACCCGATTCGACTTTCCCGATCCGGAGGCAAACCCGGAAGTTCTTTCGGGAACACATCGCAAATTCCCCAACCGTTCGGACCTTTTCAACTTCCAACTCCTTAGCTTCCAAAGCATAGATTTGAACCAAATACGCCTCACAACCCTTCTTGACCATCTTTTCAGCCTTTAAGGCGGTCATTACGTTGGATAGATAATTCCTCCTATCTCCTATCATAACCACTTCATCACCTTCCGCCGTCTTAAGAACCATGCGCTTGGTCACAAGATCCAACCTTGCTTGGTACTTAACCAACCAATCCATGCCAAGGATCAAATCGAACTCTCCAAATGGTAGTTCCATTAGATCGGCTACAAACACTACCCCTTGAAGTTCTGGGGTGCGCCTCTATAGAGTTTATCTACGACTACGGAGTGACCTAAGGGGCTAACTACGGTCATCTCCTAGAAGCGTTTTGAGTCTAGGTCCATAGTTCCTACCACATTACTAGCAATGTACGAGTGTGTCGAGCCCACATCAATCAATGCAACATAAGGAAAACCAAAAATTAAAAACGCATTCGGTTATGACATCCGGTGCGTCACCTTCTTCGCGACACCTTGTTGCATAGACTAAGCCAGCCGCCTAGCCTCGTGTTGCCTGAACCTCCGCCTTGAGTTCCACGACCTCGGTTGGGACCGTTGTTTCCTCTACCATTACCACGACCCCTCTGTGGTCCTACATTTCTATCTTGTGCAGTTACGCCCTTCCGGCGCTTCTTAGCTAGCTTTTGGGGACAATCTCGACGCGATGCTCCAAAGACCCACACTCAAAGCATCCTTTATCACCGCCCAACAACCTCCCAATGGGTCTTCCCACGGCGATTGCACCGAGTCGGCCTCGATTAGCGGTTGTGGGCCTTGTCGCTGATTGGGCCCACTTGGCCTAGCCTTTTCTCGAGTACTACCGCTTGATCCGGTGACCCAAAACTTCTCTTCGATTGTTCTTACTATAATTACGCCTCCACGGCCTCCTTGATTCCCTCGGCTACCTTAGCCTTCTCCACTAGGGATGAGAACTCACGAACCTGCTGTGGGGCAATCAGCAACCTTAAATCATCTCGGAGTCCATCCTCAAAGCGGACACAGCGCTCATGTTCAGTAGCCACTATGCCTCTCGCATACCTACTTAGCCTTAAAAATTCCGCCTCATATTCCGACACGGACTTAGTTCCTTGAACTAATCCCAGAAAAGCCTTTCTCTGCGCGTCAGTGTAGCTAGTGCCCACATACTTTTTTCGATAGGCGGTTACGAAATACTCCCAAGTCAAATCATCGGTGTAGCCCCATCTCGAACCGTAAGCCACCGCGTACGCTTCATCCTTTAGAAGCGACAACGCTCTTTCGGCTTCTCTTCTTGATCCGGTCAAGGTCATCCATGATCCTCTCGGTTGACTCTAGCAAGATTCCACAGACCTGGTGCCACTCACGACACACCTCGGAATACCTCCGCTCCGTTAGATCGGAGTCGCTCGGGGATGATTTCCGAGCTCCAACATTTCCACCAGCCTGACCACCATCTCCAAGACTCGCAACACACGGCTTGCGACCGATTCGCCACCGGCCCGCTCCGGCTCCTCGGCTCTAAAAGTAGGAGGTGGTGGTGGCGGTGGTACCTCATTTTCTCGAGCCTTGTCGACTGACGGGTTCGGACACCGTCATCCTACCCCTACCCACGTCCACGGCGTCCACGTCCTCTAGAACTCATTCTATCTACCGCGCTTTTAATCGATTAAGAAAAATTTTATGCGTTAGCATTTGTTTCACTTTATTACTCGCGAAGAAGTTTTATGGATGAGGTTTAATCAGAGATTCTTTCGAGCAACCAATGTTTTGATTTCCTATCCTAGTTCACACAAAGAAGTCCATGCATCCATTCCTTAATACTTTCCATACCTATTCACTCATCGGACATTTCTCGCCATTTCTAACCTGTGGGTATTTTCGTCTTTTCCTCTGAGGGTATTTTCGTATTTTTTCGGGGCCAAGATATTTTCTTGATGATTCCCAAAGCTAATTATTGAATGTTTTATAAAATAGTTGAAATTTTTAGGCAAAATCATTGAATCAATATTTTAGGGGTCAGGGGCATTTTGGTAATTTTTCACAAGTCAAGTTTTCCGAGAAAACATGGTATACCTAGTGTTCTAGGGTTTAAGAGGGTTATTGGATACGTTTTTAAAACATTAGGGCTTATTATTCCCTTCTTTTTGAAAAAATATGGTGATTCCCTTTTTTTGGGTTTTAATCATTGTGTTTAGCCTATGACCGAGCCCTCCCTGGTCGGGGTGAACCAAAGCTACGCACTGATGCGTAATTCAAGTGAAGAGGAGGTGGGTCACGAGGACTGCTTAAATACCAAGCTCTTAGGATCCAATCCTAGACATGCGTCTGGGGTTACCACACCCTACCTCATTGACTAAGTCATAGGTTGGTTTAGTTCTTTAAGTCTTATGCTTCGTTGTGTTTGAGTAATCTAACCCTAGGGTCCAAGTCCTATAAGTCTATCTCGTTCCATGCTTCCTACCCTTCTACAGAATATATTTCACACAAAGGTTTAGATGTACTTACCGGGCGGATCGGTGCAGGAGACTCGGGCCATCCGCTTAAAAACCAGAAATCATACCATAAGGCCTACAAAAACATTTTTGGGCCTTGGGCCCCCACACCGAGCTTTGAACTGGCTCGATACCAGTCTGTAACAACCCAAACCCGGCCCAAACACTACGACCAAATCGAGTTATTACGAGGTAAAACCTTGTGATCGCTTTTTGAAAAACATTTAATTTTCTATTGAAACCTCCTCGTTTTGGTTGTCTTGTTAAGCTAACCTTAGATCCAATTTGGGATTTTAATTAAGCCCAATTATTTTATCGATTTCAAGTGTACCCGATGGCACGATTAAACTTTTTCGTGTTTACCAAAAGAAAACATGTGATTTAATTTAATTTAATGATATAGTTTAAGTCGACATCCAACATATAAAAAAACCGCAACTATAGTTTATGGAGGCCTTATTACAACCCAAAATAAAAATTAAACAACTTTAAAGTTTCAGTAAATTAAAATCCTTTGCATGGCCGCCTCGAGTCCCACCACCGCTCCTCAACCGCCATCTACGAGTCACCTGAAAAATATTAAAGGAGAAGGTGAGTCACCAAGACTCGATATGTAACCCTTCCCGGTTAATACAACATTTCATACACCACATATAACTTGATCAATTAAGCAAAGTATCGAGTACCCAACCTAGCCAACCAAACACCTTTGTCTACCCCACGTGGTACCAAACCGCGGTGACCGCGATCACGATGTGTTACCAAAACACCGGTGGTGCCAAACCACTGGTGACATATAGTCACGATGTGCTACCAAAGCAACGGTGTCCGTAGACACAAATCGGGTGATGGGGCCAACCCATCGTGTGATACCAAATCACCGGCGAGCGATCCCATATCTCAAGTGGGGCCAACCCACGGTGGTGTTAACCACAGGGACAAGTCGCTATGAGGTACCAAACCTCTGGAGGTACCAAACCTCTGGTGACGTATAGTCACAGTGTGCTACCAAAGCACTGGTGCTCGTCAGCACGAATACACTGCCCCCTCCACTCAATCAACCCACATAGTCATCAGTCACATATAGATTTATCATATGTATTATCACAGCATGCTTCCCAAAAGCATAAAATAGCAATCATATGCACAGGTACTTACCAGATTACCCCATATACCGTTATGGTATTCAAGCCATTGCTACATACATCAAGCTAGCAATCACATTACTTAGCATAATTAACAAGTTAAATGGTGTGTATGTACACACCTGTCACCAACAAGGAGTCTAAATCCGAGAAGAGAAGTCGGCCACACTCAAGTCTTTGCCCCTATATTCGGCCAACTCTCAAGGTTAGTGATATGGCCCATTCGGCCAAACCAAACAATTTAAAGGGGTCATACTTTGTACCCGAATCCTTACCCAATCGCTTCGAGTACTAGCCTTAGCGTCCGATTTGCGAAACGGTTTACAACCTTGGTTAATTAATAACACTAATAACCACGACCTTCGGCTTTTAAACACCAATATAAGCCTTACCTATACTTACCAGAGATCGAATTCTAGAGATCGGCTTTGAGTTGATCGCTTTACGTTCTCGAGCACCTAGAGGAAATCGGTTACCACTTATTTAAAGGCCTTATAACCATTGCCGAAATCGGCACTTCCCTTTATAGAAATCGACGGGATATAGAGAAGAGAAACCATAAGTATTCGGCCAAACTCACCTTCACAATCGAGAGGAATCCAAAAGCCTCAATGCCAAAGAGGAAGTAGGGAAGAGGAGGTAGAGTTTGGCTAAAGATCAGAAGAATGGGAGAGTGAATGTTAATAGGATTTTCGGCTTGAGAGAACTTGAAAGAGAATAGTAAAAGATGGGATGTAGGCTTGCCGTAGAAATTTTATGAAGTAAGTCACCAAGGCATTCGGCTTTGTGTAAGGTTGAGCAAAACGAAAATAGGGTGCTAGGTATGTGCTTTATATAGGATTGGCCCCCTTTCAAGCTTGCCGTCCAACCTTGGCAACAAGGAGTCCAACCCCTAGCCAACTCCTCTTTACCAAGGAGCCCCACTTTCGGCCATCACCTATTTTTGCTCCAAGCCACCCATTTAATTTAATTCAAATAATTTTGAATTAGCCACCTAATAATCCCTTTAAAATAAAAATATCCTTGATGCAATTATCATATCTTTTATATTATCAAAAAGGTTTAAGCAAATTAAAACTAATTAAAATGCTTAAATTATCCTTTGATAATTACACCTAAAAAAGAGTTTGAAGGGAGAAAAACTCTCCTTGTGCCGTCCAAATAAAACAAAAACAAAAGGGGATTTCCGTGACTCGAACACAAGCTCTCCCTTGCTCCTTGGTGGCGTCACATGTAGCTCTTAAGTGGGCTTCTTTTTGCCACTTATCCAAGGCCTATTTTGTGTTAAAAATACCCACATTTATTCTTATAACACCACTTACCAAGGCTCCCTTCTTTTTAAAAGTTAAGAACTAAAATTTTCTACCAAAATGAGACAACTCAAGGCCTTAATTTAAACTCTCTTATTCCATAAGTAATATCCCAGTAGTTCATACATAAGAAAATAATGAAATTTCAAATAACCCCGTTTTTGGGATGTTACATTTTATGTATTGGAAGTTTTGATGAATTTTTGTTTTTAGGGCCAATTTGTAAAAATAAAATTTTAGAGGGGTTTAATTGCAAAATAAATAAAATGGAAGGGCTTGTAAAGCCCCTAGGAATATTCGGCCCTTGTATAGTCTTGGAAAATTGGGAGTATTTTGTGTTTTGTGTAATTAGTACCAAAATGCAAAATTTTGAAATAGTAGGGGTAAAATAGTAAATTGCATGTTGATGTGTTTTGGGACTAAATTGAAGTGATTTGTACTTGAATAAGCTGAATTTAATGTGTTTTAGATCAAGAGCAAAGAAAAACGGAATTAGATCGGGAAGACGAAGGTTCTCGAATAGCCGATTTGCGGTCTCTATCGACAACCGAGGTAAGTCTTTAAGCGAATATATGTTAATAAATGATTTATAATTATATTGAATGATAAAATTTGAATACTTTTGGCATGAATATGTGAACTAGCCGAATACAAGGGTGCTAAATTGAATTGATTGAAGTGTTATAAAATGTGATGTGAACAAATAAAATTTTTGATTGGATATGTGAAAATAATTGATGATATATGAGTTGTTGTAAAGTTAGCCCTATGGATGTGAATTGAAGAATAACCACACCGATATTCGGGCTTTGAGCCTAGCTTGAGCCTCGTCTTTGGTGACATATTTCGGGCTTTGTGCCTAGCGAGCCTCGTCGTGCGGTGACATATTTTGGGCTTTGTGCCTAGCGAGCCTCGTCTTGCGGTGACATAATTCAGCTTAGTGCCTAGCGGGCTTAATGCTTGCGGGTGTTATGATTTCGGACCTCGAATCAAGTGAGGCTTAGTGCTTGGTATGTGTGAGATTCAGGTAATGTTAGTAATATCTAGCTAATGAATTAAGTATGCCTAAGCTTTTGGGAGTGAATTTGCAATTCGGTTATAAGGTATGTATTAAGCATACTTTAATGTTAGGATTATATGCTATATTGCTAAGTAAATGAAATGGTGAAAGAAAGTGGTGTGTTTATAATAGATGGAATGTAATTATGATGTATACTATGATTGAAATGTTTATAGAAAAGCATGAAAGTAGTAAATATTTGTATAAGTAAAATTATAAGTATAAGTGGATAATTATTTTATTCAGTATATAATATACTACGGTGAAGAAATGAAAGTTGATATATGTACAGGGAGAAAAGATATTCGGTTTGGGTAAATTAAATATTAAGTTTTGGATGTTTCATGTTAGGAAATGTTCTATTGAATGCTTGTATACTCGATTGTCATATTGAGGTTACTTAAGACTTACTTAGCTAGCATGCTTACCTTGCGTGTAACCCTTGTTTGTTTTATAGATTTCGTTTAAGCTACGGGCTCAAAGGATCGTCGGAAGTATCAACCACACTATCAACTCCTTTTGGTACTTATATATTTGTTTTTTTAAATAAAAAGGCATGTATAGACTAACTCTATGTCTGAATATTGTTTTGATGATGTATAATAGCCATGCGAAAATGGCTAGTTCTTAATGCTAATATTAAATGACGTAAATCTATCCTTGGTGCGTGATGCGTGCATGTTTCGGTTGGATAAATAAATGAATGCATGATATAGGTATAATTATATTTATATATGTTTCATGCTGAATAGGTAGGATTTATGACATATATCCATGAAACTATTTGGTTTATAAATAAGTTCTGAGTAATAATTAGTATTATGGTTGCTCGGTTATGAAATGAAGTTATTAGAAGTGTATATTTTTTTATGAAGAGTGGGTGTGAAAATGAATAAATGTCTCGGCTTGCAGGTTATAAAATGGAATGATCGAGTCTTATATTTATGCTTCATAAATCTATGGATTCTGGGATATCTTTGTCATAAATGGGAAAATTAGATAAGAGCATATGTGCATGCATTATATGTTCAGATAAACTAGTTGAGTAGTAAGTTTGGGTTAGAAGTGCATGAAACTGTAATGTTTAAATGTTATGAAACGAAATGAAAGAAATAGGTTTGTATTATGTGGAATTCGAATATGTGGTTGATTAAATGATAAGTTTGAAATGGTAAAGATGATGAGTTTATAAATCATGGTAAATGCGAACCTAGATTGAGTCTTTTGTATGTGTGCAGATATACTATAAAATGATATGAGAGTTTATGATTAACTATGCATGTGCATATGAGTTATGAAATGACAAGTTGATAATTGAATAAGTGATAGTTATATTTATGTTACTGCATATGCATAAAGTGATAGGCGCATACTCAAACTTATGATAAACATTTAAATGACATATAATCTTTAATTCAACGGTTGATTTGTACAAGCATGAATTAAATCTCTTTGAGTTTAATAAACATATGAATTGTGATAAATGGTTGTAATGATCTGTATTGAATCCGGTAATGCTTTATAACCTTAATCCGGCGACGGGTACGGGTTAGGGGTGTTACATATCGGGTGTTAAAACGTCTGGGACCAGTGGCTTATCAGCTTGAGTTACCCCCGGAGTTGAGTCAGATACATAATGTATTCCATGTTTCGATGCTAAGACGCTATCGTTCAGATCCATCTCACGTTGTACCGGTGGAAGAAATTGAGGTGAGACCTGATCTGCCTTTCGAAGAAGAACCAGTGCAGATCTTGGATCGGGATATTAAGGTATTGAAGAGGAAATCGGTTCCACTGGTTAAAGTATTGTGGCATAATCACGGTTCAGAGGAAGCCACGTGGGAGCCGGAGGAGGTGATACGACAGCAATACCCTTACCTCTTGTAATCAGGTAAATTTTGAGGCCGAAATTTCTTTAAGGGGGTAGAACTGTAACATCCTTAAATTAGGGGTCTGGCATTTTTGTGTTGTTGCATGCGTTTAGCTCGCTTAGCTTGTTATTTAGGTGTGTTTGGGGGTCCTGGAGAGGCTCGGGTTCGAGCCAGAGTTTTGGTAAAATTTTGCTTTTTGGGCATAAGGGGAGAGAGCTAGTGGAAGAAGGCCTTAAGAATAATTATTTGTGTTTGATGACACAAAAGGAGCTCTTGGTGGAGTGGTGTTGGCGTCACAAGGGAGCATGGAAGGGGGGAGTGGGGTTCGAATCCTACAACCTGCATTTTTGGAGTATTTTTTTTGTGCCAGGAGGGAGAAGAGGTGGTTTTCGGTTGGGACTCTATCAAGGAAGGTTTGGAATTGGTCAAATATTCGAATGAGAGGAGGGGAGAGCATGGTGGAGTGATTTGGGGAGAGAATCAAGGGATGTGGTGGAGTGATGAAGTTGGCCGAATGTGGGAGACTTGTGAAGGGGAAAATTCGGTCAAAGAGTAAGGATGTATAGGGGATCTTTGAGTAGCATTTTTCAGTAGTGGGAGATTAGTGTGCCGTTTGTTTCAAGAGTGGCTAGGTGAGTTTTGTTTTTCTTTGCAATTTCGGTATTAACACTTGGGAAAGCATTGCCTCTACTGTCTTTGCCGAAACCTTTTTCCTTCTGTGGTGTTTTCTTCTATTCATCTCTTCCTCCAATTCTTCAAAAGCCGAATCTCCTTTCTTCTACTTTTTCTTCTTCTCTATTTGCATTTTCTTCCACACCTTAGCCAAACTCTTTCTCTTCCTTATTAATTGTCTATTCTCCCTTCACCAACGGAACCCTCTCTTCTCCATCTTTTAAATCTGTTCCCTTATTTTTGCCAATAGCCGAATTTCAACTCTTCTTCTTCTAGCTTAAATCGATCATTTCTCTTCTCTCGGTGCCTTGTTAAAACTCAAAACCTTAACTTCATTCCTTTTTGGCCTAGACCGATTGTAGAAGGGATTGATCTTATCTTCTCCTCTTCGTTCAGCATTCAATCGGGAAGTATTTAGGACTCATCCGGAATCGCAAGCCGAATCCGTTGGTGTTCGATTCTCCATTGATCAAGGTAAGGAGTTTCTCTCTGATTTCTGCTCCTCTTTTCTCTTTTCATTTTCTCGGCCATAACCAAACCTCCTTGTTAGACAACCATTGTTCTCCCTGGAAGTACTGTACTGATCAAGACTCTCTTCATGGATGCGAGTGCTAGCCGTTCTAAGGAGGTATCGACAAAAGAGCCTGAGGGGAGTGGACTCGTAGTCTCTACTCCTAAGTTTAAACGACGTAGGATGTCAGCAGTTCGGGATTTTCTGCCGGGTTGTGGTAGGGAGCCGACATCTGCTTGGAATAGGCAAATCGCTGTGGTTCGCGCTAGTGATGGCGACGACGAGCAGGAGTGTATAGTTCTTCATGTAATCAGGTGTGTAATTTCTGACCTCTATTTTGTTTTGTCTGTGTTATACTATGTGTCAGCTAAAAGCCGAAATACCCTTAAAGGGAATTCAGTTGTGGTACCCTAGTGGGTAAGACTGGTGACATACCAGGTAAGTAGAATTTATGACTATTCCATTCGGACAAATTAGCATGATCGTACGTGTGTTCTGATTATCTGATGTACATTAATGTATGTATGCATTCACCACATTATGATGATATGACATGATGCATGGGAAAGGAGTAATGATTGATCGGGGAAGTGTATTTCGA
Organism: Gossypium sturtianum; assembly: GCA_025698515.1. Classification (NCBI taxonomy): domain Eukaryota; kingdom Viridiplantae; phylum Streptophyta; class Magnoliopsida; order Malvales; family Malvaceae; genus Gossypium; species Gossypium sturtianum. Next base: position 51,068,742 of record CM046944.1, on the reverse strand, counting down.
TGACTCTGTCACATTATTTCGGTGGCTCTGCCACATATTTCGGTGACTCTATCACATTATTTCAGTGGCACTGCCACAATTTCGACGATGAGCAGTGTGACTGCCATTGAGGTGTGTAACGGATGAGGGTTGATTGTAGAAATCCCCACTGGTGTGTTTGGCTGGAACGGGTGGTGTGTAGCGGATGGATTACTAGGTTGGGCTGGGTTGCATTGCATGCATTTATCTTTTTTACCATGTTAAAAGGGCTCAGGCCCAATTCGTTTCCGTATGGGCTTCGCCCAGTTTTTTTGTAAGGGCTAAGTCCCAATTTGTATCTATATGGGCTCGACCCCAGTTAGTGTTTGTTTCGGGGATTACACACTGTGTTCTCGTAACTCACTCTTCTGTTTAACTTTGCAGGTAATCCTTAACTTTGAGCATTTGGAGCCGAGGTGGACTCTGTGGTGGCCATACAGCGTTTCCTTAGTAAATTCCGTTTCATATTGCTTTAAATTTCCTTCTAGTTGGATTTATGCTTTGTAATAAGGCCTATGGTATTTTGTTTTGGTTTTAGCTTTTAATTTGGATTACTACGCATTATCGATGAATACTCAACTCGAAATTTTCTAAAACATTAATAACGTTTCTTTTTCCAGAAAGGTTAATAAACGATTACAAATTAAAAGTGATAAAAACTTTGGGTTTTCTTGAACGACGAAATAGTTTCCAAAATATCACATATCCGCAATTTACTCATATTCGATTCTCATGAAAAAGGTAGTTTTCAAAATTAAGTACACTTTTCTAGAATGGTCGCTGAATGAGTCGGGCTTTTACATCAAACCCCTAAACTTGAAGTTTCAAAAAGAATACAAAGTTTTACCGAACGCGCAGCTTTAAACAACCCTTCTATTGACATGCCAGATCCGGTCGTAGCGTCTAGGCCAGGTTTGGGGTGTTATATTTTGTGGTATCAGAGCCCGGTTGTAAAACTCGGCTGTGGATTGGGTTCGACAATGTTTTTCTAAAATTGGTTTAAAATATGATTTCAAAAAATATATGTCTTTTTGGAAGTATGGCACCCGAGTCTCCGGCACCAAATCTGTAAGTCTCCTGACTTTGTTTTATATTATGAAATGATTTTAGAAGGAATTATTGGAATTAGTGTTTTATGACTGCTAGCTATAAGAGTTAAGACTTTAGAGACTGAGACATTAGGGAATTCGATTTGCGAAAACAACTACTATACTCACTTTGCATAAAACATTGTTAATAAACATTGAAATGATATCCTAATTCATAAAATTTTTAATCAGATTAATTCGATCTAGGGAACATGAGCACAAGAGGACATGGACGTGGTATACGTGGCCGAGGTAGAGGCCGAGGTGCTGGGGTTGGATCTGAGGCATCGGGGCACATGCCTGAAATGGAAGCACCTGCATCACCGGTGACCGAGGCAGGGTCCCATGATCGAGCTGGAGGGGACGATGCTTTGTCCCAAGCTATGTTACGAGTTTTGGAACGGGTTGCTAGAGCAAGCACTGGATCGGTAGCTCAGAAATCTATTCCTGAGCGACTCCGGGCAAATGGGGCTGAGATATTTAGGGGTATTTCTGGTGTGGCCCCAATGTGGTTTCGGCATTAAAGGCAGAAAAAATGGTGCAAAAAGGGTGTAAGGCGTATCTAGCTTTCGTCAGTATATCGGATGCCAAGGAATTGACTGTAGGGGATGTCAGAACTGTGAAGGAGTTCTCGGATGTCTTTCCTGAAGAGCTTTCAGGATTGCCTCCGGACCGCGAGGTCGAATTTGGCAATGAGTTATTGCCAGGAACGACTCCAGTGTCCATCGCTCCTTACAGGATGGCACCGAAGGAGTTGGCAGAACTAAAAGCTTAGATTCAAGAGCTGTTGGACCGTGGATTTATCAGACCAAGTGTATCTCTGTGGGGAGCTCCGGTTTTGTTCGTGAAGAAAAAGGATGGGTCGATGCGTATGTGCATAGACTATCGCCAGTTGAACAAGTTGACTATTAAGAACAAGTACCCGCTACAAAGGATTGACGACTTGTTCGATCAGCTGCGAGGAGCTTCGGTTTTCTCGAAGATAGATTTAAGATCTGGGTACCATCAGCTAAAGGTCAAGGAGGCGGATATTCATAAGACTACGTTCCGAACTCGGTATGGGCATTACGAGTTTCTAGTAATGTCGTTCGGGTTAACAAATGCACCAGTTGCTTTTATGGATATGATGAACCGGGTCTTTTAACCCTATCTAGACCGGTTCGTGGTGGTGTTCATAGATGAAATCTTGGTATACTCAAGGACGGAGGAGGAGCATGATTCTCATCTTCGGATAGTTCTGCAGATTTTGAGAGAGAAGCAACTGTATGCCAAATTCAGCAAGTGTGAATTTTGGCTGAAGGAAGTGACCTTTTTGGGGCATGTTGTTTCTGCCGAGGGGATTAGAGTTGATCCTCGAAAGATCGGAAATTTTTGTTTTGGACCGAAACCGCTTGAAGTGCGTGTCGAAATTTGAAGTTTTCTGGGTTTGGCTGGGTATTACAGAAGGTTCGTTGAGGGGTTTTCGTTGATTGCTGCACCTTTAACCAAGTTATTGCGGAAAGGAATACCGTTTGTTCGGGCCGATAAGCAACAGGAAAGTTTTGAGAAGTTAAAGAAGATTCTGACTGAGGAGCCGATATTGATTCAGCCTGAGGCGGGGAAAGAGTTTGTTGTCTACTGTGATGCATCGCACACAGGTTTGGGTTGTGTGTTAATGCAAGAAGGGAAGGTGGTAGCATATGCATCTCGTCAACTAAGACCGCATGAGAGGAACTACCCCACTGATGACTTAGAGTTAGCTGCAGTGGTGTTCGCCCTTAAGATATGGAGACACTATCTGTATGGAGAAAAGTCGATTATCTACACCGACCATAAGAGTCTAAAATATATCCTTACCCAGAAAAGAGTGAATTTAAGACAACGGAGGTGGATTGAGTTCTTTGAAAGACTATGATCGCTTTCGATTGAGTATCACCGGGTAAAGCTAACGCGGTGGCGAATACGTTAAGTCGTAAGGTGATATCGGATTTGAGAGCAATGTTTGCTCATCTTAGTCTTTATGAAGATGGTAGTCGTTAGCGAGAACTTGAGATAAAGCCGACATGGGTAAGCGATTAAAGAGAAGCAATTGTTAGGCGAATCGTTAAGTTTTCAATTCCGAGCAAGTGGAAGGTGGTGAAACAGGGGATTTTGGTTTGAACAGCGAAGGGGTATTGTGTTTCCGTGGAAGAATTTGTATGCCGAAGGACTCTGAGTTAAGGCAGATGATTTTATGGGAAGCGCATAGTAGCCCATACGCTATGCATCCCGGTGGAAGCAAGATGTATCGGGACTTATGTGAATAGTATTGGTGGCACTGGTGCAAAAGCGAAGTTACCGACTTTGTGGGTAAGTGTTTGACATGCCAGCAAGTGAAGGCAGAACATCAGTTGCCTTCGGGGTTGCTGCAACCGGTGAAGATACCACTTTAGAAGTGGGAGAGGATAACGAATGACTTTGTTAGTGGGCTACCCTTAACGCCTACTAAGAAAGATTCAGTGTGGGTAATCGTTGACCGGTTGACTAAGTCCGCACACTTCATACCGGTTCGTACCAACTATTCGCTATAGAAGTTGGCCAAGCTATATGTGGCGAAAAATCGTGGGTGCATGGGGTACCCGTGTCTATCATATCGAGACGAGGACCCTAGGTTTACATCGCTGATTTCGGAAGGCATTGCATGAAGCTTTGGGTACAAGGCTAGATTTCAAAGACCTGATGTTTCACCCATGCATGATGGTCGGTCGAGAAAGGGTAATTCAGATTACGGAAGACATGTTAAAGGGTGCGTGATTGACTTGAGGATAGTTGGGAAGATTACGCCATTGGTGAATTCGCGATATAATAACATGCTATCATCAAAGATTCGGATGGCACCTACGAGGCGTTGTATGGTCGTAGGTGTCGTACCCCTACCTGTTGGACAGAGTTAGGTGAGCGACGGTTGTTGGGTCCGGAATTGATCTTAGAAACGGAGGAAAAGGTTAAGTTGATTCGAGACCGGTTAAAAGAAGCTTCTGATAGATAGAAATCGTATGCGTATCTGAAGTGTAGGGAGACAGAATTTTTGGTGGGGGATCGTGTCTTCTTGAAAGTCTCACCTTGGAAGAAGGTTTTAAGGTTCGGACGGAAGGGCAAGTTGAGCCCCAGATTCATCCGGCCTTATCGGGTGTTGAAACGTGTGGGACCAGTGGCTTATCAGCTTGAGTTACCCCCGGAGTTGAGTCAGATACATAATGTATTCCATTTTTCGATGCTAAGACGCTATCGTTCAGATCCATCTCACGTTGTGCCGGTGGAAGAAATTGAGCGGAGACCTGATCTGTCTTTCGAAGCAGAACCAGTGCAGATCTTGGATCGGGATATTAAGGTATTGAGGAGGAAATCGGTTCCACTGGTTAAAGTATTGTGGCGTAATATCCGAATTAAGATCCGATAATTTTCCCTGAAACTAGCCTTACATATCTTCTTACCATAAAAATTTCAGAATTTTTTATTTAGCCAATAAGTCTGAGTTTATTCTTTAAAGTCACCCTTGTTTCATTGTCGATGATTCGACTCTTCTTCACTAAAAATTAATTATCTCCTCATACGGGATTTGAATGATGTTCTCGTTTGTTTCTATTGAAAATAGACTCATTCAGGATTTTAAACATATAAATTTAAGCCCATAATTATATTTCTCCAATTTTTGATGATTTTCCAAATTCAGAACAGGGGAACCCGAAATAATTCTGACCTTGTCTCAAAAAATTTATTATATCTCGTGATTCACAATTCCATTGCTTACACCGTTTCTTCTATAAGAAACTAGACTCAATAATATTTAATTTATTATTTTATTCATCCTCTAACTCAATTTATAAAAGTTTTAGTGATTTTTCAAAGTTAGACTACTGCTGCTGTCCAAAATTGTTTTAGTGCAAAATGTTGATTTTCATTTTGCCCCAAATTTCACAGTTCATACAATTCAGTCCTTGCTCAATTAACCCCTCAATTGGGCTAATTTTTCTCAATTAATACTTTATTCTATCATTTTAAACTACTTCATAACTCTTGAAAATCAGAACTTTAGCATTAGACCTTAATTCCAAACTCTTTCATAATTAGGTCCTAAAACCAATTTCCATCAATTTTACTTGAGAAAATCATCATATATCAAATTTAAAGCTTCAATTCTATATTTATTCATCATATTCTTCCAGCACTCATCCATAGAAACTTTAAAAATTAGCCATAGAATCAAAAACTAATGACATAGTAAGTTGGACCCAATTGTAAAAGTCCAAAAACATAGAAATTTCAAGGAGAAAGCAAGAATTAAACTTACATGAAGCTAGAGTATGAAAACCAGCTTGAACCCTTTTCCATGGCTGTTTTTCAGCTGATGAAAATGAAGAGAAATGAAAAGAATTCTAGATATTCCAATTTGGTCTAATTTTTATTTAACTAATTTTGGCAATTTTCCAATTTTGCCCTTATTCCACCCATTTCCTGATTTTTCTCAGCTATTGCCGCCCAAAATATCTCCTTTAGGCTTATTTTCACTTTAGATCCTTCCTTATTTGACAATTGAGCTATTTAATCCTTCTAGCAACTTTTACACCTTTTTTCAATTTAGTCCTTTTTATTTAATTAACCACCCGAACGGCAAAATTTTCTAACAAAATTTTAATACTACCTTTTTGACACTCCGTAAATATTCATAAAAATATTTATGGCTCGGTTTATAACATCGAGATCTCGATACCTCTTTTTCTCAATTTCTTGACCAAATAAATCTTTATAAAACACAATTTACTATTTTAAAAATCTTTTAAAAGCTACATTTGGCTCGTAAATATTAAATAATATAATCTACGAAATTATTTGTCGGATTTGGTGGTCTCGAACTACTATTTCCGACATCGCTGAAATTTGGGCTGTTACAAACCTTGTGTCGTGATGACTTCTTTAGTCGTACCTCCGAAATAATGTTTTATCCTTTGACCATTAGCTAGAAAAGGTTGTCCTATAATAACCCGTTTTGAGTGAAATTAGAACAGTAGTTTTGGGACCACAAATTTGATAAGTAAATTATTATTTTATTATTATTTTAATGTCTATGGCTTGTTAGTAAGGTCGTATTAAAGTTGCATTAAGAAATTTTGACGTTTGCATGCTTAATTACGTAAAAAGGACTAAATTGTAAAAGGTGCAAAAGTAGAGTTCTATTAGTTAAAGGTATCAATTAGCAATGAAACTCTAAAGTGAGTGGACTTATTTGGCAATTAGACCATTCAAAATGTTAGTGGATATTTATGGACATGGTTTTATTGAAATATTTAAAGTTTTTAAAGGTTAAAATGTTAATTAGGTAAATTAATGTTAAAACAAAAAGAAAAGAAAATGGTGTCATCTTCTTCATTTGTTAAACCAACCAAAATTTCACCATTTAAGCTAGCTAGGGTATTCAGCCACTTCTTCTTGCTTGCATTGTATGTTTTCCAATCCCATTTTTAATGATTTTTATGTTTTCGGGATCGTTGCAGCTTAACCTAACTAGCCGGGGATTAATTTGCAAAACTGTTAAAGATTTTGGATTGTGCCATGAATGTTTATGTATGATACTTGATGTTTAATGGAAGATTATGAGTACATGTTGTTAAATAAACAAGTTTTGTAAAGTGAATTTTGATGAAAATGGTATTTAGGGACTTATTTTTAAAAATGGTAAAATTTCATGGTAAATTTGTGAAATGATTATTTGTATGGATTGATTTAGGTCCCTAGAGAATTTGGCTAGCATGAGAAGAGGATTAAAATGTTTAAATTTCAATTTATGAGTTTAAGGACTAAATTGTGAAAAGTTAAAATATTAGGGGTAAAATAGTAATTTTGTAAAAAAATATGAAATATGGACTAAATTGAATGCTAGAGATGTTAAATTAATTATAAATTTATATTTAGATCAAGATGGACCAGGTACGAATTTAGATCTGGGAAAAGCTAAAGCATCGAATTAGTCGATCTCATTTTTACGCCCTTGTCATCGTAGTAACTTCGTATGTACGAATTATTGTATTCATGTTATTCAACTATGTGTTATTATGAATATATAATGTTACTAAACAACGTACATCCAAGACAATGCTATGACGGTTATCGAGCCCGGTTGAACCTTAGGAATTCGTAGGATACAAATGACTTGTCATTAGGGATTTCATGTTTCAGGTGTTGGTCTTGAATGTCCTACCGATGGCTGAGGTCCTGCATTTGTTACGGATACTCCACAGCTCGTGTGAGCAGCATTGTGTAGCTTACATTCTAAGCCACAACTCGTGTAAGTAGGCCCATTTCATAACTTGTGTGAGCAATGATGTAAAGGAAAGGTTACGATTATATGTTTAAGCACACTTCATGTGAGCTTTCCCGAGTATCTGATGATATTCTTAGTGGTTTAACAGGCATGAAAAGGAAAGGAACGGTAAGTGTTCAAATGAACTATATCATGTAATTATGAAAAGGATTGAAATGGTAAACTTCAATGGAAGTATGCTTATGTTAATGAAAATGATGAATTCAAATGAACAATGTTCATGTATAATGGCTTACCTTATGTTAAATTCATGTGAATTATGTTTGAATGCACTAACATTTGTTGTTGATGGTGCATAGGCTTGTGCCAAGCTTGTGGTTGGATTATATTATGCTTAATCTTAATGTTGTGAATTGAAATGGTAAGTTATGTTCATGTTTTACGAACTTACTAAGCATTATGTGCTTACGTAGTTTTCTTTCCTATGTTTTATAGATTATCGGAAGCTCAATCGGTTTGGAAACTCGTTGGAGATCTATCACACTATCCAACATAAATATCGGTAGTTTTTGGATGTTTTGGTCAAGGTTATAATGGTATGTATAGGTGGTGTAACATCCTTAAATTAGGGGTCTGACATTTTTGTGTTGTTGCATGCGTTTAGCTCGCTTAGCTTGTTATTTAGGTGTGTTTGGGGGTCCTGGAGAGGCTCGGGTTCGAGCTAGAGTTTTGGTAAAATTTTGCTTTTTGGGCATAAGGGGAGAGAGCTAGTGGAAGCAGGCCTTAAGAAAAATTATTTGTGTTTGATGACACAAAAGGAGCTCTTGGTGGAGTGGTATTGGCGTCACAAGGGAGCATGGAAGGTGAGAGTGGGGTTCGAATCCTACAACCTGCATTTTTGGAGTATTTATTTTGTGCCAGGAGGGAGAAGAGGTGGTTTTCGGCTGGGACTGTAACACCCCAAACCCGGCCCAAACGCTACGACCAGATCTGGTATGCTACGGGGTTTATTGTTAAAGACTTTGCTTTGATGGTTCTTGGAAATCTGAGTTTCTTTATTTAGGCATTTGTTAAAAATAAGATATTTGATGAAAACCTTTGCTTTTCCGTTGAACATGTTTGGAAAACCCATTTTATTACTTTTTATGACTTAAGTCCTTGAACATAAATTTTTAAACTGTAAACATTAACAAATATAAAGCGATAACCTAAGCCATGGGGCCTTATTACATGAATAGTTCCAAAATTAAAACTTAAAGAAAACCGAAAATAATTCATGAAAATAAATAAAATAAAACTTGATGGCCCCTCGAGTCCGCCTCGACTCCGCCCACGATCTCTTGCTCATCCGAAAAGTTAGGGAAAATAAAGGGTGAGTCACCAAGACTCGATGTGCAAATCCGAAAACACATAAAAGGCTTTAGGCCCACAAACACATTATGGGCCTTGGCCCATACACAATGGCAACAAAACATATGTATGCTACATGGCCCATCCCAGCCTAGAAATCCATCCTCTACACACCAGCCCGTACCAACCATCACACCTTGGGGATTTCTACAATCAACCCACCAACCGCTACACACCACATCGACAGACATGCTGCCTATTCCTAATAATCAGGAATGAATTTAACGTGGCTTAGCCACCGATCACTATTGTGACCTAACATTTCAATTCGTGGTTTAACCACCGATCACCAAGTGACCTATTATCATGCTCTTCCCCCTTAGTCATATTAATCCCATCCCATGCATACATTCATGCAAAATCAAACAATATACCACTTAAGGATTTACAATCTAGCACATTCATCGATACACATAGAGAAGTTTCTATGATCACGTACCTGGCACCCATTGCCTACCCTTTTTGGGTAACACGACTGTTCATACAGCCTATTTTTCCAGCTTTTAGCCCGTAACATATGTATATATACAGGTTAAGTAGTGTGATAGAGATCTACACACCTGATTACAGTTAAAACGACACTTTCTATGTCGATGCTATCCGTAGCCGACACAACCGCTATTTGCCTAAGGTGTTGTTGGAAGCCAGGTCCACGGCCGGTGGCCAATCTCGAACAGCAGACACGTAGCGTTTCTTGAACTTTGAAATTTGGGACTATAGATCCCACTCCTTCCTTTGATTTGTTGACATTCGAGTCCACGAGTGATCTTGGTCAGAATGTACTACGATGATTGCTTAACGAACCATTAGGTTAAGACACGAATAACGAAAAGAAACCGATTGATCAACTTAAGGAGAACCAAAACCTTACCTTGAAATCCCGAAAATAATATGATTCGTATGCTACCGATTTCTGGCTTAGAAACCTAGATGATTAGATCTCCTTCAAATCCCGGAATGCCGCCAAAGAGAAAGAACACAAGATCAGAGAAAACGTCAAACTAAGGATGGCCCTAACTACCAACTAGCCATTCGGCTTTGGCTTCAAAAGCCGAAAAAGATTGCAAAAATACTAGCACAAGTCGATACTCACCTCTACAAAAGATTTCGGCTACTTCTAAATGATTCCGGCTTTATGGAGAAATCGGCACAAGAGGAAAAGAATGGAAAAGAGTGTGAAGTGAGAGGTTTAAACACGAAGGAATCAAAAGGAAAGATTGCAGAGAGAGAATGGTGAGGGTTTCGGCATAGAGAATCGTGAGAAAAGCTTTAAAAGAATGGGGTTCAAAATGCAGGAATTGAAGAGATAGCCCCCTATTTATAGAAAATTTGGCACTTACCTATCAAAACCGAAAGTGCCCTTCACGATAACTAACAACTAATCAAATAGTAGGGAAATTTGGCACCCTTATGGCATGTGGAAACCGATTTCCTCCCCTCCAAGAGAGGGAAATTCGGCCATCATCGCACTCAAGCAGATAGCTCCTATCTTTTCTCCTCTATCTTAATCCATTCACTCCTCAGGAAGAGACCTAGATAACACCACTTCCCCCTATTTTATCAGCACCTTATCCCCATTATCCAAGTCACTAAATCCCTCCAAATTTTAAGCCTCATTGCCGTCCCTCTTGCTCCCCTTTTAAGTGCCGAAAATGGCCCAAAGACATGGGCTCCTTACGGCCAAAACTTGGGCCTCTTCAATTGTTAATGGCGCCACCTTATAACTCCTTTGCAGCGCCACTTGTTACTGAGCCACAAGCCCACTTTGTAGTTTAAACCACAGATACTATCTTTTAAACCCTTTAGTGTCCCATCAGAAAATTTAATCAAGGCCTTGACCCCATCCTGAGCCCAATTTGGACCCCTAACACTTAAATTAACACATTAAACATATCCCCACACTAAACGCATAGACCCATTAATTCAGGATGTTACAGTTCTACCCCCTTAAAGAAATTTCGACCTCGAAATTACCTGGTCAAAATAGATGTGGGTACTGCTGCCGCATCGCTTCCTCTGGTTCCCAAGTAGCCTCTTCAGAACTGTGATTCCGCCATAGAACCTTGACCAACGAAACCGTCTTCCGCCTCCAACCAATACTCGGTGTACTCGGGGCTATTCGAGAAATTCCCTAAAACATACGCCCCATTAGCTCTAAGTCACTCCGACACGATTCCAGGGCTCTCGTGCCCACGCCGCGCCCAAACAACCCTCTCTAAAACCCTTAACATCGCACGGGACGCGTCATATTCGGCCGTCTCGGTCCTAAAATTCCACCCTCACTGGTGGTGATGCGGCATCTCATTTCCGGATCCATAACCGGATCCTCTTTGGTTCGGACACAACCATCCTACCCCCTACTACCCACGCGCAGACGCCCACGACCCCTTGTACTCATTCTACCGATTCGCGTTTATCTGATTAGAAATTTTATGAATTGTTAATTTCTTCCACTGATTAACCACGAACAATCTTATGGACAATAGTTTTAAGAGTAGTTCTTTCGATTTCGAAATTATATCTACAGGTTTCAGTCTCAAGTGTATATCTCCTAGTTCCACACACATTCAACAATCATACATCAACATACAAGTAACATCTATGAACCCACATTCATCACATAAGGGTATTTTCATCATTTTGCTACCCAGGGGGTATTTTCGTAGTTCTACCCTACAGGGGTATTTTGGTAATTTGGCAAAATAAGGGTATCTTGGAAATTTTGCAAAACAGGGGTATTTTGGTACTTTTACAAAATAGGGGGTATTTCGGTAATTTTACAAACCTAGGGGATATTTTTAGTAATTTGCGAAATAGGGTGGCTGGTCCCTTCCGGGTTTTAATTATAAATTTTGGCACATCAACAAGTCCTCGTGGCTAAAGTGAAGCAATCACTACGCACTGTAGGATTCCGGTGAAGAGGAGGTGAGTCACTAGGATTGCTTAAATACCAAGCTCTCCTGAATCCAATCCTAGACATGCGCATGCTGTTGCCACACCTTAACCTAGCGATCGGTTTACGGACATGTTTAGTTAGATTAAGTTTTATGAATTTAAAGAATTGTTTGAACTAGGCCTAAAGTCCATAAATTCCTATCATACTAGTCTACGTCCATAAAGCCCATCAACCCAGCATGCATATCACATCAAGAGTTAGAATACTTACCTGCGTGGATCGGGTGCCGGTAGACTCGAAGGCCATATCTCAACCAAAGCATTTTCACCAACTTTATACCCTACTACTGGACCCATTTCACAGCCCGAGTTTTGTAACTGGCTCTGATACCAAAATTGTAACACCCCAAACCTAGCCCAAACGCTACGACCAGATCTGGTATGCTACTGTAACATCCCGAAATTGGGCCTAGGAGAATTGGGCCCAATGGGCCTTGGGCGTAGTAGCGTTTAAATTTTTTGAGAAAAAGAGAACGGCTTGTTGGACCTATTAGGTGAGTGATTTTGGAAGGTTAGGGGCTTCTATGAAGTCCAGGATTAAACTTGAGCTTTAGGAAAATTTTGGTTTTAGGTGAAAAAACCACAGGAGTTGGTAGGTAGGCTTTAAGAATAAAAATGTGGAGAAAAATGACATAAGTGGAGTGTGTGGTGTAGTGGCAAAGTGACGCCACATAAGAGAGAAAGGGGGTGACATACAAGGAAGGAAGGAGGTCCAAGGTTCAAGTCTTGGCTCTTGCTTTTTGTTTTCTTTTAAATGGACTTTAGAATTTGGCTATAGATTTATATTTAGTTGCGCATGGTTTAAGACACAAGAGGAGCTTGTGGCTTGGTGTCAAGTGGCGTGTTGAACTATTGAAGGAGCACAGGTTGAATCTCATGAAAAGCAAGGAGTATTTATTTTGCGAATTGGACTGGCAAGAGTTTGAGTTGGATTTAAACTCTCTCGACGAAAGGATCCCACATCGGAAAGATACAAAGAAGGAAGGTGAGAAGCTAGCTATATATAGAGCATTCTATGATAGGAGAAAGGATACCTTGGAGGGCGTTTGGGCACAGGAGTGGTCGGGCCTTGCAGATTAGCACCGATTCCTATCGGTGTGTAACTCTCTACTCTAGTTGTAGAGCGGCAAATTTGAAGTGCCGGTCCACGGCAATAGTAGCCACTACACGTGCGTCGCGTAACGCACGTGTAGAACTTCGACGCGATAATTGAGGCCATCAGTAGTATTCTTGTGGGTTGAGGCTGCTTGGGCCACGATGGGCCGAAGTGGGCCCAATGGGCCTGTGGGCCCAATTGAATAAAATGTATGATGGTGTAGTATATAGTGAACTAGACTAGGTGAATCTCATATACGTGGCTAGATTTGTGTCAGGTGGGCCACACGAGCGTGTGGGCCTGAATAGGCCGTAATCAGGTTTTAGGCCCAATAGTCCGGTACGACCGGAAATGGTAGTTGAGTCGCTCGAGGCGACATTAGGCCTTTGGAAAAGCCATTGCAGGTGCAAAATTACTAAAATACCCTCGATTTGCAAAATTACTAAAATACCCCCGATTTACACAATTACCAAAATACCTCAATTTTTGAAATTACCAAAATACCCCCAGTTTGCGAAATTACCAAAATACCCTCGATTTGTAAAATTACCAAAATACCTCCGGTTTGCAAAATTACCAAAATACCCCCGATTTGCAAAATTACCAAAATACCCTTGGTTTGCATAATTACCAAAATACCCCCGATTTGTGAAATTATTGAAATACCCCCAAGGGGTGAAATTACCGTTTTACCCCTAAACGACAAAATGATCGTTGTACCCTCGTGGTAGTACTAGCGTTGTATGTGTTAATTGTATAATTGATTATGTTTGAGATGCGTTGCTTACATGGATTGGTTACGAGTAGAATTACCGAACTACCCCTGTAGGGTAGAATTATTAAAATACCCTTATAGGGTAAAATGACCGATTTGCCCTTGTAGGTAAATGATCGACTTGTGCAATGAGTGGACTAATTTGCATTTTTGTGGTTGTATGGTGATATGCTTTTATTACATGTTTAAATAATTGTTAATGAGCATGGCCATTTTGCATACACGTGTAATGATTGAGCATGACATACACGACATATTGCATGGGGTTGGGATTATTAATACGGAGGAAGTGCTAATAGGATCGCATGGTCGCTGACGATCGTGGATCCACCAAAGGCTTTATAGCCACCGCAGTTTTTTAGCCACCGACCATCCATGCTGCACCGATAATGTTACTGAAGGCTGTGTGCCATTAATATGGCTTCGTTCCGTAATTATGGGCTTTGTGCCAATACCAAAGGCTTTGTGCCGATATTATGGCTTTGTGCCAATCGTATTTACCGTGGCTATGTGCCTAACTTATATATCGATGACTACGTGTGTCGATCATATTTACCCAAGGTGTATGCCGATTATATTACCGTCGCCGATGGCTATGTGCCAAATATAATCTGATACCATCGATGGCTTTGTGCCAATTGTAATACCGCCATTGAAGGCTTTTTAGCCACCGAGAGCAGCTATCTTTGAATCGATAAGTTAGTGCCGCATGGCTGGTGCTACATAAGGAGTGTAGGGATGGGTGGGTCGATTAAATCCCCACAAGAGTGTAGGGTTGGACCAGGAGACGGAGTGCGAGGGGTTGGTATGGGCATTAACGCATTGCATATCCGGATTATATTATCGAGATGGGCTTAGGCCCCGATTTATATGTATGACATGTGACATTTGATATGGGTTAAGGCCCAACCGAGGCTATTTTGGGCTAATGCCCAATTGCCACTGTTACTTTAATGGGCTTGGGCCCGAATTGTTTTGATGCATGTTCTTACATATTTTGTTCATAAAGGGAATTACACACTGAGTTTTCGTAAACTCACCCCCTCTTTTAATTTTTCTCGGGTAACCTCGTAGGTGGTTGGACGTCTTTGGAGGACTCGGAGGTGGCCACACTACGAGCGATTTTGGACTTTAGTATTTTGCTTATTTTTAACTTGGGTTAATATTTTGTAATAAGGCCGATTTAACTTTAAATTTGGTATTTTATTTGGTTTAGCTTTTAATATGATACTGCCTATTATTCTTAAATGTTTAATACGGGATTTTCCTAAACCCTTAATAACCGTTTTCCAAAATGTTAACAAAAGGATAACAAGCGAATACATAATTAAACTCGAAATTTTTAACAAACGCGCAATTTTTAAACAACCCTTTTATGTGACATGCCGGATCTGGTCGTAACGTTTTGACCGGGTTTGGGGTGTTACAGCTACGGGGTTTATTGTTAAAGACTTTGCTTTGATGGTTTTTGGAAATCTCAGTTTCTTTATTTAGGCATTTGTTAAAAATAAGATATTTTATGAAAACCTTTTCTTTTCTGTTGAACATGTTTGGAAAACCCATTTTATTACTTTTTATGACTTAAGTCCTTGAACATAAATTTTTAAACTGTAAACATTAACAAATATAAAGCGATAACCTAAGCCATGGGGCCTTATTACATGAATAGTTCCAAAATTAAAACTTAAAGAAAATCGAAAATAATTCATGAAAATAAATAAAATAAAACTTGATGGCCCCTCGAGTCCGCCTCGGCTCCCCTGTCCACGATCTACTGCTCATCTGAAAAGTCAGGGAAAATAAAAGGGTGAGTCACCAAGACTCAGTGTGCAAATCCCGAAAACACATAAAAGGCTTTAGGCCCACAAACACATTATGGGCCTTGGCCCATACACAATGGCAACAAAACATATGTATGCTACATGGCCCATCCCAGCCTAGAAATCCATCCTCTACACACCAGCCCGTACCAACCATCACACCTTGGGGATTTCTACAATCAACCCACCAACCGCTACACACCACATCGACAGACATGCTTCCTAATCCTAATAATCAGGAATGAATTTAATGTGGCTTAGCCACCGATCACTATTGTGACCTAACATTTCAATTCGTGGTTTAACCACCGATCACCAAGTGACCTATTATCATGCTCTTCCCCCTTAGTCATATTAATCCATCCCATGCATACATTCATGCAAAATCAAACAATATACCACTTAAGGATTTACAATCTAGCACATTCATCGATACACATAGAGAAGTTTCTATGATCACGTACCTGGCATCCATTGCCTACACTTTTTGGGTAACACGACTGTTCATACAGCCTATTTTTCCGGCTTTTAGCCCATAACATATGTATATATACAGGTTAAGTAGTGTGATAGAGATCTACACACCTAATTATGGTTAAAACGACACTTTTTATGTCGACGCTATCCGTAGCCGACACAACTGCTATTTGCCTAAGGTATTGTTCAGAAACCGGTCCACAGCCCGGTGGCCAATCTCGAACAGCAGAAGCCGCGCGTTTCTTGAACTTTGGGGCTGGGACTACAGATCCCACTCCTTCCTTTAATTTGCTGACATTCGAGTCCATGAGTGATCTTGGTTAGAAGGTACTACGATGATTGCTTAACGAACCATTAGGTTAAGACACGAATAACAAAAAGAAACCGATTGATCAACTTAAGGAGAACCAAAACCTTACCTTAAAATCCCAAAAATAATATGATTCGTATGCTACCAATTTCTGGCTTAGAAACCTAGACGATTAGATCTCCTTCAAATCCCGGAATGCCGCCAAAGAGAAAGAACACAAGATCAGAGAAAACGTCAAACTAAGGATGGCCCTAACTACCAACTAGCCATTTGGCTTTGGCTTCAAAAGCCAAAAAATATTGCAAAAATACTAGCACAAGTCAATACTCACCTCTACAGAAGATTTCGGCTACTTCTAAATGATTCTGGCTTTATGGAGAAATCGGCACAAGAGGAAAAGAATGGAAAAGAGTGTGAAGTGAGAGGTTTCGGCTTCTGAAGGAATCAAAAGGAAATATTGCAGAGAATGGCTAAGGGTTTCGGCATAGAGAATGAGAGAAAAGCTTTAAAAGAATGGGGTTCAAAATGCCGGAATTGAAGAGATAGCCCCCCTATTTATAGAAAATTTCGGCACTTACCTATAAAAAACCGAAAGTGCCCTTCATGATAACTAACAACTAATCAAATAGTAGGGGAAATTTCGGCACCCTTATGGCATGTGGAAACCGATTTCCTCCCCCCTCCAAGAGATGGAAATTCGGCCATCACTGCACTCAGCAGATAACTCTTATCTTTTCTCCTCTATCTTAATCCATTCACTCCTCCAGAAGAGACCTACATAACACCACTTCCCCCTATTTTATCAGCACCTTATCCCCATTATCCAAGTCACTAAATCCCTCCAAATTTTAACCCTCATTGCCGTCCCTCTTGCTCCCCTTTTAAGTGCCAAAAATGGCCCAATGACATGGGCTCCTTACGGCCAAAACTTGGGCCTCTTCAACTGCTAATGGCGCCACCTTATAACTCCTTTCCACCGCCACTTGTTACTGAGCCACAAGCCCACTTTGTAGTTTAAACCACAGATACTATCTTTTAAACCCTTTAGTGTCCCATCAGAAAATTTAATCAAGGCCTCGACCCCATCCTAAGCCAAATTTGGACCCCTAACACTTAAATTAACACATTAAACATATCCCCACACTAAACACATAGACTCATTAATTCAGGATGTTACAGGGACTCTATCAATGAAGGTTTGGACTTGGTCAAATATTCGAATGAGAGGAGGGGAGAGCATGGTGGAGTGATTTGGGGAGAGAATCAAGGGATGTGATGGAGTGATGAAGTTGGCCGAATGTGGGAGACTTGTGAAGGGGAAAATTCGGTCAAAGAGTAAGGATGTATAGGGAATCTTTGAGTAGCATTTTTCGGTAGTGGTAGATTAGTGTGCCGTTTGTTTCAAGAGTGGCTAGGTGAGTTTTGTTTTTCTTTGCAATTTCGGTATTAACACTTGGGAAAGCATTGCCTCTACTCTCTTTGCCGAAACCTTTTTCCTTCTGTGGTGTTTTCTTCTATTCATCTCTTCCTCCAATTCTTCAAAAGCCGAATCTCCTTTCTTCTACTTTTTCTTCTTCTCCATTTGCATTTTCTTCCACACCTTAGCCGAACTCTTTCTCTTCCTTATTAATTGTCTATTCTCCCTTCACCAACGGAACCCTCTCTTCTCCATCTTTTAAATTTGTTCCCTTATTTTTGCCAATAGCCGAATTTCAACTCTTCTTCTTCTAGCTTCAATCGATCGTTTCTCTTCTCTCGGTGCCTTGTTAAAACTGAAAACCTTAACTTCATTCCTTTTTGGCCTAGATCGATTATAGAAGGGATTGATCTTATCTTTTCCTCTTCGTTCAGCATTCAATCGGGAAGCATTTGGGACTCATCCGGAATTACAAGCCAAATCCATTGGTGTTCGATTCTCCATTGATCAAGGTAAGGAGTTTCTCTCTAATTTCTGCTCGTCTTTTCTCTTTTCATTTTCTCGGCCATAACCAAACCTCCTTGTTAGACAACCATCGTTCTCTCTGAAAGTACTGTACTGATCAAGACTCTCTTCATGGATGCAAGTGCTAGTCGTTCTAAGGAGGTATCGACAAAAGAGCCTGAGGGGAGTGGACTCGTAGTCTCTACTCCTAAGTTCAAACGATGTAGGATGTCAGCAGTTCGGGATTTTCTGCCGGGTTGTGGTAGGGAGCTGACATCTGCTTGGAATAGGCAAATTGCTATGGTTTGTGCTAGTGAGGGCGACGACGAGCAGGAGTGTATAGTTCTTCGCGTAATCAGGTGTGTAATTTCACACCTCTATTTTGTTTTGTCTGTTTTATACTATGTGTCAGCTAAAAGCCGAAATACCCTTAAAGGGAATGTAGTTGTGGTACCCTAGTGGGTAAGGCGGTGACATACTGTAAGTAGAATTTATGACTATTCCATTTGGACAAATTAGCATGATAAATGCGTGTGTTACGATTATCGATGTACATTAATGTATGTATGCATTCACCACATTATGATGATATGACATGATGCATGGGAAAGGAATAATGATTGATCAGGGAAGTGTATTTCGGTGACTCTGTCACATTATTTCGGTGGCTTTGCCACATATTTCGGTGACTCTGTCACATTATTTCAGTGGCACTGCCACAATTTCAGCGATGAGCAGCGTGACTGCCATCGAGGTGTTGTGTAGCGGATGAGGGTTGATTGTAGAAATCCCCACTGGTGTGTTTGGCTAGAACGGGTGGTGTGTAGCGGATGGATTACTTGGTTGGGCTGGGTTGCATTGCATGCATTTATCTATTTTACCATGTTAAAAGGGCTCAGGCCCAATTCGTTTCCGTATGGGCTTCGCCCAGTTTGATTTCGTAAGGGCTAAGGCCCAATTTGTATCTGTATGGGCTCGACCCCAGTTAGTGTTTGTTTCGGGGATTACACACTGAGTTCTCGTAACTCACTCTTCTGTTTAACTTTGCAGGTAATCCTTAGCTTTGAGGATTTGGAGCCGAGGTGGACTATGTGGTGGCCATACAGAGTTTCCTTAGTAAATTTCGTTTCATATTGCTTTAAATTTCCTTCTAGTTGGATTTATGCTTTGTAATAAGGCCTATGGTATTTTGTTTTGGTTTTAGCTTTTAATTTGGATTACTACGCATTATCGATGAATACTCAACTCGAAATTTTCTAAAACATTAATAACATTTCTTTTTCCAAAAAGGTTAATAAACGATTACAAACTAAAAGTGATAAAAACTCAGGTTTTCTTGAGCAATAAAACAGCTTTCCAAAATATCACATATCCGCAATTTACTCAGATTTGATTCTCATGAAAAGGTAGTTTTCAAAATTAAGTACACTTTTCTAGAATGGTCATTTGAATGAGTCGGGCTTTACATCAAACCCCTAAACTTGAAGTTTCAAAAAGAATCACAGTTTTACCGAACGCGTGCGACTTTAAACAACCCTTCTATGTGACATGCCAGATCCGGTCGTAGCGTCTAGGCTGGGTTTGGGGTGTTACAGGTGGACTTGTTATGATAATTAGTTGAAAGTCAGTTGATAAGTTTGGCATGTATAAGTTGTTTTGGTTGGTTACTTTTGGTACTTTTGGTGCCTTATCAGTATGTGTTAATGTGGAAATAATTTGATGCATATTTCAATGGCCAAAATGGTATGTGATGAGTTAAATTCAATATGGTCAATATATGGTAAGTTTTGGAAATGGTATTGAACTAAATGTGTATGATTGAAATGCGGTAAAGTGCATATGTTTAGGTAAGTTTGTATGTTTGCATTTGAGGTGCCTTATACGACATATTGGTTGATTGAATTTGGACTATTGAATTGGTCATTTCATGTAGGTTTTGGTCATGTTTTGATGCCTTGATTGTGTGTAAAAAATGCTTTTAGGTGGTTGCTTGAAATTCTGTTTGTTTGTACTGTAAACTCTAGTAATACTATGTAACCCTGTTCTGACGACGGATACGGTTTAGGGGTGTTACATTTATTGGTATCAGAGCTGCAATTTAGCCGGTTATCGGACTGAACGTAGCATATGTGAAGTCTAGAAATACATGCCATTATATAACCTGTGATAGTGTGATATCTCCCGACTCTTATGAGATTTGTTTTACTTATAGACAGAGATGTTTTCCAACCGAGCTAATTTTGATAATGCTAAAAGCGATACTCAAGTATCTGATTAGAAAGTTGCTTATGATGAGTAGAGACTCATAAAGGTATGAATAAATTATTTATAATGTATGTTGATGGTAAATGTTATGTTATATGTGTGTATATACGAGAGTCAAATTTAGAGGCTTTACGACTTTCACCCCCTCACCAGTACAGCATTATACAATGAAATTCACAAGATTTAGATTGAATAAGCTCACAAGTGTGAAACCGAAGAGTTCAGTGGCTGAATAAATAATAATGCAGTCAGAGCTGAGAATGAGTTAGCAAGTAAAGACAATTTTAGAAGAGATATCAGATTTTCTGAATATCATTTGGATTACACAATGTTGCTGTTAAAGAAGAAGTTAATATCGACTAATCGACTTATTCAGGTATGATATCTAAAGAACAGGTTAATCGAAATTTATTTTGAATTGATTTCTTTAGTGAATGGGATAATGTGGGATTATTGATGTGACAACCCATTTTTAGTGAAATCAGAACAGTGGTTCGGGACCACAAATCTGAGCCGAAAAGAAAATTTATTTTAATATTATTGCATGGTTTTCATTATGATAGGAATGTCATATGAAAGTTCTGATAAGAAAATTTTACCGATTATGTACTTAATTACAGAAAGGACCAAATATTGCATAAAATGCAAAAGTTTGATTCTAGTAGCTAGAAGGATCAAATAGCTATGGAATTCAAAACTTGAGGTCCTTATATGGTAATTAGACCATTAATTAAAAGTTAGTAGAGATTTTTGATGATTCATCCATGGAAATTTAGAAAAGGGCAAGGACTAAATTGGAAATCAAAATAATTAAAAGATGATAAATTAATAAATAAGAAATATCATCATATTATTATCATCTTCATCCCCAAAATACATAGAAACCCTGGGAGAGAGAGAAGAAACTAATCAAGCTTAATTGGGTAAGTATTTTTGTCTCGTTTTTAGTAATTTTTATATTTTTGAAATCGGGATAGTCTAATCTATCTATTTTGGGGATTAATTTGAAAAGTTAACAAAGTATAGAAATTTTGCCATGGATGAAAATGCTGGAAATTTGAAATTTATGGTAGAAAATGAAAGGTTGTTGATATATAAACAACTTTTACAAAGTGAATTTTGATGAAATTGTAATTTAGGGACTAAATTGTAAAGTTGTGAAAATTGAAGAAAAAATTCTGAATTTTATAGAATACATGTGTTGTAAATTTTATACTAAAATTTCGATTAGGCTTGGAATAAGGAGTAAATTGCATGAATTTCATTTTTCGAGCCTAGGGACGAAATTGGAATTTATGAAAAGTTTAGGGGCAAAATGGTAATTTTGCCTAGGATGTAAATTGAATTTAATTGAATATGAAATGTGAGAAATTGATGATTAAATTCATTTATATAGATCCGGACAACTCAAATTCAAAGTTAGATCGAGGAAAAGAAAAAGTTTCGGATTAGTAGAATTTCTTATATGGACGACTGTTAAGGTAAGTTCGTGTAACTTACTTATACATGTTATTATGTTTGAATTAAATGTTGTATTTGAATTGATTATGATGTGTGCTTGTATGAATTATAAGAATGTTATAAATGCATAAAATAAACACTTGCCTGAAATAAGTTCCGAAAATGTTACATTCCGTTTGAATATTGAATTTCGATGGATAAATGAAATTTTCCCACATTGAAAGTGATCCTGCATATGTTGCGGATAGGATTTAGCTCGGACGAGTAATCCTGATATAGCCCTCTCGAGTATCCTGTTATATAGTTCTTGCGAGTATCCTGATCGGTAGTGATTTAGCATGTGTTGCACACTACCGTAGCTCTTTGTGAGCGTCCTGATATGTGATCGGTTGTGATTCTGCATATAATGCAGACACAAACGCATCTCTTTATGAGCGTCCTGTTAAGCTCGCTTGAACTTCCTGTTACCTTATCCGGTGCTCCCTGATATCAATTCTTTGGAATTATCTGTTAAGCTCTATGAGCTCCCTGAGTAAAACTCTTATGAGTTCTTGATTAGCCGGATAAGTGTCCTGTTACATGATTACATGGCTCTTCTGAGCATCCTGATATGTGGCTCGAGAGTGTGCTCTTTGAATATGTGCCCTGATGGGTACCCCTGATTATGAATTGATGGTTTACAGAATTGTACACTTTGAGTGTACTATTTGAGTATCCATCTATATTTCAATAATTCAACGGATAAAACTCTTGACATGAGAAAATGATGAGATAAATAGAATTATGCCATGAATGCTTCTGAACTATTTGATGAAGGATTATATGATGAGCTCATCTATGTTTATTTGATGTATAAATGTATTATATGACTAACTTTCTTGATTGAGTATATGTGTGTTTAGGTAAACTTGCCAAAATGATGAAAGCATGTTAATTGTATGCTTAATATTATTAAATGTAATTGGTAAGTTTTAATTCCTGTTATACGAACTTACTAAGCATATAATGCTTACTAGGTTTTATTTTCTCTATTTTATAGTGCTCGGAAGCTCGCGAAGGTTGGAGATCGGTTGGAGCATCATCACACTATCCACTAACTTGTTTTGGTATAAATAGTAAACTTATTTTGGTATAATGGCATGTATAGGTAACTTGGCCATTGTTGGCTTATAAATGTTGTTTGTAATCTAGCCATTGGAATGGCTAGTAATGATTTGTTTTGGTATATTTATAAGATTATATCATGACAAGTATATTAAGTATGTTTGATCAAGTTATGTTTAATGTATAGATTAAACAAGGGTAAGAATATAAACATGAATGCATATGATAATATATCATATTAGATGTTAGATTTGGCTTGGATTTAATTTTTAAATTGATTGGTATATATTTGTAAGTGTTGGTGTAGGTTATTGGCAAACTTGGGTGAGAAATATAGGAAATGGCTTTATTTTGTCCACACGGGTAGACACACGGGCATGTGTCTTGACCGTGTGTGACACACGGACTGGCACATGGGCGTGTGGTTTGGCCGTGTGTCCCCTACATCTAAAATTTGAGAAATAGAATGCTCAGAATTGGGCACACGGGCATGTGTCTCAACCGTTTGTGCTACACGGCCCAGAACACGGGCGTGTGTTTTGGCCGTGTGAATCCTCCACTTAATTTTGAAAAATTAAATTAACCACACGGTCTAGGACACGGGCGTGTGGCTGGCCGTATGGCACAAGTCAGAGAGTTACATAGGGTTGGACACGGCTTGTGACACGGGGGTGTGCCCTAACCACACGGGCGTGTGCGCCCTGTATTTAGGAAAAATTTTGAAATTTCGTGAAAAATTCTTTGAGATCTCGATTTAGTCCCGACTCGATTCCAATGTTATTATTGGGCCTCGGGGGTCCATGCAAGGGACAATAAGACCACTTACGATAATTAAATTATAATTAACATAAATTATCTATAATTTTTCTGTAAACTCCGGTAATACTCTATAACCCTATTTCGGCGACGGGTACGGGTTAGGGGTGTTACAATTGATGACTGTAGTAGTCAATGGAATAATGATTGAATTTCAAAGATATTTGAATGTAGCAGTTATAGTCTAGTATCTTATTACAGACTCTTCAGGGTATTCTGTATGTTCTTTTATTTTCAGAGATATAAGTAATTGTTCATCTTCAGCTGTGATTATTATCATATAAGAATGCTATCTAACCATAATGTTAAACGGAAGTATTGTTAGTCTGGTTGATTTATGACCGGCATTGCTCTATCTTTCTTTGGAATTCTATTCCATTATGTTTTGTAGAAAATTTGACGGTAAAATCCATATGATGCTATTAATCTGTTTCTACTGGTTGCTGCTCTGCTTTATATGCAAATTATGTTGTCTTTGTCACAATTGATTCCAGTGCATTTGAGCAATGTTCTTCTTCTGGATTTTCTCTGAGGAATCATTGAGCTCTTTATCATTCAATATGGGTTGTATTTTAGGAAATTTAATATAGCTTCACATCTTGAATTTCATTATCTCAGTTTTCTTATCATTCTTATTGTTTAATTCATCAAACATTGTAACACCCCGTACCCGAGACTGATGCTAGGGCTGGATACGAGACATTACCATACTTGGATTCACTTAAACACTCTCTTATAGGTGGAAAAATTTCGTTCCGACATAAAAACTTCTCTTTCTTAGTCTAACCATACATTTCACGGGCCTACAAGGCCTTAGGCATATAACCGATAACTTTCGGAACTTAATCGAAAACTTTTCTTTGAAGCAGGGTTCACACGCCCATGTGACTTAGAACACGCCCGTGTACCCTTAGACACGCCCATGTCTACAAACCGTGGGGAGTTACTGACTATATTCACACGGCCGTGCATGATTAGACACGCCCGTGTGTAGGCACACACGCCCATGTCCCTATTCCGTGCCTAAAAACCCAGGCATTCTGCCAATTTACCCACGGCCAAGGCACGCCCGTGCTTCCCAACCGTGGTCGACACTGACTGAATCCACACGACCTGAACACGCCCGTGTCCCAACCGTGTGTTATACACGGCTCATACAAACGGTCGTGGGATATGACTGTGGTATATCCTGACTCATAACATTATGGTGCAGGGTACACACGGCCTAGACACACGCCCGTGCGTCTAACCGTGTGGGCACTTAAAGGCTATTTACCAAGCCATTTGCCAACCTGAAATCAAGATCAACTCAAACTCAATTCAATGCATCTCATAGACAATACTACATACTTCATTGACTTCAATTTACATACATACATAGACAATTTTGGCCAATCACCTAGCCAAATACTAAAGAATAATAAAAGAGGCATACACTTCATTAATTTCATCTTCATTGAAAAACAAAGAGTTTGCCAAATATTTGCCTAGGTTAAGAAATCATTTACAAAATGACTTACAGTCAACACTTTAACTAATAATTACAACTTGACAAAATACCCAAGTCCTATACATGCCATATTCAAAACAAGTCTAAAATTGTTATACCAAAGTGTTGTTGATAGTGTGATCTCCGAATCCCTGCGTCTACGATCTTCGAGTTATCTTGGTAATACTATAAGAAAGAAGGGCAATGAAAAGGGGTAAGCAATAAGCTTAGTAAGTTGCATGATAATAATTAGAAATCATACTCCTCATAAAAGAATAATTCATCCATAGTATTAGATAATTATATACAAACCAGGACTTCTTGACAATCCTTACTTACAATCGCCCATATCTAACGTTTATCGTAACACATATAGAGCCAATTTCTCATGACTCATTCAATAGCACTTGTATTCATTTATATCTCTACGATAAGTATAAGGTCAATATCACATTCTTTAAGTGATCTTACATGAAGTCTCCTCTAGATACTAATGCCATGTCCCGAACATGGTCTTATAGAGAATTACCTCTATGTGCTAATGCCATATCCCGGATATGGTCTTACGCCAGCTCTTGTCCCAACGCCAATGCCATGTTCCAAACATGGTCTTACACTGGCACTCATATCAACGCCAATGCCATGTTCCAAACATGGTCTTACACTGGCACTCATAATGTGGCCGATGCCATGTCCCAGACATGGTCTTACACTAGCACTCGTATCAACGCCGATGCCATGTTCCAAACATGGTCTTACACTGGCACTCATAATGTGGCCGATTCCATGTCCCAAACATGGTCTTACACTGGCACTCATAAGGTGGCCGATGCCATGTCCCAGACATTGTCTTACACTGGCACTCACATTGGATGATAGTATTTTTCGTATACCTCGTGGTCCATTAGAACTTCACTATCACATTCATATAAACTTCTCAATTTATTGAAGTATCATGCATCAATAAGACATCAAGCATTCTCAATTATGCTAACACAATATTGTATTAAAAATCATACACAACTTACCTCGTTTTCAAAATGAGCTAGTTCTTCGGTTTAGTCCATGATTTTGTCCTTTCCCCGATCGAGGCGAATTCTCGTCTCCTCTTGCTCTATAATAGCAAATTAGCTTATTTTAATCATTACATTAACATAAGCATCTCAATAATTATGCTTAAGTGAAATTACCATTTTACCCCTAGATTTAGGCAAAATGACCATTTTTCCCCTAGGCTCGGAAATTAATCCTAATCACATTTTTATCCTCCTCAAGCCTAGGCAAACATTTAATGCTCTTAAAGCTATCATCAAAAATCAATATCCTACATACTTACTACAAAAGTTATAACCTTTTCATTAAGGTCCTATTTGGTGTTTTCATGCTAACACCCTTTTTAAAAGTTGTTCATCTAGTAACTAAAACTCAAGTCCTTCCATAAAAATGCAGCAAATAACTAAGGTAGCTCTCATGGTAGAACTCTAAACCTTTCACAACATTGCACAATAGTCCCCTCATTTGAAAGCTTAAGCTTTAGGGGTCTCGAAAGTACAATTATTTTCAAGAAAAGTTCACTAGAACACTTACTTGAGTAGATGAGAGCTTGCTAAAATTTTTGAAGGTTTCTACCCCTTCTATGCTGCAAATTTTCGGTGGAAGATGATAGGGGAAAAGATTATATCTTTTCTCTCCTTATTTTATTATTACAAGTCAAATTAGTCCACCTACTACTAATAACTTTGACTAAAATTGATAATCTTGTCTCCCATGCTTTCTTATGGCCGGCCAAGCCTCTTCCAAAGGCTAAATTGCCTTTTAAAGACCCCCAATTAACAAATCATGGCCATATGGTACTTTTAGCATGTAGAATGGAACTTTCGCACTTTATGCGATTTAGTCTTTTTTTTTGCAATTAAACATGAAATCGCTAACATTAAAGTACCAAAATTGTCATGTTCATATGCTATTATGTTCTAACTCATAATATATCATGAAAATAATTTTCTCCAATCTCGGATTAGTGATCCCGAGATCACTATTTCGACTAGCCCCTAAATCAGACTGTTATAATTCTCCCCCCTTAAGGATTTTCGTCCTCGAAAATCTTACCAGTGAAAAGGTTGGGGTATTGGTTTCTTATCGTCTCCTCGGGCTCCCATGTGGCCTCTTCTATTCCATGCCTTTACCATACGACTTTCGCTAGGGCTATGCTTTTATTTCTTAACTACTTGACCTCACGAGCCAATATTTTAACTTGTTCTTCACCATAAGTCAAATCTGATTGTATCTCTACCTCTGTTGGCTCTATAACATGTGAAGGGTCTGAACGGTATCGGCGCAACATAGATACATGGAAGACGTCATGAATCTTTTCTAACTCAGGCGACAAAGCTAGTCGATAAGCTACCGATCCTAACCTTTCAATAACTTCATAAGGTCCGATAAAGCGCGGAATCAATTTGCCCTTCCGTCCAAATCTGAGGACTTTCCTCCAAGGTGATACTTTCAGGAACACTTTATCACCAACCTCGTACTCTATCTCTTTCCTCTTTAAATATGAATAGGACTTTTGTCTATCTGAGGCGGCTTTCAGGCAGTTACAAATCATTTCCACTTTCTCTTCAGTTTCTTTAACAAAATCAACCCCGTGTATCTGTTTCTCTCTGAGTTCTGACCAATACAATGGAGTTCGACACTTACGTCCATACAATGCCTCATAAGGCACCATCTTGAACTTGAGTGAAATGTTATTATAGGTAATTCCGCCAATGGTAAGTATTTCTCCCAACTACCGTGGAATTCCAAAACACAACATCTAAGCATGTCTTCTAGTATCTGAATTGTTTTCTCTGACTGCCCATCAGTTTGGGGATGGAAGGGCGATCGAAACTCAATTTCGTGCCCAAAGCTTCTTGCAGCTTTTTCCAAAACCGTGACGTAAATCTCGGATCCCTATCTGAAATGATTGACAACGGTACACCGTGAAGTCTCACTATCTCAGACATGTACAAGTCTGCCAATTTATCGAGTGAGTAGTCGACTCGCACTGGTATAAAGTGGGCTGACTTAGTGAGTCTATCGACCACTAACCAAACTGCATCTTTCTTCTTGGGAGTCAACGGTAAACCCATCAAAAAATCCATAGCAATACGATCCCACTCCCTCTCAGGAACTATAATAGGCTGAAGTAAACCCGAAGGTACTTGATGTTCAGCCTTCACTTGTTGGCAAATTAGGCATCTTATTTTCAAGAAAAGTTCACTAGAACACCTTGAGTAGATGAGAGCTTGCTAAAATTTTTGAAGGTTTCTACCCCTTCTATGCTGCAAATTTTCGGTGGAAGATGATAGGGGAAAAGATGATATCTTTTCTCTCCTTATTTTATTATTACAAGTCAAAATAGTCCACCTACTACTACTAACTTTGACTAAAATTGATAATCTTGTCTCCCATGCTTTCTTATGGCCGGCCAAGCCTCTTCCAAAGGCTAAATTACCTTTTAAAGACCCCAAATTAACAAATCATGGCCATATGGTACTTTTAGCATGTAGAATGGAACTTTCACACTTTATGCGATTTAGTCCTTTTTTGCAATTAAACATGAAATCGCTAACATTAAAGTACCAAAACTATCATGTTCATATGCTATTATGTTCTAACTCATAATATATCATGAAAATAATTTTCTCCAATCTCGGATTAGTAATCCCGAGATCACTATTTTGACTAGCCCCTAAATCGGACTGTTACAAACATGGTTCATCTATAAAGGATATTCATTAGTCGGTGATAATTATATTTAATACGGTTATAATTTTTGGTTTGATCATGGGTGCACTATGATACATATCTCAGGTTTTTAGAGGTTGTGTTTCTGCACTGGTTGTTACTGGAACTTCATTCGATTTTTCTCTTTTGTTTCGAAATGCACTATTGATGGTTGCGGTATTATCTATCTATACGATTGAGATGTCGGTCTTATTATAGCATTATGGTTTTAATCTATCTGATGGTTGTGGCTCCGGTATGGTTCAAAGCTTCGATGTTAATAATTGAAATAACTTTATTTTATTCCCTTTCTAGCTTTCGTGAAGGGGTAGTCATCGACAAAAGTGTAGACGGTGGAAGAGTGAGCTTAAACTTGTACATTGTTTCTCATTCCTCAGGTAATCTCGATTTATGTCAACGAGTTGAAACGAGATGTTATGTTTCGTTTGAGTTAATGCAGTTTGTAAAGATCTTTGATTGATATTCTGAGGGAATTATGATAGACGGTATATCTGGATTATCTCGACAACAAGAAGAAAGAGTTATCCTGAAATGTTTTATTTGATTGATAATATTGACTCAGTTGTTTTAATCAGAGTAGGTTATTTATTTGAAAAGTTAATTGAGTTATACACATTTGAGTTTATTTTCAGGTCCGGGAATAAATTTTGTGCATTCACAGGTAAATAGATGGACAGTCTGAATGAAGAATTCATATTCCAGATGTAACGCCCTAAAAATTGGGCCTAGAATAAATGGGTTTCGTGTGTCGAGAGAATGGATTTTATCGATCGGGAAAAAAAAGGGAATAATGAATTAAGTGTGTTTTAAAAAAAAATTATGATTGCATGTTTAGTTTACTTTTTAGGTGATTTAGGAAGGGTTGGTAGTGTTGGAAAAGTCTTGGACTTGGCGAAATTTTTTTTATTGTGCATATGTAACATCCCCAAACCCGGCCCATTCACTACGACCGAATCTGGTTATGTCACTGGGAAAAGACGGTTGAAAATCTTAAAATAAAACATCGTAGTTTGCTGAATTTTGGAAAACATATCTTTGGAATAAAACTTTGCTATTAAACTCATTCATTTTTAAAACTTTAGTTTATAATATCCAATTTGAATAAATAGGTTGCAAACCATAAATCATTTTCACGTAGCAATTTAATTTAAATAAACCATAGTTAAAGCAATACCAAAAACATAAAATGGCCTTTATTACAACCCAACAATTCAAATAAAGTACTTATATCAAAATCAAGCATGGAATAATTGAACATCATCCTCGGCATGGGCCACCTTGTCCTCTCCGATCCCGGTCTAGCTTTATGCACTACCTGAAATGGTTAATGAAAAGAGTGAGTCCACTGACTCAGTGCATAACCACAACACATATTTCCATCCGTATGGGCTTGGCCCATACCCACATGACCATCGAAACAAATCATGCAAGAATGCATCTCGCCCAACCTACTATCCAACCGCGTGACACCAACCTTAGCGGACTCCTCGCCAAGGCCGTGGCTAATCCACCGATCACAACCGAGTGATCCCACATATGTTACCTCGCGCACTGCCGCACAAGGCCGTGGGTGAGCCACCGATCACATCGTGATCCATAAATCTTACCTCGGCATTCTCATTTGCTCGAGGCCGTGGTCGAGCCACCGATCAACCAAAGTGATCCAAATATCGTAATCTGTCTACGGTGATGCACATAGCAATCAACCGCCGAGATGGGCACCTAGCCAACACCTCCCTTGAGGTAGCACAAAGCTAACCCTCAAGCGCTAATGTAGCCTGAGCTAACATTAGACCACGTACATCCTGTGTACACTTCTTCCTTCTTCAATCCAATCCCATGCCCATGTGTCAATAAATCATGCAAGAATATCATATAGAATGAGTATTTATCACTTATCACTACCACATTGTACATATATAAATGTATATCAAGATTAACTTACCATCACCAGTTACTCATCACTTATGCCATTATAAACGGCTATTACACATAATACACATATAAACATGTTAGCAAACCAAACCACAGAAATAGTGCGATGATTACGCACCTAAATGATACCAAAACCCGAAACGCTACTTCGCTTTCGCACCGCAGACTAACGGACTTACAAAAGGTTCCCAAATGATGTGCTCTTCTTCCCTACAATCGGCCTTGGCATAAAAACAATGAACACTTAGGCCATTCGGCCAAGACAAAACTATAGCACAAAGAAAACTAACACGCCCTTACCTTGCTAATCAACCTTTAAGGGTAAAATCGTAATTTTACCTACTAAGGGCATTTTCGTAATTTACCCACCAAGGGTATATCGGTAATTTCGTACCTGGAATGGCCTTTCCAAAGGCCCAGTGTCGCCCCGAGCGACCCAACTACCATTTCTGGTCGAAATGGACTATTGGGCCTAAAGCCCAATTCCTTTTTACCCTAAAAATCTAAATTTTCCAAAGCCTTCCCTTCTCATCCCAACATTCTTAGAGCCTCTAAAACTCAACCAAGCACTCCCAAAAACCTACTAACACTTGATTTATACCCCATACGCACAGCCCCTAAACCAGGGTGTTACAGCATATGTTAGTATGAAGGCCAGAGTTTAGGCCTTATAATTAGTTGGGTCTGATTCACGACACAAAGAAACGCCTGGCCCAGTGGCAAAGGCTTTAGGAGCAGGAGGGGGAGCAGGGTTCTAGTCGCGGCGTGCGCTAAATGTTGGTTTTTTTTAGTAAACCGGGAGCGCGATAGAAAGTTTTATAATTAATTAGGGAGGAAATATGACTCAAATAAAGTGGGCAGCGCAGTGGCAAGGGGCGTGTATCATAGTGAAGAGGTTGGAGGTTTGAAGCTGGGTGTGGCGAATATTTTTAAAATTCTTTGGATGATTCGATCGCTGGGAAATAGGCCTTAAAAGAAGTTGAGAATGGAACATATCATAAGAAGAGTTGTGGTGTAGTGGCGAGAAGCGTGATGTGGATTCGAGTGGTCGCAGGTTCGAGTCCCAGTGGCTGGTAGCGTGTGGTGGTGGTTGGAGGTCTTGGTTTCGAGTTGCCTTGTGCGCAATAACCTGTTATTTTGTTGCTGGCATGGGGAAGGTGTTTGAAGTGGACTAAAACACCAAAGGATGGCTGCTGTTCGGGGAAAGCAATTTGAATGTAATTCAAATTGGATTTTTGGCTAAATAAAGGAATTTTTGGATGGGGATGAAGATAAAACTTGGAGAAAATAAAGGAATTTAATTAGTGATAAGTTTGAGTCGACTGGAGAGTGTAGGTTTATTTATTTATTTATTTATTTTAGTATATATATGTGTGCCGTATGGGTAAGTAGGGCATTTGTTGCTTTTGTGTGCTTTAGTTGATTAATTAGGGGAAAATTCATTCCAATCTCCCAATTGTTTTTAGTTTCTTTCCCTTTGGCAAATACCCGAGTAATCACAATTTCTTTCTTTTTCCAAACAAAAGCGCCTAGACCGAATTCTCCTTCCCTCCCACAGTATTTCTTCTATTGCCGAATTAGAAAAGAAATTCTCTCATTGGGGTTTCATTCTTTGTCAAACCAATTTCTTCTTCTCCATTTGTAAAACCGAATCTCACTTCTAAAAATCACTCTATAATCAAAAATCTTGTGGGCAAGTAATCTTGTGGCGGTAAGAGAGCAAATCTTTCTTTATTCAACAAAAGGGGTAAGTTTTAATCGCTTTATTATCTTATTCTTAGCCGAAACCCCTCATTGTGTCTTTCACTCATTCTCTTAACTAGGCCGAACCCTTGTGTTTCTCTACCGAATCGTTGTTGTTTCTTTGACAAGGTACTCTCCTCCCGCTTTGGGTTTTGGTATGGTAAAGTCCCTAGTCAATCAGTAAGTGTACTCATCTATAATTCTTGGATTAATGGTTGGCCGAATATGGTTAGGATTTGTTAAGAGTGACTTTTGATGGATGTAAATCACTTGGTTGTGCAGCCTTTGATATTCAAGGTTCTTTAACGCAGATCTTGGAGTCAATTGCGGTTAGCGAATAAGTGAAGGGTTGATAGGCTTAATCGTTCAAGGTAAGGGATTGGTATGTTTTCGGCTTGATAAAAGGGAGAAATGATACTAAGCGTATGATTAACTGTTAATTTTGATTGATCATAGGTTCGTGGCTAAGGAATCGTAGCGTGCTTCGCAATTAAAGGTGTGTACAAACACTACACACACACGATGGCGGCAACGTCGAAAAGTCAAAAAGCCAAAAGTGGCTAAATGGGCCTACCGAGCTCGTGGGCCCAAGTCGGCAAAGATTGATAGGTGAACTTGAAAAATGAATTGACATGAATGGGTGTATGATTTGATTATGCTTGGGCCTAATGGGCTATATAAACATGAATGGGCTTAGTGGGCCTTATGGGATTTTAGAAATGCATGCAAGGGTTTAATGGACTCTAGGCCTAGTTCTGATAAATTCTTAAAATTGCATAAGACTTAATTTATTAATCAAACATGTCTCTGGACAAGTCGACTAGTTAGAGTGTGGTAACTGACATATGCATGTCGAGGATTGGATCGAGGGAGAGCTTGGTACTTAAGCGGTCCTAGTGACCCACCTCCTCTTTTCTAAGATCCTACCTGGTGTATAGTGTTTGTTCACTTTAACCGCGAGGACTTGTTGATGGGCCAAAGTTCATAACTAAAACTCAAGATGAAAAAAATTACGGAAATACCCCTGTAGGGTAGAAATTACGAAAATACCCCTGTAGGGTAAAAATTACGGAAATACCCCTATAGGGTAGAATTACGAAAATACCCCTGTAGGGTAGAAATTACGAAAATACCTCTGTAAAGTAGAATTACAAAAATACCCCTGGGTAGTGAAATGACTAAAACACCCCTAGGTGCTTAATGTGTGAAAATGTGTATGTTGCATTCATGAAATATATGTTGCACTTGGGTGGGTTTGATGATACGGAGGAAGATATGTGAGGATCGAATAGTCGCTTGACGACCGTGGATCCACCGGTGGCTTTAAGCCCATTATATGCTTAGCAGCTTTGCTGCAACGTTTGAGTAGTGCCGTTGTTGATGCTACCTTTGGAGTGTAGGGCTGGGTGGGTTGATATTTATATCCCCACAGGAGTGTAGGGTTGGTACGGGTGGAGTGCAGGGTTGGATTTGGGATGGGTGCATTGCATTCATGTGATATTGATGTGATATGAGGTCATTGTGGGCTAAGGCCCAAGACCACTGATTTTGATAGGGCTTAGGCCCAACGCGATAATTGTGATAATTCCATGTTGATTGGATTACCAAGGGTCATACACACTGAGTTTCAAAACTCACACCCTTTTAATTAATGTTTCCGGTGACGCACAGTAAGCGGCTCAACTTGGCAGAGGACTCGGAGATGGCCACACTACAAGCTATTTAGATGTTTTAATTTGTTCAAATGAATTTATTTTAAATACTTTGTTTTCCATTGGATTGTAATAAGGCCTTGTATCTCCAAGTTGACTTTAGATTTTGGGTTTTATTATTATGTCTACCACCTATTTATGAGACTGAAATAAAATTCTAAAGTTTAAACGTGGTTTTCGATATAACTCAACATATGAACGTTTTCTTAAAATATGGGCTTTTCATCCTAACTTAACAAGATTCATAGATTTTGGGCTTCTAAACCTTAAACTTAAGTTTTTAACTAAACAAAGTCATTTTGGAATTATCCCTTTGATGTGACATCACCAGATTCGGCCATAACATCTGGGCCGAGTTTGGGGGTGTTACATTTAGTGGTATCAGAGCCAAGTTGCAAAGCTCGGGCTGTGAAATGGGCCTTAGATATTGGGATTTTTAAAAAACAAGTAGATTAAAAAGTTTTTGCAGGATTCTTGAAGTGTGGTTCACTGAGCCCTCGACGTTGAGCAAAGTAAGTTTTTCTATTATTACACTTGTTTAAATTACTGAACTGTATTAAGATATTGGGCTACTCTAAACAATAGGTTCTTAGAGACTAAAGCCCGTATGAAACTTAAGCCTGTAGTGGATCTGCGACGGTGAAACAACTTTTAAATTGTTACTTGCATAAGATATGTGCTTTAAACAAAGTGGAACTATGAACTAATTTCATAAAAATTCTAATCCGTAAATACGCACGCAACGATGAGCGCTAGAAGAGAGGAGGAAGATATCTGGCCGAGGCCGTGGAAGTGTTGGGGCTTGGTAAACATTTGAATCAGAATTTGGTACTTATTCTGCGTATGTTTGAGAATGTTTGCGATAGGTGGATGTTTTGGGTATGTATTAAAATTATTCAGTCGAGTGCGAATGATAGCATGGTGGGGTAGTTGATACACGACCACCCTGTTAGTTGGAAATTTCAGGGACGAAATTTCTTTTAGGAGGGGTGAGTTGTAACGCCTCGAAAATTGGGCCTAGAATAAATGGGTTTCATGTGTCGAGAGAATGGATTTTGTCGATTGGGAAAAAAAAGGGAATAATGAATTAAGTGTGTTTAAAACAAAAAATTATGATTGCATGTTTAGTTTAATTTTTAGGTGATTTAGGAAGGGTTGGTAGTGTTGGAAAAGTCCTGGACTTGGCGAAATTTTTTTTATTGTACATATGTTAGTATGAAGGCCAGAGTTTAGGCCTTATAATTAGTTGGATGTAATTCACGACATAAAGAAACGCTTGGCCCAGTGGCAAAGGCGTTAGGAGCAGGAGGGGGAGCAGGGTTCTAGTCGCGGCGTGTGCTAAATGTTGGTTTTTTTTAGTAAACCTGGAGCGCGGCAGAAAGGTTTATAATTAATTAGGGAGGAAATATGACTCAAATAAAGTGGGCGGCGCAGTGGCAAGGGGCGTTTATCATAGTGAAGAGGTTGGAGGTTCGAAGCTGGGTGTGGCGAATATTTTTAGAATTTTTTGGACGATTCGGTCGCTGGGAAATAGGCCTTAAAAGAAGTTGAGAATGGAACATATCACAAGAAGAGTTGTGGTGTAGTGGCGAGAAGCATGCTATGGATCCGAGTGGTCGCAGGTTCGAGTCCCAGTGGCTGGTAGCGTGTGGTGTTGGTTGGAGGTCTTGGTTTCGAGTTGCCTTGTACGCAATAACATGCTATTTTGCTGCTGGCATGGGGAAGGTGTTTGAAGTGGACCGAAACACCAAAGGATGGTTGCTGTTCGGGGAAAGCAATTTGAATGTAATTCAAATTGGATTTTTGGCTAAATAAAGGAAGTTTTGGATGGGGATGAAGATAAAATTTGGAGAAAATAAAGGAATTTAATTGGTGATAAGTTTGAGTCGACTGGGGAGTGTAGGTTTATTTTATTTATTTATTTATTTTAGTATATATATGTGTGCCCGCATGGGTAAGTAGGGCATTTGTTGCTTTTTGTGTGCTTTAGTTGATTAATTAGGGGAAAATTCATTCAAATCTCGCAATTCTTTTTAGTTTCTTTCCCTTTGGCAAATACCCGAGTAATCACAATTTCTTTCTTTTTCCAAACAAAATCGCCTAGACCGAATTTTCCTTCCCTCCCACAGTATTTCTTCTATTGCCGAATTAGAAAAGAAATTCTCTCATTGGGGTTTCATTCTTTGTCAAACCAATTTCGTCTTCTCCATTTGTAAAACCGAATCTCACTTCTAAAATTCACTCTATAATCTAAAATCTTGAAACACCCCAAACCCGACCCACGAGCCCAGACCGGATCTGGTATGTTCCTCGAGTAAAACGTTTCAAATTCATGTTTATTACTTTGGAAAATTTGGGTGGTTTATAAAAAAAATGACGTTGTTTTGGAGTTAATCTTTAATTCAAAAATCGTTTGTGTTTAGGTGTCTAAACATTTAAAATTTATTTTTAAGAAAAGTTGCTTAAAATTTAAATTGATAAAAAATGTATCATAATAAAATAAATAAAAATGCATGCATAATCAGTTTATAGCTATGGCCTTATTACATTAAAACAAAACCCGAATAAATCCAAAATACTTAGAAATAAAAGTCCAAAATTAAAATAAAGTCTGAGTTGAACATGGCCACCACTAAGCTCCCGCCGACCCGGTCCGTTCATCGAGTGTCACCTGAAAAATATCCCACAACGGGGTGAGTCAAACAGACTCAGTGTGTATAACCAACACCAATCCCAACGATTTAGGCACATCAAATCATACACATATAACGAATATAAATAATGATGCAATCCCGAACCCAAACCTAGATAACCATCCGCTACACATCACCCGTACCAACCATCACACCGTGGGGACTACTAAGTCGACCCTCCATCCGCTACACATCATCGAAGGCAGTCCCTGCAGACGACATGCTCATCGCCCTTATAAATTGTGGCATAGCCACCAGATAATGTGACAAAGTCACCAGATAGTAATTTGTGACATAAGTCACCACATTCGATTTTCGTGACATGAGTCACCACATTCAGATATTGTGGTATAAACCACCAGATCACTTCCCCTTTCCATATAACCCATATGCCCCATGTCACACAGAATATGCAATATCATGCCTTATGCCTTATTTCACATTCTTATCGATATTCACATATGTACCATATTCCAAATATTCATATCATAATAATATTCATATCATTTATTAACATAATGTTAAGGTTACGTACCTGAATACTTTGTACCATCACATGGTACCTTTGCCCACTTTTCACATTATTATTAACACATATATTAAATTGATGTCATAAATCGATTAAGAGTTAGTGTGGGGTACACACCTGGTTAACTAACGTGTTCACTGAATTCCAAAAGTCTCGATCTAATGCTCTAGACCCCTAGTTCCTACATTCGGCCAACACTAAGTATTTTAGCAAAAGCCTATTCGGCTATATAATCAAATCCCGAAGGATTAGCACAACCAAAATCCTTACCTTGCGGCCGATTTAGTTACCACTCAAATCCCAAAATTGCTACTTGGTTGTGGTATCTGTCGAAATACCTTAGATATTGAAATCCCGAAGATCTCCTCCTTATAGTTGACTATGGACAAATCCCGAAACCTCCTATATAGTTTCGGCCAAAGAACATAAATGGTATTAGAGTCTTGATTTGGCTTAAAGGAAAGAAATAAAGCAGCGATAATTGAATCCTTACCCTTAATGTCGTGGTCGATTCGCGACACCTTTGCTTACACCCTAGGAGTGATTGGCTATGGCTAGATGTTGATCAAATGGGTTTGGCTTTTGGAGTTTCTTTGAACAATCGGATATGGCCCCAAAATAGGAGATTCGCCTTTTGGAGAATTGCGAAAAGAAAAGAGAATGAAGTGCAGAGAGATTCGGCCAAAGTGAGAGGAGGGAATGGAAGTATGGTATTCGGCTTTGGCTTTTAAGAAAAAAGGATGAAGGGAGTTTCAACAAGAATGGAAAAAGAAGGAGAACTTTCGGCTTTGACAAAATAAGAGAAGAAGAGAAGATTTTCTAAAGAATTCGAGAGGCACAATTGAAAAGAAAAGAATGAAAATGGCCTCACTTCTTCCCTTTGGGCTAGAAAATACCACACCTAGATCCCCTATTCGGCCAACTCCTCATCTCTCTATCCAATCCCTTGTTATTTTCCTATTTTTCCTCTTCTTTACCCTTTCAAAAATAAATTGAATAAATCAATAATTATCTCCCTACCTTAGCCGAATTTTAAAGGGAATTTGACCACATCTAGTGCTCATCTCCTTAGTGTTTTAATGCCGTCCAACCCCCCCTTAGCTTGACGCAAAAAGCAACTCAAAATTGCTCCCCTTGCTGCTCGAACCTAGGCCCCCTTGTACTGCTTGTGGCGTCACTTACTAGGGCTTTAAGTGGCGCCTCCTTGCCACTTTAACAAGCCCATTTTTGTGTCTAAATTCTCCTACAAATTCTCTTAAGGCCTATCAAGCTTAACTCCTCTTTAAAACTTAAAATCAAATAATTTCTAAGGCATTTTCCTACACTCTAAAGTTCTTAAAATTCATAAAACATATTTACAACACACACAGGCATGCTACTTCACATAATTAAGCAATAATGCACAAGCCATAAATCCCGGATATTACAGTTCTACCCCCTTAAAATAATTTTGTCCTCGAAATTACCTGGCTGAAATAAATGAGGGTATTGCTGTCGCATCGTTTCTTCCGGCTCCCACGAAGCTTCTTCCGATCCATGATTACGCCATAACACTTTGACCAAAGGAACTGATTTCCTTCGCAACACTTTCACATCTCGTTCTAAAATCTAAATCGGCTCTTCCTCGTAGGACAAATCTGGCCTTAGCTCCACCTCCTCAACCGGTACTACATGAGACGGATCCGATCGATAACGACGTAGCATAGAAACATGGAACACATCGTGCATCTGCTTCAACTCCGGAGGCAACTCTAACTGGTATGCCACTGGTCCAACCTGCTTCAATACCCGATAAGGTCCTATAAACCTTGGACTTAATTTCCCTTTGCGACCAAATCTCATCACCTTCTTCCAAGGCGAAACCTTAAGAAACACTCGATCTCCCACAGCAAATTCTATTTCCTTTCGCTTAAGATCCGCATACGACTTACGCTCGCGGATGCCTCCTTTAATCGTGCCCGAATTAACTTAACCTTTTCTTCTTGGATTACGCCACAATCTACGGACCCAAAACTTGGCGTTCTCCTAATTACGTCCAACACGTAGGAGTGCGACACCTCCGATCCATCTGATTGCTTCATACGGTGCCATCCGAACATCGGCTTGATAGTTGTTATTATATGCAAATTCTCGCTAAAGGCAAATATTCTTCCCAACTTCCATCAAGTCTATCACACGACCTCTCAACATATCTTCCAACACTTGGATCACTCGCTCGATCGCCGCGTCGATTGTGGATGAAATGCCGTCATGAAGTCTAATCTCGGTGCCCAAAGCTTGATGTAGTGCTTTCCAACCGAGACGTAAACCTTGGATCCCTATCGAGATAATTGACACCGCACTCCATGCAACCTCACAATTTCTCGCCACATATAACTTCGCCAACTTCAGAAGAATAGTCAACCAAGACTTTGGTATGAAATGCGCGGATTTTGTCAATCGGTCCACTATCACCCATACCGAGTCCTTCTTAGTAGGCGTAAGGGGAAGCCCACTAACGAAGTCCATGGTGATTCTCTCCCACTTCCACTGCAAAATCTTTATCGGCTGAAGCAACCTTGACGGAACTTGGTGTTCAGCCTTCACTTGCTGACACGTTAAACACTTCTCTACGAATTCTGTAACTTCCCTCTTAAGACCAGGCCACCAAAACTGTTCCCTTAGGTCTCTATACATCTTACTACCTCCAGGATGCATAGCATAGGGGCTACTATGCGATTCCTTAAGAATTCTCCGTCTTAACTCCTCGTTCTTCGGCATACAGACCTTACCCTTGAAACAAAATACTCCATCGCTGCTAACTCCATAATCCTCTAACTCCCCCTCTGCACCTGCCGCAACTTAACACTTATATCATCATCTGCCAACTGACTCTCTTTCACCTCCTCCAACCATGTCGGCTTAACTTGCAATTCTGCCAGCAGACTTCCATCATCATACAAGCTAAGATGTGCAAACATCGCCCTCAGATCCGACACTACTTTCCGACTTAGGGCATCTGCCACTACATTCGCCTTGCCCGGATGATATTCAATAGAACAATCGTAGTCTTTCAATAACTCCACCCACCTTGTTGTCTCAGGTTTAGCTCTTTCTGAGTCAACAGATACTTAAGGCTCTTGTGGTCTGTGTAAATCACTGACTTTTCTCCATATAAATAGTGCCTCCATACCTTAAGAGCAAAGACTACCGCCGCTAATTCCAAATCATGCTCGGGTAGTTAACCTCATGCGGCCTTAATTGTCGAGACGCATAAGCGACTACCTTCCCGTCTTGCATCAATACGCATCCTAATCCTGTATGAGAAGTGTCACAATACACCACGAAATCCTTTCCTGCATCCGGCTGTATCAAAACCGGAGCTTCAGTCAAAACCCTCTTAAGTTTCTCAAAACTCTCCTGTTGCTTATCTGTCCATACGAAAGGTACTTCCTTTCTCAACAACTTCGTCAAAGGTGCGGCTATTGATGAGAACCCTTCTACAAACCCTTCGTAGTAGCTCGCCAATCCCAAGAAACTACGAACCTCGCCCGCAGACTTAGGTGGTTTCCAATCCAACACTGCCTCAATCTTCCTAGGATCCACTCTTATCCCTTCTGCAGACACTACATGCCCTAAGAATGCGACCTCCTTCAGCCAAAATTAACACTTGCTGAATTTGGCATAAAGCTTCTTCTCCCTTAATACTTTCAACACAACCCGGAGATGCTCATCATGCTCCTCTTCAGACTTGGAATATACTAAGATGTCGTCTATGAACACAACGACGAACCTATCCAAGTAAGGTTGAAAAACTCGGTTCATCATATCCATGAACGCAGCTGGGGCGTTCGTCAATCCAAACAGCATTACTACGAACTCAAAATGCCCGTATCTTGTTCGGAAAGCTGTCTTATGGATATCCACTTCCTTCACCTTAAGCTGATGATATCCAGACCGTAGATCTATCTTCGGGAACACCGCGGCTCCCTTAAGCTGATCGAACAAGTCGCCTATCCTTGGCAACGGGTACTTGTTCTTGATGGTCAGCTTATTCAACTGACGGTAATCTATGCACATACGCATAGTCCCGTCCTTCTTCTTCACAAACAAGACCGGTGCTCCCCATGAACACACACTGGGTCGAATAAACCCACGATCAAGCAACTCTTGTATTTGAGCCTTGAGCTCCACCAATTCCTTTGGTGCCATTCTATACGGAGCGATAGATACTGGCGCTGTTCCAGGCAGTAAGTCAATTCCAAACTCCACCTCCCTATCGGGGTATTCTGTAACTCCTCCAGGAAAACATCCACAAATTCCCTTACGGTTCTAACTCCACTAACTCCTTCTTCTTTTGCATCCAACGCACTAACGAAAGTCAAGAATGCCTTGCACCCTGTTCGAACCATCTTATCAGCTTTTAATGCAGAAACTATGTTAGACAAGTAGTTTCTTCTTTCTCCTATCATAATTATCTCCTCATCCTCCAGGGTCCTTAACTCTATTCGCTTAGCTGCACAATCCAATATAGCCCGATGTTCCACTAGCCAATCCATGCCAAGTATGAGATCAAATTCTCTGAAAGGTAGTTCCATCAAGTCGGCAGGGAATATCACTCCCTGAATCTCTAGGGGTACATTCCGAAATATCTTGTCCACCACTACAGTTTGACCTAACGGGCTTACTACAGTCATCTCTCTACTAGACAGTTCAGAGGCTATGCCTAGAGTTTCAACTACTCTACTTGCAACATAAGAGTGGGTCGAGCCAACATCAATTAAAGCAAA
This sequence comes from Gossypium sturtianum, assembly GCA_025698515.1. Classification (NCBI taxonomy): domain Eukaryota; kingdom Viridiplantae; phylum Streptophyta; class Magnoliopsida; order Malvales; family Malvaceae; genus Gossypium; species Gossypium sturtianum. Next base: position 51,026,290 of record CM046944.1, on the reverse strand, counting down.
GTAAGGCTTATCGGCTATAAGGAACATACCAGGTTATGACGTTCGGGTGCGTCTCCATCCTCCCCTCGGTGAACCGCATATACTAGTCTCCGTTTGTCTAGCCTCGGCATTACCAACACCTCGCACGGTGTTCCACGTCCTCTTCCAAAGACCGCTTCTCGCCAATCGGACCACGACCCGCCGAGGTCAGCTGTCCCCTTTTTCGGACTGATTAGAACCACGACTGTTGGTCGACTCGTCTATCTTAATAGGATAGTCCTTAATCATGTGTTCCTTAGACCCATACTTAAAGCATCCTCCCGTCTTCTTCCAACACTCTCCTAGGTGCCTCTTCCCACACTGATCACAAGTACGATACTGCCCTCCTGTAGCAACCTGCTGACCTCGCGGCCCATCAACTCTAGGCCTCTTCTGCGCATTCCCGGATGACCTCGACGATCCAACCCCTCTCTTATGCCTGCTCCGATCAGATTACGCCATGATTCTTTAACCCCTTCGGCTACCTTAGCCTTTTCCACCAACACCGCAAATTCCCGCTCCTGCTGCGAAGCTATCAACAACCTTAGATCATCCCTAAGTCTGTCCTCAAACCGACACATCGTTCATGCTCGTAGCCACAATTCCTCGAGCATACTGGCTCAACCTTAAGAAATTCAGCCTCATATTCCGCTACGGACTTGTTCCTTAAACCAACCCCGTAAATGCCTTCCTCCGAGCATCGGTATAACTAGTTCCAACATACTTCTTCCGATATGCCGCCTTAACATACTCCCAAGTGAGATCCTCGGTGTAGCAGCACCACCCGAATCGTGAGCCACCACCGATATGCCTCATCGCGAAGTAGCGACACCATTCCCTTTGACTTTCTTCTTGAAATGATCCGGCTCATCCATAATTTGCTCTGTCGCTTCCATCAATATTCACCGTCTTCGGGTGCCACACCGATACGCCACGGAATACTTCGACTTCATTTGCTCGGAGTCGCTCGGGTACAGATTTCTGAGCTCCCCTACCTCCACCGGCTCCAGCCACCATCTTAAGAACCCGCAACATCGCTTGCGACATTACATCATCCCCCGTCTGATCCTGATGCTCAACCCCAGCAGCTGGTGGTGGTGGTGGTACCTCATTTTCGGACCCTTGCCCAGACCTAACATGTTCCGATACGGTCATTCTGCCTCTACCATGTCCTCGCACGTTACGACCACGTCCCCTAGAACTCATTCCTACGATCGCGCTTTAATCTGATTTAAGAAATTTTATGCGTTAGTATTTGTTCCACTAATTATCCACGAACAAGTTTTATGTAAGGAAGTTTAGTAGTAGTTCTTTCGATCATTTCAGAGTTTCGTTTCAAGTCTTCTATCCTAGTTCGAGAAAGTAGCACATTCATTCAAGTAGTATCTACTACACACATTCATCACTTGTACATTTTTGTCTGCTGTTTTAATCCTGTGGGTATTTTTGTAATTTGTCCTATAGGGTATTTTGGTAAATTTCCAAACCAGGTATCTTGATGTTTTACAAAATAGGGTTTTTGGTATTTTTGTAAAGTAAGAATATTTTAGAAAAATTGAGGGTAGTGTGGTAATTTCATAAACCAAGGGTATTTTAGTAATTTCTCAACCTGAGGGTATTTTAGTAAATTTTTGTAAATCGGGAATATTTAGGAAAAAATTATAAAAGAGTTTTTACAAATCAAAGGGTAATTTGGTGCTTTTAAAACTAAGGTTTTTATAAAAATATGGCTAGTCCCTTTTGGGTTTTAATTATTGAGTTAAGCTCGTGAATGAGTCCTCTTGGTTAGGGTGAATCGTTACTACGCACTGCAGGATTCGAGTGAAGAGGAGGTGAGTCACTAGAGATCGCTTAAATACCGTGCTCTTCCCGAATCCAATCCTACACATGCGCACAATGGTTGCCACACCTAACTCGGCGACTAAGTCACGAGTTTGTTTAGTTAGGCCTTAAATTTTATGTAGTTCTTGTGTTGGGGTAAACTAATCCTAGGGTTCCATAACTTAATATACTAATCTACGTTCTGTTATACCCATATACGAATCATACATTAATTCACACAACGGTTAGGGGTACTTACCCACAGTGGACTTGGTAGGAGACTTAGGTGCCATGCCAGAGAAACCTGCCCAATTTACAAAAATTTTCACAAAACTTATTTGGGCTCTATTTTGAAAACGTTATGGGCTTTAAACCCAAGGCCGAGAGTTTAAAACTGGGCTCTGATACCAAACTGAAACACCCCAAACTCCGACCCACGAGCCTGCATCAGGATCCGTATGTTCTCGAGTAAAACATTTCAAATTCATGTTTATTACTTTGGAAAATTTGGGTGGTTTATAAAAAAATGCCGAGTTGTTTTGGAGTTAATCTTTAATTCGAAAATCATTTGTGTTTAGGTGTCTAAACATTTAAAATTTATTTTTAAGAAAAGTTGCTTAAACTTTAAATTGATAAAAATTGTATCATAATAAAATAAATAAAAATGCATGCATAATCAGTTTATAGCTATGGCCTTATTACATTAAAACAAAACCCGAATAAATCCAAAATACTTAGAAATAAAAAGTCCAAAATTAAAATAAAGTCTGAGTTGAACATGGCCACCACTAAGCTCCTGTAGACCGGTCCAGTTCTTGAGTGTCACACAAAAATATCCCACACAGCGGGGTGAGTCAAAGCAGACTCGGTGTGTATAACCAACACCAATCCCAACGATTTAGGCACATCAAATCATACACATATAACGAATATAAATAATGATGCAATCCCGAACCCAAACCTAGATAACCATCCGCTACACATCACCCGTACCAACCATCACACCGTGGGGACTACTAAGTCGACCCTCCATCCGCTACACATCATCGAAGGCAGTCCCTGCAGACGACATGCTCATCGCCCTTATAAATTGTGGCATAGCCACCAGATAATGTGACAAAGTCACCAGATAGTAATTTGTGACATAAGTCACCACATTCAGATTTCGTGACATGAGTCACCACATTCAGATATTGTGGTATAAACCACCAGATCACTTCCCCTTTCCATATAACCCATATGCCCCATGTCACACAGAATATGCAATATCATGCCTTATGCCTTATTTCACATTCTTATCGATATTCACATATGTACCATATTCCAAATATTCATATCATAATAATATTAATATCATTTATTAACATAATGTTAAGGTTACGTACCTGAGTACTTTGTACCATCACATGGTACCTTTGCCCACTTTTCACATTATTATTAACACATATATTAAATTGATGTCATAAATCGATTAAGAGTTAGTGTGGGGTACACACCTTGTTAACTAACGTGTTTACTGAATTCCGAAAGTCTCGATCTAATGCTCTAGACCCCTAGTTCCTACATTCGGCCAACACTAAGTATTTTAGCAAAAGCCTATTCGGCTATATAATCAAATCCCGAAGGATTAGCACAACCAAAATCCTTACCTTGCGACCGATTTAGTTACCACTCAAATCCTGATATTGCTACTTGGTTGTGGTATCTGTCGAAATACCTTAGATATTGAAATCCCGAAGATCTCCTCCTTATAGTCGACTATAGACAAATCCCGAAACCTCCTTTATAGTTTTGGCCAAAGAACATAAATGGTATTAGAGTCTTGATTTCGGCTTAAAGGAAAGAAATAAAACGACGACAATTGAATCCTTACCCTTAATGCTATGGTCGACGGCACCTTTGCTTACACCCTAGGAGTGATTCGACTATGGCTAGATGTTGATCAAATGGGTTTCGGCTTTTGGAGTTTGCTGAACAATCGGCTATGGCCCCCAAAATAGGAGATTCGGCTTTTGGAGAATTGTGAAAAGAAAAAGAGAATGAAGTGCAGAGAGATTCGGCCAAAGTGAGAGGAGGGAATGGGAGTATGGTATTCGGCTTTGGCTTTTAAGAAAAAGGATTGAAGGGAGTTTCAACAAGAATGGAAAAAAAGAAGGAGATTTTTCGGCTTTGACAAAATAAGAGAAGAAGAGAAGATTTGCTAAAGAATTCGGCAGAGGCACAATTGAAAAGAAAAGAATGAAAATAGCCTCACTTCTTCCCTTTGGCCAAAAATACCACACCTAGATCCCCCTATTCGGCCAACTCCTCATCTCTCTATCCAATCCCTTGTTATTTTCCTATTTTTCCTCTTCTTTACCCTTTCAAAAATAAATTGAATAAATCAATAATTATCTCCCTACCTTAGCCGAATTTTAAAGGGAATTTGACCACATCTAGTGCTCATCTCCTTAGTGTTTTAATGCCGTCCAACTCCCCCCTTAGCTTGACGCAAAAAGCAGCTCAAAATTGCTCCCCTTGCTGCTCGAACCTAGGCCGCCTTGTACTGCTTGTGGCGTCACTTACTAGGGCTTTAAGTGGCACCTCCTTGCCACTTTAACAAGCCCATTTTTGTGTCTAAATTCTCCTACAAATTCTCTTAAGGCCTATCAAGCTTAGCTCCTCTTTAAAACTTAAAATCAAATAATTTCTAAGGCATTTTCCTACACTCTAAAGTTCTCAAAATTTCATAAAACATATTTACAACACACACAGGCTTGCTACTTTACATAATTAAGCAATAATGCACAAGCCATAAATCCCGGATATTACAAATCTTGTGGGCAAGTAATCTTTTGGCGGTAAGAGAGCAAATCATTCTTTATTCAACAAAAGGGGTAAGTTTTAATCGCTTTATTATCTTATTCTTAGTCGAAACCCCTCATTGTGTCTTTCACTCATTCTCCTAACTAGGCTGAACCCTTGTGTTTCTCTACCGAATCATTGTTGTTTCTTTGACGAGGTACTCTCCTCGCGCTTTGGGTTTTGGTATGGTAAAGTCCCTAGTCAACCGGTAAGTGTACTCATCTATAATTCTTGGATTAATGGTTGGCCGAATATGCTTAGGATTGGTTAAGAGTGACTTTTGATGGATGTAAATCACTTGGTTGTGCAGCCTTTGATAGTCAAGGTTCTTTAACGCAGATCTTGGAGTCAATTGCGGTTAGCGAATAAGTGAAGGGTTGATAGGCTTAATCGTTCAAGGTAAGGGATTGGTATGTTTTCGGCTTTTGATAAAAAGGGAGAAACGATACTAAGCGTATGATTAACTGTTAGTTTTGATTGATCATAGGTTCGTGGCTAAGGAATCGTAGCATGCTTCGCAATTAAAGGTGTGTACAAACACTACACACACACGATGGCGGCAACGCCGGAAAGCCGAAAAGCCAAAAGTGGCTAAATGGGCCTGTCGAGCTCATGGGCCCAAGTCGGCAAAGATTGATATGTGAACTTGAAAAATGAATTGACATGAATGGGTGTATGATTTGATTATGATCGGGCCTAATGGGCTATATAAACATTAATGGGCTTAGTGGGCCTTATGGGATTTTAGAAATGCATGCAAGGGTTTAATGGACTCTAGGCCTAGTTCTGATAAATTCTTAAAATTGCAAAAGACTTAATTTATTAATCAAACACGTCTGTGGACAAGTCGACTAGTTAGAGTGTGGTAACCGACATATGCATGTCTAGGATTGGATCGAGGGAGAGCTTGGTACTTAAGCGGTCCTAGTGACCCACCTCCTCTTTTCTGAGATCCTACCTGGTGCATAGTGTTTGTTCACTTTAACCGCGAGGACTTGTTGATGGGCCAAAGTTCATAACTAAAACCCGAGATGAAAGAAATTACGGAAATACCCCTGTAGGGTAAAAATTACGGAAATACCCCTATAGGGTAGAATTACGAAAATACTCCTGTAAGGTAGAAATTACGAAAATACCTCTTTAAAGTAGAATTACAAAAATACGCCTGGGTAGTGAAATGACTCCAACACCCCTAGGTGCTTAATGTGTGAAAATGTGTATGTTGCATTCATGAAATTTATGTTGCACTTGGGTGGGTTTGATGATACGAAGGAAGATATATGAGGATCGCATAGTCGCTTGACGATCGTGGATCCATCGGTGGCTTTAAGCCCATTATATGCTTAGCAGCTTTGCTGCAACGTTTGAGTAGTGCCGCTGTTGGTGCTACCTTTAGAGTGTAGGGCTGGGTGGGTTGATATTTATATCCCCACAGGAGTGTAGGGTTGGTACGGGTGGAGTGCAGGGTTGGATTTGGGATGGGTGCATTGCATTCATGTGATATTGATGTGATATGAGGTCATTGTGGGCTAAGGCCCAAGACCACCGATTTTGATAGGGCTTAGGCCCAACGCGATAATTGTGATAATTGCATGTTGATTGGATTACCAAGGGTCATACACACCGAGTTTGAATCTCACACCCTTTTAATTAATGTTTTAGGTGGCCTTATGATAAGCGGCTCGACTTGGCAGAGGACTCGGAGATGGCCACACTACAAGCTATTTAGATGTTTTAATTTGTTCAAATGAATTTATTTTAAATACTTTATTTTCCATTAGATTGTAATAAGGCCTTGTATCTCCAAGTTGACTTTAGATTTTGGGTTTTATTATTATTATGTCTACCACCTATTTATGAGACTGAAATAAAATTCTAAAGTTTAAACGTGGTTTTTGATATAACTCAACATATGAACGTTTTCTTAAAATAAGGGCTTTTCATCCTAACTTAACAAGATTCATAGATTTTGGGCTTCTAAACCTTAAACTTAAGTTTTTAACTAAACAAAGTCATTTTGGAATTATCCCTTTGATGTGACATCACCAGATTCGGCCATAACGTCTGGGCCGAGTTTGGGGGTGTTACATTTAGTGGTATCAGAGCCAAGTTGCAAAGCTCGGGCTGTGAAATGGGCCTTAGATATTGGGATTTTTAAAAATCAAGTAGATTAAAAAGTTTTTGCAGGATTCTTGAAGTGTGGTTCACCGAGCCCTCGACGTCGAGCCAAGTAAGTTTTTCTATTATTACACTTGTTTAAATTACTGAACTGTATTAAGATATTGGGCTACTCTAAACAATAGGTTCTTAGAGACTAAAGCCCGTATGAAACTTAAGCCTGTAGTGGATCTGCGACGGTGAAACAACTTTTAAATTGTTACTTGCATAAGATATGTGCTTTAAACAGTGGAACTATGAACTAATTTCATAAAAAATTCTAATCCAGAAATACGCACGCCACGCAACGATGAGCGCTAGAAGAGGAGGAAGAGGCTGCGACCGAGGCCGTGGAAGTGTTGGGGCTTTGTAAACATTTGAATCAGAATTTGGTACTTATTCTGCGTATGTTTGAGAATGTTTACGATATGTGGATGTTTTGGGTATGTATTAAAATTATTCGGGTCAGAGTGCGCAGCGATAGCGTGGTGGGGTAGTTGATACACGACCACCCTGTTAGTTAGAAATTTCGGGGATGAAATTTCTTTTAGGAGGGGTGAGTTGTAACGCCTCGAAAATTGGGCCTAGAATAAATGGGTTTCATGTGTCGAGAGAATGGATTTTGTCGATTGGGAAAAAAAAGGGAATAATGAATTAAGTGTGTTTAAAACAAAAAATTATGATTGCATGTTTAGTTTAATTTTTAGGTGATTTAGGAAGGGTTGGTAGTGTTGGAAAAGTCCTGGACTTGGCGAAATTTTTTTTATTGTACATATGTTAGTATGAAGGCCAGAGTTTAGGCCTTATAATTAGTTGGGTCTGATTCACGACACAAAGAAACGCCTGGCCCAGTGGCTAAGGCGTTAGGAGCAGGAGGGGGAGTAGGGTTCTAGTCGCAGCGTGCGCTAGATGTTGGTTTTTTTAGTAAACCTGGAGTGCGGCAGGAAGGTTTATAATTAATTAGGGAGGAAATATGACTCAAATAAAGTGGGCGGCACAGTGGCAAGGGGCGTTTATCATAGTGAAGAGGTTGAAGGTTCGAAGCTGGGTGTGGCGAATATTTTTAGAATTTTTTGGACGATTCGGTCGCTGGGAAATAGGCCTTAAAAGAAGTTGAGAATGGAACATATCACAAGAAGAGTTGTGGTGCAGTGGTGAGAAGCGTGCTATGGATCCGAGTGGTCGCAGGTTCGAGTCCCAGTGGCTGGTAGCGTGTGGTGGTGGCTGGAGGTCTTGGTTTCGAGTTGCCTTGTGCGCAATAACCTGCTATTTTTTCTTTGGCGTGGGAAGGTGTTTGAAGTGGACCGAAACACCAAAGGATGGCATTCTTTGTTGGGGAAAGCAATTTGAATGTAATTCAAATTGGATTTTTGGCTAAATAAAGGAAGTTTTGGATGGGGATGAAGATAAAATTTGGAGAAAATAAAGGAATTTAATTGGTGATAAGTTTGAGTCGACTGGGGAGTGTAGGTTTATTTTATTTATTTATTTATTTTAGTATACATATGAGTGTCGTATGGGTAAGTAGGGAATTTGTTGCTTTTGTGTGCTTTAGTTGATTAATTAGGGGAAAATTCATTCAAATATTACAATTCTTTTTAGTTTCTTTCCCTTTGGCAAATACCCGAGTAATCACAATTTCTTTCTTTTTCCAAACAAAAGCGCCTAGACCTAATTTTCCTTCCCTCCCACAGTATTTCTTCTATTTCCGAATTAGAGAAGAAATTCTCTCATTGGGGTTTCATTCTTTGTCAAACCAATTTCGTCTTCTCCATTTGTAAAACCGAATCTCACTTCTAAAAATCACTCTATAATCTAAGATCTTGTGGGCAAGTAATCTTGTGGCGGTAAGAGAGCAAATCTTTCTTTATTCAAAAAAAGGGGTAAGTTTTAATCGCTTTATTATCTTATTCTTAGTCGAAACCCCTCATTGTGTCTTTCACTCATTCTCTTAACTAGGCCGAACCCTTGTGTTTCTCTACCGAATCATCGTTGTTTCTTTGATGAGGTACTCTCCTCGCGCTTTGGGTTTTGGTATGGTAAAGTCCCTAGTCAATCGGTAAGTGTACTCATCTATAATTCTTGGAATAATGGTTGGCCGAATATGCTTAGGATTGGTTAAGAGTGAGTTTTGATCGATGAAAATCACTTGGTTGTGCAGCCTTTGATAGTCAAGGTTCTTTAACGCAGATCTTGGAGTCAATTGCGGTTAGCGAATAATTGAAGGGTTGATAGGCTTAATCGTTCAAGGTAAGGGATTGGTATGTTTTCGGCTTTTGATAAAAAGGGAGAATCGATACTAAGCATATGATTAACTGTTAGTTTTGATTGATCATAGGTTCGTGGCTAAGGAATCGTAGCATGCTTCGCAATTAAAGGTGTGTACAAACACTACATACACATGATGGCGGCAACGCCGAAAAGCCGAAAAGCCAAAAGTGGCTAAATGGGCCTGCCGAGCTCATAGGCCCAAGTCGGCAAAGATTGATATGTGAACTTGAAAATTTAATTGAAATGAATGGGTGTATGATTTGATTATGATCGGGCCTAATGGGCTATATAAACATTAATGGGCTTAGTGGGCCTTATGGGATTTTAGAAATGCATGCAAGGGTTTAATGGACTCTAGGCCTAGTTCTGATAAATTCTTAAAATTGCAAAAGACTTAATTTATTAATCAAACATGTCTGTGGACAAGTCGACTAGTTAGAGTGTGGTAACCGACATATGCATGTCTAGGATTGGATCGAGGGAGAGCTTGGTACTTAAACGGTCCTAGTGACCCACCTCCTCTTTTTTGAGATCCTACCTGGTGTATAGTGTTTGTTCACTTTAACCGCGAGGACTTGTTGATGGGCCAAAGTTCATAACTAAAACCCAAGATGAAAGAAATTACGGAAATACCCCTGTATGGTAGAAATTACGGAAATACCCCTATAGGGTAAAAATTACGAAAATACCCCTGTAGGGTAGAATTACGAAAATACCCCTGTAGGGTAGAAATTACGGAAATACCTCTGTAAGGTAGAATTACGAAAATACCCCTGGGTAGTGAAATGACTAAAACACCCCTAGGTGCTTAATGTGTGAAAATGTGTATGTTGCATTCATGAAATATATGTTGCACTTGGGTGGGTTTGATGATATGGAAGAAGATATGTGAGGATCGCATAGTCGCTTGACGACCGTGGATCCACCGGTGGCTTTAAGCCCATTATATGCTTAGCAGCTTTGCTGCAACGTTTGAGTATTGCCGCTATTGGTGCTCCCTTTGGAGTGTAGGGCTGGGTGGGTTGACATTTATATCCCCACAGGAGTGTAGGGTTGGTACGGGTGGAGTGCAGGGTTGGATTTGGGATGGGTGCATTGCATTCATGTGATATTGATGTGATATGAGGTCATTGTGGGCTAAGGCCCAAGACCACCGATTTTGATAAGGCTTAGTCCCAACATGATAATTATGATAATTGCATGTTGATTGGATTACCGAGGGTCGTACACACTGAGTTTCGAAACTCACACCCTTTTAATTAATGTTTCAGGTGACGCACAGTAAGCGGCTCGACTTGGCAGAGGACTCAGAGATGGCCACACTACAAGCTATTTAGATGTTTTAATTTGTTCAAATGAATTTATTTTAAATACTTTGTTTTCCATTGGATTGTAATAAGGCCTTGTATCTCCAAGTTGACTTTAGATTTTGGGTTTTATTATTATTATTATGTCTACCGCCTATTTATGAGACTGAAATAAAATTCTAAAGTTTAAACGTGGTTTTCGATATAACTCAACATATGAACGTTTTCTTAAAATATGGGCTTTTCATCCTAACTTAACAAGATTCATAGATTTTGGGCTTCTAAACCTTAAACTTAAGTTTTTAACTAAACAAAGTCGTTTTGGAATTATCCCTTTGATGTGACATCCCCAGATTCAGCCATAACGTCTGGGCCGGGTTCGGGGGTGTTACACCAGAAGACATGATACAAAAATATATCTATTAGATCAGTTTTAATCAGGAAATGTTATTATGGGTTAAAGTCGTCTCGATAGTTGAAGCTGTCGCACTTGTGTTAAATGATAATGTTTGGCGATTTCCATGAAAAGGGAACAAATATCAGTTGAAAGTTACAGATGCAAACATGTCAGAAGCATCAATCAAAATTCGATAATTTGGGTTTCGACAGACAATCACTAAGGGATTTCTCGGTAGTTATACTACTAATGATCAGTGATGACAGGAGAACACCATAGCTACTTAGTTAAGTTCAGACATAATATCAAGATCTGATATGACTTTTGATATGAGTTTTGAATCGAAATGAATTATAAATGACTTATCTATGGGTTACCATTAAGAGGATGACAAAAAGACTCGACTTGATGGCTTGTATCGTGTGAGAAATTTCGAGGACAAAATTTTTGTAAGGGGGAGAGCTATAATAGCCGATTTTTCAATGGTGTCAGAAACAATGGTTTCAGGGCCACTAAATCTGAAGAGTAAGTTTTAAATATTATATTTAATATTTACGAGTTCATTGTGACTTTGAAAAGGTTTTTGATATAGTGATTTTTTTTTAATAAGCGATTTATTAAGTTCAAGTGGTAAGACCTTAAGGTCAAGTGGTTTTGAAAATGAGGTATCGGGACCTCGTTTCTATAAACCAAGCCGTAAATGCTTTTATAAATATTTACAGACTTTCATTAAGATGGTATTAAAGTTTCGTTGAAAAATTTTAACGTTTCGATAGTTAATTAATTAAAAAGGACTAAATCGTAAAAGAAGTAAAATTTTACCACTACTTGATTTTAGTGATTTATTGGTTTATTGAATAAAGGAAAAGGGACTTAAATGGTAATTATACCATTTAAGAATGTAGTGGACGGTTTTGGGCAACTAAAAGCATGAAAATTTGATGTTTATTAAAGGGACAAAATGGTAATTTGATAATTAAAATAAAATAAAATAAAAACAAAATGTTTATCATCATCTTAATATTTTGTTCACTGACTAGGAATGGAGAAAAAACTCCATGGAAGACTTGAAGCTTCGGCTTGCCTTGTGATGATGCATGTAAGCCCGTTTTAGTCTCGTTTTCAATAATTTTATGTTTTTGAGATCGTTGCAACTAGGTCCAACTAGCGCGTACCTTCGATTTTGAAACTGTTAAAGATTTTTAATGTTGTCATTGATGAAAATTGTGATTTTAGACGTTAAATGATGAACTTGAGATATTAGTTTTTATTTAAAAGTATTTTATTAAGTGATTTTTGATGAATTTTCTAATTAGGGACGAAATTGTTAAAATAGTAAAAATGCAAGGATTAATTGTGAAATTGTTGCATGAATGGGCTGTTTTGGATACCATGAACATTCAGATAAGCTCAATTTTGGGTAAAAATGGTTAATTTGCATGTTTTAGGCTCAGGGACTAAATTGAATAAAAGTAAAACTTTAGGGGTAATTTTGTAAAAATGTAAAAATGACCAAATTGCATGGAATGAATTTTTTTATTGTATAAATTAAAATATTGAATGAAATTATGAATTTAGATCAAGATCGGGTGGAAAATCGAGGAAAATGAAAAATTACCAAAATGCCCCTGAACTTTGGTATTTCTGTAATTTAGCCAGGTACGTTCGTATGAACTTTATTCTGTATAATTTTGATTAAATTGAATATTAATATGTGATTATACTGTGATTAAATCAATATATATATGTTAGTATGCAATTTATCGTGTTATGAAACGACGTAAGTCTAACGACGTACGATGATTACCAAGTCCCTTTGAACATTAGGAATTCGTGGGATACAAATGAAATGTCAGTAGGGTTACCAATTTGGTTGAGGTCCTGCATGTGTTGTGGACACACCACAGATCGTATGAGCTTACCGATTTGTAGCTCGTGAGAGCTCACCGATTCTCAGCTCGTATGAGCTTACCGGTTTAGAGCTCATGAGAGCATACCGATTCATAGCTCGTATGAGCATACATGTACAAAAATTGACGGATTACAGTTTAGCACACTATGTGTGAGCTATCCCGAGTATCCAACGATATTCTAAATGGTTCAACGGGCAATGTTCTGTTACGAGATGATATGAGTTCGATACGAACTATTACAGGTATTTACATGAAATACATGGAAATGATTTTACATGATGTATTGATACATGATATGGATGTTACATGTATATGGAAATTTGATTAATTGTTGAGTTCATCCATGATTATTGATTCATATATGAATTTACATGACTACCATGGTTGGTGTATATGTAACGCCCCGAATTTGGGCCTAGAAGAATTGGGCTTTGGGCTTTGGGTCTCAGAAAATTTTTAAGTGAGCGAGAAAATGAGAATTGGCATATAGGCTTTGAGGGTTAATGAATTTGGAGTGTCTAAGGGTGTTGGAGATGTCCTGGGATCAAGTAAGGGTATAGGAAAAATTTTGGTTTTAGCCCAAGGGAACTGTGACTTCAGTTAGTAGGCCTTTTAAAATAAATGAAGAAGAAAAAGGACACAAGAGGAGTTTGTGGTGTAGTGGCAAAGTGGCGCCACATAGGGAGTAGGGAGGTGGCGTCATTAGCAGGCAAGGGAGTCCAAGGTTCGAGTAATGGCATGGTATTTTGTTGGGGATTTAATTTTTGCCTTCTAGATGGTTAGTAGTAGCGTTGGATGTGAACTCTGAAGGAAGTGTTCATAAGAGAAAATTAAGGAAGGGATAAAGGAGCTTATCTTAGAGAAAATTTAGGATGAGATTGAGGAGTTATCAGGGAGAAAAGTTAGGAGCTGAGAAGTGTGAAGAGTTGGTTTCGTTTTGGGAAGTGGGAAGTGTATAAATTCGGCTTAGGAGGGTAAATGAGTGCCGTTTTTGGGTCTTTTAGGGGGTATTACGAATTTTCATTGTGGCTTTCGACATTTGGAGAGTTTTGCAAATAGGCCAGTCTTTCTTTTCTTGACCGAATATCCTGTAGTTACCCTCACGCAAGCACATTTGATCTTTTCTTTTCTCCCCCTCATTCTGTTCTTTTGTTGCCGAATTCTTCCATTGCCAAAAAACCATCATTCCTTTTTGCCGAAATCCCTATTGGTGTTGCGTTCTTCTTCTTTCTCTGAAAGCCGAATACTCCCTTATAATCGAATAGCCCTATCTTTTTTCCGATTCCTTGTTGTTTTTCCTCCATCACAAATAGGTTGCTGTTATCTACTCTTAATCAAGTTTTAAAAGCCGGATCTCGTTCAGTAACTATCTAGGCCGTAGGACCAAAGGTTGGATTCGGTAAGTACTTAGTCAACCTCCTTTAGTGTGTTTTGGTAAAAGCCGGAGGGCTATCTAACTCTCCTTGTCGTTAACCTTGTATTAACAAAGGTAGGGTTCAAAGATCGCAAGCGTGGTAAGGATCGTTAGCAAAGTGGTAAGTGTTCTCCTCTCAGTTATGGATTAGTGGATGGCCGAATGTAAGTATGGCTTATAGAGGTGAATTATGTGGAATATGAGTCACTTGATTTTGATGATATATGTTTGGGTGCAGATCTAGGGGATATTCGCAAATAGTAGCTAAGGAAGGGCTACTAGAACTGGTGGCACACGGTAAGGTTACGGTGAGGTTTCGAGTTTTGATAAAGTGTGTATTAAGCCATGATTAATCGTTAAGTGATGTCTATTGTAGGTTCGTGATTAAGGGGTTTGCAGCATGCGTTATTACCAGGTGTGTACAAACACTACACACACACGATGTCGGCAACGCTGAAAAGCCGAAAAGTTGAAAGTGGCTAAATGGGCCTGCTGAGCTCGTGGGCCCAAATCAGCAAAGATTGATATGTGTATTTGAATATTGAATTGACATGAAAGGGGTGTATGGTTTGATTATGATCGGGCCTAATGGGCTACATAAACATGAGCGGGCCTAATGGGCTATATAAACATGAATGGGCTTAGTGGGCCTTATGGGATTTTAGAAATGTATGCTAGGGTTTAATGGACTCTAGGCCTAGTTCTGATAAATTCTTAAAATTGCATAAGACTTAATTTATTAATCAAACATGTCTGTGGACAAGTCGATTAGTTAGAGTGTGGTAACCGACATATGCATGTCTAGGATTGGATCTAGGGAGACCTTGGTACTTAAGCGGTCCTAGTGACCCACCTCCTCTTCTCTGAGATCCTACCTGGTGCATAGTGTTTGTTCACTTTAACCGCGAGGACTTGTTGATGGGCCAAAGTTCATAACTAAAACCCGAGGTGAAAGAAATTACAAAAATACCCCTGTAGGGTAGAATTACGAAAATACCCCTGTAGGGTAGGAATTACGAAAATACCTCTGTAGGGTAGAATTACGAAAATACCCTTGTAGGGTAGAATTACGAAAATACCCCTAGGTAGTGAAATGACTAAAATACCCCTAGGTGCTTAATGTGTGAAAATGTGTATGTTGCATTCATGAGATATATGTTGCACTTGGGTGGGTTTGATGATACGGAGGAAGATATATGAGGATCGCATAGTCGCCTGACGACCGTGGATCCACCGGTGGCTTTAAGTCCATTATATGCTTAGCAGCTTTGCTGCAACGTTTGAGTAGTGCCGTTGTTTGTGCTACCTTTGGAGTGTAAGGCTGGGTGGGTTGATATTTATATCCCCACAGGAGTGTAGGGTTGGTAAGGGTGGAGTGCAGGGTTGGATTTGGGATGGGTGCATTGCATTCATGTGATATTGATATGATATGAGGTCACTGTGGGCTAAGGCCCAAGACCACCGATTTTGATAGGGCTTAGGCCCAACATGATAATTGTGATAATTGCATGTTGATTAGATTACCAAGGGTCGTACACACTAAGTTTTGAAACTCACACCCTTTAATTAAATGTTTCAGGTGATCCTCAGTAGACGGCTCGACGTGGAAAAGGACTCTGGGACGGCCACACTTCAAGCTACTTAGAAGTTATTCTTTATTTTTTTCGAATAACTCTATTTTAATTACTTTGTTTTCATTGGGATGTAATAAGGCCGTGTACCTCCAATTTGATTTTTCATTTGGGTTTTAATTATTGTTACAACTGTTTAATTATTAAACTTTAATAATTTCTAAAGTTTAAACATGGTTTATGAAATAACTATAACATATGGATGTTTTTCTTTAAACATGGGCTTTTATCATATCTTAACAGGTTACTTAGATTTTGGGTTTCTAAATCCTAAACTTAAGTTTTTAACTAAGCAAAGTCGTTTTGGAATTTTCCCTTCAATGTGACACGTCAGATTCGGGCCTAACTTCTAGGCCGGGTTTGGGGTGTTACAGTATATGTGCTTAGGCTTTGGCCAAGTTGTGGTTGGATTTTACCATGTTAAACTTATAAGTTATGCATTGAAATGGTAAATGCCTAAATGGAAATATGCTCGTGATCATGAAAGGGTGGTAAGGTTTAAATTATGTAACAGCCCGATTTTGGGGCTAGTCAAAATAGTGGTTTCAGAACCACTAATTCGAGGTTGGAGAAATTAGTTTTAATACTATTTTATGTGTTATGGCATGATTAGATGAGTGTATGAAAATTTTGGTGCAATAATTTTAGCGATTGCATACTTAATTGTGAAAAAGGACTAAATCGCATAAAGTGCGAAAGTGTGGTTCTACAAGCTAAAGGTGTCTAATAGCTATTGAATATTAAATTGGAGGTCCTTAATGTGCAATTAGACCCTTAGGAAAGGGTTGGCCGGCCATAGGGGACAAGAAATGTCAAAATTGGTCAAAGTTGGTGGATTAGGTGACTAAATTGATGTAATAAAATAGAATAAAGAAAAGAATGATATCATCCTTTCCTCTTCATCTTCTCCACCGAAAATATCAGAAAAATAGGGGTTTTTGGAAGCTTGAAAATTTCAGCAACTTCTCACCCTTGCAAGTAAGTGATTTTGGTGGTCTTTCTTGATAATTTTTGTACTTTTAGAGCCCTTATAGCTCAAGATAGCTAACGAGGGGACTATTTTATAAAATGGTTGAAAGTATAGGGTTTTTCCATGAGAGTATTAGTGTTTTTGCTGAATTTTTATGGAAGAAAATGAACCTTGGTTGTTAAATAACAACTTTTGTGAAAGGAGTTTTCATGAAAACACCTAAAAAGGACCTTTTTGTATAGGTTGTAAAATAGGTGGTAAATGTGTGAAATAATTGGTATTGTGAATTGTTATAAGAGTAATAAATGTTCAACTAGGCTTGTTAAAGGAGGAAATTTGATTAGAATCGATTTACGAGCCTAGGGGCAAAATTGTAATTTTGTGAAAGTATGGGGCAAAATGGGAATTTTGCCAAAATAGGGATTTTGGAGTGATTTGAATAATGTGGTGATTTAATAAGTTAAATATGTCATTATAGATCAAGAAGAACGTGGAATCAACCTTGACCGAGGTAAAGGCAAGGTTTCGGACTAAATTACAAATTGGCACATTTTGTAACGAGGTAAGTTTATATGTAAATGATACGTCCTTTTTCTTATGTTTTTATATATTGAGGTATTATGTGAAACGTGAATGAATATTATTTATATATGTTGAAATAATGGAAAGTGAGGAAATTACGGATGAACACCGTAAATAAGTGAGTGTAGGTGGGTTGTGTGCGATAACACCGTATTTATCATTATTGGTGGGCTGTGTGCGATACCACCATGAAAATGTGACTATTGGTGGGCTGTGTGTGATACCATCGTGTTATTTATTAGTGGTAGGCTGTGTGCGATACCACCATGTTATTCATTAGTGGTGGGCTGTGTGCGAAACCAACCTGTATTCGGTATTATTCCAAAGTGCTTATCGAGAAACCTTGTCTTAGTGAAATTACATGTGTTTTGTGGTGATAAGTGCAGGGTATATGATAAACCATAATATATACATATTTTAAGCCCACATTTAGCATACTTTTTGGATGATTTATCCTTTGAATTGTGGAATTTGATGCTCCTAATCCTTTAATTTCATGTTTTATATTTAGGGAAGCATCGGAGGATGAAAGGAACAAGAAACGGGTCGAAAACGGAGAAAATGGGCTTACCTTAGAGACTCACACGACCTGGACTATCACCCATGGCCGTGCATTTCGAGTAACAACCGAGACACGATCTAGAACATCGTACACGGCCAGATCACACGGCCGTGTATGGCAAACTGGATTGACCACGGCCAAGAGAGTCGACCACGGGCGTTACACACGGGCGTGTCCCTGCTATAGCCAAGATAAGTTTCATTCAGAATAGGATACTTGTGGGCCAAGAAAGACATTCCGAAGCCTATATAAACGCCCTAAGTAAAATCTAAAAAGTGGTCTTTGATCGGGGGGCGAAGCCAGAGGGGGCTGAACTCAGGGAATTACTCCAAGAAAGCCAGTTGATCCATCTCTAAAGCCGGAGTCACATTCAAGACGAAAGATCTTCTCTTCAATTTCCTTCAGGGGGTTTTAGGGTTTTTCTTATGTTTTGTTATTTATCTTCTTCTGAGATGTATTCTTTTATAAGTATGAACTAAACCCCTCAAATACCTGAGGGGGATGAAACCTAAGACGGATCTTGTTAATGTTTTCTAAACTATATGATAAATACTTGATTTGTTCTTAATTATGTGTTCTTAATTCTTGTTTTAATATTTCAGGATATTGATTCAAGTATTGATGTGCTTAGGCAGTGGAGCAAAAGTCCATGTTTAAGAGTAGATCTAGCATAATTAAGCGGAGTTGATTGCAACACTAGAGATAGGATGACGAAAATTCCGGATTAGGGTCAAACCTAATATGGGAGTCCATAGATCGAGTTAATGCAACACTAGGGTTAGACGTTAGTAGCCTTGAAAGAGGTATTAATATAAATTAGGGAATCCTATGGATCAAGTCAAGTGAATAAATCGTCTGGTTCAGAGTTAAATAACAAGTGAAGTCTAGGTGGATTCTTCCTCGAGTATTGTCTTAATCAACTGGTTTTTCCCAAAAGTATTTTCCCAATTCACTCTCTTTGTCTTAGCATCCTTAGTTTAGTAATTAGTTAGATAAATATCAACCCCCTTTATTTTAGGTTAAATAATAAAAAGAAAGTCAGTACTAGTAATTTTGGTTCCTTTGGGTTCGACATTCCGGTCTTGCCACTAAGCTATACTACTGTTTGATAGGTGTGCTTGCCTCAATCGTGGTGATAGTTAGTTTCTAGGCTCGATCATTCATTATATAAATATTAAAACTCTCAGACACGATCAAGTTTTTGGCGCCGTTGCCGGGGAACTAAGATATTAGGAACACTCAATTTTTATTACTTTAGCCATTTTTATTTTTGCAATTAACTTTTTATTTTTATTTCTACTTTGCTAATTTTTCTTTTTCCTTGCTTCTGGCAGGTATTCTAGTTTATGACTAAAAGAAACTCGACAGGACCTCTACTTTACGATAGTGATATAGAAGGAACCGTTCGTAGAAATCGAAGAGAAATTAAGCGAAGCCTACAATACACACAAGAAGTGCAAGAGGACGATACTAATAACACAGAAGAGATGGCTGATCCCCAGAATAATCCACTTCCTCCTGTGGTTGTCGAAAATCCTCCTCCTCGAACTATGTATGATTATGCTAAACCTAATTTAACAGGAACTGAATCCAGTATTGTTAGACCTGCTGTCGCTGAAAATAATTTTGAACTGAAACCTAACACTATACAGATGATACAACAGTTTGTTCAGTTTGATGGTTTGTAGGACGAGGATCCTAACACACACTTAGCGAACTTTTTGGAATTATGCGATACGTTTAAAATTAATGGTGTTTCTGATGATGCCATTCGCCTTCAGTTATTCCCTTTTTCTTTAAGGAATAAAGCCAAACAGTGGTTGAATTCTCTTCCACAAGGATCAATCACTACATGGGAACAAATGACCGAAATTTTTTTGTTAAAATACTTTCCACCGGCTAAAGCAGCTAAGTTGAGGAATGATATCTCTTCTTTTGTGTAGATGGATTTAGAGACACTTTACGATGCATGGGAGAGATACAAGGATTTATTGAGAAGGTGCCCTCATCATGGGTTACCATTATGGCTACAGGTTCAAACCTTCTATAACGGTGTGAACCCCTCAACTAGGTAGCTTATTGATGCAGCCGCCGGTGGAACCCTAAATAACAAAACACCCGAGGCTGCTTATGAATTCATTGAAGAGATGTCACTGAATAATTATCAGTGGCAAGTTATGAGGATAAAGCCGACAAAAGCCGTCGGAGTTTTCAACCACGACGCAGTGACAATGCTATCAAACCAGGTAAAGCTTTTAAGTAAAAAAATTGATGGTTTATGTGGTTCTTCGCAGGTACATCAAGTGATGCAGTGCGATACAAATGGAATAGGGACGAACAATACAGAATACCCACCCTACAACCCTGGCGTAGAAAGCGAGCAGATGAACTATATGGGTAATACTTTTAGATCTCAAAATAACCCCTATAGTAACAATTATAATCCAGGTTGGAGGAACCACCCAAACTTCTCATGGGGAGGTCAAGGAAATCAAGGAAATCAGAGACAACAACCCCCTCCAAGCTTTCAACAACAGCCCTACCCAGGGAAAAGAAACCGAACCTTGAGGATATGCTGGAAAAGTTCATCTCGACATCAGAAACTATTTCCAAAATACCGAAACAGCGTTGAAAACTCAACAAGAATCACTTCAAAGGATTGAGAATAAATTTGGACAGCTAATCAAGTTAGCTTCCGAAAAGCAACCAGGTAATTCACCTAATTCAAAAGAGCATGTGAAAGCAGTTACACTAAGGAGTGGAAAGGAGTTGGTTGAAACTGAAAGAATGATGCCAAAAGAAATTGCTAAAGAAAAAGAAGAGGAAGTAAACGAGAATGTAACGACGGCATTTAAAGAACCACCAATTCCATATCCGGCACAGTTGAAGAAAGACCGCATGGACGCACAATTTGGTAAGTTTCTCGAACTCTTTAAACAACTACATATTAACTTACCTTTTGCTGAGGCTATTTCGCAGATGCCTACATACACAAAATTTTTAAAGGAGCTCTTAACGAATAAAAGGAAGCTTGAAGAACTGTCAACCGTGGAGATTAACGAGGAATGCTTAGCTATTCTCCAGAATAAGTTGCCAATCAAATTAAAAGATCCAGGAAGTTTTACTATTCCTTGTTTAATTGGTAGCTTAAATATTGAGAAGGCATTAGCTGACTTAGGTGCCAGTATTAATTTAATGCCTTATAAAATGTTCAAGCACCTCAGTCTTGGGGAACCAAAACCCACTAGGATGAGTATCCAACTAGCCGATAGATCTATTAAATACCCTAGGGAATTATTGAAGACGCGTTTTAGTTAAAGTTGATAAATTCATATTCCCTGTTGACTTTGTTGTGCTCGACATGGATGAGGATGTGAAGTACCTTTAATTTTAGGGATTGGCCATTTTTAGCCACGGCTAGGGCTAATATTGATGTAGGTAATGGTAAGCTTGCGCTGTGGTAGGTGATGAGGAGGTTATCTTTAAAATTTATGATGCTATGCGATACTCTAAAGAGCAAGATGATTCTGTTATTTTATTGACTCTATTGATCATTTTATTCAGGATTCTTTTCAGGAAATAATACATAAAGACACGTTGGAACTGTGTCTTGTTCAAGGCAAGGAGGCAAATGATGATACCAATGAGATGGGGGAGACAAAAATAGAAATAAATCCTAATAGCCCCTCTAAGACAAAAAGAGTATGAGGGCATTGAAATAAACGATTTAATCTAAACAAAGGCCCTCTATTGAAGAACCCCCAAATTGGAATTGAAAAACGATTCTTAACACACTTAGAGTATGCATTCCTTGGGAGCAATTCTACACTACCAGTAATTATTTCTTCAGACCTAGAACCCAATGAGAAATAAGAGTTACTACAGGTGTTAAAGGAGCATAAAAGAGCCATAGCCTGGAAAATCTCTGACATAAAAGGGATAAGCCCATCATTTTGCACCCACAAAATCTTAATGGAAGATGAATATAAACCATTTGTGCAACCTCAAAGACGATTAAATCCCAATATGAAGGAAGTTGTCAAAACTGAGGTAATTAAACTTCTAGATGTTGGAATTACTTATCCTATTTCCGATAGTTCTTAGGTAAGTCCTGTGTAGGTTGTTCCAAAGAAAGGAGGCATGACTGTCATAGCTAATGAAAAGAATGAATTAATTCCAACAAGAACAAATCCACAGTTGGAGAGTTTGCATCGACTATAGGAAATTGAACGATGCCACAAGAAAAGACCACTTTCCTTTACCCTTCATTGATCAAATGCTTGAAAGATTATCTGGACATATGTACTACTGCTTCCTAGACGGGCTCTCTGGCTACTTCCAAATCCCCATAGCTCTTGAAGATCAAGAAAAGACAACATTCACATGTCCATACGGTACGTTCGCTTGTCGAAGAATGCCTTTTGGATTATGTAACGCTCCTGCCACTTTTCAGCGCTGCATGCTAGCCATCTTTGATGAACTTGTGGAAGATATCATGGAGGTATTTATGGACGACTTTTCATTATTCGGTAATTCGTTCCACCTTTGCCATAAAAATTTAAAACGAGTCTTAATGAGATGTGAGGAAACGAACCTTGTGCTTAATTGGGAAAAGTGTCACTTCATGGTTCGAGAAGGGATTGTGTTAGGTCATAAAATTGCTAGTAAAGGGATTGAGGTTGATAAAGCAAAAATTGAAACCATAGAAAAATTACCTCCTCCCAGTTCAGTTAAGGCTATTAGAAGTTTTTTAGGACATGCCGATTTCTATAGAAGATTTATGAAGGATTTTTCTAAAATAGCTAAGCCTTTGACGAAATTACTAGAAAAAGATGTACCTTTCAATTTTGATCAGGAATGTTTAGATGCATTTAATACTCTAAAGACTAAATTAACAAATGCCCCAATTATTATTGCACTGATTGGAATTTACCCTTTGAACTAATGTGTGATGAGTGATTTACAAAGAGGTGCGCTTTTAGGTCGTGAAGAGACAAGCATTTCCAACCAATCTATTACGCCAAAGAAGACACCGACAAATACAAGAAGAGAATTACACCACCACTCAAAAAGAATTGCTAGTCGTGGTCTTTGCATTTGATAAATTTAGACAATATTTAATATTATCTAAAGTCGTGCGTTTAATCCACCATTCAACCCTTCGTTATCTTTTAACTAAATCGATGCAAAACCTAGACTCATAAGATGGATTCTACTTTTACAGGAACTTGACTTGGAGATTCAGGATAAGAAAGGAGCTGAAAACCTGGCAGCAAACCATCTTTCTAGACTTGAAAATCCGCATCTTAAAGAACTTGATGAGAGTGAGATTAATGACTCATTTCCTGAAGAACAACTCTTGGCTATATCCGACGCCGAGGTACCTTAGTTTGCAGATATCGCAAATTATTTAGCTGCTAACGTATTACCAAAAGGGTTGACACATCAAAGAAAAGAAGCGATTCTTCATCGATGTGAAAACTATTTTGGGAGGACCCTTTTCTTTTTCGTATATGTGCAGATCAAGTAATTCAGAGATGTGTCGCAAAGGAAGAAGCAAGCAAAATATTAGAACATTGCCATTCAGGACCCACAGGAGGACATTACAGTGGGATGAAAACATCACATAAAACACTCGAATCAGGTTTTTATTGGCCCACTCTATTCAAGGACGCCAACAGGTATGTTAATTCATGTGATAAATGTCAGAGAACAGGTAAAATGTCTAAACGCGATGAAATGCCTCAAACATATATGCTATCATGTGAAATATTTGATGTATAGGGTATCGATTTTATGGGTCCATTCCCTAGCTCATTTGGGAATAAATACATCCTCGTAGCGGTTGATTACATTTCAAAATGGGTGGAAGCTCAAGCTTTACCCACCAATGATGCAAGAGTGGTAGTACGATTTCTTAAGAAACTTTTCTCTCGATTTGGAACACCTAGAGCAATTATTAGTGATAGGGGTACCCATTTTTGTAACACCCAATTCGAGAAAATCTTAAAGAAATATGGAGTACACCACAGAACAGCTACACCTTATCACCCTCAAACCAGTGGACAAGTCGAAGTATCCAATAGAGAACTTAAACGTATCCTAGAAAAAACTGTAGAATCAAACAGGAAAGATTGGGCAGCAAAAGTAGACGACACTTTATGGGCTTATAGAACCGCCTTTAAAACTCCCATAGGAACATCCCCATACAAACTTGTTTACGGGAAGAGCTGTCATTTACCATTTGAACTCGAACATAAAGCATTTTGGGCTATAAAATTTCTAAACTACGATCTTAAACTTACAGGCGAGAAAAGATTGATGCAGTTGAACGAGCTTGACGAGTGGCGAGCAAAAGCCTATGAGAGCTCACGATTATACAAAGAAGCAACAAAGCGACGCCATGATGCTCATCTAAAGCGACCTAAACAATTCAAAGTTGGAGATCTCGTGTTACTTTATAATTCAAGACTCAAATTATTCCCTAGAAAGCTGAAATCAAGATGGTCAGGTCCAGTCGTAATCAAAACTATTTTCCCCTACGGCACAATCGAGGTAACTCATCCGACTTATGGCACTTTCAAGGTAAATGGTCAGCGACTGAAAATTTATAATGGTGAAGATTTTAGGGATATAAGAGAGGAGCTTCAGCTCCGTGAACCTTCATATAAAAATGAAAATAGGGTAAGTCTAGCTTAAAACTTTAAACGAACGCTTCTCGGGAGGCAACCCGAGCACTAACCTCATCAACATTCATATTTTTGTTTTTAGCATCTAACCAAGAACTAACTAATTTCATAAGCGCAGGATTTCCTTCCCACACGGCCTAGAACACGGGCGTGGCCATGGCCGTGTGGACACCACGAGGAATCATATGGGTGTAGCGGAGACCGTGTGGGTCAAGGAAGAGAAAAAATTTCCCAACACGGGCTACGATAAAACATCACAGCCGTGTGATGAGGCCGTGGCCGAAACTGAGTAAACGACACGGGCGTGTCTGAAAAAATTTCCCAACACGGGCTATGATAAAACACCACAGTCGTGTGATGAGGCCGTGGCCGAAACTGAGTAAACGACACGGGCGTGAGACACGCCCGTGCCTATAGGGCGTGGTCGACACTGACTAAATCAACACGGGCGTGCTATCGGTTACACGGGCATGGGAGAAGCGAACAAAATAGCGCACAACCGTGCGATACGGACGTGTGAGCCAACACGACAAGGTAACAAGGGCGTGGGACACAACTCAGACGCGCGTAAACTCAAAATTCTTGAAACACACGGGCTAAAAACGATCCACACAGGCGTGTGACACACCCGTGTGCCCTTATTTCTATATAAATTTCTCACTATTCATCATCTTTTTTCCCAAATTAGTTTCCCCAAACCCTAGACGATTTCCTTTCTCCCCCTACTAAGTCCAGCCACCACCATCAACAGCCCCCCTCATCCTGTCTCCTCTCCCTTTTTCCTCATTCCCTTCTCTATTATCCCTTCCTCCTCTCCACGCAAACCAGATCACACCCATGTGAGTACAACACGCCCGTGCTTCGACCACCGCCTTAACCGCGCCACTTCCCTCAACAATCTCCACTGGTTCACCCTTCTCCACTATCGTTTGGTTATTTCTTTAAACATTTTCATTATTTTCCAGTTTATTATTTGTTTCATTGTTCCTATTTCATGATTTAGATTTTTATGATTCTCTTAGTATTTGCTCTACTTAGTTTAATTCTATTCTGATATTTATTCATAGTTTTAACATTCCTTGATGACTTACTTAAGAAACTATTTAGAACTATTAGGAAGTGCAATCTTGGCTGGCAATAATACTTGAATCATTGAGTACTCTTTATTCTACATGAACATAATGTCATCCTCCCGAGGCAAGAAAACCACAGTCCCTGTTTCGAAAAACGAAAGGGACCCTGTAACACCCCATACCCGATTTCGAAGCTAAAACCGGATATGAGACATTACTAAGCTTGAACTTCCTTAAACAAGTACTTACGGGCTATAAAATTTTGCTCCGAATTAAAACTTCACTTCCTTAGTCAAATCATTCATATCGTGGGCCTACGAGGCCTTAAACTTGCATTCAAAAACTTTTATAAGATAAAGGAAACTTTTCTTTAAGACAGGGGCCACACGCCCGTGTTGGTATAGGGACACGCCCGTGTGCCCTTAAGACATGCCCGTGCCTTCCACCCGTGGTCGGCACTGACTAAATCCACACGGCCTGGACACGCCCGTGGCCTTGGCCCGTGTGACAATTAAATTTCTAAGTGTCAAGTGCAGACTTTACACGGCCTTGGCACACGCCCATGTGCCAACCGTGTGTATCACACGGCCTGAATAAACGGCCGTGTGACCAGCCCGTGGTCTATTCTGACTTAAGACATTAAGGTGTAGGAGACACACTGCCTAGACACACGCCCGTGTGTCTATCCATGTGGGCACTTAGAGGCTATCTTACAAACCTTTTACTACTCTTGTTTGCATACATTCATATACTTCTTTAAAACATTCTCTAATCATCAATTGAAACTCATAAATTAACACATCTTGTTTATGAAAATAAAGTTTTCCTCTCATACACTGGGGAGAATTGTTCCCACAACATTTACAACAACTTAAGCCATCATCACTGGCTATACACAACCATTCTATAAATTCTCTTAGGCCAACAACATTTGGCTACAACAATTAGACTTCATCAACTTTAAATGAATCCCTATACATGCCATGACTCTTAAGGACTTGATACCTCATACCGTGTGTCTGCTCGATAGTGTGAAAACATCTCCGGTGGTCTCCAACCCGAGCTAAGTAATGAAACCTATAAGAGATGAGAAAAGTAAAGGAGTAAGCAATAATGCTTAGTAAGTTCATCTGCATAATTTGACAAATATTAATATTCACTGAATATACATAACCCCAAGGGAATATGCCGAGTTTTTCTCATCAATTCATGGTTTGTAACTCAATCATTCTTGAATCTTACTCATTCTATCTCTTACCACATTTCTACCATGCCACAAGCCAATTCATTCGTTTAATTAGCATACTGATCCCGCATCGATCATCACAATATCATACAAAACAACACATCAAGCATTTTCAATAAGTCGCTCATACTACAAATCTCTCGGTGGTTACGCACTTAGCCCACCATTGAATCTCTTATAGGGTGGTATTGCACACACCCACCAATCATTTATACCTATGGTGATTTCGCACTTAGCTCACCAATCATTTATAAGCGATGGTATCGCATTACACCCCATCAATTACTAATCAATCGGTGGTAACGCACACAACCCACCAATCATTTATAAGCGATGGTATCACACACATCCCATCGACATTAATCAATCGGTGGTAACGCATTACACCCACCAATAAATAACATAGTTGATGGTATCGCATTACGACCCATCACTAACCATTAATAAGGTGATATCGCATATAGCTCACCATTATTTACATTCATGGATAATAATCCACAAGTATATCTCTATTTCAAATGTTCATTCGAGAACATCCTCACATGCTTCTATTCTTACTTAACTTTCTACGGTACTCGTTATCATTCACACAGTACATCAATATCTCATGCAACTAAGGTGCATCAACTACACATACCCCACTAGGAGTTCATCATATATTGAATTTATCTCAATTCATTTCTACACATACTTGTGCTACTCATGGTACAACCACACACATTCAACATATACATTGAATCATTCGAATTGTTAAATAACTCTCTTGAGTCTCATGCACATAGTTGTCATTATCATCATACCCCAATTGGGTCTTACATACACTAACATATCGATGCCACGTCCCTGACATGGTCTTATACGAATTCTTACACCAAGGCCATATTCCAATATGGTCTTATTCGAGACTTTAACCATTGTCCTATCGTGCTATACACCTTTCCCATTTCTCTAAATTTAATTCCATTGACATCTCATCAAGAGACATTTCATACATTCATATAGTAATATACATTCCATACAACATTGGAATACTAAATCAGCTCATATGTAATTGCAACATTCGCACATGAACTTACCTCGATGTCGAAAGAGCTGAAAAGGACTTTTTGCCCACATTTCTCTTTTCATCCGTTCTAGGTCCGAAACTCATTTTCTTTGATCTAGAACAATGAAATTTACTGATTTAATCACTTATAAATCATGATATACCATAACCTAAACTTTAGGCAAACATGACTATTTTGCCCCTACACTTTGGCAAAATTACTATTTTGCCCCTAGGCTTGTAAATAAATTTTCATCACATTTTCTTGCTAAACAAGCCTAGCTGAACATTTAATCCTCTTACAACTATTTTCAATTCCATCAATTTCATGCTTAAAAGATCAAATTACAACTTTTGCATTTTAGTCCTAATTAGGTGTTTTCATGACAACACCTTTCACAAAAGTTGTTTCTCATCATCCTATCATTCATTTTCTTCCATAAAAAATCATCAAACAACATGAACTCTATCATGGTATGTCCCTAGACTTTCAACCATATTGCAAACTAGTCCCCTCTTTAGAAAGCTTAAGCTTTGGGGACTCCAAAAGTACAATTTTCTTCAAGAAATACCATCAAAATCACTTACTTGAGTGGAGAATTGCTTGCTAAAATTTTAAGCTTCAAAAACCCCTCCCATGGCTGATATTTTCGGTGGAGGAAGAGAAGAAATAAAGAAAGATGATAGCTTTTCTTTTTGTCATATTTTATTCATCTTTTCTCACCAAATTTTGACTAAGCATTAAATGCTCTTGTCTCCCATACCACATGGCCGGCCATCACACTCCAAAATGGCCTATTTGCACTTTAAAGACCTCTAATTTACAAACCATAGCTTTTTGGTACCTCTAGCAATTAAAATGGAACTTTCGCACTTTATGTGATTTAGTCCTTTTTCACAATTTAGCAAGAAATCGCTAAAATTAAGGCACCAAAATTTTCATGCATCCTTATAAACATGTTATAACACATAATATATCATGAAAATAATTTTCTCTAACCTCGAATTAGTGATTTCGAGATCACTGTTTCGACTAGCCCCTAAATCGGGCTATTACAGACCCGGTTCATCATCGACAAGCGTATCCACCGAAGTACGACACCCATTCTTACAGTTTCCTCTGGGATCCCAGGAGGTCCTTTTTCATATACTTCGCGCGCGACCCCTCGGTATAGGGAGGCGCATTGATTGGACCGCATTAGAGCAGATCCAACTAGCCGACGATGTCCAGGCCCTCCTGACTACCGATCCGTGGGGGCAATTCTTCGAGATCATTGAGCCCACATACCTAGAGCTCACTTTGGAGCTCTGTTCCACATTCCACCTCCAGACGGTGATGACAAACCACGATGACCCCGGCACAATCCAATTCCGTCTTGGAGGCATTATACGTGAACTAATTGTCCCACAGTTCGGGGTCGCCTTGGGGCTCTACACTGACGAATTCATGGCAGACAATAATCTCGAGACACTCCATCGCCACATCCATAACTCCCCTTCTAGATGTTGGAATAACATAGCCCCCGCTTCGACCTCCTATGACCCTAGTCACTCCAAGGCGACAGCTCTTGCCCCATCCCTGAGGTATTTACATGCCATTTTAGCTCATACATTGACGGATAGGCAGGAGAGCATCGGCGTCATCAACACTCACGACGCCTACTTCCTATGGTGCATGGCGAACGGGCACGTCTTCTATTTAGCCTACTTTATAGCTCGCGCCATTCAACATCAGACGGAGCAGCATAGGAGAGGGGTCATCTCCATGGGTCCCTACATCACACGTCTGGCTCGATATTTTGGGCTCCTCAACACCGCCGCTCAATCCTCCTCACTTACACTGATAGGACAGATGCCCCCACAAGGCATCCAGACGATGATCCACATGAGGATGATTGAGCGCCGTCGTGGGTTCGATCCTCCCCAGTATGGCCTAGTGCAAACCACCAAGCAGGATAAACCAGAGGACATTACTGATGATGTTCCACCACAGCATGAGGAGCCATCTTCAGCACCACACCCCCTCGCCAACCAGTTCATGCGGCCGCTTCAATATCTGACATCTCTGAGCGCCTCACTCGGTTTGAGCAGTACTGTACTCAGAAATTCACCGACACCGCTCGAAGATTTGACGGCATTGAGGTGACTCTTCAGCAGATTTGTCATCACTTTCACATATCGCCGCCTCCACACCTCGCGACCCAGCAGATGGCGAGGACCTTTGAGTCCTTTTATTTTCTTTATTATTATTATTTTTATTGTTATTGTTATTTTTATTTTTATTTTTATTTTTATTTTGCTTTTTATTCTAGTTTATTTTCTTTTATAATTAAACTTTTTACCGTTCTTATTTTAAAACTTTCATTAGTAAAATTGAATTCCCTTTATCGCTGGCTGTCTAACTCTGACAACATTCATTAACTAGTACTCCCTAAAAGTTCACTAATGACTTCACAGTTTAGAAAGGTTCACGGTACCACTCAAGTAACGAACACACCACCTTCACCTATGCCTAGTCATCATGTTCATCATTGATCATCCTCCAAGGATTTCATCCATAATTCAGGAAGTTTCACCTCTCTCCCTCTCTTATGAATTTCTTACTAATCATTATCTATTTTTGTACATTGAGGACAATGTACGTCTTAAGTGTGGGGGGGTCAACTATAGTAAAATCCCTGAATTATGTCTTGTTCTTAAGTAAATTTTCTCATATTACTATTATAATGAAATTTCTTTTGATTTATGATTTTCATTGATATGTTTTGGATTAAGTCATATTTAATTATGCAGTGATGATTTAAACTTTAGGAGAATAGAGAATCAAGCACGATGAGTCTATTTTCAGAATTAAAAATTTATTAGGTTGTCTACCTGAATCTAATTATTACCTTGAAGTTTGAAATTTACAAGGTTGACATCAAAAGCCCATAATTTTTTTTGTGAGATCTTGAGCCTTTTAGAGCATACATTCCTTTTCGTGCTCACTTTTTGATTATGAGTGTGTCAACACTGATTTGTTGTTCTAGAACTTGCTTCGATTATACATGTCGAGACCACACCGATGATTTGATATACTGAGATGATAAAGGCACCTAGGTTTTAACCCACTTACTCCATAAAAAGCCTACCTTCATAATTAACCCCTAGTGAACCCCTTTGAGACTAACAACCCAATTCTTGACTCACCCATTAATATTAACCCAAAACCCACTTTGTATTTGTTATCGCCATTTCTCTTGACTACCCTTATATCGAGATTTGATTTGATCGGTTACTTAACTATTTCC
This sequence comes from Gossypium sturtianum, assembly GCA_025698515.1. NCBI lineage: Eukaryota > Viridiplantae > Streptophyta > Magnoliopsida > Malvales > Malvaceae > Gossypium > Gossypium sturtianum. The sequence continues at coordinate 50,995,060 of CM046944.1, read as the reverse complement.
TTTATTTCAGTTATCAAATTCTTTATTATTGTACTTGATTTGTTCTTAAAAAAAATGAAGTATATTCATCATTAGTTCTATGTTATTTGAGCTTAAACTATTAATTTCATTATCTTTAGAAGAAGCTCATGTTATTAGTATTAAGTTTTCAATTGATGTAATTATTCAGTATTAGTCCAACTTTCTAGTTAGGTAATTTGTCAATTCAGTCTCGATACTAACCCTCTAATTCAAGCCTTTATCCACATCTTTAACCCAAGCCCCGTTACAACCCATAAAAGACGTTTTTGATTTGTGTATCATATCATTTTACAGCGGTGGAGATTTGATTTTCATGCAAGCCTATGGGATTAACTTTTCATGTTCGACTCTTGAGTGCTTATTTTTTGAACCTTAAACACTTTGAGTGATTTGAGTGAACCTTTAGTGAGGATGTCAATTTTTGTCGATTTTGAATTAAAGGTGATTATTTAGGTAAGGGGAAACACCTATTTTTCGTACTATGTCTTTGATTGTTTGAATCTTTAGGAACCTTCTGGTTAAATTATCAATGTATGAATTACCTATGAATTATGATGAAACATTATTGATGAAGGTTATGAATTGAGGAAATTCTATTTTAATTGCGAGTTGAGAATTTAGCTTGAGGACAAGTAAATGCTTAAGTGTGGGGGTATTTGATAAACCGTAATATATACATATTTTAAACCCACATTTAGCATACTTTTTGGATGATTTATCCTTTGAATTGTGGAATTTGATGCTCCTAATCCTTTAATTTCATGTTTTATATTTAGGGAAGCATCGGTGGATGAAAGGAACAAGAAACGGGCTGAAAACGGAGAAAATGGGCTTACCTTAGAGACTCACACGGCCTAGACTATCACCCACGGCCGTGCATTTGAGTAACAACCGAGACTCGACATAGAACATCGTACACGGCCAGATCACACGGCCGTGTGTGGCAAACAGGATCGACCACGGCCAAGAGAGTCGACCACGGGCATTGCACACGGACGTGTCCCTGCTATAGCCAAGATAAGTTTCATTCGGAATAGGATACTTGTGGGCCAAGAAAGACATTCCGAAGCCTATATAAACGCCCTAAGTATAACCTAAAAAGTGGCCTTTGATCGGGGGGCGAAGCCAGAGGGGGCTGAACTCAGGGAATTACTCCAAGAAAGCCAGTTGATCCATCTCAGAAGCCGGGATCACATTCAAGACGGAAGATCTTCTCTTCAATTTCCTTCTGGGGGTTTTAGGGTTTTTCTTATGTTTTGTTATTTATCTTCTTCTGAGATGTATTCTTTCATAATTATGAACAAAACCCCTCAAATACCTGAGGGGGATGAAACCTAAGACGGATCTTGTTATTGTTTTCTGAACTATATGATAAATACTTGATTTGTTCTTAATTATGTGTTCTTAATTCTTATTTTAATATTTCAGGATATTGATTCAAGTATTGATGTGCTTAGCCAGTGGAGCAAAAGTCCCTGTTTAAGAGTAGATCTAGCATAATTAAGCGGAGTTGATCGCAACCCTAGAGATAGGATGACGAAAATCTATCGGATTAGGGTCAAACCTAATATGGGAGTCGATAGATCGAGTTAATGCAACACTAGGGGTTTTAATTAGAAAGAGATTTCAATTAATCAACCTAAGGTTAGACGTTAGTAGCCTCGAAAGAGGTATTAATATAAATTAGGGAATCCTACGGATCAAGTCAAGTGAATAAATCGTGCAGTTTGAGTTAAATAACAAGTGAAGTCTAGGTGGATTCTTCCTGTATTGTCTTAATCAACTGGTTTTTCCCAAAAGTATTTTCCCAATTCACTCTCTTTGTCTTAGCATCCTTAGTTTAGTAATTAGTTAGATAAATATCAACCCCCTTTTATTTTAGGCTAAATAATAAAAAGAAAGTCAGTACTAGTAATTTTGGTTCCTTTGGGTTCGACATTCCGGTCTTGCCACTAAGCTATACTACTGTTCGATAGGTGTGCTTGCCTCAATCTTGGTGATAGTTAGTTTCTAGGCTCGATCATTCATTATATAAATATTAAAACTCTCAGACACGATCAGTATAAGTGCATGTAAATGTGAGCAATGTTTTATGATGTGTGTTTGGAATGCGGTAAGATTTGAAATGAGTAAGTATAATTATGAGGATTTAAATTGTTCTTGATGAATAAGTATGTGGTATGATGTTCATTGTTTGCATGTAGACTTACTAAGCTTTATACTTACCCCTCTCTTTCCCTTTTTCCTTGTTGTATCGCCAAGCTAGCTCGGGGCTTGAAGGAAGTCGGTGTAACTCCCCTAACCCGTAACCGTCGCCGGAATAGGGTTAAGAGGCATTACCTAACAATCCGAAACATTTGCAATCATTTTACAACACAATGTATTTCATCATTCAAACATATCAATATATATAAATATAGTCCCTTAATAAGGTCTACGAGACCTCAAACACGTGTTAAAAAGGGGTCGGGACTAAACCGAGATCATACAATTTTTTTTTGAAAATCAAACATTTTTCAAAGTTACAAGGGTCACACGCCCGTGTGGGCAGGCCGTGTGCCTCACACGGCCTCAGACACGCCCATGTGCCCGAGCCGTGTCAAAATAGGGCATACATTCTGACTAGTCCACATGGCCTGAGACACGCCGGTGTGCCTCACCCGTGGTCGAGCCTGACTTACATCACACGGCTAGTCACACGCCCGTGTGTCTAGCCCGTGGTCGAGCCTGACTTGTTTTGAATTACAACCACAAAGGACATGGTCAAGCCACACGCCCGTGTGCAAAACCGTGTGGGCAATTATAGGCCATTTGCAAGGCCAAATTGCCACCCACACTTAGGGTCTCACCTACAAGCATCCAACCATAACATTTATACCTCAAATGGCATCTAAAACATATCAATTTATGCACCAAATAATCATCTACCACATCATTTAATTTATACACATATTCAACTCAATTATATCTATCTAAAATATCAATTTCACACTCCAATTCATTTAAGACAAACATCATGTAATTCATACCACAAATTCACCATTAAACCACAGTTTTCATCAACCATTTTAAGCATGAAACATGCATATACAATTTCACTATCTCATTCCATATTTATCATTCACATAACCCACACATATAAACCAACATCATTCAACTTTCAAGCCATATCACATGGCTAAGCTTGTACACTTCAAAACATGCTATATTCACTAGCCTATACATGCCATATACCATATATATACATCTTCCAAAAGCACCAAAATAGTTAGCCGATAATGTGATTGAGTCGCTGACGATCCCCGGATCCGAGCTAGCTTTAAATACACTGTAAACATAGAAAACTTCACACAGTGAGCTTAAGAGCTTAGTAAGTTCGTAATATAACACATTTAACTCAAAGATTCAAAATCAATATACCAAATACTCCATCATATAGATTATTTCACAAGTATACACAACCTCATCCATACCAATACTCACATAACCATTCATTTATCCATATACGATATTATCAACCACATAGGTTTCGATCATACCTTTTCCAAAACTTAGTTAACAACTAATTTTTGCTACTCAATGCTCGATGCTACATTTCGATCGATCCTCATTATTCCTTCAATTCAATCACACACTTAGTGCAAATTTCATAGCCGAAGCATAAATATCATCGCACACATAGTGCCTTTACATTAAACCGAATTTATCTCGGTATCGCACACACAGTGCCAATCAATACTACCAAAGCTTTCTTTATTTCGCACACACAGTGCCATTCACCTCTGTTTCAATTCTAAATACGCCCACTTAGTGCCACATTTCTCAATTTCACATATAACATTTCTAACCAAATAATCACACAATTATTCATTTCGTAGCACTTAAACATAAACTTAATAACACGTATTATATCCAAACTTACCTCGGACGTCGAAGTAACAAAATGGGTCGATTAATCGAGCACTTTATCTTTGCCTCGATCTCGATCCAAATCTCTCTTTTCTTGATCTATACATATTCAAATTTAGCTCATTTAATCACCAAATCATTCAATTTAGTCCAAACACACATATTTAGGGCATTCTACAAAATAGCCCTCACATTTTCACATTTCGACACTTTAGTCCCTAATTCATAAAATCACCAAATTCACATAATTTCACTTCACACATGCCTATCCAAAATTTTCTTATGTTCATACAAGCCCATATATTTCATTTATTTCACATTTTAGTCCTCTAATTTCTCATTTTCACAATTTAGCCCAAAATATCCAATTTCATCAAAAATTCAAGAACAAAATATATTAACCCAACATCAAACTTTTATATTCCACCATCTAACAACGCAAAGCTCACATGTTAATCAATGGCACTTGTCAAAATCTTCATCAAATTCTAAAATTAAAACATGGGCTTGATAGAACACAAGGCAACGATCACAAAAACGTAGAAATCACTAAAAACCGAGCTCAAAACATACCTTAATTGAGCTATGAGTGTGTCGAAACCTAAAATGCTTCAATGGCTATTCCTTTCTTCAATATTCGGTGGAAATATGCATGAAAAAGATGAGCATTTGGCTTTGTTTTATTTAATATTAACTTAATTTATATTTTACCATTTTACCCTTTAATGTATAACATTATAATTCCACTAACCTTAGGCATTTTTGTCCATCCATTTAGCATATAGAATAATAACAACATAAGGACTCACATTTTAATAAGCCATGCCAAATTAACACTTTAACAATCAGCACACAGCTTTTGCGTTTTATGCGATTAAGTCCTTTTTGCAAATTAAGCACACAATCCATAAAATTTTCACACAGAAATTTCACACATACTTAATCACATATTATAAACACCAAAAATAATATTAAAATATTTTTCTGGCCTCAGATTTGTGGTCTTGAAACCACTGTTTCGAGTAGGGTCTAAACAAGACTGTTATAACTCTCCCCCCTTAGGGATTTTTGTCCCCGAAAATCTTACCAGTGAATAAGTTTGGATATTGCTCTTTCATAACATCTTCAGGCTCCCACGTAGCCTCTTCAACTCCGTGTTTGTGCCACAAAACTTTCACTAAATAAATCTTCTTATTTCTCAACTCTTTAATCTCACATGCCAAAATTCGAATCGATTCTTCACTATACGATAAATCTGACTGAATCTCAACCTCGGTGGGAGTAATTACATGCGATGGATCAGATATGTATCGTCGAAGCATTGATACGTGAAATACATTATGAATCTTTTCTAACTCAGGTGGCAACATCAATCTATAAGCAACTGGCCCAATTCGTTCAATGATCTCATACGACCCGATGAAACTCGGACTCAATTTGCCTTTTCTGCCAAAACGGAGTATTTTCTTCCACGGGGACACTTTCAAAAACACTTTTTCACCGATCTCAAACTCAATATCTTTCCGTTTCAAATCTGTATAAGACTTCTGATGATCTGAAGCTGCTTTCAAACTGTCACGAATCACTTTCACTTTCTGTTCGGTCTCTTTTATCAAATCAATCCCGTGAATCTTATTCTCACTCAGCTCAGTCCAATACAATGGAGTTCTGCATTTTCGTCCGTAAAGAGCCTCATATGGTGCCATTTTGATGCTATATTGAAAACTATTATTATATGCGAATTCAATCAACGGCAAATGCTTTTCCCATGTACTTTCAAATTCAAGAATACAACATCTAAACATATCCTCAAGGATCTAAATGATCCGCTCAGATTGACCATCCGTTTGCGGATGAAATGTAGTACTGAAATGCAACTTTGTGCCTAAAGCCTCTTGTAATTTCTTCCAAAATCGTGAAGTAAATCTCGGATCTCTGTCAGATACAATAGATAGTGGCACCCCATGCAATCTCACAATCTCAGAAATATATAATTCAGCTAATTTATCAAGTGAATAATTTATTCTCACCAGAACAAAATGAGCTGATTTCGTCAATCTGTCAACTATCACCTAGATTGCATCTTTCTTTCTTGGAGATAAAGGTAATCCCGACACAAAGTCTATCGTAATTCTCTCCCATTTCCACTCAGGAATCATAATCAGTTGTAACAAATCGAATGGAACCTGATGTTCAGCTTTTACTTGCTGACATACTAAACATCTCGAAACAAATTCTGAGATATCCCGTTTTATACCATGCCACCAATAAAACTATTTCAGATCATTATACATTTTTGTACTCCCCGGATGAATAGCCAAACGACTATTATAAGCTTCGTTTAAAATCAACTGAATCAACTCTGAATTCTTCGAAACACAAATCCGATCTCTGAATCTCAAACAATCATCATTATCCACTCAAAATTCAGAATCAGAATTCAAACCACATTGAGCTCGTTTTGTCATCATCTCATTATCACTTTTCTGGGCATCACAAATCTGACGTATAAACATCGGCCTCACTTTCAACTCAGCCAAAACCGAACCATCATCACACAGATCTATTTAAGTACTCATTGCTCGTAAAGCAAATAAAGACTTTCAGCTCAAAGCGTCAGCAACAACATTAGCTTTTCCCGGATGATAATCAATTACTAATTCATAGTCTTTTAGTAATTCTAACCATCTCCACTGTCTCAAATTTAATTCTTTCTGTGTCATCAGATATTTCAAACTCTTGTGATCAGTATAAATGTGACATTTCTCGCCAAATAGGTAATGACGCCAAATCTTCAATGCAAATACAATCACAGCTAATTCAAGATCATACGTCGAGTAGTTCTTTTCATGCGACTTTAACTGTCTCGAAGCATAAGCTATAACTTTTCCCTCTTGCATCAACACACAGCCCAAACCATTCAACGATGCATCACTGTAGACTATGAATTCTTTACCCGATTATGGCTGAACTAACACTGGTGCTTCTGTCAATAATGTTTTCAACTGTTCAAAACTCTGCTGGCACCTTTTTGACCACTCAAATTTAACATCTTTCTGTAGCAATTTTGTCAACGGAGTCGCAATCATCGAGAAGCCTTTCACGAACCGCCTATAATATCCCGCTATTCCCAGAAAACTACGAATTCAGACACATTTCTCGGAGGCTTCCACTCCAAAGTAGCTGAAATTTTGCTCGGATCAACTCGTATACCAGATGTTGACACAATATGTCCCAGAAAACTACGAATTCAGACACATTTCTCGGAGGCTTCCACTCCAAAGTAGCTGAAATTTTGCTCGGATCAACTCGTATACCAGATGTTGACACAATATGTCCCAGAAAACCAACTTCATGCAACCAGAACTCACATTTTTTAAACTTTGAATACAATTGCTTCTCACGCAGAGTCTGTAACACAATTCTCAAATGCCCGGCATGTTGCGTCTCATTACAAGAATAAATCAGATTGTCATCAATAAACACAACAACAAATCGATCCAAATACGGTTTGAATATCCAGTTCATTAAATCCATAACCACTGCAGGAGCATTCGTTAGTCCGAAAGGCATTACTAAAAATTCATAATGTCCGTACCTTGTTCTGAAGGCAGTTTTTGGCACATCTGATTCTTTAACTTGTAGCTGATAATAGCCCGATCTCAAATCTATCTTCGAAAATACTGTAGCTTCTTTCAGCAGATCGAACAAATCATCAATACGAGGCAAAGGATATTTATTCTTTATTGTCACCTTGTTTAACTGTCGGTAGTCAATAAAAATCCTCATAGTTCCATCTTTTTTTTTCAAAACAACACAGGAGCACCCCAGGGCGAGAAACTCGGTCGTGCAAATCCTTTATCCGTCAACTCTTGCAACTGAGACTTCAACTCTTTCAATTCTATCGGTGCCATTCTATACAGAGCTATTGAGATAGGAGTTGTTCCCGACACTAAATCAATACCGAACTCTACTTCTCGTATCGGAGGTAATCCCGGTAGTTCTTCAGGAAACACATCTGGAAACTCGCAAACTACATGTACATATTCAACTTTCTTTTCAGTCACTTTTGTATCTATCACATACGCAAGATAGGATTCACAACCCTTTTTCACATAGTTCAAAGCTTTCATCGAAGATACAATAGCCGGTAACCCATTCAAATCACTGGATTGAATTCGAACTATCTCACCATTCTGACTTCTCAAATCAATACTCTTTCGTTTACAATTCACAATAGCATTATGCAAAGTGAGCCAATCCATACCCAGAATTATATCAAATTCATCAAATGGTAGCAACATCAAATTAGCCGGAAAACAAACATCTCAAAACATCAATGGACAGTTCTTGCATACTTTATCAACCAGAACACACTTGCCTAAAGGGTTCGATACTTTAATTACAAATTCAGTAGACTCAATAGACAGAGTCTTACTAGATACTAGATTTACACACACATAGGAATGAGTAGATCCTGGATCTATCAATGCAATCACATCAGTATCAAGTAGAGTAAAAGTACCAGTAATGACATCTGGAGATGACACTTCTTCATGAGCGCGAATAGCGTAGGCTCGTGCAGGTGCTCTCGCCTCAGATCTCACAGCTGTGTCTGATGTTCCTCTCTGACTACCACTTACATTCCCGATGTTTCTGGGTTTTCTACCTCTAGCTGTCACATTACTTGGTCTCGCATTCCATACATTGTCTTTCTCAGCTAACTCTGGGCAATCATGAATGAAATGGTCTCGTAACCCTTTTTCACATATGCAAGATAAGCTTCGCAACCCTTTTTCACATAATTCAAAGCTTTCATAGATGATATAACAGCCGGTAGTCCATTCAACTCACTGGATTCAATTCGAACCATCTCACCACTCTGACTTCTCAAATCAATACTTTTTCTTTTACAATTCACAATAGCATTATGCAGGGTAAGCCAATCCATACCCAGAATAATATCAAATTCATCAAAAGGTAGCAACATCAAATTAGTCGGAAAGCAAATATTCTGAAACATCAACAGACAATTCTTGCACACTTTATCAACCAAGACACACTTGCCTAAGGGGTTTGATACTTTAATCACAAATTCAGTAGACTCAACAGGTAGAGTCTTACTTGATACTTAATTCGCACACACATAGGAATGAGTAGATCCTGGATGTATCAATGCAATCACATCAGTATCAAATAGAGTAAAAGTACCAGTAATGACATCTGGAGATGACGCTTCTTCACGAGCGCGAATAGCATAGGCTCGGGCAGGTGCACTCGCCTCAGATCTTACAGCTGTATCGGTAGTCCCTCTCTGACTTCCACTCACATTTTTTATGTTTCTGGGTAGTCTACCCCTAGCCTTCATATTACTCGGTCTCGCACTCTGAAAATTTTCTTCCTCAACTAACTTTGGGCAGTCTCAAATGAAGTGATCTTGTGATCCACACTTATAACAAGTTCGATTATTATACTTGCCCCAACATTCTCCCACATGTCATTTCTCACACTGTCTACACTCGGGCTTGTTGCTTTTCACACTTCCAACACTCGATTCAATTGGAACTTGTGTTTTAGAACTAACATTCTGTTTCACTCGATCTCTACTCGAATGTCCAATCGAAACATTTGAGCGATTCATTGCATCTCAGAATCTCTTGGACGAAGGTTGATACGACTTACTCATCGACCTCTTTCTTTCATCTCTAGCCTCTGAATCCGCTTTCTTCTTTTCTTTACTTAGTTATTCCGCTTTGCAGGCTCTTTCAATTAACACTACAAATTCATTCAAATCAAGTATTCCAACCAATAATTTGGTGTCTTCATTCAGCCCTTCAATGAAGCGTTTACACATAGTAGTTTCAGTCGAAACACATTCCCGCGCATATTGGCTCAATCTCACAAATTCTCGCTCAGACTCGCAGAATGAGACATGCGCCTGTTTCACTCTAAAAACTTTACGTTTTTCGATCTATGAATTGTTGACTGATATACTTCTTCCAGAATTCAAATTGAAAGAAATTCCAAGTGATTCTCTCTCTCGGAACCACATATATCAACATTTTCCACCAATTATATGCCGTATCTCTCAACAAGGAAACAACACATTTAATGCATTCATCAGGAGTCAATGACATCTCATCAAACACTCAGATTGTATTCTCGAGCCAGAACTCAGCTCGTTCAGCATCATCATCAATTGTGGCTCTAAACTCTTCGGCCCCGTACTTTTTGATCTTATCCACAAGAGGTTTATTCAATCGGATCGGATCTACAACTTGTTGCACTACAGGCACTTGTGGGGGTGGAGGTTGTGGAGCAGCCGGATTCATTCAAACGAACTCTGAAAACCACTCACTCATCTTTCAGAAGAAGGCTTGCTTAGCCTCTCCCTCTTGGCTACTAACAATCAGCCTAGATTCGGTTGACGCTGTCCCTTGAGCGGGAGCAGGCGCATTGCTCTCAACATCATCTGCAACTGCTCATTCGGGATCCATTTACTATACGAAAACACATTTTTAACTGTCAGGATTCATCACACTATCATAATATATAGATATGGCATGTATAGCTAGACTCACATGCGCTACGTTAGTCCTAGAATCGACTAAAATGTAGCTCTAATACAAATAAAATGTAACACCCCTAACCCGTAATCGTCGCCAGAATAGGGTTAAGAGGCATTACCTAACAATCTGAAACGTTTACAATCATTTTACAACAAAAAGTATTTCATCATTTAAACACATCAAAATATATACATATAGTCCCTTAATGAGGTCTACGAGACCTCAAACACGTGTTAAAAAGGGGTCGGGACTAAACCGAGATCATACAAAATTTTTCCAAAAATCAAACATTTTTCAAAGTTACAAGGGTCACACGCCCGTGTGGGCAGGCCGTGTGCCACACACGGCCTCAGACACGCCCATGTGCCCGAGCCATGTCAAAACAGGGCATACATACTAACTAGTCCAAACGACCTGAGACACGCCCGTGTGCCTCACCCGTGGTCAAGCCTGACTTGCATCGCACGGCCAGTCACACGCCCGTGTGTCTAGCCCGTGGTCGATCCTGACTTGTTTTAAATTACAACCACGAAGGACACGGTTGAGCCACACACCCTTGTGCTCAACCGTGTGGGCAATTATAGGCCATTTACAAGGCCAAATTGCCACCCACACTTAGGGTCTCACCTACAAGCATCCAACCATAACATTTATACCTCAAATGGCATCTAAAACATATCAATTTATGCACCAAATAATCATCTACCACATCATTTACTTTATACACATATTCAACTCAATTACATCTATCTAAAATATCAATTTCACACTCCAATTCATTTAAGACAAACATCATGTAATTCATACCACAAATTCACCATTAAACCAAATTTTTCATCAACCATTTTAAGCATGAAACATGCATATACAATTTCACTATCTCATTCCATATTTATCATTCACAGAACTCACACATATAAATAAACATCATTCAACTTTCAAGCCATATCACATGGCTAAGCTTGTACACTTCAAAACATGCTATATTCACTAGCCTATACATGCCATATACCATATATATACATATTCCAAAAGTACCAAAATAGTTAGCCGATAGTGTGATTGAGTCACTGACGATCCCGGTGTAATAGCCCGATTTAAACCCTAATCAGAATAATGGTTTCGGGACCACAAATCTGAGTCTGAAAAATATTTTAAATTTTTTTCTGTGTTTATTATTTGTGAATTTGCTTATGTGAAATTTTCGTGTTTTAATTTCGTCGTTTGAGTGTCCGATTAAATAAAAGGGTTTAATTGCGTAAAATGAAGATTTAGTGGTTAAATTCAAAGGGGTTGAATAATGGTTGTTCTTTTAATATGGAGGCTTTATGTTGTAATTTAGCCATTAATAAGGTAGTGGACGACATTAAGGTTATATTATATAGTTTTTATGTTAATTATAAAAGTTAAAATAATAATTAACATATTATAAGTTAATATAATAAAATAAACATTAATTAAAAAGCCATACTCATCTTTCTTTGAATTGAAACAAAAAGAAAAGAAAAAGAAATAAGAAAGCTTAGAGTTTGGCCCTTGTTCAAGCAAATTGAGTTATGTTTCGGTTTCGGTTTTTGATAATTTCTACGTTTTCGTAATCGTTGCTTCGAATACTACCAGACCCATGCTTGAATTTTTGAAATTGATGATGATTTTGTGTTTTGCCATTGATGATAGCTTGTGATTTTTGTTGTTTGATGATGAAATATTAAAGATATGTTAAAGATTGACATGTTTTTTCTTGGAATCTTTGGTGAATTTGAGTAATTAAGGCTAAATTGTAAAAATAATATTTTGAGGGACTAAAATGTGAAATAAATGAAATGTGTGGACTTAGATGGACTATAGGAAGATTCGGCCTAGCTATGGTATATGCAAATTTTGTGTATTTTGTGTTTTATGCAATAGGGACTAAATTGCAAAAAGTGTGAAATATCAGGGAAAAATGGTAATTTTCCCATTTATGTGTTTTTGGATTAAATTGAATGAATATGAGGTTAAATTAGTTAAATTTTAATTTATTTAGATCAAGAACGAAAGTAAACGGAATTAGATCGGGGGAAATTGAAAGTAGACGAATAGTCGATTAAACCGTTCGACAACATCCGAGGTAATTCTATAAGCATATAAATGTTGTTAAAATGAAAATATATATTTGTTTTGTGTTGAATTGAATTTTAAGAATATATATGCGCATTGGTCGATTGTGATTAAGCTTGGAAGATAAGTTACAAGTTCGATTCGATCAAGATACATTGTCTGAAAGTCCCGTACGAACCCTAGGAATAGATAGGATACATATGTCATGACATAGGATTTTTGATATGTGTTATCGTTTAACACCACGTCTGGGACGTTGGCATCGACTTGTGTTTACTTGTAAGACCATGTCTGGGACATTGGCATCGTATTTGATTCGTGTAAGACCCTGTCTGAGACAGTGGCATCGATATGTGATTACATGTAAGACCATGTCTGGGACGTTGGCATTGTACGAGCTTCCGACTATCCGCATATCCTTTTTAGTTCTGGACGGTTCAACGGGCAATGTGAAGTAAAGACCGAATGTGAAATCGAATTACAGGTTCAGGTATGTGCTAGTTAAATGTTTATAAGGAAACTAGGTAAGTTGATTACTTGAAATGATATAAAGTTATGTGAATATGGATTTTCTGTTAGCATAGTTGAACATATAAGTGATTCGGCCTATTGATGTAATTGTGATATTAAAAGTGAAAATATATATGTGTATATGATTGTTTATATTCGGCCATATAATATGTATGTGTGATTAAAGTATGACCTTTGTAGTAAATGATATCTTTGTATTGGAAATTATGCGTATTCGACTTTATTAGTAAAATGTTAATATGCCTTTGTTAATATATATGTTTTTGCTTATGACTTACTAAGCTTAAATAGCTTACTATGTGTGTGTTCTTGTTCACTTCTGTTTTATAGATTTTGGAGTCACGTTACGAGCTCGGGGATCGTCAGCAAAGTCTATCACACTATCGACTTCTTTTGGTGTAACGCCCCGAATTTTGGGCCTAGTAGAGTTGGGCCCATTGGGCTTTGGGTTTCATAATTTTTCTTAAGTGAGCAAGAAAATGACAAATGACATGACGGCTTTAAAGGTTTAATGAATTTGGAGTGTGTAGGTGTGTTGGAGAAGCTCTGGGTTCGAGTTTTGTGGTGGAGGATTCTTAATTTAATTAATTAAGGAATCAGGGTTGTGAGTAGTGGGCTTTTAAATAAAAATAAGTGAAAAATGGCACAAAGAAGCCTGTGGTAAAGTGGCTAAGTGACGCCACTAGGGTGTAGAGAGGTGGCGACATATGCATGCAGGGAGGTCTGAGGTTCGAGTGCTAGCTTAGTTTTATTTTGGAATTTAATTTTAGGCTTCTAGAAGGCTGGAAGTGGCGTGTAGAGGGACTCTAAGGAGAAGTGATCAGTAGAGAGAATTTAGGAGAAGGATAATGGAGATATCATGGAGAAAAATTAGGAGATGAGCAGTGGATGAAGTGGTGCCGAATTAGACTTTAGGGGTGGCTAAGTTACGACTATAGGCTATATAAATGTGTGTGTGCCGAATCTGGGGTCCTAGGTAATGCTGAATTTTCCATTCTTTTTCTTTCTTTTCTTCCCCTCAATCGGTTCCTCCCATAGCCAAACTCTCCCATTTCCGAAATCCCCTAAAGCCGAATTCCTTTGTGTCGAATTCTCTCATAGCCAAACTCTTCTATAGCCGAATTACCACCATCTTTTCTCATGTCGAAATTCCTAATAGTGCTAAATCTTGGTGGTTGTTCCTCCATCACAAATCGATTGTTACCTACTCTTAGTCAAGTGTTGAAAGCCGAACCTAGTTAATAGCTATCTAGGCTGCAGGATCGAAAGGGGATTTGGTAAGTATTCGGTTAACCTCTTTTGTACGTTTTTCTAAAAGTCGAAAGGCTATCTAACTGTCCTGTCATTAACTCTGTGATAACAAGGATAAGGTTCAAAGATCGCAAGCGTGGTAGGATCGTTAGCAAGGGTAAGTGTACCCAACTCGATTGTGGTTTAAGTGAATGGCCGAATGTGAGTTTGATCTATAGGGGTGACTTGTGTGGATGATGAGTCACTCGAATCTTGATGGTGTGTGTGTGATTGCAGATCTAGGGGATACTCCTGATTAGTAGCTAAGGAAGGGCTATTAGAACCCAGTGGCACACGGTAAGGTTACGGTAAGGTTTCGGCTTTTGGTAGATATTTTGTTTAAGTATGGGTGATTGATTGAAGGTTGGTTCGTTGTAGGTTCAAGACCAAGGATAGTATAGCACGTCGCAGTAACCAGGTGTGTACAAAAACTACACACACACATGATATCGGTAATGTCGAAAAGCCGAAAAGTCGAAAGTGGCTAAATGGGCCCGGTGGGCCCTGAGGCTAAGTTGGATGAAATTGATTGATTTGATTATATGAATTGAGTTAGGCATGCATGTTACATGATCTGGAATTATTTTGGGCCCAACGGGCCATTTGAATTAGATTTGGGTCTAATGGGCCATAAGGATGTGAATTGGGCATAATGGGTTATATGAACGTGAAATGGACTTGATGGGCTTTATGAAGACGTAGACAAGTATGCTAGGGTTTAATGGACTTTAGGCCTAGTTCTGAACAACTCTCAAACTGCATAAAACTTAATTCTAATAATTAAACATGTCCGTGGACAAGTCGCTAGGTTAGAGTGTGGCAACAGACATATGCATGTCTAGGAGTGGATCTAGTGAGAGCTTGGTACTTAAGCGGTCCTAGTGGCCTACCTCCTCTTCTCTGGGATCCTACTTGGTGCATAGTGTCTGGTCACTTTAGCCGCGAGGACTTGTTTACGGACCAAAGTTCATAACTAAAACCCGAGAGGGACCAAATACCCCTTAGTTTGAAATTTACCAAAATATCCTTAGATTTGAAAAATTACTAAAATACCCCTGATTGTAAAATTACCAGAATACCCTTGACTTGCGGAATCACCAAAATATCCCTGATTTACAAAATTAACTAAATACCTCTGTAGAGTAGATTTACGGAAATACCCTTGGGTAGTGAAATGACTAAAATACCCCTAAGTGTCGAATGTGTGAGAATGTGTATGTTGCATTCATGAAATATATGTTGCACTTGGGTGGGTTTTGATGATACGGAGGAAGATTTGAGGATCGCATAGTTGCTTGACGACGGTGGATCCACCAGTGGCTTTAAGCCCATTATAGCAGCTTTGCTGCAACGTTTGAGTAGTGCCGCTGCTGGTGCTACCTTTGGTGTGTAGGGATGGGTGGGTTGATATTTATATCCCCACAGGTGTGTAGGGATGGAAGGAAATGGTGTGTGCGGTGGTTGGATTTGGGATGGGTGCATTGCATTCATGTGACTCTGATGTGGTATGAGGTCATTGTGGGCTAAGGCCCAAGACCACTAATTTTGATAGGGCTTAGGCCCAATGTAATATTTGTATGTTGATTGGATTACCAAGGGTCGTACACACTGAGTTTCAAAACTCACCCCTTTTTATTAAATGTTTCAGGCGATCCTCAGTAAACGGCTCGACGTGGAAGAGGACTCAGAGACGGCCACACTACAAGATACTTAGAAGTTTTATTTATTTGTCTCAAAAGACATGATTTTAATTACTTTTTTTTCGTTGGATGTAATAAGGCCTTGTACTCTGATTTGACTTTAGATTTTGGGTTTTATTGTTTCAACTGTTTACTTAATTATTAAACCTGAGTAGATTTCTTATGTTTAAACTTGGTTTCCGAAATACTTAAAATAATAAAATGGGCTTTTATCATTACTTAACAAGACTCAAGGATTTTGGGCTTTTGGGTCTTGAATTTTTACTTAGCAAAATCGTTTTGAGTTATGCCTTTGATGTGACATTCCTGGATTCAGCCATAATGTCTGGGCCGGGTCTGGGGGTGTTACATTTGGTATTTTGTTATAGTTTGAACTCAATCTTATGGCATGTATAGGCTTGCTTATGTTTTTTATTAGTTTTGGATCATGTATATATATAAATAGCCATGCGAAAATGGCTTAATTTCCATGCTTGAGTTCGGTTTGGTTTAAAAATGGCTTGTCCATGATCATTTTGTTAAGTTGGATTTTATGTGCTTTTGAATGGGTGCTTGATGTGTCTAATTTTTATGCTCTATTTTGACTACATTTGATCATGATTTGAGCTTGCATTCGAATGAGATATTCATGTTACATGTGTATGATAAATTTGGTTTGTGCTAGGTATTAAAGTCTTGAAATATAAGGTTGATGAATATAATTAGGTTATGCATAGTTAATGATTTGTTATTGAGATGTCTAAATTGAAATATGATTCGGCTTGAATATTGTTTATAAGTAATTATGTATTCAAATTTGAAATGAAATATGTATGTGTTGATTTGAAGTTATATATAATTCGGCTATGGTGATTAAATCTTATCAACAAGTGTTTGGTTATATGATCATGAGGGATTTGTAGTATATGACATATGTGAACTAAGTTAGGCTATGAAAATTTGATTAGGAAATGTGGTTTTGTATTGATTTGAAATGGCATGCTTTAATGAGTAAAATTTGGTATGTTTTGTTAATCTTTGGATTTGATCATAGTTTAGTAAATCGAGAAGAAATACCATGTTTATATGAATATGTGGCATATGGTTATGTATTTCGGCAATAAGCTAAGTAATGAATGCTAGTTAAGGTTTTTTATGTTTTAGTTAGGTAATAGGCATGTTATAAGAGCTTGTGGTGTATACGATAAATGTTTGATTCGCACATGTGAGTAAGACTAATTTGGTTTAATAATTGTACAATGATATGATTTGTATGGATTTTCGAAAATGGCTCATTTGATGTACACATATGCGAAAGCTGGTAATAGGAAACTATCCATGTTTTTGGTCTTTTTAAATGATACATTGTAACACCCCAAACCCGACCTAGACGTTAGGGCAGAATCTGGCGTGTCACATTGAAGTGTTTTTCGAAAACCATGTTTACATTGAAAACCCTTCTTGAAATTTAAAACTTCTTGTCATTTAAAACTTGTACAAAACCTCAGTTTTGTGTTTGTTTATTTTCAATCGTGGTTTATTAAAAAGTTATTTTCTTTTAAAATGTTATTACCTTTAAAACCTTATTTGTTGCGGAAGCTTAATTTAAAACAAATGATTTACGAAAACATGATATTTAAAAATTGAGTTGTGGAAACGTAGTGTTTGAAAATGTTATTGTTTTGGAAAATCGTGTTCTACTTCTAGCGGATATAAATCACAATAAAAAAATCCCAAATTTAAAATCCAGAAAATTATAGAGGCCTTATTACAACCCGGATCAAAATCAAAGTACTTAAGTAAATGAGTAAAATAGAATAAAACATGTGCAGTTGTGTGGCCCTCTCTGAGTCCCTCGCAGCTCTGAACCGTCTAAGGCTGGGGATTACCTGAAAGGCTAAAAACGGGGTGAGTTTACGAAAAACTCAGTGTGTAATCCCTTTATTAAAGAAAGCAATAAATAGAATCACCGGGCACGAGCCCTTTAATGATAACGATGCAAGTGTGGGCCTTAGCCCATTCACGATGCTGGTGGCAATTGGGCCTTAGCCCATCTCAATATCAGAATCAGTATAGGCAATGCATAAATACCCATACCAACCCTGCACTTCGTCTCTCGTCCAACCCTACACTCCTGCGGGGATTAAATCGACCCACCCATCCCTACACTCCTTATGTAGCACCGGTTGCGGCACTAACCAATATTGCAGCAGAGCTGCCAATCACATAATCGGCTTAAAGCCATTGGTGGGTCCACAGTCGTCTCATGCAACCCGTGCGACCCTCACATATCAATCACTTCCTCCAATACAAGATCCCAACCCCATGCAGTGTGTCGTGTATGCAGTATGCCATGCTCAGAATCAGTCATACCATTCACAGTTAAGTCAATCAAGTCATAGTCATACAATCACAGTCAAATCATAGCACAAATCAGTCATTTAACCTCGAGGGGGAAAATAGTCATTTACACTCCAGGGGCATTATGGTCATTTTACCCTACAGGGACATTACGGTCATTTTACCCTACAGGGGCATTACAGTAATTTTACCCTACAGGGGTATTATGGTCATTTTACCCTACAGGGGTATTATGGTCATTTTACCCTACAGGGGCATTACAGTCATTTTACCTTAAAGGGGCATTACTGTCATTTTACCCTACAGGGGTATTACGTTCATTTTACCCTACAGGGGCATTACGGTCATTTTACCCTACAAGGGCATTACGGTCATTTTACCCTACAGTGGTATTACGGTCATTTTACCCTAGAGGGGTATTTCGGTCATTTTACCCTATGGGGGTATTTCGGTCATTACGGTGTAAATGGGCCCAAGGCCCAATATTCGGCCCAAGTGGGCCCACACGCTCGTGTGGCCCATTAACCCAAATTCAGTCACAGCTATGCGAACTACATAGCCCAGTCCAGTATTTGCCACTTATTGTGGATTTCATCTGTGTGGGGCCCACGAGCCTTATTGGGCCCACACGGCCCATTTCGGCCAAACGAGGCCCATGTCGACCCAAGAGCACGAGAACACTCATGGTGGCCTCTACAGTCTATCACCCACGATTGGTGGGCTCGGTTTACCACACGAGCGATCGCACGCTCGTGAGGCCTCAACTGTCGAAGTTTCAGCTTTTCGACTTTTGCCGATTCATAGTGGAGATAGTGTGATTACACACCTGATTGCGAAATGTGAGAATAACCCACGAGAACTCCAACCTACATTCAATCAAGGCAATCCGTTAATCACTTGTTAATCGGGTTAATCGAATCCCAATCAACTTATCAAAAATAGCCTCTACTGAAAATACTTGTCCAACAGATTACCTCTCCCTTGACTAGATCAGTCGGTTGTGGTTTGCCCACTTGATCTAGAGGTTTGTGCAGCCACCCTACCGCACCCCGGCGGAAAATCTCGAACAGCTGACACTTTACGCTGCTTAAATTTGGGGGCAGGGGCTACGTGCCCATTCTCAGTTGGCACCATTCCTGATCCTCCCTTAGAATGTCTACTACTCGCCACCATTGCTATCTCTTTATGCAACATTTTATCAAAAACCTCCATTTCTCTTCTAGAGCTTTTAGAACCCTAAGAACAAAATAAGCGTGGCTTGGAAACACAGTGCTAATGAAATAACTCACTTGGAAAAAGAATTTGGAAGAATTACCAAAATTGATGATGACGGAATCGGTTGGAATAGTTTAGGTATATTCGGCCAAGCACAATAGGGAAAGATGTTAAACTAAACGTACACAAAAAGCCTTATGAAGAACTCGGCTATGATTGAAAGAGAGTGGAAAGCAGAGAAGAAGAAGATGGAGAATAGGTTCGGTTTAGAAGGGAGGCCGAAAGGAGAAGGATTCAGAAGGAAAAGAAGAAGCAGAACCAAGAGTGAGAGAGGAAAGGGAATTCGGCAAAGAAAGAAAAAGAAACCAAAAAGAAGGTTACCTATGCGGCAATTGTAGGAAGGAGGAAAGTAGTGGAAATTTTGGTCACTTCAATAGCTAAAACGCAAACCCAAAAGGAACCCCGAATG
The DNA here is from genome assembly GCA_025698515.1 of Gossypium sturtianum. Classification (NCBI taxonomy): domain Eukaryota; kingdom Viridiplantae; phylum Streptophyta; class Magnoliopsida; order Malvales; family Malvaceae; genus Gossypium; species Gossypium sturtianum. The sequence continues at coordinate 50,974,916 of CM046944.1, read as the reverse complement.
GTAGAAAAATCCCAAAGAACATTCGGCACCTTCCTTTCAACCCTCTCAAAACCGAACAAAGAATTGCCTTGTGCCGAAAAAATGCTCCCTCACTTCCCCTTAGCCGAATTTCACTAAGCCTTAGAGTCCCAATTAGCCACAACACCCTACCAACCTCCCCTTTTCGAATTTCCTTGATTTTCTCCCCAATCTCCTCCTTGATTTGCTCCACAAAACCCTCCTAGACCAATTCAAACTTCACCTGACAGAGTTTCTGTCTAACTCCACTTCTTATGCGGCAAGGAAATAAAATAAATACTCCTTTGCGCATCATGAGACTCGAACTTGAGCTCCCTTGCAACCTTGAACACGCCACTTACCACTGGACCACAAGCTCCTCTTGTGTCATGATTTCACCAAAAATATTTATAAAGCCTTCAAGCTAAGGCCAAGATTCACTTAAGAGCAAAAAGAAAATTTTTTGCTAAAGCCCAGGTTTGAACCCAGGACTTCTCCAACACTCCCAAATCTTCCTAAATCACTTAGCCACTAAAGCAACCAAGCAATTTATGACATTTTCTTGCACACAAAAATATTTTTGTGCAGTCTCCTAGTTGATCCCACGCTCAAGGCCCATTCCTTCTAAGCCTAAATTCAGGGCGTTACATACATAGTTGTCTTTTAAATAGAATTATAGTTAGTAAATAATGTTCTCATAAATTCGGTTAAAGTTGGTTATATGAGTAGTGCATGTTTTGGGTTTAGCTTTTAATAGACAAATTTGATTAGTCGAATTAAGGAAAAGATGATTGGTAATGTGTTTATATATTTTAAGCTTGAATGGTTCAAATTTGATGTGGAAAAAATGCGCCTATCAATTGGTTTAATTGTTTATATCATATATGATTTTGGACATTAAGCTTTGTGATGTGATTTGTTTGGTCTATTAAGTGCAAGTAAATTATTAAGTAACCTTAAGTAATAAAGTGTTTAATAATTATATAGGATTTGAACATATATGTCATGATGAGATGAGTATATAATTTATGTGTATATTTTGAAGCAAATTTTGTATGGTTTTGAGGCAGGTTTATTAAAAGTATAAATAAGATTATATGCAAGAGAATTGTTTTTTGTTTTATGATTAATAATGTATGTTTAATTTTTAATTAGCCATATGCTTCATTTATGCAAATATGATCTGTGTGAATATGTGAATGTTTGGAAGTTATATTTAGTGTGGTAAAGCCTCGTAACCCTAATCTGGCAACGGATACGGGTTATGGGTGTTACACCCGGATCCGAGCTAGCTTTAAATACACTGTAAACAGAGAAAACTTCACACAGTAAGCTTAAGAGCTTAGTAAGTTCGTAATATAACACATTTAACTCAAAGATTCAAAATCAATATACCAAATACTCCATCACATAGATTATTTCACAAGTATGCACAACCTCATCCATACCAATACTCACATAACCATTCATTTATCCATATACGATATTATCAACCACATAGGTTTCGATCATACCTTTGCCAAAACTTAGTTAACAACTAATTTTTGCTACTCAATGCTCGATGCTACATTTCGATTGATCCTCATTATTCCTTCAATTCAATCGCACACTTAGTGCCAATTTCATAGCCGAAGCATAAATATCATCGCACACTTAGTGCCTTTACATTAAACCGAATTTATCTCGGTATCGCACACACAGTGCCAATCAATACTACCGAAGCTTTCTTTATTTCGCACACAAAGTGCCATTCACCTCTGTTTCAATTCTAAATACGCACACTTAGTGCCACATTTCTCAATTTCACATATAACATTTCTAACCCAATAATCACACAATTATTCATTTCATATCACTTAAACATAAACTTAATAACACGTATTATATCCAAACTTACCTCGGACGTCGAAGTAACAAAACGGGTCGATTAATCGAGCACTTTATCTTTGCATCGATCTCGATCCAAATCTCTCTTTTATTGATCTATACATATTCAACTTTAGCTCATTTAATCACATAATCATTCAATTTAGTCCAAACACACATATTTAGGGCATTTTACAAAATAGCCCTCATATTTTCACATTTCGACACTTTAGTCCCTAATTCATAAAATCAACAAATTCACATAATTTCACTTCACACATGCCTAGCCAAAGTTTTCTTATGTTCATACAAGCCCATATATTTCATTTATTTCACATTTTAGTCCTCCAATTTCTCATTTTCACAATTTAGCCCAAAATAGCCAATTTCATCAAAAATTCAAGAACAAAATATATTAACCCAACATCAAACTTTTATATTCCATCATCTAACAACACAAAGCTCACATATTCATCAATGACACTTCTCAAATTCTTCATCAAATTCTAAAATTAAAACATGGGCTTGATAGACACAAAGCAACGATCACAAAAACGTAGAAATCACTAAAAACCGAGTTCAAAACATACCTTAATTGAGCTATGAGTGTGCCGAAACCTAAAATGCTTCAATGGATATTCCTTTCTTCAATATTCGGTGGAAATATGCATGAAAAAGATGAGCATTTGGCTTTTTTTATTTATTATTAACTTAATTTATATTTTACCATTTTACCCTTTAATGTATAACACTATAATTCCACTAACCTTAGGCATTTTTGTCCATCCATTTAGCATATGGAATAATAACAACATAAGGACTCACATTTTAATAAGCCATGCCAAATTAACACTTTAACAACCAGCATATAGCTTTTGCGTTTTATGCGATTAAGTCCTTTTTGCAAATTAAGCACACAATCGATATAATTTTCACACAGAAATTTCACACATACTTAATCACATATTATAAACACCAAAAATAATATTAAATTTTTTTTTCTGGGCTTGGATTTGTGGTCTCGAAACCACTGTTCCGACTAGGGTCTAAACCAGGCTGTTACAGTCGGAGTTTGATTCACACTATCAACTATTCTTTTGGTATAGTAAAGTTGATTAAATTTTGGGTATGGCATGTTAATGCGATCCCGACCGCATCATGTTTCGACACAACTCGCCGACCTCAGAATTGGCCTAAGCTCGAGGGCCCGAAGTGCAAAATGAAGCTTAAACTCAGCACAATAAGCTCAATTTTAGCTTTTTCAAGCTTGTCTGGCTCAACCCGAGCCCATTTAGCTTAACTTCAACCCATTTTTAATTTGCTGGAATAAGTATTTAATTTGCTGGAATAAACTTAAATAATATTTAGTTTAAGTATTAAATGTGTTTAGTTAATTTAGTTTAAGTAATTAAGTTGCTGGAATAAATTACTCATCTTAGTTAATTGGGTTCATCTTAGTTAATTAAGTTGCTGGAATAAATTACTCATCTTAGTTAATTTAGTTGCTGGAATAATTTATTGTTGCATGTGTTTTTAAGTTAAGTGTTAAATGTGTTTATTTACAGTTTATTAATTAAGCTTATTAAGTCTAACATGTGTTTAAATGTGTTTAATGTGTTTGTTTGTAGGTGACTTGTAACACCCCCTAACCCAAAATCGTCGCCGGAATAGGGTTAAGAGGCGTTACCGATCAATCGAATCATTACACAACCATTTCACGACACTAAGTCATTCATTCATCAACTATACTCATTATCAACCTTATGGTCCCTTATTGAGGTCTATAAGACCTTAAACACATGCTAGAATAGGGTCGGGACTAAACCAAACACTTACGAAAGTTTTCAAAATTTCAAATATTCACCAAGTCTGATGAGGTCACATGGCCGTGTAACCAGGCCGTGTGCCCCACACGGTCACCAGACACCCCCATGTGTCTATGCCGTGCCAAAACAGAGCAAGCATTCTGACTTCTCCACACGACTACCAAGCACGCCCGTGTGCTCAGGCCGTGTGCCCTTAAGCCACATATTGACTTATTCACACAGTGACTAGGCACGCCCGTGTGCCATGGCCGTGTACAACTAAGCTAGCTACTGACTTTACCCCACGGTCATTAGACACGCCCGTGTGTCATAATCGTGTAGGCAAAACAGGCCATTTACAAGGCCAATTTGCCACCCACACAAGGGTCAAACCTACAAGCACATTTAAGCATACTTCCACACACAAATTGGCAACCAATTTTCATGTCAAGTGATCAACATATCATCTCATAAAATCTCATTTCTAAACATGTCAACTTAGGAACTAAATTACTCAACTTGAACACATTCAATACCAAACATGATTCATCCCCAAATTCACTAAATCATACTAGCATCATACCATCACTAAGATTACCTTTCATAAGACATTTTCTTTACCCACAAGTGATCGTTGTGTTTATGCGATGTCAAAGTCTTAAAATTTATAATGAGAATGATCGAACCTAGAAACTAACTATGACAACGATTTGAGGCAAGCGCACCTATCGAACAGTAGTATAGTTAAGGCAAGACCAGAATGTCGAACCCAAAGGAACTAAAAGTACTAATACTAACTTTCTTTTTATTATCTAGCCTAAAATAAAGGGAAATTGTTGTTTAATCTAAATTAACTAATTATTAAAATAAAGACTCTAAGACAAAGAAGAATGAATTTGGGGAAATACTTGTGGGAAAAGCCAATTGATAAAGACAATACCCAAGGAAGAATCCACCTAGACTTCACTTGTTATCTAATCTGAACCAGACGATTTATTCACTTGACTTGATCCGTAGGATTCTTTAATGTATATTAGACCCTCTCTCAAAGCGAATAACGTCTAACCCTAGGTTGATTAATTGAAATCTCTTTCTAATTAAAACCCCTAGAATTGCATTAACTCGATCTATGGACTCCCATATTAGGTTTCACCCTAATTCGGTAAAATCTCGTCACCCTATCTCTAGGCGTGCGATCAACTCCGCTTAACTATGCTAGATCTACTCTTAGGCAGGGACTTTTGCTCCTCCACCTAAGCACATCAAACTTGAATCAATATCCCGAAAATATCAACACAAGAATTAAGAACACATAATTAAGAACAAGTCAAATATTTACCATATAGTTCAGCAAACGATAACAAGGTTCATCTAAGTTTCATCCCCCTCAGGTATCTGAGGGTTTAGTTCATAACGATAAAAGAAAACATCTCAGAAGAAAATATAAAACAAAATATAAGAAATTGAAGGAATTGAAGAGGAGATCCTCCGTCTTGAGTATGACTCCGGCTTCTTGAGACGAATCAAATGGCTTTCTTCGAGTAAACCTCCACAAATCTACCTTCTCTGGCTTAGCAAGACGCCCCCTGACAAAAGCCTTGGGCTCCCCCCTTTTAGGTCATACTTAGGGTGTTTATATAGGCTTCGGAATGTGTTTCTTCGCCCCTAAGTATCCCAATCCGAGTGAATTTTCTCTTTGTCACTGGAAGGGCACGGTCATGGCACACGCCCGTGTAAGTCGTGGTCAGGCCGTGTTCGAGTCCATCAATGAGGCACGGCCGTGTGGTCTTGGGCCCAGGCCATGTTGATTTTGTGATTTGGCCTATTTGGTCCGTTTTAAGCCCGTTTCTCGTTCTTTTCATCCTCCGGTGCTTTCTTGAGTATAAAACATGAAAACCAAGGATTAAGAGCACCAAATGACATAAAATAAGGGATAATTCATCCAAAAGCATGCTAAATGTGGGATTAAAATATGTTACTTTTACGGCTTATCAAATACCCCCACACTTAAGCTTTTGCTTGTCCTCAAGCAAAATTCTCAACTCATAATTAAAACGAACTTCCTCGATTCATAATATTCATCAATAGTGTTTCATCATAATTCAAAGATAATCTATACATGGATGATTCAACTCAAAGAGTCCTAAAGATTCAAACAATCTAAGTCATACCTTTGTAGCACAAAACCTAGGTGTTTCCTCCCATCTAAATAGTTACCTCTGATTCAAAATCGACAAGGATTGACATCCTCACTAAAGATTCACTCAAATCACTCGAGGTGTTTAAGGTTCAAGAAAAAGCACTCAAAAGCCAAACATGAAGAGTTAATCCCATAGGCTTGCATGAAAATCAAATCTCTACCACTATAATATGAGATCATACACAAATCAAAAGGTCTTTAACAGGGTTGTAACGGGGCTTGGGTTAAAGGTATGGATAAAGGCTGAATTAGAAGGTTAGAATCGAGATTGAATTGACAAATTACCTAACTAGAAATAATGAACTAAATATAAATAATTACATCAATTGAAAACTTGTACTAATAATACTCTAATACGAGCTTCTTCTTAAGTAATTGGAATTTAAACGTATAAGCTCACTTGATCACTGTAACATCCTGAATTAATGGGCCTTTGCATATGATGCGTAATACGTTCAATGTGTTAATTAAAAGGTTTAAGGGGTTCAGATTGGGCTCAAGGTTGGGCCGAGGCCTTAGTTAAAATTTTCTGTTTCGGCGCTCTAGTGGAGAGCCTGTTAGAATAATGTTTAAAAGATAATATCTGTAAACTAGGACATGAGTGGGCTTGTGGCCCAGTGGCAAAATGGCGCCACTTAGAGGGTTAGGAGTTGGTGTCAATTGAGGGTCCAAGGTTCGAGTCGCATGGTACCTTTTATTTTTATTATTTTCGGCATTTACAAGAGCAGTACTGGAGGTTGGCAATGATGCTTAAATTTAGGAATTTATTTAATGTGATAATAAGGTGGATAATGTGCTGATAAAGGAAGGAAGAGGTAGTGTCATCCATGGCACTGTGGATGAGTAGTCAGATGAGGATAAGGAGAGAATCAAGGAGTTATCCGCAAGGCTAGGTGGTGGCCAGAAATTTTGACTCGGGAGGAGAGGAAATTGGTTTTTCTATGATCAAGGGGTGCCGAAATTTCCCTTGATCAAATAGCTTAGTTTCGATTAAAAGAGGGGCACTTTCGGTTTTTGATAGGAAAGTGCAGAGATTCTCTATAAGTAGGGGAGGTATCTCTTCAATTCTGGCATTTTGAACCCTATTCTTTTCTTCATTCTCTGTGCCAAAACTCTCAGCCATTCTCTGCAATTTCTTTTCTTTCAAAAGCCGAAACTCTGAACTCTATTCCCATCTCCATAGCCGAATACTTCTTATTCCCTTTTGCCGAATTCTTCACTAAAGCCGAATCTACATAGACTTCTTCCTATCATTTTTTCTTCGAATCTTCTCAAAAGCCGAAATCTTCTAAGAGCAGTTGAATCTCCTGTGATAGGGTAAGTTCTGATCTTTTTTCTATTTACTATTCTCTTTCGGTTTTTGGAAGTTAAGCCGAAAGGCTATTGAGATTGGTAAGGTTGACGTTTGATTAATGGTTTAATGGTTTTATGTATTCTCTTGTTGGGTGACATTCGAATTGAAGTAGATCTCTTAGATCCGAAAGCAGGAAACACTAGTCCCCGAATCTCATATCACTTTTTGGGAATTTCAAGGTAAGGGATTCTCTTTAGGTTCTCGTTAGATTCGATATCGAAATCACAATCTTAACCATATGTTATGATTAATAAGGCTTTTTTGATGGAATCGAATGTCGATTAGGCAAAGGAGGGGACTAGATCTGAAAACCCGATTCCTAAGTTTAAGAAAGGAGCAGATGTCGTGAGCAGTTTGGGATTGGCCACCGGGTTGTGGACCGGCTTCTGAACAACACCTTAGGCAGATAGCAGTGGTTTCGCCACTTTGACGGCGTCAACATAGAAAGTATCATTTTATCGGTAAACAGGTGTGTAGATCTCTAACACACTAGTTAATCAGTATTAAATATATATTGGGCTAAAAAAGCTAGGAAATAGGTGTGTAGACGATCGAATAAAACCTGAAAAAGGGTCTCAGAAGGATGCAGTGCACGTAATCATAGAAATCTCTATGTGTATCAATAAATATATATATGAAAGCCTGTTTTCTTAGAGATGGTATGATGTTTTCAATTTTTCATATGTGTATGCATGGGGTGGGATTATGATAATGAAGGGGAAGAGCATGATAGGTCACTTGGTGATCGGTGGTTAAACCACGAATTTAAAATGTTAGGTCACATAGTGATCGGTGGCAAAGCCACACTTAAATAATTCCTTATTAATAGGAATAGGCAGTACGACTGTCGTTATGGTGTGTAGCGGTTGGCGGGTTGATTGTAGAAATCCTCGAGGTGTGTTGGCTAGTACGGGTTGGTGTGTAGAGGATAGACTTTTAGGATGGGTTGGGCTAGTTACCATTCATCATTTATTATTTAATATGTATGTATGACTGTTGCCATAAAGTATGGGCCAAGGCCCATAATGTGTTTGTGGGCCTCGTGTCGTTGTGTGTTATGGATTTATACCTTCGAGTCTTGGTGACTCACCCTTTTATTTTTCTCTACTCTTTCAGATGAGCAGTAGATCGTGGACATGGGAGCCGAGGCGGACTCGAGGGGCCATCAAGTTTGTTTTATTTATTTTCATAGACTACTTTCGATTTTCTTTAAGTTTTAAGTTTGGGATTATTTATGTAATAAGGCCCCATGGCTTAGGTTATTGTTTTTATTTATTAATGTTTACAGTTTAAAATTTATGTTCAAGGACTTAAGTCTTAAAAAGTAATAAAATGGGTTTTTCAAACACGTTCAACGTAAAAAAAATATACTAGGGTTTTCAACGAAAATCTTATTTTTATCAAATGCCTAAGTAAAAAAGCTGAGATTTTCCAAGAACCATTAAAGTTAAGTTATAATAATAAACCCCGTAGCATGCCAGATCTGGTCGTAGTGTTTTGGCCAAGTTTGGGGTGTTACATTTTAGTATCAGAGCCCAGTTCAAAACTCGGGCTGTGAATGGGTCTAGTAGGTGATTTGACAATGATGTGAATTTGAGAAAAATGTTTTGGATGAAGATATGGCCTTCGAGTCTACCGGCACCCGATCCATGCAGGTAAGCATTCTAAACCTTTAGATGTGATATGTATGTTGGGCTTGATGGGCTTGATGGACGTAGGCTAGTATATTAGACATTGATGGACTTTAGGCTTAGATTAAACAACTCTCTAAATTCATAAGATTTAATCCAACCAAACAAACCTGTGAAAAAGTCACAAGATTAGGGTGTGGCAACAGGCATACGCATGTCTAGGATTGGATTCAGGGAGAGCTTGGTATTTAAGCAGTCCTAGTGACGCACCTCCTCTTCGCTAGAATCATACCTGGTGCGTAGTGACTGTTCACCTTAGTCATGAGGACTTGTTGACGGGCCAAAATTTATAACTAAAACCCGAAAGGGACCAGCCACTCTATTTTGTAAAACTACTAAATTACCCCTGATTTATAAATGACCAAAATATCCCTGATTTGTAAAATTACCAAAATACCCCCGGATTGTAAAATTATCGAAATACCCTCGGATTGCAAAATTACCAAAATACCCTTCTTTCACAAAATCACCAAGGAACCCTGTTTTGAAAAATTATGAAAATACCCCTGTAGGATAAATTACGAAAATACCCTCGGTAGTGAAACGACGAAAATACCCTTAGGTGATGAATGTAAGTTCGTGGATGCTACTTGTATGTTGATGTTAAATGATTGAATGTATGTGCTTCCTAGAACTAGAAGATGCGGACTCGAGACTGAATTGTAGATATAATTGCGAATTCGAAAGAACTACTCTTAAAATTACTATTCATAAGACTCGCTCGTGGTTAATCGGTGGAAGAAAATGAATAATTCATAAAATTTCTAATCAGATAAACGCGAATCGGTAGAATGAGTACAAAGGGGTCGAGGACGCCCGCCCGCGTGGTCGTGGTAGGGGTAGGATGACGGTGTCGAAACCAGAGGGTCCGCCATGGATCTAGAAACGAGATGCGGCACCACCGGTGTGGAGGAGGAATTTGAGGACCGCACGGCCGGAGATGATGCGGTGTCTCAAGCAATGCTAAGGGTTTAGAGAGGGTTGGCAGTGCATGGGCACAGAGAGCCGAAAATTTGTGCCGAGCGACTTAGAGCCAATGGGGCGGAAGTGTTCGGGGAGTTTCGTATAGCCCGAGTTGGTGAGTATTGGTTGGAGGCGGTTGAGCGCATAATGGATGATTTGGATTTCAAGGAGGAGGAAAAGTTGAAAGGGGTTGTATCTCTCTCTGCGAGACGGCTTATCAATGGTGGCTTACGGTTAAGGATGGTATGGTGGTCGACCAGTATCACTTGGGATTTCTTCAAAACGGTGTTTCTGAGTAAATACATTGGGACTAGATATGTGGATGCGCAGCAGAGAGTATTTCTCGAATTTGGTGCAAGGAAGTAGGTCGGTGGGCTGCACGCAGTGGAATTCTTACGCCTTAGCCGTTATGCTCGAGGAATGGTGGCCACGCACCATGAACGTTGTGTTCGATTTGAAGATGATCCGAGGATGATTTGCGTGTGTTGATAGCTCCCACAGCGGAGAGGAATTTCTTTGTGCTTGTGGAAAAAGCTAAAATAGCTGAGGAGGTGAAACAGACAGAGAAACTAAATTGAGATAGAGATAGAGGTGGAAGTAAGAGGAATTTTGGATCGTCAAAAGCGGTGGGCGTATTTCGTAAAAGGCCTAGGTCCGACGGGCCAAGGCGAGAAGAGAGTTCTGATGCTGTTGGTCAGACACAGAAGTGTGTTCGATGTGGTAAATTCCATGTAGGCGAGTGTTGGGTAGGCAGTGGGAAGTGTTTTAGGTGTGTATCTACGGACCACCAAGTTAGGAACTGTCCGCAGCAACGTGGCAGTGAAGGGCCCATGGGCCAAGGGAATGCACAACCGGGGAAGAGGTGGTCAAGCACCCACGAGAGAGGTCGTGGTCCCACCTGCAGGTGGTAATGATTTTGGTCGGGGCCGTGGAGCACCGAGCCAAGGGGTAGGGAACACCGAGGCGAGGCGGCGAGGTTAGTCTACACGCGGACGTCGAGAGGAGGCTGACGCACCGGATGTTATAATCGGTACGTTTTTAATTTTTGGTTTGCCTTACACTACCTTGATTGATATTGGTTCAACGCACTCTTATGTTGCTAGTGCTATAGCGGGAACTCTGAACATAGGATATGAGACTTCTTCTAGGGAGATGACTGTAGTAAGCCCTCTAGGACAAACTGTAGTGGTGAACAAACTGTATAAGGATGTACCCCTGGAAGTTCAAGGGGTAGCTTTTTGGGCTGATCTGATGGAACTTCCGTTTGGGGAGTTCGATTTGATCTTAGGAATGGATTGGTTAGTGAAGTATCAAGCGAATTTGGACTGTGCAGCCAAGCGTATGGTGTTAATAACTCCCGATGGTGGTGAAGTGTTGGTGATAGGTGAAAGGAGGAATTGTTTGTCTAATGTGGTGTCTGCCTTAAGGGCAAAAAGGATGGTGAGGAAAGGATGTGAGGCAGTTCTAATGTTTGTTCGGGCTCTGGAAGCCAAGGAACTAACTGTCGGAGATGTCAGGATGGTGAAGGAATTTCTTGATGTTTTCCCAGAAGAGCTTTCGGAGCCCCGGATCGTGAAGTGGAGTTCGATATCGATCTTCTTCTGGGAACAGCAGCAGTATCTATTGCTCCGTATAGGATGGCACCAAAGGAGTTGGTGGAATTGAAAGCGCAGATTCAGGAGTTGCTGGATAGAGGGTTTATCCGACAAAGTGTGTCGCCTTGGGGAGCACCGGTGTTATTCGTTAAGAAGAAGGATGGAACAATGCGTATGTGCATTGACTATCGTCAGTAAAATAAGTTAACCATCAAGAACAAATACCCGTTGCCAAGGATCGATGACTTGTTCGATCAGTTGAAGGGAGTCTCAGTCTTTTCAAAGATAGATCTGAGGTCGGGGTACCATCAGCTTAAGGTCAAGGAGGCGGATATTCATAAGATAGCTTTTAGGACTCGCTATGGACACTTCAATTCATGGTAATGTTTGTTTGGGTTGACTAACGCTTCAAGCAGGCGTTTATGGATATGATGAACCGAGTATTTAAACCCTACTTGGATCGGTTTGTCGTGGTATTCATAGATGATAGCTTGGTTTATTCAAGATCGAAAGAGGAGCATGATTCACATCTTCGAGTGGTTCTGCAGATTCTGAGTTAGAAGCAGTTGTATGCCAAATTCAGTAAGTGCGAATTTTTGCTAAGTGAGGTTACTTTTCTAGGTCACGTTGTGTCGACAGAGGGGATTAGGGTTGACCCTCGGAAGATTGAAGCGGTGTTGGATTTGAAGCCGCCTAAGTCGGTAGCAGAAATTCAGAGTTTTCTTGGGTTAGCTGGGTATTACAGAAGGTTTGTGGAAGGATTTTCATTGATCGCGGCGCCATTAACTAAGTTGTTACGGAAAGGAGTTCCGTTTGTTTGGTCTGACAAGCAACAAGAGAGTTTCGAGAAGTTAAAAAGGATTTTGATGGAGGCTCCGGTATTGATTCAGCCGGAGGCTGGGAAGGAATTTGTGATTTATTGTGATGCTTCACACATGGGATTAGGATGCGTGTTGATGCAAGAAGGCAAGGTTGTGGCGTAAGTATCCCGGCAGTTAAGATCGCACGAAGCGAATTACCCTACCCATGATTTGGAGTAGGCGGCAGTGGTGTTTGCCTTAAAAATTTGGAGGCATTATCTGTACGGGGAGAAATCTATCATATACACCGATCATAAGAGTTTAAGGTACCTTCTGACTCAGAAGGAGCTAAATTTAAGGCAAAGGAGGTGGATCGAGTTGTTAAAGGATTATGACTGCTCGATCGAGTACCATCCGGGTAAGGCTAACATGGTGGCAGATGCTCTAAGTCGTAAGGTTATCTCTGACTTGAGAGCAATGTTTGCTCACCTTAGATTATATGATGATGGAAGTCTATTAGCCGAACTTCAAGTGAAACCCTCATGGGTCAATCAGGTTAAGGAGAAGCAGCAGACTGATGAGTTGCTAAAGGAGAAGTTTACGGTAGGGTCAAGTGATGGATCGGCAGAATTTGGTATTAATGAGGAAGGGCTATTATGTTTTCAAGGAGAGTGTGCATGCCGAAGGATCCTGAATTGAGGCGCAAGATTTTGCAAGAAGCGCATGGTAGTCCATATGCTATGCACCCTGGAGGGAGTAAGATGTATCGAGATTTGCGAGATCGGTTTTGGTGGTAGGGTCTAAAGCGAGGAAGTGGCGAGTTTGTGGGAAAGTGTTTGACTTTGTCGCGCAGTAAAGGCGGAACATCAGTTACCATTAGGGTTGTTGCTGCCGGTGAAGATTCCACAATAGAAGTGGGAAAGGATCACAATGGACTTTGTTAGTAGGCTACCCCTCACGCCTACTAAGAAAGACGCGGTTTGCGTAATTGTGGATCGCTTGACGAAGTCTGCTCACTTCATACCCGTACGTGTCGATTACTCGTTGCAAAAGTTGGCTAAGCTATACATAGCGGAGGTAGTAAGGTTGCATGGAGTGCCAGTATCGATCATATCGGATAGGGACCCTAGGTTCACATCACGATTTTGGAAGGCGTTGCATCAAGCGTTGGGTACGAATTTGGATTTCAGTACGGCGTTTCATCCTCAGACCGATGGACAGTCTGAGCGGGTAATTCAGATCTTAGAGGACATGTTAAGAGGTTGTGTCATTGACTTCAGAGGTAGTTGGAAAGAGTTCTTACCATTGGCGGAGTTTGCGTACAACAATAGCTACCAGTCAAGTATTCAGATGGCGCCCTATGAAGCTTTGTACGGGCGGAGGTGTCGTACACCTACCTATTGGACGGATTTAGGGGAACGTCGGATTTTGGGTCCGGAGTTGGTGACCGAGACAGAGAAGAGGGTTGAGTTAATTCGGGCTCGATTAAAGGAGGCGTCCGATGCATGTAAGTCCTATCTTTGATCCGAGCGTAAGGACATAGAATTTGCAGTGGGTGACAAGGTTTTCTTGAAGGTGTCGCCATGGAAGAAAGTATTAAGGTTTGGTCGAAAGGGTAAATTAAGTCCCGTGTTTATCGGACCATATCAAGTGTTGAAACGAGTGGGTCCGGTGAGCTTATGAGCTAGAACTACCTTCGAGCTAAGTCGATTCACAATGTTTTCCACGTCTCTATGTTAAGAAGTTACCGTCGGATCCATCCCATGTAGTGTCTGTGGAAGAAATCGAAGTAAGACCCGATTTATCCTTTGAAGAGGAACCAGTGGAAATTCTGGATCGTGATGTGAAAGTGTTGCGAAGGAAGACGGTTCCGTTAGTTAAGGTCCTATGGCGGAATCACGGCTCACGATGAGGCTACTTGGGAGGCTGGAGGAGGCGATGCAAAGCAATACCCTCATCTATTACGATCGGGTAATTTCGAGGACGAAATTTCTTTAAGGGGTAGAAGCTGTAACATCACGAATTAATGGGCCTTTGCATTTGATGTGTGTTACGTTCAATGTGTTAATTAAAAGGTTTAAGGGGTTGATTGGGCTCAAGGTTGGGCCGAGGCCTTAGTTAAAATTTTCTCGTTTGGACGCTCTAGTGGAGAGCTTGTTAGAATAAGGTTTAAAAGATAATATCGTAAACTAGGACATGAATGGGCTTGTGGCCCAGTGGCAAAATGGCGCCACTTAGAGGGCTGGGAGTTGGCGTCAATTGAGGGTCCAAGGTTCGAGTCGCATGGTACCTTTTATTTTTGTTATTTTCGGCATTTACAAGAGCAGTAGTGGAGTTCGGCAATGATGCTTAAATTTAGGAATTTATTTAATGTGATAATAAGGTGGATAATGTGCTGATAAAGGAACGAAGAGGTAGTGTCATCCATGGCACTGTGGATGAGTAGTCAGATGAGGATAAGGAGAGAATCAAGGAGTTATCTGCAAGGCTAGGTGGTGGCCGAAATTTTGACTCTGGGAGGGAGAGGAAATTGGTTTTTCTATGATCAAGGGGTGCCGAAATTTCCCTTGATCAAATAGCTTAGTTTCGATTAAAAGATGGGCACTTTCGGTTTTTGATAGGAAAGTGCAGAGATTCTCTATAAATAGGGGAGGTATCTCTTCAATTCCGGCATTTTAAACCCTATTCTTTTCTTCATTCTCTGTGCCAAAACTCTCAGCCATTCTCTGCAATTTCTTTTCTTTCAAAAGTCGAAACTCTGAACTCTATTCCCATCTCCTTAGCCGAATACTTCTTATTCCCTTTTGCCGAATTCTTCACTAAAGCCGAATCTACATAGACTTCTTCCTATCATCTTTTCTTCGAATCTTCTCAAAAGCCGAAATCTTCTAAGAGTAGCTGAATCTCCTGTGATAGGGTAAGTGCTGATCTTTTTTCTCTTTACTATTCTCTTTCGATTTTTGGAAGTTAAGCCGAAAGGCTATTGAGATTGGTAAGGTTGACGTTTGATTAATGGTTTAAGGGTTTTATGTATTCTCTTATTGGGTGACATTCACGAATTGAAGTAGATCCCTTAGATCTGAAAGCCGGAAACACTAGTCCCTGAATCTCATATCACTTTTTGGGAATTTCAAGGTAAGGGATTCTCTTTAGGTTCTCGTTAGATTCGATATCGAAATCACAATCTTAACCATATGTTATGATTAATAAGGCTTTTTTGATGGAATCGAATGTCGATCAGGCAAAGGAGGGGACTAGATCTGAAAACCCGATTCCTAACTTTAAGAAACGAGCAGTGTCAGCAGTTCGGGATTTGCCACCGGGTTGTGGACCGGCTTCTGAACAACACCTTAGGCAGATAGCAGTGGTTTCGGCTACGGACAGCGTCAACATAGAAAGTATCATTTTATCGATAAACAGGTGTGTAGATCTCTAACACACTAGTTAACTGTATTAAATATATATTGGGCTAAAAAGCGGAAATAGGTGTAGAGATCGAATAAAACACGAAAAAGTGCGTAAAGGATGCAGTGCGTAATCATAGAAATCTCTATGTGTATCGATAAATATATATATGAAAGCCTGTTTTCTTAGAGATGGTATGATGTTTTCAATTTTTCATATGTGTATGCATGGGGTGGGATTATGATAATGAAGGGGAAGAGCATGATAGGTAACTTGGTGATCGGTGGTTAAACCACGAATTTAAAATGTTAGGTCACATAGTGATCGGTGGCAAAGCCACACTTAAATGATTCCTTATTAATAGGAATAGGCAGTACGGCTGTTGTTATGGTGTGTAGCGGTTGGCGGGTTGATTGTAGAAATCCTCGAGGTGTGTTGGCTGGTACGGGTTGGTGTGTAGAGGATAGACTTTTAGGATGGGTTGGGCTAGTTACCATTCATCATTTATTATTTAATATGTATGTATGACTGTTGCCATAACGTATGGGCCAAGGCCCATAATGTGTTTGTGGGCCTCAGGTCGTTGTGTGTTGCGGGATTTATACACTGAGTCTTGGTGACTCACCCTTTTATTTTCCTCTACTCTGTCAGATGAGCAGTAGATCATGGACATGGGAGCCGAGGCGGACTCGAGGGGCCATCAAGTTTGTTTTATTTATTTTCATAGACTACTTTCGGTTTTCTTTAAGTTTTAAGTTTGGGATTATTTATGTAATAAGGCCCCATGGCTTAGGTTATTGTTTTTATTTATTAATGTTTACAGTTTAAAATTTATGTTCAAGGATTTAAGTCTTAAAAAGTAATAAAATGGGTTTTTCAAACACGTTCAACGTAAAAAAATATACTAGGGTTTTCAATGAAAATCTTATTTTTATCAAATGTCTAAGTAAAAAAGCTGAGATTTTCCAAGAACCATTAAAGTTAAGTTATAATAATAAACCCCGTAGCATGCCAGATCTGGTCGTAGTGTTTGGGCCAGGTTTGGGGTGTTACATTTTAGTATCAGAGCCCAGTTCAAAACTCGGGCTGTGAATGGGTCTAGTAGGTGATTTGACAATGATGTGAATTTGAGAAAAATGTTTTGGATGAAGATATGGCCTTCGAGTCTACCAGCACCCGATCCATGCAGGTAAGCATTCTAAACCTTTGGATGTGATATGTATGTTGGGCTTGATGGGCTTGATGGACGTAGGCTAGTATATTAGACATTGATGGACTTTAGGCTTAGATTAAACAACTCTCTAAATTCATAAGATCTAATCCAACCAAACAAACCTGTGAAAAAGTCACAAGATTAGGGTGTGGCAACAGGCATACACATGTCTAGGATTGGATTCAGGGAGAGCTTGGTATTTAAGCAGTCCTAGTGACGCACCTCCTCTTCGCTTGAATCATACCTGGTGCGTATTGACTGTTCACCTTAGTCATGAGGACTTGTTGACGGGCCAAAATTTATAACTAAAACCCGAAAGGGACCAGCCACTCTATTTTGTAAAACTACTAAATTACCCCTGATTTATAAATGACCAAAATATCCCTGATTTGTAAAATTACCAAAATACCCCCGAATTGTAAAATTATCGAAATACCCTCGGATTGCAAAATTACCAAAATACCCTTCTTTCACAAAATCACCAAGGAACCCTATTTTGAAAAATTACGAAAATAATACCCTGTAGGATAAATTACTTAAAATACTACAGGTAGTGAAACGACGAAAATACCCTTAGGTGATGAATGTAAGTTCGTGGATGCTACTTGTATGTTGATGTTAAATGATTGAATGTATGTGCTTCCTAGAACTAGAAGATGCGGACTCGAGACTGAATTGTAGATATAATTGCGAATTCGAAAGAACTACTCTTAAAACTACTATTCATAAGACTGTTCGTGGTTAATCAGTGGAAGAAAACGAATAATTCATAAAATTTCTAATCAGATAAACGCGAATCGGTAGAATGAGTACAAGGGGTCGAGGACGTCCGCCGCGTGGTCGTGGTAGGGGTAGGATGTCGGTGTCGAACCGTGAGGGTCCGCCATGGATCCGAAACGAGATGCCTGCATCACCACCGGTGTGGAGGAGGAATTTCGGTGACAGCATCACGGAGATGATGCGGTGTCTCAAGCAATGCTAAGGGTTCTAGAGAGGGTTACTGGGGCAGGCATGGGCACAGGAGCCCGAAAATTTGTGCCGGAGCGACTTAGAGCCAATGGGGCGAAAGTGTTCAGGGGAGTTTCTAGTATAGCCCCGAGTTCAGCTGAGTATTGGTTGGAGGCGGTTGAGCGCATAATGGATGATTTGGATTTCAAGGAGGAGGAAAAGTTGAAAGGGGTTGTATCTCTCCTGCGAGACGAAGCTTATCAATGGTGGCTTACGGTTAAGGATGGTACGGTGGCTGACCGTATCACTTGGGATTTCTTCAAAACGGCGTTTCAGAGTAAATACATTGGGACTAGTTATGTGGATGCGCAGCATAGAGTATTTCTGAATTTGGTGCAAGGAAGTAGGTTGGTGGCTGCGTACGAAGTGGAATTCTTACGCCTTAGCCGTTATGCTCGAGGAATGGTGGCCACAGACCATGAACGTTGTGTTCGATTTGAAGATGATCTGAGGGATGATTTGCGTGTGTTGATAGCTCCACAGCGGGAGAGGGAATTTGCTGTGCTTGTGGAAAAAGCTAAAATAGCTGAGGAGGTGAAACGGACAGAGAAACTAAATCGAGATAGAGATAGGGGTGGAAGTAAGAGGAATTTTGGATCGTCAGGGGCAGCTGGGCGTACTCAGAAAAGGCCTAGGTCCGACGGGCCGAGGCGAGAAGAGAGACCTGCTGCTGTTGGTCAGACACAGAAGTGTGTTCGATATGGTATCTGCTGCTGTTGGTCAGACACAGAAGTGTGTTCGATATGGTAAATTCCATGTAGGCGAGTGTTGGCCAGGTAGTGGAAAGTGTTTTAGGTGTGTATCTACGGACCACCAAGTTAGGAACTGTCCGCAGCAACGGGGCAGTGAAGGGCCCATGGGCCAAGGGAATGCACAACCAGGAAGAGGTGGTCAGCAGCAACAGAGAGGTCGTGGTCCAGCCAGAGGTGGTAACAGTTTCGGTCGGGGCCGTGGAGCACCAGGCCAAGGGGTAGGGAACACTAAGGCGAGACAGCCAGGGTTAGTCTACGCTGCCAGACGTCGAGAGGAGGCTGACGCACCGGATGTTATAACCGGTACGTTTTTAATTTTTGGTTTGCCTTACACTACCTTGATTGATATTGGCTCGACGCACTCTTATGTTGCTAGTGCTATAGCGGGAACTCTGAACATAGGATATGAGACTTCTTCTAGGGAGATGACTGTAGTAAGCCCTCTAGGACAAACTGTAGTGGTGAACAAACTGTATAAGGATGTA
This sequence comes from Gossypium sturtianum, assembly GCA_025698515.1. Lineage (NCBI taxonomy): Eukaryota > Viridiplantae > Streptophyta > Magnoliopsida > Malvales > Malvaceae > Gossypium > Gossypium sturtianum. The sequence goes on along the minus strand of CM046944.1, from coordinate 50,955,782 downwards.
CCCTTGGAAGTTCAAGGGGTAGCTTTTGGCCGATCCGATGGGCTGGCTTTGTTTGGGGAGTTCGATTTGATCTTAGGAATGGATTGGTTAGTGAAGTCTCAAGCGAATTTGGACTGTGCAGCCAAGCGTATGGTGTCAAAAACTCCCGATGGTGGTGAAGTGTTGGTGATAGGTGAAAGGAGGAATTGTTTGTCAAATGTGGTGTCTGCCTTAAGGGCAAAAAGGATGGTGAGGAAAGGATGTGAGGCAATTCTAATGTTTGTTCGGGCTCTGGAAGCCAAGGAACTAACTGTCGGAGATGTGAGGATGGTGAAGGAATTTCTTGATGTTTTCCCAGAAGAGCTTTCGGAACCCCGGATCGTGAAGTGGAGTTCGATATCGATCTTCTTCTGGGAACAGCAGCAGTATCTATTGCTCCGTATAGGATGGCGCCAAAGGAGTTGGTGGAATTGAAAGTGCAGATTCAGGAGTTGCTGGATAGAGGGTTTATCCGACAAAGTGTGTCGCCTTGGGGAGCGCCGGTGTTATTCGTTAAGAAGAAGGATGGAATAATGCGTATGTGCATTGACTATCGTCAGTTAAATAAGTTAACCATCAAGAACAAAGACCCGTTGCCAAGGATCGATGACTTGTTCGATCAGTTGAAGGGAGCCTCAGTCTTTTCAAAGATAGATCTGAGGTCGGGGTACCATCAGCTTAAGGTCAAGGAGGCGGATATTCATAAGATAGCTTTTAGGACTCGCTATGGACACTTCGAATTCATGGTAATGCTGTTTGGGTTGACTAACGCACCAGCAACGTTTATGGATATGATGAACCGAGTATTTAAACCCTACTTGGATCGGTTTGTCGTGGTATTCATAGATGATAGCTTGGTTTATTCAAGATCAGAAGAGGAGCATGATTCACATCTTCGAGTGGTTCTGCAGATTCTGAGGGAGAAGCAGTTGTATGCCAAATTCAGTAAGTGCGAATTTTGGCTAAGTGAGGTTACTTTTCTAGGTCACGTTGTGTCGGCAGAGGGGATTAGGGTTGACCCTCGGAAGATTGAAGTGGTGTTGGATTTGAAGCCGCCTAAGTCGGTAGCAGAAATTCAGAGTTTTCTTGGGTTAGTCGGGTATTACAGAAGGTTTGTGGAAGGATTTTAATTGATTGCGGCGCCATTAACTAAGTTGTTACGGAAAGGAGTTCCGTTTGTTTGGTCTGACAAGCAACAAGAGAATTTCGAGAAGTTAAAAAGGATTTTGACGGAGGCTCCGGTATTGATTCAGCCGGAGGCTGGGAAGGAATTTGTGATTTATTGTGATGCTTCACACATGGGATTAGGATGCATGTTGATGCAAGAAGGCAAGGTTGTGGCGTACGTATCCCGGCAGTTAAGACCGCACGAAGCGAATTACCCTACCCATGATTTGGAGTAGGCGGCAGTGGTGTTTGCCTTAAAAATTTAGAGGCATTATCTGTACGGGGAGAAATCTATCATATACACCGATCATAAGAGTTTAAGGTACCTTCTGACTCAGAAGGAGCTAAATTTAAGGCAAAGGAGGTGGATCAAGTTGTTAAAGGATTATGACTGCTCGATCGAGTACCATCCGGGTAAGGCTAACATGGTGGCAGATGCTCTAAGTCGTAGGGTTATCTCTGACTTGAGAGCAATGTTTGCTCACCTTAGCTTATATGATGATGGAAGTCTATTAGCCGAACTTCAATTGAAACCCTCATGGGTCAATCAGGTTAAGGAGAAGCAGCAGACGGATGAGTTGCTAAAGGAGAAGTTTACGGTAGGGTCAAGTGATGGATCAGCAGAATTTGGTATTAATGAGGAAGGGCTATTATGTTTTCAAGGAGAGTGTGCATGCCGAAGGATCCTGAATTGAGGCGCAAGATTTTGCAAGAAGCGCATGGTAGTCCATATGCTATGCACCCTGGAGGGAGTAAGATGTATCGAGATTTGCGAGATCAGTTTTGGTGGCCGGGTCTAAAACGAGAGGTAACTGAGTTTGTGGGAAAGTGTTTGACCTGTCAGCAGGTAAAGGCGGAACATCAGTTACCATTAGGGTTGTTGCTGCCGGTGAAGATTCCACAATGGAAGTGGGAAAGGATCACAATGGACTTTGTTAGTAGGCTACCCCTCACGCCTACTAAGAAAGACGGGGTTTGGGTAATTGTGGATCGCTTGACGAAGTCTGCTCACTTCATACCCGTACGTGTCGATTACTCGTTGCAAAAGTTGGCTAAGCTATACATAGCGGAGGTAGTAAAGTTGCATGGAGTGCCAGTATCAATCATATCGGACAGGGACCCTAGGTTCACATCACGATTTTGGAAGGCGTTGCATCAAGCGTTGGGTACGAAGTTGGATTTCAGTACGGCGTTTCATCCTCGGACCGATGGACGACCGGCGGGTAATCGAGATCACGAGAGGACATGTTAAGAGGTTGTGTCATTGACTTCAGAGGTAGTTGGAAAGAGTTCTTACCATTGGCGGAGTTTGCGTACAACAATAGCTACCAGTCAAGTATTCAAATGGCGCCCTATGAAGCATTGTACGGGCGGAGGTGTCGTACACCTACCTTTTGGACGGATTTAGGGGAATGTCAGATTTTGGGTCCGGAGTTGGTGACCGAGACAGAGGAGAGGGTTGAGTTAATTCGGGCTCGATTAAAGGAGGCGTCAGACAGACAGAAGTCCTATGCTGATCTGAAGCGTGAGGACATAGAATTTGCAGTGGGTGACAAGGTTTTCTTGAAGGTGTCGCCATGGAAGAAAGTATTAAGGTTTGGTCGAAAGGGTAAATTAAGTCCCAGGTTTATCGGACCATATCAAGTGTTGAAACGAGTGGGTCCAGTAGCTTATGAGCTAGAACTACCTTCGGAGCTAAGTCAGATTCACAATGTTTTCCACGTCTCTATGTTAAGAAGTTACCATTCGGATCCATCCCATGTAGTGTCTGTGGAAGAAATCGAAGTAAGACCCGATTTATCCTTTGAAGAGGAACCAGTGGAAATTCTGGATCGTGATGTGAAAGTGTTGCGAAGGAAGACGATTCCGTTAGTTAAGGTCCTATGGCGGAATCACAGCTCTGAGGAGGCTACTTGGGAACAGGAGGAGACGATGCGGCAGCAATACCCTCATCTATTCTGATCAGGTAATTTCGAGGACGAAATTTCTTTAAGGGGATAGAACTGTAACATCCTGAATTAATGGGCCTTTGCATTTGATGTGTGTTACGATCAATGTGTTAATTAAAAGGTTTAAAGGGTTGATTGGGCTCAAGGTTGGGCCGAGGCCTTAGTTAAAATTTTACATTGGGCGCTCTAGTGGAGAGCTTTGTTAGAATAAGGTTTAAAAGATAATATCTCAGTAAACTAGGACATGAATGGGCTTGTGGCCCAGTGGCAAAATGGCGCCACTTAGAGGGTGGGAGTTGGCGTCAATTGAGGGTCCAAGGTTGAGTCGCATGGTACCTTTTATTTTTGTTATTTTCGGCATTTACAAGAGCGAAGAGTGGAGTTCGGCAATGATGCTTAAATTTAGGAATTTATTTAATGTGATAATAAGGTGGATAATGTCTTGATAAAGGAAGGAAGAGGTAGTGCCATCCATGGCAATTGTGGATGAGTAGTCGGATGAGGATAAGGAGAGAATCAAGGAGTTATCTGCAAGGCTAGGTGGTGGCCAAAATTTTGACTCTGGGAGGGAGAGGAAATTGGTTTTTCTATGATCAAGGGGTGCCGAAATTTCCGTTGATCAAATAGCTTAGTTTCGATTAAAAGAGGGGCACTTTCGGTTTTTGATAGGAAAGTGCAGAGATTCTCTATAAATAGGGGAGGTATCTCTTTAATTCCGGGATTTTGAACCCTATTCTTTTCTTCATTCTCTGTGCCAAAACTCTCAGCCATTCTCTGCAATTTCTTTTCTTTCAAAAGTCGAAACTCTGAACTCTATTCCCATCTCCATAGCCGAATACTTCTTATTCCCTTTTGCCGAATTCTTCACTAAAGCCGAATCTACATAGGCTTCTTCCTATCATCTTTTCTTCGAATCGTCTCAAAAGCCGAAATCTTCTAAGAGTAGCTGAATCTCCTGTGATAGGGTAAGTGCTGATCTTTTTTCTCTTTACTATTCTCTTTCGATTTTTGGAAGTTAAGCTGAAAGGCTATTGAGATTGGTAAGGTTGATGTTTGATTAATGGTTTAATGGTTTTATGTATTCTCTTATTGGGTGACATTCGGGAATTGAAGTAGATCTCTTAGATCTGAAAGCCGGAAACACTAGTCCCTGAATCTCATATCACTTTTTGGGAATTTCAAGGTAAGGGATTCTCTTTAGGTTCTCGTTAGATTCGATAATGAAATCACAATCTTAACCATATGTTATGATTAATAAGGCTTTTTTGATGGAATCGAATGTCGATCAGGCAAAGGAGGGGACTAGATCTGAAAACCCGATTCCTAACTTTAAGAAAGCAGCGATGTCGTGATTCGAGGATTGGCCACCGGGTTGTGGACTGGCTTCTGAACAACACCTTAGGCAGATATCAGTGGTTTCGGCTACGGACAGCGTCAACATAGAAAGTATCGTTTTATCGGTAAACAGGTGTGTAGATCTCTAACACACTAGTTAACTGTATTAAATATATATTGGGCTAAAAGGCCAGAAATAGGCTGTATAGACAGTCGAATAAAACCTGAAAAAGGGTCTGTAAAGGATGCCAGGTACGTAATCATAGAAATCTCTATGTGTATCGATAAATATATATATGAAAGCCTGTTTTCTTAGAGATGGTATGATGTTTTCAATTTTTCATATGTGTATGCATGGGGTGGGATTATGATAATGAAGGGGAAGAGCATGATAGGTCACTTGGTGATCGGTGGTTAAACCACGAATTTAAAATGTTAGGTCACATAGTGATCGGTGGCAAAGCCACACTTAAATGATTCCTGATTAATAGGAATAGGCGATGCAGTTTGTCGTTATGGTGTGTAGCGGTTGGCGGGTTGATTATAGAAATCCCGAGGTGTGTTGGTGAGTGCGGGTTGGTGTGTAGAGGATAGACTTTTAGGATGGGTTGGGCTAGTTACCATTCATCATTTATTATTTAATATGTATGTATGACTGTTGCCATAACGTATGGGCCAAGGCCCATAATGTGTTTGTGGGCCTCAGGTCGTTGTGTGTTGCGGGATTTATACACTGAGTCTTGGTGACTCACCCTTTTATTTTTCTCTACTCTTTCAGATGAGCAGTAGATCGTGGACATGGGAGCCGAGGCGGACTCGAGGGGCCATCAAGTTTGTTTTATTTATTTTCATAGACTACTTTCGGTTTTCTTTAAGTTTTAAGTTTGGGATTATTTATGTAATAAGGCCCCATGGCTTAGGTTATTGTTTTTATTTATTAATGTTTACAGTTTAAAATTTATGTTCAAGGACTTAAGTCTTAAAAAGTAATAAAATGGGTTTTTCAAACACGTTCAACGTAAAAAAAATATACTAGGGTTTTCAACAAAAATCTTATTTTTATCAAATGCCTAAGTAAAAAAGTTGAGATTTTCCAAGAACCATTAAAGTTAAGTTATAATAATAAACCCCGTAGCATGCGAGATCTGGTCATAGTGTTTGGGCCAGGTTTGGGGTGTTACATTTTAGTATCAGAGCCCAGTTCAAAACTCGGGCTATGAATGGGTCTAGTAGGTGATTTTACAATGATGTGAATTTGAGAAAAATGTTTTGGATAAAGATATGGCCTTCGAGTCTACCGGCACCCGATCCATGCAGGTAAGCATTCTAAACCTTTGGATGTGATATGTATGTTGGGCTTGATGGGCTTGATGGACGTAGGCTAGTATATTAGACATTGATGGACTTTAGGCTTAGATTAAACAACTCTCTAAATTCATAAGATTTAATCCAACCAAACAAACCTGTGAAAAAGTCACAAGATTAGGGTTTGGCAACAGGCATACGCATGTCTAGGATTGGATTCAGTGAGAGCTTGGTATTTAAGCAGTCCTAGTGACGCACCTCCTCTTCACTAGAATCATACCTGGTGCGTAGTAACTGTTCACCTTAGTCATGAGGACTTGTTGACGGGCCAAAATTTATAACTAAAACCCGAAAGGGACCAGCCACTCTATTTTGTAAAACTACTAAATTACCCCTGATTTATAAATGACCAAAATATCCCTAATTTGTAAAATTACCAAAATACCCCCGGATTGTAAAATTATCGAAATACCCCTGGATTGCAAAATTACCAAAATACCCTTCTTTCACAAAATCACCAAGGAACCCTATTTTGAAAAATTACAAAAATACCCCTGTAGGATAAATTACGAAAATACCCTGGGTAGTGAAACGACGAAAATACCCTTAGGTGATGAATGTAAGTTCGTGGATGCTACTTGTATGTTGATGTTAAATGATTGAATGTATGTGCTTCCTAGAACTAGAAGATGCGGACTCGAGACTGAATTGTAGATATAATTGCGAATTCGAAAGAACTACTCTTAAAACTACTATTCATAAGACTGTTCGTGGTTAATCAGTGGAAGAAAACGAATAATTCATAAAATTTCTAATCAGATAAACGTGAATCGGTAGAATGAGTACAAGGGGTCGAGGACGCCCGCCGCGTGGTCGTGGTAGGGGTAGGATGACGGTGTCAGAACAAGTAGGGTCTGGCCATGGATCTGGAAACGGGATGCCGGTACCACCAGCTGTGGAGGAGGAATTTCAGGACCAGACGGCCGGAGATGATGCGGTGTCTCGGGCAATTCTAAGGGTTCTAGAGAGGGTTGCTGGGGCAGGCATGGGCACAGGAGCCCGAAAATCTGTGCCGGAGTGACTTAGAGCCAATGGGGCGGAAGTGTTTAGGGGAGTTTCTAGTATAGCCCCGAGTTCAGCTGAGTATTGGTTGGAGGCGGTTGAGCGCATAATGGATGATTTGGATTTCACGGAGGCGGAAAAGTTGAAAGGGGTTGTATCTCTTCTGCGAGACGAAGCTTATCAATGGTGGCTTACGGTTAAGGATGGTACGGTGGCTGATCGTATCACTTGGGATTTCTTCAAAACGGCGTTTCAGAGTAAATACATTGGGACTAGTTTTGTGGATGCGCAGCGTAGAGTATTTCTGAATTTGGTGCAAGGAAGTAGGTCGGTGGCTGCGTACGAAGCGGAATTCTTACGCCTTAGCCGTTATGCTCGAGGAATGGTGGCCACAGACCATGAACGTTGTGTTCGATTTGAAGATGGTCTGAGGGATGATTTGCGTGTGTTGATAGCTCCACAATGGAGAGGAATTTCTTTGCGCTTGTGGAAAAAGCTAAGATAGCTGAGGAGGTGAAACGGACAGAGAAACTAAATCGGGATAGAGATAGGGGTGGAAGTAAGAAGAATTTTGGATCGTCAGGGGCAGCTGGGCGTACTCGAGAAATGGCCTAGGTCCGACGGGCCGAGGCGAAGAGAGAGACTCGTCTTTGTTGGTCGGACACGTGAAGTGTGTTCGATGTGGTAAATTCCATGTAGGCGAGTGTTGGGTAGGCGGTGGGAAGTGTTTTAGGTGTGTATATACGGACCACCAAGTTAGGAAGCTGTCGCGACAACAGGCGATGAAGGGCTCACGGGCCAAGGAATGTACAACCAGGAAGAGGTGGTCGCACCACAGAGAGGTCGTGGTCGGCCGGAGGTGGTATGATTTTGGTCGGGGCCGTGGAGCACCGAGCCAAGGCGAGGAACAATGAGGCGAGGCGGCCGGGGTTAGTCTACGTGCGACTGCGAGGCGTCGAGAGGAGGCGACTTGCCGGATGTTATAACCGTGACGTTTTTAATTTTGGTTTTCCTTACACTACCTTGATTGATATTGGTTCGACGCACTCTTATGTTGCTAGTGCTATAGCGGGAACTCTGAACATAGGATATGAGACTTCTTCTAGGGAGATGACTGTAGTAAGCCCTCTAGGACAAACTATAGTGGTGAACAAAGCGTATAAGGATGTACCCGGAAATTCAAGGGGTAGCTTTTGGCTGATCGATGGAGCTGCCGTTTGGGGAGTTCGATTTGATCTTAGGATCGGATTGGTTAGTGAAGTATCAAGCTTAATTTGGGTGTGCGCCAAGCGTATGGTGTTAAAAACTCCCGATGGTGGTGAAGTGTTGGTGATAGGTGAAAGGAGGAATTGTTTGTCAAATGTGGTGTCTGCCTTAAGGGCAAAAAGGATGGTGAGGAAAGGATGTGAGGCAATTCTAATGTTTGTTCGGGCTCTGGAAGCCAAGGAACTAACTGTCGGAGATGTCAGGACAGTGAAGGAATTTCTTGATGTTTTCCCAGAAGAGCTTTCGGAACCACGGATCGTGAAGTGGAGTTCGATATCGATCTTCTTCTGGGAACAGCAGCAGTATCGATTGCTCCGTATAGGATGGAGCCAAAGGAGTTGGTGGAATTGAAAGCACAGATTCAGGAGTTGCTGGATAGAGGGTTTATCCGACAAAGTGTGTCGCCTTGGGGAGCGCCGGTGTTATTCGTTAAGAAGAAGGATGGAACAATGCGTATGTGCATTGACTATCGTCAGTTAAATATGTTAACCATCAAGAACAAATACCCGTTGCCAAGGATTGATGACTTGTTCGATCAGTTGAAGGGAGCCTCAGTCTTTTCAAAGATAGATCTGAGGTCGTGGTACCATCAGCTTAAGGTCAAAGAGGCGGATATACATAAGATGGCTTTTAGGACTCGCTATGGACACTTCGAACTCATGGTAATGCTGTTTGGGTTGACTAACGCACCAGCAGCATTTATGGATATGATGAACCGAGTATTTAAACCCTACTTTGATCGGTTTGTCGTGGTATTCATAGATGATAGCTTGGTTTATTCAAGATCGGAAGAGGAGCATGATTCACATCTTCGAATGGTTCTGCAGATTCTGAGGGAGAAGCAGTTGTATGCCAAATTCAGTAAGTGCGAGTTTTGGCTAATTGAGGTTACTTTTCTAGGTCACGTTGTGTCGGCAGAGGGGATTAGGGTTGACCCTCGGAAGATTGAAGCGGTGTTGGATTTGAAGCCGCCTAAGTCGGTAGCAGAAATTCAAAGTTTTCTTGGGTTAGCCGGGTATTACAGAAGGTTTGTGGAAGGATTTTCATTGATCACGGCGCCATTAACTAAGTTGTTACGGAAAGGAGTTCCGTTTGTTTGGTCTGACAAGCAACAAGAGAGTTTCAAAAAGTTAAAAAGGATTTTGACGGAGGCTCCGGTATTGATTCAGCCGGAGGCTGGGAAGGAATTTGTGATTTATTGTGATGCTTCACACATGGGATTAGGATGCGTGTTGATGCAAGAAGGCAAGGTTGTGGCGTACGCATCCCGGCAGTTAAGATCGCACGAAGCGAATTACCCTACCCATGATTTGGAGTAGGCGGCAATGGTGTTTGCCTTAAAAATTTGGAGGCATTATCTGTACGGGGAGAAATCTATCATATACACCGATCATAAGAGTTTAAGGTACCTTCTGACTCAGAAGGAGCTAAATTTAAGGCAAAGGAGGTGGATCGAGTTGTTAAAGGATTATGACTGCTCGATCGAGTACCATCCGGGTAAGGCTAACGTGGTTGCAGATGCTCTAAGTCGTAAGGTTATCTCTGACTTGAGAGCAATGTTTGCTCACCTTAGCTTATATGATGATGGAAGTCTATTAGCCAAACTTCAAGTGAAACCCTCATGGGACAATCAGGTTAAGGAGAAGCAGCAGACTGATGAGTTGCTAAAGGAGAAGTTTTCGGTAGGGTCAAGCGATGGATCGGCAGAATTTGGTATTAATGAGGAAGGGCTATTATGTTTTCAAGGGAGAGTGTGCATGCCGAAGGATCCTGAATTGAGGCACAAGATTTTGCAATAAGCGCATAGTAGTCCATATGCTATGCACCCTGGAGGGAGTAAGATGTATCAAGATTTGCGAGATAAGTTTTGGTGGCCGGGTTTAAAACGAGAGGTAACTGAGTTTGTGGGAAAGTGTTTGACCTGTCAGCAGGTAAAGGCGAAACATCAGTTACCATTAGGGTTGTTGCAGCCGGTGAAGATTCCACAATGGAAGTGGGAAAGGATCACAATGGACTTTGTTAGTAGGCTACCCCTCACGCCTACTAAGAAAGACGCGGTTTGGGTAATTGTGGATCGCTTGACGAAGTCTACTCACTTCATACCCATACGTGTCGATTACTCGTTGCAAAAGTTGGCTAAGCTATACATAGCGGAGGTAGTAAGGTTGCATGGAGTGCCAGTATCGATCATATCGGACAGGGACCCTAGGTTCACATCACGATTTTGGAAGGTGTTGCATCAAGCGTGGGTAGTGCAATTTGGATTTGATGCGGCGTTTCATCCTCAGACCGATGGACAGTCTGAGCGGGTAATTCAGATCTTAGAGGACATGTTAAGAGGTTGTGTCATTGACTTCAGAGGTAGTTGGAAAGAGTTCTTACCATTGGCAGAGTTTGCGTACAACAATAGCTACCAGTCAAGTATTCAGATGGCGCCCTATGAAGCATTGTACGGGCAGAGGTGTCGTACACCTACCTGTTGGACGAATTTAGGGGAACGTCAGATTTTGGGTCCGGAGTTGGTGATCGAGACAGAGGAGAGGGTTGAGTTAATTCGGGCTCGATTAAAGGAGGCGTCAGACAGACAAAAGTCCTATGCTGATCTCAAGCGTAAGGACATAGAATTTGCAGTGGGTGACAAGGTTTTCTTGAAGGTGTCGCCATGGAAGAAAGTATTAAGGTTTGGTCGAAAGGGTAAATTAAGTCCCAGGTTTATCGGACCATATCAAGTGTTGAAACGAGTGGGTCCAGTAGCTTATGAGCTAGAACTACCTTCGGAGCTAAGTCAGATTCATAATGTTTCCACGTCTCTATGTTAAGAAGTTACCGTTCGGATCCATCCCATGTAGTGTCTGTGGAAGAAATCGAAGTAAGACCCGATTTATCCTTTGAAGAGGAACCAGTGGAAATTCTGGATCGTGATGTGAAAGTGTTGCGAAGGAAGACGGTTCCGTTAGTTAAGGTCCTATGGCGTAATCACGACTCACGAGGAGGCTACTTGGGAACCGGAGGAGACGATGCGGCAGCAATACCCTCATCTATTCTGATCAGGTAATTTCGAGGACGAAATTTCTTTAAAGGGGGTAGAACTGTAACATCCTGAATTAATGGGCCTTTGCATTTGATGTGTGTTACGTTCAATCTGTTAATTAAAAGGTTTAAGGGGTTCTGATTGGGCTCAAGGTTGGGTCGAGGCCTTAGTTAAAATTTTCTGTTTTGGCGCTCTAGTGGAGAGCCTGTTAGAATAAGGTTTAAAAGATAATATCTGTAAACTAGGACATGAATGGGCTCGTGGCCCAGTGGCAAAATGGCGCCACTTAGAGGGCTGGAAGTTGGCGTCAATTGAGGGTCCAAGGTTCGAGACGCATGGTACCTTTTATTTTTGTTATTTTCGGCATTTACAACAGCAGTAGTGGAGTTCGGCAATGATGCTTAAATTTAGGAATTTATTTAATGTGATAATAAGGTGGATAATGTGCTGATAAAGGAAGAAAGAGGTAGTGTCATCCATGGCACTGTGGATGAGTAGTCAGATGAGGATAAGGAGAGAATCAAGGAGTTATCTGCAAGGCTAGGTGGTGGCCGAAATTTTGACTCTGGGAGGGAGAGGAAATTGGTTTTTCTATGATCAAGGGGTGCCGAAATTTCCCTTGATCAAATAGCTTAGTTTCGATTAAAAGAGGGGCACTTTCGGTTTTTGATAGGAAAGTGCCGAGATTCTCTATAAATAGGGGAGGTATCTCTTCAATTCCGGCATTTTGAACCCTATTCTTTTCTTCATTCTCTGTGCCGAAACTCTCAGCCATTCTCTGCAGTTTCTTTTCTTTCAAAAGTCGAAACTCTAAACTCTATTCCCATCTCCATAGCCGAATACTTCTTATTCCCTTTTGCCGAATTCTTCACTAAAGCCGAATCTACATAGGCTTCTTCCTATCATCTTTTCTTCGGATCTTCTCAAAAGCTGAAATCTTCTAGGAGTAGCCGAATCTCCTGTGATAGGGTAAGTGCTGATCTTTTTCTCTTTACTATTCTCTTTCTGTTTTTAGAAGTTAAGCTGAAAGGCTATTGAGATTGGTAAGGTTGACGTTTGATTAATGGTTTAATGGTTTTATGTATTCTCTTGTTGGGCGACATTCGGGAATTGAAGTAGATCTCTTAGATCTGAAAGCCAGAAACACTAGTCCCTGAATCTCATATCACTTTTCGGGAATTTCAAGGTAAGGGATTCTCTTTAGGTTCTCGTTAGATTCGATATTGAAATCACAATCTTAACCATATGTTATGATTAATAAGGCCTTTTTGATGGAATCGAATGTCGATCAGGCAAATGAGGGGACTAGATCTGAAAACCCGATTCCTAACTTTTAGGATGGGTTGGGCCAGTTACCATTCATCATTTATTATTTAATATGTATGTATGGCTGTTGCCATAACGTATGGGCCAAGGCCCATAATGTGTTTGTGGGCCTCAGGTCGTTGTGTGTTGCAGGATTTATACACTGAGTCTTGGTGACTCACCCTTTTATTTTTCTCTACTCTTTTAGATGAGCAGTAGATCGTGGACATGGGAGCCGAGGCGGACTCGAGGGGCCATCAAGTTTGTTTTATTTATTTTCATAGACTACTTTTGGTTTTCTTTAAGTTTTAAGTTTGGGATTATTTATGTAATAAGGCCCCATGGCTTAGGTTATTGTTTTTATTTATTAATGTTTACAGTTTAAAATTTATGTTTAAGGACTTAAGTCTTAAAAAGTAATAAAATGGGTTTTTCAAACACGTTCAACGTAAAAAAAAATATACTAGGGTTTTTAACGAAAATCTTATTTTTATCAAATGCCTAAGTAAAGAAGCTGAGATTTTCCAAGAACCATTAAAGTTAAGTTATAATAATAAACCCCGTAGCATGCCAGATCTGGTCGTAGCATTTGGGCCGGGTTTGGGGTGTTACAATCACAGAACTAATAATGAATATACTTTGATTTGATTTTTTTTTAAGAACAAATCACAAATACATAATAAATGATGAATTTACTATCGAAATAATTAGGCAATCGATCAAATCAAATCTCGATATAAGGGTAGTCAAAAGGAATGGTGATAATGAAAACGAAGGGTTTTGGGTTAATACTAGCAGTTGAGTCAATAAAAAGGGTTGTTAGGATTAAACGGGGTTCACTAGGGGTTAATTATGAGGGTAGGCTTTTTAGTGGTGTGAGTGGGTTAAAACCTAGGTGCCTTTATCATCTTAGTATATCAAATCAAAGGTGTGGTCTCGGCATGTATAATCGATGCAAGTTCTAGAATAACAAATCAATGTTGAGACACTCATAATCAATAAGGTGAGCAAGAAAAAGAATATATGCTCTATAAGGCTCAAAATCTCACAAAAATTATGAGTATTTTGATATCATTCTTGTAAATTTCAAACTTCAAAGTAATATTCAAATTCAGGTAGACAACCTAGAAAAATTTTTAATTTTGAAAAATAGACTTATCATGCTTGATTCTCTAGTATCTTAAAGTATAAATCATCAATGCACAATTATCAATGACTTAATCCAAAACACATTAACAAAAATCATAAATCAAAGGAAATTTCATTCTAATCATAATATGAGAAACTTACTTTAAGACAAGGCATAATTTAGGATTTGAGAATAATGCAAAAAGTTTGGCACTTTTAAGATTCACCCCCCCACACTTAAGATGTACATTGCCCTCAATGTACAAAGATAGATAGAAATTCATAAAAGATAGGGAGAGATGAAACTTCCTAAATTATGGATGAAATCCTTGGAGGATGTTCCATGACAAATGTGATGACTAGGTAAAAGTGATGTTTTCGTTCCTTGAGTTGTATATTTAATCTAATTAATCTGCAAAAGTCATCAATTAAATGTTTAGGGGAAAATAAATAATGAGAGTTGTTAGAGATACTCGAGGGTTAGACAACCAGTTGATAAAAGAAATTAAACTATAAATAAAAGTTTTAAACATGAATTGCAAAAAGTCTTAAAAATAAAAATAAAAATAAAAGATGAAAATGGAAATTAAAAAAGGAAATAGAAGGACTCAAAGGTCCTCGTCGTTGGCTGGATCGCGAGGTGGTGGAGGTGGTGAGATATGGAAGTGGTGACAGATCTGTTGAAGGGTCGCCTCAATCCCATCAAATCTTCAAGCGGTGTTATCAAATTGCTGCATACAGTAGTGCTCGAACTGAGTGAGACGTGCAGAAATGTCTGAGAGGGAGGTAGCTGAATGAACTGGACGATGGCCTTGTTGTGGTGCTTCCTGTGGTGGGGGGACATCTTAAGTAATGTCCTCAGGGTCCTCCTCTTCAGTGGTAGGCGCTAGCCTATATTGGGGAGGATCGGTCCCACGTCGACGCTGAATCATCCTCATGTGCAGCATCGTTTGGATGCCCTGTGGGGCCATCTGACCTATCAGTGTGAGGGAGGCGAATTGTGATGCAGTGTTGAGGAGACTGAAGTACCTCGCGAGCCGTGTTACATAAGGCTCCATAGAAATGACCCCCTTTCGGTGGCACTCCGTTTGATGTTGAATGGCCAAAGCGATGAAGTATGCAAGGTCGAAGACGTAGCCATTTGCCATACACCAGAGGAAGTAGGCGTCATGCGTGTTAACGACCCCGGTGCTCTCTCGCCTTCCTGTCAATGTGTGGGCTAAGATGGCGTGTAGGTATCGTAAGGATAGGGCGAGGGCTGTCGCTTTGGAGCGACTGGGGTCATAGGTTCCTGTGTTGGGGGCTATATTATACCAACATTGTGCAGGGGGTTTAAGGATGTGGTGACGGAGCTCCGCAAGATCATGTTCCCTTCTGAAGTCATCCGTGTAAAGACCTAAAGCAATTCCAAATTTAGGAATACTAATTTCCCAAACTAAGCCTCCTAGACGAAACTAAATAGTGCCCGGGTCGTCGTGTTGTGTCATTACTACCTGCAAATGGAAAGTAGAGCAAAGCTCTAATGTTAGTTCAAGGTAGGTGGGTTCGATTATACCGAAAAAACATTCCCAAGGGTCAGTCGTCAGGAGTGCCCGAATATCATCAGTGAGTTGAACATGTTCCAGAGCGTCCCAGTCGATACATCGGCCTTGACTGAGAGGTCGTGCTCGTATTATTTGAAATAGTTCGTCTTGGGTTCCAGGAGGAAACCGTAGGAATGGATGTCGGACTTCGGTTGATGCGGTGGCAGATGATGAACCAGGTCCCTTTCATTTTTTGGACGTAGGGACTGCGGTTTTCTTTCCTCGGGATGACGACATTGTACCTGAAAGTATCAATTATTCAAGTAATTTTTTCGATCAAGAAATATCACATATTGTGATCAATATTCATAATATACAAAGACTTGAACTCATAATAGAACCGTTCAACCACATTTAGGTTGAGCAAACATTTTGACAATGAATGATTCCCATTTTATTATGTACACAATGACTAAAGTAATCGAAATAGTAATCAAAATAGTAATAAAAATCCTAAGGATTAACTCTAAAAATTAATAATAATAATAGTCAAATGAAATTTAATGAAATGAGATTCTAATTATAAAATATTTAACTAAATGGAAATGAGAAAGTGAGGAGTGACAGTAGTGTTTTTGGCGTGTGATGGGCGGGGCACGGGCGTGGAGCAGTGGGAACGCAGGCGTGTCTTTGTAAGTATTGCAGGTTACACAGCGTTGGAGTGGGCGTGGGTTCTTGTTAACACGGCGTGTATCTCATTTTGATGTGATTGTTAAGGGAGGAGGGCGATAATGAGTAGAAGGAGTCAAGGAGGGGGAGATTTTCTGATGGTGGCCGAAGGGGGGGGAAAGGGTTTTGAGGAAATTGTTTAGGGTTGGGGATTTGGGGGAGAAACGACGGACGATGGTTTTATATAGGAAAGGGGACATGGGTAGGTGCCACGCCTGTATTTCTTTAATTTAGCCCGTGTGTTTCGTGATTTTCAAATTTAGGCGCGGTTGAGATGTTGCCCACGCCTGTGTTTCTTGTTGTCACGCCTGTGTCCGTGTAGTCAGGACCTCACACGGTTAGTAGGCACGGGCCTGGCTCAAGCCCGTGTTTGTTTAGTCAGGATAGTCCACGGTCGCATCGTACGGCTGTGGCTCTATTGTCACAGCCCGTGTTTGTTTAGTCAGGATAGACCACAATCGTATTGCACGGCGGTGCCTCTATTGTCGCAGCCCGTGTTGGGAAAATTTTTCTTCTTCCTCTCGCACGACTACCTGCAGGCCCGTTCTTCGTCCCATGGCATACTCACGGCCACGGGCACGCCCGTGTGTAAGGCCGTGTGGTTGGTAAATCTGCGCTTCATTGAATCGGTTAGTTTGGGGTTAGTTATTAAAAGTCACAAATAAATTGTTAGGGAAGTTAGTGCTCGGGTTGCCTCCCGAGAAGTGCTCGTTTAAAGTCTTAAGCTAGACTCACCCTGTTTTCATTTCTAAATGAAGGTTCACGGAGCTGAAGCTCCTCTCTTAATTCCTTGAAATATTCACCATTATAAAGTTTTAGTCGGTGACCATTTACCTTGAATGTTCCCTGAGTTGGATGTGTTACCTCAACTGTGCCGTAGGGAAAAATGGTTTTGATCACAAATGAGCCTGACCACCTTGATTTCAGCTTTCCAGGAAATAGTTTGAGCCTTGAATTATACAGCAAGACTAAGTCTCCTACTTCGAATTACTTTGATTGTTTTAAGCGAGCATCGTGACGTCTTTTTGTTGCCTCTTTATATAGTCGTGAGTTTTCATAGGCTTCAGCTCGCCATTCATCTAGCTCATTCAACTACATCATCCTCTTCTCAGCTGCGGTTTTAAGATCGTAATTCAAGAATTTTATAGCCCAGTAAGCTTTGTGTTCTAACTCAAATGGTAGGTGACAACTTTTCCCATAGATAAGTTTGTACGGGGATGTTCCTAAAGGGGTTTTAAAGGCTGTTCTATAGGCCCATAAAGCATCATCTACTTTTATTGCCCAATCTTTCCTGTTGGATTCAACTGTTTTTTCTAAGATCCGCTTAAGCTCTCGATTTGCCACTTCCACTTGCCCACTGGTTTGAGGATGATAAGGGGTAGCTGTTCTGTGGTGTACTTCATATTTTCTTAAGACTTTATCAAATTGAGTATTGCAAAAGTGAGTACCCCTATCACTGATAATTGCTCTGGGTGTTCCAAAACGAGAGAAGAGTTTCTTAAGAAACTTTACTACAGCTCTAGCATCGTTAGTAGGTAAAGCTTGGGCTTCCACCCATTTGGACATGTAATCTACTGCTACTAAGATGTATTTATTTCTAAATGAACTAGGGAATGGACCCATAAAATCAATACCCCATACATCGAATATTTCACATGATAACATATATGTTTGAGGCATTTCATCGCGTTTAGAGATATTACATGTTCTTTGGCATTTATCACACGAAGCGACATACCTGTTGGCATCTTTAAACAGAGTTGGCCAATAGAATCCTGATTCGAGTGTTTTGTGTGCCGTCTTAATCCCACTGTAATGTCCTCCTGAAGGTCCTGAATGGAAATGTTCTAGGATTTTGCTAGCTTCTGCCTTTGTAACGCATCTCCGAATTACTTGATCTGCACAAATGTAGAAAAGAAAGGGGTCCTCCCAAAAATAGTTCTTTGCATCAGCAAAGAATCACTTCTTTTGATGATGTGTTAGCCTTTTTGGTAGGACGTTAGCAGCTAAATAATTCGAAATATCTGCAAACCATGGTACCTCAGAGCAAGTTATAGAAAAGAGTTGTTTCCTCAGGAAATGAGTCGTTTATCTCTCTCTCGTCGAGTACTTCGATATGTGGGTTCTCAAGCCTGGAGAGGTGATCTGCTGCAAGATTTTCAGCTCCCTTCTTATCCTGAATTTCCAAATCAAATTCTGTAAGAGTAAGATCCATCGTATGAGTCAGGGTTTTGCATCAGGTTTAGTTAAAAGATAACGAAGAGCTGAATGGTCAGTGTAAACAACAACTTTAGATAATATCAGATACTACCTAAATTTGTCAAATGCAAAAACCACAGCTAGCAATTCTTTCTCTGTAGTGGTGTAGTTTTTTCTGTGCAAAGCGTCAATGTTCTGCTAGCATAATAAATTGGCTGAAAATGCTTGTTTCTTTGCTGTCCCAAAACTACACCTATTGGAAAATCACTCACATCACACATTAGTTCAAAGGGTAGATTCCAATCAGGTGCAATTATAATCGGAGCATTTATTAGTTTGTCTTTGAGGATATTGAATGCATCTAAACATTCCTGATCAAAATTAAAATGAACATCTTTTTCTAGTAATCTCGTTAAAGGTTTAGATATTTTAGAGAAATCTTTAATGAATCTTCTATAAAATCCAGCATGTCCTAGGAAGCTTCTAATAGCCTTAACTGAACTAGGGGGAGGTAATTTTTCTATGGTTTCAATCTTTGCTTTATCTACCTCGATCCCTTTACTAGAAATCTTATGTCCTAACACAATCCCCTCTCTAACCATAAAGTGACATTTTTCCCAATTTAAGACAAGGTTTGTTTCCTCACATCTCATTAGAACTCGTTCTATGTTTTTAAGGAAAAGATGGAAAGAATTACCGAATACCGAGAAGTCATCCATAAATACCTCCATAATATCTTCCACAAGTTCGTCAAAGATGGCTAGCATGCAGCGCTGAAAAGTAGTAGGAGCATTACATAATCCAAAAGGCATTCTACGATAAGCAAACGTACCGTATGGGCATGTAAATGTTGTCTTTTCTTGATCCTCAAGAGCTATTGGGATTTGGAAGTAGCCGGAGAGTCCGTCCAAGAAGCAGTAATACATATGCCCAGATAATCTTTCTAACATCTGATCAATAAAGGGTAAAGGGAAGTGATCTTTTCTGGTGGCGTCGTTCAGTTTTCTATAGTCAATACAGACTCTCCAACCTATGACTGTCCTTGTGGGAATCAGTTCATTCTTTTCGTTGGCTACAAAAGTCATACCTCCTTTCTTTGGAACTACTTGCACAGGGTTTACCCAAGTACTGTCAGAAATAGGATAAATTATTCCTGCATCTAGAAGTTTAATTACCTCTGCTTTGACAACTTCTTTCATATTGGGGTTCAAACATCTCTGAGGTTGCACACATGGTTTATACTCATCCTCCATTAAAATTTTGTGAGTGCAGAATGATGGGCTTATTCCTTTAATATCAGACATTTTCCAAGCTATGGCTCTTTTATGTTTCCTTGGTACCTTTAGCAACTCTTCTTTCTCTTTGGGTCCTAGTTCTGAAGAGACGATTACTGGTAGCGTAGAATTATCCCCGAGGAATGCATATTCTAAATGTTTTGGCAACTGTTTTAATTCTAATTTGGGCGGTTCATCAATAGGTTTTAGTTCGTTGTTAAGTTTAATACCCTCTATTTCCGTCTGTCTAGAGGAGGATGTATTAGGATTCAATTCATCGGTATCGTCATCTATCCCCTCACCTTGTGTAAGACACAGTTCCATCGTGTCATTGTACATGATTTCCTGCAAAGACTCTTGAATAATGTGATTAGTGGCATCAACAAAGTAACAAGAATCATCTTGTTCTCTAGAATATAGCATGGCATCGTAAATTTGAAAAATAATTTCCTCATCACCTACCCTTAGTGCCAGTTTACCATCACCAACATCAATGACAGCTCTAGCAGTAGCTAGAAAGGGTCGCCCCAAAATTAAAGGTACCTCTACGTCCTCATTCATGTCAAGCACAACAAAATCAACAGGAAATATAAATTTGTCCACTTTTACTAGAATATCTTCTATAATTCCCTAGGATATTTAATGAGATCCATCAACTAGTTGAATACTCATCCTAGTGGGTTTTGGTTCCCCGAGACCAAGTTGCTTAAACATTCTATAAGGCATTAAATTAATACTGGCACCTAGATCAGCAAGTGCTTTCTCTATGTTCAAACTACCAATTAAACAGGGAATAGTGAAACTTCCTGGATCTTTTAATTTGGTTGGCAACTTGTTTTGAATGATAGCTGAGCATTCTTCATTAAGTTCCACTGTTGAAATTTCTTCAAACTTCCTTTTGTTTGTTAGTAGCTCCTTTAAAAATTTTGCATATGTTGGCATCTTCGAAATAGCTTCAACAAAAGGTAAGTTAATATGTAACTGTTTGAAAAGTTCAAGAAATTTACCATATTGTGTGTCTAAGTGGTCTTTCTTTAACTTTGTTGAATATGGGATTGTTGGTTTAATTTCCTCATGGGTTGGGATTGCCTTTGCCTTATCGATATCATGTGGTATCTCTTTCCTCATTTTGACTAACTCCCTTCCACTTCTTAGCGTCACTGCCTTTACCTGCTCTTTTTCCCTTGGTAAGCTTTCTGATCGTATTTTAGAGACTAACTTAGTAAGTTGCCCAATTTGATCCTTGAGCTCTGTGATCGATGCTTCTGTTTTTCAAATTTTGTTTTTTGTGTTCATGCTATGAATTTTGTCAGCATTTCCTCGAGGTTGGGCTTCTTTTCCTGTGGGTAGGGCTATTGTTGGAAGTTTTGTTGTCTTTGATTACCCTGACCACCCCATGTGAAATTGGGGTGGTTCTTCCAACCTGGATTATAAATATTACTATAAGGGTTATTGTTAGATCGGAAATTATTACCCATATAGTTCATTTGTTCGCTCTCCATGCCCTGTCCGTAGGGTTGGTACTCAAGATTCGCCACGCCTCCACTCGTGTCGCACTGCATAACTGGCTGTACCTGAGAGGAACCATATACACCATCAAATTTTTTATGTAACATCTCTACCTGATTTGATAGCATGGTTACTGCGTCGAGGTTATAAACTCTGGCTGCTTTTATTGGCCTTGTCCTTGTGACTTGCCACTGATAGTTATTCAGTGACATCTCTTCTATAAATTCATAAGCTGCTTCAGGGGTTTTGTTATTCAGAGTTCCGCCGGTGGCTGAATCGATTAATTGCCTTGTTGAAGGGCTAACACCGTTGTAGAAAGTTTAGACCTGTAGCCACAAGGGTAATCCATGGTGTGGACACCTTCTCAGCAAATCTTTGTATCTCTCCCATGCATCTTAAAGTGTCTCTAAATCCATCTGCACAAAAGAAGAGATATCATTCCTTAACTTGGCCGTTTTGGCCGGTGGAAAATATTTTAATAAAAAATTTTCGGTCATTTGATCCCATGTAGTGATTGACCCTCGTGGAAGAGAATGCAACCACTGTTTGGCTTTATTCCTCAGAGAGAAGGGAAATAACCGAAGACAGATGGCATCGTCAGTAACGCCATTTATCTTGAAAGTATCGCAAAATTCTAGGAAATTTCCCAAGTGATTATTTGGATATTCATCCTGCAAACCATCAAACTGAACAAATTGCTATATCATCTGAATTGTGTTAGGTTTCAGTTCAAAATTATTTGCAGCAATAGCAGGTCTAACAATACTTGACTCAGTTCCTATTAAACTAGGTTTAGCATAATCATACATAGTTCGAGGAGCATGATTTTCGGCCATCTCTTGAGGTGGTGGATTGTTTTCAGCCGTCTCTTCGGTGGTAGTAACTTCGTCTTCTTGCTCTTCTTCTATGTAGTTTAAGCTTCGCCTTATCTCTCTACGATTTCTGCGAACTGTGCTTTCAATTTCACTATCGTAAAGTAGGGGTCCTGTCGGGTTCCTTCTAGTCATAAACTAGAGGTACCTGAAAGGAGAAAACAATAAAAGAAGAAAAATTAGCAAAGTTAAAAATAAAAGTAAATTGCAAAAAAAATAAAAAATGGCTAAAGTAATAAAAATTGAGCATTCTTAATATTTTAGTTCCCCGGCAACAGCGCCAAAAACTTGATCGTTGTGTTTATGCGATGTCAAAGTCTTAAAATTTATAATGAGAATGATCGAACCTGGAAACTAACTATGACAATGATTTGAGGCAAGCGCACCTATCAAACAGTAGTATAGTTAAGGCAAGACCGAAATGTCGAACCCAAAGGAACTAAAAGTACTAACACTAACTTTCTTTTTATTATCTAGCCTAAAATAAAGGGAAATTGTTGTTTAATCTAAATTAACTAATTATTAAACTAAAGACTCTAAGACAAAGAAGAATGAATTTGGGGAAAATACTTGTGGGAAAAGCCAATTGATAAAGACAATACCCAAGGAAGAATCCACCTAGACTTCACTTGTTATCTAACTCTCAACTGCATTTAATTATTCACTTGACTTGATCCGTAGGATTCCTAATGTATATTAGACCCTCTCTCGAAGCGAATAATGTCTAACCCTAGGTTGATTAATTGAAATCTCTTTCTAATTAAAACCCCTAGAATTGCATTAACTCGATCTATGGACTCCTATATTAGGTTTCACCCTAATCCGGCAAAATCTCGTCACCCTATCTCTAGGCGTGCGATCAACTCCGCTTAACTATGCTAGATCTACTCTTAGGCAAGGACTTTTGCTCCTCCACCTAAGCACATCAAACTTGAATCAATATCCCGACAGGGGCACGGCCATGGCACACGCCCGTGTAAGTCGTGGTCAGGCCGTGTTCGAGTCCATCAATGAGGCACGGTCGTGTGGTCTTGGGCCCAGGCCGTGTCGATTTCGTGATTTTGCCCATTTGGTCCTTTTTAAGCCCGTTTCTCGTTCTTTTCATCCTCCGGTTCTTTCCTGAGTATAAAACATGAAAACCAAGGATTAAGAGCACCAAATGACATAAAATAAGGGATAATTCATCCAAAAGCATGCTAAATGTGGGATTAAAATATGTTACTTTTACAGTTTATCAACAAGCTATACCAAAATATGCATCATATATCAAAGCCATACATGTTTAAAGCCAACACACATCTAGCCACATCACAAGGCTATTTACACATCTCGAACATGTCTTACAAAACTAGCCTATACATGCCATATTTCAACTATGTACATCTTTCCCAAAAGTACCAAAATAGATTGTCGATGGTGTGATAAAGAATGTTGACGATCCCCAGATTCAGGCTAGATTTACTGACACTGTAAAGCAAAGAAAGAAATCACACAGTAAGCTTTCCAAAGCTTAGTAAGTTCGTAATATAACACAAACTACTCAATAATAGATTCATCAAGTACAAATATAATCCATCACATAGATCATCATACAAACTCACATATACCATGTTATCCATAACTAGTATGCTTACTCATTTATCCAATAATCAGTTCACGATTTCATCAACCACATAGGTTTTGTACGTACCTTAGCCAACAATTCGATATCAATCACACATGCTATTCAAAGCTCAATACTTCGTTTGATCAAACTTTGTTAACTCTTCGATTCAATCGCACACTTAGTGCCTAACCATAGACGAAGGTTAATTAACATTGGACACTTAGTGCTTAGATACAAAACCGAACTTAATTCGGCATCGCACACACAGTGCCAATCGATAAAGCCGAAGCTTCTATTTCTTCGCACACACAGTGCTACTCATCTCCGTCTCGATTTCAATTACGCACACTTAGTGCCACATTTCTCAACCTCATATTTAACATTTCTAATTCAAAATTACACATACATTCGATTCTCATCACATAGATAAAATTTAACAACTAGTATTATATCCGAACTTACCTCGGATGTCGAACTATCGAAACGGTCGATTAATCGAGCACTTTATCTTTGCCTCGATCTCGATCCGAACCTCTCCTTTCTTGGTCTATACACATTCAAATTCAATCCATTCAATTTCCAATTCATTCATTTTAGTCCAAACACACATATTTAGGGCATTTTACAAAATAGCCCTCACATTTTCACATTTCGACACTTTAGTCCCTATTTCACAAAATCATCAAATTCACACAATTTCTTTTCATACAAGCCTAGCTGAATTTTCCTTGAGTTCATTCAATCCCACACATTTAATTTATTTCACATTTTAGTCCTTCAACTTATCATTTTCATAATTTAGCCCTAATTAGCTAAATTCACCAAAAATCCAAGAACAAAACATGTTCATTAAACACATATCTTCCATTTAACACCAATATTCATCACAAAGCTCACCATGTCATCAATGGCACATCTCATAAACATCATCAATTCTTCAAATTACAACATGGGCTTGATAGTAGACTAAGCAACAATCTCAAAAACATAAAAATCATCAAAAACCAAAGTCAAAACATACCTTAATTAAGCTTCAAACTAGCTGAACCCTAGTGTTCTTTTTCTTTTATTTTCTTTGCTATTTTTGGCTAACAAGGATGAACAATGCCACTTTCTTGTTTCTTTTATTATATTATTATAACATATATTATGTTTTTTAATATTTAACCATTAAAAAAATATAAAATAATGTATATTTTAGCCTTATGCCGTCCACTAAACTCAATTTTGGCCAAATTGCATCATAAATCCTCCTCATTATAAAGACAACATCAATTAAGCATATAACAATCAGCACACAACATTTTACACTTTATGCAAATAAGTCTTTTCTCACAATTTGACACACAGTCAATAAAATTATCACACGGAATTTTCACACAGCCTATATCACATATAATTCACACCCAAACTAATATTAGAATATTATTCCGACTAGGGTCTATTTCGAGCTGTTACATGACTAATCAGCTGGAAACAGTTATGTATAAGGGTTGTTACAAAGTGTTAAATGTGACTATTAAGTTGGAATCAGTTACATACAAGGGGTTGTTACATTATTTAAAGGAGAGCATTATACATCATTTAAAGGAGCTGTTACATCATTTAAAGGAGAGCATTACACATCCTTTAAATTCAGCAGCCTCTCCATCTTCTTCAAGGAGCTGTTCAAGAATAGCAATGGACAAAGGAGTGATTACAAATTCCATAACCGATTGCCTCTTTAAGAACACTCCATGGTCTATTTGTGTGCCCAAAAATATCATGAATGTTGCTGGTGTCTATTCGGCTGTCCAAGGGAGAATTTAAAGCTTATCCTAAACTCTTTGGCTGCTCAAGAATGAAACCTAAGCATTCAAGCTTATTAAATCAGCTGAATTAAAACATTAAATCTTATTGATAATTGATGTTACTTAGACCTAGAGAATTCAAGAGTTTGTGCTTAGTAATTAAGTTTTATTTCATCTTATAACCACACATTAAAGTTGAATTCTTGTGACTTTTTAGCTATGTTTCATGTAGCACTATAAATATGTTGTAATCAGCTTGTTTTAGGGACTTTTGCTACCTTTTGAATGTTTATAACATTTTGTGAGTTTTTCAACTCTCCTATTTCATTTTAAGACTCAAGCTGACTTATCTAGCAAAAGCTAGTGGCGTCTACCTTGTTTCTTTTTTAACTTATCACTCATTTCGAGTGTGGCGTTCACCAAACTATACCTTTGGTTCCTAATTTCATAAGTAACGGGTCAAGGTCCACCTTAAGTGACGTATAAGTCTCGGGTCAACACTTTAACATAGTGTTGGTTCTTTCTTGTCCTTAAGTTCTCCATTCCATCCACAAATATCCATTTAATTTCCTTTTCCTTTGTAGCCGAATTTCCTCTTCATCTTCATATCCTTTAGCCATTCTTAATCACCATCTTGTTCACCAAATACTCTCCTTAGCTGAAATCACCCTTTGTTTCAAAACCGACGATACTTCTCCATTTTAACGATTGGGCAATCTAAACGACTCGAATCATCACCGAAATGAGTTCGTATCATTTGGTATCAGAGCTAGTAAATTTGGGGTAAGAATCGACATTTTTGGCATTATGATATTGTATTTTATTTAAAAAAAATCGAATTTTTAAAAAAAAAATTAGCCTCCATTAAAATTTAAAGAGAGAATATCAAGTTTTACAAGTAGAAAAAAGAAGAAGAGAAAATTGTTCAAGTTTCTTTTTCATTGTCGAGTTTTCTAAAAATTCTGCTTGCTGTCCGGAAATACCCAATCAATATCCTACCATTCGACCCCACTCAATCTTCTTCATTTCTTGTTTCAAGCCTACCTTTGTCCTACAATATTCCCAACCAAACTCGAAAATCAAACTTGCAAGTCGACCCACAACAACTGCTTTTTAAGTTTAAATAGTTCCTTAAGAACTTAGAGAGGAGGAGTGAGCGGAAAAAGGCACGAGGGTTGTGAGCTCATCTGAGTGTAGAAAAAGCCAAGTGTGTGTGATATCTTTGTGAGTGGATTCGTGAGGTTTTGTATTGGAGGCATTCATCTTCTATTTCGTTTAAACACTTTTCTTTTCCATCACTAATCATGTCTCGAGAAGATTTTTCCGAATTTGAAATTCAAGATTTGATGAAAGAGATGGACCGATTGTTCGATAGAAAACTAAAACCCCTACAAGAACGATTGGTTCGTGTCGAAGAGCGGAGCTATCGAGCAAGAACCCAACGGGAGCAAATTTATCCAAGTGAATGGACAGTAACGAGATCATCAAGGAGACGAACATCCAGCAAATACGCGAGAATAGACCCTTATCGTGATTCCTATTCCTTAAGGAATTTGGGTCGAAATAAATCAAATCACGAGTTTGAAACCTTTCGAGGGTATCAACGAGAAGGTAGGAATTTCTCTTCAAGTGCCTCAAAGTATTCATCTACGAAGAAGTCCTTACGGAAAAGTGAGCGTGTTCCATACTCTTCCATGGAGGCCTATTCACGAAAAAATGAACGCGACTTATATAAAGATTCTTCCACTTCTTTTCCCTCAACAGCCTGTCATTCTGATTCTTATATGTTATCATCATCTTGTAAAGAAAGAACGAGACAAAAAGAAACAAAAAGAAAAGAGAGACAAGAAATGCTAATAAAAGAAAATGAGCGCATATGGTGTAACATCCCTAACCCGAAACCGTCGCCGGAATAGGGTTAAGAGGCATTACCAAATAATAGGAACATTTAACATCCATTTCACAAGACAAATTCATTCATCAATCAAACATATTCAAATATACACATATAGTCCCTTATTGAGGTCTATGAGACCTTAAACATGTGTTAGAAAGAGGTTGGGACTAAACCGAACACATACAAAAATTTCTGAGATTCAAACAATTTTCTAAGTTACAGAGGACACATGCCCGTGTGGGTAGGCCGTGTGCCTCACCCGTGGTCGACACTGACTTGCACCACACGGCCAGTCACACGTCCGTGTGTCCAGCCCGTGGTCGAGCCTGACTTGAATCAAATTACAAATTCGAAAGACACGGTCGAGCCACACGCCCGTGTGCTCAACCGTGTGGGCAATTATAGGCCATTTTCAAGGCCAAACTTGCCCCCCACATATTGAATCCCCTACAAGCCTCAAATCAATACCAATTCATTTCTCAAAATTTGCAACCAAACATGCCAATATAAGCATCAATCCACCATTAACCATACCATCTATAGCCATGCTCAAACTCATCTCAAATAAGTCCAACTAAAATACAAATTTCACATCCTAAATCATGTTAGCAAAACATCACTTAATCAAGCCACAAATTCACACATAAAACATTATTTCCTTCAACTAGTTCAAGCATGAAAAATACCATTTCCAACCTCACTAATTCATACCACTTTCATCATTTTCATTGCCTCTCATATGAACCATCAACGTTCAACTTTCTAGCCATATCACATGGCAAGTACAACATTACAAAACATATCATGACTTCTAGCCTATACATGCCATATACCAAATATGTACATCTTTCAAAAGTACCGAAATAGATAGCCGATAGTTTGATTAAGTCACTGACAATCCCTGGATCCGAGCTAGCTTTACTGACACTGTAAAACAGAGAAACATATCACACAGTAAGCTCAAAAGCTTAGTAAGTTTGTAATATAATACAACTAACTCATTAAATCAAATCAATCTACAAAATTGAACCATCACATAGATAATTTACCAATGATACACAAGCTCAACTATATCCAATACTCACATAACCTTCCATTCATCTACTTTCAAATTCACCCACCACATAGGTATCATACATACCTTAGCCAACACATAGTTACTCACCAATCATGCTACCCAACCTCTCGACTTTACATTTCGATCGACCTTTGCTATTCTTTTGATTGATTCGCACACTTAGTGCAATTTTCGTAGTCAAACATAACTGTCATCGCACACTTAGTGCCAATACGTTAAACCGAACTTATATCGGTATCGTACACACAGTGCCAACTCAATAAGCCAAAGCTTATATTGTTTCGCACACACAGTGCTAATCGTCTCTGTCTTGCTTCTAAATTTGCACACTTAGTGCCTCAATACTCGAGTTCATATATAACACATTTCTATTTCATTAATATAAATCCATTCATTTCTCATCACGTAGATACAAGTTTAATGGTAAGTATTATATCCGAACTTACCTCAGACGTCGAAATATCGAAACTAGTCGATCAATCGAGTACTTTATCTTTGCCTCGATCTCGATCCGAACCTCTCCTTTCTTGGTCTAAACACATTCAAATTTAACTCATTCAATCACCAATTCATTCAATTTAGTCCACACACACATATTTAGGGCGTTTTGCAAAATAGCCCTCACATTTTCACATTTCAACACTTTAGTCCCTAATTCATCAAATCACAAAATACACCAAATTTCTATTCACATAAGCTTAGCCGAATTATTCCCATGCTAATATAAGCCCAC
Source organism: Gossypium sturtianum (assembly GCA_025698515.1). Classification (NCBI taxonomy): domain Eukaryota; kingdom Viridiplantae; phylum Streptophyta; class Magnoliopsida; order Malvales; family Malvaceae; genus Gossypium; species Gossypium sturtianum. Next base: position 50,927,006 of record CM046944.1, on the reverse strand, counting down.
ACATTTCATTTATTTCACAGTTTAGTCCTTCAATTTACACTTTTCTCAATTTAGCCCAAATTACACAATTTCGCTAAAAATTCAAAGACAAAACATGTTCATCCTTCACATATCTTCCATATTTCATCATCAACTATCACAAAGCTCAAACATTCATCAATGGAATATCTCAAAATCACCATTAAACTCTAAAATTAAAGCATGGGCTAGCTAGAGCACAAAGCAACGATCGCAAAAACGTAGAAATTATTAAAAACCGAGTCAAAAACTTAACTTAATCAAGCTAAGCCCTAGCCGAATTTATCAAAGCTTCAAACTCTCTTCTTTGGTTCTTATTTCGGTGGAAGATGGGGAATAATAGCCACTTTCATGTTTTAATTTGATATAATATAACCCATTTTAACATTATTATTGTTTTACCTATTTAACCTTTACTAAATATTACATGAAACATATATTATAAGGTTAATTTAGTCCATTGCCGCCCACTACCTTCATTAATGGCCAAATTGCATCATAAAGCCTCCATATTAAAAAGACAACAACAATTAGGCACTTATAAATCAGCACACAGCTTTTGCATTCTACGCGATTAAGTCATTTCTCATAATTCGACACACAAACGATAAAATTTTCACACCAAATTTTCACACATGCTCAATCACATATTATAAACATCAAAAATAATAATAAAATATTTTTTCGACCTTAGATTTGTGGTCTCAAAACCACTGCTCCGACTAGGGTCTAAACCGGGCTGTTACAACTCTCCCCCCTTAGGGATTTTCGTCCCCGAAAATCTTACCAGTGGATAGGTTTGGATATTTCTCTCTCATAACATTTTCAGGCTCCTACATAGCCTTTTCAACTCCGTGTTTGTGCCACAACACTTTTACTAAGGAAATTTTCTTGTTTCTCAACTTTTTAATCTCACGAGCCATAATTCGAATCAGTTCTTCACTATATGACAAATCTGACTGAATTTCAACCTCAGTAGGAGCAATCACATGAGATGGATCAGATCTGTACTGTCGAAGCATTGACACATGAAACACATTATGAATCTTTTCTAACTCAGGTGGCAACATCAATCTATAAGCAACCGGCCCAACTCGTTCAATGACCTCATACGGCCCGATGAACCTCGGACTCAGCTTGCCTTTTCGGCCAAATTGAAGTATTTTCTTCCACGGAGACACTTTCAAAAACACTTTGTCACCAACTTCAAATTCAATATCTTTTCGTTTCAAATCTGCATAGGATTTCTGACGATCTGAAGCCGCTTTCAAACTATCACGAATCACTTTAACTTTCTGCTCAGTCTCTTTAATTAAATCAACCCCGTGAATCTTATTCTCACTCAGCTCAGTCCAATATAATGGAGTTCGACATTTTTGACCGTAAAGAGCCTCATACGGTGCCATTTTAATGCTAGATTGAAAATTGTTGTTGTACACAAACTCAATCAACGGTAAATGTTTTTCCCACGTACTCTCAAATTCATGAATACAACATCTCAACATATCTTCGAGAACCTGGATGATTCACTCGGATTGTCCATTCGTTTGAGGATGAAAAGCAGTACTGAAATGCAATTTTGTGCCTAGAGCCTCTTGTAATTTCTTCCAAAACCGCAAGGTAAACCTCGGATCTCTATCAGATACAATAGATAACGGCACCCCGTGCAATCTCACAATCTCAAAGATATACAATTCAGCTAACTTATCAAGTGAATAATCTGTTCTCACCGGAAAAAATGAGCTGATTTCGTCAATCTGTCAACTATCACCCAGATTGCATCTTTCTTTCCCGGAGATAAAGGCAATCTCGACACAAAGTCCATCGTGATTCTCTCCCATTTCCACTCAGGAATCATAATCGGCTGTAATAAACCGGATGGAACTTGATGTTCAGCTTTAACTTGCTGACAAACTAAACATTTCGACACAAAGTCAGAGATATCTCTTTTCATACCATGCCACCAATAAAACTGTTTCAAATCGTTTTACATTTTTGTACTCCCCGGATGAACAATCAAACAACTATTGTGAGCTTCGTTTAAAATCATCTGAATCAACTCTGAATTCCTTGGAACACCTATCCGATCTTTGAATCTCAAACAATCATCGTTATCAACTCGAAATTCTGAATTAGAATTCAAACCACATTGATCTCGTTTAGCCATCATTTCAGCATCCCCTTTTTGTGCATCGCAAATCTGACGTATGAACATCGGCCTTACTTTCAACTCAGCCAAAACTAAATCATCATCACATAGATCTATCTGAGTACTCATAGCTTGCAAAGCACATAAAGACTTTCGGCTTAAGGCATCAGCAACAACATTAGCTTTGCCCAGATGACAATCAATCTCAAGTTCGTAATCTTTCAACAATTCTAACCATCTCCTCTGTCGTAAATTCAATTCTTTCTGAGTCATCAGATATTTCAAGCTCTTATGATATATAAAAATATGACATTTCTCTCCAAATAGGTAATGACGCCAAATCTTCAATGCAAATACAATCGCAGCTAATTCAAGATCATGCGTCGGATAGTTCTTTTCATGAGGTTTTAACTGCCTCGAAGCATAAGCAATGACTTTACCTTCTTGCATCAGCACACAGCCCAAACCATTCAACGATGCATCACTGTAAACTATAAATTCTTTACCAGACTCAGGTTGAACTAACACGGGTGGCTCTGTCAACATTGCTTTTAATTGTTCAGAACTCTGTTGGCACTTTTCTGACCACTCGAATTTAACGTCTTTTTGTAGCAACTTTGTCAACGGAGTCGCAATCATCGAGAAACCTTTCACAAACCGTCTATAATATCCCGCTAGTCCCAGAAAACTACAGACTTCAAACACATTTCTCAGAGGTTTCCATTCTAAGATAGCTGAAATCTTACCCGGATCAACTCGTATTCCCGCACCTGATACAATATGCCCCAGAAAACCAACCTCACTCAGCCAAAACTCACATTTACTGAACTTTGAATACAATTGCTTCTCACGTAGAGTCTGTAACACAATTCTCAAGTGCTCGTCATGTTGCGTCTCATCACAGGAATAAATCAGAATATCATCAATGAACACCACAACAAAATGATCCAAATACGATCTAAATATCCGATTCATCAAATCCATAAACACTGCAGGAGCATTCGTTAGTCCAAATGGCATAACTAAGAATTCATAATGTCCGTACCTCGTTCTGAAAGCAGTCTTCGGTACATCTGATTCTTTAACTCTCAACTGATAATAGCCCGATCTCAAATCTATTTTAGAAAACACTGTAGCTCCTTTCAGCTGATCAAACAAATTATCAATACGTGGCAGAGGATACTTATTCTTTATCGTCACTTTGTTCAATTGTCGGTAATCAATACACATCCTCATAGTGCCGTCTTTCTTTTTCACAAACAACACAGGAGCACCCCAGGACTAGAAACTCGGTCGTGCAATTCCTCTGTCTGTCAACTCTTGCAACTGAGACTTTAACTCTTTCAATTCTGCCGGTGCCATTCTATACGGAGCTATTGAGATTGGGGTCGTTCCCGGCACTAATTCAATACCAAACTCAACTTCTCGTATCGGAGGTAATCCTGGTAGTTCTTCAGGAAAAACATCTGGGAACTCACATACTACAGGTACAAATTCAACTTTCTTTTCTGTCACTTTTGTACCAATTACATATGCAAGATAAGCTTCGCAACCCTTTTTCACATAATTCAAAGCTTTCATAGATGATATAACAGCCGGTAGTCCATTCAACTCACTAGATTCAATTCGAACCATCTCACCACTCTGACTTCTCAAATCAGTACTTTTTCTTTTACAATTCACAATAACATTATGCAGGGTAAGCCAATCCATACCCAGAATAATATCAAATTCATCAAAAGGTAGCAACATCAAATTAGTCGGAAAGCAAATATTCTGAAACATCAACAGACAATTCTTGCACACTTTATCAACCAAGACACACTTGCCTAAGGGGTTTGATACTTTAATCATGAATTCAGTAGACTCAACAGGTAGAGTCTTACTTGATACTTAATTCACACATACATAGGAATGAGTAGATCCTGGATCTATCAATGCAATCACATCAGTATCAAATAGAGTAAAAGTACCAGTAATGACATCTGGAGATGACGCTTCTTCACGAGCGCGAATAGCATAGGCTCGGGCAAGTGCACTCGCCTCAGATCTTACAGCTGTATCGGTAGTCCCTCTCTGACTTCCACTCACATTTTCAGTGTTTTTGGGTAGTCTACCCTTAGCCTTCATATTACTCGGTCTCGCACTCTGAACATTTTCTTCCTCAACTAACTTTGGGCAGTCTCGAATGAAGTGATCTTGTGATCCACACTTATAACAAGTTTGATTATTATACTTGCCCCAGCATTCTCCCACATGTCGTCTTCCACACTGTCTACACTCAGACTTGTTGCTTTTAACACTACCAACACTTGATTCAGTCAGAATTTGAGCTCTTGGTCCAACACTTTGTCTTACCCGATCTCTACCCAAATGCCCAGACGAAACATTTGAGCAATTGCTTGCATCTTTAAATCTCTTCGATGAAGTTGGAGACGACTTACTCATCAATCTTTTTCTTTCATCTCTAGCCTCAGAATCGGCTTTCTTCTTTTCTTTGCTAAGCTCATCGGCTTTGCAGGCTCTTTCAGCTAACACAAAAAATTCATTTATGTCAAGTATTCCGACCAACAATTTAATATCTTCATTCAACCCTTCAATAAAGCATTTACACATAGTAGCTTCGGTTGAAACACATTCTCGCGCGTATTGGCTCAGTCTCACAAACTCCCGTTCATATTCCGTAACTGACATACGGCCCTGTTTCAGCTCCAGAAACTCTTTACATTTCTGATCAATGAATCGTTGACTGATAAACTTCTTTCGAAATTTGACTTGAAAGAAACCCCAGGTAATCCTCTCTCTCGGAACCACTGAAATCAATGTTTTCCACCAATTATATACCGTATCTCTCAACAAAGAAACATCACATTAAATACATTCATCGGGAGTCAGTGACATTTGGTCGAACACTCGGATAGTATTCTCAAGCCAAAACTCAGCTTGCTCGGCATCATCATCAGCTGTGGCCCTAAACTCTTTGGCCCCGTACTTTCAGATCTTATCCACAAGAGGATTATTCAATCGAATCGGGTCTACGATTTGTGGCACAACAGGTACTTATGGGGGTGGAGGTTGAGGAGTAGCCAGATTCGTTCGAACGAACTCTGAAAACCACTCACTCATCATTCGGAAGAAGGCTTCCTTAGCCTCTCCCTCTTGGCTACTATCATTCGGCCTAGATGTGGCTGGCGCTGTCCCTTGAGTGGGAGCAGGCGCATTACTATTTACATCATCAGGAACTGCTCGATCGAGATCCATTACTATACAAAAACATATTTTTAGCTGTCAGGATTCATCACACTATCGCAATTATATATATAGCATGTATAGCTAGACTCACACGCGCTACGTTAGTCCTTGAATCGACTAAACCGTAGCTCTGATACCATTAAAATGTAACACCCCTAACCCGAAACTGTCACCAGAATAGGGTTAAGAGGCATTACCAAACAATAGAAACATTTCACATCCATTTCACAACACAAAGCCATTCATCAATCAAACATATTCAAATATACACATATAGTCCCTTATTGAGGTCTATGAGACCTTAAACATGTGTTAGAAAGAGGTCGGGACTAAACCGGACACATACAAAAAATTTTGGGATTCAAACATTTTTCTAAGTTACAGAGGTCACACACCCATGTGGGCACGGCCTCGGACACGCCCGTGCATCCAAGTCGTGTCAAAACAGGGCATACATACTGACTTGTCCACACGGCCTGAGACACACCCGTATGCCTCACCCGTGGTCGACACTTACTTGCACCACACGGCCAGTCACACACCCGTGTGTCCAGCCCGTGGTCGAGCTTGACTTGAATCAAATTACAAATTCGAAAGATACGGTCGAACCACACGCCCGTGTGCTCAACCGTGTGGGCAATTATAGGCCATTTTCAAGGCCAAACTTGCCTCCCACACATTAAATCACCTACAAGCCTCAAATCAATACCAATTTATGGCTCAAAATTTGCAACCAAACATGCCAATATAAGCATCAATCCATCATTAACCATACCATCTATAGCCATGCTCAAAATCATCTCAAATAAGTCCAACTAAAATACAAATTTCACATCCTAAATCATGTTAGCAAAACATCACTTAATCAAGCCACAAATTCACACATAAAACATTATTTCCTTCAACTAGTTCAAGCATGAAAAATACCATTTCCAACCTCACTAATTCATACCACTTTCATCATTTTCATTGCCTCTCATATGAACCATCAACATTCAACTTTCTAGCCACATCACATGGCAAGATCCAACATTACAAAACATATCATAACTTCTACCCTATACATGCCATATACCAAATATGTACATCTTTCAAAAGTACTGAAATAGATAGCCGATAGTGTGATTAAGTCGCTGACGATCCCCAGATTCGAGCTAGCTTTACTGACACTGTAAAACAGAGAAACATATCACACAGTAAGATCATAAGCTTAGTAAGTTTGTAATATAATACAACTAACTCATTAAATCAAATCAATCTACAAAATTGAACCATCACATAGATAATTTACCAATGATACACAAGCTCAACTATACAATACTCACATAACCTTCCATTCATCTACTTTCAAGTTCACCCACCACATAGGTATCATACATACCTTAGCCAACACATAGTTACTCACCAATCATGCTACCCAACCTCTCGACTTCACATTTCGATCGACCTTTGCTATTCTTTTGATTGATTCGAACACTTAGTGCCATTTTCGTAGTCAAACATAATTGACATCGCACACTTAGTGCCAATACGTTAAACCAAACTTATATCGGTATCGCACACACAGTGCCAACTCAATAAGCCAAAGCTTATATTGTTTCGCACACAGTGCTAGTCGTCTCTGTCTTGCTTCTAAATTCTCACACTTAGTGCCTCAATACTCGAGTTCATATATAACACATTTCTATTTCATTAATATAAATTCATTCATTTCTCATCACGTAGATACAAGTTTAATGGTAAGTATTATATCTGAACTTACCTCAGACGTCGAAATACCAAAACTAGCCAATCAATTGAGTACTTTATCTTTGCCTCGGTCTCGATCCGAACCTCTCCTTTCTTGGTCTAAACACATTCAAATTTAACTCATTCAATCACCAATTCATTCAATTTAGTCCACACACACATATTTAGGGCATTTTGCAAAATAGCCCTCACATTTTCACATTTTAACACTTTAGTCCCTAATTCATCAAATCACAAAATACACCAAATTTTTATTCACATAAGCTTAGCCGAATTCTTCCCATGCTAATAAAAGCCCACACATTTCATTTATTTCACATTTTAGTCCTTCAATTTACACTTTTCGCAATTTAGCCCAAATTACTCAATTTCACTAAAAATTCAAAGATAAAACATGTTCATCCTTCACATATCTTCCATATTTCATCATCAACTATCACAAAGCTCAAACATTCATAAATGGAATATCTCAAAATCACCATTAAACTCTAAAATTAAAGCATGGGCTAGCTAGAGCACAAAGCAACGATCACAAAAACGTAGAAATTATCAAAAACCGAGTTAAAAACTTAACTTAATCAAGCTAAGCCCTAGCCGAATTTATCAAAGCTTCAAACTCTCTTCTTTGGTTCTTATTTAGGTGGAAGATGGGGAATAATAGCCACTTTCATGTTTTAATTTGATAAAATATAACTCATTTTAACATTATTATTATTTTACCTATTTAACCTTTACTAAATATTACATGAAACATATATTATAAGGTTAATTTAGTCCATTGCCGCCCACTACCTTCATTAATGGCCAAATTGCATGATAAAGCCTCAATATAAAAAAGACAACAACAATTATGCACTTATAAATCAGCACACAGCTTTTGCATTCTACGCGATTAAGTCATTTCTCATAATTCGACGCACAAACGATAAAATTTTCACACCAAATTTTCACACATGCTCAATCACATATTATAAACATCAAAAATAATAATAAAATAATTTTTTTAACCTCAGATTTGTGGTCTCGAAACCATTTTTTTGGCTAGGGTCTAAATCGGGCTGTTACATATGGAATGAAATTGAGACAAGAAAAAAAGAAATGAAAGAAAAAGAGGGAGAGAGAAAGCAAAAAGAGATTGAGAGTAAAAAAAATATGAAAAAGAAAAGAAAATTGAAAAAGAGATTGAAAAAGAAACGAAAGAAAAAGATGCAAGAGTAGAAGAAAAAGTGAAGAATAACTTTGCTAACCAATGTGTGAGTTTTTCTCGTGTTTCATCTGTTCAGGTTTCTAAAGGATTATGTGGCGAGCTCCAAATTCATTACCTTCCCAACGAGAGACGGTTTCAATTGATCGAGAAATGTAAGATCAAAATTGACGTTAATCCAAAAGTGTTTAAAGGTAAGCCATGTAAGGGTTCTACCGAGTTTGAATCTTCCCAATCTCACTTGACTATTATTGACAAGATTGCCGAAAACTTATTTTGTGAAATAACTCCTTACTTAGATTCGACTAATTGTCATTTTCTGATTGTTAATGATTTTGTTTCGACTAGTTCCATGAAAAGTTACTTCTATGACAAGTTTGTTGTTGGCAATTTTGTTGAAGATGTTCGATTAAATTGACAAGTACCAAGCTTGATCATGTGTGATAAAGATTTTTCACGAAAAACGTTTAATCTACTTGATCGTGACGATAATGTGAGCTTTTTACATCCCTATGCGACACCTTCATGTATTTTCATGCCTGTTCGAATGAGAATTGTGGGGGTTGATTGTACCAATATTTGTATGCCTAAATCTTGTTTGCTTGGCATGTGTGCTGTCTTGGTGAAAACAAAATTTCTATGGCACTGTGAGACAAGTGATCAAAATTATGTGTTCAAACCCGGAGTACGTTTTCATAAGTTGATGATAAGCGAAGGTATGTATGTGTGATGATTTATCTTTATTTTCGAAAACAAATCTTGTGAATTGTGTTGGTTTGCAAAGTCAAAATCAAGTTTTTGATTCTAAAAATTGTTTTAAATCATGGTTTAAAAGATTCAAGCATGCTTTGTTTGGTAATGATTCGAAGTTACCCCATGTTCTTTCTACGATGCAGATCATGAAATTTACAAGTCAGATTGAAGTGGTAAGAGAACATTTCATTTTTGACCCCGAAGACCAATGTTCTATACCTTTGTTCAAGGGATTTGAGAATTGGAATGTTGTTAACTCTCGAATGCCTTGTGATTCTGGTTTGTTGACCTCTAAGAACCTTTTGATTCATTGTGGAAAGGTAAGACTGATTTCCATTTTTTATCCTGGTATTGGTTTATATGCTCAATTTTTGAATAAGATTCTGAAAAGTTCTCTTGATATTATAATTTCTTGTGTCACTAATCTATAAATTTTTGTGTAGGTGACACTTTGAACTGGTTCCCTCCTCAAGAGGGAGGGCATGAACATAACTTGTTTTCTTCTCAAGTTATGTGTGATTTTCAAGTTCTTGGGAGAAACTATGCCAATTCCATCAACCAAAGGGCTGGTGACGATGCAATTTTTTTCTCGAACAAGTGGCCCGATTTAAGGACAAATCTTCTTCAAGAGGGAGGGTATGATGCGATCCCAGCCACATCATGTTTCGACACAACTCGCCGACCTTAGAATTGGCCTAAGCTCGAGGGCTTGAAGTGCAAAGTGAAGCTTAAACTCAGCTCAATAAGCTCAATTTTAGCTTCTTCAAGCTCGTCTAGCGCAGCCCGAGCTCATTTAGCTTAACTTCAACACATTTTTAATTTGTTGGAATAAGTATTTAATTTGCTGGAATAAACCTAAATAATATTTACTTTAAGTATTAAATGTGTTTAGTTAATTTAGTTTAATTAATTAAGTTGATGGAATAAATTACTCATCTTAGTTAATTGAGTTCATCTTAGTTAATTAAGTTGCTGGAATAAATTAATCATCTTAGTTAATTAAGTTCATCTTATTTAATTTAGTTGCTGAAATAATTTATTGTTGCATGTGTTTTTAAGTTAAGTGTTAAATGTTTTTATTTACAGTTTATTAATTAAGCTTATTAAGTCTAATATGTGTTTAAATGTATTTAATGTGTTTTTAATGTGTTTGTTTGTAGGTGACTAATCAGCTGGAAACAGTTATGTATAAGGGCTGTTACAAAGTGTTAAATGTGACTATTCAGTTGGAATCGTTACATACAAGGGGCTGTTACATTATTTAAAGGAGAGCATTATACATCATTTAAAGGAGCTGTTACATCATTTAAAGGAGAGCATTATACATCCTTTAAATTCAGTAGCCTCTTCATCTTCTTCAAGGAGCTGTTTAAGAATAGCAATGGACAAAGGAGTGATTACAAATTCCATAACCGATTGCCTCTTTAAGAACACTCCATGGTCTGTTTGTGTGCCCAAAAATATCATGAATGTTGCTGGTGTCTATTCGGCTGTCCAAGGGAGAATTTAAAACTTATCCTAAACTCTTTGGCTGCTCAAGAATGAAACCTAAGCATTCAAGCTTATTAAATCAACTGAATTAGAACATTAAATCTTATTGATAATTGTTGTTACTTAGACCTAGAGAATTCAAGAGTTTGTGCTTAGTAATTAAGTTTTATTTCAGCTTATAACTGCACATTAAAGTTGAATTCTTGTGACTTTTCAGCTAGGTTTCATGTAGCACTATAAATATGTTGTAATCAGCTTGTTTTGGGGACTTTTGCTACCTTTTGAATGTTTATAACATTTTGTGAGTTTTTCAACTCTCCTATTTCGTTTTAAGACTCAAGCTGACTTATCTAGCAAAAGCTAGTGGCGTCTACCTTGTTTCTTTTTGAACTTATCACTCATTCTGAGTGTCGCGTTCACCAAACTATACCTTTGGTTCCTACTTTCATAAGTAACGGGTCAAGGTCCACCTTAAGTGACGTATAAGTCTCGGGTCAACACTTTAACATAGTGTTGGTTCTTTCTTGTCCTTAAGTTCTCCATTCCATCCACAAATATCCATTTAATTTCCTTTTCCTTTGTAGCCGAATTTCCTTTTCATCTTCATATCCTTTAGCCATTTTTAATCACCATCTTGTTCACCAAATACTCTCCTTAGCCGAAATCACCCTTTGTTTCAAAACCGACGATACTTCTCCATTTTAACGATTGGGCAATCTAAACGACTCGAATCATCACCGAAACGAGTTCGTATCACATGTATAGGAACTTGGTTATTTTGTGATATGTCATATTTGTTAGCCAATGTGTTGGCTATTAATGTTACTCATTCATTTTGTAAATGGCCATTGGAATTGGCCAATACTTGTTATGTTTTATATATATATCCAATGATGATGAAATTCATGAAGCACAAGTTGTGCAATTGAATGAGTTATGAATGAAGTATGTGCATGATGGAGTAGGATGTTAATAAGGTGTGGATGTTTTGATTTTAGATACTAAAGGTGCCTTATTGTCATGTTGTGTGTTGCATTGAAATAGTATAAGTGTGGTTGCTTTTTAGGGTGACAATTGGCTTGGTAGATAGTCTTATAATTGTCCACACGGGTAGACACATAGGCGTGTGTCTAGGCCGTGTGTGACACACGGTCAGCCCCATGGGCGTGTTGATCAGCCGTGTGTCCCCCTGCATGCTAAGTTGGCAAGTCAGAATGCCCAGTAGTAACCACACGTGCTGAGGCACGGCCGTGTGTCTCAACCGTGTGGAAGACACAGTCACAGGACATGGGCGTGTGCCCAAGCCGTGTAAAGTCTGCACCTGAATTTAGGAATTTAATTCGCCACACAGTCTAAGGACACGAGCGTGTGCCTTGGCCGTGTGACCTTATTAGGTTGATGACGTCAGAAACAGAATCTCAAGGTTTTTACACACGGGCTAAGACACGGGCGTGTCTAGGCCGTGTGAGGGACAGGGGCCATGGACACGGGCGTGTGTCCGGCCATGTGAAAACCCCTATAGGTTTGAATTGTGAAATAAATCTACACGGGTGTGGAACACGGGCATGTGATATGCCACACGGGCGTGTTCCTTCTTCCACATGGGCGTGTGGACTGTTTGATGAGAATTTTTCTTAGTCTTTCCAAAGATCTTCTAAAGAGTTTGATTTGATTCCAAACCATTTCTAAAGTGTGTTTTAGGCCTTGTAGGCTCGTGTAAAGGGTGATATGAAGGTTTATGAAAAGTTTTAAATTTGAATGGAAAATCATGTCTCGGTTTTATATGGTTGCTTGCGTATAAGTCTGGTAATGCCTCATACCCTGTTCCGGCGTCGAATACGGGTAAGGGGTGTTACAAATTATGTAATTCCTATTGAAATGGTTTACCATGTGGTTAGTTCCAAAAAGAATTATGTTTAAATGCACTAGCTTGTGGCTATGATTGAATGATATGCTTATGTCTTGTGTGTTATGCATATAAAACTGGTGTGGAAAGGTAATGAAATAGTAAGTTCATACCTGAAGTGTATAATGATGAAAAAGGGAATGAAGAATTGAATTGATGTTATTTGAGCTAATGAGAGTAAATGCAATGGGAAGTAATGAAATGCAAATGAAAATAAGAAAAATTTGAAAGGGTTTAATGTTATTTAAAATCCTACTATGCTAGAGATGACATGTATAAGTGATGTTCTGGATTTATTCACCTTGTGAGTTGTTGAATATAGCTTCATGAATCTTACGGTATCGGTATTAGATTATTCTTGATATGTATAAATTTCATATTTGAAATGAATTGATATGATTAAAGTTTATACGAGCTTACTAAGCATTCATTGCTTACGTAGTTATTTTCCTTTACTTTTCATGGTTTACCATGTGGTTAGTTCCAAAAAGAATTATGTTTAAATGCACTAGCTTGTGGCTATGATTGAATGATATGCTTATGTCTTGTGTGTTATGCATATAAAACTTGTGTGGAAAGGTAATGAAATAGTAAGTTCATACCTGAAGTGTAGAATGATGAAAAAGGGAATGAAGAATTGAATTGATGTTATTTGAGCTAATGAGAGTAAATGCAATGGGAAGTAATGAAATGCAAATGAAAATAAGAAAAATTTGAAAGGGTTTAATGTTATTTAAAATCCTATTATGCTAGGGATGATATGTATAAGTGATGTTCTGGATTTATTCACCTTGTGAGTTGTTGAATATAGCTTCATGAATTTTGCGGTATCGGTATTGGATTATTCTTGATATGTATAAATTTCATATTTGAAATGAATTGATACGATTAAAGTTTATACGAGCTTACTAAGCATTCATTGCTTATGTAGTTGTTTTCCTTTACTTTTCATGGTTTACCATGTGGTTAGTTCCAAAAAGAATTATGTTTAAATGCACTAGCTTGTGGCTATGATTGAATGATATGCTTATGTCTTGTGTGTTATGCATATAAAACTGGTGTGGAAAGGTAATGAAATAGTAAGTTCATACCTGAAGTGTAGAATGATGAAAAAGGGAATGAAGAATTGAATTGATGTTATTTGAGCTAATGAGAGTAAATGCAATGGGAAGTAATGAAATGCAAATGAAAATAAGAAACATTTGAAAGGGTTTAATGTTATTTAAAATCCTACTATGCTAGGGATGATATGTATAAGTGATGTTCTGGATTTATTCACCTTGTGAGTTGTTGAATATAGCTTCATGAATCTTGCGGTATCGGTATTAGATTATTCTTGATATGTATAAATTTCATATTTGAAATGAATTGATATGATTAAAGTTTATATGAGCTTACTAAGCATTCATTGCTTACGTAGTTGTTTTCCTTTACTTTTCAGATTATCGGAAGCTCGATCGGGTTGGAAGCTAGTCGGAGATCCATCACACTATCCATCGGCTCACTCGGTACTTTTGGTTGGTTTAAGTTTGGTTATAATAGCATGTATAGGTTATTTTTGCTAATGTTGGCCTATATGTTTTGTTGTGATTATAGCCATTTGAGTTGGCTTGTGTTTTGGTATATTTTGATATGGATATATGTGGCCTTAATTTGGTTGAGGTGTGGCTTGAGTAGTGGTTGAATGATGAAAGGTAAAATGATAGTTATATGTGCATTTTGTAAAAGTGTTTTGTGAGTTGATGAATTGGTTGTGAATTGGTACCTTGTTGTGTAAGACATATATGTCTAATTATGTTAGAAACTGAAGGGCATGTTTAACATCAATTAGTATGTTTTAGTAAAGAGATCTACATGATATGTAATGATGCAATTATGCATATAATTTAGTTGAACATTTGGTTATATTGAATACATGAACATGTTTTTAATTGTCATTTGAGGTTAAGGCTTGATTTTCCTTGTTTTGGATGCCATAATATGGCTTGTTTATATGCACAATGTTAAGTGTAGGTGGATGCCAAATTGGGTGAGAAATTGGGTGAGCAACTAATGAAAACGAATGAGAAGAGAGAATGAAAAAAAATTGAGAGGAATCCCCCTAATGATTCACTTCTCAGCCTTTTATAGCCCCTCACGCACGACCTTCAACCGTTTAGAGATAATCCGTTGACAATCATTTCGTCCCTCACTAAGGGATCAGTTGGTTCTAATCCAACTGAACCAGACTTGGTTATCAACCCTGTCCAATTTCAGTTACTATCTTTTCCTTATTTTTCTGTTGAGACCGTTAGCTTACGGTCTCTTTCAATTTAACCCCTAAATGTTCCTAATTTTTGGGATTAAAGGAAACCGAGTATGACAGTTCTCTAGAGCTAATATTTGTAGTTTTAATGTATTATGACCTAATTAGGTCAATTACAAGCTGCTTAACAAGTTAAAGGAGGTTGGGTGGACAATAACACCCTTGCAAAATTATTGGGTCAGTCAAACTAGTGTCACAACACCCTATAGTTGGTGTCGCGCCTTTGTTGGCAAAATGCTTGGCCCTTGGGATTCAGGATGAATGTCGTGACTTTGCCTTTTTTATGTCGCGACTTTGCCTCCAGTAGCTTGCCTTGTGGATTTGAGTTGGAAAATTGGCTAACTGTTGAGACTTGCTTCAATGTCGCAACTTCCTCCTTGAATGTTGCGACATCCATGGCAGTCCACTGACTATTCAGCTTAGGTTGTTGTCCTGCACACTCATTCAACTCTTTAGTTCTTCCTTAGACCCGAATCGATCTAAAAGGTCATAAAACAACTTAAAAACTCAAATTATTCAATCTAAACTTAAAATTATAAAAGACATAATTCTTGAATACAAGTTCCTTAAGTAGCGAAAAGAGCTTAATTTGCCATAATAAATTGTGGCAGATCAGTATACCAAGGTAGTAGAGGTAGGTAATTGAGGTCGAACCACTATAAATCAATTAACCAAAATTTTGTTCCGTAACTCTTTTGTTTTAGATAAGTTGTTTTTAAAATTTTAAAATACCATTTTTGTAACGCCCCTTGCCCGTCCCATTGGTCGGTAGGAACATGAGAGGCTCATGGGACATTTTCAGAGTAAAACCAATACTTTATTTTAAAAAATAAAGGATAAAACATTTTATAAAATTATGGAAAATTATTCAAAATGAGTTTTATGCTTTCAAATCAAAGTTCAAAAATCATATAATGACAATCAAAACAAAAAATTAGATAATTTGTAAAATATAGGAATGTTACTTAATTTGTTAAAGGATACTCAAATCATTAAGGAATTTATAAGAAATTAAGTAAAACTGAAAAGAGTAACAGTACGTTAAGTTGCTACCCAAGCGACCAAAGCTCCTGCCTAGGTGGTCCTGGAGGTTTTTCTTTTTTCTTTTTTTGCTAAGGAGCCGCTCAGGTGGCTTAAGCCACTACTCAGGCAATACTGAAACTATTTACAACTTTGGACATTCTTGAACTTTAACTAATTTCTTAATCCTTCAATCACTATTGAACATATGAAATAAGCATATTTATACACGTTGATGCCCTAAGTACATGCCATTCACATTACAATCTTTATATTCATCACAAGACTTAGTATACATGCCACTAATATAATACAATTCAAAATTTAACAGTTGATAAACAACCTTATAGGATCATCAGTGATGCGATGCTCCCTACCTATCATACCAATTTCTCGGCAAGTCTACATCTATGCGTTTTAGACAACTAACATGTGATCTATAAAGCACAAATAACAAAGATAATCAAAATTTATACAAAGTCTTTAATAACCTTGAGCCCTTTATATGAATCATCATTTTATGTTAACTTAAACCATATTTCTAGTAATTTAACCCTTTCATGTGAATTTGCATGTTAAGCCTCAACTTATATCTTGATGATTTATTAGTTGTTTCTATTATGCATATACTCCAATTTTGACATTTGATTCATTTATGTATCTTACCTTTCAAAAAATAAAAATTAGAAAAATTGAAATTAAAATTAAAAAATATATAAAATTCATAAAAATTATAAAGTCTTTATTTATTTTTATTTATTTTTATTTATTAATTAATTATTTTTTGTTTCTTTATCTTTTTTTCTAGTTTCACTTCTTTTAGGCTTTAATTTATGAAAAATCCAACAACCAAAAACAAAACAATTACTATTTTCTCGCGAACCAAACAGAATAATAATAATAATAATAATAAGGGAATTAACAGAAACCAAAGTAGAAACAACAGATTTTAGGGTTTTCTCCATTTGAACCCTTTTTCTCTCCATTTTATTAACAACAATTTCTTTCAATCCTCAAAAAATTACATTCATTTCAGCTTGAAACTTTCTTCTTCATCCAAACTTACAACACCACCATTGTTTTCTTCTTCTTCGGCCCTTTCTCTTTTCATTTCTTCATTGCTTTCTTTTGTTGGACTCACTAGCATTAATGGAACAACTCCTCTTTTGAAACATCTTTCTTGGTCAAACAAGTCACTAGTTTCTTCCCTTTTGTTTCGTTTTGTAAAGGTGGGAGGTTTGAAGGCTTTAATGGTGGTTTTATGTTAGGCTAGGAAGAGAGAAGGAAAGGGAAATTGGAAAAAAGAAGAAAGAGATGGAAAAAGATAAGAAAGGAAAGAAAAATAATTAATTAATAAAATAAATAAATATTTTGGTAAATTTATTTTTTTAATTTTATATTTCTAATTTTAATTTTAATTTTTTATTTTTTAGAATTATTTTATACAAATAATGAGTTACCATAGCTTCTGTAACCTTTTTTTACAACATGTTGATCCATAATTAAGCCACATCATTATTGATCAAGTTGATTAATGGCTACCATTGTAGGGAAAAGAAATACTTTAAGCATCCAAATTCGGGTAAAATACCCAAAAATGTCGTTTTTTAAGAAAAATTATCGAATTAGATCAATTTTTTCAAAAATTATAGGATTAGCCAAAAAAGCGAAAACGTGTCCAGCTACACACGTTTTTAGTGGATTGATAAGAAAACACTTCTAGCTGGAAGCATTTTCCATAACGGCTACCCCGTCCCAACAGTTAACTTCTAATGCCCCCACCCCCAACGGCCTTTTTTTCCTATTTAAACCCTTAATTTCATTCATTTTCAATTCAATTCAATTCAATCTAATTCAATTCAATTCATTTTGTGAGTTGATGAATTGGTTGTGAATTGGTACCTTGTTGTGTAAGACATATATGTCTAATTATGTTAGAAACTGAAGGGCATGTTTAACATCAATAGGTATGTTTTAGTAAAGTGATCTACATGATATGTAATGATGCAATTATGCATGTAATTTAGTTGAACATTTTATTATACTGAATACATGGTTAAACATGTTTTTAATTGTCATTTGAGGTTAAGGCTTAATTTTCCTTGTTTTGGATGCCATAATATGGCTTGTTTATATGCACAATGTTAAGTGTAGGTGGATGCCAAATTGGGTGAGAAATATGGCTTGTAAACTGGCCTATTTTCGTTCACACGGGCAGAGACACAGGCGTGTGTCTCAGCCGTGTGTGACACACGACCAGGTGACACGGTCATGTGTCCCCTGTAGTTTTTAAAGGGTTGCAAGTTAGGCTGCTACACGGCCTAGCACACAGCCTAGCACACATGCGTGTAAGGTTACTTCGAAGGGTACACGACCTAGAACACGGGCGTGTGAATTAGCCGTGTGACCAAGTCAGTGAGTTACACATGCTGGGACACGGCCGTGTGTCCCTATTTCGAATGCCAACACAGCCTACGACACGCGAGTGTCTCTTAGCCGTGTGAGTCACACGGCATAGCCACACGACCGTGTGACGCCTGCAGTTTGTAAATTTTCATCTTTTTCGAAAAAATTCTCTGAGTTCCCGATTTAGTCCCGACTTGTTTCTAACGTAATTTTAGGGCCTCGAGGGCTCGTATAAAGGACAATATGAATGATTTTGATTGGTTTTTTATATGAATATTGTCAGGATATGTAATGTTTGAAATTCTATTTTTTGTACTGTAAACTTTGGTAATACTCCGTAACCCTGTTCCGGCGACGGATACGAGTTAGGGGTGTTACAGACTACACTAGATGTCATAGCCCAACTATGGTCTTACACCTTAAATCTCTTGGAGGTGTCTCCCCATAGAGCCTGCTAACCGTTGTTGTGGTCATACTCTATGGAAACTAACTATCGTCAATATAATTTCATCTTGTTTCTAACTTGATGCTCGAACACCGAAGTGTCCCCCCCGACGCAATGCCCGAAGCTTCACACATCACGGTTTGCTCCCAGCAATCCCAGATGGTGAAATCATAACGAAAATCCAATATCCTTTTACCCTATTCCTCCGTCCATTCCTCCACTCGTTGTCCTATACCTTAATGCTCGAACATAGCAATGTCCCCTCTACAAGGCCCAGAGCTTCACAAATCATAGTTTGCATATAGCAAAACTGTATGGCGATATCTAACAAAATCAACCATTTCTCCTATTTCTAACTTTGTCCAAGCCCTTGATATTTCCCCTTTTTACATTTTAAAACACCCAAACGCATGCATATGATCATGTAAGTAAGGTAACGTGGAACACTCCAACTTTTTTATGTATCATCACAACCATTCAACCGAAATTCATGTTGTTCAATAATAACCCAGATATGTGGTGAAAAACTCACCTGATGTTCCTTCGCCTTATCAGCTTAGCCTTTCCAAACACCAGAGCTTCTATTCTCCTGGCAGTAGGTCCTCAGATTTTCTACTTCTCCAACCAATTCCTCACGATCATCGCATCATGTAGAGCTTTTAATGACCATTTGATGTGAGCTCGTGTTTATAGATGTTTACGAGTTGCGAATGTTCCCGATCGTAAATTAAAAAAGTATCAAATCACAAGGCTAGGTATAGGTGTCAAAAAGGCTGGACAAACATCAAAAGGTATTTAAGATGGATAAAAATGGTTAAGTTATGTTTCAAGTTAAGGTCTAAAGAAAGAACCAATATTATAGGACAATATTGACCCGTTTCTTATAACAATACTTAGGATAGATAGGAAAAGATACTTGACCGTGACCCACTATCTATAAGGAGATAGGAACCAATCGGTATAGGGGTGAACGCCACACTTGCTAGAAGTGATAAGTTCGAAAGGAATCAAATTGACGCCACAAGGTTCACTTGATAAGTCAATTTAAGTCAAGAAAGAACAAAGAGAGTTGAACACTCACAAAAGTTATAAAATTTATCAAAAGTTTTAGCAACATGCTTTAAGCCTAGTATTTATAGGCTCACAAAATACCAGCCGAATAGGCATGGTTTATAATCTGATTTAATGAGCTAAATGCCTATTGAATTGTCCAACACATCCTTTGAAGACTTCTAGATGTGGAAGACGCCAACAACCACGTCTATTTGCAATCCCAATCAGCTAATTCATTTGACTTTAAAAATGAGCTGAATGTCGGTCAAAATGGTGTGAACATGTATAAATGCTACTTTGGAAACCTGAATGGACATGTAGCTCTTTATGGCTGCTTAGGACGCATGAAGAGTCCTCAAATGTGAACAGTAAAATTTGGATGGTCCCTTAGGTGTGAACATGGCAGCCAACCGATTAGTCAGGTGTGAAAACACTTGATGCTAAACTGATCACGAAATGGCTCTTGGGAGGTTGTGTTCAGCTCCTTAAATGTGTTTGTGCCATACGAACAGCTTGAAGGAAGCTTCCTAACAGCAACCAATGTGAACAACCTATTACACATTAAATAAATGGTTAAATTCCACATTAAACAAAGTTTGACACACTTTTAATTTGTAGGAAATTAAATAAACATTAAAGATGTCAGAATTTAAACACACTTAAAAACATGTATTGATGCGAACCTGGTCGCATCATGTTTCGACACAACTCGACGTCATCGAGAGTGGCCTAAGCTCGAGAGGCCCAAGTGTAAAATGAAGCTTAATCTCAGCTCGTTAAGCTCAATTCAGCTCATTTCCAGCTCAAAAAGCTTGTTTGCTCGTTTTGAGTTTATTTTTTATTTATTTCGTTTTAGTTGCTGGAATAATTACTTGCTTAGCTAAATTAGTTAATTTGGTTCAGCTCAATTAGTCCATGCGTTCTAAGGCTGCTAGCTATTTAAATAAGTTAGTTAATATAGTTTAGTCTAAATAAATGTGTCCAAATTCTGGTCATTTTAATTAAGTGTTAGTTCATACATAATTTTAATATGTTTCAGCTGAATTTAAATGTGCCTTAATTTATCACATGCTTTTAATATGTCCAGCCTATTACATGTTTTAAATATGTCTAGCTACAGCTGAAATTAATTAGTAACTTAGCTTAAATATGTGTTATAATTATGTCTTAGTTTAAGCTTGATTTTTAATGTGTCTTGAGCTGCCAAATTAATGTGTCTTAAGGTGAGTTAATTTGTTGAATTAATTTACTGCAGGTACACTACTTGGGACGGCAATAAGTGAGCTGATGGTTCAGCTCTTCAAAGCACCTCTTCGTGGACTTGAATGGCCAAAGATCAGCTGCTGGTTATTCTTCCCAAAGTGGCCGGTTAGCTCCCCAAAGCTACCTTGAAAGCTTTCACACCAGCTGCACATTCCATTCACATTACAAAGCTGTCCAAATTTTTGTTTTCACACACACAAGGCTGTTTGCATTCGGTTTCATACTTGGGTGACCATTACAGTACTCAAGCTACCAATTAAAGCTCCTAAACTATTCAACTGAACAAGGAACTTCAATTAAATCAATTCAAGCATCTAGGCCGAATCTACTAAGTCATTTCAGCTCATTTTAGCCTCTACTTAATTTCATTAATGTCCAGATGAATGATCACCTTCTAGATGTTGTCCATTGGTGTCTCCCATGCTAGGAAACTTCAAGGAAGCTACCAAAGACGTTCAAGAAGCTTCAAGGAAATTTCCATCCATTTTAGCTTTAATTTGTTGTCCATTCAGCACCCTTAATAGCCTATTCGGCTATCCCATGTAAAAGGCTATAAATATGTAGTTCAAATCACTTTGTAGGGACTTTTTGCTCCTTTGATTAATGTTTATAACATTTTGTGAGTTTTTCAACTCTCTTATTTCGTTTTAGACTCGGCGTGACTTATCTAGCTTGCTAGTGGCATCATTCTATTTCTTTCGAACTTATCACTCATTCTGAGTGTGGCGTTCACCAAACTATACCTTTGGTTCCTACCTTCATAGGTAACGGGTCAAGGTCCACCTTAAGTGACGTATAAGTCTCGAGTCAACACTTTAACATAGTGTTGGTTCTTTCTTGTCCTTAAGATCTCCATTCCATCCACAAATATCCATTTAATTTCCTATTCCTTTGTTTTCTTTGCTTAACTGAATTATCAACTTTCCTTTCTTAGCCATTTTGAACCATCTTGTTCACCAAATACTTTCCTTAGCTGAAATCACCACTTAGTTTCAAAACCGATAGATACTTCTCCATTTTAACGATCGGGCATCAAACGACTCAAATCATCACGAGGCCGTGGTCGTATCATTTGGTATCAGAGCTGGCTAAAATCGAGGAGTACGGACGTTCATGAAGTTTTGGACTAAGTATTAGAAAAAAATTAAAAAAATAAAAAATATTCGAAAAGAATTCAAAAAAATTTATTATTATTATTTCGTGTATAAGTGATTGTGCAAGTGTTTTTGAATGTATTCATCTTGAAATAAAAAAGAAGAATGAAATTCAAAATTAAAAAAAAAAAGTGTTTTGAAAGTGTCATAGTTTCTTGCGATCGTCAAAAGTTCTTTTCTGCCAAAAATGAACCAATCACCACACTTAGCACCATAATCTTTCTTTCAGCCTACCCACACCCATTTTATCATTACCCTTGTAAACCCACTTGAAGTCGACCCCTAGATTTGCTTGTAAGTCTAAACGAGTCTTCTACGAACTTCGAGAGGAGAATCGAGTGGTAAAAGGCACGAGAGTTTGTGAGAGCATTAGAGTGCAGAAAAAGCCAATAAAGAGTGCAAACACGAGTGGAGTGTCATTTATGATTTTTTTCTTTGTGAGTGAAACGTCAGGTTTGTAGTGGTGAGGTATTTATTTTTCTATTTTGTTCTTATCACTTTTCTTTTCAGCAATAAATCATGTTTCGAGAAGAGCTTTCAGAATCAGAATTCTAATATGTGATGCAAGAGATATGTAGAATGCTGAAATCTAAATTTGACCAATTGCATGAACGATTGGACCGAGTGGAGGAAAGAGCCCGACAAAAGCAAATTTCACCAAGTCGAGGGACGGAGATAAGATCATCACGGAAACACACATCCAATAACTATTTGAGAAGAGATTTTTATCATGATTCCTATTCACCAAGAAATCCGAGATGAAATGAGGCGAGTTACGAGTTTGAAACCTTTCAAGGTGACAAACGAGAACGTAGAAATTCCACTTCAAGTGCCTCAAAGTATTCATCCACGGAGGAACATTCGCGAAGTGATGATCATTTTCCTTATGTAGATGCTTTTCTTTTTGTCCAAAGAAAAGCTTGCCATTCTGATTCCTTCTTATTGTCTTCATCTTGTAATGAAAGGAAAAAAGCAAAAGAAATAAAAAAAAAAGAGAGACAAGAAATGATAATTAGAGAAAATGAACGAATATGGAATGAAATCGAGATACGAAAAAAGTAAATGAAAGAAAAAGAAATTGAAAATGAAAAAGAGAATGAAAAAGACCAAAAAGAGATTGAGAGCGGAAAAGAGTGCGAGCAAGAAAAGCATATTGCAAAAGAGAGCGAGAATGTGAAAGAAACAAGTGACCTTAAGTTTTTAAAAATAAAAGAGATTGAAAAAGAGAGAGAATTTGAACATGAGATTTAAAAAGAAATGAGTGGAAAAGACGAGAGAGAACAAGAAAAAGTGAGTGTTGTTTTAACTAACCCAAATGTGAGTTGTCCTTGTTCTGTTTCTTCTTTTCAGATTTCTAAATATCCATGTGACGAGCTGAAACTACAATATTTTTCTGATGAGAGGCGGTTCAAGTTGATCGAGAAAGGTAAGATCATAGGTGACCCTAGTCCGCCGGCGCTTAAAGGTAAGCAAGATGGCAAGACAAGTCTCTCTAACAAAAATTACCGCGTTGACAAGTGTGTTGGTGAAGTAAGTATAAATTAGCACAAACAATTTTTGAACTTGTGTGTTAAAAAGTTGCCATGTAACACTCCTAGTACGATTGTTTGTGATGGTGGTGAGACGTTTCTACTTTGTTGTGTAAATTCTGCATGTTTGTGTAAGTTTAATCAAATGAAACTTGAGATATATGGTTGTTTGAATGTTGGTATGTTCACATTTTCTTTTTTTAACACATTTTGTAATAGGTTTTCATGTAAGATGATTAATCTATCTGATTGTGTTGTTCCTGAGACATCTTTAAATTCTTATGCGAAATACTCATGTCTTTACATGTCAGTTCGAAAGAGAATCAAGAAGTTTGATTACTTGAATTTGTTTTTGCCTACATCCTCTTTATTTGGCATGTGTGACTTCTTGATGAAAAATGAATTCTTGCTGCATTTTGGAAAGAGTGATCAAAATCATGTGTTTAATCCTGGAGTTTGTTATTATGGTTTGTCCATGAGAGAAAGTAAGCATCGTAAATTTTGTTTGAATGAATGTGTAAACAATTTTTGCTTGTATGATGCTTTGTCTTTAAGTCTGAAAATGAGACATGTGAATCTTGTTGGCTTGCCAATCAAAATCAAATCTTTGATTCCGGAGGTTGTTCTATATTGTTGCTTAACAGATTCGAACATGTGTTGCATGATTTTAACTTTAATTAGCTTCATGTTCTTCATATGTTACTAGCCTTGAATTTTTCTAGTCAAATTGAAATGGTGAACAAAAACTTTGTCTTTGATCCCGGTGAATGTTGTTCCATATCATTGTTCAAGGGATTTGGACCATGGAATTTTAATTTTTGAGACTATAACCTTCGAATACTTTATGAATCTGGTTTGTTTTCATCGAAGAAAAAGGTAAGACCAATTTCTATTTTTGATCCCGGTATTGGTTTATTTGTTCAAGTTGTGAATAAAATCTCAGAAAGTTCCTTTGTGTTTAACCTTCATCGTGTCACTAATTTGTTTTATTCTTTTGTAGGTGACGATGTGAGGTGGTACCCTCCTAAAGAAGGAGGGCATGCAAATGACCTTCTTTCTTTCCGAGCCATTTGTGGCTCTCAGAATGTTGAAAATGATTTCGTCTGGATCATGAACAAAAGGGTTTGTGATCTTGAAAAAAAAATTCGAGCAAATGGCCCGATTTGAGGACAAATCGTCTTCAAGAGGGAGGGAATGATGCGAACCTGGTCGCCTCATGTTTGGACACAACTCGACGTCATCAAGAGTGGCCTAAGCTCGAGGGGCCCAAGTGCAAAATGAAGCTTAATCTCAGGTCGTTGAGCTTAATTCAGCTCATTTCCAGCTCAATAAGCTTGTTTGCTCGTTTTGAGTTTATTTTTTATTTATTTCGTTTTAGTTGCTGGAATAATTACTTGCTTAGCTAAATTAGTTAATTTGGTTTAGCTCAATTAGTCCATGCGTTCTAAGGCTGCTAGCTATTTAATTAAGTTAGTTAATATAGTTTAGTCTAAATAAATGTGTCTAAATTCTGGTCATTTTAATTAAGTGTTAGTTCATACATAATTTTAATATGTTTCAGCTGAATTTAAATGTGCCCTAATTTATCACATGCTTTTAATATGTCCAGCCTATTACATGTTTTAAATATGTCTAGCTACAGCTGAAATTAATTAGTAACTTAGCTTAAATATGTGTTATAATTATGTCTTAGTTTAAGCTTGATTTTTAATGTGTCTTGAGCTGTCGAATTAATGTGTCTTAAGGTGAGTTAATTTGCTGAATTAATTTGCTGCAGGTACATTGCTTGGGATGGAAATAAGTGAGCTGATGGTTCAGCTCTTCAAAGCACCTCTTTGTGGACTTGAATGGCCAAAGATCAGTTGCTGGTTATTCTTCCCAAAGTGGTCGGTTAGCTCCCCAAAGCTACCTTGAAAGCTTTCACACCAGCTGCACATTCCGTTCACATTACAAGGCTGTCCGAATTTTTGTTTTCACACACACAAGGCTGTTTGCATTCGGTTTCATACTTGGGCGACCATTATAGTACTCAAGCTACCAATTAAAGCTCCTAAACTATTCAGCTGAACAAGGAACTTCAATTAAACCATTCAAGCATCTAGGCCTAATCTACTAAGTCATTTCAGCTCATTTCAGCCTCTACTTAATTTCATTAATTTCCAGCTAAATGATCACCTTCTAGATGCTGTCCATTGGTGCCTCCCATGCAAGGAAACTTCAAGGAAGCTACCAAAGACGTTCAAGAAGCTTCAAGGAAATTTCCAGCCATTTTAGCTTTAATTTGTTGTCCATTCAGCACCCTTAATAGCCTATTCGGCTATCCCATGTAAAAGGCTATAAATATGTAGTTCAAATCACTTTGTAGGGACTTTTTTCTCCTTTGATTAATGTTTATAACATTTTGTGAGTTTTTCAACTCTCTTATTTCGTTTTAGACTCAGCGTGACTTGTCTGGCTTGCTAGTGGCGTCATTCTATTTCTTTTGAACTTATCACTCATTTCGAGTGTGCCATTCACCAAACTATACCTTTGGTTCCTACCTTCATAGGTAACGGGTCAAGGTCCACCGTAAGTGATGTATAAGTCTCGGGTCAACACTTTAACATAGAGTTGGTTCTTTCTTGTCCTTAAGATCTCTATTCCATCCACAAATATCCATTTAATTTCCTATTCCTTTGTTTTCTTTACTTAACCGAATTATCAACTTTCCTTTCTTAGCCATTTTGAACCATCTTGTTCACCAAATACTTTCCTTAGCCGAAATCACCCCTTAGTTTCAAAATCGAATGATAGTCCTCCATTTTAACGATCGGGCATCAAACGAATCAAATCATCACGAGGCTGTGGCCGTATCATGTATTAAAGATGTCCAAACTATGACATAATTAAAAACTCTTATTTATGATGTTCAAATTTTGACATAATTAAAAACTCATTTTAATGATGTTCTGTAACACCCCAAACCCGGCCCAAAAGTTAGGCCCGAATTTGGTGTGTCACATCGAAGTGTTTTTCGAAAACCATGTTTTCATTGAAAACCCTTCTTATTTAAAAGCTTGAGAAAAATCCCAGTTATGTTAGTTTATTCTTAACACGTGCGACATAGAAAAATTATTAAGTTTATTCCCAAAGTTCTTTTGCAACTGCGAAAGCTAAGTTTGAAGGTAATCGATTTACAAAAACATTATGTGTAAAGATTAAGTATCGAAACCATTTCAAAAATGTTGCGGAAACGTAGTGTTGTTTTAAAAATAACAGTTAACATTTTGGAAACCGTGATTTACTTCTAACGGATATAATTCAAAGTAAAGAAAGACCCAAAGGTAAAATCCAGAAACTTAAAGAGGCCTTATTACAACCCAAATCAAAATACTTGAATGTAAGTAATCAAAACGGAAAAAATAAGTAGTGTGTGGCCTTCTCTGAGTCCCTCGTAGCACCGATCCGTCTAAGGCTGGGGATTACCTGCACAGTTAAAAACGGGGTGAGTTTATGAAAACTCAGTGTGTAATCCCCTTACTTGAGTAATGATCGATAAATAGAAACAGAATCTAAATGCGATGGGCCAAAGCCCTTTAACAAAGAATAAGATGACCAGATCCAGTTCAGAGCATACGTAGGCCAGAGCCCACTACAATAACATTTGGGACACAACCCATAACAGAATCAAATGGGCCTAGCCCATACCCATAACTGAAAAGGTGGCCTAAGCCCAAAGATGATGGATGATCTCATAAACAAGTATGCAACAGTATGAGGATGCATCCCACCCCGATCCAGCCAACACACCACCCGTACCAACCCTACACTTACGTGGGGATAAAATCGACCCACCTAGCCAACACACCAATGTTAGCACTGGTTACGGCACTAACCGAAATTACAGCGAAGCTGCTAGTATATATATTCGGCTCTAAGCCTTCAGTAGCGGTATTATAATTGGCACAAAGCCATCAGTAACTGTATTGTGTTTGGCACATAGCCATCAGCGACGGTAATATAATCGGCACACAGCCTTGGGTAAATATGATCGACATAGAGTCATCGATATATATGTTAGGCACATAGCCACGGTTAAATACGATTGGCACAAAGCCATAATCAAGATGGCACAGAGCCATATTTAGGTTGGCACAGAGCCATAATCAGATTACGCGGCTTTAAGTCGTCTGTCGGTCCACAGTCATCTCGGGTGACCCGTGTGACCTTAACAGATCAATACTTGATCCACAGTCTTCATGCGACCCGTGCGACACTATCAGAACTTCCTCCGTATCAATGTCCCAACCCCATGCAATATGTCGTGTATGTCATGCTCAATCATTACACGTGTATGCAAAATGGCCATGCTCAGTAACAGTCATTTAAACATATATTAAAAACATATCAGTCACACGACCACAGTCAAGTCAGTTAAAACACAGTCATACGGTCACAGCCAAATCAGTCAAATTCATAGTCTAAGTCAGTCATTTATCCACAAGGGCAAAATAGTCATTTTACCCTATATGGGTATTTCGATAATCCTACCCTACAGGGGTATTTCGATAATTTTGCAAACTGGGGGTATTTTGGTAATTTTGCAACCGGGGGTATTTTGGTAATTTTGCAACTGGGGGTATTTCGGTAATTTTGCAATCGGGGGTATTTCAGTAATTTTGCAAACCAGGGGTATTTCGGTAATTTTGTAAACTGGGGGTATTTCAGTAATTTATAAACCGGGGGTATTTCAATAATTTTGTAAACCGGGGGTATTTCAATAATTTTGCAAAATTTTGCAAACTGGGGGTATTTCAGTAATTTTGCAAACTGAGGGTATTTCGGTAATTTTGCAAATCGAGGGTATTTAAGTAATTTTGCAAATTGGGGGTATTTCGGTAATTTTGCAAACCGAGGGTATTTCGTTTATTTTGCAAACTGGGGGTATTTCGATAATTTTGCAACCGGGGTCTCAGTGACCCAACAGAAGGTCCACCATCGCCTCGACCGACTTAAGTAACCTAAACAGTCACAACGGGGTGAATGGGCCTAAGGCCCATTACGCGGCCCAAGTGGGCCCATACGCTCGTGTGGCCCAATTAGCCCAGAGATAGCCTCGGCTATACGAACAGCACAGTCCAAACCAATAGAAACCATACAACATGCATTTTATCTGTGTGGGGCCACCAACCCAGTGGGCCCACACGGCCTATTACCCAAAAACGACCCTAGCCATGTGGACTACACGGCTCGGTCTAACATTTACCACAATATTCAAATTTAATCCGTGTGGGGCCCACAAGCCCATTAGGCCCACACGGTGTAACATGTAATATCCCGGGAATTGTGGCCTATGCATTTTGTTTAATTATATGGAATAGCATGTCTATGTGAACGGTGAATGTGTTCTATGAATTTTGTGAATTTTGTGAACCTTAGCGTGTAAAGAAATGCCTTAGAAATATTAAGTTTTTAAGTTTAAAAAGAGGGAGCTAGGCCTGATAGGCCTTAAGAGAAAATGTAGGGGAAATATGACACAGAAATGGGCTTGTCTAAGTGGCTTGGAGGCGCCACTTAAAGCCTCTGTAAGTGACGCCATAATCAGTGTAAAGGGGGCTTAGGTTCGAATCACAAGGGAAGCAAATGGGAGTTTATTTTTGCGCCAAAGGGAAGAGGTGATGGACGGCAAGGGGAGACTGTGGGAGGAGTTTAAGGGGAGGTTGAATTCTTTTAAAATTTTGGCTAAAGCGGTGGATAAATGTTGATTTATTTTTGAACTATTTTGAATAAGTAAGAGAAGAGGAAAAATAGGAGAATAACAAGGATAAGCTAGTGTAGCCGAAATTATCAGCAAATATTCAACTTTTTCTTTTGTTTTCATTTTATTCTCTCATCCCTTTCTTGGCCGAATTTTACTTCTCTTCTTTTCCCAAAGTTCTCTTTGCTAGCCGAAATCTTCTTCTCCTTAGAGATCACCATTGCCGATTCCTCCCCAAGTCCCATACTCTTCCATTGAAGCCAAATCCCCATTATCAATCCTCCTCTTTTCCTTTTCATAATTTTCAAAAGCCGAAACTTGTTGAGCATTACATAGCCTATAGCCGAATCTCTCAAGTGGTGTCAGGAAGGAATACTGTCGACTTCAACATTAAGGGAGATTTCGGGATTCGTCTCTAGTCGACTATAAGGAGGTTTCGGGATTTCAATATCCAAGGTGAGTTATGCGATATTCGGCAAAGGGCCACTTATTGTGATTTAATGTTAGAACTGGATCTAACATGTGCTCTGTAGGATTTCGACACCTTCATAACCAAGTAGCACTTTTCGGGATTTAAGATTCGCAAGGTAAGTACATATGTACATTCGGCCAAGGCCATAGTTAGGGATTTCGATCTGTTTCTTAAATGTTTAAAAGTCGAAACTAACTTATGAAGTGATTGAGTGTTAGCCGAATGGCTTTTTACTAACACATTTAGGGTTGGCCGAATATAGGAATTAAAGATCTAAAGCGCTAGATCGGGTTGTTCGGGATTTCTATAAACTCGCTAAGTATAACAGGTGTGTACCCCACTCTAAGCCTTAATAGATTTATGGCTATGTGTTAATAAATGTGTAATAAGAATATGTAAAATGTGGCTAAGGTACCATGCTATGGTGCAAAGTACTCAGCACGTTTTCCTACTCCTACTATGAGTAGAATATGATAAATATCTGTTATGGCACCTATGTGAAATTATAAGAATTTGAGTAAAGAACTTGGCATGATAATGCATGTTTGTATGACATGGGGCATATGGGTGAATATGAAAGGGGAAGTGAATGTGGTGGTTTTATACCACAATATCTGAATGTGGTGACTTTGGTCACGTTATCTGAATGTGGTGTCTCATGACACAAAAATATATTATCTGGTGGCTATGCCACAAATTTATAAGGGCGATGAGCACGTCGACTGCAGCGACTGCCTTCGATGATGTGTAGCGGATGGAGGGTTGACTTAGTAGTCCCCACGGTGTGCAGGTTGGTACGGGTGATGTGTAGCGGATGGCATCTAGGTTTGGGTTCGGGTTTGCATCATTTTATTATTTAATTATATGCACATGTATGAACCGATATGCCTAAATTATTGGGATTTAGTGTTGGCTGTACACATTGAGTCTGTTTGACTCACCCCGTTGGGGAATATTTTTCAGGTGACACTTAGTGATGGACCGGGTCGGCGGGAGCACAGTGGTGGCCATGCTCAGATGTAATTTATTTTATTTTGGATACATTTATTGTTCTAGTATTTTGAATTTATTTTGGGTTTGCTTTGATGTAATAAGGCCACTAGTATGAAACTATTTATGCATGCATTTTTATTTGATTTTATTACAATTCGATTAAGGTTAAATCAAGGTTAAATGGTTTACTAAAAAAATAAATTTTAAATGTTTAGACACCTACACAAACGATTTTCGAATTAAAGATTAACCCCAAAACAACTCGGTATTTTTATAAAACCACCCCAAATTT
Organism: Gossypium sturtianum; assembly: GCA_025698515.1. Classification (NCBI taxonomy): domain Eukaryota; kingdom Viridiplantae; phylum Streptophyta; class Magnoliopsida; order Malvales; family Malvaceae; genus Gossypium; species Gossypium sturtianum. Next base: position 50,895,815 of record CM046944.1, on the reverse strand, counting down.
TCCAAGAAATAAACATGAAATTAAAACGTTCTACTCGAGGAACATACCAGATCCGGTCTGGGCTCGTGGGCTGGGTTTGGGGTGTTTCAGTTTGGTATCAGAGCCCGGTTCAAAACTCGGCTCTGGGGTTTTTGGGCTCCAAAACGTTTTCTAAAAATGGGCTTTTTAAAGGATAACAGGTCTGTTAGCTCAGCATGGCACCTGCGTCTCCGACCCAAGTCCGCCAGGTAAGTACCCTAAACCATTGTGTGTTATACATGTGGGCTTTATGGGCTTTATGGGACGTAGACTAGTTTAAATAGACTCTGATGGACTATAGGCTTAGTTTAAACCACTTCTTAAACTTTCATAAGACTTAATTTCACTAAACAAACCCGTTAACGAGCCACAAGACTAGGGTGTGGTAACAGTAAATGACGCATGTCAGGATTGGATCCGGAAGAGCTTGGTATTTAAGCGGTCCTAGTGACTCACCTCCTCTTCGCTGGAATCCTACCAGTGCGTAGTGGACTATTCACCTTAGTCGAGTTAGGGTGTGGCAATAGGCGCACGCATGCCTAGGAGTGGATTCGAGGGGAGAGCTTGGTATTTAAGCGATCCTAGCGACTCACCTCCTCTCATTTGGAATCCTACCAGTGCGTGGTGACTATTCACCCTAGTTATGAGGACTCGTTGATGGGCTAAACCCTATAATTAAAACTCGAAAGGACCAGCCACCCTAGTTTGAAAAAAATTCGAAATACCCTGGATTTCAAAAATTTCTGAAATACCCCGAATTTCAAAATTACCGAAATACCCTTATTTCATAAAATCACCAAGGAACCTCGAATTGGAAAATTTCTGAAATTACCCCCGATTTACAATTTTTTTAAATTAACCCCGATTTATTGCCAAAATACCCCTATAGGTGAAATGACGAAAATACCCCTAGGATAGGAATAGGACGAAAATGTTTGAATGATGAATGTGTGTTGAATGAATGTGCTCCTTTAAATTAGGATAGAAGACTTGAAACTTTGATCGATCGAAAGAACTACTTCTAAACTTCTTTCATAAAATTTCTTCGCGGATAAACAGTGGAACAAAATACTAATGCATAAAAATTTCTTAATCAGATTAAAGCGCGATCGTAGACATGAGTTCTAGGGGACGTGGTCGTAATGTGCGAGGACGTGGTAGAGGCAGAATAACCGTATTGGAACCCGTTAGGTCTGGACAAGGGTCCGAATATGAGGTACCACCACCCCCACCACCAGCTGTTGGTGTTGAGCAGCAAGATCAGACGGGGGAGGATGCAGTATCGCAGGCAATGCTGCGAGTTCTTGAGATGGTGGCTGGAGCAGGTGGAGGTATGGGAGCTCAGAAATCTGTACCCGAGTGACTCCGAGCCAATGGGGCTGAGGTGTTTCGTGGTGTATCTGGTGTGGCACCCAGTACGGCTGAGTATTGGTTAGAGGCAACCGAGCGAATTATGGATGAGCTCGATTTAACTGCTGAGGAGAAACTGAAAGGGATGGTGGCACTACTTCGCGACGAAGCATATCAATGGTGGCTCACAGTCCGGGATGGTGCCACAGCTGAGGATCTTACTTGGGAATATGTTAAGGCGGCGTATCAGAAGAAGTATGTTGGTACCAGTTATATTGATGCGCAAAGGAAAGCATTTCTGGGGCTGGTTCAAGGGAACAAATTAGTGGCAGAGTACGAGGCTGAATTCTTAAGGCTGAGTCGGTATGCTCGAGGGATAATGGCTACGGAGCATGAACGGTGTGTCCGATTTGAGGACGGACTTAGGGATGACCTAAGGTTGTTGATAGCTCCATAGCAGGAGCGGGAATTTACCGTATTAGTGGAGAAGGCTAAAGTGGTCGAAGGAGTTAAGGACTCGTAAGCGCGAACTCGATCGGAATAGGCAAAAGAGAGGATTCGGATCATCCGGGTCATCGGGAATACGCAGAAGAGGCCTAGAGTTGATAGGCGCGAGGTCGCAAGTTGTGTGGGAGGCGATGATCGTACTTGTGATCGGTGTGGGAAGAGGCACCTAGGAGAGTGTTGGAAGAAGACAGGGGATGTTTCAAGTGTGGGTCCAAGGACCACATGATTAAGGACCGTCCTATAAAAATAGACGGGGGCCGACCAATAGGTCAAGGTTCTAATCAGGCTGGAAGAGGGGGACAACAGCCTCAGCGGGGTCGTGGTCCGAATAACAGAGGTAATGGTGCTGGAAGAGGACATGGAACACCTGGCAGAGGTGTTGGTAATGCAGAGGCATGACAGCCGGGTCTAGTGTATGCGGTTCGTCGAAGGGAGGACGGAGACGACCGGACGTCATAACTGAGTACGTTCCTTATATCCGCAAGCCTTATTTTGCTTTGATTGATGTGGGCTCGACCCATTCTTATGTTGCTAGTAGTGTAGTTGAAACACTAGGCATAGACTCGAACTTTCTAGTAAGGAGATGAGTGTAGTGAGCCCACTAGGTCAAAGCGTAGTGGTGAATAAGATCTTTTGAGTGTACCTCTAGAGATTCAGGGAGTGATATTTTTGCCGACTTAATGGAACTTCCTTCGGAGAATTCAATCTCATACTTGGCATGGGGTGGCTAGTAGAACACCGAGCTATATTGGATTGTGCAGCTAAGCGAATGGAGTTAAAGACGCAGGAGGATGAGGCGATAATTATGATAGGAGAAAGAAGAAACTACTTGTCTAACGTAGTCTCTCGCCTTAAAGGGTGATAAAATGGTTCGGAAAGGGTGCAAGGCATTTCGACTTTTGTTAGGCGTTGGATGCCAAAGAAGGGGAGTTAGTGGAGTTAGAGCAGTAAAGGAGTTTGTGGATGTCTTTCCGGATGAGTTACCTGGAATACCCCGGACGAGGAGGTAGAGTTTGGAATTGACTTGTTGCTCAGGCAGCGTCGGTATCTATCGCTCCGTATAGAATGGCACCGAAGGAGTTGGTTGAGCTCAAGGCTCAAATCCAAGAGTTGCTTGATCGTGGGTTCATTCAACCCAATGTGTCTCCATGGGGAGCACCGGTCTTGTTTGTGAAGAAGAAAGATGGGACTATGTGCATGTGCATAGATTATCGTCAGTTGAATAAGCTGACCATCAAGAACAAGTACCCTTTGCCAAGGATAGATGACTTGTTCGATCAGCTTAAGGGGGCAGCAGTATTCTCAAAGATAGACCTAAGGTCTGGATATCATCAGCTTAAGGTGAAGGAAGCAGATATCCATAAGACAGCTTTCCGGACAAGGTACGGGCATTATGAGTTCGTAGTAATGCCATTTGGTTTGACGAATGCCCCATCCGCGTTCATGGATATGATGAACCTAGTTTTTCAACCCTACTTGGATCGGTTCGTCGTTGTGTTCATCGACGATATCCTAGTATACTCCAAGTCTGAGGAATAACATGACGAGCATCTCCGGAAAGTGTTGCAAGTGTTAAGGGAGAAGAAGCTATATGCCAAATTCAGCAAGTGCGAGTTTTGGCTTAAGGCGGTTGCATTCTTAGGGCATGTGGTGTCTGCAGAAGGAATAAGGGTGGACCCTAAGAAGATTGATGCAGTACTAGATTGGAAACCACCTAAGTCTGTGGCTGAGATTCGCAGTTTCTTGGGATTGGTAGGCTACTACAGAAGGTTTGTGGAAGGATTTTCTTCAATAGCCGCACCTTTGACAAAGCTGTTGAGAAAGGAGGTACCTTTCGTTTGGACAGATAAGCAACAGGAGAGCTTTGAGAAGCTTAAGAGGGTTTTGACTGAAGCTCCGATTTTTGATTCAACCTGAGGCAGGAAAGGATTTCGTGGTGTATTGTGACGCTTCCCATATAGGCTTGGGTTGCGTACTGATGCAAGACGGGAAGGTGGTAGCTTATGCGTCTCGACAACTAAGGCCTCACGAGGTTAACTACCCGACGCATGACTTGGAACTGGCGGCAGTGGTTTTCGCTCTTAAGGTATGGAGGCACTACCTTTATGGAGAAAAGTCAGTGATCTACACGGACCACAAGAGTCTTAAGTATCTGTTGACTCGAAGGAGTGAACTTGAGGCAGCGAAGGTGGGTGGAATTACGAAGGATTATGATTGTTCCATAGAGTATCATCGGGCAAGGCAAATGTAGTGGCGGATGCCTTAAGTCGGAAAGTGGTGTCGGATCTGAGGGCAATGTTTGCACATCTGGGCTTGTATGACGATGGAAGTCTGCTGGCAAAGTTGCAAGTTAAGCCGTCATGGCTGAATGAGGTAAAGGAAAGTCAGTTAGTGGATGAGGACTTAAGTGCTAAGTTGCAGCAAGTGCAGAGTGGAGAGTTGGAAAATTATGGTATTAATAATGAAGGAGTGTTGTGTTTTAAGGGTAAGGTCTGTATGCCGAGGAACAAGGAGTTAAGGCAGAGGATTCTTCAGAATCGCATGGTAGCCCCTATGCTATGCATCCTGGAGGTACTAAATTGTCTGAGGATCTAAGGGAACAGTTTTGGTGGCCTGGTTTGAAGAAGGAAGTTACAGAATTTGTCGGGAAGTGCTTAACGTGTCAGCAAGTTAAGGCTGAACACCAAGTTCCATCAGGATTGCTTCAACCGATAATGATTCCGATGGAAGTGGGAGAGAATTACCATGGACTTCGTTAGTGGGTTTCCCCTTACGCCTATTAAGAAGGACTCGGTATGGGTGATAGTGGACGATTGACCAAGTCGCGCACTTCATTCAGTAAGAGTTGATTATTCTTTGCGAAGTTAGCAAAGTTATATGTGGCGGAAATTGTGAGGTTGCATGGAGTGCCACTATCAATTATTTCGAGATAGGGATCCAAGGTTTACGTCTCGGTTTTGGAAGGCTCTACATCGGGCTTTGGGCACTAAATTGGATTTCACTACGGCTTTTCATCCATAATCGGACCAGGCGATGCGAGCGAGTAATCCAAGTGTTGGAAGATATCCGAGAGAGGTGTGTGATAGACTTGAGAGGAAGTTGGGAAGAATATTTGCCGTTAGCGAGAATTTGCATACAACAACGGCTATCAAGCCGATGATTCGGATGGCACCGTATGAAGCGTTGTATGGTCGGAAGTGTCGAACTCCTACGTGTTGGGCGTAATTAGGGAACGTCGAGTTTTGGGTCCAGAGATTGTGGCAGAATCCGAAGAGAAGGTTGAGGTGATTCGGGCACGATTGAAGGAGGCATCTGATAGACAGAAGTCGTACGCAGACCTTAAACGGAAGGAGATAGAATTTGATGTGGGAGATCAAGTGTTTCTTAAAGTCTCGGCTTGGAAGAAGGTAATGAGGTTTGGTCGAAAAGGGAACCTAAGTCCAAGGTTTATAGGGCCTTATCGAGTATTGAAGCGAGTTGGACCAGTGGCATACCAGTTAGAGTTGCCACCGGAGTTGAAACAGATGCACGACGTATTCCATGTATCCATGATACGTCGTTATCGATCGGATCCATCTCATGTAGTTCCGGTTGAAGAGGTGGAGCTAAGGCCAGATTTGTCCTACGAAGAAGAGCCGATTCAGATCTTGGAACGAGATGTGAAAGTGTTACGGAGGAAGTTAGTTCCTCTAGTCAAAGTGTTATGGCGTAATCATGGATCGGAAGAAGCTTCGTGGGAGCCAGAAGAAGCAATGCGACAGCAATACCCTCACTTGTTTTAGCCAGGTAATTTCAAGGACGAAATTATTTCAAGGGGGTAGAACTGTAATATCCCGGGAATTGTGGCCTATGCATTTTGTTTAATTATATGGAATAGCATGTCTATGTGAACGGTGAATGTGTTCTATGAATTTTGTGAATTTTGTGAACCTTAGCGTGTAAAGAAATGCCTTAGAAATATTAAGTTTTTAAGTTTAAAAAGAGGGAGCTAGGCCTGATAGGCCTTAAGAGAAAATGTAGGGGAAATATGACACAGAAATGGGCTTGTCTAAGTGGCTTGGAGGGGCCACTTAAAGCCTCTGTAAGTGACGCCATAATCAGTGTAAAGGGGGCTTAGGTTCGAATCACAAGGGAAGCAAATGGGAGTTTATTTTTGCGCCAAAGGGAAGAGGTGATGGACGGCAAGGGGAGACTGTGGGAGGAGTTTAAGGGGAGGTTGAATTCTTTTTAAAATTTCGGCTAAAGTAGTGGATAAATGCTGATTTATTTTTGAACTATTTCAAATAAGTAAGAGAAGAGGAAAAATATGAGAATAACAAGGATAAGCTAGTGTAGCCGAAATTATTAGCAGATATTCAACTTTTTCTTTTGTTTTCTTTTTATTCTCTCATCCCTTTCTTGGCCGAATTTTACTTCTCTTCTTTTCCCAAAGTTCTCTTTGCTAGCCGAAATCTTCTTCTCCTTAGAGATCACCATTGTCGATTCCTCCCCAAGTCCCATACTCTTCCATTGAAGCCGAATCCCCATTATCGATCCTCCTCTTTTCCTTTTCATAATTTTCAAAAGTCGAAACTTGTTGAGCATTACATAGCCTATAGACGAATCTCTCAAGTGGTGTCAGGAAGGAATACTGTCGACTTCAACATTAAGGGAGATTTCGAGATTCGTCTCTAGTCGACTATAAGGAGGTTTCGGGATTTCAATATCCAAGGTGAGTTATGTGATATTCGCAAAGGGCCACTTATTGTGATTTAATGTTAGAACTGGATCTAACATGTGCTCAGAGGATTTCGACACCTTCATAACCAAGTAGCACTTTTGGGATTTAAGATTCGCAAGGTAAGTACATATGTACATTCGGCCAAGGCCATAGTTAGGGATTTCGATCTGTTTCTTAAATGTTTAAGCGAAACTAACTTATGAAGTGATTGAGTGTTAGCCGAATGGCTTTTTACTAACACATTTAGGGTTGGCCGAATATAGGAATAAAAGATCTAAAGCGCTAGATCGGGTTGTTCGGGATTTCTATAAACTCGCTAATTATAACAGGTGTGTACCCCACTCTAAGCCTTAATAGATTTATGGCTATGTGTTAATAAATGTGTAATAAGAATATGTAAAATGTGGCTAAGGTACCATGCTATGGTGCAAAGTACTCAGGTACGTTTTCCTACTCCTACTATGAGTAGAATATGATAAATATCTGTTATGGCACCTATGTGAAATTATAAGAATTTGAGTAAAGAACTTGGCATGATAATGCATGTTTGTATGACATGGGGCATATGGGTGAATATGAAAGGGGAAGTGAATGTGGTGGTTTTATACCACAATATCTGAATGTGGTGACTTCGGTCACGTTATCTGAATGTGGTGTCTCATGACACAAAAATATATTATCTGGTGGCTATGCCACAAATTTATAAGGGCGATGAGCACGTCGATTGCGATGGATCGCCGATGATGTGTAGCGGATGGAGGGTTGACTTAGTAGTCCCCACGGTGTGCGAGGTTGGTACGGGTGATGTGTAGCGGATGGCATCTAGGTTTGGGTTCGGTTTGCATCATTTTATTATTTAATTATATGCACATGTATGAACTGATATGCCTAAATTATTGGGATTTAGTGTTATTGTACACATTGAGTCTGTTTGACTCACCCGTTGGGGAATATTTTTCAGGTGACACTCGGTGATGGACCGGGTCGGCGGGAACACAGTGGTGGCCATGCTCAGCACAGAATTTATTTTATTTTGGACTGTTTATTGTTCTAGTATTTCGGATTTATTTTGGGTTTGCTTTGATGTAATAAGGCCACTAGTATGAAACTTTTTATGCATGCATTTTTATTTGATTTTATTACAATTCGATTAAGGTTAAATCAAGGTTAAATGGTTTACTAAAAAAATAAATTTTAAATGTTTAGACACTTACACAAACGATTTTCGAATTAAAGATTAACCCCAAAACAACTCGGTATTTTTATAAAACCACCCTAAATTTTCCAAGAAATAAACATGAAATTAAAACGTTCTACTCGAGGAACATACCAGATCCGGTCTGGGCTCGTGGGTCGGGTTTGGGGTGTTTTATAACACCCCAAACCCGGCCTAGAAGTTAGGCCCAAATCTGGCGTGTCACATTGAAGAGTCTTTTTGAAAACTACGCGTTCATTGAAAACCCTTCTTACAATTTAAAACTTTCTTCCTTTAAAACCTCAGATTTCGTTTGCTTAGTTTCAAAACATGGTTTATTAAAAGTCATTCTCTTGTAAAACATTATTATCTTTAAAATCTTGCTTGTTGCGGAAACTTAATTGCGGAAGCATGATATTTTGAAAAATAGTAGTTAATTTGGAAAACCATGTTCTACTTCTAGTAATTATAAAACCATAACAAAAAAACCCACAACTTCACTTACAAGGCCTTATTACAAAAATTAAAACCCAAACTAGATTCTCAAAAATATAGTCCAAAGTATAAAGAAGCTGCAGACGTGTGGCCATCTCCGAGTCCCTCACAGCACTGATCCTCCTAAAGCTGGGGATTACCTGCACAGTTAAAAACGGGGTGAGTTTACGAAAACTCAGTGTGCAATCCCCTATTACGGTCATGGTCTGGGCCCAAGCCCTATATCATATCAATGCAAAACATGCATTTACCCCAACCCTGTCCAGCCAACTCTCCACTCATACCAACCATCTCTCCATGTGGGGACCACGTCGACCCACCCAGCCAATCTCTCCAATAATGCAGCCTAGCTGCTAGTATTTATACGGCTTTAAGCCTTCAATAACGGTCTCATAATTGGCACATAGCCATCGATAACTGTAATAAGATCGGCACATAGCCATCAGCTACGGTAATATAACCGGCACACAGCAACGGGTAAATATGATCGACACAAAGTCATCGGTATAAATGTTAGGCACATAGCCACGGGTAAATACGATTGGCACAAAGCAATAATCAATATGGCACAGAGCCATATTTAGGTTGCCATAGAGCCATAATCAGATTACGCGGCAATGCCACTATAACGGTAAATGTGGCGATGCCACTATAACGGTACTTCCTCCAAATCATAAAACCCAACCCAATGCAATATGACATGTATGCAGTGTATCACAATCATTACACGTGTATGCAAAATGGCCATGCTCAATAACAGTCATTTACACACATATTGAAAACATATTAGCCATATAATCCCAGTCAAATCATTTAAAACACAGTCATACATTCACAGTTAGATCAATCATAGTCCTAATCAGTCAGTTACCCGCAAGGGCAAAATAGTCATTTTACCCTATAAGGGTATTTCGGTAATCCTACCCTACAGGGGTATTTCGATAATTCTACCCTACAGGGGTATTTCAGTAATTCTATTGTACAGGGGTATTTCGGTAATTCTACCCTACAGGGGTATTTCGATAATTCTACCCTACATGGGTATTTCGGTAATTCTACCCTACTGAGGTATTTCGATAATTCTACCCTACAGAGGTATTTCACAAATCAGGGGTATTTTGGTAATTTTACAAATCAAGGGTATTTCGATAATTTCACAATCTGAGGGTATTTCGGTAATTTCATTAATCGGGGGTATTTTGGTAATTTTACAAATTGGGGTATTCCGGTAATTTTACAAATCAGGGGTACTTTGGTAATTTCGTAAACTGAGGGTATTTTGGTAATTTTGCAAATCGGGGGTATTTCGGTAATTTTCCAAACTGAGGGTATTTCAGTAATTTTGCAAATTAGGGGTTCTTTGGTAATTTCACAAACCAAAGGTATTTCGGTAATTTTACAAACCGGGGGTACTTCAGTAATTTTACAAACCGGGGGTACTTCGGTAATTTTACAAGTCGAGGGTGTTGCAGTAATTTTGTAAACCAAGGGTATTTCAGTAATTTTGTAAACCAAGGGTAGTCTACACAGAGGTAACGATGCGAATGGGCCTAGGGCCCATTCTCGGCCCAAATGGGCCCACACGCTCGTGTGGCCCATTTAGCCCAAATCTAGCCACAGATATGAGATTCATATAGTCCAGTCCAATATCTACTACACAATCATACAATTTATTCCTATGGGCCCACATGGCCCCTTTCGGCCTAAATAGCCTAAACCCACAAGAACACTCATGATGGCCTTAACTATCGCGTCGAAGCTCCCACACGTGCGCTCGCACGCTCATGTGGCTACCATCGCCGTGTGGATCGGCATTTCGGCATTTGCCGCTCTACGACTAGAGTAGTGTGAATACACACCGATAGGAATCTGGTTAATTGTCGCGCTCACGAACAACACATTCGCTCGGAAGCCAACAATGATCGCACCCTTGACCCCCAAGGGGTGTGTCGATCAACCGGTCACCACCATCGCGACCCAACGGCATACAGATCAACGAATGATCCAACGCCTAACCCAAACGAGCACGCCACAAAGCAAAAGGGATAAGCCAAGAAAGGTATGCTTACTCTTCTCATGGTTTGCTCTATTTAAAGCCAGCTTCTTGCCTATCCTCTTGCTAGCTTCCCGATGTGGGATCCCACCTTCAGCAAAGTTTAAATCCAACACAAACTCTGGCCGTCCAATCTGCAAAATAAACACTCCCTTGCTTGACATGAGATTCGAACCCTTGCCCTCCCCTATGCTCCAGACGCTACATGCCACCACAACACAAGCTCCTTTTGTGACTTAGAACATGCACAACTAAATATAAGCCTATGGGCCAAAGTCTAAGTTCATTTAAAAGAAAAACAAAATGAATTGCAACCGCCAAGACTTGAACCTTGGACCCCTTGCTTCCTCTATGGCGTCACTTCCTTGTCTCCCATGTGGCGCCATTTGCCACTAGACCACAACTCCTTTTGTGACTTTTTTTCCCACAATTTATTCTTAAAGCCTACTTACTTACCCCCAGGGCTTTATTCACCTAAAACCAAAATTTTTTCTAAAGCCCAGGTTTGAACCCGGGACTTCATGGAAGCCCCCTAACCTTCCAAAATCACTCACCTAATAGGTCCAACTTGCACTAGTGTCGTTCTCTTATTCCCAAAAAATTTAAACGCTCCCATTCCCAAGGCCCAATGAGCCCAATTCTACTAGGCCCAAATTCGAGGCGTTACACATGGCCCATAACGACCTAAGCCCATGAGAACGCTCATGGTGGCCTTAACCATCTTACGCCCATATTCGTGGGCTCTGACCACCACACGTACGATCGCACGCTCGTGTGGCATCATTCGCCGGTATTTCGGCTTTTTGGCATTTTGTCGATCTACGATTAGAAAGAGTGTGGTTACACACACTCTATCGGCTTTCTCGCCGACTATCGTAAACAGGGGACTGTTACACACCTTTTTTGGAATAGCGCAGAAACCCCCAAATGTATCATAACAGTAACTTCGGTTATAACCTTAATACATGAATTGAAAGAGCCATTAATAGAAACCTATTCAAAAGATTACCTACCAACGCCTTGCTTGAACGAGCGTGGATTGAACCTACTTAGATCGCTGACGAAAGAGGGTTACAGACCCCTTAATGAATATCTGCTTAAGCAACGAGTCTTATTAAACAAAACTATTTCTAGAATATGACTTAAGATCCCAATACCAACATCATAGGGCAATCGGCCAACAAATCAACTTACCCCAACTATACGATCGATTGACAACAGAAAGTTTTGAACGCCTCTGCCCACTTGAGAAACCCTTTACTAGAACTCAACGTCAGGAAAAGAGATTTCGACCGAATGCCAGAGGATAGTTGCTGAATCAATGACGAAAGTAAAGGTGAAAAGAATGCGATTCGCTAGCTTCCCAAAGAAAAGGGGTGATAATGAGATTCGGATTGAAAAGCAGGACAAGAAGGGAAAAGAATTTGGGAAAAGAGAATATGATGCATTCGGCCAAGTAAAGCAACGAAAAGTAGAGAAGAAAAAAAACAAAGGGAGATTCAGTTATTGAAAGAAGAACCGACAGAATATTGGAGAAAAAGAAAAGGAAGGTGTATTTGCCAACGCAGAGAAAAGGGTAGAGAGAAGGATAGAAAAACGATTCAGTAGAGAGACAGAGAAGTAAAATTCGGTAAAAAGGGAAAGAAACCCCAATTGCACAAATCTCCCTACAAAAGAAAAACTGAGGTTGCACTAAAAGAATTTGGAAAACTGTACGGCTACACCATATGACACCAACGGCTTACTAGGAAAAATGCTTAATTCTGCCTCTACCAAAACCGAACTCCCCAAAGCCTAGAGACCAAATCGGCACACACTTCCCTTCCCACTCAAATTCCTATTTTTCCTCCATAAATCACTCCTTTAATCTCTCCACAATCTACTCTATGATTCTCTCCACAACAACCTCATCCATCAGAATTCTAATGCAACACAAACTCCAGTCGTCCTAACTGCAAAATAAATACCCCATTATGCTATGCCAACACTCAAACCTCATACCTCAAGGTTACTCCACATGCCACCTTGCCACAAGCTCTTCTGTGACTTAAAACATGCGCAAATATTTATAAAGCCTATGTGCCAGTGTCCAGATTCTTTTAAGAGCAAAATTTAAAACTTCTACAAGATCCAAGACTTGAACCCAGGCTCCCTTACAACCTTAATGACACCACAACCACTAGGCCACATGCTTCCTTGTGTCATGATTTCCCCAACAATATTCTTAAAGCCTACTCACTTACATCCAGGGTTTTATTCACCTAAAACCAAAATTTTCCTAAAGCCCAGGTTTGAACCCAAGACTTCCTCAATACTTCTCAAGGCCCTTAACCACCAAAGCAGACATACTTTTAGGTTATTCACATGCACAACTAAATTCCAATTCCTCCGGCACACGAAGCCTATTTCTTCTAGGCCCAAAATTTGGGGCGTTACATGTTCAAATTATGACATAATTAAAGACTCAAACTAAATTAACTAAAAGAACTAAAATTGATTTTAAATATTTATTCTAGCAACCGAATTCAACAAGCTGAAAAATTAAAGTTTAGCTTGGAGAAAATTGCATGGGACGCATAGAGTGCATGCCCAAGCTTGGTCAATGAGTCCCGCAACAGCTTCTCCCCAAACTCGATCAATGAGACCCGAAATGGCTTTCTTGAACCTATTGGCTCGTTCACGAGTGATTGGCCCTATTGGTAGCTCAATTGGATCACAAGCTATTTAGGTTGAGTCCTTGACCATGATCGCATCATCCCCTCCCGTTTCGAAGCGATTTTTCCCCAAATCGTCACCTACATAATAAGGAGAAAGATCAGACACATTAAAGCTAGCACTCACATTATACTCACCTGGAAGGTCCAGCTTGTATGAGTTGTCATTTATCCTCTCCAACACTTGAAAAGGGCCATCGCCTCTAGGTAGCAACTTAGACCTCCTTTGCGCGGGGATCCTCTCCTTTCGCATATGAATCCAGACCCAATCTCCGGGTTCAAAGACTACTCGTTTGCGCCCCTTGTTTACTTTTTGTGCATACTGTTCGGTTCTCTTTTCTATATTTTCCCTTACTTTTTGATGTAGTTGCTTCACGTACTCAGCCTTCCGTTTGCCATCTACATGCACAAGTTGATTAGCAGGTAAGGGAATTAAATCTAAGGGGGTTAAAGGATTAAACCCGTAAACAACTTCAAATGGAGAATGCTTAGTGGCTGAATGGATAGATCGATTGTAGGCAAATTAAATGTGCGGCAAGCATTCTTCCCATGTCTTTAGGTTCTTCCTAATGATCGTTCTCAACAAGGTAGATAGAACTCGGCTTACAACTTCGGTTTGACCATCCATTTGTGGGTGGCACGTTGTAAAAAACAACAGCTTAGTGCCAAGCTTACCCCACAAAGTTCTCCAAAAATGGCTAAGGAACTTAACATCTCGATCCGACACAATAGTCCTTGGGACTCCATGTAATCGCACTACTTCCTTGAAAAATAGATTTGCTATATTCAAAGCATCATCAGTTTTATGGCAAGTAATAAAGTGAGCCATTTTTGAAAATAGGTCAACAACTACAAAGATTGAGTCCTTTCCACTCTTAGTTCTAGGAAGCCCTAGGACAAAATCCATGGAAATATCAACCCAAGGCTCTTTAGAAATGGGCAGAGGCATGTACAAACCATGGGGTTTTATGCGTGATTTGGCCTTTTTACAAGCAACGCATCGATCACACACCTTCTCCACATCACGTCTCATTCTTGGCCAAAAGAAGTGCTCGTGGAGCATGGCCAAGGTCTTGGTCACTCCGAAATGCCCCATGAGGCCTGCACTATGTGCCTCATTCACAAGTATTTCCCGAACGGATCCTTGAGGTATGCACAACTTACCTTCTTGGAATAAATACCCATCATGCTTATAAAACTTATCGAAGGCCCATTTTTCACAAGCCTTGTACACCTCACCAAAGTCAACATCAGTTTCATAAAGCTCTTTTAAATAAGCAAACCCAAGTAGTTTAGAATCTAAGTTATTAAGCAATGCGTACCGTACCTTCTTGACAAAGCATCGACTACTACATTCTCTTTACCTTTCTTATACTTGATCATATAAGGGAATGATTCAAGGAACTCTACCCACTTGGCATGCCTCTTGTTCAGTTTATTTTGCCCCTTGAGGTGTTTCAAAGCCTCGTGATCGGTGTGTATGACAAACTCATTGGGCCATAGGTAGTGTTGCCATGTTTCCAATGCTCGGATCAGCGCATACATTTCCTTATCATACGTTGGGTAGTTGAGGGTGGCACCATTTAGTTTCTCACTGAAATAGGCTATGGGACGCCCATTTTGAGTTAACACGGCTTCAATTCCTATTCCTGAGGCATCACATTCAAACTCGAAAGTTTTCTTAAAATCAGGCAAGGATAATAGAGGAGCATTCGTCAAACAATATTTAATCAACATGAAGGCCTTTTCTTGTTCCTCGCTCCATTGAAAATTAGAGTTTTTCTTAATAATTCCAGTCAATTTAGCAGCCAAAGTACTAAAATTAGGAACAAACCTTCTATAGAAACTAGCTAAGCCATGGAAACTTCTTACTTGGCTAATGCTTGTAGGTCGTGGCCACTCTCGAATTGCCTTCACCTTTTTTTGGTCGACTTCAAGACCTTCCAAACTAACCACGAATCCTAGGAAAATAGCTTTATTAGTACAAAATGAACACTTTTTAAGATTAGCAAACAAAGTTTCCTTTCGCGACACTTCCAAAATAGATTTCAAATGATGTACATGACCTTCTAAAGACTTACTATAAACCAAGATATCATCAAAATAAACCACACAGAATTTACCAATGAAAGATCGAAGAATATTATTCATTAAACGCATGAAGGTACTTCGTGCGTTAGTTAGGCCGAAAGGCATAACCAACCACTCGTACAAACCATGTTTCGTTTAAAGGCGGTTTTCCATTCATCTTCTTCTCTTATTCGGATCTGGTGATAGCCACTCTTGATGTCTATCTTGGAGAATAGTTGAGATCCATTTAGCTCATCCAACATGTCATCTAAGCGCGGAATCGGATGTCAATATTTGATGGTGATCTTGTTGATTGCTCGACAGTCTACACACATGCGCCAAGAGCCATCCTTTCTAGGAACCAAGAGTACGGGCACGGCGCATGGACTTAGACTCTCTCGAACGTACCCATTTTCCAAAAAATTGGTCACTTGCCTTTGTAGTTCCTTGGTTTTTTCGGGGTTACTTCGATAGGCTGGATGGTTTGGAATTGTGGCTCCAAGTATGAAATCGATTTGATGTTTGATTCTTCGAATAGGTGGTAGACCACTTGGAATGTCCTCTGGAAACACATCTTCAAATTCCTGCAACAAGGTCACGATAGGAGAAGGGAGAGTGTCAACTAAGTCATTATTTCCAATTAAACTTTCCTTGTACATGAGTACAAGCATGGGCTGTTTCAATAACAAAGATTTTCAGATTTCTCTCTCTTTTGCATAGAAACTCAATTTTCCAGAATCACTCTCTCCTTTTCTTTCCTTTTCCTCTCGTGTTTGTATCTCACACTCTTTGTTTTTCTCCCTCATTTTACCTCATTCTTTCCTTTCTTTTTTTCTAATTTCTTTTCTTTTTCTTGCTCACTTTTTCCCTCTTGATCTTTTTCTCTCAATTTTTCAATAGAGTCTTTCAATTTAAGTTGATCTTCATACACTTGTTTAGGAGTAAGTGGCGCCAAAGTTATAATTTTCCCTAGATGCTTGAAGGTGTATCTATTAGTGTAGCCATCATGCATGACTCGACGGTCGAACTGCCATGGCCTTCCCAGTAGCAAATGGCCAGCATGCATCAGCACCACATCACACACAACTTCATTACTATACTTGCCATGGAAAAGGCAACAACGGCTTGCTTGGTGACTTTGAGTTCTCCTCTATCATTGAGCCATTGCAACTTGTAAGGGTGCGGATGTTTAATGCTTGCTAGGCCAAGTTTTTCCACCAGCATGCTACTAGCAACATTCATGGAGCTACCTCCATCGATTATCACGCTACACACCTTACCTTGGACATGGCATCGCGTGTAGAAAATATTTTCTCATTGCTGTTCATTTTCCATGCTTTGGAGGCTCAAACTCCGCTTAATAATGAGAATTTCTCCCTCCACGGCATACTCAAGTTCTTCCTCCTCTTCGATGAGGGCTCCAGGCTCATCTTCTTTTTCTTCTTCAGATTCAGTCTCAGCATTGGCCCTTACTACCATCACACTCTGATTGGGACATTGGTTAGCAATATGGCCCCTCCCAAGGCATTTGAAGCATTTGATGTCTCGATTTTGGTTTGGCACGGCCTCATTTTTTCCTTTGCTTGATTCTCCACTCGGCTTGTTAGGCTTTATGGCTCCAATGGTTTCCTTAGTTCGAAAGGGGGCATCCTTCTTGTTGACTCCTTGTCCCCACTTTGATGTAGAAGTGGAGTTTGGAAAGGTTCGGGTGGCACCTTTTCGCTTCAATTGCTCTTTCACTTTGATCGCCATATTAACCATGTCAATGATTTCAACGTAATGCTGTAATTCCACCACGTTGGCAATGTCTCGATTTAGTCCAGCAAGGAATCTTACCATGGTAGCCTCTCGGTCCTCCTCGTCATCGGCTCGAATCATGGCTTCTTCCATCTCTTTGTAGTAATCTTCCACGCTCCGGTTTCCTTGGGTAAGATTTTGCAACTTTTGGTACAACTCACGATGATAATCTAGAATGAACCTTTTCCTCATGATGGCCTTCATTTCTGCCCAAGTAGGCATGGGTCGTTCACCATTTCTTCTCCGGCTCATGGTGAGCTGATCCCACTAAATGATGGCATAGTCAGAGAATTCTATGGCAACAAGCTTAACCTTTTTACCTTCTGAGTAGTTGTGACATTCGAATAAAAGTTTGATTTTCTTCTCCCACTCCAAATACGCCTCGGGATCAGTTTTCTTGTGGAATGGAGGAACCGCCATCTTAATGTTTTTAAGGTCATCATCCACTCGATCTCGCTCCCTCAGCCCTCGGTTCCTTTAGCCTCATCGACTCTCACTTCGATTGGAGGCATGATCATTCTCCACATCACTAGGCTCATAGAGATCATCTTAATTTAGCCTAGGACGGCCTCGCTCCCTTCTTGGATTTGGAGGAGTTCGTTCACATTGGGCTCTTTCCTCGAGTTGGTCTAATTGCTCTTGCATTGGCTCTAGGCGACGTTGTAACAATCGGTCCATTTCTCGAATGAGGTCTTGGTATGCTAAGTCGGGCACACCACCACTGCCAGCAACATTTCTCACGGGGCACATGCCCCCACCATTAGCAACATTTGGCACACCACCACCACAAGTGGCGTTCCTTTCAGGACTATGTGACATGATGTTTTTCCTCACCATAAACCTCACCAATTCCCTCAAAAAGAAAGAAAAATGTGCACTCCACTCATGTTACACTCGCGCTTGGCTTTTATCACTCTAATACTCTCACACACTCTTGCCTTTTACCACTCTTGCTCGTTTCTCTAAGTTTTTTGGTGACTACCTTAGACTTAGTAGTAAATATTTGTGGAGTCGACTTCAAAAGTGATGTAGAGGTGGGAGTTAATGTTGGGTAATAAGGTAGACTAAAAGAAAATGAAAGGTACTTAAAGTGTGGCTGAAAATGTTTGGTAAAGGAAAATTTTGAGCTCTGAAAACACAAACACTTTCAAGCTAGCCTTTTTATTTTAATTATAATTTTGAACCTCCCTCTTATAATTTCAAACTTGAATTTTTGCAAAGATGCTGAATTTTTTTTGTTCGAATTTTTTTCAAATACAACCCCGGGGGTGATAGAACGTTGATACTTACTTAATTTTGACTAGCTCTGATACCAAATGATGCGAGCTTGTATTTGTAGATGTTTATGAGTTGTGAATGTTCCCGATCGTAAATTAAGAAGTATTGAATCACAAGGCTATGTATAGGTGTCGAAAGGGTTGGACAAACATCAAAAGGTATTTAAGATGGATAAAATTGGTTAAGTTATGTCTCAAGTTAAGGTTTGAAGAAAGAACCAATATTATAGGAGAATATTGACACGTTTCTTATAACAACACTTAGGATAGATAGGCAAAGATACTTGACCGTGACCCACTATCTATAAGGAGATAGGAACCAATCGGTATAGGGGTGAACACCACACTTGCTAGAAGTGATAAGTTTGAAAGGAATCAGATTGACGCCACAAGGTTCACTTGATAAGTCAATTTGAGTCAAGAAAGAACAAAGAGAGTTAAACAGTCACAAAATTTATAAAATTTATCAAAAGTTTTAGCAACATGTTTTAAGCCTAGTATTTATAGGCTCACAAAATACCAGCCGAATAGGCATGGTTTAAAATTTGATTTAATGAGATAAATGCCTATTGATTTGTCCAACACATCCTTTGAAGACTTCTATATGTGGAAGACGCCAGTAGCCATGTCTATTTGCAATCCCAATCAGCTTATTCATTTGACTTTAGAAATGAGCTGAATGTGCATGGAGCTGATATGTCAAAATGGTGTGAACATGTATAAATGCTACTTTGGAAACCCGAATGGACATGTAGCTCTTTATGGCTACTTGTGTCACATGAAGAGTCCTCAAATGTGAACAGCAAAATTTGGATAGTCCCTTAGGTGTGAACATGGCAGCCAACCGATTAGTCAAGTGTGAAAACACTTGATGCTTTGCTGATCACGAAATGGCTCTTGGGAGGTTGTGTTCAGCTCCTTAAATGTGTTTGTGCCATACGAACAGCTTGAAGGAAGCTTCCTAATAGCAGTCAATATGAACAACCTGTTACACATTAAAGAAATGGTTAAATGCCACATTAAACAAAGTTTGACACACTTTTAATTTGTAGGAAATTAAACAAACATTAAAGATGTCATAATTTAAACGCACTTAAAAACATGTATTAAAGATGTCCAAACTATGACATAATTAAAAACTCTTATTAATGGTGTTCAGATTATGACATAATTAAAAACTCATATTAATGATGTTCAAATTATGACATAATTAAAGGCTCAAACTAAGTTAACTAAAATAACTAAAATCGAATTTAAATCTTTATTCCAGCAATCGAATTCAACAAGCTGAAAAATTAAAGTTTAGCTTGGAGCAAATTGCATGGGACGCAAGGAGTGCATGCCCAAGCTTGGTCAATGAGTCCCACAACAGTTTCTCCCCAAACTCGATCAATGAGACCCGAAATGGCTTCCTTGAACCTCTTGGCTCGTGCACGAGTGATTGGCCCCATTGGCAGCTCAATTGGATCACAAGCTATTTTGGTTGAGTCCTTGACCATGATCGCATCACCATTTCTTCTTCAAAGCAACCAACGAAGATGAATGAGAGGAGAGAATGAAACAAAATTCAAAGGAATCCCCCTAATGGTTCACTTCTCAGCCTTTTGTAGCCCCTCACGCACGACCTTCAATCGTTTAGAGACAATCCGTTGACAATATTTTTTTCCCCCACTAAGGGATCGGTTGGTTCTAATCCAACCGAACCAGACTTGGTTCTCAGCCCTACCCAATTTTAGTTACTATATTTTCCTTATTTTTCAGTAGAGACCATTAGCTTATGGTCTCTTTCAATTTAACTCTTCATACTTGCGAACTATGCCCTTCCTTTAGTAATATCCTTTCTTTCATCCCTACTCCAAGCTAGATTTCTTGTTCCCACAATTTACTTATAAAGTGGTCCTCTGACCTACCCTCCTAAGGGCCTTTTCTGATTATGTCCACCTTGAAGAATACTTCACATCTAGATAGCTCTTGGTGGACTCCTTTTTCTTTTTATAGTCTTGAAGAACTTACTGACATTTTAGCCGTTGGATTATCTAACGAGAACATGTGTCATTCTATCAGACTGAGTCCAACTTGGGTTAATTAGTGATGGGATTACCTCTTTGTAACCCGCCTTACTAGTGTCACCTTACTCTTATACGTAACACATCCGTCGGCCAGTGACCATTTCAGCTTACTGTACGCAGCTGCTTGTCATCTGAGTTCACGATTTCTCTTACATGTTGTTTCCCCTCGAAATTAATCACTTGACTGATACATTCTCAATAGCTTCCTTTTAAGGAGGAATTATTTTGATAGAAATTTCTATAATCCAACATACCTTTCTTAGTCAATGGGTTCCAACTAACTCCTCTTTTCCTTATAGATTAACCAACGTAATTTGTGTTCAATCTCTAGCTTACAGGGTTTCTCTAAACACCCTATGGTGGATCCTTATCTGTGATTCTTGGTTAAAATTTATCTAATCCTCTTGTACACCAGGCTCCACGGGTGCGTCGTCTCCTGTGACTATTTCTTAATAGGTTACTACTATTCAAGCAGTCTTTTCCTACTAATACGCTTCAAATTCATTGGTGAATTACTTCGAATCGTTGGCTAACTATTACGTGTCCATACTTTCATTTTCCTTCAAACCCTTTTCCTTGTTTGCATATTTTCCCATGATTACCGTTCTAATTGACACCCATTTTTATTGTCCCAGCAAACTACCCTGTGTTTACTGTCCCAGCAGATTACCCTGTGCTTAATGTCCCAATGGACTCTCTCTATGTAACATCCTGATTTTGGGTCTAGTCAGAATAGTGGTTTCGAGACCAAAAATCTGAAGTAGAAATATTTATTTTATGAGTATTTTGAGGTCAATGGCATGATTGCATGATTGTGTGAAAATTTCGTGAAGAGATTTTATGCATAAAATGTCCAATTTGATAATTAGGACTAAATTGAATAAGATGCAAAATATATGTTCTAGAAGCTTTGAGCATGAAATTTCTATGGATTTTTAATTAGAGGGTCTTAAATAGCAATTTGACCAATTTCTATTTTTATGGACAAAAATGGACATGTATAGGAAAATTTTCAAAGAAAGGCTTTAGGGGCATTTTGGTCATTTGGTTAATAAAAGAATTAAAAGGGAAAATAAGTCAAAAATCTTGTCCATCATCTCCATGCTTGGCCAAAATTCTCAAGAACACCATAGCTAGGGTTTCTTCAACTTTCAAGCTTGATAATCAAGAAAAACGGAGTCCGGACCTACACCAAGGAAAGAACAAAGTTGTGGACTAAATCGAATTGTTAGCCATATTTTGGTACCGAGGTAAGTTCGTGTGTAAATAATGCAACATTTCATTATTAGGTATTTAATGCTTTAATATTGCATGAATTGTGAAATTGTCTCTGTGAATTTGATTAATGTTGACTCGATGACGATTCAAAGAAACTTTGATACCTCGAAATCCCAGTTGAACCTTAGGAATAGTTAGGATACAAATGTCATGACATTAGGGTTATGAGTTTACGTGTAAGACCATATCTGGGATATGGCATCGTTATGAGATTTCGTGTAAGACCATGTCTGGGAAATGGCATCGATAGGTGATCCCATGTAAGACCATATCTGGGATATGGCATTGGTATGATTCTATGTGTATGTAATTCCCGAGTATCCTTTAGTATTCCAAGTGGTTCAACGGGTAATCCAAAGATTATGTCAACGAAATGACAAGGTATGATCATGTTGAAAAGGTACAGGTATGTACACAAAGCTCATAAATATCGAGATTATAAATCGATGATATTTTGGTAAGAAGTAAATGAATAAATCATGATCACGAGATTTATTGTACATTATGTAAATGACATGATTTAAAATGTATCCATGATACTTGATGACATTGTGATAAATTATATTATGTTATATGTACAATAATGCATAGTTAATGTTGTTAATTATTTATATGCAAACTTACTAAGATTTATGCTTACTTCCCTTTCTTTTCCATTTTCTTATAGTATCGCCAAGCTAACATAGGGATTGAAGGGGGTCGGAGACTCGATCACACTATCAATCGGAACTTTTTGGTATAGTTAGTCTCAACATTTTGAGTATGGCATGTATAAGGACTTACTCTTTTTGTTATATGTCATATTGGTTTAGCCAAATGTGTTGGCTTATGATGATATTTGATTCATTTTGTAAATGGCCATTGGAATTGGCTAATATTGATTAAGTATATATATGAATTTCAATATGTTTTTCATGAATGTGAATTTTGCATGGTTTAAGGAAATAAATATGAGATGTTGTGTGTGATAGGAAATAGCATGTAATTGATATGTGAATGACTTGGTTGTGTTTGAATGGGTTGTATACATATATTTAAATTTGTATTGCTTTTTGTTGTGTTGGATGGTACAAGTAAGGGTGGCAGAATGGCTTGGAAAATAGCCTTGTATTTGTCCACACGAATAGACACACGGGCGTGTGTCTAGACCGTGTGTGACACACGGCTTGCCCAAGGGCGTGTGTTCTGGCCGTGTGTCCCCTGCACCTTAGTTTTGAGAAACAGAATGTCCAGTAGTAGACACACGGGCACAAGACACGGTCGTGTGAGAGACACGACCATAAGACATGGGCATGTGCCCAGGCCGTGTGAAGTTTACACTTGATATTTGGAATTTAATTCGCCACACGGCCTAAGGACACGGGCCTGTGCCTTGGCTCTGTGACCCTATTTGGTTGATGACGTCATAAACAGAATGTCCCCTATTTTTGACACGGCCTGAAGCATGGGCGTGTGATACGTCACACGGGCGTGTCCCTTAATCCACACGGGCATGTGGACCTTTTTCATGAAAATTTTTCTAAGTTCCCCGAAAGCTTCCAAAGTTCTCGATTTAGTCCTGAACCACTCCTAATGTATGTTTTGGGCCTCATAGGCTCATTTTAGGGACGATATGAATGTTTTTGAAAAGTTTTAAATTTGAGTGGAATTTCATGTCTCGGTTTTGTATGATTGCTTGCATATAAGTCCGGTAACGCCTCGTACCCTATTTTGGCGTCGAATATGGGTAAGAGGTGTTACATTTAGTGGTATCAGAGCTACAATTTAGTTGATTCTTGAACTAACATAGTGTGTGCACGAGTCTAGCTATACATACCATAAATGAATTGTGATAGTGTGACAACTCCTGACCTTTTAAATTGTGTTTTCATATAGTAATGGATCCCAATCGAGCTGAAGGTGATGATGTAAAAAGTAATGCACCGGCTCCTGCTCAAGGAGCAGCGCCAGTTGAAAATAGACCTGTAACTGTGAGTCAGGGAGGAGGAGAGGCTAGGGAAGCCTTTCTCCTAATGATGAACGCCTGGTATACGGAGTTCGTTCGAACGAACCCGAACGCTCAACCCCCTCCACCCCCACCTATTCCTCAGCCAGTTCCCGCAGCACCTTAAGGTATGGACTTCGTGAGATTGAATAAACCTCCAGTTGATAAGATTCGAAAATAAAGAGCCGAAGAGTTCCGAGCTGGTATAGATGATGATCCCGAAAGGGCAGAGTGTTGGCTAGAGAATACCATCAGGGTATTTGATGAGTTATCATGCACACCTAAGGAATGTATGAAATGTGTTGTATCACTTCTGAGAGACTCGGCTTATCAGTGGTGGAACACTCTTGTGTCAGTTGTACCAAGGGAGAGAGTTAATTGGGAATTTTTCAAAGAAGAGTTCCGTAAAAAGTACATTAGTCAGAGGTTTACCAATCAAAAATGAAAAGAATCCCTTGAGTTAAAACAGGGCCGAATGATGGTAACGGAATATGAGCGTGAATTTGTGAGACTGAGCAAATACGCTTGGGATTGTGTTTCGACTGAAGCCATCATGTGTAAGAAATTTGAAGATGGCCTGAATGAAGACATCTGATTATTGGTTGTCATTCTTGAACTGAAAGAATTCGTTGTACATGTAGAGAGAGCCTGTAAGGCCGAGGAGTTGGCCAAAGAGAAAAGAAAAGCTGAGTTTGAGTCTAGAGACTCGAAGAAGAGACAGATGGGTAAATCACTTTAGTCCTCATCTAAGAAACTGAGAGTGTTTAATACTCGATCAAGTGCTTCAGTTGGGTTCTCAAACCGAAACCATGGGAAACAATATTCGGGTTATAACGCTCAGACTACTTCAATAGCGAGTGTGGGTAATGCTCGACCTAGTAGACTTGAATGTCCACATTGCGGTAGATGCCACCCTGGTGAGTGTCGGGCGAATGATCGAACTTGTTTCAAGTGTGGTTCCCAAGATCATTTCATTAGAGATTGCCCTGAGATGGATGAAAAAGAGAAATTTCAGAGTGCGAGATCTGGTAATGCTGCTCCTAGAGGAAGGCCACATAGAAATACGGGAAATGGAGCAAGTAGCAAGAATGTACTTAGAGATCTAGCTATGAGGCCCGAAGGTAGAGCACCTGCGAGGACTTATGCCATTCACGCTCGCGAGGAGGCTTCAACTCCTAATATGATTACGGGTACTTTTTCTCTTTACGATACTTCTGTTGTTGCTTTGATTGATCCGAGATCAACCCATTCTTATGTTTGCATGAAATTTGTGTCTAGTATGAATATGCCTGTTGAGTCTACAGAATTTGTGATAAAAGTGTCAAACCCCTTAGGCAAGTATGTGCTAGTTGACAAGGTTTGTAAGAATTATCCTTTGATGATTAGAGATCACTGTTTTCCGGCTAATCTTATGCTTTTGCCATTTGATGAATTTGATGTAATTCTTGGTATGGATTGGTTGACCATTCATGATGTGGTAGTAAATTGTGGAAGCAAAATTATTGAGTTAAAATGTGAAAGTGGTGATATTCTTTGGGTTGAATCAGATGAATCGGATAGATTGACAGTTGTGATCTCTTCTATGACAGCTCAGAGGTATATGAGAAAAGGGTGCGAATCTTATCTTGCCTTTGTGTTGAATACCAAAGTGTCTGAGTTAAAGATTGAGTCAGTGCCGGTAGTATGTGAGTATTCGGATGTGTTTCCGGAGGAGTTGCCCGGATGGCCTCTAGTTAGAGAAGTTGAATTTGGTATTGAGTTGGTCCCTGGTACTGCACCCATTTCGATTGCTCCGTACAGAGTGGCTCCGGCCAAATTAAAGGAGTTGAAAGCTCAGTTGCAAGAATTGACGGATAAAGGTTTTGCGAGACCTAGTTTTTCTCCGTAGGGTGCACCGGTATTATTTGTGAAGAAGAAATATGGATCTATGAGGCTTTGCATTGACTACCGACAGCTCAATAAGGTGACCATAAAGAATAAGTATCCCTTGCCGAGAATAGATGATTTGTTTGACCAATTGAAGGGAGCCACAGTATTTTCCAAGATTGACTTGAGGTCCGGTTACTACCAGTTGAGAGTTAAAGACTCGGATGTGCCAAAAATGCTTTTCGGACGAGGTATGGTCATTATGAATTTTTAGTTATTCCTTTTGGTTTAACGAATGCTCCTGCTGTGTTTATGGATTTGATGAACCGTATTTTTCGACCGTACTTGGATAAATTTGTTGTTGTTTTTATTGATGATATACTGGTTTATTCTCGTGATGAGACCGAGCATGCTGAGCACTTGAGAACATTTTTACAAACTTTGAGAGATAAACAGTTGTATGCTAAGTTTAGTAAAAGTGAGTTTTGGCTTCGAGAAGTCAGATTTTTGGGGTACATTGTTTCGGGTGATGGTATTCGAGTTGACCCAAGTAAGATTTTAGCCATTATTGAATGGAAATCACCGAGGAATGTGTCAGAGGTTAGAAGCTTTCTAGGCTTAGCAGGTTATTACAGACGGTTTGTTAAAGGATTTTCCATGATTGCTACTCCGATGACGAGGTTGTTACAGAAAGGTTTCAAATTCGAATGGACAGAAAAGTGCCAACAGAGTTTTGAGAAACTAAAGGCGTTGTTGACTGAGGCTCCAATTTTAGTACAACCCGAACCGGGAAAGGAATTTGTAGTTTATAGTGATGCATCCTTGAATAGATTGGGTTGTATACTTATGCAAGAAGGCGAGGTAATAGCTTATGCCTCAAGACAACTGAAACCACATGAGAAAAACTATCCGACACATGATTTAGAGCTAGCCGCCATTGTGTTTGCATTGAAGATCTGGAGACATCATTTGTATGGCTAGAAATGTCGGGTATTCACTGATCATAAAAGTCTAAAGTACTTGATGACTCAAAAGGATTTGAAACTAAGTCAACGGAGAAGGTTAGAGTTGATAAAAGATTATGAGCTAGTGGTTGACTATCACCCGGGAAAGGCGAACGTGATCGTCGATGCCTTGAGTAGGAAATCCTTATTTGCATTGAGGGCTATGAGTACACGGTTGGCTTTATCAGATGATGGTTCTATTCTGGCTGAGTTGAGAGCTAGACCGATGTTTCTCCAAGAGATTTGTGAAGCTCAAAAAGGCGACAGGGATTTGCAAGCTAAAAGAGTTCAATGTGAATCGGGTATAGAGTCAGACTTTCAGATTAATTCTGATAGATGTTTGATGTTCCGAGATAGGGTCCATGTATCGAGAGATGATGAGCTTATTCGGAATATTTTGCACAAGGCACATAGTGGATGTTTATCTGTTCATCCGGGCAGTACAAAGATGTATAATGACTTAAAGAAATTGTATTGGTGGTCGGGAATGAAAAGAGACATTTTAGAGTTTGTGTCAAGATGCTTGGTTTTTCAACAAGTAAAGGTCGAATACCAAGTACCTTAGGATTTACTTTAGCCTGTGATGGTTCTCGAGTGGAAATGGGACAGAATTACTAAGGACTTTGTGACGGGTTTGCCCTTGACACCGAAAAAGAAAGATGCCGTTTGGGTTGTGGTTGATAGGCTTACGAAATCGGCTCATTTTATTCCGGTACGTACTAACTACTCACTTGATAAGCTAGCCGAATTGTATATTTCTGAAATTGTGAGATTGCATGGAGTGCCTTTGTCGATTATATCGGATAGAGATCCGAGGTTCACTTCGCGGTTTTGGAAAAAGTTACAAGAAGCTTTGGGTACGAAATTGAATTTTAGTACCGCTTTCCATCCGCAAACTAACGGTCAGTCGGAACGAGTAATTCAGATTCTTGAAGACATGCTCCGGTGTTGTATTCTTGAGTTCCAAGGTAGTTGGGAAAAGTATTTACCGTTGGTGGAATTTGCCTACAATAATAGTTTTCAGTCGAGTTTGAAAATGGTGCCTTATGAGGCATTGTATGGGCGTAAGTGCCGAACACCCTTGTATTGGACCGAACTCAGAGAGGATTAGATTCACGGAGTTGATTTAGTCAGAGAAATCGAAGAAAAGGTAAAGATAATACGTGATTGTTTGAAAGCCGCTTCGGATAGACAGAAATCCTGTGCAGATTTGAAACGGAAAGAGATCGAGTTTTGGGTCGTTGATAAGGTATTCTTAAAAGTATCTCCGTGGAAAAAATTTTGAGGTTTGGCCAGAAAGGCAAATTAAGTCCACGCTTTATTGGACTGTAAGAGGTTACACGAAATCAGATATGATGCCGATGTCCCAGACATGGTCTTACACGTATCTCTCAAATCGATGCCAATGTCCCAGACGAGGTCTTACACGATATCATATATCGGAAACATATGTCATGACATATAAAATCCTATCTATTCCTAGGTTCGTACGGGACTTTTCGGATATTGACACTCGATCAATACTTTCTCAATTTCCATGTGTATAACATCTCGTACTTATTCACCATAAATAAATTTCATAGATACATAATAAGCCAATTCAAATACATTTATTTATATATAGACTTACCTCGGATTCGGATAAACAGACGGATTCGACTATTCGATCACTTTCGACTTTCCGCGGTCTAAATCCGTTTTCTTCGGTTCTTGATCTATACATGTTCAAATTTAACTCTTTTATTCACCAATTCATTCAATTCAATCCAAGAACACACATTTAGGGCAATTTGCAAATTAGCCCTCATATTTTCACATTTTAGTCCATATTTCACAAAATCACAAAATACACAAAATTTCATATCACCCATGCTTGGCCGAATATTCATGTAGTCCATAGAAGTCCATATATTTCATTTATTTCACATTTTAGTCCCTTAAAATATTATTTTCTCAATTTAGTCCATATTACTCAAATTCATCAAAAATCCAAAGACAAACTATGTTAATCTATCACATATCTTCCATATTTCATCTTCAAACATCACAAAACTTATGAATTCATCAACGGCACATTTCAAAATCATCATCAATTTATAAAATTAAAGCATGGGTTTTGAAGTATTCGAAGCAACGATTACAAAAACATAGAAATTATCAAAAACCGAACAAAAACTAACCTTGAATCAAGCTAGATAGGTGCCGAAATGTTCAAAGCTCTTAATCCCTAATTTCTTTTCTCAATTTCGGCAATGGATGAACAAAAGATGACCACTTTCATGCTTTTATTTTATTAATTATCATATTTATTATTCAATTCCCATTTTACCCTTAATGAAGCTTTATAGCATATATAAAATACATGCCCACTACCGTCCATGCCATGTTACAATGGCTTAATTGGAACATAACGACTCCATATTATTAAAGCCACATCAAATAGGTACCTTTACATATAGCATGCTACTATTGCATTTAATGTGATTTAGTCCTTTTCTCAAATTAAGCACACAAACAACGAGATTAATCCACAGAAATTTTACACATACCAATTCACATGCTATAAACTCAAAAAATAATATTAAAATATTTTTCTGACTCGGATTTGTGGTCCCGAAACCACTATTCCGACTAGGGTCTAAATCGAACTGTTACAATTCTCCCCCCTTAGGGATTTTTGTCCCCAAAAATCTTATCATTAAACAGGTTCGGATATTGTTGTCTCATAGTATCTTCAGGCTCCCACATAGCCTCATCCACTCCGTGTCGATGCCATAATACTTTTACTAACGGAATTTTCTTATTTCTCAACTTTTTGATTTCACGAGCTAAGATACGAATCGGTTCTTCTTCATAAGTCATATCAGATTGAATCGTAATTTTAGACGGAAGAATCACATGCGAGGGATCAGATCTATATCGCTGAAGCATTGACACGTGAAACACATTATGAATATTTTCTAGTTTCGGTGGCAACAACAATCTGTATGCAACAGGCCCAATTCGTTCGATGATCTCATACGGTTCGATGAACCTCGGACTCAACTTGCCTTTACGTCCGAATCGCAGTACTTTCTTCCACGGAGATACTTTCAAGAACACTTTGTCACCGATCTCAAATTCAATATCTTTCCGTTTCAAATCTACATAAGATTTCTGACGATCTAACGCAGCTTTTAGACTATCACAAATCACTTTCACTTTTTGTTCAGTTTCTTTGATCAAATCAACCCCGTGTATCTTACTTTCACTGAGCTCAGACCAATACAGAGGTGTTCGACATTTGCGTCCATACAGAGCTTCATAAGGTGCCATTTTGATGCTCGACTGAAAACTATTATTGTATGCAAACTCAATCAATGGTAAATATTGCTCCCACGTACCATCAAACTCAAGAATGCAACATCTCAACATATCCTCGAGAATCTGAATAATTCGCTCGGATTGACCATCCGTCAGTGGGTGAAAAGTTGTACTAAAATACAATTTAGTACCTAAGGCCTCTTGCAGTTTTTTTCTAGAATCGTGAAGTAAACCTCGGATCTCTGTCAGATACAATAGATAGTGGCACTCCGTGCAATCTCACAATATCAGAAATGTATAACTCAGTAAATTTATCAAGTGAGTAATCAGATCGTACCGGAATGAAATGAGCTGATTTCGTCAATCTGTCAACTGCGACCCAAATTGTATCTTTCTTTCTCGGAGTCAAAGGCAACCCAGAAACAAAATCCATTGTCACTCTATCCCATTTCCATTCTGGAATCATTATCAGTTGTAACAAACCAGATGGAACCTGATGTTCAGCTTTAACTTGCTAACAGACTAAACATTTCGAAACAAAGTCAGAGATGTCTCATTCCATACCAGACCACCAATAATGTTGCTTCAAATCATGATACATCTTTGTACTTCTCGGATGAACAGATAAGCGACTATTATGTGCTTCATTCAAGATCAACAGAATCAACTCTGGGTTTCTCGAAACACAAATCTGATTTCAAAATCTCAAGCAATCATCAACATCAACTCGAAATTTAGAATCAAAGTTCGAATCACACTGAGCTCGTTTCGCTAACATTTCATTATCAACTTTCTAAGCATCATATATTTGCTGTAAGAACAATGATTTTGCTTTCAACTCAGCCAAAACTGAACCATCATCAGACAAGTCCAAATGGGCATTCATCGCACATAATGCAAACAGTGATTTCTGACTCAATGTATCAGCAACAACATTTGCCTTACCCGGATGATAATGTATCACAAGCTCATAGTCTTTCAACAGCTCTAACCATCGTATTTATTGCAAATTCAGGTCTTTTTGAGTCATCAAATGTAATGCCCCAAATTTGGGCCTAGAAGGAATGGGCCTTGAGCGTGGGATCAGCTAGGAGACTGGGCATAAATATTATGTGTGCAAGAAAATGACACAAATCGCTTGTTTGCTTTAATGGCTAAGTGATTTGGGTGTGTATGGGAGTGTTTGAGAAGCCTGGGTTCAAGTCTTGGCCCTTGCAAAATTTTTAGTTTTTTTTTTCTCTTGAATGAACCTAGACACTGGCACTTAGGCCTTATTATTAATAATGCTTGGTTTATGACACAAAAAGAGCATGTGGTGTAGTGGCAAGGTGGCATGTGGTATAACTGAGAGGTCTGAGGTTCAAGTCCTGGGTTACACAGTGGAATGTTTATTTTGTTGCTTGAGCTGTGGAGGTAGAAGAGTTGGACTGAAACACTGTTGAGAGGAGTTTGAATTGGTCTTGGTGGAGTTGTGGAGAGGATTATGGAGAGAGTTGGGGAGAGAATTAAGGAATTTCAAAATGGGAGGTTGGTAGGGTGTTGTGGCCGATGGGGACTCTAAGGCTCTAAGGGATTTCGGCTAGGGGAAATAG
Organism: Gossypium sturtianum; assembly: GCA_025698515.1. NCBI lineage: Eukaryota > Viridiplantae > Streptophyta > Magnoliopsida > Malvales > Malvaceae > Gossypium > Gossypium sturtianum. Next base: position 50,864,523 of record CM046944.1, on the reverse strand, counting down.
GGAGCAATTTCGGCTGTAGGCATATTCTTTGTTTCGGTTTTGTGGAGCTTGAAAGGAGAGGGCCGAATTTCCCTTGTGACTTTTGCCATTCGGGATTTCTTTCGGGTTTTGCGTTTTATCAACTGTGGTGACCCAAAGTGCCAGTATTTTCTCCCTTTCTTCAATTGCCAATTAGGTAATATTCTTCTGTGGTCTCACTTCTCTTTCTCTTCCTGTTGTTCTATTTTCTTTACTCTCCTAACAGTGCTGAATGCACTTCTCTTCTCTCCCCCTTCATTCTTCTATTTTCTCTCAAAGCCGAACCTACTTTTCTCTCCCTCTCTCACCCTTGGCCGATTGTGGTCCTTTCTTTTCAGGTTTTCTTTAGTGACCGTCCCATCTTGTCTATCTTCCTCCCTCGTTCTACTCTGACGATTGTTGATAGTCTAGTGATTAGGGATCTATTGTTAGTGCCGATTACCACCATCATTTGTCCACTGTGCCGAACCTAAGCTGCTGCATTCTTTGTTCTTCTAGTTCTTGTGAGTTCTTCGTTGCACGATATCGGTAAGCGTGTTCGTTAAGGATCAATTGTTTCATGGTTATATATATTAATAGTGATTCGTTCTGTGTGTAGAGACTAACCAAAGAGTGGGTAATCACTTTTGATCAACGGTTAGTTGCAAATACCCGTTGGTTCAAGCAAGGCGATAGTTGGAGAGCACGTGGGCTAGTTTACTCGTTATCACGAACAAGTGTGTAATCACACTACCTTTACTGTGAATCGGCAACAGCCGAAAAGCCAAAACTTCGGCATTCGAGGAATCATGAGCGTGCGATCGCTCGTGTTGTAAACTGAGCCCACCAATCGTGGGCGATAGACTTAGAGGCCACCACGAGTGTTCTCGTGCTTTTGGGCCGACATGGGCCTCGTTTGGCCGAAATGGGCCGTGTGGGCCCAATAGGGCTCGTGGGCCTTACACAGATGAAATCCACGATAAGTGGCAAATACTGGACTGGGCTATGTAGTTCGCATAGCCGTGACTGAATTTGGGCTAAATGGGCCACACGAGCGTGTGGGCCCACGTGGGTCGATTAATGGGCCTTGAGCCCATTTACACTGTTATGACCATTTAGGTTATTTGTGTCGCTCGAGGAGACTGTAGACCTTCGGAGAGGTCGTTATCTGCACTGAGACCCCAAAATAAGTAAAGTGACCGAAATACCCCCATAGGGTAAAATGATCGAAATGCCCCCATAGGGTAAATAACCGAAATACCCCTATAGGGTAAATGACCGAAATACCCTCATAGGGTAAAATGACCGAAATACCCCCATAGGGTAAATGACCGAAATACCCCCATAGGGTAAAATGACTGTAATGCCCCTATAGGGTAAAATGACCGTAATACCCCTGTAGGGTAAAATGACCGTAATACCCTCATAGGGTAAAATGACTGTAATACCCCTGTAGGGTAAAATGACCGTAATACCCCTATAGGGTAAAATGACTGTAATACCCCTATAGGGTAAAATGACCGTAATACCCCTGTAGGGTAAAATGACCATAATGCCCCTTTAGGGTAAAATGACCGTAATGCCCCTGTAAGGTAAATGACTATTTTACCCCTCGAAGGTAAATGACTGACTTGTGCTATGATTTGACTGATTTGACTGTGATTGTATGACTATGATTTGATTGACTTAACTGTGAATGATATGATGATTTGTGGGCTAGACATTCTGCATACATGACACACTGCATGGGGTTGGGATATTGGTTATGGAGGAAGTACTGTTCTGATAGGGTCGCACGGGTCGCACGAGATGACTGTGGACCTACCGATGGCTTTAAGCCAGTTAATTTGAATATGGCTCTATGCCAACCTAATTATGGCTCTGTGTCGTCATGATTATGACTTTGTATCGATCATATTTATCCATGGTTGTGTGTCGATCGTAATTATTAATGACTTTGTGTCGATCATACTTACCCATGGATGTGTGTCGATTATATTACCGTAGCTGATGGCTATGTACCGATCTTATTACAGTTACCGATGGCTATGTGCCAATTATGATACCCTTACTGAAGGCTTAAAGCCACATATACACTAGCAGCTTTGCTGCGATTTCGGTTAGTGCTGCAACCGGTGCTAACACTGTAAGTGTAGGGATGGCGTGGGTGATTTATTCCCCATAGGTAGTGCAGGGTTAGACGGAGGCAAGTGCAGGGTTGGATGGGTTTGCATGCATCATGCATCATTCATACTGAGACTGTTACTGTGATGGACTAAGCCCAATTGATTCTGTTATGTTCTGTGACCCAAATGACATTGTTTTGGGCTTTGGCCCACATAAACTGTAACATCCTGAAAAGGGCCTATGCATTTTTGGTTTAATTGTACGAAATGACATATCTTATGTGTTATGAATATATTTTGAACACTTTTGGAAACCTGGAAATGTATGGAAATGTTAAGTTTAAAAGAAGAAAGTGAACATTTTTAGAACCTTGGAAATGTAAGGAAATGTCTTGTAAGGAAATGTCATGGAAATGTAAGGAAATGTCTTGGAAATGTAAGGAAATGTCTTGTAAGGGAATCTCATGGAAATGTAAGGAAATGTCAAGTTTACAGAGCCGATCAAAAATTTTTGGAAACTTAGAAATGACCTAGAAATGACGAGTTTTAAGGTTTAAAAGGGGAAATTAAGGCAAGGTGGCCTTAAAAGAAAAAGTTTGTGAAATTTGACACACAAACAGCTTGGAAAAGTGGTCCGAAAATGCCACTTAGGGCATATGGAAATGGCGCCATATGCCGGAGGAATGGGCTCGAGTTCGAGTCACTTGGGAAGCAAATAAAGGAGGTTTTATTTTTGCTTCCAGTAAGACCGAGGTGGACGGCACATGGCTATAAATTAGGAGCTTTTATTATTTTATAAATAGTGGATAAATAAGGGATTTATTTATCATTATTTTCAAGAGATAATTGTTGGATTAAATTCTTTTAATTTGAATAAAGAAATAAAGAGGAAAATAAGGGAGAAGTGATGGCCAAGTAAGGGACTTTGAGTTTAATAATTTTCGGCTAAGTAAGGATAGTTGTTGAATTATCTTTTATTTTAAGTGATAATTAAAGAGATAAAGCTATTAAAATAGAGGAGTGGTGGCCAAGTAAGGGACTCCTTAGATGATAATTTCAGGTTATAAAAGGAAGGAAGGAGGGCTACTCATCAATTTGTGCTTCCTCCTTTCTCTGCCGAATTCTTAGTGCTCTCTTCTCTTCTTTTCTTTGTTTTATTTTGTCAAGTCGAGATTAAGTAATTGTTGGAACCTAGCCGAATATTTTCCTCTCTATTAGAAGCCATAGTCGAATCCTCCATCTTTATTCTTCCTTCTCTTTTCTTTCCAATCCATCAAAAGCCGAATCTTTGAGGGGCTTCAAGCATAGGTGCTGTCGATTTCTTCAAAGGTAAGAACAAGTTTGATTCCCTTTCTTTTCTTTTAGATTAGCCGAGAGATAATCTAACCCCATACATATTATGGTTGCCGAATATGGAAGGACCTTTCGGGATTATCAGAGTAGTCGACTAAAAGGAGGAGTATTCGGGATTTCTAAGATTAAGGTAAGACATGTGAATATTCGGCCAAAGGCCTTGATTTATGTTTGATGATTAAGATTAAGTCTAACGTAAGGTTTTAGGGATTTTGACATTCCTAGTGAAACAAGGAACAGTTTCAGGATTTGTTGGTGTTCCAATCGGGAACAAGGTAAGAATACTAATCCTATTAGGATTTGGAGTTTTGGCCGAATGGATTTTTATTAAGGTAATAAGTGATAAATCAATGTAGGGATTAAGGATCTAAGCATTAGATCAAGCTTTTCGGGATCTCAAGGAAATTTTAAGCGAATCAGGTGTGTACCCCACACTAATTCTTAATATGTTTTATGGCTGTGTTTAATTAAAATATGTGATATTAAGTATATGAAAGTGGCTAAGGTACCATGATATGGTACAAAGTACTCAGGTACGTTTCCTACTTCCACTAGGATTATGAAATATGTTATTTATAACATGTGAAAATTTATAAGAATGAGAATTTAATTATGATATGCATGATATGAATAATATGGGTCATTCGGGATATATGAAAAAGGGGAAGTGAAGGTGATGACTACGGTCTCACTATCCGAATGTGGTGACTTCTTGGTCACATTATCCGAATGTGGTAACTTCGTTACATTATCTCGAATGTGGTGTCTCATGACACAATTATCTCGTGGCTATGCCACAAAATTTATATGGGCGATGAGCACGCCGATCGCAATGATCGCGCTTCGATGGTGTGTAGCGGATGGAGGGTTGACTTAGTAGTCCACACGGTGTGACCGGCAGTGTACGGGGTGTGTAGCGGATGGACAACTAGGTTTGGGTTTGGGAATGCATCATAACTTTGTATTCTAAGTTTTGAATGTGTAATATGTGATATGCCCGATTCTATTATGATTTAGTGTCGTGTACACATTGAGTCTGTTTGACTCACCCGTTGAGAACATTTTTGTGTGATGAACAGTGATGGACCGGGACGGCAGAACTTGTGGTGGCCATGCTCAACATGAAGTTTATATTTTTGAGGACTCTTGAATTTATTTTAGTACTTTGAATTATTTTGGGAATTATTTGATGTAATAAGGCCATAAGGCCATAGTTGAATTACTTTACACTTATTTTTATTTATTATGATTATGAATTTTATCTATTAAAATTTAATTAAAATTTCTTTTAAACTAAACCCTAAATATTTTGTCACTTAAGATAAAAGGGATTTCAATATAAAACGAACATGTTTTCAACACAAGCCCAACCCAAAACAATATTTTCCTTAAAATCACACAAGTTTCCCTAAGAACAAAAGAATTTTGAACCGGTTTACTTGAGGAACATACCAAATCTGGTCAAAGCTTGTGGGCCGGGTTTGGGGTGTTTCAGTTTGGTATCAGAGCCCATTTTTAAACTCTCGGCCTGTGGGCTAAGGCCCAAAACATTTTCAAATCGAGCCCAAATGAGTTTTATGAAAGTATTTTTGAAAATGAGCGGGTTTTTACGGCATGGCTCCTAAGTCTCAGACCGCGGTCCACTGTAAGTACCCCTAACCATTTGTGTGATTATGTGGTTTATGTTATGAATTATGGAAGGGTAGAAGAGGAATGGAACGTAGAATAGCATGATAGGAACTTGAACCCTAGGACTAGTTTACTCAAACACAAACACATAAGACTTAATTCCATTAAACAAACCTATGACTAAGGCCAGAGTTAGGTGTGGTAACCATTGTGCGCATGTCAGGATTGGATCCTAAGAAGAGCACGGTACTTAAGCAGATCCTAGTGACTCACCTCCTCTTTCACTGGAATCCCGCTGGTGCGTAGCTTCTGGTTCACCCTAACCAAGAGGACTCTGGTCATAGGCTAAACACAATGACTAAAACCCGAAAGGGAACTAGCCGTGTTTTTATAAACCCTAGTTTTAAAACTCTTATAATTGCCTTTTTAATTTGTGAGAACTATTTTTACAAAATTCTTTCGAAAAATTTTTGATTTATAAAATTACAAAAATACCCCTAGTGGTAAATTACAAAAATACCTTTGGTTTATGAAATTCCCAAAATACCCATAGTTCTTATCAAAATTTTCATTAGTTTATAAAATGTTCAAAAACCCTAATTTGCAAATTATCAAAAATACCTTGATTTGGAGAAAAATTACGAAATTGCCCTTAACTCACAAAATTACCAAAATGACCCTGATTTTCAAAATTTTTGTAACATCACTGTTTTGGAAAGTAAAATTCTCAAAAAGAACCCTCAAAGTTTTGCAAATTTTGAAATATCCATGATTTATTAAACTTTACAAATTTACCTCAGTTAATTACCAAAATACCCCCGGAATTCAAAATTTTTCCAAAATACCAAGGAATTTAAAAATACCAAAATACTTTGTGTGAAATCACCAAGGAACTCTTTCTTTTGGAAAAATTTACGAAAATACCACAGAGGACACATTACGAAAATACCCACGGGTAGTGGAAAAACAACAACAATGAAAACTACCACATTTCTCTGAATGAGCGAAAGTTCATAATTGGTTGATGAATGTGAACGTGACTTTACGAATAGTGAATTTGAGTTGAGAACTTTGTTTGATCGAAAGAACCACTTTTAAACATCTCTTTTCATAAAGCGTTCGCGGTTAATAAGTGGAACAAAAAAATTCGATGCATAAAACTTTTTAATCAGATTAATTCGCGACGTTAGAAATGAGTTCTAGGGGACGTGAACTTAAGACTGTGCCTAGAAAGTATGATGGTTCTATTAAGATCAGAGTGCGCAGCATAAGCGTAGTGCGGTGAGTTAAAATGTACGATTATTCGTTAATAAGTAATTTCGGGGGCGAAATTATTTTTAAGGAGGGTAGAAGCGTAACATCTCGAAAAGGGCCTATGCATTTTTGGTTTAATTATGCGAAATGACATATCTTATGTGTTATGAATGTATTTTGAACACTTTTGGAAACACGAAATGTATGGAAATGTTAAGTTTAAAAGAGGAAAGTGAACATTTTAGAACCTTGGAAATGTAAGGAAATGTCTTGTAAGGAAATGTCATGGAAATGTAAGCAACTGTCTTGGAAATGTAAGGAAATGTCGTGTAAGGGAATGTCATGGAAATGTAAGGAAATGTCAAGTTTACAGAGCCAATCGAAAATTTTTGGAAACTTAGAAATGACCTAGAAATGACGAGTTTTAAGGTTTTAAAGGGAAATTAAGGCAAGGTGGCCTTAAAAGAAAAAGTTTGTGAAATTTGACACACAAGCAGGCTTGGAAAAGTGGTCCAAGATGCCACTTAGGGCCTATGGAAATGGCGCCATATGCCAGAGGAATGGGCCTGAGTTCGAGTCACTTGGGAAGCAAATAAAGGAGGTTTTATTTTTGCTTCCAGAAGACTGAGGTGGACGGCACATGTAACACCCCAAACTCGGACAGGACACCACGTCCGAATCTGGTATGTTACGGGGAAAAACGTTTTTGATTGATCAGATTTTTCGTTTAAAAGCGGGGCGAAAACATAGTGAATTTGAGGAAATTTGGAGTAAGCTTGTTTGATTAGATTTTGAAAACTTATCCAAAGTATCTGATTAAAAACGAGTTGGTTTCATTTAGTAATTCCAATAGTTTCTTAGTGCTATTTTAAAACATTTTTTTGACTTAGTAGAAAATCGAGTTGATTTGAAAATCATTTGAGTTTACTTTATAACAAAACATAGTGAGATACCCGATGGTATAGTTTAAAACACATTGCGTTATAGTTTTGAAAACATTATCCTTCCAAATTTTTAGTAAAATTTCATACCAAGTTATTTGTTAAGCGAGTTGAGAATCTAATTAAAACATAACCATCATAAAACATAATTTAAAGGCCTTTTACAAATCCAAATTAAATCTCAAATAAAAGTAAATAAGCTAAAGTACCCAAAGTGAATAGTCCGAGCAAAACTTTTATTAAAGCATGGCATGTGCACCCCGAGTCCACCTAGGCTCCATGTCCGCGTCTCACGGGTCACTGAAATGTCAAAGGAGAGGGTGAGTCGAATGACTCGGTGCATAAATCCCGCTCCCGATGAAACAACATGCTAACACACATCATACATAGCAACATAATTAATGCAACCCAATCCTAACCATCCGTATCTCCTTTTTCTACCCCGTGTGGTACCAAACCACTGGTGGTGCCAAACCACCGGTGACATATAGTCACAATGTGTTACTAAAACACTTTGGTGTCCCAAAGACACAATATCCATCAATGTGGTACCAAACCTTTGGTGTCCCAAAGACACGTTTGTGCTACTAAAGCATCGGTGACCGAAGTCACGATCCAATGATGGGGCCAACCCATCGTGTGATACCCAATCACTAGCGAGCGATCCCATATCTCATGTGGGGCCAACCCACGGTGGTATCAAACCACGGGACGAGTCGCAATGAGGTGCCCAACCCGGGTGTCCCAAAGACACAAATGTGCTACCCAAGCACCGGTGACCGTAGTCACAATAATCGAATGATGGGGCCAACCCATCGTGTTATACCCAATCACTAGCGACGATCCCATATCTCATGTGGGGCCAACCCACTGGTGGTATCAAACCACGGGGACGAGTCGAAATGAGGTGCCCAACCTCTCGGTGTCCCAAAGACACAAATGTGCTACCAAAGCACCGCGGTGACCGTAGTCACAATAATCGAATGATGGGGCCAACCCATCGTGGTGATACCCAATCACTAGCGACGATCCCATATCTCATGTGGGGCCAACCCACGGTGGTGTTAACCACAGGACGCAGTCGCAATGAGGTGCCAAACCTCCGGAGGTGCCAAACCTCTCCGTGACCCAAAGTCACAAAGTGTGTTACCAAAACAACGGTGCTCGTCAAGACAAAATATCCTTTGCTCCCTCCACTCATATCACCCATCAACATACCATACTCGGGTAATCATGCATATCATACAAATCATGCATATCATGCTAATATGCCTAACCTCATATCCCATGTCACATATATCCATAGCCATGGTATCATATAGATCATCGAAGAAACTCATAACAATAATAATCTCGACTTACCCGAGTCAAGATCATACCCATTAGGGTATCATATCAATCATCAACGTTTCATTAATTATCACACAGTTATCAATCATATTACTAAACGGAAGTGTGTTAGTTTACACACCTGGTAATACGAGTCTAAAATCCCAACGAAACGATCTAAATCCCTCGAGTACTAGCTCCTACAATCGGCCAAACATAAGGGTTAGGCATCCCTAACATTCGGCCAACATCAATTAACCAAAGGGGTTAATATCGAACCCTTACCTTTACATTAGATTTGATTTCCTACCAAATCTTGAACCAAGCAATGGTTCTCCTTTAACAATCGACCACCCCTAAAAAGAGAACAGCTTAAAACACTTGAAGCCTTATCTTATTGAAATCCAAAAGAATAGACTAACAGATAATCTTCTTACCACCACCTATCAAATGGTTAAGCAAAGGTAGAAAGTTCCACTTGATCGCTTCAAGTCCCCTTTGTCCTATGATGCAATCGGTTCCCACATAAGAGATAACACTCATCAATAGTTGTCATATACAACTCTTAACAAAACCCAAATCGATAGAGTACGAGTGAGAAAAGAAAGAAAATATTCGGCTAGCACTTACCTCAATCACTAACCCTTAATCGCCAACGTAAACACCACTAGAAGAGGGGATAGATTCGGTCAAGGCTTCCAAAGAAAGAAGAAAGAAAACGGCTTTAAGTGTTTATCACCTCTAGCGTTCGGCTTGAGTGGAAGAGAAAGAAAAGAAGTGTGAGAAAAATGTAGTTTCGCAATGGCAATTGAGAAAGGGAGAAATGGATGGAATGAAAGTAGTTTCGGTTTGCCAAAAGAAGAAATGAGAAGAGAGTTTTGAAGGATGGGTTTCGGCTAAATGGTATGGAAAAGGGAAAACGAAAATTAGAAGAACAAGGTAAGATGATTTCGGCTTAACTCAAATAAAAGAAAGAAGAAGAGTGGGGAGGGCATTCGGCTAGCCAACACAAGATGTAGAAAACCACCTACAAAATTCGCAATAGGGTTGCTTGGGATTTTGGTTTCAAGAAACAAAAGTGGGAGAGTTTTACTTGAAATTCGGTTTAGGAAATTGACAAAAAGAAAAGAATTCGCTTACCACCTTTGACCGAAACCAACCAAAATGCTAAAGTGGAATTCGGCACTCCTCCACAACACACTACCAAGCCGTCCCCCTTCCCCATACCTCTCCAAAAATTCGCCACAACCCTCCAAAGACTCCCAACCACTCATTCAAACATGCATGACCAAGTCACCCTCCTACAAATGCTCTCCACCTTTCATTTGAAAAGTATGACTTGGTCCAAGGTAGAATTTCACTAGCCTTCTACCTCTCCTCCATGTCAGTCCCAAAATGTAACCAAAATGAGGAATTCGCACTCGAACACTAGACCTCCCCTCCATGTAGATGACGCCACACCAAGCTCCCCATGTAGCGCATGCTTTGCCACTAAGCTAGCTCCTTACTTGTACAACAAAACAACAAATTATTTCCTTAAACCTGACTTCCTCGGCTCCCTTCACCTAGCACCCAAAACCAAAATTTTCCTACCTACCCAGGCACACTCCTAGCCCACAATTAAGCCCCTAAAACACCGAAATAGCAACACAAAGACACTAAACACATGCAATAACATGCAACAACAAAATAGCCCTTAACAGGGATATTACGGTTCTACCCCTTAAAAATAATTTCGGCCTCGAAATTACTCGGTCAAAAGAGTTGCGGGTATTCTTTGTCTCATCATATCCTCGGGTTCCCACGTAGCTTCTTCTACGCCATGATTCCCAAAGTACCTTAACCAAAGGCATTGGACTTTCACGCAGAACCTTCACATCCCGATCAAGAATGCGCACGTGTTCCTCCTCCATAGACAAGTCCGGATTCACCTCGATCTCTTCCATTGCTACCACATGTGACGGATCGAACGATACCTCGAAGCATCAAACGTGAAAACGCCGTGAATCGACTAAGCTCACTGGCAACTCAAGCCGATACGCCATCGGTCCAACTCGCCTCAAAACCTTATACGCCCAATAAACCTCGGACTTAGCTTGCCTTTCCTTCCGAACCTCAACACCTTCTTCCAAGGCGAGACCTTCGGAAAACTCGATCCCCTACAAAGAAACTCTATATCTCTTCGCTTAAGATCGGCATAAGACTTACGCGGTCCAAGCTTCCTTTAATCGAGCCCGAATCAACTTAACCTTACCTTACGTCTCAAAGAACCAACTCGGGTCCCAACAAGCTGGCGTTCACCTAACTCCGTCCAACACGTAGGTGAGCGACACTTCCTACCATACAACGCTCATATGGTGCCATCTTGATGCTCGCTGGTAAATGTTGTTGTAGGCAAACTCAAACTAATGGCAAAACTCCTCCCAACTACCCCCGAAATCCAGGACACAACCTCTCAAAGATATCCTCTAAGATCCGAATAACCCTTTACGATTGACCGTCGATTGCGGGTGAAAAGCGTCGTTGAAATCCAAACGCGCACCCAAAGCCCTGATGCAACGCTTTCCAAAACCTTGACGTAAATGCGGGATCCCTATCCGAGATTATCGAACCGCACACCATGCAACCTAACTATCTCTCGACACATACGGCGCAAGCGACACTCAAGTGAGTAGTCAACCCTCACCGAATAAAGTGAGTGATTTAGTCGAACGATCCACCACTACCCAAATGAATCCTTCTTGCTTGGCGTAAGCGGTAACTCCACCGACGAAATCCATGGTTATCCTTTCCCACTTCCATCGAGGAATCTTCACAGTGAAGCAAACCCGACGGCAAATCGATGTTCGGCCTTGACTGGCGACAAGTCGACACTTCCCAACAAACTCTGTCACCTCTTTCTTCAAGCCAGCCACCAAAAGCGCTCTCTAAGATCCCTATACATCTTGCTACCTCCGGGATGCATAGCATAAGGATCGCTATGTGCGTCTGAAGAATCTTCGCCTCTACTCAACATCTTTAGGCATACAAGCCTTACCACGAAAACACAACACCTCATCACTAGACAAAGCAGAACCCTCCAAACCACCATTCGCACTTGCAACCTTCGCGCCCTCGTAACCTCATCCTCTAATCGTTTCTCTCGACCGCTCAACCCAAGTAGGCTTAACCTACGCCTCTTCGAGAATACTCCCGTCGCCATACACACTCAAGTGGGCAAACGATGCTCTTAAGTCCGAAACAACCTTACGGCTCAACGCGTCGGCCACCACGTTAGCCTTGCCGGATGATACTCAATCGAGCAGTCATAATCTTTCAAAGCAACTCAACCCATCTGCATACGCCTCAAATTCAAATCCTTCCGAGTCGGAGATACTTGAGACTCTTATGGTCGGTGTAGACTATCGATCTCTCTCCGTACAAGTAGTGCCTCCAAATCTTTTATGAGCGGAGACTACAGCTAGCTCCAAATCGTAAGGCGTCGGATAGTTGACCTCATGTGACCTCGGTGTCGAGAAACGTAAGCCACAACCTTACCTTCTTGCATCAAAGACACAACCCAAACCCGTATGTGATGCGTCACAATACATCTGTGAATTCCTTACGACCTCGAGGTTGTATCAAACGGAGCCTCGGTCAAAATCTTCTTTAACTTATCAAAGCTTTCTCTTTGTTTCTCGATCCATACAAACGGAACTTCTTTCCTCAAAGCAACTTGGTCATCGGTACCGCTATCAACGAAAAACCCTCAACAAACCTTCGGTAGTATCCGCCAAACCAGAAAACTCGAATCTCAGCCCAGCGACTTAGGCGGCTTCCAATCCAAAATCGCCTCAATCTTACAAGGATCTACTCGAATCCCCTCACCACACTACATGACCCAAGAAAGTCACTTCCTAAGCCGAACTCACACTTTTTGAACTTAGCATAGAGCCGCTTTTCCTCAAAATCTGCAACACCACTCGCAAATGCTTATCATGCTCTTCCTCGTCGCCCTGAGTACACCAAGATGTCGCTCTATGAAAACCACGACGAACCGATCCAGATATTGTTGAAACACCCTATTCATCATATCCATAAACGGCGGCAGGTGCGTCAAGTCAACGACGGCATTACGTAAATTCGTGAGTGCCCATACCGAGTCCGAAACGCTGTTTTATGGATATCGCCTCCTTAACTCTTAATCGGTGATACCTGCACCTCAAGTCGATCTTTGAAAATACCGCAGCACCACTTCTTGGTGATCAAACAAGTCATCTATCCGTGGCAGCGGATACTTGTTTTTAATCGTCGACTTATTCAATCAAGCGTAGTCTATACACATCCGCATCGTGCCATCTTTCTTCTTGACAAAGAGTACCGGCGCACTTACGGCGGCGAAACACTAGGCCTAATAAAACCTCGATCCAATAACTCCGGATCTCGAGCCTTAAGCTCCACCAATTCCTTTGGCGCCATCCTATACGGAGCAATAGACATTGGCGCATTAGGGTAATAGATCTATCCCGAACTCTACCTCGCGATCTCGGCGGCAAACCCTAAGCTCCTCAGAAACACATCAAAGCAAATTCATAAAGACGAACCTTCTCCACAGCAGACTCTTTAGCCTCCAAGGCATACACATGAATTACATATGCTTCACAAACTTCTTCCCGACCATCTTCTCCGCTTCCAGAGCAGATACCACATTTGATAAGTAATCCCTCCTATTACCTATCATAGCCACCTCATCACCCTCAACCGTCTTAAGAACCATGCGCTTGGCGCGCAATCCAACCTCGCTTTGGTACTTGACCAACCGGTCCATCCCAAGAATCGGATCGAACTCCCAAACGGCAGTTCCATCGGATCAAGAGCAAACACTACCCCCTGGAGTTCTAGGGGTACCTCTCTAAACAGATTTATCTACTACTACAGAGTGACCTAGAGGCTAATCACGCTCATCCGCCTAGAAGATATCTCGAGTCTAAATCCATGGTCTCTACTATACCACGGCAACATAAGAGTGCGTTGAACCCACATCAACCAAAGCAAAGATAAGGAGAACCAAAGATCAAAAACGTCACTCGGTTATGACGTCCGCAAGCGCCGCTTCTCCTCCCGCGCAAAGATACACTAATCCGGTATGCGGCATCGAACTACCGCACCTCGCCGGTGCTCCACGGCCCGACTGGAACCATTACCACCTCTCGCCATTACCACGGCCCTCTGCGGTGGCGGTCCATTACCTCGAACCGACACGACCTCGACTCTCGATCAATCTGGCCAACCTACGCGGACGGATCCCTCACACTGGTGCTCAGAGAACCACACTCAAAGCAACCCTTTCCTCCACCCGGCCAATCACCCCAATGAGATTTCCCACACCGATTACACTGCGGCGGCCCCTCGCCTAGCAAAGAACAAACCTAGCAGACCGATTCGCCCACTCGGCCTAGCTCTCTTCGCGGATTACCCAACGATCCGAGAAGACCCAAAGCTCCTCTTATGCCTATTTCTCGTCCATGCCCCGTCTCACCGACTCCTTAACACCCTCGGCTACCTTAGCCTTCTCAACTAAGACAGCAAACTCGCGCCTGGCGAGGAGCAATCAGCGATCTCAATTCGTCTCGCACCATCCTCAAACGAACACACCTCTCATGCTCGGTGGCCACAATGCCCCTGGCATACCTACTCGACTTCAGGAACTCACCTGCGACTCGAAGCAGATTTACTCCCCGAACAAGCCTCGAAATGCCTTCCACTGGGAGTCAATATAACTAGCTCGATGTATTTCTTTTGATATGCGCCACTGAAGTAATCCCATGTCGATCCTCTCACGCCACACTGTCTCAAACCGTGAGCCACCACCGATATGACTCATCCCGAGAAGCGATACGATGCCCTTCAGCCTTCTCTTGAGTCAAGTCCGGATCATCCATGATCCGCTCGGTTGCCTCCAACCAATACTCAAAGCAAATCTTTGGAGCGACACCAGATACACCTCGAAAGAATTCGGCCCCATTTGCCCGAAGTCGCCAGCACGCAATTTCTAGCTCCCGCACCACCACCTACACCGGCCACCCTTTCCAACACTCGCAAAGATCGCTGTGATACGGCATCGCCCCGATCGATCTTGGAACTCACCACCTCCGGTGGTGGCGAAACCAGATCTCATTTTCGACCTCGACTGGATCCTACGGGTTGTAAACCGTCATCCTACCCCTACCTCTACCACGAGTATTACGACCACGTCCCCGCCTCGAGTGCTCATGACTAATCTTTCTAACGTATCGATTTAAGAGTTTTATGCATCAAAGATATATTCCACTATTTTAAGGCAAATCTTATGAATATTTAAGGAGATTTGTTCTCATGAGTTCACAGTAATCCTATCGGTTTCAATCTCTAAAGTAGTATACTATTGCTATTCATCAAATCATATCACATCCAATCAATTCACAAGCAATAGTAAGGGTACTTACAGGCGGCGAAGTGTGGAGACTCGGTGCCAAGCCTTTCAAACCATACAAACACTTAAAATAAACTCTTACAAACTTTTTGGGCCTCAGCCCACAAGAAGCCTTTGAACTTGGCTCGATACCACAATTGTAACACCCCAAACTCGGACAGGACACCACGTCCGAATGCGGTATGTTACGGGAAAAACGTTTTTGATTGATCAGATTTTTCGTTTAAAAGCGGGCGAAAACATAGTGAATTTGAGGAAAATTGGAGTAAGCTTGTTTGATTAGATTTTGAAAACTTATCCAAAGTATACTGATTAAAAAGCGAGTTGGTTTCATTTAGTAATTCCAATAGTTTCTTAGTGCTATTTTAAAATTTTTTTGACTTAGTAGAAAATCGAGTTGATTTGAAAATCATTTGAGTTTACTTTATAACAAAACATAGTGAGATACCCGATGGTATAGTTTAAAACACATTGCGTTATAGTTTTGAAAACATTATCCTTCCAAATTTTTAGTAAAATTTCATACCAAGTTATTTGTTAAGCAGGTTGAGAATCTAATTAAAACATAACCATCATAAAACATAATTTAAAGGCCTTTTACAAATCCAAATTAAATCTCAAATAAAAGTAAATAAGCTAAAGTACCCAAAGTGAATAGTCTGAGCAAAACTTTTATTAAAGCATGGCATGTGCACCCCGAGTCCACCCCGGCTCCATGTTCGCCTCTACGGGTCACCTGAAATGACAAAGGAGAGGGTGAGTCGAATGACTCAGTGCATAAATCCCGCTCCCGATGAAACAACATGCTAACACACATCATACATAGCAACATAATTAATGCAACCCAATCCTAACCATCCGTATCTCCTTTTTCTACCCCGTGTGGTACCAAACCCCTTTGGTGGTGCTAAACCACCGGTGACATATAGTCACAATGTGTTACCAAAACACTGGTGTCCCAAAGACACAATATCCATCAATGTGGTGCCAAACCCTTTGGTGTCCCAAAGACACGTTTGTGCTAAGCATGGTGACCAGAAGTCACGAATCCAATGATGGGGCCAACCCATCGTGGTGATACCCAATCACTAGCGAGACGATCCCATATCTCATGTGGGGCCAACCCCACGGTGGTATCAAACCACGGGGACGAGTCGCAATGAGGTGCCCAACCTCGGGTGTCCCAAAGACACAAATGTGCTACCCAAGCACTGGTGACCGTAGTCACAATAATTGAATGATGGGGCCAACCCATCGTGTGATACCCAATCACTAGCAGACGATCCCATATCTCATGTGGGGCCAACCCACGGTGGTATCAAACCACAGGGACGAGTCGCAATGAGGTGCCCAACCTCTGGTGTCCCAAAGACACAAATGTGCTACCAAAGCACTGGTGACCGTAGTCACAATAATCGAATGATGGGGCCAACCCATCGTGTGATACCCAATCACTAGCAGACGATCCCATATCTCATGTGGGGCCAACCCACGGTGGTGTTAACCACAGGGACGAGTCGCAATGAGGTGCCAAACCTCTGGAGGTGCCAAACCTCTGGTGACCCAAAGTCACAAAGTGTGTTACCAAAACACTTTGGTGCTCGTCAAAGACAAAATATCACCGCTCCCTCCACTCATATCACCCATCAACATACCATACTCGGGTAATCATGCATATCATACAAATCATGCATATCATGCTAATATGCCTAACCTCATATCCCATGTCACATATATCCATAGCCATGGTATCATATAAATCATTAGTAAACTCATAACAATAATAATACTGACTCACCCGAGTCCAAGATCATACCCATTAGGGTATCATATCAATCATCACTGTTTCATTAATTATCACACGGGTTATCAATCATATTACTAAACGGAAGTGTGTTAGTTTACACACACAGTAATACGAGTCTAAAATCCCAACGAAACGATCTAAATCCCTCGAGTACTAGCTCCTACAATCGGCCAAACATAAGGGTTAGGCATCCCTAACATTCGGCCAACATCAATTAACCAAAGGGGTTAATATCGAACCCTTACCTTTACATTAGATTTGATTTCCTACCAAATCTTGAACCAAGCAGTGGTTCTCCTTTAACAATCGACCACCCCTAAAAAGAGAACAGTTAAAACACTTGAAGCCTTATCTTATTGAAATCCAAAAGAATAGACTAACAGATAATCTTCTTACCACCACCTATCAAATGGTTAAGCAAAGGTAGAAAGTTCCACTTGATCGCTTGAAGTCCCCTTTGTCCTATGATGCAATCGGTTCCCACATAAGAGATAACACTCATCAATAGTTGTCATATACAACTCTTAACAAAACCCAAATCGATAGAGTACGAGTGAGAAAAGAAAGAAAATATTCGGCTAGCACTTACCTCAATCACCAACCCTTAATCGGCCAACGTAAACACCACTAGAAGAGGGATAGATTCGGTCAAGGCTTCCAAAGAAAGAAGAAAGAAAAGCGGCTTTAAGTGTTTATCACCTCTAGCATTCGGCTTGAGTGGAAGAGAAAGAAAAGAAGTGTGAAAAATGTAGTTTCGGCAATGGCAATTGAGAAAGGGAGAAATGGATGGAATGAAAGTAGTTTCGGTTTGCCAAAAGAAGAAATGAGAAGAGAGTTTTGAAGGATGGGTTTCGGCTAAATGGTATGGAAAAGGGAAAAACGAAAATTAGAAGAACAAGGTAAGATGATTTCGGCTTAACTCAAATGAAAGAAAGAAGAAGAGTGGGGAGGGGCATTCGGCTAGCCAACACAAGATGTAGAAAACCACCTACAAAATTCGGCAATAGGGTTGCTTGGGATTTCGGTTTCAAGAAACAAAAGTGGGAGAGTTTTACTTGAAATTCGGTTTAGGAAATTGACAAAAAGAAAAAGAATTTTGGCTTACCACCTTTGACCGAAACCAACCAAAATGCTAAAGTGGAATTCGGCACTCCCTCCACAACACACTACCAAGCCGTCCCCCTTCCCCATACCTCTCCAAAAATTCAGCCACAACCCTCCAAAGACTCCCAACCACTCATTCAAACATGCATGACCAAGTCACCCTCCTACAAATGCTCTCCACCTTTCATTTGAAAAGTATGACTTGGTCCAAGGTAGAATTTCACTAGCCTTCTACCTCTCCTCCATGCCATCCCAAAATGTAACCAAAATGAGGAATTCGCAGCTCGAACACTAGACCTCCCCTCCATGTAGATGACGCCACACCAAGCTCCCCCATGTAGCGCATGCTTTGCCACTAAGCTAGCTCCTTACTTGTGCAACAAAACAACAAATTATTTCCTTAAACCCCAGCTTCCTCAGCTCCCTTCACCTAGCACCCAAAAACCAAAATTTTCCTACCTACCCAGGCACACTCCTAGCCCACAATTAAGCCCCTAAAACACCAAAATAGCAACACAGCACACTAAACACATGCAATAACATGCAACAACAAAATAGCCCTTAACCCGGGATATTACAGCACATGGCTATAAATTAGGAGCTTTTATTATTTTATAAATAGTGGATAAATAAGGGATTTATTTATCATTATTTTCAAGAGATAATTATTGGATTAAATTCTTTTAATTTGAATAAAGAAATAAAGAGGAAAATAAGGGAGAAGTGATGGCCAAGTAAGGGACTTTGAGTTTAATAGTTTCGGCTAAGTAAGGATAGTTGCTGAATTATCTTTTATTTTAAGTGATAATTAAAGAGATAAAGCTATTAAAATAGAGGAGTGGTGGCCAAGTAAGGGACTCCTTAGATGATAATTTCGGCTATAAAAGGAAGGAAGGAGGGCTACTCATCAATTTGTGCTTCCTCCTTTCTCTGCCGAATTCTTAGTGCTCTCTTCTCTTCTTTTCTTTCTTTTCTTTTGTCAAGTCGAGATTAAGTAATTGTTGGAACCTAGCCGAATATTTTCCTCTCTATTAGAAGCCGTAGCCGAATCCTCCATCTTTATTCTTCCTTCTCTTTTCTTTCCAATCCATCAAAAGCCGAATCTTTGAGGGGCTTCAAGCATAGGTGCTGTCGATTTCTTCAAAGGTAAGAACAAGTTTGATTCCCTTTCTTTTCTTTTAGATTAGCCGAGAGATAATCTAACCCCATACATATTATGGTTGCCGAATATGGAAGGACCTTTCGGGATTATCAGAGTAGTCGACTAAAAGGAGGAGTATTCGAGATTTCTAAGATTATGGTAAGACATGTGAATATTCGGCCAAAGGCCTTAATTTATGTTTGATGATTAAGATTAAGTCTAACGTAAGGTTTTAGGGATTTTGACATTCCTAGTGAAACAATGAACAGTTTCGGGATTTGTTGGTGTTCCAATCGGCAACAAGGTAAGAATACTAATCCTACTAGGATTTGGAGTTTTGGCCGAATGGCTTTTTATTAAGGTAATAAGTGATAAATCAATGTAGGGATTAAGGATCTAAGCATTAGATCAAGCTTTTCGGGATCTCAAGGAAATTTTAAGCGAATCAGTGTGTACCCTACACTAATTCTTAATATGTTTTATGGTCGTGTTTAATTAAAATATGTGATATTAAGAATATGAAAGTGGCTAAGGTACCATGATATGGTACAAAGTACTGTGCACGTTTCCTACTTCCATGGGATTATGAAATATGTTATTTATAACATGTGAAAATTTATAAGAATGAGAATTTAAGTATGATATGCATGATATGAATAATATGGGTCATTCGGGATATATGAAAAAGGGGAAGTGAAGGTGATGACTACGGTCTCACTATCTCAATGTGGTGACTTGGTCACATTATCCGAATGTGGTAACCGGTTTACATTATCTCGAATGTGGTGTCTCATGACACAATTATCTGGTGGCTATGCCACAAAATTTATATGGGCGATGAGCACGTCGATCGCGGCGACTACCTTCGATGGTGTGTAGCGGATGGAGGGTTGACTTAGTAGTCCCACGGTGGTGCGCGTGCACGGGGTGTGTAGCGGATGGACAACTAGGTTTGGGTTTGGGAATGCATCATAACCTGTATTCTAAGTTTTGAATGTGTAATATGTGATATGCCCGATTCTATTATGATTTAGTGTCGTGTACACATTGAGTCTGTTTGACTCACCCGTTGGGAACATTTTTTGGTGATGAGCAGTGATGGACCGGGACAGCGAGAACTTGTGGTGGCCATGCTCAACATGAAGTTTATATTTTTGAGGACTCTTGAATTTATTTTAGTACTTTGAATTATTTTGGGAATTATTTGATGTAATAAGGCCATAAGGCCATAGTTGAATTACTTTACACTTATTTTTATTTATTATGATTATGAATTTTATCTATTAAAATTTAATTAAAATTTCTTTTAAACTAAACCCTAAATATTTTGTCACTTAAGATAAAAGGGATTTCAATATAAAACGAACCTGTTTTCAACACAAGCCCAACCCAAAACAATATTTTCCTTAAAATCACACAAGTTTCCCTAAGAACAAAAGAATTTTGAACCGGTTTACTTGAGGAACATACCAAATCTGGTCAAAGCTCGTGGGACGAGTTTGGGGTGTGTCATAAACTCTGAACTGAACTATACTGTTACTGTTAAAGGTCTCAGGCCCAGACTGATTCCGTTTCTGTATACTGACTGTTTCTTTAATAAGGGGATTACACACTGAGTTTTCGTAACTCACCTCGTTTTTAACCTTTAAGGTAATCCCCAGCGTTAGACAGTTCGGAGCTGCGATGGACTCAGAGAGGGCCACGCAACTGCACATGTTTATTCTGTTTTGCTCATTTACTTAAGCACTTTGATTTTGATTCGGGTTGTAATAAGGCCTCTATAATTTTTGGATTTTAAATTTTGGATTTTATTGATTGTGATTTATATCCGCTAAAAGTAGAATACGGTTTTCCAAAACAATAACATTTTCTAACATTATGTTTCCGCAACTCAATTTTTAAATATCACGTTTTCATAAATCATTTGTTTTAAATTAAGCTTCTGCAACAAATAAGGTTTTAAAGGTAATAACGTTTTAAAAGGGAATAACTTTTTTATAAAGCACGATCGAAGATAAACAAACGTAAACTGAAGTTTTGTACAAGTTTTAAATGGCAAGAAGTTTGAAATTTCAAGAAGGGTTTTTAACGAAAACATGGTTTTTGAAAAACACTTCAATGTGACACGCCAGATTTGGCCATAACGTCTAGGCCGGTTTTAGGGTGTTACACTTAGTGGTATCAGAGCCAAGTTGTAAAACTCGACTGTGGAATGGGTTTTCAATTTTTTGGATTTTAAAAGGTTGTTTTCGAATATCTGAAGTGTTTTGAGATACTTCTTTCGAAAAGTGTGGTTTACCGAGTCTCCGGCGCCGAATCCGTAAGTACTTCAGATATTAGACTGTGCATAAAGTTAAATTTTGTATTTATTCAGTGTAGGTTCTAGCAATCAGATTTTTAAGCGAGCAACAGTACTGTGATGGATTTGGAAGGCGAGCAAGGTCGCGAGGAGTTGCCCGTTTCCCCGGAACATGAGATTGTTCAGGAGACGATGGTTGAGGTAAGTCCGCCAACTTCGAGTAGTGGTAACCCAGAGCTTGGGACTGAGGCACTGACCCGGTTGGTAAGGAAGGTGGTTGAGGAAGTGTTTGAGACCAGAGTTAAGGAGATTGGTGAGATGCTTCAGGCTAGATGCTTAGACTACTCGAAGAAGAGGGATCACAATCCTCCGAAGCAGGAGCCTCGTTCTGTGAAGCGAGTTAAAACACGTCTGAACTTTCCAACTTGCGAGCATTGTAAAAGGCGTCATCCGGGTGAATGCCGGAGGAAGTTAGGAGCATGTCTCAGATGTGGATCTAAGGAGCATCGGGTTCGAGTTTGTCCAGTCCCTTTTAATTCAGGTGTGTTTTGTTTGGATATAGGAATTATATGCATGTGTGATAAATGTTTGTCTGCTTCTGTGGTTAAATGTTTTGGATGTGTGTAAGAGGTTTCAAGATTAAGTTAAAAGTGTATTAGTGTTATTGGGATTAGAGTGCGCAGCGGTAGCATACTGGTGTAGTTGTTAAACAACTACCCTGTTAATTGGAAATTTTGAGGACGAAATTTCTTTAAGGAGGGGTGAATTGTAACACCCTGAATTTGGGCCTAGAAGGAATGGGCCTTGAGCGTGGGATCAGCTAGGAGACTGGGCATAAATATTATGTGTGCAAGAAAATGACACAAATCGCTTGTTTGCTTTAATGGCTAAGTGATTTGGGTGTGTATGTGAGTGTTTGAGAAGCCTGGGTTCAAGTCTTGGCCCCTGTAAAATTTTTAGTTTTTTTTTCTCTTGAATGAACCTGGACACTGGAACTTCGGCCTTATTAGTAATAATGATTGGTTTATGACACAAAAAGAGCCTGTGGTGTAGTGGCAAGGTGGCATGTGGTATAACTGAGAGAGCTCTGAGGTTCAAGTCCTGGGTTACACAGTGGAATGTTTATTTTGCTGCTTGAGCTGTGGAGGTAGAAGAGTTGGACTCAAACACTGTTGAGAGGAGTTTGAATTGTTCTTGGTGGAGTTGTGGAGAGGATTATGGAGAGAGTTGGGGAGAGAATTAAGGAATTTCAAAATGGGAGGTTGGTAGGGTGTTGTGGCCGGTGGGGACTCTAAGGCTCTAGGGGATTTCGGCTAGGGGGAATAGGGAGCAATTTGGCTGTAGGCATATTCTTTGTTTCAGTTTTGTGGAGCTTGAAAGGAGAGGGCCGAATTTCCCTTGTGATTTTTTCCATTCGGGATTTCTTTCGGGTTTTGCGTTTTATCAACTGTGGTGACCCAAAGTGCCATTATTTTCTCCCTTTCTTCAATTGCCAATTAGGAAATATTCTTCTGTGGTCTCACTTCTCTTTCTCTACCCGTTGTTCTATTTTCTTTACTCTCCTAACAGTGCCGAATGCACTTCTCTTCTCTCCCCCTTCATTCTTCTATTTTCTCTCAAAGCCGAACCTACTTTTCTCTCCCTCTCTCACCCTTGGCCGATTGTGGTCCTTTCTTTTTAGGTTTTCTTTAGTGACCGTCCCCTCTTGTCTATCTTCCTCCCTCGTTCTACTCTGACGATTTTTGATAGCCTAGTGATTGGGGATCTATTGTTAGTGCCGATTACCACCATCATTTGTCAACTGTGCCGAACCTAAGCTGCTGCATTCTTTGTTCTTCTGATTCTTGTGAGTTCTTAGTTGCACGATATCGGTAAGCGTGTTCGTTTAGGATCAATTGTTT
Source organism: Gossypium sturtianum (assembly GCA_025698515.1). Classification (NCBI taxonomy): domain Eukaryota; kingdom Viridiplantae; phylum Streptophyta; class Magnoliopsida; order Malvales; family Malvaceae; genus Gossypium; species Gossypium sturtianum. The sequence goes on along the minus strand of CM046944.1, from coordinate 50,841,191 downwards.
CATGGTTATATATATTAATGGTGATTCATTTTGTGTGTAGAGACTAATCAAAGAGTGGGTAATCACTTTTGATCAACGGTTAGTTGCAAATACCCGTTGGTTCAAGCAAGGCGATAGCTGGAGAGCACGTGGGCTAGTTTACTCATTATCACGAACAGGTGTGTAATCACACTATCTCTGCTGTGAATCGGCAAAAGCCGAAAAGCTGAAAAGCCGAAACATCGGCATTCGAGGCCTCACGAGCGTGCGATCGCTTGTGTGGTAAACTGAGCCCACCAATCATGGGCGATAGACTGTAGAGGCCACCACGAGTGTTCTCATTCTCTTGGGCCGACATGGGCCTCGTTTGGCCGAAATGGGCCGTGTGGGCCCAATAGGGCTCGTGGGCCCTACACGGATGAAATCCACGATAAGTGGCAAATACTGGACTGGGCTATATAGTTCGCATAGCCGTGACTGAATTTGGGCTAAATGGGCCACACGAGCGTGTGGGCCCACGTGGGCCAAATAATGGGCCTTGGGCCCATTTACACCGTTATGACCATTTAGGTTATCTGTGTCGCTCGAGGCGACTGTAGACGTTCGGAGAGGTCGTTATCTGTACCGAGACCCCAAAATAAGTAAAGTGACCAAAATACCCTCATAGGGTAAAATGATCGAAATGCCCCCATAGGGTAAATAATCGAAATACCCCCATAGGGTAAATGACCAAAATACCCCCATAAGGTAAAATGACCGAAATACCCCCATAGGGTAAAATGACCGTAATGCCCATGTAGTGTAAAATAACCGTAATACTCCTGTAGGGTAAAATGACTGTAGTACCCTCATAGGGTAAAATGACCGTAATGCCCCTGTAGGGTAAAATGACCGGTAGGGTAAAATGACCGTAGTACCCCTGTAGGGTAAAATGACTGTAATGCCCCTATAGGGTAAAATGACCGTAATACCCCTGTAGGGTAAAATGATCGTAATGCCCCTGTAGGGTAAAATGACCATAATGCCCTTGTAGGGTAAATGACTATTTTGCCCCTCGAGGGTAAATGACTGACTTGTGCTTTGATTTGACTGATTTGACTGCGATTGTATGACTATGATTTGATTGACTTAACTGTGAATGATATGATGATTTGTGGGCCAGACATTCTGCATACATGACACACTGCATGAGGTTGGGATATTGGTTATGGAGGAAGTACTATTCTGATAGGGTCGCACGGGTCGCACAAGACGACTATGGACCTACCGATGGCTTTAAGCCAGTTAATTTGATTATGGCTCTGTGCCAACCTAATTATGGCTTTGTGCCGTCTTGATTATGACTTTGTGTCGATCATATTTATCCATGGCTATGTGTCGATCGTAATTATTGATGACTTTGTGTCGATCATACTTACCCATGGCTGTGTGTCGGTTATATTCATCAGAAATGATGGCTATGTACCGATCTTATTACGATTACCGATGGCTATGTGCCAATTATGAGACCGTTCTATGAAGGCTTAAAGTCGCATATATACTAGCGACTTTCTTTGTAATTTTGATTCTTGCTCAACCGGTGCTAACACTGTAAGTGTAGGGATGGTGTGGGTGATTATTCCCCACAGGTAGTGCAGGGTTGGACGGAGGCAAGTGCAGGGTTGGATGGGTTTGCATGCATCATGCATTATTCATACTGAGACTGTTACTGTGATGGGCTAAGCCCAATTGATTCTGTTATGTGCTGTGACCCAAATGACATTATTTTGGGCTTTGGCCCACATATACTCGAATCAGAATCTGCATCTTATCGCAGTAAAGAGCTCGAGCCCGCACTTATTCCGTTTTTGTATACTGACTGTTTCTTTAATAAGGGGATTACACACTGAGTTTCGTAACTCACCCCGTTTTTAACCTTTCAGATAATCCCCAGCGTTAGACGGTTCGAAGCGGCGAGGGACTCGGAGAGGGCCACACAACTGCACATGTTTATTTTGTTTTGCTCATTTACTTAAGCACTTTGATTTTTATTCGGGATGTAATAAGGCCTCTATAATTTCTGGATTTTAAATTTGGGACTTTATTGATTTTGATTTATATTCGCTAGACGTAGAACACGGTTTTCCAAAACAATAACATTTTCTAACACTACATTTCCGCAACTCAATTTTTAAATATCACGTTTTTGTAAATCATTTTTTTAAATTAAGCTTCCGCAACAAATAAGGTTTTAAAAGTAATAACATTTTAAAAGGGAATAACTTTTTTATAAACCATGATCGAAAATAAACAAAAGCAAACTAAGGTTTTGTACAAGTTTTAAATGGCAAGAAGTTTGAAATTTCAAGAAGGGTTTTCAATGAAAACATGGTTTTCGAAAAAAACTTCAATGTGACACGCCAGATTCGGCTATTATCCGAAAACACATAGCATTTTTCACCAAAAGGATAGTGACGCCAAATCTTTAAAGCAAACACAATTGTGGCTAGCTCAAGGTCGTGTGTCGGATAATTCTTTTCATGCGGCTTTAGTTGTCTCGAGGCATAAGCTATCACTTTGCCTTCCTGCATCAGAACGCATCCCAGACCATTCAACGAAGCATCACTATAAATCACAAACTCTTTACCCGATTCTGGCTGTACTAAAACTGGAGCTTTGGTTAACAAAGTTTTCAACTGATCAAAGCTTTTCTGACATTTATCGGACCATTCAAACGTCACATATTTCTGAAGCAATCTAGTCAACGTAGTAGCAATCATCGAAAAGCCTTTTACGAACCTTCGATAATAACCAGCAAGTCCAAGAAAACTGCGAACTTTAGACACGTTTCTCGGAGGCTTCCACTCCAAAATAGCTAAAATTTTGCTCAGATCAACTCGTATACCAGACGCCGACACAATATGTCCCAAAAAACTAACTTCACGCAACCAGAAATCACATTTACTGAACTTTGCATACAATTGCTTATCTCGCAGAGTTTGTAACACGATTCTCAGATGTTCTGCATGTTTAATTTCATCACGCGAATAAATCAAAATGTCATCAATGAATACAACAACAAATTGATCTAAGTACGGTCTAAAAATTCTATTCATTAAATCCATAAAGACAACAGGAGCATTCGTTAGTCCGAAAGGCATAACTAAAAACTCATAATGCCTGTACCTCGTTCTGAAAGTAGTTTTCAGAATGTTCTAATCTTTTACTCGCAACTGATAATACCCCGATCTCAGATCTATCTTTGAAAATACGGTGGCTCCTTTCAGCTGATTGAACAAATTATCAATTCTCAGCAAAGGATATTTGTTCTTGATAGTCACTTTGTTCAACTGACAGTAATCAATACACATTCTCGTCGTGCCATCTTTCTTTTTCTCAAATAAAACGGGAGCACCCCAAGGAGAGAAACTCGGTCGTGCAAATCCTCTATCGGTCAACTCTTGTAACTGTGACTTCAACTCTTTCAACTCTGTTGATGCCATTCTGTACGGAGCTATAGAAATAGGAGTTGTACCCGGTACTAAATCAATACCAAACTCCACTTCTCGTATCGGAGGCAGTCCCAATAATTCTTCAGGAAATACATCAGGAAATTCACAGACAACTGGCACTGATTCCACTTTCTTTTCTGTCACTTTCGAATCAATCACATAAGCAAAGTAAGCTTTATAACCCTTTTTCACATAACTCTGAGCTTTCATCACTGATATCACCGCCGGTAACCCATTCAAATCATTAGATTCAATCTGAACTATTTCATCATTCTGGCATCTCAAATCAATAGTCTTTATTTTGAAATTCACAACAGTATCATGCAATGTTAACCAGTCCATGCCCAAAATTATATCGAACTCATCAAAAGGTAATAGCATCAAATCAGCCGGAAAACAAACATCTCGAAACATCAATGGACAATTCTTGCATACTTTGTCAACCAAAACACGTTTACCTAAGGGGTTCGATACTCTAATAAAAAATTCAGTAGACTCTACAGGTAAAGTCTTATTGGATACTAAGTTCATGCATACATACGAATGAGTAGATCCTGGGTCTATCAATGCAATCACAGAAGTGTCACAGAGAGCAAATGTACCCGTAATAACATCTGGAGATGAAGCTTCCTCACGGGCTCGGATGGCGTATGCTCTAGCAGGTGCCCTAGCTTCAGATCTCGCAACTGTATCTTTCGTAGCTCTCTGACTACCACTGACATTCCTTGTATTTCGAGAAGGTCTACCTCTAGCTGAAACATTGTCTGACCTCAAATTTTGAACAATCTCTTGCTCAACAGACTCTGGGCAGTCTCAGATAAAATGGTCTAATGATCCACATCTGAAACAAGCTCGATCATTAACTCTACAACTACCCGAATGTCTTTTACCACAATGCTTACATTCAGGTCACTCAGATCGGACATTTCCCACACTAGCCAACGAAGTAGCTGAAGCTTTGAAGTTCGACTGTGATCTAGCTCGATCTCTGTTCGAATGTCCCACATTAGTCTTTGAACGATTATATTCATCTCTGAATTTCTTTGTAGCAGACTAAAATGATTTATTCGAAAATCTCTTTCTCACATCTCTGGCTTCTGATTCAGCTTTTCTTTTATCTTTCCCGAGTGTCTGAGCTTTACATGCTCGATCAACAAGCACAACAAACTCTTTTATTTCCAGAATCCCAACAAGAAAATGAATGTCTTCATTCAGACCATCTTCAAAACTTTTGCACATTATCACTTCAGTTGAGACACATTCCCGAGCATATTGACTTAGTCTCACAAACTCTCGTTCATATTCGGTTACAGACATGCGACCCTGTTTCAGTTCAAGAAACTCTTTCCGTTTCTGATCTATAAATCTCTTACTGATATATTTCTTCCAAAATTCAGACTGAAAGAAATCCCAGATAATTCGTTCTTTTGGAACAACAGAAATCAAAGTCTTCCACCACTGATAAGCTGCATCTCGTAGCAAGGAAACAACACATTTTATACATTCATCAGGAGTCAATGACATTTCATCAAACACTCGAATTGTGTTCTCGAGCCAAAACTCAGCTTTCTCAGCATCATCATCACTAGTGGCCCTGAACTCTTCAGCCCCATACTTACAGATTTTATCGACCGGAGGCTTATTCAATGATTTGATTCACGGTAGGAGGTACAAAAGAAGTCTGAGGACGATTAGGTGGGGGCAGAGGTCGTGAAATAGCCGGATTCATTCTAACGTATTGAGTGAACCACTTATTCATCATTTGGAAGAAGGCTTGTTTAGCCTCTCCTTCCTGACCGCTAGTAACCGGTCTCGAATCAGATGGCGCTATCCCTTGAGCGGGAGCAGGCGCTTTGCTTTCAACATCGTCAGCTACAGCTCTTTCGGGATCCATTTACTAAAAAAACATTTTATACGTTAGGATTCATCACACTATCACAGTTTGTATATATGGCATGTATAGCTAGACTCTCATACGCTACGTTAGTCCTAGAATCAACTAAACCGTAGCTCTGATACCAATCAAATGTAACACCCCTAACCCATAACCATTGCCGATTTAGGGTTAAGAAGCATTACCGGATAATCAAAAACTTTTACGAACATTTCACATCATAACATATATCATCGTCAAATCATAACATAATACAAGCATATAGTCCCTTAATGAGGTCTACAAGACCTTAATCATGAATTAAAAAAGGGTCAAGACTAAACCGGAATCATACAAAAATTTTCTGAAAATTAAACATTTTTTAAAGTTACAGAGGTCACACGCCCGTGTGGGCAGGCCGTGGGCCTCACACGGCCTCAGACACGCCCATGTGCCCGAGCCGTGTCAAAATAGGGCATACATACTGACTTGACCACATGGCCTGAGACACGCCCGTGTGTCTCACCCGTGGTCGAGCCTGACTTGCACCACACGGCCAGTGACACGCCCGTGTGTTCAGCCCATGGTCGAGTCTGACTTGTTTTGAAATACAACCACGAAGGACAGGGTCAAGCCACACGCCCGTGTGCTCAATCGTGTGGGCAATTATAGGCCATTTTCAAGGCCAAATTGCCACCCACACATGGGCTAACCCTACAAGCACATACAAGCATCATTCCAAGCATCAAAAGTACCCAAAACATACCAACATGTCCATCTTTTCTAACCATACATGAACATATCATATACATCAACTTATGCCACATTTATCTCATTTTCAACACAAACATTTCCAAGTAAAAACCATTCAAAAACTTATCATTTCAATGTGACAACCATTCATCAATAATATGGCAACTTTGCATTATAATACTTATCATAAAATTTGACCATTTCATCAATTCAACCATTAGCCACTAAACATACCAAACTATGCATCATATAGCATAATTACTCATTCACATCATGATCATTATCTAGCCATATCACATGGCTATTTAAATACAACTCAAAACATCAACCATTTCAACTAGACTATACATGCCATACTTTAATATTTACTCTTTCAAAAGGTACCAAAATAGAGTTTGATAGTGTGGTGATGATCCTCGATGATCCCCGAGCCTTCCGTAGCTTTAACAATCTATAAGACAAAGTAAACACACACATAGAGTAAGCTTTCAAAAGCTTAGTAAGCCATATACAAATAAACTTAACACATAACACACATAATCATTTCAATTAAAAGATCATTAATATTACTCAAATTCAAATTCAAATTCATAACTTTTCTTTGGCTCATTTGTTTAGCCATTGCTTACTAATAATTCATATCTCAAAATATCTCTTTTGCTCATAACACAATCATGCATATATCACATTTTGTCTCATTGAATCTATGCACATATTTCTCTATTGCAAATACACAAATACTTACCTTTCATGCTCAAACAAAGCATATACATCAAACGTACCTGAAACGGTTACACATTTTACATAGTCTTACATTTCTCGGATTTGCCCGTTGAACCATTCGGAACTAAATAGGATACTCAGAATACTCAGAATAATCGTACAATGCCAACGTCCCAGACGTGGTCTTACATGTAACCAAATATCGATGCCACTGTCCCAGACAGGGTCTTACACGAAATCAGATACGATGCCGATGTCCCACACATGGTCTTACACATATCTCTCAAATCGATGACAACGTCCCAAACAAGGTCTTACACGATATCATATATCGGAAACATATGTCATGACATATAAAATCCTATCTATTCCTAGGTTCGTATGGGACTTTTCAAATATTGACACTCGATCGATACATTCTCAATTTCCATGTTTATAACATCTCGTACTCATTCACCACAAATAAATTTCATAGATACATAATAAGCCAATTCAAATACATTTATTTGTATATAGACTTACCTCATATTCGGATAAACAGACAGATTCGACTATTCGATCACTTTCGACTTTTCGCGGTCTAAATCTGTTTTCTTCGGTTCTTGATCTATATATATTCAAATTTAAATATTTTATTCACCAATTCATTCAATTCAATCCAAGAACACAATTTAAGGGTAATTTACAAATTAGCCCTCATATTTTCACATTTTGACATTTTAGTCCTTACTTCACAAAATCACAAAATACATAAAATTTCATATCACCCATGCTTGGCTGAATATTCATGTAGTCCATATAAGTCCATATATTTCATTTATTTCACATTTTAGTCCCTCAAAATATTATTTTCTCAATTTAGTCCAAATTACTCAAATTCATCAAAAATCCAAAGACAAACTATGTTAATCTATCACATATCTTCCATATTTCATCTTCAAACATCACAAAACTTATGAATTCATCAATGGCACATTTCAAAATCATCATCAATTTATAAAATTAAAGCATGGGTTTTGAAGTATTCGAAGCAACGATTACAAAAACATAGAAATTATCAAAAACCGAACAAAAACTAACCTTGAATCAAGCTAGATAGGTGCTGAAATGTTCAAAGCTCTTAATCCCTAATTTCTTTTCTCAATTTTGGCAATGGATGAATAAAAGATGACCACTTTCATGCTTTTATTTTATTAATTATCATATTTATTATTCAATTCCCATTTTACCCTTAATGAAGCTTTATAACATATACAAAATACATGTCCACTACCGTCCATGCCATGTTACAATGGCTTAATTGGAACATAAGGACTCCATATTATTAAAGCCACATCAAATAGGTACCTTTACGTATAGCATGATAATATTGCATTTAATGTGATTTAGTCCTTTTTCTCAAATTAAGCACACAAACAACGAAATTAATCCACAGAAATTTTACACATACCAATTCACATGCTATAAACTCAGAAAATAATATTAAAATATTTTGCTGACATAGATTTGTGGTCCCGAAACCACTATTCTGACTAGGGTCTAAACCAGACTGTTACAAAATGGCCATTGGAATTGGCTAATATTGATTAAGTATATATATGAATTTGAATATGTTTTTCATGAATGTGGATTTTGCATGGTTTAAGATGATAAGTATGAGATCTTGTGTGTGATAGGAAATAGCATGTAATTCATATGTGAATGACTTGGTTGTGGTTGAATGGGTTGTATACATATATTTGAATTTGTATTACTTGTTGTTGTGTCGGATGGTACAAGTAAGGGTGGCAAAATGGCTTGGAAAATAGCCTTGTATTTGTCCACACGGGTAGACACACGGGCGTGTGTCTAGACCGTGTGTGACACACGGCTTACCCAAGGGCGTGTGTTCTGGCCGTGTGTCCCCTACACCTTACTTTTGAGAAACAGAATGTCCAATAGTAAACACACGAGCACAAGACACGGCCGTGTGTCTCGGCAGTGTGAGAGACACAGCCATAGGACATAGGCATGCCCAGGCCGTGTGAAGTCTGCACTTGATTTTCAAAATTTAATTCGCCACACGACCTAAGGACACGGGCGTGTGCCTTGGCCATGTGACCCTATTTGGTTGATGACATCATAAACAGAATGTCCCCTATTTTGGACATGGCTTGAAGCACGGGCGTGTGATGTAACAGGCCGATTTAGGGCCTAGTCAGAATAGTGGTTGCGAGACCACAAATTTGAAGTAAAAATATATGTTTATGGTTTTTATGATGTCTGCGACATGTTTGCATGGTTGTGTAAAAATTTCATAAAGAAATTTTATGATTTAGTGATCAATTTATCTTTTAGGACTAAATTGCAAAAATTGAAAAATATGAGATTCTAGAAGTTTTAAGTATGGAATAGCATTAGAAAATTTATTAGAGGTCCTTATTTAGTAATTAGACCATTATATCTCATGATGGACAAAAATGGACATGGAAAGGAAAAATCTCAAGGAAGGGCCTTAAGGGCATTTTGGTCATTTGGTTAATAACTTAATAAAAAGGGGAAAAAAGTCATAAATTCGTGTCCATCTTCCTCCCCCGTTGCCAAAAATTCCAAGGATCCATAGCTAGGGTTTTGTTTCACTTCCAAGCTTGGTAGTAAGTACCTCCTAGCCCCGTTTTTGATGTTCTTCATATTTTTAAAATCCTCGTAGCCCGATTTAGCTATTTCTACCACTATTTTGAGCTAGGGTTTATGTTTAAAATTTTACCCATGGATGACATGCATGTATTTTGAGGTCTAGTGGTAGAATATGAAAGTTTGAAGTGTGATAAACAACTTTTGCTATATCTTTTTTGGTGAAATTGATAAAGAGGACCTACTTGCAAAAGATGAAATAATATGTGTATAGAATGTAAAATAGTTGAAATTTTGGGCTGCTATAAGAGAGGTTATGAATCGGCTAGGCTTGTGTGTGAGAAAAATGAACACATTTCATCATACGAGCCTAGGGATTATTTTGAAAATATGTGAAAGTTTAGGGGTAAAATTATAATTTTTGCCAAAGTATGATTCATAGGCTGTTTGTGGTAATTAAATAAGTGAAATTTGTCATTATAGATCAAGAAACACGAAGTTCAGACCTAAACCAAGGAAAGAACAAAGTGGTGGACTAAATTAAACAACTATCTATATTTTGGTACCGAGGTAAGTTTGTGTGTAATAAATTGACATCATGTTATTCTGCTTTTAAATACTTGATATTACGTGAGATGTGTATATTCTTTCTATATTGGTAATGAGATTTCGATGAAAATATGATGAAGTTTTATTATGTCGAAGTCCCGGTTGAACCTTAGGAATAGAAAGGATACCCTTGTCACGACATGAGATTAATAAGGTCCCGTATAAGACCATATCTGGGATATGGCCTCGGCACTGAATTGAGATCCCGTGTAAGACCATATCTGGGATATGGCATCGGCATCGAATAGTGACTCCGTGTAAGACCACATCTGGGACCTGGCTTCGGTATGAAATTGTGTAAGACCATGTCTGGGACATGGCATCGATATACGATCTCGTGTAACACCATATCTTGGATATGGCATCGACATCGATATGAGATCCCGTATAAGACCATATCTAGGATATGGCATCGGCATCGACATGTGATCCCATGTAAGACCATATCTGGGATGTGGCATTGGCATCTTACTATGTGGGTGACAATTTCTGAGTATCCCTCGATATTCCAAGTGGTTCAATGGGGTAAGGTAATAAAGTTTATGTTAAAGATGAAAAGAGGGCTAAAGTTACACGATGAAGTGTTACCGGTACATATGCGAAACTCACGAGAAATGAGTCATGTATGTGATATGTGGTTGGTAAGAGTGAGCATGAGTAAGCCATGTCAAAGTTACTTGAGAACTTTGTGTTAATCCATGATGTAATATGTGGATATTATTTCAAGATTTTATGTTGTTATCTATTGCATGCAAACTTACTAAGCTTTATGCTTACTCCCTCTCTTTCCCCTTTTCTTGTAGTATCGCCAAGCTAGCTCAGGGATCGTAGGGCGTCGGAGCTCGATTCACACTATTAAGCTATTCTTTTGGGTATAGTAAAGTTTGATTATTTTGGGTATGGCATGTATAGGAACTTGGTCATTTTGTTATATGTCATATTGGTTAACCAAGGTGTTGGCTATTAATGTTACTTATTTCATTTTGTAAATGACCAGTGGAATTGGCCAATACTAGTTAAGTTATATACATTCAATGATGATGAAACTCATGAAGTGTAGGTTGGTGCAATTGAAAGAGTTATGTGTGAAGTATATGCATGATGAACGTAATGTGAATTAAGGTGTGGATGTCTTAATTGTAGATATTATAAGTGCATCATTGTTATGTTATGTATTGCTTGAAATGGGATAAGTGTGGTTGCTTTTCAGGGTGGCAAATGGCTTGGTAAATAGCCTTATATTTGTCCACACGGGTAGACACACGGGCATGTGTCTAGGCCGTGTGTGACACACGGTCTGCCTCATGGGCATGTAGCCTGGCCGTGTGTCCCCTGCATCTAATTTACAAAAATTCAGTTCGTCACACGGGCTAGCACACGGGCGTGTGATCCGTCCATGTGACCCTAAGTGTCTGTTGACGTCATAAACAAAATGTCAAGGTTTTCACACACGGGCTAAGACACGGGCGTGTTATGGCCGTGTGAGGGACACGGGTCATAGACACGGGCATGTTCCAGGACGTGTGAAAACCCCTGTAGGTTCGAAATGAAAAAAATAAAATCCGCAGGGACTAGGGACATGGGCGTGTGTGACCACACACCGCGCCACACCTGGCGTGTTGTTTTTCACACTGCAGCGTGTGGCCCTGTTTTGAGTAAAAAATTTTAAGTATTCGTTAGCTTCCGGTTCAGTCCCGATTCACTCTATTTGTATGTTTCGGGTCTCGTAGGCCCGTAATAGGGACGTTATGAACATGAATGAAAATTTATGGTCGATTTTGTATGATTTAAGTAAGTTAGGTCAGGTAATGCCTCGTACCCGGTTCTGGCATCGAATACGGGTAAGGGGTGTTACATGTGATATGTCACACGGGCGTGTCCCTTCATCCACACAGGCGTGTGGACCTTTTTCATGAAAAATTTTCTAAGTTCCCCAAAATCTTCCAAAGTTCTCGGTATAGTCCCGAACCACTCCTAATGTATGTTTTGGGCCTCGTAGGCTCATTTTAGGGGCGATATGAATGTTTTTGAAAAATTTTAAATTTGAGTGGAAATTCATGTCTCGGTTTTGTATGATTGCTTGCGTATAAGTCCGATAACGCCTCGTACCCTGTTCCAGCGTCGAATACGGGTAAGGGGTGTTACACTCTATGTTGTCATAGCTGAGATATGGTCTTACACAATATATCCCATGTTTAATGTCCTAGCATACTTCATTGGCTACCATAGTCGAGCTATGGTCTTACACTTTACAATACTCGTATTTACTTTCTCAGCGGACTACACTAGATGTCATAGCCCAACTATGGTCTTACACCTTAAACCTCTTGGAGGTGTCGCCCCTTAAAGCCAACTGACCTCCATCGTAGTGATACTCTATAGAACCTATGCACCGTCAATATTCTTATTTCTACCTTGATGCTCAAATAGCGAAGTGCCCCTCCCCCCGGCAAGGCTCGGAGCTTTACACATCACAGTTTGCTCCCAGCAATCCTGGATGGCAGAATCATAACAAAAATTCCAATATCCTTTTTCCCTATTCCTCCTCATATTACTCCATTCATCATCCTATGCATTGATGCTCGAACACCGCATTATCCCCTCCATAAGGCTCGAAGCTTCGCACATCACGGTTTGCATATAGCAAAACCGTATGGTGGTATCTAACAAAATCACCCCTTTATCCCATTTCTAACTTCGTCTAACCCCTTGATAGTTCCCCTTTTTTACATTTTATAACACCCAAATGTATGCATATGATCATGTAAGAAAGGTAACATGGAACACGCCAACTTATGTACATATCATCACAACCATTCAACCCAAATTCATGTTGTTCAACAATAACCCAGATATGTGGTGTAAAACTCACCTGATGCTTCTTCGCCTTATCAGCTTAGCCTTTCCAAACACCAGAGTTTCTATTCTCCTAGCAGTGGGTCCTCAGATTTTCTACTTCTCTAACCAGTTCCTCACAATCATTGCCCCATGTAGAGCTTTCAATGACCATTTCTTCCTTAAAGCAACTAATGAAAACGAATGAGAAGAGAGAATGAAACAAAATTGAGAGGAATCCCCCTAATGATTCACTTCTCAGCCTTTTATATCCCCTCACGCACGACCTTCAACCGTTTAGAGATAATCCGTTGACAATAATTTTGTCCCCCACTAAGGGATCGGTTGGTTCTAATCCAACCGAACCAGACTTGGTTATCAACCCTGTCCAATTTCAGTTACTATCTTTTCCTTATTTTTTTGTTGAGACTGTTAGCTTATAGTCTCTTTCAATTTAACCCCTAAATGTTCCTAATTTTCGAGATTAAAGGAAACCGGGTGTGACAGTTCTCTAGAGCTAATATTTGTAGTTTTAATGTATTATGACCTAATTAGGTCAATTACAAGCTGCTTAACAAGTTAAAGGAGGTTGGGTGGACAATAACACCCTTGCAAAATTATTGGGTCAGTCAAACTAGTGTCACAACACCCTATAGTTGGTGTCGCGCCTTTGTTGGCAGAATGCTAGGCCCTTGGGATTCAGGATGAATGTCGTGACTTTGCCTTTTTTATGTCGCGACTTTGCCTCCAGTAGCTTTCCTTGTGGATTTGAGTTGGAAAATTGGCTAAGTGTTGAGACTTGCTTCAATGTCGCAACTTCCTCCTTGAATGTTGCGACATCCATGGCAGTCCACTGACTATTCAGCTTAGGTTATTTTCCTGCACACTCCTTCAACTCTTTAGTTCTTCCTTAGACCCGAATCGATCTAAAAGGTCATAAAACAACATAAGAACTCAAATTATTCAATCTAAACTTAAAATTATAAAAGACATAATTCTTGAATACAAGTTCCTTAAGTAGCGAAAAGAGCTTAATTTGCCATAATAAATTATGGTAGATCAGTATACTAAGGTAGTAGAGGTAGGTAATTGAGGTCGAACCACTATAAATTAATTAACCAAGATTTTGTTCCTAAACTCTTTTGTTTTAGATAAGTTGTTTTTGAAATTTTAAAATACCATTTTTGTAACGCCCCTCGCCCGTCCCATTGGTCGGTAGGAACATGAGAGGCTCATGGGACATTTTCAGAGTAAAACCAATACTTTATTTTAAAAAAAAAAGGATAAAACATTTTTATAAAATTAGGGAAAATTATTCAAAATGAGTTTTATGCTTTCAAATCAAAGTTCAAAAATCATATAATGACAATCAAAACAAAAAATTAGATAACTTTTAAAATATAGGAATGTTACTTAATTTGTTAAAGGATACTCAAATCATTAAGGAATTTATAAGAAATTAAGTAAAACTGAAAAGAGTAACAGTGCGTTAAGTTGCTACCCAGCGACGAAAGCTCCTGCCTAGGTGGTCCTGGAGGTTTTTTTTTTTACTAAGGAGCCGCTCAGGTGGCTTAAGCCACTGCTCAGGCAATACTGAAACTATTTACAACTTTGCACATTCTTGAACTTTATCTAATTTCTTAATCCTTCAATCACTATTTAACATATGAAATAAGCATATTTATACACGTTGATGCCCTAAGTACATGCCATTCACATTACAATCTTTATATTCATCACAAGACTTAGTATACATGCCACTAATATAATACAATTCAAAATTTAACAGTTGAAAAACAACCTTATAGGATCATCAGTGATGCGATGCTCCCTACCTATCATACCAATTTCTCGACAAGTCTACATCTATGCGTTTTAAACAACTAACACGTGAGCTATAAAGCACAAATAACAAAGATAATCAAAATTTATACTAAGTCTTTAATAACCTTGAGCCCTTTAGATGAATCATCATTTTATGTTAACTTAAACCATATTTCTAGTAATTTAACCCTTTCATGTGAATTTGTATGTTAAGCCTCAACTTATAGCTTGATGATTTATTAGTTGTTTCTATTATGCATATACTCCAATTAACACGTGAGCTATAAAGCACAAATAACAAAGATAATCAAAATTTATACTAAGTCTTTAATAACCTTGAGCCCTTTAGATGAATCGTCATTTTATGTTAATTTAAACCATATTTCTAGTAATTTAACCCTTTCATGTGAATTTGCATGTTAAGCCTCAACTTATAGCTTGATGATTTATTAGTTGTTTCTATTATACATATACTCCAATTTTGACATTTGATTCATTTATGTATCTTACCTTTCAAAAAATAAAAATTAGAAAAATTGAAATTAAAATTAAAAAATATATAAAATTCAGAAAAATTATAAAGTCTTTATTTATGTTTATTTATTAATTAATTATTTTTTCTTTCTTTATCTTTTTTTCTAGTTTCACTTCTTTTAGGCTTTAATTTATAAAAAATCCAACAACCAAAAAGAAAAGAATTACTATTTTCTCGCGAACCAAACAGAATAATAATAATAATAATAATAAGGGAATTAACAGAAACCAAAGTAGAAATAACAAATTTCAGGGTTTTCTCCATTTGAACCCTTTTTCTCTCCATTTTATTAACAACAATTTCTTTCAATCCTCAATAAATTACATTCATTTCAGCTTGAAACTTTCTTCTTCAACCAAAGCTACAACACCACCATTGTTTTCTTCTTCTTCAGCCCTTTCTCTTTTCATTTCTTCATTGCTTTCTTTTGTTGGACTCACTAGCATTAATGGAACAACTCCTCTTTTGAAACACCTTTCTTGGTCAAACAAGTTCACTAGTTTCTTCCCTTTTGTTTCATTGTGTAAAGGCTGGAGCTTTGAAGGCTTTAATGGTTGTTTTATGTTAGGCTGGGAAGAGAGAAGGAAAGGGAAATTGGAAAAAAGAAGAAAGAGATGGAAAAAGATAAGAAAGGAAAGAAAAATAATTAATTAATAAAATAAATAAATATTTTGGTAAATTTAATTTTTTTAATTTTATATTTCTAATTTTTATTTTTATTTTTTATTTTTTAGAATTATTTTATACAAATAATGAGTTATCATAGCTTCTGTAACCTTTTTTTACTACATGTTGATCCATAATTAAGCCACATCATTATTGATCAAGTTGATTAATGGCTACCATTGTAGGGAAAAGAAATACTTTAAGCATCCAAATTGGGGTAAAATACCCAAAAATGTCGTGTTTTAGGAAAAATTATCGAATTAGATCTATTTTTTCAAAAATTATAGGATTAGCCAAAAAAACGAAAACGTGTCCAGCTACACACGTTTTCAGTGGATTGACAGGAAAACGCTTCTAGCTGGAAGCGTTTTCCATAACGGCTACCCCGTCCCAACAGTTAATTTCCAGTGCCCCCCACCCCCAACGACCTTTTTTTTCCTATTTAAACCCTTAATTTCATTCATTTTCAATTCAATCTCAACTCATCTCTTCTCACATTCTCAAATCTCTCTCAAACAGGGGTGTAGCCAGAGGGCTGGTAGGGGCTCCAGCCCCCCCTAAAATGGAAAATTTTCCATTTAGGCCCCTTTAAAATTTTTAAAATTTAAATTAGAAAGGTAAAATTTCATTTTTCCCCTCCCTAAAAATGATAAAATTTTGATTTAATTCTTTAACAATTATAAAACTATAGATATTAAAATGGTGAAATTACATTTTTACTATCATCAAAATATACAATTTAATTTTGATCCCCCTAACAAAATTTTCTAGCTTCGCCCCTGCTCTCAAATCTCTCTTAAATTTCTTTCATTTCCCTTAAGTGCTCGGCATGCTCAGGCTCATCTCGGGAATATATCAATATATCATCAATAAAAACAAGCACAAACTTATCTAAGTATGGCCGAAAGATGCGGTTCATTAGATCCATAAACACGGCTGGAGCGTTAGTTAAACCAAAAGGCATGATTGAAAATTCATAGTGCCCATACCTTGTCCGAAATGCAGTCTTTGGCACATCTGAGTCTTTTACTCTCAGCTGATAGTATCCCGACCTCAAGTCTATTTTAGAGAACACAGTGGCTCCCTTCAATTGATCGAACAAATCGTCGATCCTCGGCAATGGGTACTTGTTCTTCACAGTTACCTTATTAAGCTGCCTGTAATCTATGCACAATCTCATGGAGCCATCTTTCTTTTTTACAAATAATACCGGAGCACCCCAGGGAGAACAACTTGGTCTAGCAAAACCTTTTTCCCTCAATTCTTGCAACTGTGCCTTCAATTCCTTCAACTCAGTTGGAGCCATTCTATAAGGAGCAATTGATATCGGTACCATACCGGGAGCTAACTCAATGCCAAATTCAACCTCTCTAACTGAAGGCAATCCTGGCAATTCCTCGGAAAAAAAAATCTGAGTATTCACATACTATCGGTACTGATTCAATCTTTAACTCAGTTTCTTTGGCATTCATCACAAAAGCAAGATACGCCTCATACCCTTTTCTTACGTACCTGTGAGCCGACATGTGAGAAATCACTACCGGCGATCTGTCATGTTCATCTGATTCAACATAAAGAGTATCCCCATTTTCACATCTCAACTCAACATATTTCTTCCCACAATTCACTGTCACATCATGAGCAGTTAACCAGTCCATACCAAGAATAATGTCGAATTCATCAAATGGCAATAGCATAAGATTTGCCTTAAAATAATGACCTCTAATCATCAATGGACAATCTCTGCATACTTTATTAACTAATACACTTTTGCCTAAAGGATTAGACACTTTTATCACAAACTCGGTAGGCTCTACGGGCATATTCATTTTTTATACTAATTTCATGCAAATGTATGAATGGGTAGAACCCAGATCAATTAAAGCAACAACATTAGTATCATGAAGAGAAAATGTACCCGTAATTACATCGGGAGATGATGCCTCTTCGTGTACGCGAATGGCATAAGTCCTTGCAGGCGCTCTGCCCTCGGATCTTGCAGCCTGCTCTCGAGGTGTACCCTTACTACTTGCCCCACTTCCTGGGTTCCTTTGTGGCCTTCCTCTATTAGTTCTTCCTGCTCTTGCACTCTGAACTTTATCTTTCTCAACCATTTCGGGGCATTCTCGGATGAAGTGATCTTGGGAATCGCACTTAAAACAAGCACTCTCATGTGCTCGGCACTCACCGAGGTGTCGTCTGCCACACTGTGGGCATTCCGGTCTATTAGATCGGACATTCCCGACACTAGCGACTGAAGTAGTCTGAGCCTTATTCCCTGAATAATGCTTACTCTTGCCTTTGTTTGAAAACCCGGCAGAAGTAGCTGATCAGGTAGAGAAATCTCTTGACTTTTTGGACGAGGACTGGAATGACTTACTCCACTCTCTTTCTTGAGTCACTAGACTCCATTTCAGCTTTTCTTTTCTCTTTTACTAATTCTTCGGCTTTACAAGCCCGATCCACCAGTACAACAAATCCTTTCAATTCTAGGACAGCAACAAACAATTTAATATCTTCGTTTAATCCGTCTTCAAATCTCTTGCACATGATAGCTTCTGTGGATACACACTCTCGGGCGTATTTACTGAGCCTTACAAACTCACGCTCATACTCTGTTACTGACATTCTACCTTGTTTCAGTTCCAAGAATTCCTTCCTTTTCTGATCGATGAATCTCTGACTAATGTACTTCTTCTTGAATTCTTCTTGGAAAAACTCCCATGTGACCATTTCCCTTGGTACAACCGACACAAGGGTATTCCACCACTGATATGCAGAATCTCTTAAGAGAGAAACTACACACTTCATGCACTCTTCAGGTGTGCACGAAAACTCATTAAATACCCTGATGGTGTTTTCAAGCCAAAACTCAGCTCTTTCCGGATCATCATCTTTACTAGCCCGAAATTCTTCAGCTCCTTGCTTCCGAATTCTATCAACTGGAGGCTTTTCTCTTCTTACCACTTCTACCACTTGAGGAGCTACAAGGGTAGATTGAGGAATAGGTGAGGGTGGAGGGGGTGGTGCATTCGGGTTCGTGCGAATGAACTCCGTATACCAAGCATTCATCATATGGAGAAAGGCTTCCCTAACCTTTTCTCCTCCTCTCTGACTTACTGTCGTGGGTCTATTCTCATTCTCATTAGGCACCGTCCCTTCGGCGGAAGCCGGTGCATTACTTTCTACATCATCCGCCACAGCTCTTTTGGGATCCATTTACTATATGAAAACACAATTTAAGTCGTCAGGAGTCGTCACACTATCAATATATAAATACTCTTATGTATGGCATGTATAGCTAGACTCATACTTGCACTACGTTAGTCCTAGAATCGACTAAATTGTAGCTCTGATACCACTAAATGTAACACCCCTTACCCATATCCGACGCCGGAACAGTATACGAGGCGTTACTGTACTTAACTTTACTTGAACTTGTATTATCGGCTATAAAATTTCTTTCCATCTTAACACTTTTCTTTCTTACTAATAATATACATTTCATGGGCCTACGAGGCCTTAAACATACTTCCGGAAGGTTTCGGGATTCAACCGGAAACTTTTGCGCTCCTTGAATAATTTTTCCTAAACAGGGGCCACACGCCCGTGTGCCCCTAAGACATGCTCGTGTCTCCTACCCGTGGAGCTCTCTATTTATGACATCATCAAACCCTTAATGGCACACGGCCATGTCACACGCCCGTGTGCTGGCCCGTGTGACGAATCATATTTTCGTAATTTAATGCAGGGGACATACGGCCTATCAAAACACCCATGGGGCTGACCGTGTGTCACACACGGCCTAAACACACGCCCGTGTGTCTACCCGTGTGGACGATTATAAGACTATTTTCCAAGCCAATTGCCACCCTGAAACATAAAAAAACTTATACTATCTCAAACAACTCAATTATTCCATCCATTGCAATAACTTAAATGCATAAACTTATCATCATAAAAAGGTATATAACTTAACAAATATTGACCAATTTCTGATGGCCATATATAAAAGAATGCATAATCTTACTAACCAAGCCTTTAGCTCAAAATATGACATGACCAAAATGATCAAACACCTATACATGCCATACTCAAAATTAATTAACTTTGCTATACCAAAATAGTGGCTGATAGTGTGATCCGAGCTTTGACTTCTATGATCCCCGAGCTAACTTGGCGAATCTACAAGGAAAAAGGGAAAAGATAAGGGTAAGCTTTTAGCTTAGTAAGTTTACATGAAATCTATATAACCACATACATACTCAAAAATAAACTCATTCATCTTAGGACTAAAGCAACAAAAACCTCAAATGCTTAAACTTACTTACTCTTACTTACTCTTTCTCATCACTTACCACATTATAATTTCATACTTGTAATTTAATTAGGGTACCTGTATCACTCAATTACATAGATTAGCACTTTTTCTAATATAATATAAACACCAAATCATTATCTTCCTTAACTTAGGTAGAATTCTTTATCATTCTTGAATAACTCAACTTGTATAATTTTGCTTACTTAGCTTTCTTGTTACTTTATTCATACTTGTCTCTTTTTCCCATGGAATTACTCGGAATGTCAGAGGATACTCAATCTCGTCAAACATGTATCTCGATGCCAATGCAATATCCCAGATATGGTCTTACATGGAATCGCCTTATGATACCGATGCCATATCCCAAACATGGTCTTACACGAGATCTTCCTTTGGTGTCGAAGCCATGTCCCAGACATGGTCTTACACGGGACCTTCCTTATATGTTTCCTCTTTGGAAACTTACCATTGCCATGTCTTGACATGGTCTTACGTGGTATCCTTGCCTTATAAATTCACCAATGCCATGCCCTGGCATGGACTTACTTGGGACATTTGCCTCATAGTGATTTATCAATGCCATGTCTTGACACGGACTTACATGATCTCCTTGCCTTATTTCCGATGCCATGTCTCAAACATGGTCTTACACAGACTTTCCTTATCTCATGTCATGACATAGGTATCCTCGCCATTCCGAATTTTTCAATCGGGACTTTTACTTACTTATTCTCATTGATTTCCTTATTAGGCATTGTCAATCAACTTCATGAAAATAATGTACATTGTACGAAATAGCAAGTAATTTAATTATAAAAGTAATATGTAGATTAAAATTCATACAAACTTACCTCGGTACTCAAAATGTGTAGAGTTGTGCAATTTAGTCCTCAACTTTGTTTTTGCATCGGTTTTGATCCGGGCTTCGTGTTTCTTGATCTATAATGACAGTTTAACTTGTTTAACATTCACATTGACTAAATTGACTCATAAATCATACTTTATAAAAATTACAATTTTGCCCCTAAACTTTCTCATAATTACACTTTTGCCCCTAGGCTCGTAAAATGATTTTCATTCAACTTTCTTAAATTTCAAGCCTAGCTGAATCATATTCTCAACTATAACAACATTCAATTTCCACTATTTCACTCATGTATGACCATTTTCATAACTTTTGCAATTTAGTCCTTACATGCATTTTTCATGAAAATCACTTAGAAAAAGATGTTTATCCTACATCAAACTTTCATAATCTTCCATAAAACATCAAAATACATGCATTTCATACATGGGTAAATTTTTGAATATGAACCCTAGCTCAAAATATAGCTAAAAGTAGCTAAACCGAGCTACAAGGATTTCAAAAATACGAAGAACATTTAAAATGGGGCTAGGAGATACTTACAATCAAGCTTGAAAGTTGAAGAAACCCTAGCTATGGAGGGCTTGTAAAATTCGGCTATGGCAAGAAGAAGATGGACACAATTTTGTCTTTTTTTCCCTTTTTAATCTTTTATTTACCAAATGACAAAAATGTCCTTAATGATCCTTTCTTGAGATTTTTCCTTCCCATATCCATTTTTGTCCATCTTATTATGTAATGGTCTAATTGCTAAATAAGGACTTCTAATAATTTTTATGATGCTATTTCATACATAAATCTTCTAGAATCTCATATTTTCTACTTTTTGCAATTTAGTCCACATGGACAAATTGTTCACTAATTCATAAAATTTCTTCATGAAATTTTCACACAATTATGCAAATACCTCATAAGCCTTGAAAAATCATTTAGACACATATTTCTACTTCAGATTTGTGGTCTCGCACCACTATTCTGACTAGGCCCTAAATCGAGCTGTTACATAATTACTATAATAAAATTATTTAAATTTTAAAATATTGTGTTAACATATTATTTCAATAGGTGGAACCATGGGTTAAGTTATGTGAGACTACTGGAGGAGCTTCAAGATATACTACTTCTGTTAGATCAACGATCGAAAGCAAATGTATGAATTATTTAAATTTCAATTATATAATATTAATGTAGTTGATTTAAAAATTAATAGTAAATATATATTTAAGATTTTTATTATTTTAATATAGTTTGAATGGACGTCATACTCCAATCCTAGAATTCAAGCATCCATCTCATCTGAATTCTTGGTTAATCCCAACATCTAACATGTGAAGGTGTCATCGGTAGTGTATGCTATGATGGAGATGCACGAATCAGATAAAGTTGTGCAGCAGTTCAGGTTTAGGCACACAATTCCGCCGGCACCCCAATATTAGTTTAATTAAAATATTAATTTGGATTCGCACTACTAATTCGTGACTGGATTATATTAGTAATTATTTTCTGTAATTGATTAATATTAATTTCTCCAACCTGCAATCCCTTGGGTACGATCCTCGAAATACGTCCAAGTATTTTGTTGTACTAAACTATAGTACAATTTGACTCGTACTCCTGCTAACACCGTCGATTTAATTTAATATATTTTTGGTATGATATTTATACTATAAACGATAATATGTTTATAGGCGGTCAAATTGTGGGCGTCAGTGAAATTGTTATTAGATCGATTACTATAAGATAATATTAATCGAAAGATGAACAAGCTAGATAGTATTCTAACTTTTATTTATTTTATTTTATTCTCCTAAAATACTTATTATTTTGAATTTTTTGTAGTTGAGTAAATATTTTTATTTTAATATTTTTTTACCTTGTTGATTATCATATTTAATTATGAATATTAATTTTTATAGGTAGGTGTATGAGCTATCCAAATCGAGTTGGTTGTACAGAGATTTGATAAACCAATGGAGTCGAGATTACAAAGACGAGCAGTTTGAGTGTTCAAACGAACTTCCACCAAAGCCGAGCAAGTATACGTACAAGAGGGATGGAGATTCAATGAACTTATGGGATGAAGATGAAGTATACGAGGAGGGAGTATACGAACAATGGGAGATTATGAAGAACAAAATATAGCTAATGTTTGAGCTTTACCAATGAAGAAACGAAACAATGATTTCGTTAGAAGAGATAGATAAGTGACAACTAAGGACATTCGAGTATTTAGTCTAAACTCCTTGTTATTTGCATGACTATACGTCCGAACAAGAAAGCTGTGAGCAAGAATTCCTAGTTAAATTAAAGCAAAACCAACAATAGTTGAATCAATTAGAGGAATTTTTTTGACAAAAATCCCAAGTAGGTGCTCCATTGGAAGAGGTCGTACATAATGTCTCTGATTTCGTCCCGAAGGACCAACGTACTTACCTGGCTATACAGTGTTTAAAAATAAACGAACTAACACATATACTAAACTCAGGGTATAGAGGAACTCACCAGAATACTTTACTTAGATCTCTATCTACTTTACTACCAGTTCTTTTCCTTTGGCACTGGGACTTTCTCTCGTTTATTTAGCTAAATAGTAAAACAATTCTTTTAATCATAAAAAATAACCAAATACTTAAGATACAACAAGAATCTATAAACATGCAAACAGTTTCTGGTTAGGAGTTTCCTTCCTACCCAGTAGTTAAGGAAATCCTATCAATCCTTTCTTAAGTTAATCTCTATCTATTTGGTAAAACTTAAAGGAAAGTTTTAAAAATTTATCAGTAGACAACTAGCACTGAAGTTCTCTTAACTTTTACTGTTACTACCCTTTGCTAGCAATGAAGAACTCTCCTGATTTATTCGATGATAACAAAGTCTAATGGAGAAGATGAATCAAAAATCTTCTCTCCACTACCATACCATCTTATTTATAGCTAACCCAAGTCTAAATCCCAATCAGATTTATCTCTATTTATTACTGGTTCTCACACGCTTCTACTAATTAATCACATCCTACGATGCTTTACAAGTGTCCTTATTACAGACACGTTGCTCCACATAAATGTCGAGTGACATAAATGTATCCTACAAGCTATCATACTTACTTAAGTAACAATATTAAAACACGGGTGACGATATTAGCGGGAAAAGTCTACCCAATAAGGTCATTACCCTACTATAACCTTCCTAACACTAGGACTGGTACTTCGCATAGTTGGTGAAGTTATTCGTAACTCTTCGCCATGTAGTTTTCACCTTTACCGTTCTAAGTTTCGCAACTTAGGCGGCCTTCGCTAGCGTAGTCTCTCAACTCGATCCGGCTCACCTAATCAGAACGTGACATTCCAAGTATTTCGTTGTACTAAACTATATTACAATTTAACTCGTACGCTTGCGGACACCGCCGATTTAATTTAATATATTTTTGGTGTGATATTTATATTATAAACGATAACACGGTTATAGGTGGTCAGTTGCTCCAAATTATGCCTTACGAAATGCCTTGCAAACTTCCTCTTCTTTCGATTCTTCTTGCAATTTTGTTTGCTCAAAATTGCCTTATGCCACTCAATGTTGAAAGCCATCCTTTTATAGAGTTGGGGTGAATGGCAATTAATTCATAAAATTTTCCCCGATGAGTTGGAAGTTTGCACGCGTTGAATTTGTCAAAGGGAAAATGCACCACATAGGGTGCGTTATCAATGACATGTCAGAAATATTTACTAAAAACACTCTACGTTGGACGCGTTTTCAATGCAATGTCAGAAAAATGCACTGAAAGCGCGTCCAACTGGACACATTTTCAGCTAACATGGCATGAATACGCTTCCAACTGGACGTGCTTTCAGTGCATTTTTCTGACATTGCACTAAAAATGCGTTCAGCGTGGAGCATTTTCCCTTTAACAATTTCAACTCCTACAAATTTTGCACTCACCCATCAGATATCTTTGAGATTCTTGGGATAATATTTTCTGACGACAATTCTGATCGACCTCAACAATTGGTTCGAAAAATTCTGAAAAATTCTGATCGAAAAAATGGAAAAAAATACAAACTAAGAGTTAATTGAATCGAGTAGTTCGAGTTTCGAATTTGAATTGAATTAAATTTTATAATTTGAATAACTCAAATATACAATTGGTGTAAATATGGTTAATTTAAAAAGTATAAAAAACCTTAAACCCTAAAATACAAAAAAATACAAAACCTAACCATAACCCTATTTTAACAAAAATCTAAACCTTAACCCTAAAATAAAATAACCCTAGTAAAAAGAAAATGCTTCCAACCAAAAGCATTTTCAATGCATGTGGCAAGAAAATGCGTCTAGTTGAAAGCATTTTCCTGCCAATCTGCTAAAAACACTTCCAATTAAAAGGATTTTCCTGTCAATCTGCTGAAAACTCATTTTCGTTTTTTCGACCTAATCCCATAAATTTTCAAAAAACCGGCCTAATCCAATAAATTTTTATAAAAATCAGCATTTTTAAGAATTTCACCCTCCAAATTGATAAAAAAAAAATTTAAATACCTACTTGAAAAAAAGTATTGTTTAAGGGACAAGTTTGATTTTTAGCCTTCGAAATAAAATTTGACCAAGGAAAATGCTAAGTGATTGCAAAATCCAAAGTTTCTGATTTGTGGGCTTTCTTCAGTTCACGCTCCGTTTCATTTAAAATTGAATTACGTAAGAGGAAAGAAAATGACATACATTCCAAAGCAACAATAGATTGACAACTGAGCGCCGTCAACAAGAACAATTATGTGAGTTGTATTGGTTTAAAATTTCAAATTAAAACTATAATCCTACAAGAAGCAAAAGAACTAAGATACCAGTGTACCAATTTTCAAGTTAAATTTATAATCACCGACCATGTTCAGAACATAGCATTTTTTACCGTCCAAAACCTATATCAAGCAGTAGTCATACTGTATTGAGACTCCGTAAAGACAACTGCTTGCTATTCATAAGCAGTCTGCAAAAATTCTCAAGTATGCGAAAGTTAGGATGTATGGTGGTTGTATGTACAACTCATCTGCTCCTGGCCCTGCCCATCACAACCTGGTTTCATTAATTGCTGGGGAGAAGTTTCAATGGGGTTGCTTCTGTCGCCGATACCTTTATTAGGAGGCAAGCACCTTTTCGTGAAAAATGCAGCAATTGTTTTGGTTCGTCCACCACTCTTCCCTGTCAGTTGGGTTTAAAAATTTTGAAAACTAATAAACAAATTTTCATTCAACGGAAATTAATAGTTGAGGTTGAGGCAAGCCAGATAGATGCATATATACCTGGTGAAATCGACATGCCAAGCTTCACTAAGATTTCTTTCTTGACCTGAACAAAAAGTAAAAACCCCATATCAGAACATATTGTTTGTGACATTTAAAGCACAGTTGACAATCACGACTGTTACATCAGAAGAAGCCTTCAAAATGAATCATGGACGCTGCTGTTGAAGGCATAGATCAAATATATAAACTCTGCTTGGAAAATTAAGTTCAAATTTTAAATTATTAACACGATTTTAAGCCTCCCTTGTCAATGACTAGAAGAATCAAAATAATAAGATTTACAATCAGTTTGAGAAGTAAAGATGAATAATAATATTCAAATTTAAATATGTTATCCAATCAAAGTAAAGCATATTCAAATAATGAATATTTGAGAATTAATCTATTCTACTCAAAGTCCATTGCAAATAATAATCGTCCAAATAGAATATTATCTTAATCCGTAAAAAAATATCCGTAAATTTCCAAATCTATACTATGAGAAAGCAAGAGAAGGAATAGCATACACATGAAAATAAAGTCATTGTGCTAACAATCGCATCATTTCTAACTTGGTATTAGGGTTAATTCAACCACTTAAACTAAGTGTAGCACATACTGTTCAAAGGAAGGTGTGGATTAATTAAGGAGTAAAACAACATTTAGTCCCTTGACTTTACAATTTTTGTAACTTGATCCTTAACTTTTTTGTCCTGAACTTGGATTCAAGACCAAATAATTTTTTTTACGCCTTTAGCAAGTGATGACCTGATGACAATTTTTTAAAAAGTTACAAGTTCAAAAAAATAAAACTTATAGTAAATTATAAAATTATAGAAATATAGACAAATTATAAAAATTACTAAACTTACAAATAATTATTTAAGATTATAAAAAAGCATAAAAAAGTACTAAAAATGATTAAAAATTTATAAATGTCGCAAAAAAAAAAAAGACCATAATTTACTTTTATCTATTTATCGCATTAATTAATTATACCATCCATGCCAGCACCCAAAAAGAAAGAAAAATAAAGAAATAAATAGAAGGAAAACAAAGTGATGCCACCTGCGGCGATAATCCAGACCAAAAATCAGGAAATAAGTCACTAACCTGCCAACGATTATCAACGAAGTCTGATATCTCGCGCACTTTGTTTCTTAACTGAGTCTTTGGAATTGAAGGAAACTTTAGTTGTAAAGACTCTACCAACCTATTGATACCATGGGAGCATGACTGAATTGTAGATACCTAAAACCAACAACATCATCATTAGCAGCAATACATTTCAGTCTACTACAACTATGTTTGACAAAAGTTGGAAATTTCAAGCTCTGCATGTACTACTACTATCATGACAAGAACAGCAGGGAAAATATTAATATTTTACAGTAAACTTTGCTTGAGTTGCTACTTACTATTAGAGGCAAATCTGAACCTGGAATTGACTCCACAGATGATACTGGTGTTGCAACAGCCTTCCCACCCAACAAACAAGCTTCTTGATTGTCATATACCATGCTATCAAGTGATATCTCTACAGATGGGGCACCAGGACATGCCAACATACTTAGAGCTTGCAAGCAAGCCTGTTCCAATTTAGGATTACCATTAAGGTCTTCAGCCATTAGCAGCGAGGCTTTTTCATGCAATAAATTTAAAATGATCAACGGCTGATTTTTTCGAAGTGCATGCTCAGTTAAATTGTTGAGGTAATTCTGCTGCCGAAGCAATGCACCAAACTCCTCGTTTTGCGTGACTTGCTCATTAATATGGGAACTTTGAGTCTCCTCAACATGAACATCAATTTCCATCCTGTCAACTTGTACCCCCTGCAAGCAAGCCTCAAATGAGTCTCTGGTTTTTGAGCATACTGACTGGACGGTGTTTTTCAGTTTCAGAAGCTAGTTACAACTTACAACATTGAATATTTTCCAAGTTAGTTTTGTTTACCTCATTTTCTGACAGATATCCATCTGGAACAAAAAATCCATCTTCAGTTTCATCTTCATCAGCTTTAGTGCATCCATCACAACTTTCCTCGTCTTCATCTTTATCGCAATCTGAGAGACTTTCCCCAGGCTCCTCCTGTGAAATGAGTGTTATTTCCAGGTTTACATCTAAATTTCAGTCTGAATAACAAGCTTACAGTACCTCCTCCCATTCTTCATCACTATCAACATCATAGTCTAAATCTGGGTCCTTCCTCCATGGGCAGCGAGGTCCAACAACATTGCTGAAGATACAACAAAACCACAAATTATCAATTTTTTGATGAAATTGAAAGCAAGGCAAGCATCAAATGAACCCCTTCACAAAAAAGAAAACAAACTAAATAACATTCAAATACCCTTTTGTCCCACTTAAATTATCGATATTGCCTTTCAATATTATTCCATTCAAGATGTTGCCTTAAAAATGTAAATAGATTGTAAACTCATTATCCTATTTTACCAGACAAATCATAGCCTTTAAAAACAATGAGATCCATGAAACAAACATCATATTTTTTTACTCCTAAAACTTGAACACTTGTCAAATGAATTTTTGAACAGGACAGGGAATACGCAACACACAAGAAAGTTACAAATGCAACTCACTGGAAATGGAATACAAGGTCGATAAAAAGATTGAAAATTATTCAAACAAATTTCCAGTTCACTTTCCATTCGTTTTTAAGTGAAACATAATCTGTTTGGACCTAATTGAACAAAAACACAAGTCAGCTTTGGGTGATCCAACTTGTTGATTACCTTTCACAAGGGATTTTGAAAAGATGAAAGAGGTAAATAAAGCGCCAATTGCTCTAGTCTAAAGTTTATTCCACTAGCTACACAACTAAAATGACATTAAAGACCATAGACAAAAAAAGAAGTTACTCTAGAGAAATCATGCAAGAATTTCTCTTTATCCACACTTGGGTTAGCTAATTTTATATCAGCTTGAATAATTATTGAGTTCAAGATAATGTAAAGAAAGTCTCTACAAACTTAGCTCATCTTAGATAATTGAGCTCTAAGCCAACGATGACCAAGTTAAAGGCTTAAACCATAAGGCAAGGCACCAGAATAAGTTTTACTGAAGACATTTTGTTATATAAAGAACTTCAGTTGCAATTTGAGACATGCAAGGAATTAGACACTCCAACATAATGACAAAAAACAAATAGACACAATTATAAATAGATAACATGAATGCATATATTATATATTTTGAAGGGAATTTATTTAGTATTTAAAAGTAATATACAAACCTTTTCCTACAACATTATTCAATCCTTATCATTTAGTAGTATCATCTTTGTGTTGGCAGTTACAAATGGCCTTATCATGATATAAATCTGATTTCCTTGACAGTTTCAATGGGCCACTATATGTGCAAGAACCCTTGCAGTTTTGGTTGGCAATACATGATATTAATGTCACCACCTTTCTACAGTCGATGTAGGGTCGACTGGCAAAAAAGTAAGAGAAGATTTTTCAACATTTACCCTGTTCCTAACCATTTGATTTCTCCTTTTCTAAGCAGACAGAATCATGCAAAACCTTTTATAACAAATAATAGATCTTGGTTAATTATCTATGTCTTCTTTTCAATGAAATCGGCGCCAAATCCTTATTTGAATTTTTATAATAGATATGAAAGCTTCAAGTAATCAAATTGGCAGGGATAAAAGAAGTACTTTGACAGATTGTTTATTGAATTTGCTAATGAACACTAATCTCACAAATGCTTAAACTTGGATCTTTTAGATCAAGCCTGAAATAGTATTCATACTTGGTTCATGAAGCTTCAGAAATGAACATAAACAAGTTCTAGCTCAGCTTATTTAAGAGCATTGAATGAAGACGCTAGTTACTAGACCCCTACATGTAGGTTCACACAGATCAAAAATTCTAACACAAAGTGCAGAAAGATTAAATGGCGATAAATCAATTAACCAATACATTTATCAGTTAAGGGAAGCTATTTAGAAATTTCAAGGATAACTAAAGAATATATAGTTCAGGAAGTGGAATTCAATATCAACACATTTGCTAATTCATTTCCATCTATTTAACAATGCACCTTTCAACTATAAACTGAACTTTTAGACTTGAGTTCAGCTTAACTTAAAGAAAAAAGGTGCAAATGCAAGAAAAAGGAGCCTACCTTTTCTTAGGCCAAATACCATAAAATGCAGGTCTGTAGCTCGAATCAAACTGCAACAACTGCTTCCTTACACAAGACTTGTTAACATCAGAATTCTGTTCTCCCCATACATCCACTAGCCTTTCAACACTCAGTTCATCTTGGGATAACCTTTTATTAGCAGTTAACTTAAGCTCCTTAAACAAATCAGTCTTAGGTTTCTTCCGCATGCCCCAACACTGTTTTTGATTTGAACGGAAAGAATGACCTAAGTGACGCCAAGAAGATAAGTGTAACCTGAAAAGAGCAATTCCAGCATTTAGAAACAAAATAAAACCAGGACTTAAAAGCTATATTCATCTCTAAGATCCGTACCAATAGGCATGTGTATCTGACATATATTGATATTAAAAAATACAGAAAAGAACTTATAAAAAATGAACATAATAAAATATAGGATACATAGTCATACTCATACATCCTGATCCAATAAAATTATAGAAGATAAAAAGAAAACAGAGAAACCCACTTGCGGAGATAATCAGCATTGATTTCTTCATTGGATGAAAGAGCATTGTCCATGGAAAGAGTAATTGGTTCAGGCAGTTTTTCAATCTTTTGGGTGGATGCACAAAGTGTGAATCGCTTAGTTAATTCCTCCATCTGGGTTGGTGATGTTTTACATTTTTTGAGGAAGCGCTCCATTACTGAAGCTTGCTTTTGAATCGAAAGTTTCTTCTTCAATTCTGCCTCTTCTTTCTCACGCCGCAAATGATCTCTCTCAGCCTCCTCTTGCTGTTTCCGGAGCTGCTTCCTCATCTCAGCCTCTTCTCGTTCACGACGCCTATGAGATTTTTCTGCTTCCTCCAGCAATCGCTTTCTCTCCTTTTCCTGAAATACGACCATCCACTGTCAACAGCGCAGTTACATAGACATTGCTAATTCATGAAAAACTTGGGAAATTTGGACAAACATTTTGCAACTTTTCCTTTTGGAGCTCACGGTCCAGTTTCTTTTTCTCCTGTTCCATTTCTCTTTTGTTTCTCTCCAATTGCTTTATTAACAATTTTTCTTCTCGCTTTGCTTCTTTCGCATCCCTGCGGCAACAGACAAAACTTTTACTGCAAAGAAAGATATTTAAAGAACAAAACTTGTTGAACTGTCATTGATACATACATCTCAGCACCACTCTGCTGTGACATGTTACGCATTAAGAAGCGAATGTCTGCCTCATTTAATACTTTGAAAAGCTTTTCTGATGCTTTCACGAAACCATGCTTGCACTTTTGATTATCCTCCCACTTTTCTAACAGGGTTATCATTGCTGAAATGAGCCATAAATATAATAAGTAACCTACTTGAAGCATAAACTAATCATTAATCAATCAGGAATGAAGAGAATCAAGGGAATATAATAGCATATTGAGTGCATCAGAAAAGATTCAACCAAGCGATAAGCAAAAATTCTCCATACCAGAAACAGCAGTAATCCTCTCACTAATCTTATTCCTACAAGTACGACGAGTTCTTAATGCGGCACGCGCAGATTTGGGCATCAACTTTAAATCTCTGGTCTATCACATGAGAATGTAAACAAGTTTGTAACTGAACAAGAGAACGGAAACGCATAAAACAAATAATAATAATAATAAAAGCCAAAACGAAAGAAAAGGAGTCACCTCCCAACACCAGAGAGAAGATTGAGAATCATCCTCCAAAACATCAGCATCTTCGTTACCCAATCCATATTTCACTCTCTGCCCAACAAACAGCACCGCGCTTTTCACCGCGGCCATACTCACATTTCCCATTCTGTCCTTGACCTTTTCATGAATTGTCTCTATCAATCTCAACAGCGGCAAGTCGCTCTCCTCCATCAGAACTGCAACCAATGAATTGAATGAACAACCCGACTCGAGTAACTCCATTCCCAAACCCGACTTCTGCTCCACCACTTCTTTATAATACCCAAAAAGTCCATCCATTTCTTGCTTCAATCGCTTGATCTGTGCCTCTCTCTGTTCATCGCTTAAGGCTTCCCAAACCCAGGATGCTCTCTTTCGCTTCTGGGTCTCCTTGGGTTGATCATTGCCAACCACTTTGGGGGATTTTGGATCATCATCCACGCCTATCACAGGTACTGAATCCGCCATTTAAACCTAGAAGGAGAAGGATCCAAGTCTAATCCTAGAAAAGAAAATGAAGACTGATATTTGCAGATACAGAGAGAACACAAGGAAGCGGAGAAGAAACGACAGTCCTTTTATTTTATTTTATTTTTAATTATTCTGGAATCAGCGGTGATGACAACTCAAAAAGATTTTTTTTTTCCCGCCAAGAGTGCTCCTAAAACGAAAATTGGCGCCTCAAAATTTTAGGAGTTGGCGCCGGTGGGTCGAACAGGCCTTATTTGAAATCAAGGTATCAAATTTTAATCCACGGACTCACTTCTCCACTTTGAATTTTTCTTTAGCTGTTTTTTATTCCGATCAGTAAGTAAAGTAATTTTGGATTGAAATATAAATTTACCATGAGTATTGAAATTTCTCCAATGATATTCTACTTTGAGAATATAAATAAATTTATTATTTAAAGATTGAATTTTGCCACTAAATTTAATTTGTTTAATTACATTTTATCATTAATATTGTTTTTGATTATTTAAAAACAAAATTTATCAAGAAAACTATTGTTTTAAATATTTGTTTTAATAGTTAATAATAAATTAATTTAAAACTCTAACTAATTTCTACAATGCGCGGATCAATTGTGTATAATTAACTTTATAAAAATTTACATTATAACATTAGTTTTTATTTAACATTAGTAATGAATTTCCTAAAAAATGGAAAAAGTAATGTAATGAAAATATTTTTAAAAATATATGATGAATTTAGAATCGATTATATTAATATTTTTAATCTAAAAATTATTTAATATTAAAACAATACAAAAAATCATCATGGTTTCAATATTAATATTAAATTATTATAACTTAAATAATATTATTAATAACTTTTATAGCTTAATTATTTTATATAATTGTTATTTAATTTATCTTAATGTTAAAATTGTTAGCATTCGATTTTTTATAATATTATAGTTATTTTTACTCTACTTTAAACAATGGATATAAGTTAAATAAACATTGCAAAATAAAATCGTAACTTATTTGGAAATCAATATGAAAGTTCGATGAAGCAAACCGAAAATGCCAAGAGGGGGTGAATTGGCCTTTAAAAAATTTTTGGGAAAAGCAAAGGCAAAAAATAAATAAATAACACAAAGAATTTAGAGTGGTTCGGCCCCAATTGCCTACTCCAGTACCCTAGCTTTCCACCACTAAGGATTTTTCCCAAATTCACTAGTTTGTTCAACCTTTATAGAGGACAAAGTTTAACCTTACAACTCCTTAAGATTTCTATCCCAAATCTTAAGTTTCAAAACCTCTCAAAGAGATACAAATGAGCAAACAAAGAAACAATCCTTACAAGATAAATTTATTTGCAAATTGAAGCACAAATACAATGAAATACACTTGAGCAAAATGAAGAAGATAAAAGCTCACAAGTGTATGCAAGAGGAATATGGAAATTTAAGCTCTAATATTGTTTGATTGATGATTTTTGCTTTAAGTACTTTTTCTTATATGTAGTAGGACTTTAAAAGATAGTATTTATACCCCTAATAGACTTCTAGCCGTTGAGGATGTTGGGGAAGTAAATATGGCTGTTGGGGATATAAAACCAGAGCATTTATTTCACCTGCAATTTCGAGTATCGATACATTTAAAAAGGGTATCGATAATTTTTGTCATAAATGATGATTCAGTGATCGTTGGAATGAAAAAATCGATACTTTCTTCAGAAGGTATCAATACCGGATCGATATCTTGTAGGATTTTTAAGAAACAGAATACAAGTTTGGTATTGTTTTTAAATAAGGTATCGATTATTTTTGAAAAATATCGATACCAAAATCATGGTATCGATAATTTTTAGATTTTTGATTGAATGTCTTTTTGGTCTCGATTTTACTAAGGGTATCGATTATTTAAAAAAAAATTATCGATACCAGGCCAAATGGTGTCGATACCTTTTTGCCTGGAACAATTCTCACTTGTTAGAAAATCATTTTGATGTGTTAAAATGATTTTAACTTAATTGGGATCATTTTGACTTGATTAAAAATAATTTCACTTGATTTTAAAATTGTTTCAAAATTTTCTAAGATTTTATTGTAAGTATTAACAATTTTATTTCTTAGAATTCAAATTTAAAATTTTTATCAAATTCAACTTATATTCAAAAATATTTTTAATTTATTATATCAAAATCTTTTATCAAATAAAGCTTAATTTAACTCAATATAATCTTTGACTACTTTGGGCTTAATTTTTTTTAAAGCTTAATTTTTTTTAACTTTATTTTATTAAATATGGTAATATTTAACCAAATTTGGTTCAATCTTTCTATTTTAATATAGAAATTTGTGTTTATGCTAACCTATAAAAGATTTTTTAATAAAACCTATTAATTACGGTTGTCATCATAATAGTGTGTCATACGGAAGCATATCTATGCCACTTAGGCATTATTTCCTCTCTTTTTTATAACTTCATATTACTATAATATATATTATTTAGTGGATGAAACACTTGAATTTTTTTAAATACTTGAAAATAAATATAAGTCTATTTTTTATAAATAATTATATCACTTAATTTATTTTTTAAATATTAAATAAAATATTTAAAAATCTTTAATTTAATTTTTAAATATTAAATAAAATATTTAAAAATCTTTAATTTAATTTTTGTCTTCAAATTATTTTAAATTAAAATTTTAATACCAAAATTCAAGCAAATAAAGGTAAATATGCAAAATCAATATAGAGTCAAAGTGTAGTCGTAAATTTGCCTTTAGTGTAAAAATATAACGGCAAATATCGTTCGACATAAATTATAGTGACAAATTTTAAATTTAACCTAAAGTATAGTGGTAAATTTACACATTGACCCATAATTATTTGATATAAGTTTTTTAATGTATTTTAAGTTGTATTTAAAAAAATCAAAAAAATAATTATTACATGTAGTAATATGTATTTCACTTGTGAAGGAAAAAAAAACATCTATTATTATATCAAATAATAATATTTTAAATTTTGGTAAACTTGTGGCAACCCACACCTGACCTGATTGCTAGATCTGAATGCTTGACCTCATCACATTATTTTCTCGGAGTAACTCCAATTAACGCGACTTCCATTACCAAGTAACTTGACATTCAAACAAAATAAATTCCTAACAAATCCAATTATACACACAAACATGTTTAACAAATGTCAAATGATATCATTTAATACGTTTAAGGATTAAACAGAAACGAGGTCAACCACGGAATTTGGATTTGAATCCAAACTCAAAGTAACATAATTCAACTAGGAGTCTCGAGATGTCTTAAGACAATATAATTTTTAATTTTGTTTCAATATTGGAATATGTGGGATTTATTATGTTTAAATGTTAATTACTTTGAGAAATGAATTTATTAGCTTTGATTTTCAATTATTTTGATATAACAAACTTAATTATAAATTCCCTTAATCAAATTTGCATAAATTATTTCAATCTTATTCAAATATAATATTCAAATATAATTTTAAGTGTTACAAACTCAAAAACAAAGTTTCTAAATGACTTAAACTTTCTACAAATATTTTTAGAACCCTAAAGTCCTTTAAAATGTTTCTAAGCCACATTTTTTAAGGTTCCTAGCCTTGTCTCGGGACACAAGCATGTATGTCTTAAGCCAAACCAACACCATAGCTAAAATTGCTTCAAGGGAACCTTGTCTCGAGACATGCCTACTGTTTCTCGAGATCTTAGGCTCCAACAATCATATTTGTTCTTCTTGTCTCGAGACATATTGTTGCAAGCTGCATTAGATGGGTAAAATAAATTCTTCCAACTATAAAATCCTTTACACCCCTAAGTCGAGAATAGTGCTAATACAAGATGATAAGTGTTAGAATTTTTGAAGAAAATAAAATAGAAACTATTATTGTTAGTAGAGAAGGTAGTTGGATACCGGAAGAAATTGAAAAGACTCATAAATTGAGAGAAGTAAATCAGAGGTATTGATTATATTGTAAAGAAGTGAAAAGTGATGAAGCCAAAGTGGAATTAAGCAAAAGTCGAGGGGTTAAAGTGTAAATTTAGAAAAGTTAGAGGATCAAAAGTCCAAATTTCTAAAGGTGGAAAGGACCACAATGTAAAATAAATTAGTAAGCATAGACTAAAATTAAATAAGTGAGGAAATATAAGGGACTAAATCACAATCTTACCAAATCAAGTGGTGACTCAATGAAGCCTCGGGGCGTGGCCTCTATGGGTGCCATTTTATATACATGAAACAACTACTGTGCCAATAACTAGAATCTGGCAGTGTTTGACTTGGTCCTTCCACTCAATCCTCAAGTCTTCATTTACCCTGCATACAAAAAGTAAATTTTATAAGTTTAGAAGAACTTAGTGAGATCTTGTTGACCGCCTCTCCCTCAATCGATGGGAGAGAAAGATACGAATCAACACTTAGGAATTAAAATACAATATAAAAATCGCAGTTTTTGTAACACCCCTTACCCGAGTCTGACACCGAGACCGGATACGAGGCATTACCATGTTTAATCTTACTTAACACTTCGAAACGGGCTATAAAAGTTCGTTTAAACCCATCACTTGCACATACTCGGCCTAAGAGGCCCCAAACATACCTCCGAGAGGTATCGGAACTATTCTAGGAGCTTTTACGAGCTCGAGAACTTTTCAACAAAACGGGGGCCACACGCCCGTGTTGGTCTAGGGACACGCCCGTGTGCCCCTAAGACAAGTCCATGTCATTCACCCGTGGTCGATCCTGACCAACTTCACACGGCCTAGACACGCCCGTGTCTTCCACCCGTGGTCAATTTTGACTAACTTCACACGGCATAGACACGCCCGTGTCTTCTACCCGTGGTCGATTTAAATTCCACAATAATGTGCAGACTTCACACGGCCTGGGCACATGCCCGTGTCCCTAGCCCGTGGAGCATACTGACTTGCAAACCTAGCATGCAAGGGGACACACGGTCGATTCACACGCCCATAGGGCTGACCGTGTGTCACACACGGCATAGACACACGCCCGTGTGTCTATTTATGTGGACAATTAGATGGCTATCTACCAAGCCTTTTGCCACCCTACATTGCACACATGCAACACCAATCCATTTCAACACAATTCATAACCCAAAGGCATATCCAAGTACTCAATATAACTCTTGAATTAAAGACATTTAATTCATACAATGAATTCTTCATCCCAAACACAAGGGAGAACTATTTCCAATACAATTACAATCTACTTAAGCCATCATCTATGGCTATTCAAAACCAAAACATAACTCACTTACGCCAACACATTTGGCTATATTAACTATGACTTAGTCAACTTTAAAAGAGGTCCCTATACATGCCATGACTCAAAAGAACTTGAAACATCATACCAAGCTTCTACTCGATAGTGTAAAAACATCTCCGGCGGCCTCCAACCCGAGCTAGTTAAATAACCGATAAGAGATGGGAAAAGAAAAGGAGTAAGCAATAATGCTTAGTAAGTTCATCTACATATAACTGACAAATACCGATATTCATTGAATATATACAACCGCAAGGTATTATAATGAGTTTTTGTAACACCTCTAACCCGTATCCATTGCCGGAATAGGGTTAAAGGCGTTACCGGAAAGATCAGAAACATTTACAAAAAATTTCATACAACCGTTCATCTATTTCAATCATCGTGTCCCTTAAATAGTTCATCGAGACCTTAAGCATGCTTAGAAACAGAGTCGAGACTAAACCAAACACATACAAACATTCTCGAAAATTTAAAACTTTTCTAAATTTCGGGGTTACACGCGGTAGGTAGCAAGCAAGCAGTGTGCCTCCCATTTGCCTTTGGACACCCCGTGTGTCCTCCCGTGGTTGAATCTGTCCTCACATCCACGGAAACCAAGCACGCCCATATGCCTTGGCCGTGGTCGAATCTGACTTCACATCCACGGCCACCAAGCACGCCCGTGTGCCTTGGCCGTGGTCGACTCTGACTTTACACCCACGGCCACCCAGCACCCGTGTGCTAAGGCCGTGTACTCTTAGGCCATATCTTCGACTTTCTCACACGGCTACTAGACACGCCGTGTGTGTCTTGGCGTGTGCTATTAGGCTAGCTCTCGACTTAGCCCCACGGTCACTAGGCACGCCGAGTGTGGAGCAAAGTGTGACATTATAGGCCATTTGCAAGACCAAAATGTCACCCAATGGGTCATACCTACTAGTAAAATCTTCAAGACATCTCATGCCTATTTGACAACCAAAATCATACCAAAATAACCATCCAAATTACAAAGCTAAAACTCATCTCATCACAAGCATAATTCATTCCTTTGCTTAATCAAAACTTGACCATTTCTTGCATCAACTAACCATGCCAAAAACATACTTCATATATCACATACATTCAAGCAAATTCTCAACCCATAGCTAGCCAAATCACATGGCTAAGTTCATATAACAAACTCATATCAAATACTAGCCTATACATGCCATATCAAGCTATATACATATCCAAAGTGTACCAAAAATGAGTTTAGTAGTGTGATGACGATCCTTGTGATCCAGAGCCTTGGTAGCTTTAACGACCTATAAAGCAGAGAAAACACACACACGAGTAAGCTTTCCAAAAGCTTAGTAAGTCATAAATACAAACAAACTTAGCAACTATCACATATACACTTTGGTCTATGTACTTGACCATATTTATCACATTAATCAATTCAAAGTCATATATAAACATAGCTCATTCATGCTTACTCTCACATATCATATTGTGATTCCAATATACATAATCATCATAGTATGATCAAATAGGTACTTACCTTATATACACACTTAGTGTATAAAACAACGTACCTGAAACGGATTTACAATTCACTTAGCCATTCATATCACAGACTTGCCCGTTGAACCGTTAGGAACTAATAAGATACTCAGAAAGCTCGAAATAATAGTACAATGCCAACGTCCCAGACGAGGTCTTACATGCATTCAAATATCGATGCCACTGTCCCAGACAGGGTCTTACACGAATCAAAACGATGCCGATGTCCCAGACATGGTCTTACACATAAAGATAATATAGATGCCAACGTCCCAGACGTGGTCTTATTCGTACAAATAATATCGATGCCAATGTTCCAGACGTGGTCTTACACGAAGAGATCATATCGATGCCAACGTCCCAGACGTGGTCTTACATGATAAACAGAACAGGTACTTATGTATTCCTAGGTTCATACGAGACTTTTCGGACATTGTCACTCAGTCGATCTTTATCTCAGAATTCATTTGCATAACATTTCATAAGCATTCATTTTCAACTACAAGCATATGAATATGCTCAACTCAATACGATTACACTTATTTGCAATATGACTTACCTCGGATTCGATTTATTGAAACGGAAACGGTTACTCGGTTACTTTCGCTTTCCCGCGTTCTAAGTCCATTTTCCTCGGTTCTTGATCTAAACATATTCAGAATTAACTCTTTTATTCACTAATTCATTCAATTCAGTCTAAGGACACACATTTAGGGCTATTTGCAATTTAACCCTCACATTTGCACAATTTATCAATTTAGTCCATTTTTCTCAAAACATCAAATTCACAAAATCATTACATACACATGCTTAGTCGTACAAGCCCATATTTTTCATCAAATTTGCAATTTAGTCCTTCAAGTTACCATTTTCTCAATTTAGGTCTAATTAGCTAAATTCATCAAAATTCCAAGAACAAAACATGTTCATCTAGCTCAAATCTTTCATTTAACACCTTAAATCATCTCAAAGCTCAACATATCATCAATGGCATATCACACAAACATCATCAATACACAAAATTGATACATGAGCTTGATAGTAAACTAAGCAACAATCTCAAAAACATAAAAATCATCAAAAACCAACTCAAAATCATACCTTAATTCAAGCTTGAAATGGCCGAATATGCAAAGCTTTAAAACCTTTCTTTTTCTTACTAGTTTCGGTCACAACAAAAGAAAATAAAAGATGAACACTTTCATCTTTGTTTTCATTAAAAATATATTAATAATTCATTTACCTTTTTAGCCATTTAAAAGACACTTGACACCATTAGACAACAAGGGTATTCGGCCATTTACCATCCATTATCTTATTAATGGCTTAATTGCCATATAAGGCCTTCACCTTTACATAGCCACAACACATTGGTACTTTAACAAATAGCAAAAATCTTTCACATTTAATGCAATTCAATCCTTTTGTCAAAATAAACACACAAACGGACAAATTAATTTACGAAAATTTACCACATACTTAGTCATATATCAACGGCACAAAATATAATATTAAAATATTATACGGACTCAGATTTGTGGTCCCGAAACCACTGTTCCAACTAGGGTACAAACTGGACTATTACAGTTTTTCTCATAAACTCACGGTTACTTACTCAACTATTCTTGAAGCTCACTCATTCTATCTCTTACCACATTCTTACCATGCCTCAAGCCAACTGCTCGTGTTAATTAGCATACATTCCTGCACTGGTCACCACATGATCATGTAGAATAACACATCCAACATTTTCAATAGCCACTCATACTACTAAACTCTCGGTGGTTTCGTACTTAGCCCTCCATTGATCTCTAGTAGGGTGGTATCGCACATAGCCCACCAATCATTATACATTCATGGATAGTTATCCACATGTATTTCTCTATTTCAAATGTTCATCAGAGAACATCCTCACACACTACTATTCTTACTTAACCTTCTACGATACTCGTTCGCATTCACACAATGCATCAATAAATCTATCTCATGCAACTAAGGTGCATTGATTACACATAACCCACTAGGAGTTCATCATATACTGAATTCATCTCAATTCAATTCTAACACACACTTGTGTTTCTCGTGGTGCAACCACATACTTTCTCATTTTCAACATACCTGTTGAATCACTCAAATTGTTAAATAACACTTTTGAGTTTCATACACCTAATGTCACATCTTTGACATCATACCCGATAGGGTCTTACATGCATTAACATATCGATGCCATGTCCTCGACATGGTCTTATACGAATTCTCACACCGAGGCCATATTCCAATATGGTCTTACACGGGACCTTAACTATCATCATATCATGCTATATACATTTCCCATTACTCTTAGATTCAATTCTCTTGACGTCTCATCAAAAGATATTTCATACATTCATAGAGTAAATATACATTCCATACAACATTGGAATATCAAATTAACTCATACGTAATTACAACATTTGCATATGAACTTACCTCGATGTCGAAAGGGTCGAAATAGACTTTTTGCCCACATTTCTCTTTTCACCCGTTCTAGGTCCGGATCTCGTTTTCTTTGATCTAGATCAATGGAATTTACTCATTTAATCACTTATAAATCATAATACACCGTAATCTACACTTAGGCAAAAAAATGACTAATTTGCCCTTATACTTTGGCAAAAGTACGATTTTGCCCCTAGGCTCGTAAATAAATTTTCATCACAATATCTTATTAAACAAGCCTAGCTGAGCCTTTCATCCTCTTACAGCTATCCACAATTCCAACTATTTCATGCCATAATGAACAAATTACAACCTTTGCATTTTAGTCCCAAATAGGTGTTTTCACAACATCACCTTTCACAAAAGTTGTTTATCATCATCCTATCATTCATTTTCTTCCATAAAAACTCATCAAACAACATAAACTCTATCATGGTAAGTCCCTAGACTTTCAACCATATTGCAAACTAGCCCTCTCATTAGCTAGCTTAAGCTTTGAGGACTCCAAAAATACAAAAATCATCAAAAATAACCATCAAAATGACTTACTTGTAGAGAAAATGAGCTGCTGAAATTTCAAGCCTTCAAAGCCCTCCCATGGTTGATATTTTCGGTTGGAGAAGAAGACCAAATAAAAATATGATAACTTTTGCTTATATCATCTTTTTTTATTCACTTTCTCCAACTAATATCACCAACTTTTAATCATAATAAATGCACTTGTCCCCTATGCATCCTATGGCCGGCCAACTCACTTAACAAGGCCAAATTGCACATTTGAGACCTCCAATTTATAATTCATAGCTATTTGGCACCTTTAGCAAATAAAATAGAACTTTTGCACTTAATGCGATTTAGTCTTTTTTCGCGATTAAGCAAGAAATCGCTAAAATTAAAGCACCAAAATTTTCATGCACCCTTATAAACATGTTATAACACATAACATAACATGAAAATAATTTATCTAACCTCGAATTAGTGATTCTAAGATCACTGTTCCGACTAGCCCCTAAATCAGACTGTTACAATTCTCCCCCTTAGGGATTTTCGTCCGCGAAAATCTTATCAGGAGGAGTTGCTACCAACATTCTTAAAACATTTCCGTCAACTCTTCAAAATCACAAATCCACCTATCCTCAAGTTTCTCTTGCCAACAACCTTTAAGCTATAATACACAAGGTCGAAGCGTAACTTGAGACCTAGGTTATTCTTCCTCTAGGGCATATACTCAGTAATACACCAATTTGGAACTCTGTACATATCCAAATGATCATTCAGATCTTTACCGGTTGATCCACTACAAATTTAAATGACATTCCCCTTCTTGGGAATTTTGTCAAACCAAATTTGAAATCTATAAGGTTTTATCTCACTTTCCTATTAAAGCATTCACCGACTGTAATAGTCTTGACCTGTACGCTTTGAAAACTCAGCTTTTAGTGATCAACTACTTCTGACCATAAACTCAATCATATCATGAATTGTACTCTATTGTCAAAACATTTATGCACATAAATGTACTTTCTTATTCTTGCATTAGTAGATATGTTACTACTGAATCCCATACCAAAATTTCTGTATAAGTTCTGGATTCATCATCATTCAAATTCTATCTCGAGGAAACATCAACAACGGAAATCTTATCCAACTTGGATTTTATCATCTTAAATAAACTCATTCACAGCTTATTTAAACTACCATTTACTAAATCACTTCTGAACTCCTTTGTTTTGAAAGGAAGACTCGCTATAGTCATTAACCTCGTTGAAACTA
Organism: Gossypium sturtianum; assembly: GCA_025698515.1. Lineage (NCBI taxonomy): Eukaryota > Viridiplantae > Streptophyta > Magnoliopsida > Malvales > Malvaceae > Gossypium > Gossypium sturtianum. Next base: position 50,797,462 of record CM046944.1, on the reverse strand, counting down.
GGATGTTACCAACTAAGGTCATCCAAGTAACTGACTCGCATTGCTTAACATGGATCTTTCATCCAGACATCTGTACTATGTCTACTATCTGAGAAGTATTACAATAACTATACACACCTTTGTAATGGTTCAAGCTGTTTCCACTATTTCATTTTCAAAATTTTCTGCAGCATAAGATACTCTAACTCATCAAAATTCAGAAAATACATATCAATTTTTCCATGGATCATTTCATAACATCTAACTCACTACACAGACATAAAAGTGATCGTCTCTGGATCACCAATCTGGCAACTCTTTTTCTCAATTCAGACTGAAATCAGTACAAGAACTTTCAATTAATAGTTCCTTCTATAGCTTTCAACTCGACCATCACGGTTTGAACATTTCAATGAGCATACCTTTGTATCATGCACCCTACTCACGTCCACATAGAATTTTATTCTCCTTATTGATTCATGCGTAAATATACACAAAACTTGAATCATATTTCAAGCACACTCTCATCTGAGTTTCTCTTGCTATGCTAATCTAAAACCTTTACCATCGTCATATCTCATGATAGCAGGGACATCTCGATCGAATTCATTAACTCTATTCGGCTTACCCAAAAACCCATCACACAACGTGAAACTTGTGATTTCACTCCTTATACTAGAATCATCTCCAACTTCCCCCTCAAAGCACCCGAATAGGGTTACGAGAAGATAAAGGAATGTCGATTTCAATTAACTAAATCGACAACCGTTTAGTCTGATTTTTTCTTCTTCTTCTTTTTTGTCAGCTAACGTTCTCACATAATCACAATTTATGAGAAGAATAACTACATCAGTCCTGAAAGGCAACAAATATTTATACATAATATCCAAGGAGATCATTATAACCCATCCAGGGCATTAACTAACCATGCACAGATCACAGGCTTCAAGCCAACTTACTCATACTTGCCCTTTATTTAGCACATACCGTGCCACACATCGTACTCGTTTCTTCTTGACTCGTTCACGAGTGCCTGTATTCGCCCATTCACATGGCTTTAGTACAATTCTCATTTCTACCTCTAAACTCATCTATCTGTCCCATTGATCACTAGGGATAATCGAAGACGCATATTCATCGTCATTCATGTAGGTACGAAACTAATTCCACATCCCCGAGGTGGTCTTATATGGAGTCACCTCTAAACGCCAATGCCATATCCCGGATAAGGTCTTATATAGACTTCCACATCAAGTATCGAGGCCATATCCCAAATATGGTCTTATACGATTCTCATTTTCATTACCGAAGCCATATCCCGGATATGGTCTTATACGGGATCTCAACTCGGTGTCGAGGCCATGTCCCGAACATGGTCTTATACGGGACCTTATCCATTTCATATCTCGATGATGGCATTTTCATATTCAATATGGTTCGCTAGGACTTCAACATCTCATGTTTAACAACAATTTCTCTATTTAGTAGAGTATCATGTATCAATGTGATACAAAGCATTCTCAATCATGCTAACGTAAATCTTTGCATTAATCACATACAAACTTACTCAACTTGACTCTCATAAGATCTCATCATAATTCAACGATGGTAAGGGGGTGAGGTTGTAGAGTCCTTAACCTAACTCTCGTGACTACATACATATGATTTAATATTCATCATCAATGAAATATCATCATAGTCACACAACTCGCTCCAAGTGAGTTTTCACGTTTATCATGCTACAATTGTTTCTATCACTCATACTTTGAACGGTGACTTCACTTACTCAAGTTCCACCTTAATGTCTACTCGAGTACTCAACATTAAACTCTAATTTCTTTTACCATTGCTTATCAATTTAGAGAATGTCTTACAGATTTTGAGTACGCTGTTTACACGATTGCCATAGTCCAACTATGGTCTTACACAAATATCACAACGTCATAGCCCGGCTATTTCTTTACATGTCATCACGATGCCATAGCCTCGCTATGGTCTTACACGAAATCTCATATCAATACCAATGCCATATCCTCGATACGGTCTTACATGGAACTCATGTCGATGCCGATGCCATATCCCAGATATGGTCTTGCACGGGATCTTATATCAATATCGACACCATATCCCAGATATGGTCTTACACAATTTCATGCCGAAGCCAGGTCCCGGACGCGATCTTACACGGAATCACTATTCGAGGCTGACGCCATATCCCAAATATGGTCTTACACGGGATCACGTATCGTTGCCAATGCCATGCCCCAAACATGGTCTTATATGGGATCACATGTATTGCCATGGTCCTACCATGGTCTTATTTATCAATTTATCATTAAACTACCGTACTCATCTCCTGCATTCTACTTAGTCAAACTTCTCAGTTTAATTTCCACACCATAATATGTGTGGCTTCATAACAGAGTCATAAAACAAAACATCATGCATTCTCTACTTTAACAGTCACATGTGAGATTTAACCATGTGGACATATTTATCATACATCATTCAAACAGTTGTATATACACACATATCCCATTCTTTGGATAAATTACTCGTTATAAGCACTTAACCCAATAGGTTGGGTACATAACGCCGTACACATATCAAACCAATATAGGTAAGCTTATCACTTCATAACTCTCATTCCTCAACCTAGAGTTATATCATTCCATACCTTATCATACACATGTCATAAACTTCTATTCATACTTCTCTAAATTTCAACAATGCATAAGTACATTTCAATTACCTCATTGCCACTTACAACCTTATTGAAATTAGCTCGGTTGGAAATCATTTCTGTCTTATCAAAACAATTTCGTTAGAGCCGGGAGATATCACACTACCACGGTCCACATATGGCATGTATAGCTAGACTCTTACTCATGCTAGGTTAGTCCGAGAACCGACTAAACCATAACTCTGATACCACTAAATGTAACACCCCTTACCCGAGTCTAACACCGAGACCGGATATAAGGCATTACCATGTTTAATCTTACTTAACACTTCGAAACGGGCTATAAAAGTGTGTTTAAACCCATCACTTGCACATACTCGACCTAAGAGGCCCCAAACATACCTCCGAGAGGTATCGGAACTATTCTAGGAGCTTTTACGAGCTCGAGAACTTTTCAACAAAACAGGGGCCATACGCCCGTGTTGGTCTAGGGACACGCCTGTGTGCCCCTAGGACATGTCCGTGTCATTCACCCGTGGTCGATCTTGACCAACTTCACACGGCCTAGACACACCCGTGTCTTCCACCCGTGGTCAATTCTGACTAACTTCACACGGCATAGACACGCTCGCGTCTTCTACCCGTGGTCGATTTAAATTCCACAATTAATGTACAGACTTCACACGGCCTGGGCACATGCCCGTGTCCCTAGCCCGTGGAGCGTACTGACTTGCAAACCTAGCATGCAATGGCACACACGGTCGATTCACACGCCCATAGGGCTGACCGTGTGTCACACACGGCATAGACACACGCCCGTGTGTCTATTCATCTGGACAATTAGATGGCTATCTACCAAGCCTTTTGCAACCCTACATTGCACACATGCAACACCAATCCATTTCAACACAATTCATAACCCAAAGGCATATCCAAGTACTCAATATAACTCTTGAATTAAAGACATTTAATTCATACAATGAATTCTTCATCCCAAACACAAGGGAGAACTATTTCCAATACAATTATAATCTACTTAAGCCATCATCTATGGCTATTCACAACCAAAACATAACTCACTTACGCCAACACATTTGGCTATATTAACTATGACTTAGTCAACTTTAAAAGAGATCCCTATACATGCCATGACTCAAAAGAACTTGAAACATCATACCAAGCGTCTACTCGATAGTGTGAAAACATCTCCAGCGGCCTCCAACCCGAGCTAGTTAAATAACCGATAAGAGATGGGAAAAGAAAAGGAGTAAGCAATAATGCTTAGTAAGTTCATCTGCATATAACTGACAAATACCGATATTCATTGAATATATAAAACCGCAGGGTATTATAATGAGTTTTCTCATAAACTCACGGTTAGTTACTCAACTATTCTTGAAGCTCACTCATTCTATCTCTTACCACATTCTTACCATGCCTCAAGCCAACTGCTCGTTTTAATTAGCATACATTCCTGCACTGGTCACCTCATGGTCATGTAGAACAACACATCCAACATTTTCAATAGCCACTCATACTACTAAACTCTCGGTGGTTTCGTACTTAGCCCTCCATTGATCTCTAGTAGGGTGGTATCGCACATAGCCCACCAATCATTATACATTCATGGATAGTTATCCACATGTATTTCTCTATTTCAAATGTTCATCAGAGAACATCCTCACACACTACTATTCTTACTTAACCTTCTACGATACTCGTTCGCATTCACACAATGCATCAATAAATCTATCTCATGCAACTAAGGTGCATTGATTACACATAACCCACTAGGAGTTCATCATATACTGAATTCATCTCAATTCAATTCTAACACACACTTGTGTTTCTCGTGGTGCAACCACATACTTTCTCATTTTTGACATACAGTTGAATCACTCAAATTGTTAAATAACACTTTTGAGTTTCATACACCTAATGTCACATCTGTGACATCATACCCGATAGGGTCTTACATGCATTAACATATCGATGCCATGTCCCGACATGGTCTTATACGAATTCTCACACCGAGGCCATATTCCAATATGGTCTTACACGGGACCTTAACTATCATCATATCATGCTATATACATTTCCGATTGCTCTTAGATTCAATTCTCTTGACGTCTCATCAAAAGATATTTCATACATTCATAGAGTAAATATACATTCCATACAACATTGGAATATCAAATTAACTCATACGTAATTACAACATTTGCATATGAACTTACCTCGATGTCGAAAGGGTCAAAATGGACTTTTTGCCTACATTTCTCTTTTCACCCGTTCTAGGTCCGGATCTCGTTTTCTTTGATCTAAATCAATGGAATTTACTCATTTAATCACTTATAAATCATAATACACCGTAATCTACACTTAGGCAAAAAAAATGACTAATTTGCCCTTATACTTTGGCAAAAGTACGATTTTGCCCCTAGGCTCGTAAATAAATTTTCATCACAATATCTTATTAAACAAGCCTAGCTGAACATTTCATCCTCTTACAACTATCCACAATTCCAACTATTTCATGCCATAATGAACAAATTACAACCTTTGCATTTTAGTCCCAAATAGGTGTTTTCACAACATCACATTTCACAAAAGTTGTTTATCATCATCCTATCATTCATTTTCTTCCATAAAAACTCATCAAACAACATAAACTCTATCATGGTAAGTCCCTAGACTTTCAACCATATTGCAAACTAGTCCTCTCATTAGCTAGCTTAAGCTTTGAGGACTCCAAAAATACAAAAATCATCAAAAATAACCATCAAAATGACTTACTTGTAGAGAAAATGAGCTGCTGAAATTTCAAGCCTTCAAAGCCCTCCCATGGTTGATATTTTCTGTTGGAGAAGAAGACCAAATAAAAAGATGATAACTTTTGCTTATAACATCTTATTTTATTCATTTTCTCCAACTAATATCACCAACTTTTAATCATAATAAATGCACTTGCCCCCTATGCATCCTATGGTCGGCCAACTCACCTAACAAGGCCAAATTGCACATTTGGGACCTCCAATTTATAATTCATAGCTATTTGGAACCTTTAGCAAATAAAAAGAACTTTTGCACTTAATGCGGTTTAGTCCTTTTTCGCGATTAAGCAAGAAATCGCTAAAATTAAAGCACCAAAATTTTCATGCACCCTTATAAACATGTTATAACACATAACATAACATGAAAATAATTTATATAACCTCGAATTAGTGATTCTGAGATCGCTGTTCCGACTAGCCCCTAAATCGGACTGTTACAATTTTACTACAAGTGTGAATATTTGTAGTGTTACAATGGAACACTAGAGTATTCCAAGGATCGAACCCAAGAGAATTGTGGATTGAACAATTTCTAAATAACGTACGTGTAAAATAAAGACTCTAGCCAACTAATCGCAAAAAGCTATATTACGGCAAATCATGGAGTCAAGATAAATTAATCTAACTTACTATCTAACTAGTAAGGACTAAATTGTAAAACATGCAAAGTTACAAAATTAACAATTAAATAACAAATTGTAGGTTAGTTAACATTGATGTGGGCCACTGAATTGCCATAATTTGATATGAAAAATTAGGCTTTCCCGGTATACTTAAGGAGCTTATTCTCAAGCAAAGTAGCGTTTTTTTTTCATAGTTTTTAATAATTTTTAGATTTTAAGTTAATAAGTGTAAAATTATTGTTTTTACTCATTTTGTGACCAAATTTGGCCAATGGTACCATTGAGGGGCCTAACGTGTGATTAAGTGGTGTAGGGACGTGTTAGAGGTTGAAAATGAGTGAAAACAACACCAAAGGAAAGGGTGTCGCGATATCCATGCCTTGGAATTGTGATACCTCCAACAATATGGAAGATTAGAGACCACCTTTTAGTGGTATCGCAATATCCACCCTTCAAAGAAAGCCCCAAGACTAAAAATTGTTTGAGGTGTTGTGTTATCCTCTTCCGGGTATCGCGACACCGACATCATGATGGGGACAAAAATGAACAAAAAGGGTAGTTTTTGTCCACCCGATCTACCAATTACCCAAGGCCCGTGTAGGGGTAATCCATCAGCATTCAACCTAAAACAACCAATTTTGGCTGAGGAGGAGAGAGACACACATTAGTTTAGTTTTAGCATTAGTTTTCTCTTAGTTTTTCTGCAACTTTTCTAGGATTTTCATTTTTTCCTTCTTCCTTCTTAGTTTTAGAGTTTATTTTTCTGCATTTACTTCTTGTTCTTAATGCTTTTAGTATTAGTTAAGTTAGTTATCATTGTAGCTTAGGTTTATTACACTTTTAGTCCCTGTACCTTGGTTGTAAATTTAAAACCCCAATTCTGACGGATCTAAAGTTTTGAGCGTATAGAAGTAAACAGACTGTCTGGCATAGTGTTATCCACCCAAATGATCATTTTGGCGCACACATATGGGCGTATAGTATCCACCACAAGAGTAAGTAAGAATTTGATTTTTCCAATGTTTTACCATGTCCTAAGGAGACGTTTGTGTTAGGGATAAAAGAGGAATATGGGATGAATATTCGCCAAAAGTATAGTACGCTTAGATCGTATGGAATACTGTGCTAGTTATATTTTAAGTAATCTGGTTAGAAACCAACTATATAGTTTAGCCTAATAAGTTTGATGAAGGGAACTTATTTATATTTTTCTCAGAAACTGTAGGAAAATAAGAAGGCAAGTTCTGATACGCAAGACACTTATTAAATTCCACTAAGCAAGATGAGTCATATTTATATGAGAGAATTTATTCTGAAAGGGGTTATTCTTTCTCTTCCCTAAGTGGTATCTATTGAAACGTTCCTTAAATCTGAATGTGTCCTACCTTGTTGATCTAGAGGCTAAGGTTCTTTTATGATTAATAGTTACTTCGCATTAGGGTAAGTATTGCAGCTCTGCATGTTAAGTACTAAATGAGAAAACCTACACATGGTAATTGAACAGCGAGACCGCAAGTATAAGGTTTCTGTATGGGAATGTCAACGATTGAAATGATAAGTAATATGTATGTATAAGAATATTAATGGTTAAATTATGTTTATAAGCAGTGGTTGTTGCTGGTTCGTGATGGATATCTAGATCTGGAGCTTTGAACAGTAGTAGGTGAGATTCAGGTGAGTTCTACACTGACTCCTGCATGTATACTGTTCATATTGTGAGTCACCATAGAAAATGGATTGAACTATGGATTTGAAGTCATGAAGAGTATAAAATGTGATGGTTGGTGTATGGATATTGAAACATTGAAGTATCGCTGAGTACGTGTATGTCTAAAATGAAGGTTATGAGATGTGTGTTCTATTTGGGTGTATGTTAGTGAAGTAAAAGGTTGAATTTAGATTGTGTAAATGCATGAAAAGTCTGTGTTTGTTCACCGTGGTGGTGTCTAATGGAATTTGTTAGGACTAAAAACACTAACTCTGATATGAACTATGAAGGAAAAGTCCTTGGCCATGGCATCCACTGAAATGAACTAAGGAATGGTGATTGCCCAATAGAGTTCTCTGTGTGTCCCACGACGATGATAGGGAAACCTCACGTAATGTGAGTTTAGGCAAATCCATATCATAAACACGACATTAAAAAATAGCCTTTGTGGCGAACTATGAAAAGAATAGCCTTTGTGGTGAACTCTAAAAAGAATAACTTGTGCGGTGAACTCTTAAAAGAATAGCCTTTGTGGCAAACTTTGAAAAGGGATGCCTTTGTGGCAAATTCTGAATGGATCACCTTAGTGGCGTGAACAGTTAGGAATATCTGGTAAGCTGTAAATCTGAATGTTTGTCTCTATGGTAAGAAATGAGTAAGTTCTAATAGTTCTATAATGATATTAACCAAGATAAGGTATTGATGTGCTCTAGAATAAAAGTTGAATTGTAACACCCCTTACCCGTGTCCGACGCCGGAACCGGATACGAGGCATTACCATGCTTGATTTTGCTTGAACATGTAATTATGGGCTATAAAATTTCATTCCAACTTAAAATTTTTCTTTCTTAATCATAACACACATATCATGGGCCTACGAGGCCTTAAACGTACATCCAGAAGGTTTCGGAGTTCAACCGGAAACTTTTACACTCTTTGAAAATTTTTGCCTAAACAAGGGCCACACGCCCGTGTTGTCCAAGGGACACGCCGGTGTGCCCCTAAGACATGCCCGTGTTCATCACCCGTGGTTGACACTGACTTATTTCACACGGCTGAGCACACGCCTGTGTCTATAACCCGTGTTCTTCACACGGCCTAGACACGCCTATGTCTCTTGCCCGTGGAGCTCTCTGTTTATGACGTCATCAAACCCTAATTAGCACACAGCCAGGGCACACGCCTGTGTGCTGGCCCGTGTGACGAATCATATTCTCGTAAATTAGTGCAGGGGACACACGGCCTATTAACACACCCATGGGGCTGACCGTGTGTCACACACGGCCTAGACACACGCCCGTGTGTATACCCGTGTGGACAATTAGAGGCTATTTTCCAAGCCCTTTTGCCACCCTGAAAACTTAAACTCGTTCATTTCATCACAAGAAACACATAATATAACAATATCCAACCATGAAGAATCCTTAAGTTATCATTCATTCCATACACATTTTACTCATTACCTTGCATGAACATTCATTTCATTATACCCATCAACCTTAAAACATGAACTTGACAATATTGGCCAATTCATCATGGCCATTTACAAAATGAGTGTGAAACATTAATAGCCAACCCTTTGGCCTTTAAATATGACATGACACAAAATGATCAATTTCCTATACATGCCATACTCAAAATGGATTAACTTTACTATACCAAAGAACGATTGATAGTGTGATCCAAGCTCCGACGTTCTATGATCCCCGAGCTAACTTGGCGAAACTACAAGGAAAAAGGGAAAAGAGAGGGGTAAGCATATAGCTTAGTAAGTTTGCATGAAATTCTAAAGCAACATAATTACTCAAACCAAATTCAACCATCTCATGAAACAATAGCAACATAAGTCTCAGATGCTTAGGCATCTTACTCGTACTTACTCACACTTATTCTTACCCATCTCATATCACATTATGATTTCGTAACTTGTACTTATTCATGGTACCTGTATCACTTGATCACATGACTTAGCACATATGCTATCATGAACATAAACTCAAATCTTCATCATTCTTATCATAGGTGAAACTCAAGGTCATCCATAAACGAATTTGACTCTATACCATTTTACATACTTAGCTCTTTTGCCCATGAATTAATCAAATTATCGTAGGATACTCGACTCATCGTTCATAAAATTTGAGGCCAACGCCATATCCCAGATATGGTCTTACATGGGATCACCCCTTGGTGTCGATGCCATATCTCGGATATGGTCTTACACGGGATCTTATAACTCGGTGTCGATGCCATGTCCCAGACATGGTCTTATACGAGACCGTACATGAATGTCGATGCCATGTCCCAGACATGGTCTTATACGAGATATTCCTTTGGTGCCGAGGCCATATCCCAGACATGGTCTTACACGGGACCTTCTTTATTCAATGCTAATACATGGGTAACCTCATTATCCCACGGGACCTTCTTTATTCAATGCTAATACATGGGTAACCTCATTATCCCAAATCTTTAGCCGGAATTTCACATAACTTATTTTCACCCTTTCCTCATCGAGGCTTCATCACTCGATTTTCATAGCAATAACATACATTGTCATAATAATAAGTAATTTCAAATATCGAACATTATGAAACTCTAACTTCATACAAACTTACCTCGATTCTCAAAATGTATATCGATGCTTGATTTAGTCCTCGATTTTGTTCTTGCCTCGGTTTCGATCCGGGCTTTGTGTTTCTTGATCTATAATAATAATTTCACTTGTTAAATACACACATTGGCTAAATCGACTCATAATTCATATTTTGGAAAATTACAATTTTGCCCCTAAACTTTTACATAATTTCATTTTTGCCCCTAGGCTCGTAAAATGATTTTCACTCAAATTTATTATATTTCAAGCCTAGCCGAATCATATTCTCAACTATAGCAACCTTCAATTTCCACTATTTCACTCATGTATGACCATTTTTATAACTTTTACAATTTGGTCCTTTTATGCATTTTTCATGAAAATCATTTAGAAAAAGATGTTTATCCTTCATCAAACTTTCATATTCTTCCATAAAACATCAAAATACATGCATCTCATACATGGGTAAATTTTTGAATTGTAACACCCCGCACCCGTATTCTACACCGGAACTGGGCACGAGGCGTTACCGGACTTAATTCACTTCATCATGCAACTTTGGGCTATCAAATTTTATTCCAATTTGAAATTCTCTCTTTCACCCTCAAAACGCTCTCATTAGGGCTTACAAGGCCTTAAACATGCCTACGGAGGGTTTCGGAACTCAACCGGGAACTTTTGTGTACTTAAAATTTTTTGTCTAAACAGGGACCACACGCCCATGTGAAATGGGACACGCCCGTGTGGGCAGGCCGTGTGGTCACACACGCCGATGTCCCTAACCCGTGTGGGATTTATTTTCATTTCGAACCTACAGGGGTTTTCACACGGCCGGACACATGCCCATGTTCTTGGCCCGTGTACTCCACACGGCCTAGATGTAACACCTCTAACCCGTATCCGTCACCGGATTATGATTAGAAGCATTACCGGACAAATCACAGCTTAGAACAGATATTCATTTCTCTCATGCTTTATAAATTAACCACATCAATACACTATACCTATTCAAATTTCGAACCTTAATACACCTATATTCATCTCATTGATATATTAAAATTTAATCCAATCATATATTATTGCATAACATATATCGAGTATTTAAATAAACAAATTTTTCATAAGCTAATTACCACGCATATTACTAATACATGAGTATTTTAAACTTAATAATCCACATCACATTGCTATTTGTTCTTTAGCATATTTGGCAAATACATTTACTACATTTAAGATGGGCCGAATGTAAACATGCATAGTATAACCTGATTTTTATCACACGAAAAGATCAAAGCAAATCCATACACATAAGATATAACATTACTTAACTAATATATAATACATACCATGACTTAAACAAGCATCCATCATTTACTTCATTGCTTAAGCCGAATGATACACTATGCTTACCATTTACCATTTCCGATTCATATATATATATTTAACCAAACATCATAATATATATACTATGTATTAGACTTATTATCATGAACTAATTTATAAGTGATTTATATCATAACCAATCAAGACATTTAACCAAAATACCCAACATACATGCTATGAAACATGATTACCAAACAAAGGTATATCATAATCAAATATACCCAAATTTAAGCATCATGATCAAACTTAATCGAACTCAAGCATAGAAATCAAGCCATTTAACCAATCACCACGCATAAACACATTAGAATTTATACTCCAATTTAAGACAATAATATAACCGAATCTATATAAAAACCATAATACCACGATTTAGCCATTTTCGCATGGCATTTATACATATATATACACCATTCAAAATTAACTCAAAAGTGACATAGCCTATACATGCCATAGTTTCAAAAGAAGTACTACTTATAAAATACAAAAGTTAGTTGATAGTGTGATAGACTTTGACGATGATCCCTGAGCTCGTAACTAGACTTCAGAATCTATAAAACCATACAAATAAACACACATAGTAAGCTATTATAGCTTAGTAAGTTATAAGCAATTTCACAAAAACAATTCATTATAACACTATACTAGAAAAGTCAAAATAATATAATCACAACCAAGGTTTATAACCATGACTTTAGTTTATATCACATTTCAAAAACTTTCTCATTTCACAGCCCAAAGGCCGAACTTCCATGCCTTCGATAATAGATTTTTCATGCATATATATATATTACTTACCAAACTTATACTTGCACTTCAAACCCATATAAATCACATATTCAAGATTTAAAACTAATCAAATGAACTCTTTATACAAACTTCCACATGACCGAATACAATATATAAAATTCATGTAGAAATCAATGAGATTTTGTAAGCATTACTCCATGTCAACCTATATCAATTGAACTATAAAATTAATTGATACATTCCATCCAAACTAATTTGTCACTCTTACTTGATTTCAATTAATATCATCTCATAATATCAACTTACCAAAATTCAATCCAAGATTTAAAAATTAATCGCACACTTAGTGCTCCTTGTCCGATTTCGCACACTTAGTGCTCGGAAAATAGATTCGTACACTTAGTGCATAACGACCGATTTCGCACACTTAGTGCTCGGTATTTTAAAATTCGCACACTTAGTGCTCATTATCCGATTTCGCACACTTAGTGCTCAGAAGTTAAATTTGCACATTAGTGCATCTCCCAAACTTGTTCCTTATTCATACATATACATATAAACTTAACTCCAACCATATATATTCATTTTCTAATCAACTAATTCATTTCATAAACCATTACCACATTCGGCAATATCCCTTATATATTTATATACTTCCATTTAAATTCATTTACATCATTATAAATAAATTCAATGCAACTCAATTGCTTAAAAAACTTACCTCGAGTATCGACGGACTTCGTTTTCCGACTATTCAATTAACTTCTCCTTTCCCCGATCCAATCCCGATCCTTTTTGTTCTTGATCTAATAAATTTCAAATTTAGCTCATTCAAACATATTTTCATTCAATTTAATCCAAAAACACATAAATGGGCAAATTACTATTTTACCCCTGACATTTAATATTTTTACAATTTAGTCCCTATTGCACAAAACACAAAATACTCAAAATTTGACCACACTTCTTTAGGGCCGAATCTTCATCATCTTATTACAAGCTCATACAATTCATTTATTTCACATTTTAGTCCCTCAAAAATTTATTTTTGCAATTTAATCCTAACTACTCAATTTCATCAAAAATTCAAAGACAAAACTTGTTAATCTAACACATATAATCAATATTTCATCATCAACTCACAAAAACAACAAGCTTTCTTCAATGGCAATTCACAAAATACACAACAAATTCAAAAATTCAAGCATGGGCTAGCTAAATCACATAGCAACAATCTCAAAAACGTAAAAATTATCAAAAACTGAACAAAATCATTTACCCAATTAAGCCTCCAAAGTGCCGAACCTCATGAAGCTTTTCTTCTTTTTTTTTTCTCTTAGTTTCGGTCAATAGAGAAAGATGAACACTTTCTCTTTCATTTCTTTTCTTTTATTCAATTATACATATTAACATATATTAAATTAATACATTATAACATGAAATATAATAAAAATTTCCAATCACTATTACACGCAAATCATGACCGGTCACTATGATGAATTTTGGTCAATTTACACTATTTATACCTCAATTTAAGAAATCATCATCAATTTGACACTTAGGCATTTAACCCCCAAATTTTCTTTTTATGCGATTAAGCCCTTTCTTTAAAATTAAGCACCAAAACAATCAAATTTTAATATGAAATTTTCACACACATCAATTCACACATAATGAGCATAGAAAATAATATTAAAATATTTTTCTGACTCGGATTCGTGGTCCCGAAACCACTATTCTGACTAGAATCAAAATCGGACTGTTACACTAGACACGCCCATGTCCTCGCCCGTGTGTAAAAACCTGGGCATTCTGTTTGTGACGTCAGCAACCATATAAGGGACACACGGCCTAGGCACACACCCGTGTGCCTAGCCTGTGGTCGACACTTACTTGCAATCCTAATATGCAGGGGACACACGGCCTAGTCACACGTCCATGGGACTGACCGTGTGTCTCACACGGCTTAGACACACGCCCGTGTGTCTACCCGTGTAAACATAAACAAGGCTATTTGCCAAACTCTTTTGTCACCATGGCTCACATAACTAGATCCCATACAACAAATCACCAAATAAGTCAATTTGTATAACAAACACTTTCTTGAATAACTACAGATTTCATAAATTAATCATGATGAGCCATCAACTATGGCAATATACAAAAGAGTTCATCCTTAAGAGAGCCAATACATACTTGGCCAAAATAACAAAACAATTCACCTAGTCTAGCCCCTATACATGCCATACTTAATATGCTAATTCTAGATATACCGATATGAGCTGATAGTGTGGGTGATCTTCCAATTATCTTCGTATCTCGACCCGGCTCTTTGACACTATAAAACAAGGGAAAAGAAATGGAGTAAGCTTTAAGCTTAGTAAGTTTACATGTAAACAATAAACATCATAAAATGTGCTAATTAATAAATAGCATTTCACAATAAGTAAGAACATTCAACGATCCAAGATCATGCTTACTCACTCATCTCTTACCACATTCCAACCGTATCACAAACCAAATGCTCTTATTATTTAACATACATCCCTGCACTTAATCACCACATGATCACATGAAACAACACATCACAATTTCACAATAAGCCATTCTTAGTAATACCAAACACTCGGTGGTTTCGCACTTAGCCCACCATTTATCTTTAACAGAGTGGTATCGCACATAGCCAACCAACAAAAATATTTACGGTGGTATCGCACATAGCCCACCAAATGATACTATATACGATGGTATCGCACACATCCCACACATCCCATCGTGAATAAGTAACAAGGTGGTATCGCACGTAGCCCACCAACAAGAATAATTAAGGTGGTATCGCACACAACCCACCATTATTTACTACAGATAATATTCCACACTTACATGTCTAATTCAACATCCATAAGGAATTTATTCATTTTCTACCAAATTCAATTCATTTAAATCGTAAGTGTTCTTGATCATACAATGCACCAATAAGCAACAACATATGTATTTAAGATGAATCATTTACACATAAACTTACCTCGGTGCAAAATGTGTTAATTTGCGGTTTAATCCGAAACCTTGCCTTTTCCCTGGTCAAGGTTAATTCCGCGCTCTTCTTGACCTATAACAACAAAATTTCACTCATTCAATCATTTTATAATTATAATACATCATAACCTCTACTTGGGCAAAAATGACCATTTTGCCCTTATACTATGACAAAATTATGATTTTGCCCCTAGGCTCCTAAATCATTTTTCACCATATTTTCTCATTAAACAAGCCTAGCTGAACATTTATTTCTCTTAAAACAACTTACAAAACCATTTATTTCATGCATTTATTACACAATTTCAATCTTTGCAAACAAGTCCTATTTAGGTGTTTTCATGGCAACACCCTTCACAAAAGTTGTTTCTCATCTCACTAACATTCATTTTCTTCCATAAAAACTCAGCTAACAACATAAACTCTCTCATGGAAAGTCCCTAAACTTTCAACCATATAACAAATTAGTCCCCTCATTAGCTAGCTTAAGCTTTGGGGACTCCAAAAGTACAAAAATAATAAAAAATAATCATCAAAATGACTTACTTGCAAGGATGAGATGTAGCTAAAAATTTGAACTTCAAAAACCCCTATTCTCTCTTCAATTTTCAGTGGAGAAGAAGTGTGAATAGTAAAAGATGACAACTCTTTTATTCATATTATTTTATTCATTTTTTTATCACCTAATGTCACCAAATTTTGACTAAAATTAATGCTCTTGTCCCCCTAAGCTATATGGCCGGCCAACACACATCTAATGGCCTAATTTCACTTTAAAGACCTCCATTTTGATATCCTTTAACTATTAGACACCTCTAGCTTGAAATTTGAAACTTTCGCACTTTATGCGATTTAGTCCTTTTTCACAATTAAACTTACAATTGCTAAAATTAAAGCACCAAATCTTTCATATAGCCACATATCAATGCCATAACACATCAAATAATATTAAAATAATTTTCTTCAAGCTCGAGTTAGTGGTCTCGAAACCACTGTTCTGACTAGCCCCAAAATCGGGCTGTTACAACTCTCCCCTCCTTTAGAGATTTTCGTCATCGAAAATCTTACCGGTAAAAAGGTTTGGATATTGTTCTCTCATGGCTTCTTCCGGTTCCCATGTAGCTTCTTCCACACCATGTTTTTGCCATAACACTTTTACTAAAGCTATGCTCTTATTCCTCAACTGTTTAACCTCCCGAGCCAATATCTTAATTGGCTCCTCTTCATAAGTTATGTCCGTTCGTATCTCAATTTTCGATGGAGGGATCACATGCGAAGGATCGGAATGATATCGTCACAACATTGACACATGAAACACGTTGTGTATTTTCTCTAATTCTATCGGCAAAGCCAACCGGTATGCCATTGGCCCAATCTTTTCGGTAATCTCGTACGGCCTATGAATCGTGGACTCAATTTGCCCTTACGACCAAATCTCAATATTTTCTTCCACGGAGATACCTTCAGAAATACCTTGTCGCCCACTCGAAACTCGATTTCTTTCCTTTTCAAATCCGCGTACGACTTTTTTCGGTCCGATGCAGCTTTCAGACTATTACGGATCACTTTCACTTTCTCCTCAGTTTCCTTAACTAGATCAACCCCATGAATTTACTTCTCATTAAGCTCGGTCCAATACAAGGGAGTCCGACACTTGCGACCATACAAGGCTTCGTACGGTGCTATCCGTATACTCGACTGATAACTGTTACTATAAGCAAACTCAACCAAAGGTAGAAATCTTTCCCAGCTACCTCCGAACTCTATCGCACAGCATCAGAGCATATCCTCAAGAACTTGAATTACTCTTTCAGACTGTCCATCGGTTTGAGGATGGAACACGGTACTAAAATTCAATTTTGTACCTAAGGCTTCCTGCAACTTCTTCCAAAACCTCGAAGTAAATCTCGGATCTTTATCTGAGATAATAGATACAGGCACTCCATGTAATCTCACCACTTCAGCAATATACAACTCGGCCAACTTATCAAGGGCATAATCAACACGCACCGGTATAAAGTGAGCTGACTTCGTTAGTCTATCAATAATAACCCACACAACATCTTTCTTTTTCGGAGTCATAGGCAACCCCGTTACAAAATCCATGGTGATTCGATCCCACTTCCACTTAGGAACCATCACTGGTTGAAGTAGTCCCGAAGGTACTTGATGCTCGGCTTTCACTTGTTGACAGATGAAGCATCTTGTCACGAACTCAGAGATGTCTCTTTTCATACCCGGCCACCAATAAAACTTCTTCAGATCATTGTACATTTTCGTGCTACCGGGATGTACTGACAAATGGCCACTGTGTACTTCATGTAAAATTTTTCGGATCAACTCCTCATCTTTTGGTACACAAATCCTGTCGTGAAACATCAAACAATCATCTGAACTCACCCAAAAGTCAGAATCATTTCTCGATTCACACTTAGCTCTATTAGCTTGCATCTCGTTATCATTCTTTTGAGCCTCACATATCTGTTGAATAAATAATGGTCTAGCCTTCAACTCGGCTAATATAGCACTATCATCAGACAACGCTAAGCTCGTACTCATGGCCCTCAAAGCATACAGAGATTTTCTGCTCAAGGCATCCGCGACTACATTTGCTTTCCCCGGGGCTCATAGTCCTTCAATAATTCAAGCCACTGCCGTTGTCACAAATTCAAATCCTTTTGGTCCATTAAATACTTCAAACTCTTATGATCGGTAAAGATTCGGAACTTCTCACCATATAAATAATGACGCCAAATCTTTAAGGCGAAAACAATAGCAGCCAACTCAAAATCATGAGTCGGATAATTCTTCTCATGCGGTTTTAGCTGTCTTGAGGTGTAAGCTACCACCTTACCCCCTTGCATCAACACACAACCGAGGCCATTTAATGACGCATTGCTGTAGACCACAAACTCTTTCCTTGACTCAGGTTGTACTAAAACCGGCGCCTTAGTTAACAATGTTTTCAATCTCTCAAAACTCTGTTGACATTTCTCAGTCCATTCAAACTTGACATCCTTATGCAACAGTTTCGTCATCGGGGTAGCAATCATGGAAAATCCCTTTACGAACCGTCTGTAGTACCCCCCTAAACCCAAAAAGCTTCTGACTTCTGACACATTTCTTGGCGATTTCCACTCCACAATAGCCGAGATCTTACTCAGATCAACTCTAATACCATTACCCGACACAATGTGTCCTAGGAATCCGACCTCTCAGAGCCAAAACTCACTCTTGCTAAATTTAGCATACAATTGTTTGTGTCTTAAAGTCTGCAAAACGATTCTCAGGTGCTCTGCATGATCACTCTCATCTCGAGAATAAATCAATATGTCATCGATAAAGACAACTACAAAATTATCCAAATACGGTCGGAAGACACGGTTCATTAAATCCATAAAAACCGCAGGAGCATTCGTTAAACCAAATGGCATGACAAGAAACTCATAATGGCCATACCTCGTCCGAAATACAGTTTTCGACACATCTTGCTCCTTAACCCTCAACTGATAATAACCAGACCTTAGATCTATCTTGGAGAACACTGTAGCTCTCTTCAGTTGGTCAAATAGGTCATCTATCCTTGGTAAAGGATACTTTTTCTTCACTGTCACCTTATTGAGCTGTCTATAGTCTATACACAATCTCATCGACCCATCTTTCTTCTTCACAAAAAGTACCGGAGCACCCCACGGTGAATAGCTCGGTCTTGCGAAACCCTTGTCCGTTAACTCTTGCAACTGAACCTTCAATTCTTTCAATTCCAATGGTGCCATCCTATACGGAGCAACCGAAATAGGTGCCGTACCCGGATTTAACTCAATCCCAAACTCGACCTCTCTAACTGGAGGTAATCTGGGTAACTCTTCCAGAAACATGTCTAGATACTCGCATACCACCGGTACTGATTCAATCTTTACCTCTGACTCTTGAGTATTCAGCACAAAGGCGAGATAGGACTCGTATCCTTTCCTCAAGTATTTCTCGGCTACCATAGTTGAAATTATCACAGGCTAACTATCCGATTTACCTGATTCAACCCGAATGACATCTCTATTTTCACATTTCAATTCAATAAACTTGCTACCACAGTTCACTAAAACATTATGGGCAGTCAACCAATCCATACCAAGATTCAAGTCAAATTCATCAAACGACAACAACATAAGGTTTGCCGGAAAACAATGACCTCCAATTGTCAAAAGACAATTCCTACACACCTTGTCAACTAGCACATGTTTGCCTAACGGGTTTGACACTTTTACTAAAAATTCCGTAGACTCAACAATCATGCTCATAGTAGATGCCAATTTCATGCAAATGTAAGAATGGGTAGACCCCGGATCAATCAAAGCAATAACAGAGGTGTCATGAAGAGAAAAAGTACCCGTTATCACATCTAGTGATGATGCCTCTTTGCGAGCGCGAATGGCATAAGTCCTTGCAGGTGCTCGACCCTCCAGTCTCACAGCAGAATCTCGAGGCGCACCTCTACACCTAGTCCCACCTCCCAGGTTCTTTTGTGATCTACCCCTTGAAGATACATTGCTGGATCTTATCTCTTGCTTCCTTTCCTTGTCATCCCTCTCAAGACAATTTCGAATAAAATGATCAGGGGAACCACACTTATAACAATTCTGGTTGTTTCCCCAACACTCCCCAGTGTGCTGTCTACCACAATTTGAAGACTTCGGTTTGGACTTCGGATTGCCCACACTTGCCATCGAAGTGGCTTGAACTCTCGAGCCCGAGTATGTATTACCCCGATCCCGATGTGAATATCCAGCTGATGCAATCGTTCGAAGGTTCATCTCCTTGGACTACTTTGATTGAGCTTGGTATGATTTACTCATTGGCCTTTTTCTTGCATCTCGGGCCTCACTCATGGCTTTCCTCTTTTCCTTATTCAGTTCCTCGGCCTTACATGCCCTATCAACCAACACCACAAACTCTTTTAACTCTAAAATCCCAACTAGCAGTCTAATATCCTCATTCAGCCCATCTTCAAACCTCTTGCACAAGATAACTTCTGTAGACACACACTCTTGTGCATACTTGCTGAGCCTAACAAACTCGCGCTCATATTCTACCACAGTCATTTTTCCTTGCTTCAATTCAAGGAATTCTTTCCGTTTCTGATCCACAAATCTTTGGCTTATATACTTCTTTCGGAACTCTTCCAAAAAGAAGTCCCACGTCACTCTCTCCCTTGGAACCACCGACGTTAGTGTTTTCCACCAATAGTATGCCGAGTCCCTCAGCAAGGACACGGCGCATTTTAAGCTCTCCTCAGGTGTGCAGGAGAGTTCATCAAATACTCTCATTGAGTTCTCAAGCCAGAACTCTACCTTCTCGGGGTCATCGTCTATATTAGCTCTAAACTCCTCGGCCCCTTGCTTCCGAATCTTATCTACCGGGGGCTTGGTTATCCTCACTAAATCTATAGCTTGAGGAGCCACTGGAACTCGCTGTGTAA
This sequence comes from Gossypium sturtianum, assembly GCA_025698515.1. NCBI lineage: Eukaryota > Viridiplantae > Streptophyta > Magnoliopsida > Malvales > Malvaceae > Gossypium > Gossypium sturtianum. Next base: position 50,776,394 of record CM046944.1, on the reverse strand, counting down.
CACCCCAAACCCGGCCTAGAAGTTAGGCCCTTTTCTGGTGTGTCACATGGAAGTAAAAACCATCTTTGCGATTATTAAAAACTTGCTTGAGAAATACAACCTCTTTGTTAAAACCAAAAACACTTAAGCAATTGTTAACTACTTGAAAACGTAATAATCTTTAAAAACCTTTTTAGTAGCGAAAGCATATTTTAAATGAACAATTTACAAAAATGTGATGTTTAGAAATAGAGTTGCAGAAGCATTTTGAAATAGTTGCGGAAACGTAGATAAAATACAAGTATTTTTGAAAGATTGATTGATGAGTCAACAATCAAGGTAGTGAACTTTAAAACCGTGACTTTTGAAAATATCGTTTGATAGTTCAAGTGGAAACTTCCGTGTTAAAATATTTATAAAAGTTTATTATGAAATCCATTTGTTAATCGATTTTGGAAAACCTTTATTTAAGTTTTTAGAAAAATTCCCATTTAAAAACAATTCAAGCAAAATTAAAGTACGTCAACATAAAGCAAAAATAAATACTCCAGAGGCCTTATTACATCATAAAAAAAACCAAAATAGTAAAGTGAACAGAAATAGAAATCTAAAGTTCAAAATAAACACCATTTCTGAAGTATGGCTTGTAACATCCCAAACCCGGTCTAATCGTTACGACCAGATCTGGTATGTCACAGGGAAAAAGGTTATAAGGAAATTTTTGAAATTTTGATGGAAACCGTAAGTTTGAAACTCTTTGTTTTAGGTGATGTTTTGAAAACAGGGTTTGTAAATCAAGAAAAATTTTGAGTTGCATTAATTGCTCATTTGCTATTTTTGCTAGCACTTTTGAGAAAACCGATATTCGAGTTCTGAGCTTGTTTAGAACACTTCTTTTAACAAATATGTTTAAGTCAGTAAATTAATGTTGTATCAAAGCGAAGTAATCATGTAAAACCAAATAACAATTTAGAAGGCCTTATTACATCAATTAAAAACCCAAATTTAAAACGCGTCTTGGAAAGAAACTAAGTTTCATGAAAAATACCAAGCTATGGCCTCCTCGAGTCCCCTCGGCTCCCAAGTCCACGCCTCACCGATCACCGCAAGATTACGCGAGAGGGGTGAGTCACCGAGACTTAGTGTGTAAGTCCCCTTAAGTCACATAAATGGCTCCAAGCCCACAAACACATATTGGGCCTTAGCCCACTCAAAATAGCATGCATGTACAGAGATGGATGCAATGTACCGGCCCAAGCCTAGATTTTCCATCCTCTACACACCACCCGCATTAACCGACACTCGGTGGGATTTCTACAATCAACCCTCCATCCGCTACACTCCATTTGTGGCACCTAGCCACTGGTGACATAGTCACAAGATATCATATGTGGGGCCAACCCACTTGTGGTACCAAACCACTAGTGACAATCCCGAATAATCGTATATGTGGGGCCAACCCACTGTGGTACCAAACCACTGGGACGAGTCACGAATCATACATTTATGTGGTACCAAACCACTGGTGGTTCCAAACCACTAAGACTTAGTCACGAGTCAAGAATGTGGGGCCAACCCACGTGTGGTACCAAACCACTAGTGACAGTCTTACACTTCCCCTTTCACATCAAATCCAACCCATGCATACAAGTGTCAAATGAATGCAACATGCTGTCAAGTGCACAATATCATTATGGCATACATTCATCAGCACATACATAACCAACTAGGTACTTACCTGGTATTTTGGCCATGCCCATAGTGGCATAACGCTTATTCATCTAGCCGTTACGGCTTTTCAGCCCCAAAGAATTACTAACACATAATAATATTAAAGTGTGTAAATATTATAAACCTGGTTACACGCAGCACTATGCTATCTATGTCAACACTATCGCTTTCGAAAACTACTACTAACTACCTCCTATTTTGCTCAGAAGCCGGCCCACAACCTGGTGGCCAATCTCGAACAGCAGACACCGCGCGCTTCTTGAACTTAGGGGCTGGGACTACGGGTCCAACCCTCCTTTCGATTAGGTCGACATTTGAGTCCATGAACAGAACCTTGGTCACTAGACCGGATTAACGCAGTGAAATCGAACAAAAGGGAATAACACTCAAGACTAAGGGTCCTTACCTAGATCAACAAATCCCGGAGATTAAGAAGGTTTGAATCCTGCACCGCTCGAGTACTTGAATCGACTAGAACCGATTGTCCCTTTAAACACTCCAAACACGCACAAAGCCGTAAGAACGCGAAGACAAAGCCCCTACAATCGGCCAAGAGTTAAAGAATATGATTACGCCTTCGCACGCAAACATGAGAAGAGATGATTGAACCGAAAGAAAACACTTACCCCAAACACTAGAGAAACTGATTGGGAGTGGAGGAAAATAGGTAACAGCAATCCACAAATGTCGAAGTTGTTCTACTCTTGAAAAGAAAGAGATGGAGAAGAAAGGTGCTATCTACCAAGAGAGATTCGACTAAGGTGTTCGAAAGAAAAGAGAAGAGAATGACAGAGTTTTTGCAAAAGGTGTGGCTTCAGAGGGTTTCGGCTTTAATGTTAATGGAAAAGAAAATAAACAAAAGTGATGAGTGAAAGGCAATGTAGGTTTCGGCCAAGCACAAAAGAAGAAGAAAATGAGAAGATGATTAGAAGGTGTTTTGGTTTTGGTATTTTGAGAGAAAAGAAAAATGCACCAAGTGGTATGAGGGTGTTTCGGTTTTGACAAAAGAAAAGAACAAAAGAATGCTCTTGGTCCATTCTAGCTAGCCGAAAATGCTCAACACTCCCTCTAATGCTATCATTTAACATTCGGCCACCCCCTAACCTCACTAAACTGAGCACACACACTCACACACCCCACATTCAGCCAAACACTCTCCCTCTCTCCCAATCCCACGATTCTCTCCACCGATCACTCTCCACTCTCCATTCAAACCTGTTGACCGATTCATTCTCCTTGGATTGCTCTCTTCCCTTCATTCAAATGTGTTGACCCATTCAACACTCATCCACCGTGAGTCCAAGCTGAAAGCAACTCTCCCCACCTTGGCGTCAAAAGAAATCCCCAAAGGGAATCCACGCCGCGCGAAAACTCGCACCCCGCGCCTTCCCGAGGCGTCACCTTCCCGAGCTTTAAGTGGCGCCTCCTTGCCACTTTACTAAAGCGCTTCTTGAGTCTAAACATACAACCAACCACCCTTAAGTCCTATCCCATTCAGCTCTCCCTTAAAGTGCCAAAAAGCAAATTTTTACTAAGGCTCAAACCACCCTAAGTCATTCCCGGACCCTAAAGTACCCTAAACTAGCATGACAAACATAGCATTCACACCCAAACATATAAAATGCAAAGGCCCTAATTTAGGATGTTCTGCTTCTACCCCTTAAAATAATTTTGGCCTCGAAATTACCCGGTCAAAAGAGATGAGGGTATTCTTTGTCGCATCGATTCTCTGATTCCCACGTAGCTTCCTCGAAAGCGTGATTACGCCACATAACTTTAACCAACGGAACTGTCTTTCTTCGTAATACTTTGACATCCCGATCCAAAATTCGAACTGGTTCTTCCTCAAAGGATAGATCAGGCCTCACTTCGATCTCCTCCACTGACACCACGTGAGATGGACCCGAATGATAACGTCTTAGCATCGACACGTGAAACACATCGTGAATCTGACTTAACTCGCAGTAACTCGAGTTGATAGGCCATGGTCCCACACGCTTCACTATCCGATAAGGCCCGAGAAACACGGGCTTAGCTTGCCCTTCCGTCCAAACCTAAGCACTTTCTTCCACGACGACACCTTCAAGAATACCTGGTCCCCTACTTCAAATTCTATGTCCTTACGCCTTAGGTCTGCATAGGACTTCTGTCTGTCCGAAGCTTCCTTCAACCGAGCCCTAATTAGCTCAACCTTGTCCTCCATTTCAGCGACCAATTCTGGACCCAACATCTGACGTTCACCCAACTCCGTCCAAAAAGTAGGAGTGCGACACTTCCGACCATACAATGCCTCATACGGTGCCATCTGGATACTCGATTGGTAGCTGTTATTGTACGCGAATTCCGCCAATGGTAAGAACTCTTCCCAACTACCTCTGAAGTCCATGACACAGTCTCTCAACATATCCTCTAAGATTTGGATTACCCTCTTTGACTGTCCGTCTGACTGCAGATGAAATGCTGTACTGAAATCTAACTTTGTGCCCAACGCTTGATGCAACGCCTTCCAAAATCTTGACGTAAATCTAGGGTCTCCGTCCGAGATAATCGACACTGGCACCCCATGCAACCTTACAATCTCTGCTATATATAATTTAGCCAACTTCTGAAGAGAGTATTCCACTCGTACTGGTATGAAATGAGCAGACTTCGTCAAACGATCAACCACTACCCAAATCGAATCCTTTTTAGCTTCTCAAAAATTTCCTGGTGCTTGTCAGACCAAACAAACGGAACCCCTTTCCTTAACAACTTGGTTAATGGAGCCGTAATCAAAGAGAATCCCTCAACGAATCTTCTATAATACCCAGCTAGACCAAGAAAACTCCTAATTTCTGCCACAGACCTAGGTGGCTTCCAATCCAAAGACACACCGACCTTAGGGGTCAACCCTAATCCTCAAACAGACACAACATGACCCAAAAGGTAACTTCCTTTAGCCAAAACTCACACTTACTGAATTTGGCGAACAGCTGCTTTTCCCTCAGAATTTGTAAGACCACATGAAGATGCGAGTCATGCTCTTCGTCCGATCTGGAATAGACCAAAATATCATCTATGAATACTATGACGAATCGGTCCAGATAGGGTTGGAAAACCCGATTCATCATGTCCATAAATGCTGCTGGTGCATTGGATAGACCAAATGGCATCACCAGAAATTCATAGTGGCCATAGCGAGTTCGAAATGCCGTCTTATGAATGTCCGCCTCCTTGACCTTAAGCTGATGATAACCTGGCCACAAATCTATCTTCGAAAATATTGAAGCCCCTTTCAGTTGATCGAACAAGTCGTCAATCCTCGGCAGCGGGTACTTATTCTTGATGGTCAACTTGTTCAACTGACGGTAGTCAATGCACATATGCATTGATCCGTCCTTCTTCTTGACGAATAACACAGGTGCTCCCCAAGGTGATACACTCGGTCGGATAAAACCTCGATCCAACAGTTCCTGAATCTAAGCCTTTAATTCTACCAACTCCTTGGGTGCCATCCTATATGGGGCAATCGAAACAGGCGCTGTCCCCGGATAAAGATCAATACCAAATTCCACCTCTCGATCCGGAGGCAATCCTGGAAGCTCTTCCGGAAAAATATCAGGAAATTCCTTCACTATTCTAACATCCCCCACAGACAAATCCTTGCCCTCCAAGGCACAAACCAGCGCTCTGAACGCCTCACAACCCTTCTTCACCATTCACTCAGCCTTTAAAGCAGATATTACGTTAGATAGGTAGTTCCTTCTCTCAACTATTACCACCACCTCTTCAACCTCGAGAGTTCTCAATACCATGCGCTTGGCAGCACAATCCAAATTTGCTCGATACTTCTCTAGCCAATCCATGCCTAAAATCAGGTCAAACTCTCCGAACGGTAGTTCCATCAGATCAGCCAGAAAAACCATCCCTTGAACTTCCAAAGGTACATCCCTATAAAGTCTGTTCACCACTACCGATTGTCCTAGCGGGCTAACTACGGCCATCTCCCTAGAGGCAATCTCAAAGTCTATTCTTAAAGTTCCAGATATACCACTAGTAACATATGAATGTGTTGATCCTATATCAATTAATGCAGTATAAGGCAACCCATAAATAAGAAACGCACAGGTTATGACGTCAGGTGCATCTCCTCTTCTTGACATCCGCCGCATAGACCGGCCTGTGTCTCCTTGCATCATCGCTCCCAAAGACTCCCGCCTCTGCTGGTGCTCCACGTCCACGACCAAAGCCGTTACCCCCTCTGACCGGACCTCGACCTCTCGGTGGTTGCTGTCCACCTCTACCTGACTGAACATAACCCTGACCCATTGGTTGCGCTCTGCCTTTCTCCTATGGACAGTCCCTTATTCGATGCTCCGTAGACCCACACTTAAAACAGCCTCTACTACCAACCCAACACTCACCAAAATGAAATTTATCACATCGAGCACACCTCGGAGGCTGACTATCAACAGCAGGTCTCCCTACACGGTTCGGACCCTCAACCCTAGGCCTCTTCTGAAACCGCCCAACTGATCCTGACGAACCAAAATTCCTCTTGTTTCTATTTCCCTCCTGATTTTGCTTTTCGGACCGCTTCACCTCCTCGGCTATCTTAGCCTTTTCCACAAGAACAACAAATTCCCTCTCTCGCTGTGGAGCTATCAGCACACGCAAATCATCTCTCAACCCATCTTCGAACCGAACACAGCGCTCGTGATCCGTGGCCACAATACCCCGGGCATAACGACTTAGACGTAAGAATTCTGCCTCATACTCGGATACCGACTTACTTCCCTGAACCAAATTTAAAAATGCCTTACGCTGTGCATCCACATAACTTGATCCGACGTACTTCCCCTGGAATGCCATCTTAAAGAAATCCCAGGTGATATGCTCAGCCACCGTACCATCCCTAACTGTGAGCCACCACTAATATGCCTCGTCTCGCAAAAGAGACACCACCCCTTTCAACTTCTCCTCTACCGTGAAGTCTAGATCATCCATTATGCGCTCACTTGCTTCTAACCAATATTCAGCTGTATTAGGGGCTACGCCTGAAACACCCCTAAACATCTCTGCTCCATTGGCTCGGAGTCGCTTAGACACAGATTTCCGGGCCCCAGTACTCATGCTTGCCCCCGCAACTCTCTCCAAAACCCGTAACATTGCCTGAGACACCGTATCATCCCTGCCTGTTTGGTCCTGAAATTCTGCTTCCACTGCTGGCGGTACTAGCAACTCACTACCTGACCCATGACAAGATCCAACTGGTTTCGATACAGCAATCCTGCCCCTACCGTGACCACGTACACTACGTCCACGACCTCGAGTGCTCATGACTAACGTTCGTGATTAATTTGGTTAAAATTTTTATGAGTTAATTATTTCTTTCACTTTTTTTAACACCGAGCAATTTTATGAAAAAATAGTTTTAGAGAGTAATTTCCACAAAACACATCAAAGTTTCAGTCCCTATAGTCTGAGTCTTCTAGAACAAACAACCATATTTACTCACGGTAACAATCATTGCATGTATACATTATCAGTAATTGTTAGAACACTTACCTGGGTGGATCGGGTGCCGACGGACTCGGATGCCATGTTCCAATCAAAACATTCCTTTCTAAAATCATTTAAACCAACTTAATAGAGCGTTAATGAACCCATTTTCACCGCTTTGAGTTTTGCAACGGGCGGCTCGATACCAAAATTGTAACATCCCAAACCCAGTCTAATCGTTACGACCAGATCTGGTATGTCACAGGGAAAAAGGTTATAAGAAAATTTTTGAAATTTTGATGGAAACCGTAAGTTTGAAACTCTTTGTTTTAGATGATATTTTGAAAATAGGGGTTTGTAACTGAAGAAAAATTTCAAGTTGGATTAATCGATCATTTGCTATTTTTGCTAGCACTTGTGAGAAAACCGATATTCAGGTTACAGTTGTTTAGAACACTTCTTTTTAACAAATATGTTTAAGTCGTAAATTGATGTCGTATCAAAGCGAAGTAATCATGTAAAACCAAATAACAATTTAGAAGGCCTTATTACATCAATTAAAAACCCAAATTTAAAACGTCTTGGAAAAAAAACTAAGTTTACTGAAAAATATCAAGCTATGGCCTCCTCGAGTCCCCTCGGCTCCCAAGTCCACGTCTCACTGATCACCTGCAAGATTAAGCAGAGGGGTGAGTCACCGAGACTCGAGTGTGTAAGTCCCCTTAAGTCACATAAATGGCTCCAAGCCCACAAACACATATTGGGCCTTAGCCCACTCAAAATAGCATGTCTGAGATATGAATGCAATGTACCCGACCCAAGCCTAGATTTTCCATCCCTACACACCACCCGTACCAACCGATCACCCAGTGGGATTTCTACAATCAACCCTCCATTCGCTACACTTCATTTGTGGCACCTAGCCACTGGTGACATAGTCACAAGATATCATATGTGGGTCCAACCCACTTGTGGTACCAAACCAATAGTGACAATCCCGAATAATCGTATATGTGGGGCCAACCCACTGTGGTACCAAACCACTGGGACGAGTCACGAATCATACATTTATGTGGTACCAAACCACTGGTGGTTCCAAACCACTGAGACTTAGTCACGAGTCAAGAATGTGGGGCTAACCCACGTGTGGTACCAAACCACTAGTGACAGTCTTACACTTCCCCTTTCACATCAAATCCAACCCATGCATACAAGTGTCAAATGAATGCAACATGCTGTCAAGTGCACAATATCATTATGGCATACATTCATCAGTGCATACATAACCAACTAGGTACTTACCTAGTATTTCGGCCATGCCCATAGTGGCATAACGCTTGTTCATCTAGCCGTTTCGGCTTTTCAGCCCCAAAGAATTAATAACACATAATAATATTAAAGTGTGTAAATATTACACACCTGGTTACACGCAGCACTATGCTATCTATGTCAACACTATCGCTTTCGGAAACTACTGCTACCTGCCTCCTATTTTGCTCAGAAGCCGGCCCACAACCTGGTGGCCAATCTCGAACAGCAGACACCGCGCGCTTCTTGAACTTAGGGGCTGGGACTACGGGTCCAACCCCTCCTTTCACTTGGCTGACATTTGAGTCCATGAACAGAACCTTGGTCACTAGACTGGATTAACGCAGTGAAATCAAACAAAGGGGAATAACACTCAAGACTAAGGGTCCTTACCTAGATCAACAAATCCCGGAGATTAAGAAGGTTTGAATCCTGCACCACTCGAGTACTTGAATCGACTAGAACCGATTGTCCCTTTAAACACTCCAAACGCAGACCAAAAGCCAGAAGAACACGAAGACAAAGCCCCCTACAATCGGCCAAGAGTTAAAGAATATGATTACGCTTGCACGCAAACATGAGAAGAGATGATTGAACCGAAAAGAAAACACTTACCCCAAACACTAGAGAAACTGATTGGGAGTGGAGGAAAATAGGTAACAGTAATCCACAAATGTCGAAGTTGTTCTGGTCTTGAAAAGAAAGAGATGGAGAAGAAAGGTGCTATCTACCAAGAGAGATTCGGCTAAGGTGTTCGAAAGAAAAGAGAAGAGAATGACAGAGTTTCGGCAAAATGTGTGGCTTCAGAGGGTTTCAGCTTTGATGTTAATGGCAAAGAAAATAAACAAAAGTGATGAGTGAAAGGCAATGTAGGTTTCGGCCAAGCACAAAAGAAGAAGAAAATGAGAAGAGGATTAGAAGGTGTTTTGGTTTTGGTATTTGAGAGAAAAGAAAAATGCACCAAGTGGTATGAGGGTGTTTCGGTTTTGACAAAAGAAAAGAACAAAAGAATGCTCTTGGTCCTTTCTAGCTAGCCGAAAATGCTCAACACTCCCTCTAATGCTATCATTTAACATTTGGCCACCCTCTAACCTCACTAAACCGAGCACACACACTCACACACCCCACATTCAGCCAAACTCTCTCCCTCTCTCCCAATCCCACGATTCTCTCCACCAATCACTCTCCACTCTCCATTCAAACCTGTTGACCGATTCCTTCTCCTTGAATTGCTCTCTTCCCTTCATTCAAATGTGTTGACCCATTCAACACTCATCCACCAGAGTCCAAGCTGAAAGCAACTCTCCCCACCTTGGCGTCAAAAAGAAATCCCCAAAGGAATCCACGCCGCTCGAACTCGCTCCCCGCGGCTTCCCGAGGCGTCACCTTCCTGAGCTTTAAGTGGCGCCTCCTTGCCACTTTACTAAAGCGCTTCTTGAGTCTAAACATACAACCAACCACCCTTAAGTCCTATCCCATTCAGCTCTCCTTTAAATGCCCAAAAAACAAATTTTTACTAAGGCTCCGGCTTACCCCTAAGTCATTCCTGGACCCTAAAGTACCCTAAACTAGTATGACAAACATAGCATTCACACCCAAACACATAAAATGCAAAGGCCCTAATTTAGGATGTTACATGGCTTCCACCGAGTCATCCATGGCCCCAAGTCCTCGTCACGGAGCCTTACCTACAAGGGTTAAGAAAAAAGGGGGGTGAGTTACAAGAACTCAGTGTGAAATCCCCTTACCGTCATCCACTGGGCCTGAACCCGCTTAGAAATATCTTGGGCCTAAGCCCATTTAAGATAATCTTGGGCCGAAGCCCAATTACAAAATAGTATATATATATATGAATGCAAAGTATGCAACCCAACCCATCCATCTAATCTCTCTCCGCATCACCCGAGTCTCTCCTGTGGGGATCAAGTCAACCCACCCCGCCAGTCTCTCCAATTTGCAGTCAAGCTACCATTTATACTATTTGTGGCTGAGCCACCAGATTCATATACGGTAAAATGATCGACATAGAGTCGTTAATTCATATGTTAGGCACATAGCCATTATCAGAATTTATGGCAATGCCACCGGTCTATACTTCTCTTCATTCAAATTTTCCCATCCCATGCAATATGTAAAGATGCATCATACATAATTGTAAAACATCCATATAAAAATAACATCCATTAACCTATTGAATACTTTTTATGAATCATCCCATTAAAGCAATACGATCATTCGACCTATAGGGGCATTTCGGTAATTCGGTCCATAAGGACATTTCGATAAATCGACCCATTATAACAAACTATCAAATCGGCTCGCTAAGGCAATATAACAAATCGGCCCGTTAAGGCAATATAACAAATCAGCCCATTAAGGCAATATAACAATTCGGCCCATTAAGGCAATATAACAAATCGGCCCGTTAAGGCAGTATAACAAATCGGCCCTTTAGGGGCATTTTCGTAATTTGGCCCATAGGGGCATTTTTGTAATTCGGTAATCTTACCCACTAAGGGTAATTCGGTAATCTCGCAACCCAGGGGTATTTTGATATTTTACCCTCCAAGGGTATTTTGGTAATTTCGCAACCTAGACTTAACTACTAATGTGGGGCATAAAAATAAAAACTGTCCATTTGCGTCGTACTGACTAAATTGACTATAACTCGAGTTAGGAATCTTGAAATCTAAATCCGTAAATTTTGCTTGAAACTAGACTCATATATATTCTTACTAAAAGTTTTCCAAATTTTTTGGCTTAACCATTTAGTACAGTTTATTCCTTAAAGTTTCCCTTGTTTCACTGACCAACGATTCTGACCTCTCTTACCTTAATTTCAAATATCTCACTGTACGGTTTTCATATACTGCTCCCACTTGTTTCTATTGAAAATAGGTTATCTAAGGAATCCATACATATAACTTATAACTCATAATTCACTTTGCACAATTTTAACCAATTTTTCCAAGATAGAACAGGGAACCACAAAGTCCATCAAAACTAGTCTCACTAAAATTAAGATTTCCCAGAATATAAACTTCTTCTTCCTCCTCTGTTTCTTTCATATAAAAATAGACACAGTAAGCTTTAATTCGATATCTTTTTTGCTTTCTAATTCCCTTTATCCTATTTTTCGTGATTTTTCCAAAATCATGTCACTGCTACTGACCAAACTGTTTCTTTGCAAACTATGGTTACTACTATGAACATACGCACTCCCAAGTGGTCTCGGATGCCAGTTTCCGATTTTTTTCAATATTTCGACCGAATCATAGAACATTTCATACAAAAATCCAGAGAGGTATGAGATTACACACCATTTCAAACATATATTCGGAAGGGTATAGGATTACACACCTTGATTACAAGTTGTGCTTTCTACCGTTTCAACACCACGAATGTGATCTCCCTCAGTGCACCAAAAATCGATCCTACCCTTTGGCTACTGAAATCCCATCCTAACAATATTTGGTGAGCGAAAGAGTCGTTAGCAATTATCCCACCTTTGATCAAAACAAATCTTATAACAACGTTCTTACCCCACTTGCTTGACAAGTCGACGATAACGATTTGGTTAATACAAATCACTTGTGCTCCTTCACCTTGTTGAAAGCCCTAAATCCAACGATGGCCATATCACGAGAAAGAATGTAACTCGGACCCAACGAGAGAGAAAGAAGAACACTCGATTATTAAGGAAAACCTCAGATGAAACAAAGTTATCGACAAAGAGAGAACTACTACTGACCGATTGTTAATTTCCTTGTAGCGCCACTCACTTAAATCACTACGAAAAGAGGATGATTTGATCACAAGGTAATGTCGAATTAAGAATAGAGAAAATGTTGATGAAAAGGTCAAAAGAAAAGAATGGATGGAGAGAAGAGTGCTAGATTGTTTCAGCTATCTAAGGGGAGATGAACAAAAAGGTGAGTGATTCGGCCAAACAAAGGAGAAAGATGTACACTCAAAGCTTGAAGATTCGACAAGAAGGAGAAGGAAATTTGGAGAGAAAAGAAAAATGACACAAGAGTTGCAAATAGGAGTTTTTGGCCAAAACAACACCAAAACTTTTACCAATTTCCAAAGAAAATTCGGCTACCTCCCTCTACACCCAAAACCGTCCACATTCATGACCATAATGGTCAAAAATTGGCCAACCACACTTTCCATAATGCTTCCCTTGAAAAAGGCCACATGTTCCCCTTACTTTCCCCTTTCTCTTGATTTCTTTCCTCACCTTCATCCTTTCCTATTTTCCTTAGCCATCTTGCCAAAAATAAAAAGTCCACCTTGCCTTATTTACATGCTTGGCCGACACTTAGGGAAAGAATGCAAAAATAATAGTCAAAATTTACACACAATGGGATTTGAACCTCTTCCCTCCATACTCTTCACTTAATGCCATAACCTCTTTGCCATATGCTCACTTATGCAATAAAATTGCTCTCTTATTTCCATAAGCCTTGATGCCAATTACTATCTCTCCTTAAAGTGCTAAAACACAAAATTTTACTAAAGCCCAACTTGAACCTGGAACTTCATAGAACCCCATAACTTTCTAAAATCACCTTCCTAATAAGTCCAACTTGAAATAATGCCATTCTCTTATTCTCTAAAATTTTAAAATGCTTCTACGCTCAAGGCCCAATGGGTCCAATCCTACTAGGCCCAATTCTGGGATGTTACAATTCTACCCTCCTTAAAGAAATTTCGTCCTCGAAATTTCCAACCAACTACTAAACGCATCGCTCAAATCACACCACTAAGCTTTATTGCGCACTGATCTTAATAACACTAATGTACTTTTAACATAATCTTGAATCCTCTTTCACACAACCAAACACCTAACCACGAAGCAAGCGATTTATCTACCACTTATACCTAAAATTTTCTACATTCAATCATCACGTCCAACCAAAACATACCTGACTTGATGGTGATGAAACAATCCCGAGCCTTATGCTCCTTAGACCCGCATCTCAAGCATGCTCCTAACCTCCTCCAAAGCATTCTCCGGATGGCGTATACGTCATAATAATCGCAAGCCGGAAAGTTTAGACGTGCCTTAACACGCTTTACGGAACGAGACTGCGACCCACAAGAACCGCGATCTCTTTTCTTCTTACAGTCCACGCGCCCAACTCGAAGTGTTCGACCAATTTCTCTAACCTCCTCCAATACCTCCTTAACTATCTGAATCAGCTCGACAACCCCAGCTCGGTCATGAGACCCCGTCTCAACTACTGGCGATGCCAACACCTCCCTTTCGAAAACATGCCCCGATGCTAAAGATCTAGCCTTAGCACCTCGGCCTCTACCACGTCCACATCTATCGCGTCTACGTCCTTTAACGCTCATGTTCACTAATGTCGACTTAATCTTATTACAAGTTTTATGAATCAATAAACTATTTCAGTGTTTATTAAACAATATTTTATGGAGTATAAGAAGTTAAGTTGTTTTCGCAAAACGTATCCTAAAGTCTCAATCTCTATAGTTTCAGCTCCTAAAGCTAAAAGTTCTATAGCATTCTATTTTGTGGAATTTTCTTACCACAGTACTAACACAATAATCATAAATTAAAAACACATACTTACTTGACTTGGTGCCGGATACCCGTGGTGCCATACTTCCTTTAACATATATATATCTATAATTTAAAATTCATACAGCTTTTTAAAACGCTTTTGAACCCAAACCACAGCCGAGTTTTAAAACTGGGCTCTGATACCATAACATGTAACACCCCAAACCCGGCCTAGAAGTTAGGCCCGAATCTGGTGTGTCACATGGAAGTAAAAACCATCTTTGCGATTATTAAAAACTTGCTTGAGAAATACATCCTCTTTGTTAAAACCAAAAACACTTAAGCAATTGTTAACTACTTGAAAACTTAATAATCTTTAAAAACCTTTTTAGTAGCGAAAGCATATTTGAAATGAAAAATTTACAAAATGTGATGTTTAGAAATAGAGTTGCAGAAGCATTTTGAAATCATTGCGGAAACGTAGATAAAATACAAGTATTTTTGAAAGATTGATTGATGAGTCAACAATTAAGGTAGTGAACTTTAAAACCGTGACTTTTGAAAATATCGTTTGATAGTTCAAGTGAAAACTTCCGTGTTAAAATATTTATAAAAGTTTATTATAAAATCCATTTGTTAATCGATTTTGGAAAACCTTTATTTAAGTTTTTAGAAAAATTCCCATTTAAAAACAATTCAAGCAAAATTAAAGTACGTCAACATAAAGCAAAAATAAATACTCAGAGGCCTTATTACATCATTAAAAAACCAAAATAGTAAAGTGAATGAAATAGAAATCTAAAGTTCAAAATAAACACCATTTCAAGTATGGCTTCCACCGAGTCATCCATGGCCCCAAGTCCTCGTCACGGAGCATTACCTACAAGGGTTAAGAAAAAGGGGGTGAGTCACAAGAACTCGGTGTGAAATCCCTTACCAGTCATCCATGGGCTGAACCCGCTTAGAAATATCTTGGGCCTAAGCCCATTTAAGATAATCTTGGGCGAAGCCCAATTACAAACAAAGATATATATATATGAATGCAAAGTATGCAACCCAACCTCTCACTTGACCAGTCTCTCCTGTGGGGATCAAGTCAACCCACCCCGCCAGTCTCTCCAATTTGTAGTCAAGCTGCCATTTATACTATTTGTGGCTGAGCCACCATATTCATATACGGTAAAATGATAGACACAGAGTCATTAATTCATATGTTAGGCACATAGCCATTATCAGAATTTGTGGCAATGCCACCGATCTATACTTCTCTTCATTCAAATTTTCCCATCCCATGCAATATGTAAAGATGCATCATACATAATCGTAAAACATCCATATAAAAATAACATCCATTAACCTATTGAATACTTTTTATGAATCAGCCCATTAAAGCAATACGATCATTCGGCCCATAGGGGCATTTCGATAATTTGGTCTATAAGGACATTTCGGTAAATCGGCCCATTATAACAATCTATCAAATCGGCCTGCTAAGGCAATATAACAAATCGGCCCGTTAAGGCAATATAACAAATCAGCCCATTAAGGCAATATAACAATTCGGCCCATTAAGGCAATATAACAAATCGGCCCGTTAAGGCAGTATAACAAATCGGCCCTTTAGGGGTATTTTCGTAATTCGGCCCATAGGGGTATTTTCGTAATTCAGTAATCTTACCCACTAAGGGTAATTCGATAATCTCGCAACCCAGGGGTATTTCGGTATTTTACCCTCCAAGGCTATTTTGGTAATTTCGCAACCTAGACTTAACTACTAATGTGGGGCATAAAAATTAAAACTGTCCATCTGCGTCGTACTGACTAAATTGATTATAACTCGAGTTAGGAATCTCGAAATCTAAATCCGTAAATTTTCCTTGAAACTAGACTCATATATCTTCTTACTAAAATTTTTCCAAAATTTTTGGCTTAACCATTTAGTACAGTTTATTCCTTAAAGTTTCCTTTGTTTCAGAAGCCACCACACTATCAATATACACTTATGGCATGTATAGCTAGCATCTTACACACGCTACGGTAGTCCGAGAATCGACTAAACCATAGCTTTGATACCACTAAATGTAACAGCCTCACCCGTATTCTACACCGGAATCGGGCACGAGGCGTTACCGGACTTAATTCACTTCATCATGCAACTTTGGGCTATCAAATTTCATTCCAATTTGAAATTCTCTCTTTCACCCTCAAAACGCTCTCATTAGGGCTTACAAGGCCTTAAACATGCCTACGGAGGGTTTCGGAACTCAACCGGCAACTTTTGTGTACTTAATTTTTTTTGTCTAAACAGGGACCACACGCCCGTGTGAAATGGGACACGCCCGTGTGGGCAGGCCGTGTGGTCACACACGCCGATGTCCCTAACCCATGTTGGATTTATTTTCGAACCTACAGGGGTTTTCACACGGCCGGACACACGCCCGTGTTCTTGGCCCGTGTACTCCACACGGCCTAGACACGCCCGTGTAAAAACACAGGCATTCATTTTGTGACGTCGGCAACCACCATATAAGGGACACACGGCAGGGCACTGCGTGTGTGTGCCCGTGGTCAACACTGATTTGCAATCCTAATATGCAGGGGACACACGGCCTAGTCACACACCCATGGGACTGACCGTGTGTCTCACACGGCCTAGAAACACGCCCGTGTGTCTACCCATGTAAACATAAACAAGGCTATTTGCCAAACTCTTGTGTCACCCTGGCTCACATAAAAAGATCCCATACAACAAATCACTAAATAAGTCAATTTGTATAACAAACACTTTTTTGAATAACTTCAGATTTCATAAATTAATCATGATGAGCCATCAACTATGGCAATATACAAAAGAGTTCATCCTTAAGAGAGCCAATACATACTTGACCAAAATAACAAAACAATTCACCTAGTCTAGCCCCTATACATGCCATACTTAAGATGCTAATTCTAGATATACCGAGATGAGCTGATAGTGTGGGTGATCTTCCAATTATCTTCGTATCCCGACCCGACTCTTTGACACTATAAAACAAGGGAAAAGAAATGGAGTAAGCTTTAAGCTTAGTAAGTTTACATGTAAACAATAAACATCATAAAATGTGCTAATCAATAAATAGCATTTCACAATAAGTAAGAACATTCCACGATCCAAGATCATGCTTACTCACTCATCTCTTACCACATTCCAACCGTATCACAAACCAAATGCTCTTATTATTTAACATACATCCCTGCACTTAATCACCACATGATCACATGAAACAACACATCACAATTTCACAATAAGCCATTCTTAGTAATACCAAACACTCGGTGGTTTCGCACTTAGCCCACCATTTATCTTTAATAGGGTGGTATCGCACATAGCCCACCAACAAAAATATTTACGGTGGTATCGCACATAGCCCACCAAATGATACTATATACGATGGTATCGCACACATCCCATCGTGAATAAGTAATAAGGTGGTATTGCACGTAGCCCACCAACGAGAATAATTAAGGTGGTATCGCACACAGCCCACCATTATTTACTACGGATAATATTCCACACTTACATGTCTAATTCAACATCCATAAGGAATTTATTCATTTCCTACCAAATTCAATCCATTTAAATCGTAAGTGTTCTTGATCATACAATGCACCAATAAGCAACAACATATGTATTTAAGATGCATCGTTTACACATAAAGTTACCTCGGTGCAAAATTTGTTAATTTGCGGTTTAATCTGAAACCTTGCCTTTTCCCCGGTCAAGGTTACTTCCGCGCTCTTCTTGATCTATAACAAAAAAATTTCACTCATTCAATAATTTTATAATTATAATACATCATAACCTCTACTTGGGCAAAAATGACCATTTTGCCCTTATACTATGGCAAAATTATGATTTTGCCCCTAGGCTCGTAAATCATTTTTCACCACATTTTCTCATTAAACAAGCCTAGCTGAACATTTATTTCTCTTACAACAACTTACAAAACCATTTATTTCATGCATTTATTACACAATTTCAATCTTTGCAAACAAGTCCTATTTAGGTGTTTTCATGGCAACACCCTTCACAAAAGTTGTTTCTCATCTCACTAAAATTCATTTTCTTCCATAAAAACTCAGCTAACAACATAAACTCTCTCATGGAAAGTCCCTAAACTTTCAACCATATAAAAAATTAGTCCCCTCATTAGCTAGCTTAAGCTTTGGGGACTCTAAAAGTACAAAAATCATCAAAAATAATCATCAAAATGACTTACTTGCAAGGATGAGATGTAGCTAAAAATTTGAACTTCAAAAACCCCTATTCTCTCTTCAATTTTTGGTGGAGAAGAAGTGTGAATAGTAAAAGATGACAACTCTTTTATTCATCTTATTTTATTCATTTTTTTTATCACCTAATGTCACCAAATTTTGACTAAAATTAATGCTCTTGTCCCCCTAAGCTATATGGCCGACCAACACACATCTATTGGCCTAATTTCACTTTAAAGACCTCCATTTTGATATCCTTTAACTATTAGACACCTCTAGCTTGAAATTTGAAACTTTAACACTTTATGCGATTTAGTCCTTTTTCACAATTAAGCTTACAATTGCTAAAATTAAAGCACCAAATCTTTCATATAGCCACATATCATTGCCATAACACATCAAATAATATTAAAATAATTTTCTTCAACCTCGAGTTAGTGGTCTTGAAACCACTGTTTTGACTAGCCCTAAAATCGAGCTGTTACAACCTTAGCTCAAAATATAGCTAGAAATAGCTAAATCGAGCTACGAGGGTCTAAAAAATACGAAGAATATTAAAAACGGGGCTAGGATGCACTTACTATCAAGCTTGGAAGTTGAAGAAACCCTAGCTATGGCTCCTTGCAAATTTCGGCACTAGAGGAAGAAGATGGACAAGATTTTGGCTTATTTTTCCCTTTTAATTCTTTTATTAACCAAATGACAAAAATGCCCTTAATGATCCTTTCTTGAGATTTTTCCTTCCCATGTCCATTTTTGTCCATCATAACCTATATTGGTCTAATTACTAAATAAGGACCTCTAGTAATTTTTATAATTCTATTTCATACTTAAATATTCTAGAATCTCATATTTTCTAATCTTTGCAATTTAGTCCTAATGGACAATTTAATCCCTAATTAATAAAATTTCTTCATGAGATTTTCACACAATCATGAAATCACCTCATAAGCCTCATGGAAATCATAAAAATCATATTTCTACTTCGAATTTGTGGTCTCACACCACTATTCCGACTAGGCCCTAAATCGGGCTGTTACATGAATAAGTATTAACGGTTTTCCATAAAAAAGAGATGTGTATCTGTATGTCAAGAAGGGTATCTGTTATGATGATATGTAAATATGAAAAGTAAGGGGTATTGCATCTACTTCTAAGTCATTCTGAATATGAGTAATTGTTATTTGAATTATGAGATTATGTTAGAGTAGGATACAAAGTTCATCTGGATGTTATATGTTGTGCATTATCAATATGGATATGTGTACTGAACTGGATCAAGGTATGTATGAGTGTGAACCAATGGTATGAACCTCTACATAAGTATCCACCATATATATGTATCCGCTCAAGATAATGTCAGTGAATTGTTGTTTGAAATAAGAGCATGGGTTAAGGTGAGAAGTGTTGGAAGTAGTCTTGTCACATCCTAAAATTCTAGTTGTTGTTGTTATTTCATTAACAAGAATTTCAAGTGGTCTAGTGGTTAAGCACCTTAAGTAACTCCTAAGTTAACCAAGTCCAATTCCCCATGCTATCATCTTTTATTAATTTTTTGAACAAGGTTTGCCATTCTTCCCATGCAAAACCGTCCATATATGTCCATGTAACTCCCATTTCAAGTGTTCAGTAACTCCTTATTTTCAAAATTCCAAAGAGTAACTTCCAAAGATAATTGTTGTTAATTCTCTCCAACACCTTTGTCTCCTCTTGAATGCATTGATTGGATGAATATGGACTATGTGCCGTCCCACCTACTCTCCCATAACTTTTCTTTTGTTTTGAATTTTGTTTCAACTTTTCTCTCATTGCACCTCCTTTTTCACCACCTTGTGCCGCCCATAATTGGTTGCTCCTCCTTGAATTTCTCTTTTCTTTGCTCCATTTTACTATAACAAATTGAATCACCACCTATCAACCACCACCATTTTAATAAATCAACATCATCGAACCACCATATCACTACCTTAGCACCATCATGTAACCACCTTGCACCACCATTGAAACACTATTTTCTTCCTTAGCTTTTCTTCTTCTTTCTTTTCTTCATTTCAAAAATTATCCATTCTTTTTTTCTTTTCTTCTTTTCCCAAATAACAATATTCTTGTTATTCATAATCCAAGTCTTTTTCTTACTTTTCCAATCTCTATATTGTCGTTTCTTCTCCTTATTTTGGAGTGTTCACCATCGTTCATCATTTTGACACCGTCAATCTTCAAAATCAAATAGATCATCAACAATTGTAGATCATTCTGATCTTTTGAATAAGGGTGTAAGTATTCTTTTGGAGTAAAGTTGAATATTCTTTAATTAGGTGATTATTTTGGATTGAAGGTTTAATTCGAAAGTCATAATCTTTTTGTGAATCTAAGTTGGAGTTTTGGTGGAAGAAATTTGGATAGTAAGTTGGATATTATTGGTTTGGTCAATATTTTTCAAGTGGACATAAGTGATACTAATTTTTCAATATGATTTGTTAGGTATTAATTTAGTCTTGACTCATTTGGAACTGAATTATTCATGTTTGGATTAGGATTCACGTTACGGACAAGATTAAGGTGTGTGTTTTATTCAAATTTAATATGTGATAATTGTTGTCATGTTAAAATTTTTTTATATTGATTTGTACATGAATGCATGTTTTAACATGCCTAGTGTTTTGATAATAAGATTGCATACCATGACGCATTACATGGGGTTAGGACAATGTGTAAGGAGGAAGATGTGGCAGTTTAATAATCTGTAATTTTTGGTGGTTTATCCACATGTGTTTCAGTAGCTTGTTTGCGATTTTGGTGGCTTGACCACAATTATGTGTATTGGTAGCTAGTCTGTAAATATGGTGGCTTTGTCCATGTATGTGCTGGTGTGTTTTGGATGGATCAATTCTGGGGAACTCCTTTTGGTGTGTAGCGGTGATGGGTAGAATGTTTTGAAAAAAATATGCATAATTGTCTTATGAAAATTTGCATTGACATAATCATGTGCATAAAGCCTACAATTTTGATTATTATGTGTATGGAAATATTATTGAAATTTTTAATGTGATATTTGATATCTAGCTTGATATAAAACTCACATTGAGCTTATTAGCTCACTCCTTTTGTAACACCCCTAACCCGTATCCGTCACCGGAATAGGGTTACGAAGCATTACCAAAAAATTTCAGAACATTTACAGACAATTCATGTGAGTTACTATTCATTAACCGAGATTATACAAAACATCCCTTGATTGGACCCTCGAGGCCCAAGACGGGCATTGGAATTGAGTCAGGATTGAATCGGGATCTCAGGGAATTTTTTGCGACATTTCAAAAATTTTCCAAGGTGCAGGGCTCACACGGCCATGTGGTCTAGGGACACACCCGTGTGGTCGGGCCATGTGACTACACACGCCTGTGTCCCTAACCCGTGTAACTCTCTGACTTGTAAGGCATGAATAAATTGAAGTCACACGGCCAAGTCACACGCTCGTGTGGCAAAATTTTATTTTCGAAATTAGGTGCAGTTTTCTGCCGTGTCAACCACACGGCTGGACACACGCCCGTGTCTCTACCAGTGTGCTCAAATCTGAGCATTCTGTTTCTCATTTTTAAGATGCAGGGGATACACGGCCGGACCACATGCCCATGGGGCTGGCCGTGTGTCACACACGGCCCAGACATACGCCCGTGTGTCTACCCACGTGGACAAAATTAAGCCATTTCCTAGCCTCATTTGTCACCCAAATTTACCATTTACCTGCACTAAAACATACCAAGCACAATTCAACCCTTCCAAGCATTCAATTTAAGCAAATTCCATCATTCATCATTGCATGCCATTTCGTGCATATGTGTTTATAAACTTACCTTGGTTTAACTTATGCAATAACAACATTTGATCCCATATACTTAACATAACACATGTGTATATATATATCATAATAACCTACTTAGTCATACCAAAATGAACCATTACTAGCCATTCCAATGGCGAGGTTACAAAACATCATTTTCAAGCCACCTATGGCCAAGTTATCCTATACATGCCATTATACCAAAATGATTTTACTATGTATACCCAAAATGACTAGTTGATAGTGTGATGATGCTCCAATGATCTCCAACCTTCGCGAGCTTCCGAGCACTATAAAATAGGGGAAATAAAAAAAAGTAAGCATTACATGATTAGTAAGTTCGTATAACGGAAACTAAACTTACCAATCCCATTTACTAAATCTAAGCATACAATATCATGTTTTCCATCCATTAGCAAAATTGCCTAAACACATGCATTCAATCAAACATGTTAGTCACCAAAATCTTCATATCAATAAAGTAAACATAGATGAGCTCATCAAGCAATATTCGTTCAAGTCATTATCATTTCATCTTATAATCCTCATGCTGTGTCAAGAGTTGTGTCTGTTGAATCATTGAAATTCCGATGGATGCTCAAGTAGTACACTCGAGGTGTACAATTCAATAATCTGTCAATTCTTATTCAGGGGTACCCATTAGGGCACTTAACCAAGGAACACACTCTCGAGCCACATATCATATAACAAGATTACCAGCCAGGCTAAATCCTTTATATAACGTATACTCAGAGAAGCTCGATTAGGATTACCAGTCCAGGCTAAACCCTAATCATAACGTATACTTGAGAGGTATTATATTAGGATTACCCATCCGGGCTAAATCCTTACTATAATGAGGTCAATAGGATTGTTCGTCCGAGCTAAATCCGTCAGTAACAAATGCAGGACCTCATCCATTACGGGAAAGCACATATATTCATCGGAATTCAATATTCAATCGGGACATAACCTTTTGTCACCATTTTCAAGCATGTATTAATTTTGTAACACCCTGAAATTGGGCCTAGTAGAATTGGGCCTATTGGGCCTTGGGCATGGGAGTGTTTAGAATTTTGAGAATAAGAGAACGTCACAATTGCATGTTGGATCTGTTGGGAGAGTGATTTTGGAAGGTTAGGGGGCTTGTATGAAGTCCTGGGTTCAAGCCATGTCATATGGAAAATTTTTATTTTTAGCATTAGGGGAACCCTGACTCCTGGTATTAAGCCTTTTAAGCAACTGTGATTAAAAAGAGACACAAGAGAGCCTGTGGTGGAGTGATTGGGGTGTCACAGGTATGGCAAGGAGGACAGAGGTTCAAGTCTCACTGCATGCAAAAGGGATTATTTATTTTACTCTTGTGTGGGCAAGAGTTTGTGTTGGATTTGAACTTTGTGTTGGAGAGTTTGAATTGGTCAAGTGAGTGATTAAAGGAGTGGATTATTGATTGATAATTGGAGGAAATCAAGGAAATTCAAAGTTGGTGTGTTGTAGCCGAATAAGGACTCTATGGGAGCTTTGGGTTTGGTTTGGGAATCATTTGGGACGCCATTTCAGGTAGGGAAAATGCCGAATGCTCAGTATTCAATTTTGGCAGTCTTTGTTTCGGGATTGTGGTGCTTTTCTTTATTTTACACATTTTCCCCTTGGCCGAATAGGCATTTTTCTTTCGGGTTCTATTTGTTTTCTCAACTCTCCCTTTTGCGGCAAGCCGAATCTTGCTCTTCTCTTTTGGCCGATTTTTCCTATCAATTGGCTTGTCTTTCGAGCAACTTTATTTCCATTCTCTTCTCCACTTCTCCTCTCATAATCCTAGCGGAATTCACTTTCCTTTCCTCCCTCTTCATTTACCTTTCTTCCTCTTCGCGTCCCATTTGCTTTTTCTTCATAGTGGTCGAATATTACCTTTCTCCTTTTTCATCCCTTATTCTTTCTTTGGGGTTTCGGGTTGGATAATTGTTTTCTGGTAATCGGACAAGTATTCCATTACACCTGTTTATCTCTGTTGTTCTGATTGTGGGGATTAGAGCACCATCTCGTGCTTCGATTTGAGGGTGCATTTTTGCGAGCCGATTTCTGCCTTTACTCACTCTTTGTCTACTTTTGGTAAGTCGTTCAATTGGTCCAAGTAATCAAGTCTAAGGTTTTGCGGTATCAATAAGTTTACATATGGATTTAAGCTATGTGACTAAACAATCCGGCTGTGACACAGATTTTCGGCAAGGAGATTGTAGTTAACCTTCATCAGCGTTATTAGGGGGCTAAGCACCTTTATCAATAAAGGCAAGTTTTATTACTAATCTAGATTAAGAGTGTTATAACAAATAAGATTATGGATCTTATGGTAAAGAGGACTGATGGTGGTTTATGTTCGAATCTAGGGTTGGGGGTGCTTGGATCGATTGCACATTTTAAGTAAATGTGTGTGTAGAAATACCCGTGGATCGATAATTGGTAAAAGAGCTTAAAAGCGTGTGTACGCACACACACCACTCCAAGTAGATCGGCAAATTCTGAAAAGCCGAAATACTGACGAATGATGCCACCCGAGCGTGCGATCGCACGTGTGGTGGACCGAGCCCATGAATATGGGCGTAAGATGGTTGAGGCCACCGTGAGCATCTCGTGGTCTTAGGCCATTTTGGGGCCAAATGGACCGGAATGGGCTGAGTAAGGCCCAATGGGCCGTGGGTCCTACGCGAGTAAATTTTGTGGATGGATAGGAAATAATGAGCCGGCCATGACGATCACAGGGCCAAAGGCAGTTTTGGGCTAAATGGGCCACACGAGCGTGTGGGCCCACTTAGGCCGAATATTGGGCTTTTGGCCCAAATACACTCTTTGACCATATATGTTATCTGTGTCGCTCGAGGCGACTGTAGACCTTCGAGAAGGTTGTAAATTAACTGAAATACCCCTGTAGGGTAAATTGACTAAAATACCCCTGTAGGGTAAATTGACTGAAATACCCCCATAGGGTAAAATGACCGTTATACCCCTAAAGGGAAAAATGACCAAGATGCCCCTACATGTTATATGATTGTTACTGTATGTTATTTATGGTATGTTTGCATTCATGTGATATTATGCTGCATGGGGGATGGGATTATTGACCTGGAGGGAGTATATGAATTGTTAGGGTCGCATGGTCGCTTGACGACTGTGGATCCACCGATGGCTTTAAGCAAATTATGTGATTGGCAGCTCTGCTACAACATTGGTTAGTACCGCAACCGGTGCTGCATAAGGAGTGTAGGGATGGGTGGGTCGATTAAATCCCCACAGGAGTGCAGGGTTGGATAGGAGACGGAGTGCAGGGTTGGTATGGGCATTAATGCATTGCATACACTTGTTCTGTTATTAAGATGGGCTTAGGCCCAAATAGATGTGATCTGTGACATTTGATATGGGCTAAGACCCAACTGAGGCTATTATGGGCTAAGGCCCAAATGCCACTGTTACTGTAATGGGCTTAGGCCCGGATTGATGTGATGCGTGCTTTATGATCGATGAGGTTGTGTACACATCGAGTTTTCGTAAACTCACCCCCTCTTTTTAATTTTTGGGTAATCCACGAAGCGGTTGCTCGTCTTTGGAGGACTCGGAGGTGGCCACACTACGAACAGCTTTAAATTTTAGTATTTTATTATACCTTACTTAGACTGCTTCCTTATTGGGTTGTATTAAGGCTTCTTTTAACTTCTGGTTTTAATTTGGGATTTTTAGTTATTACGTTTCCTATCTGTTAAAAGTAGATCGCGGTTTTCCAAAACAATAACTATTTTCAAAACACTACGCTTTGACAATTTAATCTTTAAACATCACGTTTTCGTAAATCGGTTACTTTTAAACTTAGCTTCCGCAACTGAAAAGAAATTTTAGGAATAAACTTAATAATTTTTCTATATACCACGTTTAAAAAGAAAAATAAATAATAATAAACTGACGTAATTGGGATTTTACTCAAGCTTTTAATTAAGAAGGGTTTTCAATGAAAACATAGTTTTCGAAAAACACTTCAATATGGCACGTCAGATTCAGGCCTAACTTCTAGGCCAGGTTTGGGGTGTTACAAAATTTCTCATTATAGCATTCAAGTATTGCACATCAATATAAGTCACATTCCGTATAAGCACAACATTCAATCAAACATATTTACATGCCCGATTAAGTTACACGAACTTACCTCGACACTTGTTTGCGTATTAAATCTACTAATTCGAAACCTTTTCCTTTTCTCGATCTAACCTCGAATTTGAGTTGTCCAGATCTATATAAATAGCTTTAATCGTCAATTTCATACATTTTATACTCAATGGGACTCAATTTACGTCCTAGGCAAAATTACCATTTTGCCCCTAACTTTTCCATAATTTCCATTTTCGTCCCTAGGCTCGAAAAATGAAAATTGTGCAAATTACTCCCTATTCCAAGCCTAACCAAACCCCAATACAAAATTTACAGCACATGTATTCATAAAATTTCAGAATTTTTCATCAAATTTCACAACTTTACATTTTAGTCCCTAAATCATGTTTTCATCAAAAATCACTTTGTAAAAGTTGTTTATCTATCAACAACCTTACATTTTCTACCATAAATTTCTAATTTTCAGCATATACATACATGACCCATTTTCCATACTTTGATAACTTTTCAAATTAATCCCCCAAATAGATAGATTAACCTATCCCAGTTTTAAAAATATCAAAATTACTAAAAATGGGACAAGAAAACTTACCCAATTAGGCCTTGAAAGTTTCTTCTCTCTCTCCTAGGGTTTCCATCTATTTTTAAGGTTGAATATGAGAAAAATAAGATGATATTTCTTCTTATCATCTTTTAATTAATTAAATTATTTTAATTTCCAATTTAGTCCTTGCCCTTTTTCTATATTTCCATGGATGAGTCACCAAGAAAATCTACATACCTTTCTTAATGGTCTAATTACCATATAAGGACCTCTAGATTTGAAATCCATAGCTATTTAATCCTTATAGCTACTAGAAATCAACTTTCGCATTTTATGCGATTTAGTCCTTCTCGTAATTAAGCACTTAATCGATAAAATTTTCATATCAAAATTTTCACACGACATGTCTATCATAATACAGACCATATAATAAAATAAAAATAAACTTTATTTTCGGATCAGATTTGTGGTCCCGAAACCACTGTTCTGATTTCACTGAAAAATGGGCTGTTGCACCTTTAGTTTTCATAAGCTTTTCAGATAATATGTAACATCCCTAACCCGTATCCATCGCCAGAATAGGGTTACGGAGCATTACTGTAAAAACGTAACTTAAATAATTTATTTCCAAAATTTTCATAAATCATAGCATAATTCATTCAAACACATGCATATCGTTCTTATTCGAGCCCTCGAGGCCTTAAAAACACTTTAAAATTGATTCGGGACTAAATTGGAAACATATGGAAACTTAAGGAAAAAGTTAGAAAACTTCACATTGAAGGGATCACAAGGCCGTGTGACTCACACGGCTGAGACACACGCCCGTGTCTTAGGCCATGTAACAATCAAAATAGGGGCACACGACCGTGTCCCAGCCCGTGTCCGTGCCCTTGTAACTCTCTGACTTGGGTCACATGGCCAAGCCATACGCCCGTGTGCCAGGCCGTGTAACCTTCGAAATAGCCTCACGCGCCTGAGTGCCAGGTCGTGTGCCAAACTGTGTAACTTTCGAAAAGCAACCTTTAAAACCTACAAGGGACACACGACCGTGTCGCAGGGTCGTGTGTCCCACACGGCTGAGACACACACCCGTGTCTAAGGCCATGTGGACAAGAAATTGGCCAAAATCAAGCCATTTCCTTCACCCACTTCAAACATGTAACACCCCTCACCCGTATTCAATGCTGAAATAGGGTTACGGAGTATTACCGGACTTATAACACAAATAACCGAAATTTTCTCATGCATTCAATCATTTCATACAATCATATTTTAATTTGTCCCTTACAATAGCCTATGAGGCCTTAAACATGCTTTAGGAGCGGTTCGGGACTAAACCGATAACTTATAAACTTCCACAAAACTTTGAAAATTTTTTTTAATATAGAGGACACACGCCCGTGTGTCCAGGCCGTGTGTCTCACACGACCACCAGACACGCCCTTGTCTCCAGCCGTGTGAAAACAGGGGGTACATACTGACTTGGGTCACACGGCCAACCACACGCCCGTGTGTCTAGCCCGTGTGCCCTTCAAAGTGGCCACACACGCCCGTGTGCCAGACCGTGTGCTAGCCCGTGCCAAAACTGTAGGGTATACTGACTTATGCAACACGGCCAAGTCACACGCCTGTGTGCTAGGCCGTGTGCCAATTAGGGGGGTATACTGACTTGTACCACACGGCCAGTCACACGCCCGTGTGTGAGACCGTGTGGAGCATACTGACTTGGTTCTAATATCAACACCAGGGGACACATGGCTGTGTAACATGACCGTGTGTCGCACACGACTGAGACACACGCCCGTGTCTCTGCCCTTGTGGACAAAAATAGGCTATTTGCAAAGCCATCTTGCCACCCTATTTATACATGCATACACAAGCATAAATTGCAACATTTTATATGTAACACCCCTAACCCGAGACCGTCGCCGGAATAGGGTTAAGAGGTATTACCGATCAATCAGAACATTTAACATCTAGAATTTACGACACAAAGTCAATCATCTTCAATCTCATTCAATTACAATCATGGTGTCCCTTATCGAGGTCTACGAGACCTAATTCACATGCTAAAGAGGGGTCGGGACTAAATTGAACACACACAGAAATTTTCGAACACTTAAAATTTTTTCTAAGATTCAGGGGAGACACGCCTGTGGGAGGAGGCCGTGTGCCCTCCACGGCTACTAGACACCCCCGTGTGTCCATCCGTTTCTATATACTGTCTATTTCAACATGGTCACTAGGCACGCCCGTGTGCCCATTCATGTCTATATACTGACTATTTTAACACGGTCACTAGGCACGCCCGTGTGCCCATTCGTGTCTATATACTAACTATTTTAACACGGTCACTAGGCACGCTCGTGTGCCATGGCCGTGTAATACTAAGCTACATTCTGCCAATTCACCCACGGTCTTAGGCACGCCCGTGTGCCTCGACCGTGTAACATTATAGGCCATTTTACAAGGTCAAAGTGCCACCCATTTGGGTCAATCCTACAAGCACATTTGAGTAACACCACTTCATGCTTCTAATTGTATTCAAACATACCATTTCATACACCAATTAGCCATCCACAATATCATCTACTTTTATACATATTGGCCTCACAAATGAGTCCATCCAAGTATCAATTATACATCTCAAAACATTTATAACTCAAACATCATATAATCCATACCAAAACTCATCTTCTAATCACCTCTTTCATCAACCATAAAGTCATGAAACATACCATAACCTCTAGCCTATAAATTTCTCAATTTAGCCCTAATTAGCTAAATTCACCAAAAATCCAAGAACAAAACATGTTCATTAAACACATATCTTCCATTATACACCAACATTCATCACAAAGCTCACCATTTCATCAATGGCACATTTCATAAACATCATCAATTTAGAAAATTTAAGCATGGGTTTTGAAGAGCACAAAGCAA
The DNA here is from genome assembly GCA_025698515.1 of Gossypium sturtianum. Classification (NCBI taxonomy): domain Eukaryota; kingdom Viridiplantae; phylum Streptophyta; class Magnoliopsida; order Malvales; family Malvaceae; genus Gossypium; species Gossypium sturtianum. Next base: position 50,746,625 of record CM046944.1, on the reverse strand, counting down.
TGATCACAAAAACGTAGAAATTATCAAAAACCGAAACCAAATCATACCTTAATTTGCATCAAAAGCTAGCCGAAACCTAGCTTTGTTTTCTTTCCTTCAAAATTCAGCACTTACAAAGATGATAACATTCATCTTTTCTTTCATTTGTTTTATTATAATAATTACATCAATTACCTTATTACCCATTTTATTATTAATCCATTTCCACTATCCATTGGTATTTTTGTCCATCCAACATCCACTAACTTGAAAATGGACTAATTACCTCATAAGGCCTCCACCTTAAAAAGCCATCAACACATAGGTACTTATAAATCAGCACACAGCTTTTACACCTTATACAATTAAGTCCTTTTCGCAAATTCGACACACAAATAATCAAATTATCACACAGAATTTTCACACAGACTAAGTCACATAATATTCACACAGAAAATATCATTAAAATATTTATACGACCTCAGATTTGTGGTCTCGAACCACCGTTCTGACTAGGGTCTAAACCAGGATGTTACAACTCTCCCCCCTTAGGGATTTTCGTCCATAAAATCTTACCAGTGAATAGGTGTGGATATTGCTCTCTCATAACGTTCTCAGACTCCTACGTAGCCTCTTCAACTCCGTGTTTGTTCCATAAAACTTTCACTAAGGAAATTCTTTTGTTTCTCAATTCTTTAGTCTGTCGTACCAAAATTCGGATCGGTTCCTCACTATACTACAAGTCTGTCTGAATCTCAACCTCAGTAAGAGCAATCATATGAGACGGGTCAGATCTGTACTATCGAAGCATAGATACATGAAACACATTATGAATCTTTTCCAACTCAGATGGCAACATCAATCTATAAGTATCCGGCCCAAATCGTTAAACGATCTCATACGACTCGATTCGAAGTATTTCCTTCCACGAAGATAAAGGCAATCTCGACACAAAGTCTATCGTGATTCTTCTCTTTCCACTCAGGATTCATAATTGGTTGTAACAAACCGGACGGAACCTGAGGTTAAGCCTTAACTTGCTGACAACTGAACACTTTGACACAAAGTCAGAGATGTCCCGTTTCATGCCAGGCCACCAATTCAAAATCAGCTGAATCAACTCTAAATTTCTCAGAACACAAATCTGATCTCTGAATCTCAAACAATCATCACTATCAACTCGAAGTTCTGAATCAGAATTCAAATCACATTGAGCTCGTTTTGCTATCATCTCATCATCCATTTTCTGGGCCTTACAAATCTGATGTACGAACATCGGTCTCATCTTCAACTCATCCAAAGCTGAACCATCATCACATAGATCTATCTGAGAATTCATAGCTCACAAAGCACATAAAGACTTCTGACTTAAGGCATCAACAACAACATTATCTTTGCCTGAATGATATTCAATCACAAATTCATAACATAATACGTTCAACTCACTGAATCAAATCAATATACAAAGTAAACCATCACATAGATAGTTTCACCAAAATTCTCAAACTTAACTATATTCGATACTCACATAACCATCCATTCATCTATTTTTAAATTCATCAACCACGTAGGTTCCATATATATCTTTTCCAACACTTAGATAATGATCTTACATGCTATTCCATGCTCGATACTACACATCAATTGCTCTTTGTTATTTATTCAAATTAATCGCACACTTAGTGCCACATTTCTCAATTCCACATACAACATTTCTAGTCAATAATCACATATTCATTCATAACTTTTAGATATAAATTTAACAACTTGTATTTCCTGCAGCTGATACAATATGCCCAGAAATCCAACCTCACGTAACCAAAACTAACATTTGCTAAACTTAGCATACAATTGTTTCTCGCGCAAAGTCTATAACACAACTCTCAAGCGCTCGTCAACTTGCATCTCATTACATAAATGAATCAGAATGTCATCAATAATCACCATAATAAAACGATCCACATATGGTCTGAATATACGATTCATCAAATCCATAAACACTGTAAGAGCATTCGTTAGTCCGAAAGTCATAACTAATAATTCATAAATCACAAGCATAGATTCAACTTTCTTATCAGTCACTTTTATATCAATCACCTATGTCAAATAAGCTTCGTAACCCCTTTCCTACATAGTTCAAAGCTTTTACCGCAGATACATCAACTGGTACCCCTTTCATATTACTAGATTCAATTCAAACTATCTCACCGTTTTGACTTCTCAATTCTATACTCTTTCGTTTACAATTCACGATGGCATTATGCAGAGTAAGCCAATCCATACCCAGAATTATGTCAAACTCATTGAATGGTAGTATCATCAAATTAGCCGGAAAGCATATATCTTGAAACATCAATGAACAATTCTTGTACATTTTGTCCACTAAGACGCACTTATCTAAGGGTTCAATACTCTAATTACCAATTCAGTAGACTCAACAGGTAGAGTCTTACTTGATACTAAATTCACACACACATACGAATGAGTAGATCCTGGGTCTATCAATGCAATCACATCAGTATCAAATAGAGTAAAACTACCAGCGATGATGTCTGGAGATGAAGCTTCCTCTCGTGCGTGTACTGCATAAGCTCGGGCAGGTGCTCTTGCCTCCGATCTCACAGCGGTATTAGTAATCCCTCTTTGACTTCCACTTACATTTCCGGCATTTTTGGGTGATCTACCCCTAGCCGTCACATTACTCGGATTCACACTTTGAACATTTTCTTCCTCAGCTAACATTGGGCAATCTCGAACGAAATGTTCTCGTGATCCACATTTATAGCAAACTCTATTGTTGTATTTGTCCCAGCATTCTCCCACATGTCTTCTTCCACACCGTCTACACTCAGGTTTGTTGCTTTTAACACTTCCGACACTTGATTCATTCGGAGCTTAAATTTTCAGACCAACACTTTGTCTTGTGTGGTCTTTATAGGGATGTTCAAAGGAAGTATTTGATCGGTTGCTTGCATCTCTAAATCTCTTTGTCGAAGGTTGAGATAACTTACTCATCGATCTTTTTCTTTCATCTCGAGCTTTAGAATCAGCTTTCTTCTTTTCTTTACTTAGCTCCTCGGCTTTGCAAACTCTTTCAACTAACACAATAAATTCGTTGATATCAAGTATCCCAACCAACGACTTAATGTCCTCATTCATTTCTTCTATAAAGCGTTTACACATTGTAACTTTGGTGAAACACATTCTGCATATTGGCTCAATCTCACAAATTCTCGCTCGTACTCAAGAATCGACAAACGACCTGCTTTTTTGAATTCTAGAAACTCTTTACGTTTTCGATCAATGAATCGTTGATGATATACTCTTTTTCGAATTCAACTTGAAAGAAATCCTGTGTGATTCTCTCTCGAAACCACGGACGTCAACATCTTCCACCGCTTATAAGCCATATCCCTCAACAACGAAACAACACATTTTATACATTCATCAGGTGTCAACGACATCTCATCGATTGTTTTATTATAATAATTACATCAATTACCTTATTACCCATTTTATTATTAATCCATTTCCACTATCCATTGGTATTTTTGTCCATCCAACATCCACTAACTTGAAAATGGACTAATTACCTCATAAGGCCTCCAGCTTAAAAAGCCGTCAACACATAGGTACTTATAAATCAGCACACAACTTTTACACCTTATACAATTAAGTCCTTTTCGCAAATTTGACACACAAATAATCAAATTATCACACAGAATTTTCACACAGACTAAGTCACATAATATTCACACAGAAAATATCATTAAAATATTTATACGACCTCGGATTTGTGGTCTCGAACCACCGTTCCGACTAGGGTCTAAACCGGGATGTTACATTATAACCCAACAGGAAGCCAATCCACAACATTTCATGCACATTTTATACCAATTCAACATAGTATTCAAACACCTAATTTATAACATGCATTTTCCATTCATATGCCTATTACAAATCAAGACAACATTTGCATATTTCCATTACAACTACTACTGGCCAAAACATACCATATTTGAACAATTATACACAACCAAAACATTACACCAAGTTAAACCAAATCACATGGCTTTAACTTATACCACAACATATACCAAAATCACTATCTCAAGTAACCATAACTATCATCTTTATAACTAGCCTATACATGCCATATTTACAAATATCCAAGAGTTCAAAAGTACCAAACAATAACTGGATAGTGTGATGTGTAACTCCGACTTTATCCGAATCGAGCGAGCTATCGAACCTCTATAAAACATGGAAAAGAAACAGAGTAAGCTTTAAAGCTTAGTAAGCCCGTATAATTCAAAATTAAACTTACCATTTATAAATAATCAAGACAATAAATAAGGTATACTCAATTTAATTTCCAAATGCCTAAACACAAGCATTCATCAATAAGTTAGTAATATAAGTACATGTAATCATCCATTATCCCAATTTAATACTCAATACATTATATCGTATCGAATTCATATATCATGTACATCATTTGTAACCTTTCATTCTCAATCATATAAACAGTAATTCATTCGATAACAGTAACTCATCCGTATAAACAGTACTTATCATATCACAGAATTTATGCCCGTTGAACCTACTAGAATATCGAGGGATACTCGGGTGATATACATAACATATAAATCAGTAATCAGTCAATTCATTATCATTTTTTCTCTTTCGAGCTATGATCAGTAAGCTCCTCCCGGTGATGGACAAGAAGCTCTATTAAGTGAAAGCAGTAAGCTCGACGAGTGAGAACGATGAGAAGCTCTTACGAGCTAATACATCGGTAAGCTCATACGAGCTGCGGTGAGTCCGCAACACATGCAGGATCTCAACCTAAACAGTAACCCTAGTGACATGTCACTCGTATCCTACGAATTCCTACGGTTCAAACGGGGCTCGGTAACCATCAAACCATATCAATAAGGCATTTAAATTTCAAGTAGATCATTTACTCAATTACATACATTCATTTCAAATAATTACAAATTTTTAAAAGTGTGATTCTAATTATACGAACTTACCTTGTATCGCTCGGATAACAAATATCGGCTATTCATCCACTTTTCTTTTTCCCCGATCTAATTCCGATATCTGCTTATCTTGATCTATATATATTTGAAAATTAACACATTCAGTATTCGGTCTATTCAATATAGTCTAAAAATCACCTTATGGCAAGATTACACTTTTGCCATACTATTTTGACATTTTTATAGTTTAGTCCTTAGCTCGTAAAAATGAAAATTCATGCAATTCCACCCTTAACTATGCTAGATGAATTTTAATGGAGTCCCTAGTAGCCCAAATCTTTTATTTATTCACACTTTTACCCATATAATTTTACAATTTCACAAATTAATCCCTTTTTGACATTTTTGTCAAAAATCACTTTACAAAAACTATTAATCCTTCCAAATCTATCATAATCCATCAAATTACTCAAGCATTCAACAATCAAAACATGATAAATCTTTAACAATTTCAAAATCTAAGGTACGGTCTAGCTAGAATACGAAGCAACGATCTCAAAAACGTAAAAATCATTAAAAATCGAGCTAAAACCATACCTTAATCTAGCTTCCAAAGTGACCGAATGGAAAAACCTAAAATAGTTTTGTTTTCTCTTCAATTTTCAGCAATAAAAATGAAGAAAGATGAATAAAATGACTTTGTTTTATTTAATATAACCTTATTAAACATATTACCAAATTAACCTTATCAATATCCCTTAAAAATCACTTAATGCTTGTCCATCTTTGTCCACTCACAATTAAAATGGTCTAATTACAACATAAGGACCTCCTCTTTTAAGTTCCATAGCTATTAGATACTTTTAGCTAATAGAACTCCACTTTTATACTTTACGCGATTTAGTCTTTTTTGCCGAATTATGCATTCAAACAATAAAATTTCTTTACGAAACTTTCACACAATAATTCTATCATGCTGTAAACTTTAATAAAATAATAAAATAAATATTTTTGACTTTGAATTTGTGGTTCCAAAACCACTATTCCGATTTGACTAAAAATGGGCTGTTACAACTCTCCCCTTTAGGGATTTTCGTACTCGAAAATCTTACCGGTAAATAGGTTAGGGTACTATTTTCTCATAGCTTCCTCGGGTTCCCATGTAGCTTCCTCGATCCTGTGTTTATGCCAAAGAACTTTTACTAGGGCTATGCGTTTATTTCTCAATTCTTTGATTTCACGAGCTAAAATCTTGATCGGTTCTTCACTATACGTCAAATCAGTCTGTATCTCAACATCTACTGGAGAAATCACATGTAACGGATCAGATCTGTATCGACGTAGCATAGAAATGTGAAAGACATTATGAATCTTTTCAAGTTCTGATGGTAAGGCTAGCCGATACGCTACAGGCCCTATTCTTTCGATGATCTCATACGGTCCGATAAATCGCAGACTCAACTTTCGTTTACGGCCGAATCGAAGAATCTTTTTCCATGGTGACACCATTAGAAACACTCGGTCCCCGACTTGAACCTCAATTTCTTTACGTTTTAAATCCGCTTATGATTTCTGTCGATCTGAAGCTGCTTTTAAACTATCGCGAACTGTTTCCACTTTTTTTTCAGTTTCTATAATCAATTCAACCCCGTGAATTTTTTTCTCACTTAGTTCAGTCCAGTATAGCGGTGTTCGACATTTGCGACTGTATAAAGCTTCGTACGGTGCCATCTTTATACTCGTCTAAAAATTGTTGTTATTCGCGAACTCAATTAACGGTAAGTATTTTTCCCAATTGCCTTTAAACTCTAAAATACAACATCTCAACATGTCTTCAAGAATCTGTATAACTCTCTCGGTCTGACCATCAGTCTATGGATGAAAAACTGTACTGAAATTCAACTTTGTACCCAAAGCTTCTTGCAGTTTCTTCAAGAATCGCGACGTAAATCTAAAATCTCTATCAGAAAGAATAGATAGTGGCACCCCGTGCAATCGTACAATCTTAAAAATGTATAACTCGGCTAGTCTATCAAGTGAGAAATCTGTACGTACCGGTATGAAATGAGCAGATTTCATTAGTCGATCAACGACAACCCATATAACATCTTTCTTTTTCGAAGTTAGGGGAAATCCCGTTACAAAATCATTGTAATTCTATCCTATTTCCACTCGGGGATCATCACAGGCTGTAGTAAACCCGATGGTACTTGATGTTCAAATTTAACTTGCTGACAAATCAAACATTTAGAAACAAACTCTGAGATAGCTCGTTTCATGCCTTGCCACCAATAAAACTATTTCAAATCATTGTACATTTTGGTACTCCCCGGATGAACAGATAAGCAGCTATTATGCGCTTCGTGCAAAATCTTATAAATGAGTTATGAATTTCTCGGTATGCAAATTCTATTCCGGAACCTTAAACAATCATTAGCTCCAATCTGAAACTCTGAATTAGGGATAGTCTTACATTGAATCCTTTTAACTTGCAATTCACAGTCATCTTTTTGAGCTTTATAGATTTGTTGAAGAAATACTGGTTTAGCTTTTAATTCAGCTAAAATAGACCTATCATCACAAATGATCAACTTGGTATTCATTGCTCGTAATGCAAACAAAGATTTTCGGCTCAGGGCATTTGCAACAACATTAGCTTTTCCCAGGAGGTAATCAATCACAAATTCAAAATCTTTCAGTAACTCGAGCCATCTTCATTGTCGCAGGTTCAAATCTTTCTGTGACATCAGATATTTTAAGCTTTTGTGATCCGTATAAATGTGGCATTTTTCACCGTATAAGTAGTGTCGCCAAATTTTTAATGCGAACATAATTGCAGGCAACTCTAAGTCGTGTGTTGGATAGTTCTTTTCATGCGGTTTCAATTGTCGGGAAGAATAGGCTATAAATTTTCCTTCTTGCATCAAAACACATCCCAGACCGTTTAATGACGTGTCACTATAAATCACAAACTATATCCCCGATTCAGGTTGTACTAGAACTGGTGCTTCAGTTAACAGTACTTTCAACTGTTCAAAACTCTGCTGACATTTTTCTGACCATTCAAATTTAACACCTTTTTGAAGCAGTCGATTCATCAGTGTCGCAATCATCGAAAATCCATTCACAAATTGTAACAGTCCGGTTTAGACCCTCGTCAAAATAGTGGTTTCGGGACTACAAATCTGAGTCAGAAAAATATTTTAATATTATTTTCTGTGCTTGTAATATATGATTAAGCATGTGTGAAAGTTTCGTGATTTAATTTATCCGTTTGAGTGCTTAATTTGATATAAGGATCTAATTGCGTAAAATGCAAAATTAGCATGCCATGTGTTAAAAGTACCTATGTGCTATGTCTTTATTAATATTAAGTCCTTATGATGTTATTATGGCATTATTAAGTTAGTGGACAATTATGTCCATAGTTTAAATGTTTTTCCATTAATATTTCATTAAGGGTAAAACTGGAAATAGACAATTATTATGAAATATAATAAAACAAATATGAAAATGGTTAGAATGTGTTCATCTTTGGTGCCGAAAATAAAAAGAAAAAGAAAGGAAAAAGAAAGTTAGGTTTCGGCATTTACAAGTCTTGATTAAGGTATGTTAGTTGTTCGGTTTTTGATAATTTCTACGTTTTGTAATCGTTGCTTCGAGTACTACAAAGCCCATGCTTTAATTTTGGAATTTGATGAAGATTATGAGATGTGCCATTGATGAATGTTTAAGCTTTGTGATGTTAGTTGATGAAATATGAAATATATGTGTTAGATGAACACGTTTTGTCTTTGGATTTTTTGATGAATTTGAGTAATTTGGACTAAATTATGATAATAATATTTTGAGGGACTAAAATATGAAATAAATGAAATATACGGGCTTATATGAAGCATATGAAAATTCGGTTAAGCATGGGTACAAAGAAATTATGTGTATTTTGTGATTTTGTGAAATAAGGACTTAAATGTCAAAATGTGAAAATGTGAGGGCTAAATTGTAAAATGCCCTAAATGTGTGTTTTTGGATTGAATTGAATGATTTGGTGAATAAATGGGTTAAATTTGAATATGTATAGACCAAGAACCAAAGAAAACGGATTTAGATCGGGGAAAGTCGAAAGTGATCGAGTAGTTGATTCAGTCCATTTATCTCAAATACGAGGTAAGTCCATATACAAATAAATGTATTTGAATTGATTTATTTATGTTCATATAAAATTGAATTGTGATGAATGACAACGGAAGATGTACACATGTGAAAACTGAGAAAATATCGACAATGTGCCAATGTCCGAAAAGCCCCGTACGAACCTTAGGAATAGATAGGATTCATATGCCATGACATAGGGTTCTGATATGTGATATCGTGTAAGACCACGTCTGGGACGTTGGCATCGATTTGAGAATTACGTGTAAGACCATGTCTGGTGCATTGGCATCGTAAATGATTTCGTGTAAGACCCTATCTGGGACAGTGGCATCGATATTTTGTTACATGAAAGACCACGTCTGGGACGTTGGCATTGTACGAGTATTCTGAGTTATCTGAGTATCCTATTTGATTCTGAATGGTTCAATGGGCAATTCCGAGAAATAAAAGACTATGTGAAATGTGTAACCGATTCAGGTACGTTGAAATGTACTCTATGTTTGAGTATGAAAGGTAAGTATATGAGAATTTTGCAAAAGTGAAATATGTGCATAGAATTGTTGAGACAAAATGAGATATTTGTATGAATGTGCTATAATCTAATGAGATACATGGAGATGTGAATTGTTGTCAAACAAATGGTTAGATGCCTTTGAGCTAAAGAAGAAATGTGAATATGCTATTGAGATATGCTAAAGTTCTTGTAATTGAAATGGTTATAAATGTTATATATATTAAGTTTATTTGTATATGGCTTACTAAGCTTGTGAAAGCTTATTCTGTGTGTGTTTGCACTGTTTTATAGATCGTTAAAGCTACGGAAGGCTCGGGGATCATCGAGGATCATCACCACACTATCAAACTCTATTTTGGTACCTTTTGAATGTGTACATATTTAAGTATGGCATGTATAGTCTAGTTGAGTTGGATGATATTTTGAGTTGTATATATAAGCTATGTGATATGGCTTGTAAATGGAATGTGAATATAGTAAATTTTAGTCTATGTTTTGAGATGCAAAGTTGGTATATTATTGATGAAAGGTTGTCAAATTGAATTGGTAAGTTTTTGGATGGATTATACTTAGAAATGCTTGTGATGAGAATGAGATAAATGGTACATAAGTTGGCATGTTTGATATGCTCATGAATGGTTAGAAAAGATGGTCATTTTGGTATGTTTTGGTTGCTTTTAGTGCTTGAAATGATGATTGTTTTTGCATGTAGGTTTGACCCTAAAATGGGTGGCAAATTGGTCTTGAAAATGGCCTATATTTTCCCCCACGGTTGAGCACACGGGCGTGTGGCTCGACCGTGTCAATTGAGTTTGTAATTCAAAACAAGCCAGTGTTGACCACGGGCTAGACACACGGGCGTGTGACTAGCCGTGTGATGCAAGTCAGTGTCGACCACGGGTGAGGTACACGGGCGTGTCCTTGGTCGTGTGGACAAGTCAGTATGTATGCCCTGTTTTGCCACGGCTTAGACACACGGGTGTGTCTGAGGCCGTGTGAGGCACACGGTCCACCCACACGGGCGTGTGACCTCCGTAACTTTGAAAAATGTTTAAATTTCAAAAAATTTTGTATGAGCTCGGTTTAGTCCCGACCCTTTTCTAATGCATGTTTAAGGTCTCGTAGACCTCATTAAGGGACTATATGCTTGCATTTTGCTATGATATGATTATGATATACTGTATGATGTGAAATGTTTGTAAAAGTTTCTGGTTTGTCAGGTAATGCCTTTTAACCATAAACCGGCGATGGTTACGGGTTAGGGGTGTTACATTTTATTGGTATCAGAGCTACGATTTAGTCGATTCTAGGACTAACGTAGCGTGTGAGAGTCTAGCTATACATGCTATATAAAAGAACTGTGATAGTGTGATGAATCTTGACGTATAAAATGTGTTTTTCGTATAGTAAATGGATCCCGAAAGAGCTGTAGCTGACGACGTTGAAAGTAATGCGCCTGCTACCGCTCACGGGACAGCACCATCTGATTCGAGACCGGCTACTAGCGGTCAAGAAGGAGAGGCTAAACAAGCCTTCTTCCAAATGATGAATGAGTGGTTCACTCAATATATTAGAACAAATCCGGCTATTTCACAACCTCCGCCCCCGCCCAATCCTCCTCAGACTTCTGTTGTACCTCCGGTGATGAATTTGAATTTGTTGAATAAGCCTCCGATCGATAAAATTCATAAGCACGGGGCCAAAGAGTTCAGGGCCACTAGTGATGATGATGCTGAGAGAGCAGAGTTTTGGCTCGAGAATACAATTCGAGTGTTTGATGAAATGTCTTGTACTCCTGAGGAATGTGTGAAATGTGTCGTTTCTCTGTTACGAGATGCAGCTTATCAGTGGTGGAAGACTTTGATTTCTGTTGTTCCCAAAGAACGGGTTACATGGGATTTCTTTTAGTCTGAATTCCGAAAGAAATATATTAGCCAGAGATTTATAGATAAAAAATGAAAAGAATTTATGGAATTGAAACAGTGTCTCATGTCTGTCACTGAATACGAACAAGAATTCGTGAGATTAAGTCAATATGCTTGGGAATGTGTTTCAACCGAAGCGATAATGTGTAAAAGATTTGAAGACGGCCTAAATGAAGATATTCGTTTGCTAGTTGGAATTCTGGAAATAAAAGAATTTGTTGTGCTCATTGATTGAGCATGTAAAGCTAAGGCACTCGGGAAAGATAAAAGAAAAGCTGAGTCTGAAGCCAGAGATGTGAAAAAGAGATTTTCAAGTAAATCATTTCAATCTGTATCAAAGAAATTCAGAGATGAGCATAGCCTTTCAAATGCTAATGTGGGACATTCGAACAGAGATCGAGCTAGATCACAGTCGAACTTCAAAGCTCCAGCAACTTCAATAGCTAGTGTTGGAAATGTTCGATCCGAATGACTTGAATGTAAACATTGTGGTAAAAGAAATCCGGGTAATTGTAGATTGAATGATCGAGCCTGTTTCAGATGTGGATCATTAGACCATTTTATTCGAGATTGTCCTGAGTCTGTTGAACAAGAGATTGTACAGAATCCGAAGTCAGATAATGCTTCAGCTAGAGGTAGACCTTCTAGAAACACAAGAACTGTCAGTGGTAGTCAGAGAGCTACGAAAGATACAGTTGTGAGATCTAAAGCTAGAGCACCTGCCAGAGCTTACGCCATTCGAGCTCGTGAGGAATCTTCGTCTCCAGATGTTATTACGGGTACATTTACTCTTCATGATACTTCTGTGATTGCATTGGTAGATCCAAGGTCTACTCATTCATATGTATGCATGAACTTAGTATCCAGTAAGACTTTTCCTGTAGAGTCTACTGAATTTGTAATTAGAGTATCGAACCCCTTAGGTAAAAGTGTCTTGGTTGACAAAATGTGCAAGAATTGTCCGTTGATGTTTCGGGATATTTGTTTTCCGGTTGATCTGATGCTATTACCTTTTGATGAGTTTGATATAATTTTGGGTATGGATTAGCTAACATTGCATGATGTTGTTGTGAATGGCAAACAAAAGACTATTTATTTAAGATGTCAGAATGATGAAATAGTTCGGGTTTAATTTAATGGTGTGAATGGGTTACCGGTTGTGATATCAGTGATGAAAGCTCAGAATTATGTGAAAAAGGGTTGCGAAGCCTATTTTGCATATGTAATTGATTCGAGTGTGACTAAAAAGAAAGTTGAATATGTGCTAGTTGTTTGTGAGTTCCCTGATGTATTTCCTAAAGAATTACCGGGATTGCCTCCGATACGAGAAGTTGAGTTTGGTATTGATTTAGTACCGGGGAACCAACAGAATTGAGAGAGTTGAAGTCACAGTTGCAAGAGTTGACCGATAGAGGATTTGCACGACCAAGTTTCTCACCTTGGGGTGCTCCCGTTCTATTTGTGAAAAAGAAAGATGGCACGATGAGAATGTGCATTGACTACCGTTAGTTGAACAAAGCGACTATTAAGAACAAATATCCTCTGCCCAGAATTGATGATTTGTTTGATCAGCTAAAAGGAGCCACCGTGTTTTCAAAGATAGATCTGAGATCGGGATATTATCAGTTGCGAGTAAAAGATTCAGACATTCCAAAAACTGCTTTCAGAACGAGGTACGGAGATTATGAGTTTGCCATTCAGATTAACAAATGCTCCTGCTGTTTTTATGGATTTAATGAATAGAATTTTCAGTCCGTATTTAGATCGATTTGTTGTTGTATTCATTGACGACATTTTGATTTATTCGTGTGATGAAATTGAGCATGCTGAACATCTGAGAATTGTGCTACAAACTCTGCGAGATAAGAAATTGTATGCGAAGTTCAAGAAATGTGAGTTCGGGTTGCGAGAAGTTAGTTTTCTGGGGCATATTGTGTCAGCATCTGGTATACAAGTTGATCCAAGCAAGATTTCAGCTATTTTAGAGTGGAAGCCTCCTAAAAATGTGCCCGAAGTTCGCAATTTTCTGGGACTTGCTGGTTATTATCGACGGTTTGTAAAAGGCTTTTCAATGACCGCAACTCCATTGACGAGATTACTTCAGAAAGATGTGAAATTCGAGTGGTCTGAAAAGTGCCAGAAAAGTTTCGATCAGTTGAAAGCCCTTTTGACTGAAGCTCCAGTTTTGGTACAGCCAGAATCGGGTAAAGAGTTTGTTATTTATAGTGATGCTTCGTTGAACGGACTGGGATTGTTTTGATGTAGGAAGGCAAAGTTATAGCTTATGCCTCGAGACAATTAAAGCCGTATGAAAAGAATTATCCGACGCACGATCTTGAGCTAGCTGCAATTGTGTTTGCTTTAAGGATTTGGTGTCACTATCTCTTCGGTGAAAAATTCCATGTGTTTTCAGATCATAAAAGTCTAAAATATTTGATGACTCAAAAAGACCTGAATCTACGACAGAGAAGATGGTTAGAACTATTGAAAGACTACGAGCTTGTGATAGATTATCATCCGGGTAAAGCAAATGTTGTTGCTGATGCATTGAGTCAGAAATCACTGTTTGCATTATGTGCGATGAATGCTCATTTAGACTTGTCTGATGATGGTTCAGTTTTGGCTGAATTGAAAGCGAAACCATTGTTCTTACAGCAAATATGTGATGGTCAGAAAGTTGATAATGAAATGTTAACGAAACGAGCTCAGTGTGATTTAAACTCTGATTCTGAATTTTAGGTTGATGTTGATGATTGTTTGAGATTTCAAGATCGAATTTGTGTTCCGAGAAACCCAGAGTTGATTTAGTTGATTTTGAATGAAGTGCATAGCAGCCGCTTATCTGTTCATCCGGGAAGTATAAAGATGTACAATGATTTAAAATGACTTTATTGGTGGCCTGGTATGAAGCGGGATATCTCAGAGTTTGTTTCGAAATGTCTAATCTGTCAGCAAGTTAAAGCTGAACATCAGGTGCCATCCGGTTTGTTACAACTGATTATGATTCCCGAGTGGAAATGGGATAGAGTGACGATGGATTTTGTTTCAGGGTTGCCTTTGACTCCAAGGAAGAAAGATGCAATCTGGGTTATAGTTGACAGATTGACAAAATCAGCTCATTTTATTCCGGTGCGATCCGATTACTCACTTGATAAGTTAGCCGAGCTATATATTTCCGATATTGTGAGATTGCACGGGATGCCACTATCTATTGTGTCTGACAGAGATCTGAGGTTTACTTCACGATTCTGGAAGAAATTGCATGAGGCTTTAGGTACTAAATTGCATTTCAGTACAGCTTTTCACCCACAGACGGATGGTCAATTCGAGCGGATTATTCAGATTCTTGAAGATATGTTGAGATGTTGCATTCTTGAGTTTTACGGTATGTGGGAACAATATTTACCATTAATTGAGTTTGTGTATAATAATATTTTTCAGTCGAGTATCAAAATGGCACCTTATGAGGCTTTGTACGGACGCAAAAGTCGAACACCTTTGTATTGGACTGAGCTAAGTGAAAATAAGATACACGGGGTTAATTTGATCAAAGAAACTGAACAGAAAGTGAAAGTGATTCGTGATAGTCTGAAAGCCGCATCAGATCGACAGAAATCATATGCAGACTTGAAATGAAAAGATATCGAGTTTGAGATCGGTGATAAAGTGTTCTTGAAAGTGTCTCCGTGGAAGAAAATACTTCGTTTTGGCAGAAAAGGCAAATTGAGTCCGAGGTTCATCGGGCCGTATGAAATTATTGAGCGTATTGGGCCTGTTGCATACAGATTGTTGCTGCCACCTGAGCTAGAAAAGATTCATAATGTGTTTCACGTATCAATGCTTCGTCGATACAGATCTGATTCCTCGCATGTAATTTCTCCATCAGAAATAGAAATTCAATCTGATATGACTTATGAAGAAGAACCAATCCGTATCTTGGCTCGCGAGGTTAAAGAATTGTGAAATAAGAAAATTCCGTTAGTAAAAGCAATGTGGCATCGACATGGTGTTGAAGAGGCTACGTGGGAGCCCGAAGATGCTATGAGGCAATAATATCCGAACTTGTTTAACGGTAAGATTTTCGGGGACGAAAATCCTTAAGGGGGGAGAATTGTAACAGTCTAGTTTAGACCCTAGTCGAAATAGTGGTTTCGAGACCATAAATTCGAGTCAGAAAAATATTTTAATATTATTTTCTGTGCTTGTAATATATGATTAAGCATGTGTGGAAGTTTCGTGATTTAATTTATCCGTTTGAGTGCTTGATATAAGGATCTAATCGCGTAAAATGCAAAATTAGCATGCCATGTGTTAAAAGTACCTATGTGCTATGTCTTTATTAATATGAAGTCCTTATGATGTTATTATGCCATTATTAAGTTAGTGGACAATTATGTCCATAGTTTAAATGTTTTTCCATTAATATTTCATTAAGGGTAAAAGTGGAAATAGACAATTATTATGAAATATAATAAAACAAACCTGAAAATGGTTAGAATGTGTTCATCTTTGGTGCCGAAAATAAAAAGAAAAAGAAAGGAAAAAGAAAGTTAGGTTTCGACATTTACAAGTCTTGATTAAGGTATGTTAGTTGTTCGGTTTTTGATAATTTCTACGTTTTTGTAATCGTTGCTTCGGGTACTACAAAGCCCATGCTTTAATTTTGGAATTTGATGAAGATTATGAGATGTGCCACTGATTAATGTTTAAGCTTTGTGATGTTAGTTGATGAAATATGAAATATATGTGTTAGATGAACATGTTTTGTCTTTGGATTTTTTGATGAATTTGAGTAATTTGGACTAAATTGTGATAATAATATTTTGAGGGACTAAAATGTGAAATAAATGAAATATATGGGCTTATATGAAGCATATGAAAATTCAGTTAAGCATGGGTACAAAGAAATTATGTGTATTTTGTGATTTTGTGAAATTAGGACTTAAATGTCAAAATGTGAAAATGTGAGGGCTAAATTGTAAAATGCCCTAAATGTGTGTTTTTGGACTGAATTGAATGATTTTGTGAATAAATGGGTTAAATTTGAATATGTATAGATCAAGAACCAAAGAAAACGGATTTAGATCGGGGAAAGTCGAAAGTGATCGAGTAGTTGATTCAGTCCGTTTATCTCAAACACGAGGTAAGTCTATATACAAATAAATATATTTGAATTGATTTATTTTATGTTCATATAAAATTGAATTGTGATGAATGACTACGGAAGATGTACACATGTGAAAATCTAGAAAATATCGACAATGTGTCAATGTCCGAAAAGCCCCGTACGAACCTTAGGAATAGATAGGATTCATATGTCATGACATAGGGTTCTGATATGTGATATCGTGTAAGACCATGTCTGGGACGTTGGCATCGATTTGAGAATTACGTGTAAGACCATGTCTGGGACATTGGCATCGTAAATGATTTTGTGTAAGACCCTGTATGGGACAGTGGCATCGATATTTTGTTACATGTAAGACCACGTCTGGGACGTTGGCATTGTACGATTATTCTGAGTTATTTGAGTATCCTATTTGATTCCGAATGGTTCAACGGGAAATTTTGAGAAATAAAAGACTATGTGAAATGTGTAATCGATTCAGGTACGTTGAAATGTACTCTATGTTTGAGTATGAAAGGTAAGTATATGAGAATTTTGCAAAAGTGAGATATGTGCATAGAATTGTTGAGACAAAATGAGATATTTGTATGAATGTGCTATAATCTAATGAGATACATGGAGATGCGAATTGTTGTCAAACAAATGGTTAGATGCCTTTGAGCTAAAGAAGAAATATGAATATGCTATTGAGATATGCTAAAGTTCTTGTAATTGAAATGGTTATAAATGTTATATATATTAAGTTTATTTGTATATGGCTTACTAAGCTTGTGAAAGCTTATTCTGTGTGTGTTTGCACTGTTTTATATATCGTTAAAGCTACGGAAGGCTCGGGGATTGTCGAGGATCATCACCACACTATCAAACTCTATTTTGGTACCTTTTGAATGTGTAGATATTTAACTATGGCATTTATAGTCTAGTTGAGTTGGATGATATTTTGAGTTGTATATATAAGCTATGTGATATGGCTTGTAAATGGAATGTGAATATAGTAAATTTTAGTCTATGTTTTGAGATGCAAAGTTGGTATATTATTGATGAAAGGTTGTCAAATTGAATTGGTAAGTTTTTGGATGGATTATACTTAGAAATGCTTGTGATGAGAATGAGATAAATGGTACATAAGTTGGCATGTTTGATATGCTCATGAATGGTTAGAAAAGATGGTCATTTTGGTATGTTTTGGTTGCTTTTGGTGCTTGAAATGATGATTGTTTTTGCATGTAGGTTTGACCCTAAAATGGGTGGCAAATTGGTCTTGAAAATGGCCTATATTTGCCCACACGGTTGAGCACACGGACGTGTGGCTCGACCGTGTCATTTGAGTTTGTAATTCAAAACAAGTCAGTGTCGACCACGGGCTGGACACCCGGGCGTGTGACTGACTGTGTGATGCAAGTCAGTGTCGACCACGGGTGAGGCACACGGGCGTGTCCTTGGCCGTGTGGACAAGTCAGTATGTATGCCCTGTTTTGCCACGGTTAGACACACGGGTGTGTCTGAGGCCGTGTGAGGTACACGGTCTGCCCACACGGGCGTGTGACCTCTGTAACTTTGAAAAATCTTTAAATTTCAAAAAATTTTGTATGAGCTCGGTTTAGTCCCGACCCCTTTCTAATGCATGTTTAAGGTCTCGTAGACCTCATTTAGGGACTATATGCTTGCATTTTGCTATGATATGATTATGATATACTGTATGATGTGAAATGTTCGTAAAAGTTTCCGATTTGTCAGGTAATGCCTTTTAACCATAAACCGGCGATGGTTACGGGTTAGGGGTGTTACACAAATCTTCGGTAATAGCCCGCTAAGCCCAGAAAACTACGGAGTTCAAAAACATTTCTCGGAGGTTTCCAGTCAACAATAGCAGAAATCTTACTCGGGTCAACTCTAATACCTTCAGCTGAAACAATATGCCCCAGAAATCCAACCTCTCGGAGCCAAAACTCACATTTACTAAACTTTGCAAACAATTGGTTATCACGTAGAGTTTGTAACACAAATCTCCAGTGCTCGATATGTTCAGATTCATTTCGCGAATAGGTCAGAATGTCTTCAATGAGTACAACAACAAATCTGTCTAAATATGGTCCGAATATCCAGTTTATCAAGTCCATGAAAACTGCAGGAGCATTAGTTAATCCGAAAGGCATAACCAAGAATTCATAATGTCCGTACCTCGTTCTGAACGCGATTTTTGGCACATCTGACTCTTTAACTCGCAACTGATAATAACCCGATCTCAAATCAATCTTTGAAAATACTGTAGCCCCTTTCAACTGATCAAATAAATCATCAATCCGCGGTAAAGGGTATTTGTTCTTTATGGTCACTTTATTCAGCTGTCTGTAATCGATACACATTCTCATCGTGCCGTCTTTCTTCTTTAAAAATAATACTGGTGCACCCTAGGGCGAATAACTCGGTCGCGCAAAACCTCTGTCTATCAATTCTTGCAACTGAGCTTTCAACTCTTTTAATTCTGTTAGAGCCATTCTGTACCGAGCTATTGATATAGGTGTTGTTCCCGGTACTAATTCAATACCAAATTCAACCACTCTGATTGGTGGCAAACCCGATAATTCTTCTGGAAATACATCCGAAAACTCACAAACGACAGGTACAGATTCAATCTTTGATTCAGACACCTTTGTATCCAGTACGTATGCAAGATATGCATCACAATCCTTTTTCATACATTTTTGAGCTAACATAGACGATATCACAGTAGGTAATTCACTCGAATCCTCAGAATCAATCCGAAGAATTTCACCATTTTGACATTTCAATTCAATAATCTTTCGTCTACAATTCACAACTGCATCATGCATAGTCACCGACCCATACGAGTAATCACATCAAACTCATCGAACAGTAGAAGCATCAAGTCAGCCGGAAAACAGTAACCTCGAGTCATCAAAGGACAATTCTTACAAATTTTATCAACTAAAACAGACTTACCTAAGGGGTTCGATACTTTAATTACAAACTTTGTAGACTCGACATGTAAAATCTTTTTAAATGCTAAACTCATACAGATATATGAATGGGTTGATCCAGGATCTATCAACGCAAGTATATTAGTATCAAAAAGAGAAAAAGTACCAGAAATAACGTCTGGTGATGATGCCTCCTCCCGTGCACGAATAGCATAAGCTCGGGCAGGTGCTCGTGCCTTAGATCTCACAGCAGAATCTCTCGTAGCACCTCGATTACCACTCGCATTGTAACAGTTCAGTTTATACCCTAGTCAGAACAGTGGTTTTGGGACCACGAATCCGAGTCTGAATAATATTTTAATAGTATTTTCTGTGTCTCTGATAAGTGATTATGCATGTGCTAAAGTTTCATAAGTTAATTTGTCCTTCTGTGTGTTTAATTTGACAAAAGGATTGAATTGCATTAAATGTGAAATTTGCATGTTATATGTTAAAGCACTTATATGTTGTGGCTTTGAAAAGATGGAGGTCTTATTTGGCAATTAAGCCTTTCATAAGTTGGTGGATTGTTAAAGGTCATAAATGACCTTGTAACTATGTGTTATATATATTATTATGAAAGGTTATTATGATAAATTAGTTTATATCATAATATTAATTAATAAAAAGCTTAAAATAAGCTTTAATGTTATGTTCTTCCACCGAATGCATGAAAGAAAAGAAATAAGAATAACTTTTTACATTCGGCTAGATTGAGGCACAAATTCAAGGTATGTTTTAGTCGATTTTCGATAATTTTACGTTTTTGCAATCGTTGCTTTGTCTACTATCAAGCCCATGTCTCAATTTTGTGTATTGATGATGTTTGTGAGATATTCCATTGATGATATGTTGAGCTTTGTGATAATTTACGGTGTTAAATGAAATATTTGAGCTAGATGAACATACTTTGTTCTTGAGAATTTGATGAATTTAGCTAAATAGGGCTAAATTGAGAAAATAGCAATTTGAAGGACTAAATTGCAAATTTGATATAGAATATGGGCTTGTATGATATTCATAAGCATTCGGCTAAGCATGGATGTATGATGAATTTGTGTATTTGATGTTTTGAGAAAAATGGACTAAATTGATAAATTGTGCAAATGTGAGGGTTAATTTGCAAATAGCCCTAAATGTGTGTCCTTGGATTGAATTGAATTAGTTAGTGAATAAAAGGGTTAATTCTGAATATGTATAGATCAAGAACCGAGGAAAACGGACTTAGACCGCGGAAAGGCGAAAGTAACTGAGTAGCCGTTTCCATTTCCGATAAATCGAATCCGAGGTAAGTCATTATGCAAATAAATGTATTCGTATTAAATTATGTATGTTCATATGACTATTGATAACAATGAACGCTTACGAGATGTTATGTACATGAATTCCGAGATAAGATCAATATAGTGACATTGTCCGAGAAGTCCCGTATGAACCTAGGAATAGATAGGATTAGCTATGTCATGACATAGGTATCTGTTCTGTTTTATCATGTAAGACCACATCCGGGACGTTGGCATTGATTTGATATTCGAGTAAGACCACGTCTAGGACGTTGGCATCGATATGAGCTTTATGTGTAAGACCACGTCTGGGACGTTGGCATCGATATGAGCTTTATGTGTAAGACCACGTCTAGGACGTTGGCATCGATATGAGCTTTACGTGTAAGACCATGTCTAGGACAGTGGCATCGATATTTGAGTGCATGTAAGACCTCGTCTGGGACGTTGGCATTGTACGAACATTCTGAGTTTTCGAGTATCCCATTAGATTCCGAACGGTTCAACGGGCAAATCCGAGCTATAAACCATTACGTGAATGTATATTCGTTTCAGGTACGTTTGGTATGTACACTAAGTGTGTATAAAAGGTAAGTACCTATATGACTTTGATTTGAAGAAAAGTATGTTTGAATATGAGAATGTGAATGAGATGTAAGAATGGTTATGAATGTGGCAATATGGCCAAGAATATGGATCAAAGCATATATGTGAGAAATTTGCTATGAATATGAATTGTACCAATGTTTCTACATGCTTATATGCTCTACATGTTGAGTTTAATTGTATTATGACTTACTAAGCTTTTAGCAAGTTACTTTGTGTGTGTTTTCTCTGTTTTTAGGTCGTCAAAGCTACTGAAGGGTCGGGACCATTGAGGATCGTCATCACACTACTCAACTTGTGTTTGGTACATTTTGGAAATGTATATAGCTAAATATGGCATGTATAGGCTAGTATTTGATATAAGTTTGTTATATGAACTTAGCCATGTGATTTGGCTAGATATGAGTTGATAATTTGCTTAAATGAATGTGATGTGTGAAGCATGTTTTTGGCATGGTTAGATGACACATGAAATGGTCAAGTTTTGAGTAAGTAATGGATGAATTATGCTTGTGATGAGATGAGTTTTAGTCTTGTAAATTGGCATAGTTGAGATTGGTTTTGAATGTATAGATTGAATGGTTATTTTGGCATGTTATGGTTGTTAATTGTGCATGAAATGTGTTGGTAAATTTCTTGTAGAATTGACCCTAAGTGGGTGGCATTTTGGCCTTGCAAATGGCCTATAATGTCACACGGTTGTGGCACACGGGCGTGCCTAGTGACTGTGGGGCTAAGTCAGTAGTAGCCTAGGAGCACACGGTCAAGACACACGGGCGTGTCTAGTAGCCGTGTGAAAAATTCAATATATGGCCTAAGAGTACACGGCCTTAGCACACGGGGGTGCTTGGTGGCCATGGATGTAAAGTCAGATTCGACAACGACCAAGGTACACGGGCGTGCTTGGTGGTTGTGGATGTAAAGTCAGATTCGATCACGGACAAGGTACACGGGCGTGCTTGGTGGCCGTGGAGTAAAGTCAGATTCGACCACGGAGAGGACACACGGGTGTGTCCAGCAGCCGTAGGAGGCACACGGCCTGCCTACACGGGCGTGTAACCCCTGAAACTTAGAAAAGTTTTAAATTTCCGTGAAGTTTTGTATGTGTTCCGGTTTAGTCCTGACCCAGTTTATAAACATGTTTTAGGTCTCGATGACCTACTAAGGGGACACTATGTTTGAGGTTGATATACAGTTGTATGACATTTCTATAAATGTTTTCGATCTGTCCGGTAACGCCGTTAACCCTAGTCCAACGACGGATACAAGTTAGGGGTGTTACATTTGGTTGGTATCAGAGCTACGGTTTAGCTGATTCTCGGAATAACGTAGCATGTCAGAGTCTAGCTATACATGTCATATTTTTGAATTGTGATAGTGTGATGAATCCTGACGTATAAAATGTGATTTCTGTATAGTAATGGATCCCGAAAGAGCCGTAGTTGACGACGTAGAAAGTAATGAGCCTGCTCCCGCGCAAAAGACAGTGCCCTCTGATCCGAGACCGGCTATGAGCGGTCATGAGGGAGAAGCTAAACAAGCTTTCTTCCAGATGATGAGTGAATGGTTCACTCAATTCGTAAAGAATAACCCGACTGTTTCATAACCCCCGCCCTTGGTTAATCCCTCCAGACTACAGTTGTGCCACTGGTTATATACCCGAGTCTGTTGAATAAGCCTCCAGTTGAAAAAATCCGTAAGTATGAGGCTGAAGAGTTTCGGGCTACTAATGATGATGATGCCGAGAAGGCAGATTTTTGGTTAGAAAACACGATCCGGGTATTCGATGAGATGTCTTTGACTCCGGAAGAATGCATAAAGTGTGTTGTATCTTTGCTCCGAGATGCAGCTTATCAATGGTGGAAAACTTTGATCTCTGTTGTACCAAAAGAACGGGTGACATGGAAATTCTTCCAGATTGAGTTCCAGAAGAAATATATTAGTGAGAGGTTCATTGATCAGAAACGGAAGGAATTTCTGAACTTGAAACAGGGCCGTATGTTTGTTACGGAATATGAACGAGTTTGTCGATCGAGCCAATATGCTCGTGGAATGTGTATCTACCGAGGCAATAATGTGTAAAAGATTCAAAGATAGCCTTAATGAAGATATCCGCTTGTTTGTCGGGATCTTAGAAATAAAAGAGTTTGTTGTACTTGTTGATCGAGCATGCAAAGTCGAGGCACTCGGGAAAGATAAAAGAAAGTCGAGTCGAAGCCGAGAAGTGAGAAAGAGATTTTAGAGTAGATCATTTCAGTCCGCTTCAAAGAAATTTAGAGATGATCAAAGCCGTTCGAGAGTTAATATGGGATATTCAAATAGAAATCGAGATAGATCACAAATGAGCTCCAAAGCTCCAGCAACTTCAAAGTGGCAAGTGTTGGAACCTGCACGATCCGAGAAACCGTAATGTAAGCATTGTGGAAAAAGGCATCCGGGAAGTTGTAGAATGAATGACAGAGCTTGTTTCAGATGTGGATCGCTTGATCATTTTATTCATGATTGCCCTAAGCCTGTCGAGCCAGAGACTGTTTAGAATCTGAGAACTGATAATGCACCTGTGAGAGGTAGACCTTCGAAGAATGTAACATCCCAAAATTGGGCCTAGTAGGATTGGGCCTTGAGCTTTAGGAAAAATTTTGAGTATTATTTTTGTGTTGGCTCGGGTAGGAATTTTGTGTGTTAGCATAGTCTTGTGAAGGCTTGATTTTATTTAGGAAGTTAGAATAATTTTTTTAGTAAGGTTTATTTAATGAAGTGGATTAAGTGAGCTTAGCACTTAAGTTAATTTAAGTGTTAATTAAAGCACATGAGGAGTTAGTGGCAAGGTGGTTATGATGCTTGGATAGTTGCTTGAGGTTAGAGGTTCGAGTAGCATGATTAACATTTTGAAGACTTTATTTTTTATCCTAGCATTGATGGACGGTCAAACCTTATTTATGATAGGTTGGACTCTCAAATTTTGGCAAGTTGAATATTGGTTTAAGGAAAGCATGAAATTGGGGATAAGAATCTTAAGGTTATGGTATGATGAGGGGACAAAAGGCATGGATTATGGAGTGTTGTTTTGGAAACTCTTCTATAGCATTTTGTCCATGAACATGGATGGTTTCATGGACTAGGGAGTTGGCCGAATTTTTGGAAGGAATAGGATTAGGAGGAAATAAACAGAAATTGTGGGATTTGTGATGAATATGTGAGTTGGATGGCCAAGGGGATTTCTTTGATGACCATTTCGGTTTTGTGAGTAGAGGGGAGTAGCCGAATTTCTCTTAAGGAGTTTAGGTGTTTTTTTTTGGGTTTATTCTTCTTTCTCTAGTGTGGTGCCAAAAATCCTAATGCCATCAAAGTGCCATTTTTGTGCATAAGCCATTTAGTTTTGGTTTCCCTTCTCTTTATTTTGTGTTGAAACTTCAAAGATCATTAAGGTCACTAGCGATTTCTTCTTCTCTCTATTTGCTAGTTTGGCCGAATCTATCTCCTTTCTCAAACTCCTTCTTTTCCTTTTGATAGCCGAGTTTGTCATCACCTTTTGTAAGGCTTGGCTGAACCCTATAGCCTATTTCTCTCTTGTCTTTGCTTGAAATTTTAAGAAACACCATAGCCGAATCCTCTTAGCATTCAACTCCCTCCACTTTGGCGTGATCTCTCTCTCTTCACCATTCAAGTGCCGAAATCTTTCTCTTTGGGACTTGAAGTCGATTCTCCGAGGGTGATACCATCGATCTCTTGCTCTTAGTTTCGTTTTAAAGTGTGAAGTGCTCAGATAGAGGAGTCTTTTGGATTCGATTCTTCAAGGTAAGTAAGTGTAGCATTCGCCAAGGGCCATTCTTATGGATTATTACTTAAAGCCGATTCTAACTTAGGTTGTGTAGGAAGGAGTTCAACAATCATAGGAGTGCAAATCGTTAGACGTGGGTTTCTGGATTTGTTTGATTGTGCCAAAGAAGGTGCGTAGTTATCGCACTGTCTCTTGATTGTGTGTATGTGTTATATTTATGTATATGTGATATGATGTTAATGGTAGCCGAATTAAGGGCTAAGATTGTGAATACCCGTGGTGGGTGATCGAATACTGTGTCGTTGAATTACGATATTAAATGATCATTGATGAATATATGAAATGTGATGGCATGTGATGCATTATTGTTCAAGTGATATGTTGCCATGATACACATATATATATGCATGGGACTTGGGATGTGACTATTGAAGGAAAGGGTGTACTTTATGTACGTGGTCCGATGTTAGCCTTGTGTTACATTGGCGCTTGATGTTAGCTATGTGCTTCATCAATGGAGGTGTTGGCTAGGTGCCCATCTCGGCGGTTGATAGTTGTGTGCATCACCGTGGATTAATTGATATGTGGGATCACTTATGTGATCGGTGGCTTAGCCACGGCCTTGAGCGCAAGTCCGCCGAGGTAGTTATGTGGGATCACTTAGGTGATCGGTGGATTAGCCACGGCCTTGGGCGCGTGTGCCGAGGTTGGTGTAATGGATGGAACTAGGTTGGGTTGGGCTTCATTTTGCATAATTTTGTATGTGGATGTGTGGATATGGGCCAAGCCCATATGTAGGGACATGTGTAATAACTATGCATCGAGTCCGTGTGACTCACCCAATTTTTCTCAAACCTTACAGTGATGCATAAAGCTTGGACCGAGTTGGAGTGGATACGAGGTGGCCCATGCAAGTTATTTTCCTTATTTTATATTATATATATATTTTCAGAATTTGCGAATATTTGGTTATTGTAATAAGGGCCATTTAAAGGTTTTGAAGTTTATTATTATGTTTTAAAGTGGATTAACTATTTTTATTATTTGGATATGTTTTATTTTTTTTAGCAACTCATATCTTAAAGATATATGTTAAAATTACAAATCGAAGGATTTGTAACAACTTGATTTTATTTGGATTTATAAATATACAATGTTTTATTAAAGACAATAACTTTCTTTTTTTTTTTTATGTTTTCACTCTAAGTCAAAATATTTTTCAAACGTTTTCCGCAGTGGCATTCTAAATTCGGCCGTGGCGTATGGGCCGGGTTTGGGGTGTTACAAAGAATGTAAGAAATATCAGTAATAGTCAAAGAACTACGAGAGATACTGTTGCAAGATTTGAAGTTAGAGCGCCTGCCAGAACATATGCTATTCGAGCTCGTGAGGAAGCTTCATCTCTAGATGTTATAACGGTTACTTTTACTCTTTATGATACTTCTGTGATTGCATTGATAGACCCTGGTTCTACGCATTCGTATATATGATGAATTTAGTGTTCAGTAAGACTTTGCCTGTAGAGTTTTGTTATAAAAGTATCGAACCCCTTAGGTAAAAGTGTCCTTGTTAACAAAGTATGTAAGAATTGCCCGTTAATGTTCCGAGATATCTGTTTCCCTGCTGATATGATGCTATTACCATTTGATGAGTTTGATATAATTCTGGGTATGGACTGGTTGACATTGCATGATGCTGTTGTGAACTGTAAGAGAAAAACTATTGATTTGAGATGTCTGAATGATGAAATAGTCAGAGTTGAGTCTAATGACCTGAATGAATTACCTACTGTGATATCTGTGTTGAAAGCTCAGAGTTATATGAAAAAGGGTTACGAAGCATACTTTGCTTATGTAATTGATTCGAAAGTGTCCAAAAAAGAAAGTTGATTCAAGTGCGATCGTATGTGAGTTTTCTGATGTATTCCCTGAAGAACTATCGGGTTTGCCTCCGATACGTGAAGTTGAATTTGGTATTGAATTGTTGCCTGGTACTACACCTATTTCGATAGCTCCGTATAGAATGGCACCAACAGAGTTGAAAGAATTAAAGTCACAGTTGCAAGAGTTGGATCGACAGAGGGTTCGCTAGACCGAAGTTTCTCACCTTGGGGTGCTCCTGCTGTTTGTGAAAAAGAAATATGGCACGATGAGAATGTGCATTGACTACCGTCAGTTGAACAAAGTGACCATAAAGAACAAATATCCGTTGCCCAGGATTGATGATTTGTTTGATCAGTTAAAAGGAGCTACTGTGTTTTTGAAGATAGATCTGAGATCGGGTTACTATCAGTTGCGAGTAAAAGATTCAGATGTACCGAAAACTACTTTCAGAACGAGGTACGGGCATTACGGGTTTTTAGTTATGCCATTTGGACTAACCAATGCTCCTGCTATTTTTATGGATTTGATGAACAAAATTTTCAGACCGTACCTAGATCGATTTGTTGTTGTACTCATTGATGACATTTTGATTTATTCGCATGATGAGGCTGAACATGCTGAGCATCTGAGAATCAGATGCAAACTCGCGAGAAAAGAAATTGTATGCGTAAATTTAGCAAATGTGAATTTCGTTGCGCGAGGTTAGTTTTTTCGGGACATATTGTGTCACCGAATTCGAATTCGAGTCGATCGAGCAAGATTTCTGCTATTCTGGATTGGAAACCTCCGAGTAATGTGTCTGAAGTCCGTAGCTTTTTGGGTTTAGCTGGTTATTATCGTTGATTTGTGAAAGGATTTTCAGTGATAGCTACTCCGTTGACTAGATTGCTTCAGAAGGATGTTAGATTTGAATGGTCGAATAAATGCCAGAAAAGTTTTGATCAGTTGAAAACTCTATTAACAGAAGCTCCAGTATTAGTACAGCCAGAATTGAGTAAAGAATTTGTGATATACAATGATGCGTCGTTGAATGGTCTGGAATGTGTATTGATGCAGGAAGGCAAAGTCATGGCTTATGCCTCGAGACAATTGAAGCCCCATGAAAAGAACTATCGGACTCATGATCTTGAGCTAGCTGCGATTGTGTTCGCACTAAAGATTTGGCGCCATTATCTTTTTTGTGAGAAATGTCATGTGTTTTCAGATCATAAAAGTCTGAAATATCTGATGATTTAGAAAGATTTGAACCTGCGTCAGAGAAGATGGTTAGAGCTGTTAAAAGATTATGAGCTTGTGATAGATTATCATCCGGGTAAAGCAAACGTTGTTGCTGATGAGTTGAGTAGAAAATCATTGTTTACATTACGTGCTTTGAATGCTCAATTAAATCTGTCTGAAGATAGTTCTGTGATAGTTGAATCAAAAGCAAAACCGTTGTTCTTACAACATATATGTGATGCACAGAAAGTTGATAATGAATTGATAGTGAAACGAGCTCAGTGTGATTCGAATTATGAATCTGAATTTCGAGTTGTTGATAACTGCTTGAGATTCCAAGATCGTATCTGTGTTTTGAGAAATCCGGAATTGATTCAGTTGATTTTGAGTGAAGCACATAATAGTCGTCTATCTGTTCATCTGGGGAGTACTAAAATGTACCATGATTTGAAGCGACACTATTGGTGGTCTGGTATGAAGCGTGATATTTTTGACTTTGTTTCAAAATGTTTAATCTGTCAGCAAGTCAAATTTGAACATCAAGTTTAAATGCAGGTTGCTACAACCGATTCTGATTCCCGAGTGGAAATGGGATAGAGTAACAATGGACTTTGTTTCTGGATTGCCTCTGACTCCGAGAAAGAAAGATGCGATATGGGTCGTAGTTGATCGATTGACGAAATCTGCCCATTTTATTTCGGTAAGATCTGGCTATTCACTTGATAGATTAGCCGAGCTTTATATTTCTGAGATTGTTAGATTGCACGGAGCGCCACTATGTATTGTGTCAGATAGGGACCCGAGGTTTACATTGTGGTTCTGGAAGAAATTGCAAGAAGCTTTAGGCACGAAACTGCATTTCAGCGCAGCTTTTCATCCGCAAACAGATGGTCAATCCGAGCAGATTATTCAGATTCTTGAAGATATGTTAAGATGCTGTATACTTGAGTTTAATGGTTCGTGGGAACAGTATTTGCCATTGATTGAATTTGCATACAATAATAGTTTTCAGACGAGCATCAAAATGGCACCATATGAAGCTTTGTACGGTCGTAAATGTCGTACACCTTTATATTGGATCGAGCTTGGTGAAAATAAGCTACATGGGGTCGATTTGGTAAAAGATTCAAAACAGTAAAGTGAAATTGATCCGAGATTGTTTGAAAGCAAAGATTCGATCGCCGTAAGTCTTATGCGGACTTAAAACGAAAAGATATAGAATTTAAGATCGACAAAGTATTTACGAAAGTGTCACCATGGAAGAAAGTGCCGTTTGGATGTAAAGGCAAGTTGAGTCCGAGATTCATCTACCGTATGAAATCATTGAGCGAGTTGGACCTGTTGCATATCGATTGTTGTTGCCTTCCGAGCTAGAAAAGATACATAATGTATTTCATGTCTCAATGCTCCGTAGATATCGATCCGATCCGTCACATGTGATTGCCCCATCTGAAATTGAAATCTGATCTGATATGTCATACGAAGAGGAATCGATCCGTATCTTAGCTCGTGAAGTAAAAGAGTTGAGAAATAAGAAAATTTCGTTAGTGAAAGTATTATGGAATCGACACGGAATTGAAGAGGCAACGTGGGAGCCGGAAGATTCAATGAGACAGCAATATCCGACTTTGTTTAACGGTAAGATTTTCAGGGACGAAAATCCCTAAGGGGGGAGAATTGTAACAGTCCAGTTTATACCCTAGTCGGAACAGTGGTTTTGGGTCCACGAATCCGAGTCTGAATAATATTTTAATAGTATTTTCTATGTCTCTGATAAGTGATTATGCATGTGCTAAAGTTTCGTAAGTTAATTTGTCCGTCTGTGTGTTTAATTTGACAAAAGGATTGAATTGCATTAAATGTGAAATTTGCATGTTATATGTTAAAGCACTTATATGTTGTGGCTTTGAAAAGATGGAGGTCTTATTTGGCAATTAAGCCTTTCATAAGTTGGTGGATTGTTAAAGGTCATAAATGACCTTGTAACTATGTGTTATATATATTATTATGAAAGGTTATTATGATAAATTAGTTTATATCATAATATTAATTAATCAAAAGCTTAAAATAAGCTTTAATGTTATGTTCTTCCACCGAATGCATGAAAGAAAAGAAATAAGAATAGCTTTTTACATTCGGCTAGATTGAGGCACAAATTCAAGGTATGTTTTAGTCGGTTTTCGATAATTTTTACGTTTTTGCAATCGTCGCTTTGTCTACTATCAATCCCATGTCTCAATTTTGTGTATTGATGATGTTTGTGAGATATGCCATTGATGATATGTTGAGCTTTGTGATAATTTATGGTGTTAAATGAAAGATTTGAGCTAGATGAACATACTTTGTTCTTGAGAATTTGATGAATTTAGCTAAATAGGGCTAAATTGAGAAAATAGCAATTTGAAGGACTAAATTGCAAATTTGATATAGAATATGGGCTTGTATGATATACATAAGCATTCGTCTAAGCATGGATGTATGATAAATTTGTGTATTTGATGTTTTGAGAAAAATGGACTAGATTGATAAATTATGCAAATGTGAGGGTTAATTTGCAAATAGCCCTAAATGTGTGTCCTTGGATTGAATTGAATTAGTTACTGAATAAAAGGGTTAATTCTGAATATGTATAGATCAAGAACCGAGGAAAACGGACTTAGACCGCGGAAAGGCGAAAGTAACTGAGTAGCCGTTTCCATTTCCGATAAATCGAATCCGAGGTAAGTCATTATGCAAATAAACGTATTCGTATTAAATTATGTATGTTCATATGACTATTGATAACAATGAACGCTTACGAGATGTTATGTACATGAATTTCGAGATAAGATCAATATAGTGACATTGTCCGAGAAGTCCCGTATGAACCTAGGAATAGATAGGATTAGCTATGTCATGACATAGGTATCTGTTCTGTTTTATCATGTAAGACCACGTCCGGGACGTTGGCATTGATTTGATATTCGAGTAAGACCACATCTAGGACGTTGGCATCGATATGAGCTTTATGTGTAAGACCACGTCTGGGACGTTGGCATCAATATGAGCTTTATGTGTAAGACCACGTCTGGGACATTGGCATCGATATGAGCTTTACGTGTAAGACCATGTCCGGGACAGTGGCATCGATATTTGAGTGCATGTAAGACCTCGTCTGGGACGTTGGCATTGTACGATCATTCTGAGTTTTCGAGTATCCCATTAGATTCCGAACGGTTCAACGGGCAAATCCGAGCTATAAACCATTACTTGAACGTATATTCGTTTCAGGTATGTTTGGTATGTACACTAAGTGTGTATAAAAGGTAAGAACCTATAGGACTTTGATTTGAAGAAAAGTATGTATGAATATGAGAATGTGAATGAGATGTAAGAATGGTGTTGAATGTGGCCATATGGCCAAGAATATGGATCAAAGCATATATGTGAGAAATTTGCTATGAATATGTAACACCCCAAACCCGGCCAATGCGTTATGACCGGATCTGACATGTCACAAGAGAAAACGTGTAAAATCCTTTTGATTCGTACTAAAATAGGTATTATTTTGTTATAATCAAGAAAAACAAGTTTGATTTGAAATATTTGATAAAATACAACTAATCTCGAAGGTTGATTGATAAATCGATAATTTGAACTAGTAGTTTTATAAAACCGTGACTTTTGAAAATATTGTTGATAATTCGAAAGAAAATTTCCGAGTTAAAATATTTGTAAAAGTTTGTTTTGAAATCCATTTGTTAATCTATTTTGGAAAAACCTTTATTTAAATTTTTAGAAAAATCCCCATTTAAAACAATTCAAGCAATATAATAAGTACGTCAAAACATAAAGCAAAAATAAAAATATTCCAGAGGCCTTATTACAACATAAAAACCCAAAATAGTAAAAGTGATAAAATAAACGGAAATAGAAATCTAAAGTTCAAAACACCATTTCTGAAGTATGGCCTCCACCGAGTCATCCATGGCCCAAATCCATATCACTGAGCATTACCTGCAAGGGTTAAGGAAAAAGGGGTGAGTTACTAAAACTCAGTGTATAATCCCCCTTACCGTTGTCCACTGGGCCTGAACCCGTTTAGCATCATCTTGGGCCTAAGCCCATTTACATAACAGAATATATATATGCAATGTATGCAACCCAACCCATCCATCCATCACACCTCCGACCAGCCAATCACACCTGTGGGGATCAAGTCAACCCACCCCGCCGTTCACACCAATTCGCAGGCAAGTTGCCATTTATAATATTTTATTTGTGGCCAAGCCACCGAAATCATAATGAAACATAAAAATAAACATTTTTGTGGCAATGCCACCAGGCTACACTTCTCTTCATCATTTTTTCCCAACCCATGCAATATGTAACATGCATCATACATAATTAAACATCATATCCACATATATGTACAACAATCATTAATCCAATAATTTATTACGATATATCGGCCAACTATAGATCTTTGTAATTCATTCCACTAAAGCATTCTAGCAGTTCGGCCCATAGGGGCATTTTCGTAATTTTAACAATTTTAATACCTATTTTGACAAGTTTATTGAAATAATGTAATTTAAGCAAATTTCCCGGTTTATGCCATATTACAATTTTAACCATATAATAATAATGATCTTATTTCCAACGTAATATCGAATCATAAATCTACGGGATTTCGGTGTGAGATTACACATCTGATTACGGTAAGGACTAAACCTTCTTGATCGTCGGCACCTAAATCACCATTACACTTGATTAATCCAACAAACGAGATTTTATTATTCTAACTCTAAATCAAATGATCTAATGAATTGCTTACTCTTAGTATCGTGAACGACCACGATTTGTCTATTCTCACCGGATGATGGTCCACAACCCGGTGGGAAATCTCGAATCACGAAATCGCTTCACGCTTGAACTTAGGAGTAGGAATAGCAAATCCACTCCTTTTGTGCTCTCCAATTGCTTTTCCTTTCAAATCGGTACCACTTGTCTCCATAGGAAAAATCTCGGTTAGAACACTACTATGTGAGAAAGTAGTTGTTTTAGTGATAGGAGTAGGCTTACCACTATTTCCGAAGAATTAGCTAAAAGAGAATATCAAGTGATTTCGTCCCTAAAAACATAATTGATTAGTCGAAACTTCGATCTGATTGTAACATAGTCGAGTAGAGATATAATGAGAAATCCAAGAAAGAACCCCTTACCTTAACGATATTGAATCCGATTTCCTCCGATTGACTTAAGGCTAGAATTGAATTGGCTAGGATGATATTCGGCCACCCACTTAGCACACTACGAAAAAGAGGATGATTAAGATGTGAAGGAGTAAGAGGAAACACCATTTCGGTTTAGAAACAAGATACACAACCGAATAGTGATAGACATTTATTCGGCTAGAAAGAAAAGAAAATGAAAGTGAAAAGAGGAGAATAAGGTAACTTACCGATTCGGTCAAGAAGAGAGTGCCCAATACGAAAGAAAAGAAAGAAAAGAAATAGTGAAATGGTTGAAGAAGTGTCAAAAAAGAAAAGAAAGGATGGAGAGAAAAGAATGGTAAATAGTTTTGGTTAACAATCAAAAGAAGATGAACCAAATGAATCGAGGGTTACGGCAAAACAAGGGAGAATGATGAACAAATGGACTAGGAGGTTTCGGCCAAAACAAGGGAAAAGAAATTGGAAAAGAAAGTACCAAAATGACTTTAGTGTTTTGGCAAGACAAAAGAAAAAGATTAGAAAAGAAACACAAAATGTTCAAACCAAAGAAAATGCTCATCATGCACCAAACTTCTAAAATGACTCTAAGAAAATTTGGCTCTCCAATTCCCCTCTCCAAAACGTGTATCATCTTTACCAAAAGATGAATGTTGACCAAAAATTCCTCCCCAAGGCAACTCCTAGCATTCGGCCAACATTTTCCCTTCCTTATCCCTTTTCTTTGATTTCTTTCCTTCATTTTCCCTTGTTTTCCTCCATACCATATTTCTTTAGCCATCTTTCCATAATTAAAAAGTCTCCCTTACCATAATTACCACCATGGCCGACACTTTGAGAAGAAGCACAAAAATTAGTCAAAATAATTTGCACTAGGTGGGATTCGAACCTTTTCCCTCCATGCTCTCCACTTGACGCCACACCACTCCACCACGTGCTCCACTTGTGCTAGCAAATTACTCGCTTATTTCCATAAGCATTGCTGCCACTTACCTTCTCTCCTTAAGGTGCTTAAACATAAAAATTTTGTTAAGGCCCAGTTCAACCCCGAGCCTTCTTAGGACCCCTAAACATACACCATTAACATTTTAAACTAGCCTATCACATGATATAACACAAAACATAAATTCCCGAATTTCAGGATGTTACAATTCTACCCCCCTTAAAGAAATTTCGGCCTCGAAATTTACCTGGTTAAAAGAGATGAGGATTTTGTTGCCGAATTGCGTCCTCTGGCTCCCATGTAGCTTCCTCTGTCCCGTGATTACGCCATAAAACTTTGACTAATGGAATTGACTTCTTTCTTAGCACCTTAACATCCCGATCTAAAATTTGTACAGGCTCCTCTTCAAAAGTCAAGTCAGGTCTTAACTCAACTTCCTCCACTGGTGCAACGTGAGATGGATCCGAACGATAACGCCTTAACATAGAGACATGGAATACACTATGTATCTGATTCAACTCCGAAGGTAACTCTAGCTGATAAGCCACTGGCCCAACACGCTTCAATACACGGTATGGTCCAATGAATCTAGGGCTTAACTTGCCGTTCCGTCCAAATCTAATGATCTTTTTCCAAGGTGAAACCTTCAGAAAGACCTGATCACCCACCGCGAATTCTATATCCTTATGCTTCAGGTCTGCGTACGATTTCTGTCTGTCCGAAGCTTCTTTTAACCGTGCCCGAATTACCTTAACTTTCTCCTCCGTCTCCGAGATCAACTCAGACCCAACAAGCGCCGCTCCCCACTCGGTCCAACAAGTAGGGGTACGACACCTACGACCATACAACGCCTCGTAGGGTGCCATCTAGATGCTGGATTGGTAGCTGTTGATGTATACAAACTCTGCCAACGGTAGAAAATCTTCCCAACTACCCCTGAAGTCAATTACACAGCCCCTTAACATGTCTTCCAGAATCTGGATAACCCTCTCCGATTGGCCATCAGTCTGAGGATGAAATGCCGTGCTGAAATTAACCTTGTACCCAAAGCTTCATGTAGAGCCTTCCAAAATCGTGATGTAAACCTAGGATCCCTATCTGATATGATAGACACTGGTACCCCATGTTACCTCACGATCTCTGCTACATATAACTTGGCCAACTTCTGCAATGAATAATCCATACGAACAGGTAGGAAATGAGCAGTCTTCGTTAACCGATCCACTATCACCCATACGGAATCTTTCTTAGTAGGCGTTAAAGGTAACCCACTAACAAAGTCCATCGTTATCCTTTCCCATTTCCATAATGGGATTTTCACCAGTTGTAGCAACCCTGACGGCAATTGATGTTCCGCCTTCACCTGCTGACATGTTAAGCACTTACTCACGAAATTAGTAACCTCCCGTTTCAACCCTGGCCACCAATACTGCTCATGGAGGTCTCGGTACATTTTGTTTCCCCCGGGGTGCATAGCATATGGGCTACTATGCGCCTCACACAGAATCATTTGTCTCAATTCCGAATTCTTGGGCATACAAACTCTTCCGCGGAAACACAATACTCCATCACTATTCAATCTAAAATCCCCTATCTCACCACCTTCCACTTGCAGAAGTCGAGAACCCAACGCTTCATCTAACAATTACTTTTCCTTAATCTGATTTACCGATATAGGCTTCACCTAAAGTTCGGCTAATAATCTACCATCTTCATAAAGGCTGAGATGAGCGAACATCGCTCTCAAATCCGATACCACCTTACGACTTAACGCATCTGCCATCACGTTAGCCTTTCCTGGATGATACTCGATTGAGAAGTCATAATCTTTCAACAGTTCTATCCACCTCCGCTGTCTTAAGTTCAACTCCTTCTGGGTGAGGAGGTACTTCATACTCTTATGATCCGTATAGATAATCGACTTCTCACCGTACATATAGTGTCTCCAAATCTTCAGAGCAAACACCACTTCAGCTAACTCCAAATCATGAGTGGGATAGTTCACCTCATGCGGCCTTAATTGACGAGATGCATAAGCCACCATTTTCCCCCTTGCATCAACACACATCCCAAGCCAGTGTGTGACGCATCACAATAAACAATAAACTCCTTACCAGCCTCATGTTGAATCAATACTGGCGCTTCTGTCAGAATC
Source organism: Gossypium sturtianum (assembly GCA_025698515.1). Classification (NCBI taxonomy): domain Eukaryota; kingdom Viridiplantae; phylum Streptophyta; class Magnoliopsida; order Malvales; family Malvaceae; genus Gossypium; species Gossypium sturtianum. Next base: position 50,709,876 of record CM046944.1, on the reverse strand, counting down.
TTCTTCAATTTCTCAAAACTCTCTTGCTGCTTATCTGACCACACAAACGGTACTCCCTTACGCAACAGCTTAGTTAGGGGGTGCAACAATCAACGAAAACCCCTCAATGAAACGCCTGTAATACCCAACCAAACCTAGAAAACTCCGAATTTCTGCCACTGACTTTGATGGCTTCCAGTCCAACACAGCTTCGACCTTCCAGGGATCAACTCTGATTCCTTCGGCAGACACAACATGCCCCAAAAAGGTCACTTCCTTTAGCCAAAATTCACACTTACTGAATTTGGCATACAGTTGCTTCTCCCTTAGTATCTGCAATACAACTCGTAGATGCGAATCATGTTCCTCTTCAGTCTTTGAGTACACCAAGATGTCATCTATGAACACCACCCAAAACCGGTCTAGATAGGGTTGGAAGGCCCGATTCATCATGTCCATAAATGCAGCTGGTGTATTAGTCAACCCGAACGGCATCACCAAGAACTCGTAATGTCCATAACGAGTTCGAAACGCAGTCTTATGAGTATCTGCCTCCTTGACCTTAAGCTGGTGATATCCCGATCTCAAGTCTATCTTAGAGAAAACTGAAGCTCATCGTAACTGATCGAACAGATCATCGATCCTCGGTAACAGATACTTGTTCTTGATCGTTAACTTATTCAATTGTCTATAATTGATGCACATACGCATCGACCCATCCTTCTTCTTAACGAATAAAACTGGTGCTCCCCACAGTGACACACTTGGTCGAATGAATCCGCGATCTAACAATTCTTTAATTTGAGCTTTAAGCTCTGCTAGCTCCTTCGGCGCCATTCTATAAGGAGCAATGGACACCGGAGCCGTTCCTGGCAATAGCTCAATGCCAAACTCTACCTCCCGATCTGGAGGCAATCCTAGAAGCTCCTCGGGAAAGACGTCTGAAAACTCTTTCACCGTTCTAACACTTTCTACCGACAACTCTTTGGCATCCAAAGCACTGATAAAGGCTAAGAACGCTCCACATCCCTTTCGCACTAACTTTTCTGCCTTTAAAGCAGATACCACATTAGACAGATAGTTTCTTCTTTCACCTATCATCATCACTTCCTTACCCTCCGAAGTTCTTAGTACCATCTACTTTGCAGCACAATCCAAGTTCGCACGGTGTTTCACCAACCAGTCCATGCCCAAAATAAGGTCGAACTCGTCGAATGGCAATTCCATCAAATCTGCCAGAAATATTTCCCCCTGAACTTCTAAGGGCACATCCCTAAATAACTTATTTACTACCACCGACTGTCCTAATGGGCTAATCACAGTTGTTTCTCTAGCAGTAATCTCAGATATAATGTTCAAGGTTCCAGACACATCACAAGCAACATACGAATGGGTGGATCCAATATCTATCAAAGCAGTAATAGGTACATCAACTATGAAAAACGTACCGGTTATGACATCAGGTGCATCACCATCCTCTCGACGTCTGACCGTATAAACCAACCCTGCCTGTCTCGCCTCTGCGTTACCCCTATTAACGGTACCTCTACCTGGTGCACCCTGACCTCGTCCTACGCCATTACCGCCTCGACCTGGCCCACGGCCTCTCGGCAGCTGTTGAGCGCCTCTAGCTGGCTGCGCAAAATTGTTACGAACCCCCTGAGTATGAGCAGGCTGTCGAGGACAATCCTTAAACCGATGATCTTTGGAACCACATCTGAAACAACCACCGTTCTTCTTCCAAAGATTCGCCGAGTGAAGTTTTCCACAATCCACACATGGTCAGAATCGATTAGTAGCGACTTGTACTCTCATTCGAGCCGCTCCTCATTCCCGGGCTTTTTCTCGAAACCTCTAGCGGAACCCGAGTACCGAGTCTCTCTTGTTCCCGCCCCTATCCTTGTCTTGGTTTTGCCGCCCGAGTGTTTAACCTCCTCGGCTATCTTAGCTTTTTCCACAAGAGTAGCAAAATTCCTCTCCTTCTGTGGGGCTATCAGTACTCGTAATTCATCATGCAACCCGTCCTCAAAATGTACACAGCATTCATAATCAGTCAGCACTATTCCCCGGGCATACCGACTAAGACGCAGAAATTCCGCCTCGTATGCTGCCACAGATCTACCTCCTTGGACCAGATTCAGGAATTCCTTCCTTCGGGCGTCCACATAGCTAGCCCCAAAGTATTTCCCTTGAAATGCGGTCTTAAAGAATTCCCAGGTAATACGATCCGCCTGAGTGCCTTCCCGAAAAGTGAGCCACCACTGATACGCCTCGTCTCTCAGCAACGACACAACCCCCTTCAGTTTCTGCTCGGCGGTGCAATCCAGGTCGTCCATAATCCGCTCCACTGCCTCAAGCCAGTATTCCGCTACACTTGAGGCTACACCCGAAATACCCCTAAAAACTTTAGCCCCATTCGATCTAAGTCGCTTCGATATCAACCCACGAGCTACCGACCCAGTTCTCGCCCCAACAACCCTTTCCAAAACTCGTAACATCGCTTGGGACAGAGCGTTGTCCTCTCTCATTCGATCATGTGACCCTGCTTCAGTCACTGGTGACGCAGGGGCGTCCATTTTTGGCATATGTCCCGATGCCTCAGACACAACTCTAGCACCTCGGCCTCTACCACGGCCACGTCTACCGCGTCCACATCCTCTAACGCTCATATTTGCTAATCCGATTTAATCTGATTAAGAGTTTTATGAATCAGTATGCCATTTCAGTGTTTATTAAACAATATTTTATGAAGTATAGGAAGTAAAGTCGTTCTCGCAAAACGCATCCTATAGTCTCAATCTCTATAGTTTCAGCTCCTAAAACTAAAAGTTCTAGAGTATTTCTACATTCATACCACAATATTCATAAAATGAAAACATAAACTTACTTGACTTGGTGCCGGATGCCCGTGGTGCCATACTTCCCTTAAAACATGCATTTATAATTTAAAATTTTAAACAGCTTTGGAAAACGCTTTTGAACCCAAATCACAGCCGAGTTTTGCAACCGGGCTCTGATACCATAAAATGTAACACCCAAAACCCGACCCATGCGTTATGACCGGATCTGACATGTCACATGAGAAAACGTGTAAAATCCTTTTGATTCGTACTAAAATAGGTATTATTTTGTTATAATCAAGAAAAACAAGTTTGATTTGAAATATTTGATAAAATACAACTAATCTCGAAGGTTGATTGATAAATCGATAATTTGAACTAGTAGTCTTATAAAACCGTGACTTTTGAAAATATCGTTGATAATTCGAAAGAAAATTTCCGAGTTAAAATATTTGTAAAAGTTTGTTATGAAATCCATTTGTTAATCTATTTTGGAAAAACCTTTATTTAAATTTTTAGAAAAATCCCCATTTAAAACAATTCAAGCAATATAATAAGTACGTCAAAACATAAAAAAAAAAAATTCAGAGGCCTTATTACAACATAAAAACCCAAAATAGTAAAAGTAATAAAATAAACGGAAATAGAAATCTAAAGTTCAAAACACCATTTCGGAAGTATGGCCTCCACCGAGTCATCCATGGCCAAAATCCATATCACTAAGCATTACCTGCAAGGGTTAAGGAAAAAGGGTGAGTTACTAAAACTCGTGTATAATCCCCCCTTACCGCTGTCCACTTTGGCCCGAACCCGCTTAGCATCATCTTGGGCCTAAGCCCATTTACATAACAGAATATATATATGCAATGTATGCAACCCAACCCATCCATCCATCACACCCGACCACCGATCACACTGTGGGGATCAAGTCAACCCACCCCACCGTTCACACCAATTCGCAGGAAAGTTGCCATTTATAATATTTTATTTGTGGCCAAGCCACCGAAATCATACTGAAACATAAAAATAAACATTTTTGTGGCAATGCCACTAGGCTACACTTCTCTTCATCATTTTTTCCCAACCCATGCAATATGTAACATGCATCATACATAATTAAGCATGATATCCACATATATGTACAACAATCATTAATCCAATAATTTATTACGATATATCGGCCAACTATAGATCTTTGTAATTCGTTCCACTAAAGCATTCTAGCAATTCGGCCCGTAGGGGCATTTTCGTAATTCAGCCCATAGAGGCATTTTCGTAAATCTTGCCATAGGGACATTTTCGTAATTTTAACAATTTTAATACCGATTTTGACAAGTTTATTGAAATAATGTAATTTAAGCAAATTTCCCGGTTTATGCCATATTAGAATTTTAACCATATAATAATAATGATCTTATTTCCAACGTAATATCGTATCATAAATCTACGGGATTTCGGTGTGAGATTACACACCTGATTACGGTAAGGACTAAACCTTCTTAATCGTCAGCACCTAAATCACCATTACACTCGATTAATCCAACAAACGAGATTTTATTATTCTAACTCTAAATCAAATGATCTAATGAATTGCTTACTCTTAGTATCGTGAACGACCACGATTTGTCTATTCTCACCGGATGATGGTCCACAACCCGGTGGGAAATCTTGAACCGCCAAAATCGCTCTACGCTTGAACTTAGGAGTAGGAATAGCAAATCCACTCCTTTTGTGCTCTCCAATTGCTTTTCCTTTCAAATCGGTACCACTTGTCTCCGTAGGAAAAATCTCGGTTAGAACACTACTATGTGAGAAAGTAGTTGTTTTAGTGATAGGAGTAGGCTTACCACTATTTCCGAAGAATTAGCTAAAAGAGAATATCATGTGATTTCGTCCCTAAAAACATAATTGATTGGTCAAAACTTCGATCCGATTGTAACATAGTCGAGTAGAGATATAATGAGAAATCCAAGAAAGAACCCCTTACCTTAACGATATTGAATCTGATTTCCTCCGATTGACTTAAGGCTAGAATTGAATCGGCTAGGATGATATTCGGCCACCCACTTAGCACACTACGAAAAAGAGGATGATTAAGATGTGAAGGAGTAGGAGGAAACACCATTTCGGTTTAGAAACAAGATACACAACCGAATAGTGATAGACACTTATTCGGCTAGAAAGAAAAGAAAATAAACGTGAAAAGAGGAGAATAAGGTCACTTACCGATTCGGTCAAGAAGAGAGTGCCCAATACGAAAGAAAAGAAAGAAAAGAAATAGTGAAATGGTTGAAGAAGTGTCAAAAAAGAAAAGAAAGGATGGAGAGAAAAGAATGGTAAATAGTTTCGGTTAACAATCAAAAGAAGATGAACCAAATGAATCGAGGGTTACGGCCAAACAAGGGAGAATGATGAACAAATGGACTAGGAGGTTTCGGCCAAAATAAGGGGAAAAGAAATTCGAAAAGAAAGTACCAAAATGACTTTAGTGTTTCGGCAAGACAAAAGAAAAAGATTAGAAAAGAAACACAAAATGTTCAAACCAAAGAAAATGCCTGTCATGCACCAAACTTCTAAAATGACTCTAAGAAAATTTGGCTCTCCAATTCCCCCTCTCCAAAACCATGTATCATCTTTACCAAAAGATGAATGTTGACCAAAAATTCCTCCCCAAGGCAGCTCCTAGCATTCGGCCAACATGTTCCCTTCCTTATCCCTTTTCTTTGATTTCTTTCCTTCATTTTCCCTTGTTTTCCTCCATACCATATTTCTTTAGCCACCTTTCCATAATTAAAAAGTCTCCCTTACCATAATTACCACCATGGCCGACACTTTGGGAAGAAGCACAAAAATTAGTCAAAATAATTTGCACTAGGTGGGATTCGAACCTCTTCCCTCCATGCTCTCCACTTGACGCCACACCACTCCACCACGTGCTCCATTTGTGCTAGCAAATTACTCGCTTATTTCCATAAGCATTGCTGCCACTTACCTTCTCTCCTTAAGGTGCTTAAACATAAAAATTTTGTTAAGGCCCAGTTCAACCCCGAGCCTTCTTAGGACCCCTAAACATTTTAAACTAGCCTATCACATGATATAACACAAAACATAAATTCCTGAATTTCAGGATTTTACAATTCTACCCCCTTAAAGAAATTTCGGCCTCAAAATTTACCTGGTTAAAAGAGATGAGGATTTTGTTGCCGAATTGCGTCCTCTGGCTCCCATGTAGCTTCCTCTGTCCCGTGATTACGCCATAAAACTTTGACTAACAGAATTGACTTCTTTCTTAGCACCTTAACATCCCGATCTAAAATTTGTACTGGCTCCTCTTCAAAAGTCAAGTCAGGTCTTAACTCAACTTCCTCCACTAGTACAATGTGAGACGGATCCAAACGATAACGCCTTAACATAGAGACATGGAATACACTATGTATCTGATTCAACTCCGAAGGTAACTCCAGCTGATAAGCCACTGGCCCAACACGCTTCAATACACGGTATGGTCCGATGAATCTAGGGCTTAACTTGCCCTTCCGTCGAAATCTAAAGATCTTTTTCCAAGGTGAAACCTTCAGAAAGACCTGATCACCCACCGCGAATTCTATATCCTTACGCTTCAGTCCGCACGATTTACGTCTCGTCCAAGCTTCTTTTAATAAAGGTTCGAATTTGTAACACCCCAAACCAAATTTCAAACACTACGACCGAATTTGGTGTGCTACAGAGAAAGCATTTTGAAAAAAAAAACCTTTTAAAAACGATCTAAGTTTTGTCGAAAACCTTGCATTTTCAAGTCTCTTGTTAAAACCATACTTAGTGTTGTTTAGAAAATATTTATTAAGTCGGGTTGTTTTAGATTTCATATGTACCCGAAGGCACTTTAAAACATTTTGCGTTTGATTTGAGAAAAAAGGTGATTCCGTTTTTAGCATCATTAAATGGCTTAAACAAGTTATTCAAAACATGTAAAACTAATAAAAATAATCCTAGGAGGCCTTATTACAACTTGATTAAAATAAATCCAACGATAAGAATAATAAACAAAAATTTAAAGTTCATTGAACTAAAATTCCACTGCATGGCCACCTCGAGTCCCTCCGGCTCCACATCCGCGATCTACGTGTCACCTGAAAAAGTAAAGGAGAAGGTGAGTCACCAAGACTCAGTATGTAACCCTTCCCCCGGTTTAATACCACATCATACACAATTTATAACAAATTAATCATGCATTAAAACATGCACCCAACCTAGCCATCCCAACGCTTTCTCTACCCAGTGTGGTACCAAACCACCGGTGGTGCTAATCCACCGGTGACTTAAAGTCACAATTGTGATACCAAATCACCGGAGGTGCCAAACCTCTCGGTGTCCGAAGACACAAATCGAATGATGGGGCCAACCCATCGTGTGATACCAAATCACCGGCGTCAATCCCATAATGTAAATCGTGGGGCCAACCCATCGTGGTGCTAAGCCACCGGGACGAGACGCTATGAGGTGCCAAACCTCCGAGGTGCCAAACCTCCGTGACCGTAGTCACAATGTGGTACTAAACCACCGGTGTCCGGCGACACGATTATCAATGCCCCTCCACTCATGTACCCACATCATTTAATATTATACATATACAGAAATCATGCTTATCAGGCACATATCATAAGTCGCATATATCAACTATAACATGCTTCCCAAAAGCATTATAACATCAAGGACTTACCTGGATCCTTGCTTATACCATTCATGGTATTAAATCCAAATCTACACAGAACAGATTTAGCATACACAAAACTTAGCACATTAATAGTTATAAAGTGTGTATGTACACACCTGTCACCAATGATAGTCCTAAATCCCGAAAAGACAAATCGGCCACACAAGCTTTCCTTGCCCCTATATTCGGCCAAACATGGAAGTTAGTGACATGGCCTATTCGGCCAAACCAATTAAATCTAAAGGGTTATCTCTTGAACCCGAATCCTTACCTACACGCCTTTGAATACTAGCCACCACACACCAAGTGTTTCTGCTTCCCTACAATCGGCCAACACCATACTTTTAAGACGAAAGCCATTCGGCTTAATCACAAAATCCCGAAGGATATGTCGCACAAAGGTAGCACTGCAATGGCCTTTCCAAAGGCCTAATGTCGCCTCGAACGACTCAACTACCATTTTCGGTCGCACATGGGACTATTGGGCCTAAAACCCGATTTCGGCCCATTCGGGCCCAAACGCTAGTGTGGCCCACCTAACACAAATCTAGCCACGTATATAAGTTCCACCTAGTCTAGTTCACTATATACTACACCATCATACAATTTTATCATAATGGCCCACGGGCCCATTGGGCCCACTTTGGCCCATCGCGCCCAAGCAAATTTCAACCCACAAGAATACTCACGATGGCCTCAACTATCGTGTCGAAGCCCCACACGCACTCGCACGCCGTGTGGCTACTATTACCGTGGACCGCACTTCGGCATTTACCGCTCTACAACTAGAGTAGAGAGTTACACACCGATAGAGTCCGGTGTGTGAAGCGTAGCCTGCGACCACCCTCGTGCCCAAACGCCCACCAAGGTATGTTAACTCTCCTCCGGAATGCTCTTTATATAGCTAGCTCTCCACCTTCCTTCTTTGTATCTTTCCGATGTGGGATCCTTCGTCAAGAGAGTTTAAATTCAACTGAAACTCTTCATCAAGTCAATCTGCAAAATAAATACCCCTTGCTTCTCATGAGATTCGAACCTGTGCTCCTCAGAGCATAATCTACGCCGCTAGCCACTAGGCCACAAGTTCCTCTTGTGTCTAAAGCCATGCGCAACTAAATATAAATCTAATGCCAAGTTCTAAAGTCCATTTAAAAAGAAAACCAAAATGCAAGAGCCAAGACTTGAACCTTGGACCTCCTTCCTTCCCTGTGGCGTCATCCCCTTGTCTCTTATGTGGCGTCACTTTGCCACTACACCACACACTCCACTTGTGTCATTTTTCTCCACATTTTATTCTTAAGGCCTACCTGCCAACTTCCAGGGTTTTTTTCACCTAAAACTAAAATTTCCCTAAAGCCAAAGTTCGATCCCGGGACTTCATAGAAGCCTTCTAACCTTCCAAAATCACTTATCCAATAGGTCCAACTTGCATTTAAGCCAATCTCTTGTTCTCTAAAAATTTTAAATCAAGGCCAATTGGGCCCAATCCTACTAGGCCCAATTTCGGGATGTTACAGAATTACCTTAACTTTCTCCTATGTCTCCGAGATCAAGTCAGGACCCAACAACTGTCGCTCCCCCAGCTCAGTCCAACAAGTAGGGGTACGACACCTATGACCATACAACGCCTCGTAGGGTGCCATCTGGATGCTGGATTGGTAGCTGTTGTTGTATGCAAACTCTGCCAACGGTAGAAAATCTTCCCAACTACCCCTGAAGTCAATTACATAGCCCCTTAACATGTCTTCTAGAATCTGGATAACCTTTAACTCTGCCAACGGTAGCTGTTATTTTGGCATGTTATGGTTGTTAATTGTGCATGAAATGTGTTGGTAAATTTCTTGTAGAATTGACCCTAAGTGGGTGGCATTTTGGCCTTGCAAATGGCCTATAATCTCACACGGTTGTGGCACACGGGCGTGCCTAATGACCGTGGGGCTAAGTCAGTAGCTAGCCTAGGAGCACACGGTCAAGACACACGGGCTTGTCTAGTAGCCTTGTGAAAAAGTTAGTATATGGCCTAAGAGTACACGGCCTTAGCACACGGGGGTCCTTGGTGGCCGTGGATGTAAAGTCAGATTCGACCACGACCAAGGTACACGAGCGTGCTTGGTGGCCGTGGAGTAAAGTCAGATTCGACCACGGGGAGGACACATCGGTGTGTCCAGCAGCCGTGGGAGGCACACGGCCTACCTACACGGGCGTGTAACCCCTGAAACTTAGAAAAGTTTTAAATTTCCGTGAAATTTTGTATGTGTTCCGGTTTAGTCCCGACCCAGTTTATAAACATGTTTTAGGTCTCGATGACCTACTAAGGGGACACTATGTTTGAGGTTGATATACAGTTGTATGACATTTCTGTAAATGTTTCTGATCTGTCCGGTAACACCGTTAACCCTAGTCCAGCGATGGATACGGGTTAGGGGTGTTACACGCATTCCCAGTGTTTCGAGGTGGTCTCCCTCTAGTAGCCGTATTACTTACTTTCACCGATTGATCTCTTTTAGCTATAGAATTTTCTGGTCAGTCCCGGAGATAATGATAAAGAGATCCACATTTAAAATAAGCTCGCTCATCATCCTACATTCACCGTAATGTCACTTATTGCAGTGCTTACATTCAGGTCCAACATTTCTAACATTACCCGCACTGGCAACAAATGTTGTCTAAGGTTTAGAGCTGAAATGTCTCGTATCTCTATCTCTGATCAAAATCCCCGCAGAAGCAGTAGAAGGAGGATGATATTCTCTAGATTTCTTTGATGCTGACTGATGTGATTTGCCCGCAAATCTCTTTCTAAAGTCTCTAGCCTCAGAATCGACTTTTCTTTTCTCTTTACAAAGCTTTTCGGCTTTACAAGCTCTGTCAAATAGAATGACAAACTCTTTTAGCTCAAGAATCCAAACTAATAGTCTGATTTCTTCATTTAATCCATCCTCGAACCTTTTACACATTATAGCCTCAGGAGATATACATTCACGAGCATATTTGCTGAGTCATACAAACTCTCTTTCATTTTCTGTTACCGACATACGACCCTGTTTCAGTTCAAGAAATTCCTTTCATTTCTGATCAATGAACCTTTGGCTGATGTATTTCTTTCTAAATTCAAATTGAAAGAACTCCCAAGTAACTCTTTCACACGAAACTACGGATATCAAGGTATTCCACCACTGATATGCAGTGTCTCTCAACAGTGATATAGCACACTTTAAACATTCTTCAGGTGTGCAAGACAGTTTATTAAATACCTGAATCGTGTTCTCAAGGCAAAACTCGGCTCTTTCAGGGTCATCATTAACAGTGGCTCTAAATTCCTCAGCCCCGTGTTTCCATCTTTTATCAACAGGTGGTTTATTCAATCGCAAAGGATCAATACCTTGAGGAACTACAGGGATCGGTTGGGGAATAGGTAGGGGTGGAGGTTGTTGAACAGCTGGGTTTGTACAAATATATTGTGTGAGCCACTCGTTCATCATTTGGAACAAGGCTTCATTAGCCTCTCCTCCCTGGCTGCCCGTTACGGGTCTAGAATTAGAAGGCGCTATCCCTTGAGCGGGAGTAGGCGCATTACTCTCAACCTCATCAACTACAGCTCGATCAGGATCCATTTACTATATAAAAATACATTTGAAAATGTCAAGAGTCGTCACACTATCACAGTTTATATATATGTCATGTATAGCTAGACTCACATACGCTACGTTAGTCCTAGAATCGATTAAATTGTAGCTCTGATACCAATAAATGTAACACCTCTCACCTGTATTCAAAGTCGAAATAGGGTTACGGAGCATTACCGGACTTATAACACAAATAACCAAAATTTTCTCATGCATTCAATCATTTCATACAATCATATTTCAATTTGTCCCTTACAATAGCCTACGAGGCCTTAAACATGCTTTAGGAGCGGTTTGGGACTAAGCTGATAACTTATAAACTTCCACAAAACTTTGAAATTTTTTCTTAATACAGAGGACACACACCCGTGTGTCAAGGCCGTGTGTCTCACACGGCCACAAGACACGCCCGTGTCTCCAGCCGTGTGAAAATAGGGGGTACATACTGACTTGGGTCACACGGCCAACCACACGCCCATGTGTCTAGCCCGTGTGCCCTTCGAAGTGGCCACACACGCCCGTGTGCCAGACCGTGTGCTAGGCCGTGCCAAAACTGTAGGGTATACTGACTTATGCAACACGGCCAAGTCACACGCCCGTGTGCTAGGCCGTGTGCCAATTAGGGGGGTATACTGACATGTACCACACGGCCAGTCACACGCCTGTGTGTGAGACCGTGTGGAGCATACTAACTTGGTTCTAATATCAGCACCAGGGGACACACGGTTGTGTAACATGACCGTGTGTCGCAACGACTGAGACACACGCCCGTGTCTCTGCCCGTGTGGTCAAAAATAGGCTATTTACAAAGCCATCTTGCCACCCAATTTATACATGCATACACAAGCATAAATTGCAACATTTTATAACGCAATAGGCAGCCAATCCACAACATTTCATGCACATTTTATACCAATTCAACATAGTATTCAAATACCTAATTTGTAACATGAATTTTCCATTCATATGCCTATTACAAATCAAGACAACATTTGCATATTTCCATTACAACTACTACTTGCCAAAACATACCATATTTGAACAATTATACACAACCAAAACATTACACCAAGTTAAGCCAAATCACATGGCTTTAACTTATACCACATGTACCAAAATCACTATCTCAAGTAACCATAACTAGCATCTTTATAACTAGCCTATACATGCCATATTTACAAATATCCAAGAGTTCAAAAGTACCAAACAACAATTGGATAGTGTGATGCGTAACTCTGACTTTATCCGGATCGAGCGAGCTATCGAACCTCTATACAACATGGAAAAGAAACAGAGTAAGCTTTAAAGCTTAGTAAGCCCGTATAATTCAAAATTAAACTTACCATTTATAAATAATCAAGACAATAAATAAGGTATACTCAATTCAATTTCCAAATGCCTAAACACAAGCCTTCATCAATAAGTTAGTCATATAAGTACATGTAGTCATCCATTATCCTAATTTAATACTCAACACATTATATCGTATCAAATTCATATATCATGTACATCATTTGTAACCTTTCATTCTCAATCATATAAACAGTAATTCATTCGATAACAGTAACTCATCCGTATAAACAATACTTTATCATATCACAGAATTTATGCCCGTTGAACCTATTAGAATATCGAGGGATACTCGGGTGATATACATAACATATAAATCAGTAATCCGTCAATTCATTATCATTTTCGCTCTTTCGAGCTATGATCGCGAAGCTCCTCCCGAGTGATGGACATGAGAAGCTCTATTGAGAGCTGAAACTGTAGCTCGACGATTTAGCCGAGAATGAGAAGCTCTTACGAGCTGATACATCGGTAAGCTCATACGAGTTGCAGTGAGTCCGCAACACATGCAGGATCTCAACCTAAACAGTAACCCTAGTGACATGTCACTCGTATCCTACAAATTCTTACGGTTCAAACGGGGCTCGGTAACCATCAAACCATATCAATAAGGCATTTAACTTTCAAGTAGATCATTTACTCAATTACAGACATTCATTTCAAATAATAACAAATATTTAAAAGTTCGATTCTAATTATATGAACTTACCTCGTATCGCTCGGATAACAAATATCGGCTATTCGTCCACTTTTCTTTTTCCCCGATCTAATTCTGATCTCTGCTTATCTTGATCTATATATATTTCAAAATTAACACATTCAGTATTCAGTCTATTTAATATAGTCCAAATATCACCTTATGGCAAGATTACACTTTTGCCCTACTATTTTGACATTTTTACAATTTAGTCCTTAGCTCGTAAAAATGCAAATTCATGCAATTAGACCATTAACTATGCTAGCCGAATTTTAATGGAGTCCCTAGTAGCCCATATCTTTTATTTATTCACACTTTTACCCACATAATTTTACAATTTCACAAATTAATCCCTTTTTGACATTTTTGTCAAAAATCACTTTACAAAAACTATTAATCTAACATTAATCCTTCCAAATCTATCATAATTCATCAAATTACTCAAACATTAAACAATGGCAACATGATAAATCTTTAACAATTTCAAAATCCAAGGTACGGGCTAGCTAGAATGAAAAGCAACGATCTCAAAAATGTAAAAATAAATAAAAATCGAGCCAAAACCATACCTTAATCTAGCTTCCAAAGTGACCGAATGGAAAAAATCTAAAATAGCTTTATTTTCTTTTCAATTTTCGGCAACAAAGATGAAGAAAGATGAATAAAATGACTTTGTTTTATTTAATATAACCTTATTAAACATATTACCAAATTAACCTTATTAATATCACTTAAAAATCACTTAATGCTTGTCCATCTTTATCCACGCACAATTAAAATGGTCTAATTACAACATAAGGACCTCCTCTTTAAGTTCCATAGCTATTAGATACTTTTAGCTAATAGAACTCCACTTTTATACTTTACGCGATTTAGTCCTTTTTATCGAATTAAGCATTCAAACAGTAAAATTTCTTTACGAAACTTTCACACAATAATTCTATCATACTGTAAAATTTAATAAAATAATAAAATAAATATTTTTGACTTCGAATTTGTGGTTCCGAAACCACTGTTCTGATTTGATTAAAAATGGGCTGTTACAAAACATGTACCTACAAGCCATTTGCACCATTGACCAATGCATCAAAACATACCAAAACATGCATAAAATGACCAAATATCTATACCAAATGTCTATACAACCAATATGCCAAAAGACACCTTGATCATAATTCATCAAACCCATCTAAACATGTGCATATTTAACCATTCACACCTAACCTATTTCTATACCAAACTTACCATATTTGACCCAATTTATACCATTATAATAACTCATATCTACCTCAAAGCATAACTCAACTTGGCTAAATAATAATATTACCAACACATACCAAATTGGCCAATTAAATCATACATCAAAACTTAGCCATATTGACACCTACCATCAAGGCATCAAAAGTACCATAAGTACATCAACCATAATAACATATACAAGCCAAACTATCAACCAACATTCAAACATAAGTCCACCTATACATGCCATTATAACCTTAGCTAAAACATCAAAACTACTGATATAACCGCTAGATAGTGTGACAGATCTCCGACGAGCTTCCAAACCGGCCGAGCTTCTGATAATCTGTAAAATAAGGGAAAGACAACTACGTAAGCAATGAATGCTTAGTAAGCTCGTATAAACTTTATACATAACATTCCATTTCAATAGTGAACTTTATAAGGTAAATATAAACCTATACAAATACCACAAGATTTATCAAACCATAATCATCAACTCACAAATGAGTATGTCCATCAACACCACATATTTTTAACATTCCTAGCATAGTAGGATTTTATAAGACATATTACACAGTCTTTAACCCTTTTCATAAGACTTTGAAACCTTCCATTTACTTATTTTAACTTAAATAACATTATCAACTCACAAATTAGTGTATTTATCCACGACCTATATAAATTCATCCATAGCTTAAGTAAATTTCTCACATATAAATAAACCCTTTAACTCATCAATCCATTTACATTTTCACATTACATCTCAATTATGAACTTACTATTTCATTACATTCCTTTACTCATATCATTTGCATAACACAAGACATAGGCATGAACATCGACCAATTACACAAGCTTGACACAAGCTTATATATAATCATCAATACACAAGTTAGTGTATTTATACATAACTATTTTGGGATCAATCACATGATGAACCATTTCATTAAAAAAAAACACATCCTTTGATTTATACCACCTTTTCATGATCATAAGCATATTTCCATTTGGACACTTACCATTTCAATGTATAACATTACCATTAAGCATGATATAATCCAACCATAAGCTTGGCACAAGTATAAGCATTATCAACTACACATGTTATTGCATATATACATAATTTACTTGAAATAGCATAAGATAAGTCACTGAACATGAAAAATGTAACGCCCCTAATGCAACAGCTCGGTTTGTACCCTAGTCGGAACAGTGGTTCCGGGACCACGAATCTGAGTCTGAATAATATATTAATATTATTTTCTGTGCCGTTATTATGTGACTAAGCATGTGGTAAATTTCCGTGAGCTAATTTGTATGTTTGTGTGTTTAATTTGACAAAGGATGAAATTGCATTAAATGTGAAAGTTGTATGCTATTTATTAAGGTATCAAAGTGTTGTGGCTTTGTAAAAGTGAGGGCCTTATGTGGCAATTTGGCCAAAATTATAGATAGTGGACGGCTATGTGTAAACATATTATGTTTACATGTGTTTATTTATATATTATGTTAATATACATGCATTTTATATTTATATTAATATATTATAATAAAAGAAACATTAGTAAGTTGTAACACCCCAAACCCGGCCCAAACACTACGACCGAATTTGGTGTGCTACAGAGAAAACATTTTTGGAAATCCCTTTAAGCCGATTTAAGTTTTGATGAAAACATCTTATTTTAAATTATCTCGTTAAATAAAACATTTGTGTGTATGAAGAAACAAAACTTAACTTAACTTAGTTGTTTAAAAATTATATTAAAACAGGTTGTTACCGATTTCAGACATACCCGATGGCATAGAAAAAAAAACCATTTACGTTTGAATTTAAGAAAACATGTATAACCATTTTAAAGTCACTAAGTAATTTAAACAAATTATCCAAAACATGCAAAGTAATAATAATAATCTTAGGAGGCCTTATTACAACTTGATTAAAATAAAACCAACAATAAAATAAAAACAGTTCAAAAGTATCTAGCCCATATTTTCAATGCATGGCCACCTCGAGTCCATCCGGCTCCTCATCCGCAATCTACGAGTCACCTGAAAAATGTTAAAGGAGAAGGTGAGTCACCAAGACTCAATGTGTAACCCTTCCCCGATTTAGTGCAACAACATACACAATTTATAACAAATTAACATGCACTAAATCATGCACCCAACCTAGCCATCCAAACGCCTTTCTCTACCCCGTGTGGTACCAAACCACCGGTGGTGCCAAACCACCGTGACGTATAGTCACAAAATCAAAGTCATATTGTGGTGCCAAACCACTGGTGACTCGAAGTCACAAATCCAATGATGGGGCCAACCCATCGTGTGATACCAAATCACTGGCGTCAATCCCATAATGTAAACTGTGGGGCCAACCCACTGTGGTGCTAAGCCACTGGGACGAGACGCTATGAGGTGCCAAACCTCCGAGGTGCCAAACCTCCGTGACCGTAGTCACAATGTGGTACCAAACCATGGTGTCCGTCGACACGAATATCAGTTCCCCCTCCACTCGTTTAACCCACATCAATCAATGATATGCAGAAATCATGCCAACATGTTCATTTAGCAACATACATAGAGTTTACCATTAGCTATAACAACATATACCAAAAATGTCATGCTTCCCAAAAGCATCATAACAACAAGGACTTACCTGGATCCTTGCTCATACCTTTTATGGTATTAAATCCCATATCTACACAAATCATATTTAGCATACACAAAATACTTAGCACATTAATTAGTTATAAAGTGTGTATGTACACACCTGATTCTAGTGATAACTCTAAATCCCCAAAGAGGCAATCGGCCACCCTAGCTTTTCTGTCCCTAAATGCCTTTGAATGCTAGCTACCACACACCAAATATTTTCGCTTCCTAAATCGGCAATCACATGTTAGTAGCCTTCGGCTTTCGGTTACTAAAAGAATAATCTATTAAAAATAGATCCTTACCACCACTTACCAATCGTTTTGACAAAGAATGGAAGATCAGATTTACTGCTTTGAGATCCCGGAGTTCCTAAAATCGGTTTCAACACTGATTAGCCACCAAAGTATTTCGGCTCTTCACATTACATCCAAATCGATAAGAGAACAAAATAAAAGGCATTCGCCACCACTTACCTCACCAACCGATTGGAGAAAAAGATAGAGGGGAGCTCCTTTGCTTGAGATTCGCCAACACCGATCAAAAGGAAGAAAATAATTCGGCTAAAATAGAGAAAAATAATGGTTAAAAGGAGATAGAGTTTTGGCAAAGAAGAGAGTAGAGGAGATTTTTGGTGTTGAAGCAAAACAAATAGGAGAGAAAGTGTTGATGAAGATTTGGCTTGAGAGAATGAGAAGGAGAGAGTAGAAGATGAGCAGAGGAATTTCGGCTATGTGCAAGAATGAAGAAAAGAGAAACAAGATGATAGGTATGTGCCTTAAAAAGAATTCGGCACCTCCCCCCCTATGCTTGCCGTCCACTCTTCCATGAAGAGTTCAAATTTCGGCAATCACCTAAAATTCCTCTTGGCCACTAGTTTAAAATTATTCAAAATAATTTGAATACTCAAATGCCTATATTTTCTCTTTGCCATCTTTTTGGAATTAATCAAAATAAAATCCAATTAATATCTAAATAATATCCTCATTATCCTTATTATCACTTATTATCTAAAAGAGTTTGAAATGAGAAATTCTCTCCCCCCCTATGCCTTCCCAATTAAAGAGCAAAAAGGGAAATTCCGCGACTCGAACACAGGCTCCCCTTGCTCCCTTGATGGCGTCAACTCCAGCTCTTAAGTGGCCTCCCTTTTGCCACTTTTCCCAATTGACTTTCATGTCATAAAACCCCATCATTTAATTTTAAAGCCTTCCTACTTAAGCCCATCACCGCATATATAAAAATAAAATGCAAAACGCTGCTCCAGCCATTCGAACCTGCGCCCATCCTCACCTCCAACTCTTAAGTGGCGCACGGTAGCCACTTAGCCAATTAATTCTTTGTGTCATGCTTCTCCCTAAATTTTACTTAACCCCTAACTCACCTAGCTCCCTTCTTTAAAACACTTAGAAAGAAATTTTTAGTTCTAAGTCAGGCCTAGCTCGGGGTTATTTCTAGACCCTAAAACATGCCAAATGATCCTAGTATTTAATTCTTCAAGCGCACACATGGGAAATTAATTAAATTTTAGACAACCCCTAATTCAGGATGTTACATAAGTGGCTTTATTTCATCATCTTCTTGCCGAAAACCAAAGAAAGAAAAGAAAGTTTGAAGCTTTGTGTATTCGGCTCTTGTAAGCTTTAATCAAGATCAAGAAATGAGGAAAACGGATCTAGATCGCGGGAAAGCGAAAGTAACCGAGTAGCCGTTTTCATTCCGATAAACCGAATCTGAGGTAAATCTTTAAGCAATAAAACATTGTAAATTATGTACGTAACATAGTACATGTTGATTTGGAAATTTTGTATCAATATTTTTTTAAAGAGCCGAATGTGATTAAAGCTAAGATTTTAAAATGTTTAAGTTATTCGATTGTGATATGATATTTAAGTGCTAGTACAAAGTATATGAACTATATGAGAAATTTGATATATGATATATATGTGTGAGACAGCTTAAAAGTGTTATTATTCAGGCTGTGAGCCTAGCAAGCCTTGGGTGGTGAATTTAATCGGGCTCTGTGCCTAGCGTGCTTAATGGTGATTTAATATCGGACCTCAGTCTAGCAGAGCTTAGTGCTTGGTATGTGTTTCAGAGCTTTATTGCCTAGCGTGCTTATTGCCGGTGATTTGTTATAAATATATGCTTCAAAGGATCATTAACGATGTGGAATTTAAATACTGCAAATAAGCTAAATGTTCAGGTACATATAAGCCTAATGGTTATAAGAGGTAAGGTAAGTTCGTATTTTAATAAACATTATAAAATTATGTTATAAATGCATATTACTTGTATGATTGAATTCAATGCCAAATGGTAATGCAAATGCATGTATTTTAAATAAGTTATATATATGTCATTATGATATTGAATTATTCGAGAAGTAGGATATATGAATACGAGAAATTTCTGATAATGTAACGACATCCGGAAAGCCCCGTTCGAACCCTAAGGAGAGTAGAGGATACATGTGTCATGACATAGGATTCCAAGATATGATTTCGTGTAAGACCACGTCTGGGACGTTGGCAACGATTTGTGATATCGTGTAAGACCGTGTTTGGGACACTGGCATCGATCAGAGATTACGTGTAAGACCATGTCTGGGACATCGGCATCGTATATGATTTCGTGTAAGACCCTGTCTAGGACAGTGGCATCGATATTTAATTACATGTAAGACCACATCTGGGACGTTGGCATTGTATGAGCTTTCTGAGCTATCAGAGTATCCTTATTTATTCCGAACGGTTCAACGGCCATTCCGAGAAATAAATGGTTAAGTGAATGACATTCCGATTCAGGTACTTTGAAAATATAATATGTTTGAAAATGAAAGGTAAGTATATGTACAAAGAACGTTATGTGTTGTAAACAAAAAAAAAAAGAAATGTGAATTTGAGTATAAATAATGAAAGTGAATACGTAGAAATCATGAAAAAGTGAAATTTGCATTAAAATAGTACTGGACAACTGCAATTGTGTACTTTTGAAAAATCACCGAAAATAGTGGAAATTTAATTAGAAAGTGAGGGAGATATGAATTAAAATATCATTGAGTCTATTTTCATATAAAAGAAATTGAGTAAGCAAAAGAAGTGGAAATTATGAGATATTTAAATTTTAGTGAGACTAGTTTTGAATGACTTTTTGATCCCCTGTTCTGTGTTGGAAAAATTATTAAAAATTGTACACAAATAATCATGGAGCATAGTTTATATGTTTAGAATCCTTAATGAGTCTATTTTTGATTTGAATAAACGAGAATATTATTTGAATTTTTTACAATGAGATAACTGGGTTTTTGTAAAGATAGGTCAGAACTCTCGAACAGTGAAATAAGGGAAACTTTAAGAATAATCTGGTATTGATTGACCAGACCAAAAATTCTGGAAATTTTATGGAAAGAAGGTATATGGGTCTAATTTCAGGGAAAATTCACGGAACTTAATTTTGAGTTCTGTAGCTTATGAAATAATTAAATCAGTGACCGTGACTCAGAAAAATAGCCTAAGCTGAACTTAAGAAAAATGTGAAATCATGTGAATATTGATTCTATTTCCTTGAGCATATTTATTGAGAAAATGGGTTAATATTGTTATTTAAATTGCTTATTATTATTAATATGCCAACTTACTAAGCTTTCAAAGCTTACTCTGTGCATTTGTCCTGTGTTTATAGATTTTCAGAGATTTGCTCGGGTTGGAAGTTGCAGGAGGCCTTATGACACTATCCGGTTATTGTTTCGGTAAATAAAAATCTTTGAGTTTTGGTTATGTGGTATGTATAGGCTAGTTTTAATATGGTTTATTCTGATTTGCGTATGTATAGCCATGCAAAAATGGCTTGATTGTAATGTTAATGTTGGTATATTTTCGGTTTTGCTATAAGTCTATTTTGGAAGTATGTCCTTACGGTCTTTAAACATGTGGTTTTTGGTTATATAAATTCAGCATTGAGTAGTGATATTTATGGCTTATAATTGGCTCATTTCGGTAAGGTTGATACATGCTACATTTTGTATTTGTGAATTGATAAATAATACTAATAAGGTAAATTAATAAAAATGTTCTGTATATGTGAAAGAATTAAATAAGCATGATATGATTTTGTTGGTCATGTGGTTCACATGACCGAATGTGATTTATATGATTGAGTAGATGGTTACTATTCGAGTTTAAAATTATTTGTAAAGGAGTTAATAACACTTTGTGCATAATTGAATCGAATGACCGTATGGTAAAGAAGTTGATATTTCTCTGTACATGTAAAGTAGGAAATATAGCATGTATGATCTTATTTGGCTATGCATTATAAATGTGCAAATTTGGCTGATTTGATAGAGTAGATAATTGCTATTTGATTATAAAGTAAATTAAAGAAGTTGATATGGCATTGTGCATGAATTGCAATATATGACCATACTGAAATGTGTATTGTTCGGTAAGGCCTCGTAACCCTAGTCCGATGACAGACACGGGTTAGGGGTGTTACACCTAACCCGTATCCGTCGCCGGATTAGGGTTATAGGCATTACTAAACCAAACACAAGTCAATGCACTCAATCATAACTATTACTTTGATAAATGCGTACCATTTCATACTATTACGAATAAACATGTATATCCCATCTAATCTCAATACATCAACTTGCATACCACGAATAATATCATTAACATCAAATAGTAACTAATTTCAATCATCTAGCAAATCGCTATTCACATGGTCATTTAAAAGCAATGGCCGAATAGGTATATGGCACTTAATCATTTATTACATTTCTATTATCAACAAAACATTCAAGCATATATCATTATTGAACATATGTTACACTTTTGATCATGTATACTCCCTATTTTAATATCACATATGATTATATCATTTACCTATCTACTTATCTCACATTCGGACATAACTTAAATACAAATATCAAACCAACTCATTTAACCCATAGTTGCTTATCACATTCGGCAATGATCATTTCATATACATAAATATATAATCATAGGCACACCTTAGCTAAATATTACATCCATAAATTTAACCATTCATTCCTCATGGTCGGACAGGACATACATATGAACATCTCAAGCATAGTCAATTAACTCAAACCTAAAAATAAAGCCATTTTCGCATGGCAATATTACATTCATATAATCATCGTTTAAGTCAACTCAAAAACGGTTTAGCCTATACATGCCATAGACTTAAAGTTTATACACAAAAGAGATACCAAAATTTCGTTGATAGTGTGATGAACTTCAAAGATGATCCCCGAGCACGAGTTGAACACCCAAAATAGATCTACAATACGGAAACAACCAGATACAAAGTAAGCTTTCATAGCTTAGTAAGTTTTAAGCATTTAACTCACATATGCACTTTATCAAGATTTAAAATAAATTGTTTCATTTACATCATCTTTGCCGAATAGTCAATATACTAAAATAGATTTCATAACAACATTATATGCATGTATAAATATGCATATATATATATATATATATTTATCCATACACCACCTACACATAATAGAATAACCTGCATGTATCTCTTTTACTTAACGATTTCCTACTTACATTTCAAGCCACCATCAATCACAAGTTGTTTTAAATAATGCATACCTCTAGGTTATTTCTCTTTCCAACCTTAACTTCCCAGAGCATATTATAAGATTGCATACTCGAACATTTTATTATTCATATCAACATTAATAAAACGAGTCCTTTAAAAAAACATCAAAACTGTATACATTACAAAGAATTTAGTAATGTATCGCACACATAGTGCAGTTACTTTAATATTCCGCACACTTAGTGCCAAATCTCTGTAACGTATCGCACACATAGTGCCGTTACTTTAATATTCCGCACACTTAGTGCCAAATCTCTGTAACGTATCGCACACATAGTGCCGTTACCTTCACAATTCGCACACATAGTGCCTTGTAACCGATTTCGCACACTTAGTGCTCGGTTATAAACTACGCACACTTAGTGCCTTTCATAACTTTGTCATTTATCCGAATATACACTTTCATATATAAAATCCAATCCACAACTTCACATATAAGCACATTCATATATGTATACTTGATGATTTAACATCCAAGTCTATATATTATATTCGGCCTAGACATTATCAAGCCACCAACAATTCCTTTGAATATATATATATATATATCCATATCTCAATTTAGTATGTCTCATATCTAAAAGTATCACTATCATATAAATTCACATTTCATGCAATTGATTCTAAACATCCAAGTAACCACACATATTCGGTTAACTTATACAAATTTCATTGTTACATTCGGCAATGTGTTATTAATACTCTTACCACCATTTAGCTTAGGCATATAATGTGGTATAAAATTCAATTTAACCCAATTGCTTAAAACTTACCTCAGAAATTGTCGGATTAAGGTTGCTCGGGTATTCGTTCAACTTTGCCTTTCCCCGATCCAATCCCGTTTCCTTTTATTCTTCGTCTAAATAATTCCAAATTAAGACCATTCAAATACATTTTTATTCAATTTAATCCAAAAACACATAATTATGCAAATTACCATTTTACCCCTGACATTTACAACTTTTACAATTTAGTCCCTAATGCACAAAACACAAAATACACATAATTTGAGTTCATTCCTTAAGGGCTGAATGTTCTTCATGCTTATATAAGTCCATACAAACCATTTATTTAGCATTTTAGTCCCTCAACTATTTAATTTTTGCAATTTAATCCATAACACTCGATTTTATCAAAATCTCCAATTCAAAACATGTTGATTTAAAACATATCCTTAATATTCTACCATCAAACATTTCAAAACATAAACATTCATCAATGGCCAAACATCAACATGCATCAAATTCACAAATTTTAACATGGGTAGGATAGTATTCGAAGCAACGAACTCAAAAACGTAAAAATTATCAAAAATCGAGCTCAATTACTAACCTTAATTTAACATGCAATAGGCTGAATGGTTGGAAGCTATGGTTTCTTCTTCTTTCTTTAAGTTTTGGCAATGAAGAATAAAAATAAAAGATGGACATCCACTTATTCTTTTATGTTTTCTTTATTATATTCATTTTATAATATATTATACATGTATTAATATAACATCACTTATAAAAACAAATAATAAAATGCATTATGAAAGCATAATGCCGTCCACCCACTTAGTATATGGTTAATTTACAATTTAATTCCACCCATAAAAGAAAACAAGTCAATTAAACCACACAATTTAAATAAAGGCTACTTTTACCACTTAAGCGATTTAATCCTTTTTCTTAAATTGAACACACAAACATACAAATTTACCCACAATATTTTAACACATGCTCAAACATATATCATAGATATCAAATGTAATATAAAAATATTTTTCCAACTCAGATTCGTGGTCCCAAAACCACCGTTCCGATTAGGGTTGTAATCGGGCTGTTACAAAAAACTTCATTTTGAAATCATCAATTTCATGAACATAAGTATACTTTCACTGAACATTTCCTTTTCAATCCTTTTCATAGATCCAAGACATAAGTCATTCGAATACTTATCGTTCCTTTTCTTTTCATACCCGTTGAATTAGTAACTTGACTCAGATACTCGGGTAACTACACCACACCAAGCGCATCATAGATGCATAACAGGGACACCAAAGTGAAATCAGGAGCACGAATATGGGATCAGGGGCATCGAAGTGCAAACAGGGGCGTAGATGTGCATTCAAGGGCACCGAAGTGCAAGCAGAGGCATAGATGTGCATTCAGGGGCACCGAAGTGCAAATAGAGGCACTGATGTGCAAACAGGGGTACCGAAGTACAATTATGGGAATTGATGTGCAAACAGGGGTACTGAAGTACAAACAGGGACGCTGATGTGCAAACATGGGGACTTTTTCATTTCTATATACATACTTAAATTCATCTCATTCGCATATAACTTTAATACAAATCTAGGAAAAAAATTACTAATAATCTTTTCTCAATTTCATATATACATAAGTATTTGCAACACTTATCGTTATATAAATAACCGAAGTAATTCACACACACATATATAGAAATCAATTAGCTAGAGAACAACAATAATAATCACAAGTGAATTACGTTAAATAAAAAATCACTATGGACTTACTTGACTAGTTTGCTGAAATAACTAAATACATTGGCTATTTGGTAATTTTCTCTTCTCTTCGATTTTCCACTCGTTCATGATCTAAATTAACAATTTCATTCCATTTATTAATTTAGACAGAAAAACCAATTCATTTTATGCAATTTAGTCCTTTTTGATATTTTTACAAAATTATCCTCAACTTTTCATTTTTATTAAATTTAGTCCCTATGTCCTAATCATGCAAATAAACCAATTTTATTAAAAATTCACACTAGCCGAATATTAATAGCTTCCAATTCAGTCCATTTTTGTAATAATTTCACATCAAGTCCTTGTATTTTTACTATTTTAACAATTTAGTCCCTAATCGGTAAATTCATCAAATCACTTAACAAAATACTTTTAAATAACAACTAATACTTTAAATTCATCATTTAACATCTAAAATCACAAAGATTCATCAATGACAACATTCAAAATCTTTAATAGTTTTAAAAGCGAAGGTACGAGCTAGCTGGACCTAGTTACAACGTTCTCATAAACATAAAAATTATTAGAAACAGGTGAGAAATAGCTTACCATGCAAAGATTTAACCATGGTCGAACCTTGAGTATGCTTCTATGGAGCATTCAGAGATGAACAACCAAATGGAGAAGAAAACATTATGTTTTCTTTATTTTTAACCTTTTATTTTATTACTTATTTTAATTATTTTAACATTTAATCATGAATAAAACAAAAATTTAAAGCTCCATTGCCATTGTAACGCCCCGAATTTTGGGCCTAGAAGAATTGGGCCTTGGGCTTGGGAGCGCCTAAAATTCTTGAGAGCAAGAAAACGACACAAATGCATGTTAGTACTGCTGGGTTAGCAATATTGGAGTGTTTAGGGTCTTGGAGAAGTCCTAGGTTCAAACCTGGGCTTTAGCAAAAAATTTGGTTTTAGGTGAATTAAACCCTGGATGTTGGAATGTAGGCCTTAAGAACAATTAAGAATAAACTGTGACACAAGAGGAGTTTGTGGCTTAGAGGCAAGTGGCGTATGGAGTGAGGCTTGTGGTCTGAGGTTCAAGTCTCTTGAGGAGTAATGGAGGTTTTATTTTGCAGCATGGATGGCAAGAGTTTGTGGTGGATTCAAACTCTTTGGAGTGGTTATGGATTTGGTAAAAGGGGGAGAGTATCATGGGATATGGATGATGGTTGTTGGGGATTTGGAGGAGGAAAATGTAGAGATGTTTAAGGAATTTGAAAAGGGGAGAAGTTGTAGCCGAATTGAGTGCTGGTATGTGCAAATTCAGCTAGAAGGTTTGAGGTGCATACGTTTTGCTTTGTTTAGTTTTCAGCATTTTGTTTTGTGCTATTCAAGTTCTTTTGATATGCCGAATTGTGCTTTTGGGGTAGCCTTTAGCACTGTTTTTCTCTAGTTTTCTTTTCTGGTGGCTGAATATTGCATTTTGGGTATTTTATGAGTGGTCAATTTCTCCTTTCTTAATTTTGCCGAATCTTTCCTTTTTTCGGCTTCTCATTTCTTTCTTTTCTTTCCACCGGGTTGGCCAAATCTCTATCTTTCTCCTCTCATATTTCTAAACCGATTATACCTTTATTTTCCCTTTCTTTTCTTTGCTGAATCAGTTATTCTCCTTTTCTTCTCCTAAGCCGGATACTCTTTTCTTTCTTACACCTAAGTACTTTGAATCTATTGGCCGCATATCACATCTTGTAGCTTGGGTTTTGTGTTGACCGATTGTTGCTCTTCTTTTCATCTTTATTATTTACTTCAGTTCTGGCTATAGGTTTTTGACCGATTCTCTTTCTCCTCACCTATTCATCTCGTTTTGGCTTGACAATGGTTCTTTGGTAATTGTAAGTATGATCGACTCTTCCTTTGTTTCTTTAATTTCTTTTTTTTTTGTTTTAAGAGACCTCACTCTTTGGTTTTGCTTAAAACCGAATGCCATTTCTCCCTAGCTCTAGTTTTGAGACTTGGTTGGACAATGGGTTTTGTTTCAAGCCTTTGGGTATGCGAGTTTTGTTAATGGGTGGTGCGTTTCGTGTGTAGATACTAATCAAGAAGTGGGTAATCGCTTTTAATCAACAATTTAGTTGCAAGTATCCATTGGTTCAAGCAAGGTAGGTGATTGTGGTTTTAGTGATGAGGTTTGGTTGATTAAGGATGATTATGTTTTGTTGATATGCATGTAATCATGTGTTGTGAATGATTATAGGTTGGCGCTCGAAGGTAGTGCGCGAGTGTTCACAAGCAGGTGTGTGACTTTGTGCTCTGTTGATGATCGGCTGAAAAGCCGAAAGTGTGTATTCCACACTGATTGGACTGTAGATTAGCAAAAGCTAAAATACGGCGTTTGATGCCACACGAGCAGGCGATTGCACGTGTGGTGATTCGAGCCTACAAATCTTAGGCGTAGGACTGTAAAGGCTGTTATGGGCCTTGATGGGCTGAAATAGGCTGTGTGGGCCCAATGGGCTCGTGGGCCCCACACGGATAAATTCTGCAATCTATGGTAAATGTTAGACCGAGCCGTGTAGTCCACATGGCTAGGGTCGTTTTTGGCCACTAAGCCGTGTGGGCCCACTGGGCTGGTGGGCCCCACACGGATAAAATGCATGTTATATGGTTATTATTGGTTTGAACTGTGCTGTTCGTATAGCCGAGGCTATTTCTGGGCTAATTGGGCCACACGAGTGTGTGTGCCCACTTGGGGCGAGTAATGGGCCTTAGGCCCATTTACACCATTGTGACTGTTTAGGTTACTTAAGTTGCTCGAGGCGACAGTGGACCTTCTGTTGGGTCGCTGAGCCTCAGTTTGCAAAATTACTAAGATGCCCTCGATTTGCAAAATTACTGAAATACCCCTGGTTTGTAAAATTACCGAAAACCCCCGGTTTGTGAAATTACTGAAATACCCCCGATTTGCAAAATTACTAAAATACGCTCGATTTGCAAAATTACCGAAATACCCCCAGTTTGCAAAATTATCGAAATACCCTTGTAGGGTAGGAATACCAAAATACCCCTAAAGGGTAAAATGACTATTTTGCCCTTGTGGGTAAATGATTGTTTTATGCTATGTTTTGACTGATTTGAGCTATGATTTGTCTATTTTTCTAGAGTATACCATGTGATTTATATATATGTGCTTTGCATACATGACATACTGCATGGGATTGGGATTTTGGAATTGGAGGAAGTGATTGATTGTTATGGTTGCACGGGTTGCCCGAGACTGTAACACCCCTTACCCGAGACCGTTGCCGGAGTCGAGCACGAGGCATTACTAGACTTAACTACTAATTCGGGGCATAAAAATTGAAACTATCTATCTGCATCATGTTGACTAAATTGACTATAACTCAAGTTAAGAAACTCGAAATTTAGATCCGTAAATTTTCCTTGAAACTAGACTCATATATCTTCTTACTATAATTTTTCCCGAATTTCTGGCTTAGCCAATTAGTACATTTTATTCATTAAATTTCCCTTGTTTCACTGACCAACTGTTCTGACCTCTCTTAACCTAAACTCAAATATATCATCGTAAAGTTTTCATATGTTGTTACCACTTGTTTATATTAAAAATAGACTCACTAAGAAATCTAGACATATAAATTATAACTCATAATTAATTTTGTACAATTTTGAATGATTTTCTAAAGTCAAAACAGGGGACTTCAAATACCATCTTGAACCGGTCTCACTAAAATTCAAATATTACAGAATATAAAATTCATTTGCCTACTGTGTTTCTTTCATATAAAAATAGACACAATAATCTTTAATTATATATCTTATTCATTTTCTAATTTCATTTCTCCTATTTTTGGTGATTTTTCAAAATCACGACACTGCTGCTAACCAAAAACTGTTTCATTACAAAATATGGTTAACAAGTTTATAACATCTTTACTCCATTTCATTTAAACTCAATACATTAACCATACTTATATATATACCAAAACCAAATAAACCAAAACCACAACCAAACATAATCATCAAGCCAAAATATAAATTCCAAGATTAACAAGATGGACAAGCCATTTTCGCATGGCTTATACAAATATATACAACTTCAAAACCAAACATAATATTACTAGCCTATACATGCCATATATGTTCATGGTTTCAAACTTTTAAAATACCAAAATAGCGATCGATAGTGTGACGATGTTCCAAAACGATCCCCAAGCTATTAGCTAACTTCCAAAATCTATGAAACAGAGTAACAAAAACACACGAAGTAAGCTAACTTAGCTTAGTAAGCTTTAAGCAATTTAAACAATCTAATGATATGATCAACTCATTTTAAGCCAATCCAAATTTCATTATCATTATCAATCTTAACCTCAAATCTAAAAATGAGATAAATAATACATTTTTACACACAGAATTTACCTTGGCCGAATGCATCATTTTATCAATATGACCTAATATTAATCAACTTTCAAGGCTAAAATGTCTTTATATGATCAAACATACACAAACGCATTTATATAAACTTAAGAACTATAATACCACATCTTGTACATATACCACGTAAATGGCCGATTATACATGAACACATATATGCCCATATTCCACAATATTCATACTATTTATTTACAAGGCCGAATACACTTACTAAAATTCACATATAATCTTCAATTGTATCACATATAATTAGTAACAAATATCAAGTTACTAATTTACCTTATCTCAAACAACCAATAGGCTTACACATACCTGAACATTGAGCTCATTTACGAATTTAAATTCCACATCAGCAAGAATCTTTTAAGCATACACTTATAATAATTCAACGGCATAAAGCTGCTAGGCATAAAGCCCGATATCTTTCACCGGCACAAAGCCTGCTAGGCTTAAAGCCCGATATTATTCAGGCACAAAGCAAAGCCTGCTAGGCTTAAAGCCCGATGTCTTTCACCAAAGACAAGGCTTGCTAGGCTCAAAGCCCGAATATCATATTTATAAAGCTGTCTCACAACCAATTCATATATCGAACTTTTTCTTATACTTCATAATATTCATTCGAACTTTCAAATATTATAACTCAATCGAATTAAACTTAAACATATTAATTCTATATTTATTCACATTCGGCTAACTCAATACTAATTCCACAATTTCCAAATCAGCATATTACTACATACATAATTTACAATGTTTAATTGCTTAAAGACTTACCTCGAATATCGACGGACTACAAAAACCGGCTATTCAACTATTTTCGCTTTTCCCCGATCCAAGTCCGATTTCTTTGGTTCTTGATCTAAATATATTCAAATTAAGCTCATTCAAACATATTTTCATTCAATTTAATCCAAAAACACATAAATGAGCATTTTGCACTTTAGCCCCTAATATTTCACATTTTCTCAATTTAGTCCCCATTTCAAAACAACACAAAATACACAAAATTTCCTTAAACCCATGCTTGGCCGAATCTTCCATAGGTCCCTAGTAGCCCATTAATTTCATTTATTTCACATTTTAACCCCTCAATTTACAAATTTCACAATTTAATCCTTAATATGCATTTTCATCAAAAATCACTTAATTAACTATGATAATCTACCAACATTTATTTATTTTTCATCATCAAACAAAAAAAACATCAAGCTTTCAACAATGGCAAATCACAAAATCATCATCAAATCTAAAAATTAAAACATGGGCTAGCTAGTATACGAAGCAACGATCTAAAAAAACGTAAAAATTATCAAAAACCGAGCAAAGAACATACCTAAATCAAGCTTCCTAGATGCCGAAATTTAAAAGCATGAACCATGGCTTCTTTCTTCTCACATTCGGCCACAAAAGATGATAATGCATGTGGTTTTTACTTATTTTTTAATTTTTTATGATATAATATATGTTATAATACATTATTATTAACTTATCAATATACCCATTACTTAGAATTATAATAACATTTTAACTAATGGGCATTAATGTTCTTTGCCGCCCACTATAGCTTAGGATGGCTAAATTTTAACTTTAATGCTTCCTTTTTAAAAGACAACATCAACTTAGCCCTTGCACATTAAACTATCAAATTTATAACTTACGCGATTAAGCCCTTTTATTAAATCGGACACTCAAACAACGAAATTAAAGCACGAAAATTTAACACAAGTAAATTCACACATAGTAAACACACAAAAATAATTTTAAATATTTTTCAAACTCGGATTTATGGTCCCGAAACCACTATTCCGATTAGGGTCTAAATTAGGCTGTTACAGAGACGACTGTGGACCCACCGATTTGATTGTTAGGGTTTCACGGGTCGCCCGAGACGACTGTGGACCCACCGATTTGATTGTTAGGGTCGCACGGGTCGCCTGAGACGACTGTGGACCTACCGACAGCTTTAAGCCGCTTATATTCTCGCAGCTCTGCTGCGATATTGGTTAGGGCCGCAGTCGGTGCTAACATTGGTGTGCTGGCTGGGTGGGTCGATTTTATCTCCACATGGTGTGTTGGTTCCCCCGGGTGGTGTGCTGGCTGGATTGGGGTGGGGTGCATTCTTACACTATTGCATTTCTGTTTATGAGATCTGATACGGATATGGGCTAGGCCCAAACGATTCTATTATGGGCCGAGACCCAAAAGATATGGCAATGGGCTTAGGCCCACAGAAACTGTACTGTGACTGAAAAGGGCTCAAGCCCAGTCTGCTTCTGTATTCTGTCTATTTGACTGACTGTTTTTATATTAGGGGATTACACACTGAGTTTTCATAAACTCACCCCGTTTTTTAATTGTGCAGGCAATCCCCAGCCTTAGACGGATCGGAGCTGCGAGGGACTCGGAGATGGCCACACAAATGCTTTTGTTTTTCTATTAAGTTATTCATAAGTACTTTATTTTGGTTTGGTTTGTAATAAGGCCTCTTAAAGTTTTTGGATTTTAAATATTAGGTTTGGTTTTATTTTAATTTATATCTGTTAGAAGTAAATCGTGGTTTTTTTAAAATGATTACTATTTTCAAAACACTATGTTACGACAACTGTTTTAGGTTATCACATTTTCGCAACGTTTTTAAAAAGCTTCCGCAGTTGAAGGAGACTTTGATGGAAATCAATAACGTTTTAAAAGTGAACAACCTTTTTCAATGAACCCCGTTTTGAAAATAAACGAATGCAAGTTGAGGCTTTACACAAGTTTAAATGGAAGAAGTTTTTAAATATTAAGAAGGGTTTTCAAAGAAAACATGGTTTTTGAAAACACTTCAATGTGACACACCAGATTCGGGCCTAACTTCTAGGCCGGGTTTGGGGTGTTACATTTAGTGGTATCAGAGCCCGGTTGAAAAATTCGGCTGTGGATTGGGCTTTTAAATTTAAATTTCTGAAAGAACTGTTTCAAAAAAATTAGAGTATTTGAACTATTTTACTGAATGTTTCTTGGAAGTGTGGTTCACCGAGTCTCTGGCGCCGAATCTGTAATTTTTTTTTGTTATCTGCTCTTTACTGTTATGCAATAGGAAATACTGTGATTACTCTAGAAATTAGACTATGCTACTCTAGTGAGAGTAAACTGGGAAACCGTATGGAACTAAGACTATAGTTAAGCTTGCAATTGCGAAAACAAACTCTAAACTTTTGTTTCTCATAAGACATCTGCTTAACTACTGAAACTGTAAGCTAATTTGCATAAAATTTCTAATTCAGATAATTTGCAAAGCGATAATGAGCACTAGGGGTACTCGAGGAAGGGGTGCCAGAGGACGCGGCAGAGGCAGTGGGAGTGCTAGAGCTGAGTCTTCATCATCGGGCCACGTGCCTAATGTCGAGGCTAGGGAGGCACCAGTATCACCGGTAGCTGAGACGGGGTCGTATGACCGAGCTGCTGGGGATGACGCACTGTCTCAGGTAATTCTTTGTATTTTGGAAAGAGTTACTGGGTCTGTTGGGCCTAATACCGTTATTGGGGGCCGTGGGTCGGTTACGGAATGACTCTGGTCCAATGGAGCAGAGATCTTCAGGGGAGTTTCTGGGGTGGCCCCAAGTATGGCAGAGTATTGGATGGAGGCCACCAAAAGAATTATGGATGACCTCGAGTGCACGCCGGAACAAAAGTTGAAGGGTGTCGTGTCCTTGCTGAGGGATGAAGCCTACCAGTGGTGGCTTACGGTAAAAGAGGGTACCCCATTTGATCGATTGACCTGGGAATTCTTCAAGTCCACATTTCAGGGAAAGTATGTGGGCGTTAGCTATGTCAACACTCGTAGGAAAGAATTTGTGAATCTAGTTCAAGGAAACAAGTCTGTGGCTGAGTACAAGGTGGAATTTTTGCGACTTAGTCGGTATGCTCGCGGGATAATAGCTACGGAATATGAGCGCTGTGTTCGTTCTGAGGACGGCCTCAGAGATAGGCTTCGGGTTCTGATAGCTCCACAGAGTGAGTGGAATTTTGCTACACTGGTGGACAAAACAAAGGTTACTGAGGAGGTGAAGCGTGTTGAGTGCCAAAATTGGGAAAAGGAAAGGGGTAGAAATAAGAGAGACATAGAGCCTTCCAAATCCGTTCAGAGGCCTACGAAACAGGCCAGAGGAGATGGGCCAGTCAGAGCTGGGCCCCCTTTTGGAACTTTTGGGTTGCCACCTTGCGCTGGTTGTGGAAGACGCCATGTGGGCAATTGCTGGAGAAGGATGGAAGCCTGTTTGGGTTGTGGATCGATGGAGCACCGTATTAGAGAGTGTCCTCGAAGGCCGAATCAGATGGAAACTATGGGTAGAGGTAATGTGCAGTCGCTGAGGGGTGGTCAGCAGCTATTGGGAGGCCGTGGCCAAGCCAGAGGGGGAGACGATGTGGGTCGTGGAGCACTTTGGGCGAGGTCTTTGGTTATCTTTGAGGCAAGACGACCGACTTTGGTCTATGCAGCACGCCGTCGAGAGGATGGAGACGCTCCAGATGCGAATACTGGTACGTACTTTACCCATAGTGTACTATTTACCTAATTTGCAATTAGAATTAGAGTGTGCAGCAGAAGCGTAGTGGTGTAACCTATGTTGTGCGATTATTAGATAGTTGGAAATTTTGAGGTCGAAATTTCTTTAATAGGGTAGAGTTGTAACGCCCTGAATTTTGGGCCTAGAAGAATTGGGCCTTGGGCTTGGGAGCGCCTAAAATTCTTGAGAGCAAGAAAATGACACAAATGCATGTTAGTACTGCTGGGTTAGCAATATTTGAGTGTTTAGGGTCTTGGAGAAGTCCTGGGTTCAAACATGGGCTTTAGCAAAAATTTTGGTTTTAGGTGAATTAAACCCTGGATGTTGGTATGTAGGCCTTAAGAACAATTAAGAATAAATTGTGACACAAGAGGATCTTGTGGCTTAGTGGCAAGTGGCGTATGGAGTGAAGCTTGTGGTCTGAGGTTCAAGTCTCTTGAGGAGCAAGGGAGGTTTTATTTTGCAGCATGGATGGCAAGAGTTTGTGGTGGATTCAAACTCTTTGGAGTGGATGTGGACTTGGTAAAAGGGGGAGAGTATCATGGGATATGGATGATGGTTGTTGGGGATTTGGAGGAGGAAAATGTGGAGATGTTTAAGGAATTTGAAAAGGGGAGAAGTTGTAGCCGAATTGGAGTGCTGGTATGTGCAAATTCGGCTAGAAGGTTTGGGGTTCTTACGTTTTGCTTTATTCGGTTTTCAGCATTTTGTTTTGTGCTATTCAAGTTCTTTTGATGTGCCGAATTGTGTTTTTAGGTAGCCTTTAGCACTGTTTTTCTCTAGTTTTCTTTTCTGGTGGCTGAATATTGCATTTTGGGTATTTTATAAGTGGTCGATTTCTCCTTTCTTAATTTTACTGAATCTTTCCTTTCTTTCGGCTTCTCATTTCTTTCTTTTCTTTCCACCAGGTTGGCCGAATCTCTATCTTTCTCCTCTCATATTTCTAAACCGATTATACCTTTCTTTTCCCTTTCTTTTCTTTGCTGAATCAATTATTCTCCTTTTCTTCTCCTAAGCCGGATACTCTTTTCTTTCTTACACCTAAGTACCTTGAATCTGTTGGCCGCATATCACATCTTGTAGCTTGGGTTTTGTGTTGACCGATTGTTGCTCTTCTTTTCATCTTTATTATTTACTTCAGTTTTGGCCATAGGTTTTTGACCGATTCTCTTTCTCCTCACCTATTCATCTCATTTTGGCTTGACAATAGTTCTCTGGTAATTGTAAGTATGATCGACTCTTGCTTTGTTTCTTTAATTTCTTTTTTTGTTTTATGAGACCTCACTATTTGGTTTTTCTTAAAACCGAATGCCATTTCTCCCTAGCTCTAGTTTTGAGACTTGGTTGGACAATGGGTTTTGTTTCAAGCCTTTGGGTATGCAAGTTTTGTTAATGGGTGGTGCGTTTCGTGTGTAGATACTAATCAAGAAGTGGGTAATCGCTTTTAATCAGTAGTTTAGTTGCAAGTATCCATTGGTTCAAGCAAGGTAGGTGACTGTGGTTTGAGTGATGAGGTTTGGTTGATTAAGGCTGGTTATGTTTTTTTATATGCATGTAATCATGTGTTGTGAATGATTATAGGTTGGCGCTCGAAGGCAGTGCGCGAGTGTTCACAAGCAGGTGTGTGACTTTGTGCTCTGTTGATGATCGGCTGAAAAGCCGAAAATGTGTATTCCACACTGATTGGACTGTAGATCAGCAAAAGCTAAAATACGGCGTTTGATGCCACACGAGTGAGCGATTGCACGTGTGGTGATTCGAGCCTACAAATCTTAGGCGTAGGACTATAGAGGCTGTTATGGGCCTCGATGGGCCGTGTGGGCCCAATGGGTGCATGGGCCCTACACGGATAAAATTTGCAATCTGTGGTAAATGTTAGACCGAGCCGTGTAGTACACATTGCTAGGGTCATTTTTGGGCAATGGGCCGAGTGGGCCCACTAGGCTGGGGGCCCCACACAGATAAAATGCATGTTATATGGTTCCTATTGGTTTGAACTGTGCTGTTCGTATAGCTGAGGCTATTTCTGGGCTAATTGGGCCACACGAGTGTGTGGGCCCACTTGGGTCGAGTAATGGGCCTTAGGCCCATTTACACCATTGTGACTGTTTAGGTTACTTAAGTCGCTCGAGGCGACTGTGGACCTTCTGTTGGGTCGCTGAGACCCTGATTTGCAAAATTACTGAGATGCCCCCGATTTGCAAAATTACTGAAGTACCCCTGGTTTGTAAAATTACCAAAATACCCCTAGTTTGTGAAATTACCGAAATACCCCCGATCTGCAAAATTAGTGAAATACCCTTAATTTGTAAAATTACTGAAATACCCCTGGTTTGCAAAATTATCGAAATACCCCCGGTTTGTGAAGTTATCGAAATACCCCCGATTTGCAAAATTACTAAAATACCCCTAGTTTGAAAAATTACTGAAATACCCCCGATTTGCAAAATTACCAAAATACCCCTGTAGGGTAGGAATACAAAAATTCCCCTAAAGGGTAAAATGACTATTTTGCCCTCGTGGGTAAATGATTGTTTTATGCTTTTTTGACTGATATGAGCTATGATTTGTCTGTCTTTCTAGAGTATGCCATGTGATTTATATATATGTGCTTTGCATACATGACATACTGCATGGGATTGGGATTTTGGAATTGGAGGAAGTGATTGATTGTTAGCGTTGCACGGGTCGCCCGAGACGACTATGGACCCACCGATTTGATTGTTAGGGTCGCACGGGTCGCCCGAGACGACTATGGACCTACCGACGGCTTTAAGCCGCTAATATTCTGGCAACTCTGCTACGGTATCAGTTAGGGCTGCAACCGGTGCTAACATTGGTGTGCTGGCTAGGTGGGTCGATTTTATCCTCACATGGTGTGTTGGTTGGTACGGGTGGTGTGGTGGCTGGATTGGGGTGGGGTGCATTCTTACACTATTGCATTTCTGTTTATGAGATCCGATACGAATATGGGCTAGGCCCAAACGATTCTGTTATGGGCCGAGACCCAAACAATATAAAAATGGGCTTAGGCCCACTAAAACTGTACTGTGACTGAATAGGGCTCAAGCCCATCGATTCTCAGATTCTCATTTATCGATCGACTATTTTTATATTAGGGGATTACACACTGAGTTTTCATAAACTCACCCCGTTTTTTAACTGTGCAGGCAATCCTCAGCCTTAGACGGATCGGAGCTTCAAGGGACTCGGAGATGGGCACACATCTGCTTCTGTTTTTCTATTAAGTTATTCATAAGTACTTTGTTTTGGTTTGGTTTGTAATAAGGCCTCTTAAAGTTTTCGGATTTTAAATTTTAGGTTTGGTTTTATTTTAATTTATATCTATTAGAAGTAAATCGTGGTTTTTTTAAAATGATTACTATTTTCAAAACACTATGTTACAACAACTATTTTCGGTTATCACGTTTCCGCAACGTTTTTAAAAAGCTTCCGCAGTTGAAGGAGACTTTGATGGAAATCAATAACGTTTTAAAAGTGAACAACCTTTTTCAATGAACCTCGTTTTGAAAATAAATGAACGCAAGCTGAGGCTTTACACAAGTTTAAATGGAAGAAGTTTTTAAATATTAAGAAGGGTTTTCAACGAACATGGTTTTCGAAAACACTTCAATGTGACACACCAAATTCGGGCCTAACTTCTAGGCCGAGTTTGGGGTGTTACAGCCATCCCACTAATTAAAAATAGTATATTTACCATTTTAATCCTTCCACTTATAGTCATTAAGCCATTTAATCATTCAAATCTAATAGTGATCAAATTTTACATCCTTTATGATTTAGTCCTTTTTAATTAATTAACTATCTAAACATTAAATTTTTTAAGAAAACTTTAATACATTATTAATAACACTCCGTAAATATTTATAAAAATATTTACGGCTTGGTTTATAGAAACGAGGTCCGAATACATCATTTTCTAAAACCACTTGACCTTAGGGTCATACCACTTGAGGTTCTTCCATTTAATACAAATCATTAAATAAAATTTTATCAATACACCATACATTATTTGTAAATATTAAATAATAATATTTACAGACTCACACGTCGGATTTATGGCCTCGAAACCACAGTTTCGACACTTCAGATAAATGGGCTATTACATAATAGCCATGCGTAGGACTTGGATACAACATTTGGAGGAGACTCTCGGATTAAATTTTCATAAAGTAATTTAAAAACTTCTTGTGTTTGTTTTTGGACATTGAACTATGGATTGGTTTTGGTTATTTGTAATTTTGATACAATAACTATTATGCATGCATAAATGATGGATTTTTAAACATATTAGTCACTGATTTTAGAACTTAAAATGTTTACTCATTTTTTAAATAATTTCAAATATAAAGTTTTTTTTCTTCTGAAGTATTAGTAAGTCTGCTACGAATTGTTTACAGATAGACTATTTGTAAGTAACGTTTTTAAATTGATATTGCAAGTTTCCTTCTTTAAACGTTTAAAAGCGATAAACTAATTTATTTAAAAAATTTGCTCAAATTAATCATGTATTACCAAATGTTTTTCAATGTTAATAGAATTAATTTGAAGTAATCAAAATTTTCATAAAAACGATTTAAATATAATTGTTTTAAATAGAAAAAGTTTTTCTACCGAATTAATGTGACTTATGAAATTTGGCCATAACATCTAGGCTGGGTTTGGGGGGTTACAAGTCTATGAAGGTATGTTCTGTTAGGTAAGTATTACGTGATAAGAGATTTATGAATTGATTGGAAGGATTCCTTAGTTACAAGATATGGGAGATTAAGTATGATAAGGCATGATAACTGGCGTATAAAAGAATGATGAAACAATGTTGGTATCAGCCGAAGTAAAGGGTGCAGAATATGGTTGGTTCCTAAAAATCCATACAAGATTTGCAAAGTATCCATAAAGGTATGGTTGTAGTGAACTCACTAAGTACTCTTTTATGTTTATTGCTTTAGATTTTCTTGTTGAATGCCTTTAGTTTCATGTTCTTTAAGTTTTCTTGCATAAAAATCTGAAATTTTATATTTTTCTTAAGCTTTACTTTAATGGCTTCTTTTCTTTTTATTTCTATGTTCACTCTCTTTATTTTCAGCATGAGTAGCTAAACCTAAAAAGGGAGTTGGTGGATTAAGATGTAGGTAAGCTGATTTTTGGGCAAAGGACTAAATCGTAATAAATTGGACTAAATTGAATAGACCTAAAAACTTAGGAAGTGACGCCCCTAAGGGGATATCTAGGCAAGTGAGACTAAGAGGTAATCTTGTTGTACACCTATTCATTAGTCCTAGATTAATCGGTGAGATAGAGAGATAAATCAAATTAATTCGTCTAAGTCGGTAAAATTGAGATCGAAGTATAAAATGAAGCCACTTAGTAATTTAAATGATTTAAGTACCTCATTCGAGGACCGACGAACCACATCAAAATCAACCAACCACCATTAGTCATTTATTGGTTAATTTCTTAGTTTTGGACTCTTTGCAATTTAGTCCGTAGATTAGCATATTTAATTTTCTTGTTATGATTTGTTGTACTATAAAATCATATCAGTAGCCGCTTAGACTCTATAGTGTACACTATCCATCACTCAATTGCCATCTCCTTTGGGTTCGATTCTTGGAATACTTAGGTGTTCCATTGTAACACTACAAATATTACAATTGACTTGTACGCTTGCAATAAAATCGCGCTTTAAAATTGTTTTATAAAAAATATTTGTTTTATGTGCACGTATGAACGCGGTCAAATTTGTTGGCGCCACTGTCGTGGAGATGGTGAAGGATTGAGTAATTTTAGTGTACATTTTAAGTAGGGATAAGTATCAAAAGTAGGATTAATAGATGCGACTTTTATTTTTTTACTAGCTTATTTGTTATAAATGGATTATTGGGGTCAGGTAATTGGTTTATCTATCTTCTTGATATAGGTAATGGGCGTTCTTGCAAGGGAAGTTACCTTCAAAATTATCGATCATGACATCCTTGCTAAATACTATGCTACATGATTGGAGATGGTTATGACTGGGGATAACAACACCCAATATCGGGATTTCGCACTTCGAGGTTAATCTGTCCTTTATTTCGTGGGTTTTAGTTCATCTTTAATTTAGTGGAAACGATGATAAGGATTCGTTAAGATTCAATTTTAATTTCAATTTCAAGCAAGAGAATGCTGAGACTTTAAGACAAGCATGGGAAAGGTTCAAGAAGATATTGAGAAGCCTAATCAGAAATGGAGTAGAGAAAGCCGTACAATTGCAATGCTTTTATGTTGGGTTTGATGCGAGCAGTAAGGCCCAATTTGACGTAATCTCTAGAAGGAGTATATGGACTAGAGTAGTGAGGGAAATAATGGTTCTACTTGAAAATATCAGCATTAGTGATTTCTTTTTAGGGGATAGTCGTTCATTAGACGATGAGATTTCTAGTAAGACGTTCAAGAGATTGGAGGGCCAAAAAGTGGAAGTAATTCAAGGACTTTCCATACCAAGAACAACAATAGCCCAAGAAAATTGTGGATCTATCGAGCAAGGGGATTATTAATTGGAGCCATTTTTAGATATCTGAAGTAAAGAGTCTATTGAAACCGAGAAGGTGAAGGAATATCAAAAGCTTCCTATTCAAGAAATAGTTGAGTTAACCCTTAATGAAGAGGATAATGAATTGCATGAAGACATGGAAATTCAACTAGAGTAAGAGCAAGTGCACCATGGAGACATTGGAAAGAGCCATTAGGGCCTCTCGAAGATGCGTATGAAAAGATGATACCTTCAATGGTTAATTGAATTAAGACATCATCCAGAAGGTCTAAAATATGACTATTTGGGTGAGAACAACACTCTTCCAGTTATTATTTCTGCTTGGCTAAGTATGGAAAGGGAAGCTACACTCCTTCATGTATTGACGACTCATAAAAAGGCGATTGGATGGACGATTGTAGATATTAAGGGTATAAGCTCATCTCTTTGCCAACATAAAATATTCTTAGAAGAAGGAAAAAAACCTATGGTAGATGGTCAACGACGACTAAATCCTACAATGAAAGAAGTTGTGAAGAAGGAGCTAACTAAGTGGTTAAATGTTGGCATCGTTTATGCTATTTCTAATAGTGATTAGGTGAGCCCAATACATTGTGTTTCGAAAAGAGAGAGATACTGTGGTCTCAAATAAGAAGGACGAACTTATCCCAACTAGGACTGTGACCAGGTGGCGTGTATGTATTGACTATTAGAAGCTTAATGACACAACTAGGATGGATAATTTTCCATTACCATTTATTGATCAAATGCTCGATAGATTGGCTAGAAAGGAGTTTTATTGTTTCTTAGATGGGTATTCTAGATACCATCAAATTCCAATCCATCTGGATGATCAAGAAATAACTACCTTCATCTACACGTTCGATACTTATGCTTTTTGGAGGATGCCTTTCAGGTTATGCAATGCTTCGGCCATGTTTGTGCATTGTATAACATTTATTTTTTCTGACATGATCGAGGAAAGGTTAAACATATTTATGGATGATTTTTTGGTCCATGGAGATTCCTTCACTGAATGTTTGGGAAATCTTGAAAAAGGGCTTGAAAGATGTGAAGAGACGAACTTAGTTTTGAATTGGAAAAAATGTCATTTCTAAGAAAGGATTTCCAATAAAGGATTAGAAGTTAACCGTACAAAAATTGAAGTTATTGAAAAACTTCCACCTCTCATCTTCTTTGCGTGGAATTCATGATTTTTTGGGGCATGCTGGCTATTACTGACACTTTATTAAGGATTTCTCACACATCTCTAAACCATTGAGCTGTCTCTTACAGAAAGATGTCCCTTTTATTTTTGACGAAGAGTGTATTCTCGCTTTTAAGATGTTGAAGGAAAAATTAGTGATCCCTCCTATTATTTGCAGCCCTAATTAGAATGAACCATTTGTGATCATGTGTGACGCTAACGACTTTGCCGTTAGAGCCATTTTGGGTCAAAAGAAAAATAAGGTTTTGCATGACATTCGTTATTCTAGTAAGACCTTGAACCCAGCTCAATGCAATTACACAACCACCAAAAAAGAAATGTTAGATGTAGTATTTGCATGTGATAAATTTTGCCCATATTTAATGGCTAATTGAGTTTATGTATACATAGATCACTTATCTCAAAGCATGTTATGAAGAAAAAGGAGACCAAAGGTAGATTGATGAGATGGGTGTTACTACTTTAGGAGTTTGATTTGTGGATACTGGAAAAGAAAGGAATTGAGAACCAAGTGCATGATCATTTGTCTCGTTTGGAACATGATGGTGACTACAAGGAGGATACAACCATAGATGACACATTTATTGATGAGCAGTTGTTTCTTGTTGGTTGTTATTTTTTGAAGAAAAAAATACCATCGACATCGTGGTACGTTGACATTGTCAATTATTTTGTGCGAGGAGTCTTCCTGACCAAAGCATCTAGTCAACAAGAGAGGAAAATTGCTCAAGAAGCTTGAGATTATATTTGGGAGGAACCTTACGCATTTCGGTAATGCATGGATCAACTCATCCGAAGATGCATTTCCAAAGAAGAGATGGAGGATATTATCATGGGATGTCACAGTTCCCCATGTGGGGGATATTTTTGTGGGAAAAGGACCGCGTAGAAAATCTTACAATCTGGTTCCTTCTAGTTGATGATGATTCGAGACACATACGAATTTTTTAAGAGATGTGATCGATGCCAAAGAACTGGGAACATTTTTAAGTGAGATAAGATACCTCAGAAAGGAATTCTTAAAGTGGAAATCTTCGATGCATGGGGAATTGATTTTATGAGGCCATTTCATAACTCTTTTAAAAATCAATACATTCTGTTAGCAGTGGATTATGTTTCCAAATGGGTTCAAGTAGTAGCTTTGTCTTCCCATGATACTAAGGTAGTAGTGAAGTTTCTTCGCAAGAATGTCTTTTCAAGATTTAGGAAACCTAGAGCTCTAATCAGTGATGAAGGGACACATTTATGCAATAAACATCTAGAAAATGAACTCTCTAATTACAATGTGAAACATCGAATTGCTACTGCTTATCACCCTTAGTCTAGTGGTCAATCGGAAGTGTCGAATTCAGAAATCAAGTAGATATTAGAAAATATGGTGAACCCTAACTGCAGGGATTGGTCCCTACATTTAGATGATGCCTTGTGGGCAAATTGAAAGCTTATAAAACATCTTTATGGATGTCACCTTATAAGTTAGTCTATGGGAAACACTGCCACTTACCTATTGAGTTGGAGAATAGAACATGTTGGGCAATCAAAGAGCTAAACTTGGACATGAACTTTGTGAAGAAAGTGCGTCTGTTCCAATTGCATGAATTTGAAGAGTTCTGATTCTTTTCTTATGAAAACTCCAAGCTGTACAAGGAAAAAAGCAAACTTTATCATGATACCATGATAAAAAGGAAAAATTTTGTGCTGGGTCAGCAGGTTCTTCTGTTCAATTCCAGTTTGAAGTTGTTTTCGGGGAAACTAAGGTCACGGTGGACCGGCCCATACACCATCACTCGTGTGTTGACCAATGGAGCTATGGAACTTGAGACTGATGAAGGTAAGAAATTCTTAGTAAATGGGCAGTGAGTGAAGTTATACTTCGGGTAAACCTTGGACACCTTCAAGGAGGTGCAATATCGAAAGTGTGACATCAGCAGTTCTACAAGTTTCAATCATAAGTCGAATAAGGGAGAGGAACTCGAGGAAGTGTGTCATCTCCTCGGGGAGGTCTAAGCTTCTGTGGATTCAAGTAACAGTAACTTGTTTTTGTCCCTACGCTTTATTCTACACTCAATAAATGCACTTTAATAAGTTTTGATTGTACATAAATTTGAACATTGTTGGATTGATGTATCTCATTTTACACGAGGGGGTGTCAACTCCATTAATTTTTCGCAATTAGAATAGGGTTTGAATTTAGCCTTATTTAGTTCTTAGACTTAATAGGATAGAATTGTGTTGATTAAGAGAAAATTTGATGATTTTGTAATTGTTCTAAGGTCTTATTAAATGAAATCGCGATATACAGAAGGGGAATCGTGATTTTTTGAACAACTTCGATTTCAAAAATGTTTGGCTTAAAACAGTGGTATCGCGATACCTCAAGCATATGCAAAAGATGTGGGGGTTCAAAATAATGGATATCATGATATCCATTATTGGGTACTGCGATACCCATGTTGAGTCAGGCGATACCCATTTAGGGTATCACGATAGCATGTTTTGGAGGCTTTTAAGCCTACAAACACCTCAAAACCCTCATTTTCCCTTAAATCTTTTAATTTTCAAATTTTTAAACCCCAAAACACTTCCCTCCATTCTTATTTCTCTCAATTTCTCTTCAATTCTTCACGACTTCTCACTTTACTTGCTATTCATTTTTTATTTGTTTTGCCTTTCTTTACTTCTTTTGCAGGGGCTAGTCTTTATTGGACCAACACAACGGTGTCAAACATCACTGCATAACCCATCGTCAAGCTTTCTAAATATTATGGTGTGTTCCTTAATATTTAGTAGAGCATGGAACTTTTATTTCATTTTTGGTATTTGTTGTATTTGTTCTTGTCTTTTTGCACAATGCCTTCTAGAAACCTAAGCTCAATAGGTTCTCACGTTATGTCAACGGTGTCCATGGAAAAAAAATGATTGGAAATTTGTATCCCTAGAAGCAAATGAGTTCTTTTGAGAGCTTCATGGAAGACCATTCATTT
Organism: Gossypium sturtianum; assembly: GCA_025698515.1. Classification (NCBI taxonomy): domain Eukaryota; kingdom Viridiplantae; phylum Streptophyta; class Magnoliopsida; order Malvales; family Malvaceae; genus Gossypium; species Gossypium sturtianum. Next base: position 50,664,921 of record CM046944.1, on the reverse strand, counting down.
AGGAATGTAGATTCGACTCCGAGGACTATTTCAAAGTGGAGTTTTAGGGGCATGTACAATCATATGGATGGCATGAGTTCTGTCTCTAGCCACAAGGGTTTGTAGACTCCTCAGTAGTGCTAGAATTCTGTGCCAATTTGAAGTTTTCTAGGCCATGCACAATTATTATAAGGGGTCGTATGGTAGGAATTTAACCTTCCATAATTTGAAAATTTTATAATTTTTCGCATTATAAGAATGATGATATCGAACTGATTGATTTAGGAAATTTTCATAATGTTTACTTGGATAGTATCATGCTTTATTTAACAGAAGGAAAAAGGTGAATGGACACGGGTTGGAGATACGAATCTCCCACTCCCATTTGATATGACCTCATTGACTCACTTAACTATAATTTGGATGCAATTCATTCGCACAAGAATTTTTCCTTCTCTCAAATCTAAAACTGTCAATCCTTTTTGCACCATTTTGTTAAATGCCATTCTGCAGGAAAAATGCGTCTGTGTGGGGACGTTGATTTATAGATACATAATTTGCTGTGCGGTACAAAACAAAATTGGTATATTCTTCCCGCATCTAATCACTGATTTATGTTGACTTATTGGAGTTCTAATGGCGCCAAACGAAGAAGTCAATTGCCCAACTAAAAGTCAGAGAGGCAGCCCCTTGAATGAGAAAATACATGAACTTTAGTGAGAGTTGCATAATGAGAGAACCTGGAAGCGTAGAAACAAGGAAAATTCGTCGCATTCATCGTTAAAGAATCAAATATAGAGAAAATGTTACAACATATCTTAAAAAAGGTGGATGAGCTAATATAATGGAGAAAGTATGATTCCAAGATGATAGAGGCAATGAAACCATATGTCGAATGCTACGCGGGTAATTAAGGGTTAGATGGCCCGGTCTGACCAGAGAAACCACAACCCTCTAATGTTCAAGAAAGGTGAGGAAAGGAGTACCAAATGAGTAAAGAGAATGATGCAAATGAACAAATGAAAAAGACTAATTCTACCTCAGATAAAGACGAGATGGAGATTATGTTTGCACTGGTGCGACCTTCTAGAGGAGGGGTAATCTTAAAAAACTCAATAGAGTGGTCGAAATGAGTCCTTAGGCGCGTAACGATGAAGAGTAAAGGAAAACAACCATTGATAGAGGAGTCTATTTTGGACTCAGATTAGTTACATCCTTTCACAATTCATTTTATTTTTATTTTTTTATGAGACATGTAAACTATAAATTACTTTTTGATTTGTTCTTGCTATTTTTATCTTTCGTATTGTGTTCGGTTGTTTTTGTTTTTGTTTTTGTGTGTTTTTTTTATGTGCAATGAATTACCTTGAAAGACTACACAACTTTGTGAGATTCAATGAGGAGGTGGACCCCCGAGCTAGTGTGATGCTCCATTTTAGGGAAGTCTGGTAACCTCCTATCTTATTTGGGACACATTAGGGACAATGTGTAGTCTAAGTGTGGGGGTGCACATAGTTTTATTTTTCTTGCTTTTATGTTATTTTTGTTATATTATGCCCAAAGATCAATCATGAGATGATTGTAATTACATACTTGTTTTACCTTGTTTATCAATATAAGACATTACTATTATTATTTTAGTTTTTTTTTCTGTGTATATAAATAAACTGAATTGTAATAAAGTCCTAAGAAAATATGATTATTCTTAAAAAGGTCCTTAATCAAGAATTATTGTAGGCTTGAACAACAATAATGCATTGAGACTAATGTGTAGTTGATTGATGACAAAGAGTTGTCATTGACATAGGGATGTCAAAATCAATACATGAGTATGTGTTAGAGAACAACATATTGGACTGACCCGCTATGAGTATGTTTCTTGAATTATTATGTAATAGTCACAATATTACTCATAGTAATAACTATGTATATGATCATCAGACTTGAGATCATTATTGTCCTAACATCGTGAGTCGTATATTTTGATACAATCGAAACGTCTATCGTAACAGATTTTACTATAAAGACTGATGTTGGATATACCACAATCCATGAGTGAGATATTGATAGCACTAGAAAGAATGTAACACCGCTAACCCGTATCCGTCGCCGGAACAGGGTTACGGAGCATTACTGGAACATTCAAAAACATTTACAGATAACCGGATACGGGTTAAGGAGCATTACCGAAACATTCGAAAACATTTACAGATAAATCATACAAGTTACTATTCACATTTCAAAATCATTTCGGAAACATTTACAGATAAATCATACAAGTTACTATTCACATTCCAAAATCATTCTTAACGTCCCTTAAATGGATCCTCGAGGCCCAATACAAGCATTAGAAACAAGTCGGGACTTAATCGGAACCTCTAAGAATTATTCGCGAAATTACAAAAGTTTTCCAAGGTGCAGGGCTCACACGCCCGTGTCCCTAACCTGTCTAACTCTCTGACTTTTAAGGCATGAAGAAATTGAAGTCACACGGCCAAGTCACACGCCTGTGTGGCGAATTTTTATTTTCGAAATTAGGTGCAGTTTTCACACGACCGTGTAATACGCCCGTGTTCAAGGCCGTGTCAACCACACGGCTGAGACACACGCCCGTGTCTCTTCCCGTGTGCTCAATTCTGAGCATTTGTTTCTAAAAAATTTAGGTGCTAGGGGCACACGGCCTGGCTACACGCCCATGTACTCGGCTATGTGTCACACACGGTCTGGACACACGCCCATGTGTCTACCCGTGTGGACAAAATAAAGCCATTTCAAGCTTCATTTTTCACCCAAAATCACACCCATGACCTGCACTTAAAACACACATCCAATACCAACCAATTCAAGCATTCAAAATGAGCAATTCCACCATTCAACATGGCATATTATTTCAAGCACAAGTGTTTATAAACTTACCTTGGTTTAACTTATGCAATAACAACTTTTGATCATATATACTTAACATAACACTTGTGTATATATATCATCATAATAACTTACTTAGTCATACCATAATGAACTATTACTAGCCATTCCGATGGCTAGGTTACAAAACATCATTTTCAAGCCACCTATGGCCAAGTTGTCCTATACATGCCATTATACTAAAATGATTTTACTAAGTATACCCAAAATGACTAGTTGATAGTGTGACAATGCTCCAATGATCTATAACCTTTACGAGCTTTTGAGCACTATAAAACAATGGAAAATAAAACGGAGTAAGCATTACATGCTTAGTAAGTTCGTATAACAGAAACTAAACTTACCAATCCCGTTTATTAAATCTAAGCAAACAATAACAAGTTTTCCATCCATTTGGCTAACTCACCTAAACACATACATCCAATCAAACATGTTAGTCACAAAGTTTACATATACATTAAGTAAGGGTAGATGAGCTCATCATGCATTATTCTTTCAAGTCATTATCATTTCATCTCAAGGTTATCATGCCATGTCAAGAGTTATACGTCCGTTGAATCATTGAAATTCCAATGAAAGCTCAAGTAGTACAATTGTGGTGAACGATTCGATAATCTGTAAATTTCTTATTCAAGGATACCCATTAGGGCACTTAGCCAAGAAACACGTTCTCGAGTCACATATCATATAACAGGATTACCAGTCCAGGCTTGTAACAGCCCGATTTTGGGTCTAGTCAGAACAGTGATTTCGGGACCACAAATTCGATGCAGTAAAATTTGTTTTTATTATATTTTTATTGTCTACAATTTTATGGAATGATTTCCTGAAAATTTCGTTCGAAAATTTTGACGTTTGGGCACTCATTTTAGTTAAAAGGACTAAATTGCAAAAAAGTGCAAAATGTGTGTTCTAGAAGCTAGATGTGTCTAAATGCTATGAAACTTTAAATTGAAGGTCCTTAGATGGTAATTAGACAATCGGTTAAGATTTTGGACAAAAATGGACATGAAGTATGTAACACCCTAGTTTTAGGGGCTAGATTTTTGGTGCTTAGCTCAAGTGTTGGCACACTTCAGTGTGTGGTTGGGTAAGTTTTAGGGGTCCTGAGAACCCTAGGTGGTGGTAGGTTGCCTTAGAAAATTTTTAGTTTTAGGGGCTAAAAAGGAGAACTTGGATAGAGGGGGTCTTAAGAGAATTTTTGGTGGAGTTTTGGCATAAGGAGTGGCTTGGCAGAGTGGCAAGGAGGCGCCACTTAGAGCATGGAGAAGTGACGCCATTTGCAGGGGGAAGGGGCTCAGGTTCGATTCGCAAGAGCAGCAGATGGGCATTCTTTTTTGCGTCATTTTGGTGGGGTGGATGGACGGTTTGAAAGGCTTAAAAAGTGGAGAAGACTTGGTCAATTTTTTTGAATTTGGCTAGGTGAAAGTTTGACTCATTCAAACTTTTTGAATGGGTGGTAGGGAGATATTTTAGGAGGATTTTGGGGACTATTTTTGGGGGGTTTGGAGCTTGGCCTTTTAGTATAAATAGGGGGGGAGTGCTCATTATTCATTCATCATCTGCCTCCTCTCCTTTCTTCTTCTCTCCTTTGCCGAATTTTGTTCCCCATCTCCAAAGCTTGTTGTTCTTCTTTCCCAAGTGGCCGAACCCTCCACTCTCCCTATTTCCCTTCCTTTTCACTTCAAAACCAAAAGTACACCCCACACCTTTCTTTCTCCTCTCTTTGGCTGAAACCAATGTTCCCTACCCCTTGATTTAATTAATAGCCGAATCTACATCCATCACCCCTTTGCCGAATTTCCTTCTCTCAACTTGATAGCACTTGGGCCGAATTAAATTAGATCTTTTAGCACCGCAGTATTTGAGATACTTGGGGTTTTAGTGGTTGGCCAAGCCTCAGTTGTAGTGATCGGTTTGATCAAGTGGAGGTAAGGTTTTATTAAGATTAAATGCTTAAGTGGTGTTTTGAGGGTTAACTGTTTACTGATTAAGCTTTTGCATGGAGGCCACAACCAGTCGAGTGGGCAAGGGAAGGTCCCTATTAGAAGTTTAAGAAAAGAGCGTTTTCTGGCATGACGAGATTGGCCACCGAGGTGTGGGCGTGCAATGTAAAACGTTAAGCAAATAGCCGTAGTTTCGCTGAGACGATAGCATCGAGGAGCGAGAGTCTAGAACTCCTAGTAATAAGGTGTGTAACTAACCCATTTGTTTCGGGTTTTATGTGTTATATGTTTTGCTAACAAGTGCGTAATAAATGTGCCTTATATACCCCTAAAGGGTATAGCGATGGTCGAGTTAGTATCGAAACTGTTACAATGTGATTACTTGCTTGTATATGAGTATGGTTATGGATGTTAATAAGCATGTGCATGCATCATCACGGTTATATTTTATGTGGCATGTGCATGGGTGGGATATGAAAAGAAGGCGGGTGTACTTCGAGCACGTGGTTGATGTCGACCGTGCTACATCGTGGATTGGCGCCGATCGAGGTCGCGTTGTGGATCTTTGCGATTTGGTTCGCGTGGTTACCTTGATTGGTATGAGCTTTATGCCATATCGTGGCTTGATGGATTCTTTGTGTGCTCCATCGTGGTTTGATGTTAGCTATACGCTACATCGTGGATGGCATTGGTTGCCTTTTTGGAGGGAAAAGGAGAGGGTGACTTGATGGTCCCCTGGTGTGTGGTAAATTTGGATAAGGGGTGTGTAGCGGATGGACCCTAGGTTGGGTTGGGAATCATGTTGCATTATTTTCAGTATTAATATGGAAATGGGCCAAGCCCAATATGACATGTGGATAGGTATGTTTTGGGAACATACGTGGAAATGGGCCAAGCCCGGTTGATATGTGGATTATTGAGAAATGGGCCTAGCCCAATATTTGAGTATGATTTGAATGTGGGCCAAGCCCAGATTGTAGTAAATGTTTAAATGAATATATATATATACTTGTTGCCTTTGATAATTGGGATACTATGTGGCTAAGCATGTGGGGATTTCGGTGGTTATCTTACACACTCGAGTCTGTATGACTCACCCAACTTTTTAATCATCGTGGTGAGTCATGACTAGTGGACGGGTTGGAGTGGATACAAGGTGGCCCATGCGAGAAGAAGATGTTTCACTTTATTTAAGTATTTTATATTATCAGTATTTTGGGATTTTATTGATGTAATAAGGGCCTCTTTGGTTTAAAAAATCTTGTATTTATTAAAGTTGAAGTTTACACTACACTTAGTAATAATTTCGCAAAAAGATTCATATTATAGCAACTTATAATAATGTCTTAATTTGGAAGTTTTAAACAAGCTTACATTATTTAATAATTTTTAAATGGACACGATTTCCAGAGATAATAAAATTTTCAAGTTTAGTTCTAAAGACAAAGATTTCCAACCGTCTTTTCCAGTGACATAACCAGATTCGGTCGTAGTGAATGGGCCGGGTTTGGGGGTGTTACAAAGTAAGAGAATTTTTATGTTTTAAGTTAGGGGCATTTTGGTCATTTGGCTAAATAAATGAATTAAAAATCAAATTAAAAGCCAATTTTTGCTCATCTTCCACCCCTTGGCCGAAATTTACAAGAGGAATACATAGCTAGGGTTTTTCAATCTTCCAAGCTCGATTGTAAGTCTGTTCTAGCCCTGTTTTTAATGATTTTTATGTTTTTGAAATCCTTGTAACTCGATCTACCTATTTCTAGTACTAATTTGAAGTATGCTTAAGGTATAGGGTTTGACCCATGTTATAAATTTGTGTATTTTGATGTTTAATGGTAGATTATGCAAATTTTATGTTGGATAAACAACTTTTACTAAGTGATTTTCGGTAAAAATGTCAAAAAGGGCCTATTTGTAAAAGTTATAAAATATGTAGTAAAAGTGCGATTTAATGAAAAATGTGGGCTGGTATGAGCATAAAAATAGTTTGGCTAGGCTTGTGTATTAAAGAAATTGAACATATTTCATTTTACGAGCCTAGGGACTAAAATGTAAAATGTCAAAAGTTTAGGGGCAAAAATGTAATTTTTGCCATAATATGTTTTTTGGGCTGAATTGAGTAATGTGGTGATTGAATGAGTTAAATTTGTTATGATAGATCAAGAAAAATGAGGTACGGACCTAGACCGAGGGAAAAACAAAGTATTTGATGATTAGGTCAAATTCTACTATCTTTGTACCGAGGTAAGTTCGTATGTAAATAATGCAATGTTATATTTGTATTTTAATGCTTTGATATTGTATGAAATGTATGATTGATTCTATGAGTATATTCGACAAAGTTCCGGCAAGAGAGAAATCCCGGTTGAACTTTAGGAATAGATTAGGATACAAGTGACATGTCACTATGAACCCATGTGTTTATGCGATTTATGTGTTCCGGGTGCTGGTCCTGTACGTCCTACCGGTGGCTGGGTATATCGGCATATGTTGCAGATACCTGACAACTTGTGTGAGCAGCACCGCGTGGCTACGTCTATAACACCCCTTACCCGTATTCAACGCCGGAACTGGGTACGAGGCATTACTGTACTTAACGGACTTTAACATACATTATCGGGCCATAACCTTTCATTCATACTTAAGAACCCTTCATTTGTACTCACAATGTCCCTATTATAGGTCTACTAGACCCGAAACATGCATATAGATTGGTTTGAGACTGAATCGGAAACTTACGAACACTTAGAAAATTTTTACTCAAAACAGGGCCACACGCCTGTGTGAGAGGAATGACACGCCCGTGTGGCATGTCACACGCCCGTGCTTCAGGCCGTGTCCAAAATAAGGGACATTCTGTTTATGACGTCAGCAAACCCTTAGGGGCACACGGCCAAGCCACACACCCGTGTGCTGGCCCGTGTGACAAACTGAATTTTTCGTAAATTAGATGTAGGGGGTACACGACCATGCTACACTCCCATGGGGCTGACCGTGTGTCACATACGACCTAGACACACGCTCATGTGTCTACCCGTGTGGACAAATGCAAGGCTATCTACCAAGCCATTTGCCACCCTAAAAATCCACCACACTTATACTATTTCTAGCAACACATGACATAACAATAATGAATCTCCAATATCTACAATCAAGACATCCACACCTTGAATTCCACTACATTCATCATGCTCATACTTCATACTTTACTCACTCAATTGTATAAACTTGCACTTCATGAAATTCATCATCATTGAATAGATACAAATTAACTAATTTTGGCCGATTCCAATGGCCATTTACAAAATGAATTGAGTAACATTAATAGCCAACACTTTGGCTAACCAATATGGCATATAACAAAATGACCAAGTTCCTATACATGCCATACCCAAGATAATCAACTTTACTATACCAAAAGAATAGCTTGATAGTGTGAGCTGAACTCCGACGTCCTACGATCCTCGAGCTAGCTTGGCGATACTACAAGAAAAGGGAAAAGAGAGGGGTAAGCATAAAGCTTAGTAAGTTTGCATGAAATAAATAGCAATATAAGAGCTTATGATAACATTCTTATATTACATTGAATAATAACTCAAATTCTCAAGCATATTGACATAACTTACTCATGCTTACTCTTACCAATCTCATAACATATATCGAACTCATTTCTCATAAATTACTCATATGTACCTGTGTCACTTCATCACATAACTTTAGCACTCTTACATCTTGAACATAAACTTAGCTCTTTACTATCTTTAACATAAAATTTAGCCCTTTACCAGTTGAACCACTTGGACTACCGAAGGATACCAGGAATTCGTCATACACATAATAAGATGCCAATGCCATATCCCAGATATGGACTTACATGGGATCACATGTCGATGCCGATGCCATATCCCATATATGGTCTTATACGGGATCTCATATCGATGTCGATGCCATATCCCAGATATGGTCTTATACGAGATCGTATATCGATGCCATGTCCCAGACATGGTCTTACACGAAATCTCTTATTCGATGCCGATGCCATATCCCAGATATGGTCTTATACGGGATCTTAATTCGGTGCCGAGGCCATATCCCAGATATGGTCTTATACGAGACCTTATAAATCTCATATCTTGACGATGGTATCCTTTCTATTCCTAAGGTCAACCGGGACTTTCACATCATAAATCTTCATCATATTCTCATTGAACATCATTGATCAATTTTCATATAAATAATGTACATTTCATGTAATCTCAAACATTTCAATACATAATGACATAATGTTAATTTATTACACACAAACTTACCTCGGTACCAAAATATGTATGGTTGTTCGATTTAGTCTACCACCTTATTCTTTCCTTGGTTTTGGTTCGGACTTCGTGTTTCTTGATCTATAATGACAATTTCACTCTTTTAATGATCGCATTGACTAAATCGAACCATGAATCATACTTTGAAAAAATTACAATTTTGTCCCTATACTTTTTCATATTTACAAAATGGTCCCTAGGCTCGTATAATGAAATACACTCATTTCCTAGGTTACCCAAGCCTAGCCGAACCTACCTTAAGCTTATAGTAGCTCATATTTTCCTTCAAAACTAATTTTTACTACACATTTTATCACTTTTACAATTACGTCCTTTTTATGAATTTTCCATGAAAATCACTTAGAAAAAGATGTTTATCATACATCAAACTTTCATATTCCTCCATTAGACATCATAATACATGTATTTCATACATGGGTAAATTTTTTAACATGAACCCTAGCTCAAAATATAGCTAGAAATAGCTAAATCGAGCTACGAGGATCTCAAAAATATGAAGAACATTAAAAACGGGGCTAAGAGGTACTTACAATCAAGCTTGAAAGTTGAAGAAACCCTAGCTATGGTGAGCTTGAATTTTTCAGCAATGGGGAGAAAGATGGACATCAATTTTGACTTCTTTTTCCCTTTTTATTAACTTATTAACATAATGACCAAAATGCCCTTAAGGCCCCTTTCTTGATATTTTTCCTTCCCATGTCTATTTTTGTCCATCTTAACATATAATGGTCTAATTGCTAAATAAGGACCTCTAATAATTTTTCTAATACTATCTCATACTTGAAACTTCTAGAATATCATATTTTTCAATATTTGCAATTTAGTCCTAATGAATAAATTAATCACTAAATAATAAAATTTCTTCATGAAATTTTCACACAATCATGCAAACATGTCTTAGACCTCATGAAAACCATGAAACACATATTTCTACTTCTAATTTGTGGTCTCGCAACCACTATTCCGACTAGGCACTAAATTGGGCTGTTACAACGTCTCGACTGACAGCTTGTGTAAGCAGGCCCGAGGATAGCTCGAGAGCGAGCTTATATGTGTTATGAGATTTTTGGTAGCATTGGCTACATATGTGGCACTTATGTGCAAATATTTCCGTGAATCCGATAGTATTCCAAGTGGTTCAACGGGTATGTCAAAGACGAGAAAGTATGTGATTATGTTACGAGTTGGTACATGTATGTACAGAAAACTCAAAGGAAATGAATTTGGTATATGATGAACTATTGGTAGGAATGTGATTGAGTATGTTATGTTCATGAGGCTTTAATGATATTTAGGTTGATATACGTATGTTACTTTTATGGCAACTGTATGGTTAATGTTGTTTATTATTTGCATATGGACTTATTAAGCTATATAGCTTACTCCCTTTTCTTTCCCTTGTCTTATAGTATCACCAAGCTAGCTCGGGATTGGAGATCGTCGGAGATCCATTCACACTATCAACAATTATTTTGGTACCAATGAATTCAACATTTTGAGTTATGGCATGTATAGGGGACTTAGTCATTTTGTTATGTGTTATAATTGATTTGGCCAAATGTGTTGGCTTATATTGGTTGAAAGTTCAATTTGTATAAGGCCATTGAAAATTGGATACAATTGGTATGAGCAATTTATATGATGATGCCTTTCTTAGATGTGGGAATTTACATGATTTGAGATGACAAGCATGTGATGTTTGTGTATGATAGATGATAGTATGTGAATGATGTGTTAATGTCTTGATTGTGGCTGATTTGGTTGTATGTAAATGCTTGGATTGGTGCCATACGATTTTGTGCATGTATGTACAAGTAAGGGTGGAAAATGCCTTGGTAAATAGCCTTATTTTTGTCCACACGGGTAGACACACGGGCGTGTGTCTAGGCCGTGTGTGACACACGGTCTGTCCCATGGGCATGTGTTTCAGCCGTGTATCCCCTGCACCTTAATTATTGCAAAACAGAATGTCCAGAATATGGCACACCGGCAGAGACACGGGCGTGTGTGCTACACGGCCTTGGACACGGGCGTGTGTCTCGACCGTGTGAAGTCTGCACCTATTTTATGAAAAATTATGAAAATTAAATCAACCATACGGCCTAGCACACGGGCATGTGGCACGGCCGTCTGGCACAAGTCAGAGAGCACCCTATTTTGAACACGGCCTGTAGCACGGGCGTGTCTAAAGGTCACACGGGCGTGTCCCTTGGACCACACGGGCGTGTGAGCCCTGTAACATGAAAAATTTTCTAAGTTTTGTAAAATTTTCTAAAGTTCTCAGTTTAGTCCCGAACCACTTCCAAAGCATGTATTGAGCCTCGTAGGCTCGATTTAGGGACGATATGAATGTGTATGAAAAGTTTCAATTTGAATGGAAATTTATGACTCGAAAATGTATGTTTGCTTGTGTTTATGTCCTGTAATACCTCACCCTGTTCCAGCGTTGAATACGGGTAAGGGGTGTTACAAGGCTAAATCTTTTATATAGTATATGCTCAAAAGAGCTCGATTAGGATTACCAGTCCAGGCTAAACCCTAATTGTGATGTATACTTGAGAGGTATTATTTCAGGATTACCCGTCCGGGCTAAATCCTTTCTAAAACAAGGTCAATAGGATTACTCGTCCTAGCTAAATCTCGTCTGCAACAAATGTAGGACCTTATTCATTTCAGGAAAGCGCATCTACTCATCGGAACTCAACGTTCAATCGGTACTTAACCCTTTTTAAACATTTCAAGCATGTATCAAATTTTCCATCATAGCATACAAGTAAAGCACATCAATATGAATCACATTACATACAAACACAACATTCAATTAACATAATTACATGCTCGATTAAGTTACATGAACTTACCTCGACACTTGTTCGCGTATAAAATCTACTAATCCGAAACCTTTTCCTTTCCTCGATCTAACCTCAAATTTGAGTTGTTCGGATCTATATAAATAAATTTTATCGTCAACTTCACACATTTCATACTCATTGGGACTCAATTTATGTCCTAGGAAAAATTACCATTTTGCCCTTAACTTTTCAATAAATTCCATTTTCGTCCCTAGGCCCAGAAAATGAAACTTGTGCAAATTACTCCCTATTCCAAGCCTAACCAAAGCCCCTTTACAAAATTTACAGCACATGTATTCATAAAATTTTAGAATTTTTCTTCAATTTCACAAGTTTACATTTTAGTCCCTAAATCATGTTTTCATCAAAAATCACTTTGTAAAAGTTGTTTATCTATCAATAATCTTTCATTTTCTACCATAAATTTCTAATTTCCAGCATATACATCCATGACCCATTTTTCATACCTTGATAACTTTTCAAATTAATCCCCCAAATAGAGAGATTAAGCTATCTCGATTCCTAAAATATCAAAATTACTAAAAACGGGACAAGGAAACTTACCCAATTAGGCCTTGAAAGTCTCTTCTCTCTCTCCTAGGGTTTCCATGTGTTTTTAGGTTGAAGATGACAAAAATAAGATGATATTTTCTTTTCATCTTTTAATTAATTAAATTATTTCAATTTCCAATTTAGTCCTTACCCTTTTTCTATATTTCCATGGATGAGTCACCAAGAAAAATCTACATACTTTTCTTAATGGTCTAATTACCATATAAGGACATCTAGTTTTGAATTCCATAGCAATTTGATCCTTATAGCCACTAGAATCCAACTTTTTCATTTTATGCGATTTAGTCCTTCTCGTAATTAAGCACTAAATCAATAAAATTTTCATACCAAAATTTTCACATGTCATATCTAGAATAATACGGATCATATAATAAAATAAAAATAAATTATATTTTTGGGTTGGATTTGTGGTCCCGAAACCACTGTTCTAATTTCACTGAAAAATGGGTTGTTACAAAGAACATAGGTTTTCCCCTTACTTATTAGTTAAATTGTTCCCATTTAGTTATCCTTAGCATACATTTTAGCATTTTCAATTTAGTAAATTGCATTTTATAAATCAGTGAATCCTAGCCTATTTTATCCTTAATTTTGTTATCTTTTTGCATTAATATCGCTGCATTAGTGAATTCCAGATTGCTGGTTAAATTGTTCCAATTTAGTTATCCTTAGCATACATTTTAGCATTTTCAGTTTAGTAAATTGCATTTTGTAAATCAGTGAATCCTAGCCTATTTTATCCTTAATTTTTTTATCTTTTTGCATTAATGTCGCTGCATGAGTGAATTCCAGATTGCATCCAGAATTATCGCCGCACTTGACAGCTGTCCGGATAAGAACTAAAATTGCATGAGCTGTCTAGTCTGGTATAATGAACTTATACGTAAAAGGACAGAAAAATTTTGAGGAAATGACACCTGTACTGTTGGAGGAGGACATAAAAGGTGGACGTGAGAAGAAAAGCTAGCTCTTTTTTCTGGATCATCATCTTCATCATCCTACCTTGAAGCTTGCAACCATGGTAGCTTAAGCCTCTCAGAGGTGAGCCAACGTGAAAACCAGATGAAGACTAGCTTCTGACGAGAAGACCTAAGTGCGAGACAAGAGGGAATGGAGAGATTCAATCGAGTTGTCTAGGAATAATATTCTCCACTCGATTCTTTCTTATTTCTTTTTGAATGATGGTGATTATTCTCTGTTTTCTGTTTTTATGGAAGTACACGTGAATTCTTGATTAAATGTTATCTTATTCAATTTTGTTTTTATTGTTTAATCTTGGGGTTTGAATGTTTTTTAACACGAAAGTAAAGTTATTGCGATCCATCGACCTTTGGAAAGTGCGATGTGATTTGAGCCAACAAGCATTACAACGGAAGTTGAGTGAGGATTAGAGGAATTTAGTACACTTGTTCTTAATAGTGCCGTATTGCCATCAGCGGAAGGTGAGGTTAGCATGCATGTTTAAGTCTCAGATTAAATAGAGGAGTGACACTGGGTAAGATATACATTGAACTTTATTGCTTCGGCAATCATCTATGTTTTTATACCTTGTGAGAAATTAGTATTCTGCTGAAGATTCATGCTGGGAATCCCAATTTATCATTATTATATTATATTTTATTATTTTCAAGTTATTGCATCGACAATTATTCTCACAATTTATCTCGTTTCAATCTAGTTGTTGCACCGACATTAATAGACAAAAGACTACCATCCCTGTGAGATCGATATCCGATAAACTCATATCTGTCTACTATACTTGCACCGATAGTGTACGCTTGCACATTATTACTGTGACGTTAACAGCCGATCAAGTTTTTGGCGCCGTTGCTGGGGATGGTGTTTGTTTGATGTTTATTTTTGCTTTTGTGTGTTTTTGCACTTTACTTTCCTTATATAATATTTAGTATTCACTAACTTTTTTTATTCTTTGTTGCTATTTCTTTAACTTCATTTTAGGTGTTTTATGACTCGAAGAAATTTGGATATTCTTGTCGATTTTGATCCAGAAATTGAAAGGACTGTTCGGAGTAGACTTCGAGAACAAAGAAATATGGCTTTACCAGGGAACAATTGTAATATCCTGAAATAGGGGTTAGTTGTGATTGAATTGTTGTGCATGAGTATGGACTGTGGTGTTGTTATTTGAGGTGTTTTAAGAGCTAGTTATAAGTCTAGAGTAGGCCCAGGTGGTAGGAAAATTTTTGCTTTTAAGTTTTAAGAAAATGGAGCTGAAGGAGCAAGGGGTTAAGTGTAATTCGTGGGGTATTTTAGCACAAGAATTGGCTTGGCAGAGTGGCAAGGAGGCGCCACTTAGAGCCTAGTGATTGACACCACACGCAGGGAAGGGAGAGCTCTGGTTCGAGCAGCAGAAATTTCATTTTCTGCTTTGCATTTTGACGCCAAGGGGGAGGAGTTGTGCTCGGCACAAACTCTGTCAGATAAGCATGGACTAAGTAAAAATATTTAAATGGGTGGCAATGAGAAAATTTAGGAACTTGTGGAATTCAAATTCATTTGAATTAGTGACCAGGAGGAGTTTGGGGAAGTGGCCGAATTTTGAACTCCTGCTTAGGGGGAGTGTTCGGTTTTGAGAGTCTTTGGAAGGGGGTTGAGAAATTCTTTAGTGGCTAGATGACATTTTCGGCTAGCCTTTGTTTGTGTATCAAAAGCCGAAAACCCCTTTTTGAGCATTGCCGATTTCTCCCTAGTGTACCATATTGAAACAAAAGCGGAAAGATCATAGGTGTGTGTCGATTTCTCTCTTAGGCATTTGGCCGAACCTCCTTTGGAGCCCCTCTCTCATCCTTTATTTTCCTTGTAGCCGAAAAGCAACCCTCTTCCCCTCATCTTCTCTTCTTCTAAAGTGTTTGGCCGAATCTCCCTCTCTTCCATCTTTCTTTTTCTTCTTTTCATAACTGCTCAAAACCACATTTTCTTCTTTACTTTCTTTCGCCGAAACTTTTTGAATCTCTTTTCTTTAAGCCTAAGCTGAATACTAAATATCTTTCTCACATCTTATTGTTTTCACTCAAGCCGAATCCCATCTATTTGTTTTCTATCAACCATAGCCGAAACTCCCTTCATCATTCAACTCTTTGTCGAAATTTCTTCCATTCTTTCTCATATTGTGTTGGCCGAATATCAACAAGGGTGGATCTCTTTTGTTTTTTTTCCAATGATTTTTAAAAGGGGTAAGGGTTCTTGACCGAAACTACATTCTCACTTTCTCTCTTCTCTGTCGACTCATATGGTAGGAAAAGCCGAACTTCGGCATTTGTGGGTGTTTTGCTAACCATCTGTAGGAATCGATTTCTCCTAGGTTCTCCGGGATTTTTGAAGCAGTCGATCTAAGCATCTTTTCTCTGTCAATCGGATTCGGTAGGTCAAGTGGTAAGGATCCATGATGTTTTAATCAATCTTGTTGTTATTTGGTTAAGCCGAAGGCTATTGAAAGTGAGTTTGGTTGTTGGACGATTGTAGGGGGAGGAGCAGTCTCGCATACCTTGCGTTGTGATTTGTTTTCGTAAGGCAGAAAGGTAAGGGTGGTGTAGTTTATGCGTAATCTCACCCTTCGGGATTTGTTGGTATAAGCCGAATGGCCTATGTTACTAACCTTAGTGTTGGCCGAATGTAGGATCAAGGGATTTGGTGCAGGAGATCGGTCCTTCGGGATTTAGTGCTTACGTTAGTGACAGGTGTGTAACTTACACACTTTATAACTAAGTAAATATGTTAATAACCTAAATGTGTTAAAAGCCGGAACTGTGTAGATCTTAATATGATGCCTTATGGGTATGAGCAAGGATTCGGGTAAGTCCGTTTCGATATGACTTTTGTGATATGGTGCATAATAATATGATTTATGATATATTTGCTTTATATTGCACGTTAAAGCATGATGGCATGATTTGCACTTGTAATGCATTGGTATGGGTGATATGAGAGGAGGGGGAAGATGATATCCGTGACTTTGGGTCACCAGAGGTTTGGCACCTCCAGTGGTTTGGTACCACAGATTATTTTGTGACTTTGGGTCACCAGAGGTTTGGCACCTCATAGCGACTTGTCCCAGTGGCTTAGCACCACAGTGGGTTGGCCCCACAAATGATATTTTGGGATCGTCGCCAGTGATTTGGTATCACACGTGGGTTGGCCCCACACCCAGATTATTGATATTTCGTGACTTTGGGTCACCAGAGGTTTGGCACCTCATAGCGTCTCGTCCCAGTGGCTTAGCACCATAGTGGGTTGGCCCCACATTTGATATAACGGGATTGACGCCAGTGATTTGGTATCACACGTGGGTTGGCCCCACAGATGGATTACTCGTGACTTTGGGTCACCAGTGGTTTGGCACCACCAGTGGTTTGGTACCACACGGGGTAGAAAAGGAGTTATGGATGGCTAGGTTTGGGTGCATTATATATATTGCTTGGTTATGATTTGTGTAAGTACGTTGCATTAATCGGGAGGGGGATTATGCACTGAGTCTTGGTGACTCACCTTCTCCCTTATCTTTTCAGGTGATTCATAGATCGCGGATGAGAAGCCGGGCGGACTCGAGGTGACCATGCATTAAATAAACTCAGTTTTTACGTGGACTTTGGTTGGGTACTTTATTTCATTTTAATTTGGTTTCACTTTTATTTTGGGTTTGTAATACGGCCTTTTGATTATGTTTGGATTATTTTTATGCTTTGGAGTTGTGTTAAACTTAGCTAAGTAAGTCACATGGTTAACTTAATAATTTGAGCCAAGGTTTTCTAAACTCAAGAACGCAATGGTCTTCAAATCTTTACCATTGGGTAAAACAAATCAACTGATAACAACAACAACTCAAATGGATTTCAAACTTAAGTTTTCCACTTTCACCTTAACTGATTTCTAAATAGTTAAGGAAGGAACATCGGGTTTTAAAATGACTTAAGTGTTTTCTAAACCTATAGATCGACAACTAAGTTTTAAAGATTTATTATCGGGATTTCAAAGTATATCATGGGTTTTTAACTAATCATGCACCTGGTTTCTACAAACATAAAACAACAAATAGTTTTTCATGAAAACAAACCGGTAACCTGTTTCCTTCAAAACGATTTCCTCTGTGACATGCCAGATTCGGTCGTGGTGTGTTGACCGGGTTTGGGGTGTTACATTTTTGGTATCAGAGCCAAGTTCAAAGGCTCGGCTGTGGGCCCGAGGCCCAAAATGTTTTAAAGTATGGTATTGTTGGAAAATACATGGGTTGAAACGCATGGCACCGAGTCTCCAAAGACAATCCGCCCTGTAAGTACCCCTAATCGATGTTTGCATTTGATTATGATGATATGCTATGAATGACTAGTGATAGTGGACTACCCTAGAGACCTCAAACCTATAGGATTCTATGAACTCGCGAAAAACAAAACTCTTTAATAAGAACTATTCATGAGATCGTGCTTTAATAATAAAGTGGAATAAAGATCGACGATAAAACTTGCAAATCGGATAAGTCGAGACATTAGACATGAGCACTCGAGGTTGTGCTCGTAATACACGTGGACGCGGTCGGAGAATGAGATACCACCACCACCAACTGCTGGTGTTGAGTTTCAGGATCAGTCAGGGGATGATGCAATATCGAGGCGATCCGCGCGAGTTCTTGAGAGGGTGGGTGGAGCGGTGGGAGGTAGGGAGTTCGTAAGTCTCAGATTCGAGCGACTCCGAGCCAATGGAGCCGAGGTTTTTGAGGTGTTTTCGTGTGGCTCAAAGACGGGGTGAGTATTGGTTAGAGGTGACGGAGCGAATCATGGACGATTTGGATTTGGCTGCGAGGAGAAACTAAAGGGGATAGTATCGCTCCGCGAGATGAGTCATACCAGTGGTGGCTCACGGTTCGGGATAGTCTTTGCGATGGATGATCTCACTTGGGAATATTTTAAGGCAAAGCGTATCAAAAGAAATATATTGGATCTAGCTACATTGATGCACAATAAAGGCGTTTCGAGACTCGGTTCGGGGGAGTAAGTCCGTGATCGGGCACGAGGCGGAATTCTTAAGGTTGAGCCGGTATGCTAGGGGTGTCGTGGCTACAGAACATGAGCGGTGTGTCAGGTTTGAGGACGATTTAAGAGATGAGCTGAGGTTACTGATTGCTCCACAGCAGGAGCGTAAGTTTGCTATTCTGGTGGAAAAGGCTAAGGTAGCCGAATGGGTTAAGGAGTCGGTGAGGCAGAATATGGATAGGAATAGACATAAGAGAGGTTTTGGATCATCTAGGTCGACCGGTAATTCCCAGAAAAGGGCTAGACATGGTGGGCTGAATCAGTCTGGAAGGTCTGTTGCTGCCAATCAGGGACCAGCGCAGTGTAACCGATGTGGGAAATCTCATTGGGAAGGATGTTGGATCGGTGGAAAAAGATGCTTTGAGTGTGGCTTGTTGGACCATCGTGTGAGGGACTGTCCACGTAAGCAAGCCGAGATTGATCCCGAGGGTCGTGGTCGTTCTCGATTCAGAATGAGGACCGCCACCGCAGAGGGGTCGTGGTAACGGTAGAGGAGGTAATGGTTCTAGTCGGGGCCGCGGAGCACCGGGTAGAGGTGCAGGCAACACTAAGGCAAGACAGCCTGGGTTGGTATATGCAGCGATGCGTCGAGAGGAGGGCGACGCACCGGATGTCATAACCAGTGCGTTCTTAATCTTTGGATTACCATATACTGCTTTGATTGATGTGGGTTCGACGCATTCCGTATGTTGCTAGTAGCATAGTAGAGACCATGAACCTAGACGTGAGACTACTTCTAGGAGATGATGAATTAGCCCTCTAGGTCTCTCTCTCAAAGTAAATAAGTCAGATAGGGATGTACCCCTAAAACTCCAAGGGGTAGTGTTTGTAGCTGATCTGATGGAATTACCGTTTGGGGAGTTCGATCTGATTCTTGGGATGGACTGGCTGGTGAAGTACCAGGCAAGTTTGGATTGCGCGGCTAAGCGCATGGTTTTGAAGACGGCTGAGGGTGAAGACGTGGTTATGATAGGTAATAGAAGAGATTATCTATCCAACGTGGTATCTGCTTTGAAAGCTGAGAAGATGGTCAGGAAGGGCTGAAAAGCATTTATGGTTCATGTGTGTGCCTTGAAGGCTAAGGAGTCTGCTGTGGAGAATGTCCGAACAGTAAAGGAATTTGCTGACGTATTTCCAGAGGAACTTCCGGGACTGCCTCCAGATCGTGAGGTTGAACTTGGCATAGACTTGCTACCCGGAACTGCGCCAGTATCTATTGCCCCGTATAGGATGGCGCCGAAAGAATTGGTGGAACTAAAGGCTCAGATTCAGGAGTTGTTGGACTGGGGTTTCATCCGGCCAAGTGTTTCGCCTTGGGGAGCACCGGTACTCTTCGTCAAGAAAAAGGACGGTACGATGCGGATGTGTATAGACTACCGCCAATTGAATAAGCTGAAGATCAAGAACAAGTATCCGTTGCCCAGGATAGATGACTTGTTTGATCAACTTAAGGGTGCTTCGGTGTTCTCGAAGATCGATCTAAGGTCAGGGTACCATCAACTAAAGGTGAAGGAGGCTGATATTCACAAGACGGCGTTTCGCACTCGGTATGGGCACTACGAATTCCTGGTGATGCCGTTTGGGTTGACTAACGCGCTGGCAGCATTCATGGACATGATGAATCGGGTGTTTCAGCAGTATTTGGACAAGTTTGTCGTGGTGTTTATAGACGACATATTGGTGTATTCGAAATCGGAGGATGATCATGATGCGCATTTGCGAGTAGTGTTGCAGACTCTAAGGGAAAAGCAGTTATTTGCTAAATTTAGTAAGTGCGAGTTCTGGCTTAGAGAGGTGACTTTCTTGGGTCACGTACTATCAGCTGAGGGGATTAGAGTGGATCCTCGAAAGATTGAGGCAGTTTTGGATTGGAAGCCGCCTAAGTCAGTTGCAGAGATTCGGAGTTTTCTAGGTCTGGCAGGATATTATCGGAGATTTGTAGAGGGATTTTCTTTGATCGCAGCACCGATGACCAAGTTGTTGAGAAAAGGGGTTCCATTTGTGTGGTCTGAGAAACAGCAGGAAAGTTTTGACAAGTTGAAAAGGATTCTGACTGAAGCTCCGGTTTTGATTCAGCCGGAGGCAGGGAAGGAATTCACGGTATATTGCGATGCATCACATACTGGCTTGGGATGTGTCTTGATGCAGACGGAAGGTAGTGGCTTATGCATCTCGGCCGGCTAAGACCGCATGAGGTTAATTATCCGACGCACGACTTGGAACTAGCAGTAGTGGTTTTTGCCTTGAAGATTTGGAGGCATTACTTATATGGAGAAAGGTCGATAGTCTACACAGATCATAAGAGTCTGAAGTATCTTTTGACTCGGAAGGATTTGAACACTAGACAGCGCAGATGGATTGAGTTGTTGAAGGACTACGACTGTTCAATCGAGTATCATTCAGGCAAGGCTAACGTGGTGGCAGACGCGTTGAGCCGTAAGGTTGTACCAGACTTAAGAGCGATGTTTACTCGTCTTAGCTTGTATGACGATGGGAGTCTTTTGGCGAAATTGCAGGTTAAGCCGACCTGGGTAGAGCAAATTAAGGAGAAACAATTAGTGGATGAGGGTTTGAATGCGCGGAGGTTGAAAGTTTAGAATGGTGGTTTAGAGGATTACAGTTTGTCTAATGATGGAGTACTGTGTTTTCAAGGAAAGGCTTGTATGCCGAAGGATGTCGAGTTAAGGCAGAGGATTCGTCAGGACGCACATAACAGCCCATACGCTATGTATCCTGGAGGTAGTAAGATGTACAGGGATTTAAGAGAGCGCTCGGTGGCAGTGTCCAAAGCGGAAGTAACGGAGTTTGTGGGAAAGTGTCCGACGTGTCGCCAGGTCAAGGTCGAACATCGATTGTCGCGTCAGTTTGCTTCAGCCGGTGAAGATTCCACAGTGGAAGTGGGAGAGGATCACTATGGATTTTGTCAGTGGATTACCCCTTACGCCTAGTAAGAAGGACTCAGTCTGGGAAATTGTGGATCGTCTGACTAAGTCAGCTCACTTCATACCGGTAAGGGTTGATTACTCGCTTCAGAAGTTAGCTAAGCTATATGTGTCAGAGATAGTGAGGTTGCATGGTGTGCCAGTATCGATCATCTCGGATAGGGATCCCAGATTTACATCGAGGTTTTGAAAAGCGTTGCATCAGGCTTTGGGTACGCGGTTGGATTTCAGTACTGCATTTCATCCACAGTCTGACGGGCAGTCGGAAAGGGTTATACAGATTTTGGAGGATATGCGGAGAGGTTGTGTTTTGGACTTCAGTGGTAGCTGGGAAGAGTTTTTACCATTAGCTGAGTTCGCATACAACAATAGTTACCAAGCAAGCATCAAGATGGCACCATACGAGGCGTTGTATGGTAGGAAGTGTCGAACACCTACATGTTGGACGGAGTTGGGTGAACGTCAGATGTTGGGACCAGAGTTGGTTGCAGAGACTGAGGACAACGTTATGTTGATTCAGGATCGATTGAAGGAAGCTTCGGACAGGCAGAAGTCATATGCCGATCTCAAGTGGAGGGATATAGAGTTTGCCGTGGGCGATAAGGTCTTTCTGAAGGTCTCGCCGTGGAAGAAGGTATTGAGGTTCGAAAAGAAAGGCAAATTAAGTCCAAGGTTTATTGGGCCGTATGAGGTACTGAGACGAGTGGGACCAGTAGCCTATCAGCTCGAGTTGCCAGCAGAGCTGAGTCAGATTCACGATGTGTTCCATGTCTCCATGCTTAGGCGTTATCGTTCAGATCCATCGCATGTTGTAGCAGTGGAAGAAATAGAGGTGAGTCTAGATTTGACCATGGAAGAGGAACCAGTGCAGATTCTGGATCGAGATGTGAAAGTCTTGCGTAAGAAGTCCGTTCCACTGGTGAAAGTATTATGGCAAAACCATGGCATGGAAGAAGCTACGTAGGAACCCGAGGATGTGATGAGACAGCAATACCCTCAACTCTTTTGGCTAGGTAATTTCGAGGCCGAAATTATTTTTAAGGGGGGTAGAACTGTAATATCCTGAAATAGGGGTTAGTTGTGATTGAAGTGTTGTGCATGAGTATGGACTGTGATGTTGTTATTTGAGGTGTTTTAAGAGCTAGTTATAAGTCTAGAGTAGGCCCAGGTGGCAGGAAAATTTTTGCTTTTAAGTTTTAAGAAAAGGGAGCTGAAGGAGCTAGGGGTTAAGTGTAATTCGTGGGGTATTTTAGCACAAGAATTGGCTTGGCAGAGTGGCAAGGAGGCGCCACTTAGAGCCTAGTGATTGACGCCACACGCAGGGAAGGGAGAGCTCAGGTTCGAGCAGCAGAAATTTCATTTTCTTCTTTGCATTTTGACGCCAAGGGGGAGGAGTTGTGCTCAGCACAAACTCTGTCAGGTAAGCATGGACTAAGTCAAAATATTTAAATGGGTGGCAAGGAGAAAATTTAGGAACTTGTGGAATTCAAATTCATTGGAATTAATGACCAGGAGGAGTTTGGGGAAGTGGCCAAATTTTGAACTCCCGCTAGGGGAGTGTTCGGTTTTGGAGAGCTGGAAGGGGTTCAGAGAAATTCTTTAGTGGCTAGATGACATTTTTTGGCTAGCCTTTGTTTGTGTATCAAAAGTCGAAAACCCCTTTTGAGCATTGCCGATTTCTCCCTAGTGTACCATAGTGAAACAAAAGCTGAAAGATCATAGGTGTGTGTCAATTTCTCTCTTAGGCATTTGGCCGAACCTCCTTTGGAGCCCCTCTCTCATCCTTTATTTTCCTTGTAGCCGAAAAGCAACCCTCTTCCCCTCATCTTCTCTTCTTCTCAAGTGTTTGGCCGAATCTCCTCTCTTCTATCTTTCTTTTTCTTCTTTTCATAACTCGCTCAAAACCACATCTTCTTCTTTACTTTCTTTGCCGAAACTTTTGAATCTCTTTTCTTTAAGCCTAAGCCGAATACTAAATATCTTTCTCCCATCTTCTTCTTTTCACTCTAGCCGAATCCTATCTATTTGTTTTCTATCAACCATAGCCGAAACTCCCTTCATCATTCAACTCTTTGTCGAAATTTCTCCCATTCTTTCTCATATTGTGTTGGCCGAATATCAACAAGGGTGGATCTCTTTTGGTTTTTCTCCAATCGATTTTGAAAAGTGGTAAGGGTTCTTGACCGAAACTACATTCTCACTTTCTCTCTTCTCTGTCGACTCATATGGTAGGAAAAGCCGAACTTCGGCATTTGTGGGTGTTTTGCTAACCATCTATAGGAACCGATTTCTCCTAGGTTCTCTGAGATTTTGGAAGCAGTCGATCTAAGCATCTTTTCTCTGTCAATCGGATTCGGTAGGTCAAGTGGTAAGGATCCATGATGTTTTAATCAATCTTGTTGTTATTTGGTTAAGCCGAAGGCTATTGAAAGTGAGTTTGGTTGTTGGCCGATTGTAGGGGGAGGAGTAGTCTCGCATACCTTGCGTTGTGATTGGTTTTTGTAAGGCAGAAAGGTAAGGGTGGTGTAGTTTATGCGTAATCTCACCCTTCGGGATTTGTTGGTATAAGTCTAATGGCCTATGTTACTAACCTTAGTGTTGGCCGAATGTAGGATCAAGGGATTTGGTGCAGGAGATCATCCTTCGGGATTTAGTGCTTACGTTAGTGACGGTGTGTGTAACTTACACACTTTATAACTAAGTAAATATGTTAATAACCTAAATGTGTTAAAAGCGGAATGTGTAGATCTTAATATGATACCTTATGGGTATGAGCAAGGATTCGGGTAAGTCCGTTTCGATATGACTTTTGCGATATGGTGCATAATAATATGATTTATGATATATTTGCTTTATGTTGCACGTTAAAGCATGATGGCATGATTTACACTTGTAATGCATTGGTATGGGTGATATGAGAGGAGGGGGAAGATGATATCCGTGACTTTGGGTCACCAGAGGTTTGGCACCTCCAGTGGTTTGGTACCACAGATTATTTTGTGACTTTGGGTCACTGAGGTTTGGCACCTCATAGCGACTTGTCCCAGTGGCTTAGCACCACAAGTGGGTTGGCCCCACAGATGATATTTTGGGATTGTCGCCGGTGATTTGGTATCACACGTGGGTTGGCCCCACACTCGATTATTGATATTTCGTGACTTTGGGTCACCAGAGGTTTGGCACCTCATAGCGCCTCGCCCGGTGCTGGCTTAGCACCACAGTGGGTTGGCCCCACATTTGATATAACGGGATTGACGCCAGTGATTTGGTATCACACGTGGGTTGGCCCCACAGATGGATTACTCGTGACTTTGGGTCACCAGTGGTTTTGCACCACATTATTATTGGATATCGTGACTTTGGGTCACGGTGGTTTGGCACCACCAAAGTGGTTTGGTACCACACGGGGTAGAAAAGGAGTTATGGATGGCTAGGTTTGGGTGCATTATATATATTGCTTGGTTATGATTTGTGTAAGTATGTTGCATTAATCGGAGAGGGGATTATGCATCGAGTCTTGGTGACTCACCTTCTCCTTATCTTTTAGGTGATTCATAGATCGCGGATGAGGAGCTGGGCGGACTCGAGGTGGCCATGCATTAAATAAACTCGGTTTTTACGTGGACTTTGGTTGGGTACTTTATTTCATTTTAATTTGGTTTCACTTTTATTTTGGGTTTGTAATACGGCCTTTTGATTATGTTTGGATTATTTTTATGCTTTGGAGTTGTGTTAAACTTAGGTAAGTAAGTCACATGGTTAACTTAATAATTTGAGCCAAGGTTTTCTAAACTCAAGAACGCAATGGTTTTCAAATCTTTACCATTGGGTAAAACAAATCAACTGAAAACAACAACAACTCAAATGGATTTCAAACTTAAGTTTTCCACTTTCAACTTAACTGATTTCTAAATAGTTAAGGAAGGAACATCGGGTTTTAAAATGACTTAAGCGTTTTCTAAACCTATGGATCGACAACTAATTTTTAAAGATTTATTACCGGGATTTCAAAGTATATCATGGGTTTTTAACTAATCATGCACCTGGTTTCTACAAACATAAAACAACAAATAGTTTTTCACTAAAAACAAACTGGTAACCTGTTTCCTTCAAAACGATTTCCTCTGTGACATGCCAGATTCGGTCGTGGTGTGTTGACCGAGTTTGGGGTGTTACAACAATGTAGCCATACCCCCGATGCAATAGCAAAATGTTAATAACCCATTGTTGCCGCAAGATGCTCGCATGAAAAATAGGACTATACGAGATTTTGTAGTACCTATATTGGATGATTTACAACCACGATTTGTTAGGCCAGCAATCCAAGCTGGGAATTTTGAACTCAAGCCAGTAATGTTTCAAATGCTGAATTCTAATGGACAATATGCCGGACTGCCACACGAAGATGCGAGAGAACATCTTTAATCCTTTTTATTGATCTGTGTTTCCTTTAGTCAACAAGGCGTCCCTGATGATGCCTTGAAGATGCAGTTATTTCCTTATTCCCTACAAGGAAGAGCCTGTACTTGGTTTTTTGGACTACTTGCCGGATCAATTACTTCTTGTGATGCACTAGCAACACAGTTTGTTTTGCGATTTAACCCGCCGACAATGAATGCTCATCTTCTAACTGATATTACTACTTATCATCAGTTGGATGATGAAAATCTTCACACCACATGGGAACGTTATAAATCTTTACTTCGACGTTGTTCCATGCACGACATTCAACCAAAAACACAAATTGAGATTTTTTTAAATGGGCTGAATTCACATTCAAGGAATCTTGTCGACGCATCAACCAATAAACCTCTGCAGGATTGTACTTATAATGATGCTATGAGAATTCTAGAGAGAATTGCTCAGAATGATTATCAATACACTATCTCCAGAGCTGCACAAGCAAAAACTACTCGAAGAGTTATTGAATTGGATGCAATAACTGCATTAACTGCTCAAGTTTCTTCTCTCACAAACATGATTAAAAATATGCGATGGACTTGTGGCATTGCACCTATAGATGTCGCTTAGCAAGTTGATGTTCCTACTTTTTGTTGTGAGATTTGCAGTGACAACCATAGCTATGAAGATTGTCCAAAACATGCAGAGAATGCCTGTTATATTAGTAACATCCGCAACAATTCTTGTGGTAACTCTTACAACAATTCTGCACACAACCAATAGTTTTGGGGTACTCAGAATGTTGGACAAAATGCTACGACATTCAGATATAGGAAAACATCTACTCAGGGCAATTATAATCCAAGGCAAGGGAATTACAATCAACAATAGCAAAACTAAAATCAGCACACTCAGATGTATCCATAACAAGGCCAGACACATCCACACCAAAATCCGATGCAACCACAACACTCTTCAATACCAAATCAGCATGTTCAAGGACATTGACAGCAACCGTACACACAAGCTTCTACTTCTGACCCCTTAGAAACTCTTGAGGCA
Source organism: Gossypium sturtianum (assembly GCA_025698515.1). Classification (NCBI taxonomy): domain Eukaryota; kingdom Viridiplantae; phylum Streptophyta; class Magnoliopsida; order Malvales; family Malvaceae; genus Gossypium; species Gossypium sturtianum. Next base: position 50,637,860 of record CM046944.1, on the reverse strand, counting down.
TTAATGCAGGAGCATATTACTCGCACGAAAGCTATCGTACAAGGGAATTCATCTTCCATTTGAGCATTGGAGGCACAATTAGGACAACTTGCTTCAAATCTGAATACTCGACCACCAAGTTATTACCTAGTGACACAAAAAATCCTAGTTCGAGGGGGAAAGAACATTGTAAGGCTATCACTCTTAGGAGTGGTAAACAAACTGGCAAACCTTTTTTAGACTCTACTGTAGCACCTCAAGATACGGATGGAGTGATCACTGGTGATAAGGTTGAATCTGAAGAGTTTGTCGATGCATCAAACAAAAAAGTTCCACAAATTTTCACTCATATGCCTATTGTCCGACCTTTGAAACTCCCACCGCAATCAAAGATGTCGGTGCAAACAAATATATCTCTACCTTTACCCTTCCCATAAAGATTGATGAAGAATGAGAATGACAAGCAGTATCAGCAGTTCTTGGACACACTGAAGCAACTACAGATCAACATTCCTTTAGTGGACGCTCTGGTACAAATTCCGAGTTATGGGAAATTTATGAAAGACTTGTTGTCCAAGAAGAATAAGCTTACTGATATTGAAACTATTACACTCACAAAAGGCTGTAGTGTTGTTTTGACAAACAAGTTTCCCCCTAAATTGAAATATCTTGAGAGCTTTACTATCCCATGTTCAATTGGCAATCATTATTTGGGTAAGGCTTTTTGTAACTTGGGAGCTAGCATTAACCTAATGCCACTATCTACTTTCAGAAAGTTGGGAATTGGTCACATGAAATATACTACAGTGACATTACAACTAGTCGATCGATCATTGGCTCAACCTAAAGGGAAAATAAAATAAGTCTTAGTTCGTGTGGATAAATTTGTTTTTTCGGCTGATTTTATCATACTTGACTGCGAGGCAGACAAGGAGGTTCCCATAATCTTGGGATGACCATTTTAGCCACCGGCCGAACTCTTATTGATGTTTATAAAGGTGAACTAACCATGCGACTTAATGATGAGTAAGTCACCTTCAGTGTTTTTGAATCTATTTAATGCAAGGATAAATAAGAATACACACTGTCGATGTGCTAGATGATCTAATTAAGGAAGAATCCAATGACCAAAGCATAGTACTTTCTAAAGATTTTGCAGTGACATTTGATGCCAAATCCTTAGACGATTGTGACTACATGGTTGAAGCTAATAATCTTGAACTCAAGCATGGATGGCAAATTGAATCCTTAGACCTAGCCAACAGAACAACCTCAATTTCAAACCATTTATTGAAGAAGCTTCTACTCTTGAATTGAAACCGCTACCTCATCATCTTAAATATGTCTTTCTAGGTGGCCACAATACTCTCCCAGTTATTGTCTCTGGAACACTAGATGTAACTCAAGAAAAGAAATTGGTCCATATTCTTAAGCAACACAAACGAGCTATTACTTGGAGTATTGCTGATATTCAAGGTATTAGTTCTTCTTTTTGCATGCACAAGATCAATTTGGAAGATGAAGGCAAGCAATCAATTGAACAACAAAGAAGATTAAACAAAAAGATGAAGGAAGTTGTCAAGAAGGAAATCATAAAATGGCTTGATGCTGAAATTATTTACCCGATTTTTGATAGCAAATGGGTAAGTCCAGTGTAATGCGTACCTAAAAAGATTGGCATCACTGTGGTTCGCAATGATAAGGAAAAATTAATTCCTACACGTATTCCCACGGGATGGCGAGTTTGTATGGATTATCGCAAATTGAATACGCCAAAAAAAAAGGATCACTTCTCGCTTCCTTTCATTGACCAAATGCTGGATCGACTTGCTGGAAAGGCCTATTATTGATTTTTAGATGGCTATTCTGGGTACAATCAAATTGCTATTGCACCAGAGGATTAGGAGAAAAAAACCTTCACCTGCCTTTTTAATACTTTCTCTTTTCACCGTATGCCTTTAGGCCTTTGCAACGCACCAGCCACATTTCAAATGTGCATGATGGCAATATTCTCAGATATGATTGAAGACTCTTTAGATGTTTTTTATAGAATATTTCTCAGTCTATGGGAATGATTTTGATCATTGTGCTGACAATTTGGATAAAGTACTGAAGCGATGTGTGGACACATCTTATCCTGAATTGAGAAAAATGTTATTTCATAGCAACTGAAGGCATTGTGTTAGGACATCACATCTCTAGTCAAGGCAGACAAGTAGACAAAGCTAAGGTGGAAGTCATTGAGAAATTACCTCCACCAACAAACGTGAAAGGTATTCGTAGTTTTCTTGGACATGCAGGGTTTTACGAAGGTTTATTAGAGATTTTTCAAAAATTGCAAAGCCCTTATGCTCATTGCTGGAACAGAATAAATAACTCTTCTTTGACAATGCATGTCTGGATGCCTTTATTCAGTTAAAAAAGAAGCGAGTGAATGCACCCATTGTCGTTGCACCAGATTGGTCTCAACCTTTTGAAGTCATGTACGAATGCAAGCGACTTTACTGTGGATGCGGTTCTAGGACAAAGAAAGGAAAAAATATTTCACGCCATCTATTATGCTAGCAAAACTCTTACAGAAGCTCAACTCAATTATACCACCACAGAGAAAGAATTGCTGGCTGTAGTCTTTGCTTTCGACAAGTTTTGTTCCTATCTTGTCATTGTAAAGGTTATTGTATTCATTGATCATTCGATGTTGAGATATCTCTTTCCGAAAAAGAATGCTAAATCAAGACTGATACGGTGGATATTATTGTTGCAAGACTTTGACATCGAGATAAAAGACCGTAAGGGTTCAGAGAATCAAGTTACAGACCATTTGTCTTGATTGGAAGTTTGTAGCGAAGACGGAAACATACTTCAAATTGTCGATGCATTCCAAGATGAGAAATTATTTGCTATAGGTGCAACTCCTTGGTATACAGATTTTGTTAATTATCTAGTGTGTGGAAAACTCCCATTGGGTGTCACATGCCATAAAAAAGAAAGATTTCTTCGTGACGTAGTGAAGTATCATTGGAACGAGCCGTATTTATTCAAGGTATGCAATGACAATAACATTCGACGTTGTGTTGCAGAAGAGGATATGCTTTCAATCTTGAAGCATTGTCATGATGCTCCTTATGGAGGTCATTTTGGTGGTATGAAATTTGCGACTAAATTTCTCCAATCAGGATTTTACTGGCCGACATTATTCAAAGACGCCCATAATTTTGTGAATCAATGCGATAGGTGTCAGCGCACCGGTTCTAATCCCGACGCAATGAAATGTTGCAGCAGCCAATTATAGAGGTTAAATTTTTTGATGTTTGGGGTATGGGTTTCATGGGATCGTTTCCAAGTTTATTTGGAAATCTTTATATTTTAGTAGCTGTTGACTACGTCTCGAAGTGGGTTGAAGCTATTGCAGTCCCAAAGGATGAGCAAAGACAGTGCTAAATTTTTTTCACAAGCATATACTCACCCGCTTTTGCACACCAAAGGCATTGATTAGTGATCAGGGTACACACTTTCATTGCAACCAAGTGGCGACCGCATTGAAGAGATATGGAGTTAATCATAGAATGGCTACCACTTATCATCCGCAAACCAATGGACAAGTCGAAGCATTGAATCGACAAATTAAGAACATTTTTGATAAGGTTGTGAACCCTTCGAGGAAAGATTGGTATTTCTGATTGGATGACATTTTATGGGCATTGCAGACAGCACACAAAACTCCATTAGGGATGTCGGCGTATCAATTGGTTTTTGGGAAAGCATGTCACTTGCCAGTCAAACTGGAACACAAAGCAATGTGGGCAATTAAGCAAGTGAATATGGACTATCAAGCAGCTGGAAAGAAAAGAGTGTTTGATATCACTGAACTAGAGGAGAATAGGAGAAATGCTTATGAAAACACTGCAATTTACAAGGAAAAGACAAAATGATGGCATGACAAGATTATTTTACAGCGACAATTTATCGCGGGTCAACAGGTGTTATTATTCTATTTTTGACTCAAATTGTACCCAGGTAAATTGCGTTCACATTGGTCTGGAAATTTTGAAGTTTTCGACGTATTTTCACATGGTGCAGTCACAATTCGAGATTTACGTGATGGACACCAGTTCAAAGTAAATGGATAGAGGCTGAAACCCTATTTTGGCAACAATGATAAAAAATAGGCAGAGACCATTAAATTGGTCGAAAAGTTTACTTTTTAATTAGTACTCCGTGATTTTAGTTTATTTTATTTATGTTTTGTTAAAGTTTGTTTTCCTTCCTTTTTGCAGAATAAATTAGGTACCTTTGTCGACACATTAAAATTTTGCTGCCGACACATTCCGTAAGTCTGTACTACCATTTATATCTCATCAGAATTTAGGGAAATTCAGATTCCACCGTTGGATCAAAATCATTCAGCTGTTTAATCCTTCTGAGCGGGCACAATTGATATTGGACACAACTATTCCCACCAGCCTTATATCTCTCTAAAAAACAACATGCCTCTCCATCTTCCTCCTTCAGTCACTATAAATCCTCTCCCACTGTACCGACTGTAACGCATTCAAGCAACCATTTTTTCTTTCTTTTCTCTTCTCAAGATCATATCTTTTTTACTTTAAACCGTTCTCCCTCAACAAAAGATGGCTAAAACAAAAGGCTCAGTCAAGAAAGCCACCAAATTTGCTGGAGAACATGCGTCCTCCGTTACCACAATTCGTGAACCGGAATCCCCCAGGCCAATGCAAATAAAAGAGCCAGTAATCTTTTTGAATAAAGCAGCAAAGGAATGATTTCACGACAACATATTGAAGTGAAACTTCCATCCCGAATAGGGCATTTCATTTTCGCCACAACAAGACTTGGGTAAACAAGTCTAGAAGACCATCTCGAAGTTAAGTGGGAAACTTTTTACACCCATCCTGGAAGCTACTCTCCTTCACTGGTACGTGAGTTTTATGCTAATTTCTATGATAATGAGTTAGAGTTCATTTTCATTCGAGAAGGTTTAATACCATGGGATGTTGAAAAAATCAACGAGCTGTACAACACCAAGGTCGATGTCGACGAACACTCAGAGTTCATCGAGGACATCACTGATGAAAAATGAGACCTGTTGGTGAAAGACTAGTGTGTTGAGGGAGTTGTGTGGACGGGTTCCTATAAAAAATTATACGATGCACCGTCGCTTCTTGACACTACAAGGGAAATTTGGTTTCATTTTGTCAACTGCAGACTAAAGCCCTCCATGCACAGCACCACAGTCACCCTCAACAGAATGTGTATGATACATTCTATCGTCAAGGGTAGAAAAATTGATGTAGCCACAATACTTCACCAAGAAATAGCTGACTGTGCCGCAAGGTAGACTAGGATCTTGGTTTTCCCATCACTGGTGATTATTGTTCCAGCAAAGAGGAATCGTGCCCCGTGCTGGTGAGGAAGTCTTAGAAAATAAGGGCCCAATCATTGAAGCCTCCATAAAAAGAATGACCCGTGGCAAGGACACGCCGATACTGAAGGAGGCAAAAACCAGGAAGACAAGAAAGGGCAAAGCCAAAGCCGACATCAAAGGAACAAACCTAAATGCAAAGACATCATTATGGCGCAAACTGAAGGATGTCGAAAAAATGGTAAATTCCATCAACAACAGGCAGATCAGGCTTGTAGCTACAGTAGAAGATATGAAGAAATCCCATAATTTGTTTTATGCTTATACCAAAGCCTGGAACAGTTCTATTGTAGTCACATTAGGCCAATTGAGCCTATCCCCACTACCGAAATTCCTAGTGTTTCCATCAATCATTCGAAATTATGACCTGTCTTCCTCAGATGACGACTTAGAAGACTGAGATAGATCGGTGGCATCCCCACCCATTGTGCAGGTCTCTAATAATGAGAAAGAAGAGGAATCCAAGGACATTGAAGAATGCCTGCGAAAGATTGATACCTTGTTCGATGATGATATTTTTGTTGATCAAGAGGATACTGTTGTTGAGAAGGAAGTTGCTGCTATAGAAGAGGAAGTTGTTGCTGAAGAAGAAGAAGTTGCTGAAAATTAGAAAGAACGAGAAGAAGAAGATTCTGTTGTGAACATTGTCACTGCACCCGAGTTTGTGGATGCAAATATTGATAATTTGAAGCAAGTTGGAGTGAGACTGACAGAAGTTGCTGAGGAAACCAGTGAGGAGCAATGCAATTCATTGGCAATAGTAGTCTACATTGGACCACTCTAGGTGGCCTCTCCTACATAGGAAGTAGCCAATGATGCCAGGGCAGAGCCGGGAATTGAGGAGAAATCCAAAGACTGTGCAAAGGCCAAAGAAAAGAAAAGGAAGCGCTCCAAGGATAAAAAATGAAAGAAGGAGGAGAAGAAAAAGAGGAGAAAGAAACATCATGTAGCCACATTGACGGCTGCGGATAACTGAGTTAGTTTATTTTAAGCTTTAGTTGTAGTATTTATGCATTGCATGTAGCTGTAAGTTTTATTTTGATAAGTATACATTGCCATTGCATTTTTTATTGTCATTACATTTTCATGTTAGTGCATTGGGGACAATGCAAACTTTAAGTTTGGGGGAATGCACATGGGGCTTGGAAATGCACCCACATTTCAATTTTTTTTTTTTTAAAACGAAGCATGCAAGGTTTAATTATAGTTGATGAAATTTGTTAGAAATTTTTTGTTACATTTGATGCTTAATTCTTGAATCATGTGAATTATCAATGAATGAGTTGGATAAATTTGACAGAAGTTTGTAGCTTCAATTCTTTGATGAATGGAGTAGGTTGCATTAATAATGGATGACTGTTATCATTCCTTAAATCTTGAACGAATCTATTTTTTACAGCTGCTTATAAATGTATATATAGTTATAAATTAGAGACACTCCAAAGTGGGTGTAGTATGGATTGTTAAAAAGGGAACACTCCAATACAAGCATTAGAAAAATCAATCTGGCCAAAGGCTGTCGCTGCATGAGTGTCTGTCGGCGTAATTACGTACTCTCTGGGGGTTTGTTGCACCCCATCATTACTTTTCAGGAACAAGGGTAAAGTAATGCAACGATATACCTTATTCCAAAAAAAAATGTATATATATAATATATAAATACTTAGTATTGTACAATAAATGCTGTAATGGTAGATAGAACTTAAGGTTTGAAGCATGATGCTAGCATTGATGAAGTTACAGCCTTATTCATTCATGCTTATAAATTGTCGATGCAATATTCTTTCATCTGAATGTGATTCATCCATTGGGAATTTAGAGGGGTCAAGTTGCTAGAATGATCATTTGCCTTAGTAAAATTTTTGTAGCCTTGCTAGTTTCTGTTTTACTTGAGTACAAGTAAAAACTCAAGTTTGGGGGTGTGATAGCACTAGAAAGAATATAGGTTTTCCCCTTACTTATTGGTTAAATTGTTCCCATTTAGTTATCCTTAGCATACATTTTAGCATTTTCAGTTTAGTAAATTGCATTTTATAACTTAGTGAATCCTAGCCTATTTTATCATTAATTTTGCTATATTTTTGCATTAATGTCACTGCATGTGTAAATTCCAGATTACGTCTAGAATTATCGCTGCACCTGACAGCTGTCCGGATAAGAACTAAAATTGCGTGAGCTATCTAGTATGGTATAACCAACCTGCACGTACAAGGACCAAATAAATTTGAGGAAAGGACACCTGTACTGTTGGGGAAGGACATAAAAGGTGGAAGTGAGAAGAAAAGCTAGCTCTTTTTTTCGGATCATCATCTTCATCATCCTACCTTGAAGCTTGCAGCCATGGTAGATTAAGCCTCTCACGGGTGAGCCAACGTGAAAACCAGATGCAGACTAGCTTTTGACGAGGAGACCTAAGTGCTAGACAAGAGGGAATAGAGAGATTCAGTTGAGTTGTCAAGGAATAGTATTCTCCACTTGATTCTTTCTTATTTCTTTTTGAATGCTGGTGATTATTCTCTATTTTCTGTTTTTATGGAAGTACACATGAATTATTGATTAAATGTTACCTTATTGAATCTTGCTTTTATTGTTTAATCTTGGGGTTTGAATGTTTTTTTAACACGGAAGTGTTATTGCAGTCACTGGCACTAGAAAGTGCAGTGACAGTTTGAGACAATAAGCATTACAATGGAAGTTGAGTGAGGATAAGAGGAATTTAGTCCACTTGTTCTTAATAGTGCCGTATTTCCATCATCGGAAGGTGAGGTTAGTATGCATGTTTAAGTCTCGGATTAAATAGAAGAGTGACACTGGGTAAGATATACATTGAACTTTATTGCTTCGATAATCACCTATCTTTTTATACCTTGTGAGCACTTAGTATTCTGCTGAAGATTCATGTTGGGGATCCCAGTTTATCATTATCATACTTTATTTTATTGTTTTCAAGTTATTGCATCGACAACTATTCTCAAAATTTATCTCATTTCCATCTAGTTGTTGCACCGACATTAATAGAAAAAAGACTACCATCCCTGTGGGATCAATATCCGATAGACTCACATCTGTCTACTATACTTGCATCGACAGTGTACACTTGCACATTATTGCTGTGATGTTAACAACCTATCAGATATGGTTGATCAAGATAGGATTTATCCCTCTTACATAATGAGAGCAATATCTTAGGCCTCTTGATGGTGTGAGACTAGAAATGCATGACCATGCTCGAATAAGTTAATATGAGATATTACACTTATTTGTTTATTGTAGTCTGCTCAGAAAATCAAGAAATATGAGATTGGACTATACAAGTGTGACTATTCCATGACTGGTGTCCAATCTAGATATTAAGGATAAAAGGATATAATACATGAAAAAAGTATCACAGAAAGGTTATGTCAAATCACGACTTCTTCTACCATGGGTGGCAATGATGCATTGCTAGATGCCACTCATTGCTTGTAATATTAGAAACGTTCTAGTATTACTACCAACGTTACAAGAGCCTATAGGGTCGCACCCTAAAGTTGAAATGAACAAAATCCAAATATATTTGATATTGTAATTAGGTGTCACATGAATTAAATTAATTGTTGAATTAATTTAATTTGATAGTTAAACATTAAACACATTATATGGGAATTAATTTAATTTGATAGTTAAACATTAAACACATTATATGTACAAACTTGTTGTACACAAATAGAGAATATAGATATAATTAATATATGAAATTGATTCATACAAAATATTAATTGTATATATTTTACTGAATTTATTAATATAAACAATTATATTAATTAATTTCAGTCAAAATATAAACGACATGAAAATTAATATTTTTTTGGAAATAATATAATTCCTTTTTCTAACTTTCCATTTACCTTCTCTATTAATATGGGAATAATCCTATATTCTTTTGGAATGAATATAATTAATTTTTCTAACTTTCCATTTGTCTTCTCTATTAATAAGGGAATAATCCTGGTTTTCCTTTTTAATATGTGTATATCAAAGAGGATAAAATGATGATAATCCTTTTGTAACACCCCTAACCCGTATTTGTCGTCGGAATAGGGTTACGGAGCATTACCAGAGTTTACATTTCAAAACTATCAAAATTTTTAAAACATTTAATTCATATCATCAATCACAGCAAAACCAATCAATAACATACGTATTGTCCCTTATACGAGTCCTTGAGGCCCTAAAAACACATTAGAAACAAGTCGGGACTAAATCGGAAACATATAGAATTTTTCAGAAAAAGATGAAAATTTACAAACTGCAGGGGTCACACAGCCGAAAGACACTGTAACGCCCCAAATTTGGGCCTAGAAGAATTGGGCCTATGGGGCTTTGGGTTTCATAAATTTTTTTTTAAGTGAGCAAGAAAATGACAAATGACATGACAGCTTTAAAGGTTTAATGAATTTGGAGTGTGTAGGTGTGTTGGAGAAGCTCTGGGTTCAAATTTTATGGTGGAGGATTCTTAATTTAATTAATTAAGGAATCAGGGTTGTGAGTAATGGGCTTTTAAACAAAAATAAGTGAAAATGGCACAAAGAAGCCTGTGGTGAAGTGGCTAAGTGACGCCACTAGGGTGTAGAGAGGTGGCGACATATGCATGCGAGGGGAGGTCGAGGTTGAGTGCTAGCTTAGTTTTATTTTGGAATTTAATTTTAGGCTTCTAGAAGGTGGAAGTGGCGTGTAGAGGGACTCTAAGGAGAAGTGATCAGTAGAGAGAATTTAGGAGAAGGATAAGGGAGATATCATGGAGAAAAATTAGGAGATGAGCAGTGGATGAAGTGGTGCCGAATTGGACTTTAGGGGTGGCTAAGTTTCGGGTATAGGCTATATGAATGTGTGTGTGCCAAATCTGGGGTCCTAGGTAATACTGAATTTTCCATTCTTTTTTCTTTCTTTTCTTCCCCTCAATTGGTTCCTCCCATAGCCAAACTCTCACATTGTCAAAATCTCCTAAAGCCGAATTCCTTTGTGCCGAATTCTCTCATAGCCAAACTCTTCTATAGCCGAATTACCACCATATTTTCTCTTACCGAAATTCCTAATAATGCCGAATCTTGGTGGTTGTTCCTCCATCACAAATCGATTGTTACCTACTCTCAGTCAAGTGTTGAAAGCCGAATCTAGTTAATAGCTATCTAGGCCGCAGGATCGAAAGGGGATTTGGTAAGAATTCGGTTAACCTCTTTTGTACGTTTTGCTAAAAGCTGAAAGGCTATCTAACTATCCTGTCGTTAACTCTGTGATAACAAGGATAAGGTTCAAAGATCGCAAGCGTGGTAGGATCGTTAGCAAGGGTAAGTGTACTCAACTCGATTGTGGTTTAAGTGAATGGTCGAATGTGAGTTTGATCTATAGGGGTGACTTGTGTGGATTATGAGTCACTTGAATCTTGATGGTGTGTGTGAGAGTGCAAATCTAGGGGATACTCCTGATTAGTAGCTAAGGAAGGGCTATTAGAACCCGGTGGCACACGATAAGGTTACGATAAGGTTTCGGCATTTGGTAGATATTTTGTTTAAGTATGGGTGATTGATTGAAGGTTGGTTGGTTGTAGGTTCAAGACCAAGGATAGTATAGCACATCGTAGTAACCAGGTGTGTACAAACACTACACACATGATATCAGCAATGCCGAAAAGCTGAAAAGTCGAAAGTGGCTAAATAGGCCCGGTGGGCCCTGAGGCTAAGTTGGATGAAATTGATTGATTTGATTATATGAATTGAGTTAGGCATGCATGTTACATGATCTGGAATTGTTTTGGGCCTAACGGGCCATATGAATGAGATTTGGGTCTAATGGGCCATAAGGATGTGAATTGGGCATAATGGGTTATATGAACGTGAAATGGGCTTGATGGGCTTTAGGAAGACATAGACAAGTATGCTAGGGTTTAATGGACTTTAGGCCTAGTTCTGAACAACTCTCAAACTGCATAAAACTTAATTCTAATAATTAAACATGTCCATGGACAAGTCGTTGGGTTAGAGTGTGGCAATTGACATATGCATGTCTAGGAGTGGATCTAGGGAGAACTTGGTACTTAAGCGGTCCTAGTGGCCCACCTCCTCTTCTCTGGAATCCTACCCGGTGCATAGTGTCTGTTCACTTTAGCCGCAAGGACTTGTTAATGGGCAAAAGTTCATAACTAAAACCCGAGAGGGACCAAAATACCCTTAGATTTGTAAAATTACTAAAATACCCCTAATTTGAAAATTACCAAAATACCCTTAGTTTGAAAATTACAAAAATATCCTTAGATTTGCAAAATTACCAAAATACCCTCGAATTGTGAAATTACCAGAATACCCTTGATTTGCAGAATTACCAAAACATCCCTGATTTACAAAATTTCCAAAATACCTCTGTTTTGCAAAATCACCTAAATACCCCAGTAGAGTAGATTTACGGAAATACCCTTGGGTGGTGAAATGACTAAAATACCCCTAAGTGCCGAATGGGTGGAAATATGTATGTTGCATTCATGGAATATATGTTGCACTTGGGTGGGTTTTGATGGTACGGAGGAAGATTTGAGGATCGCATAGTCGCTTGACGACCGTGGATCCACCGGTGGCTTTAAGCCCATTATAGCAGCTTTGCTGCAAAGTTTGAGTAGTGCCGCTGCTGGTGCTACCTTTGGTGTGTAGGGATGGGTGGGTTGATATTTATATCCCCACAAGTGTGTAGGGTTGGAAGGGAAATGGTGTGCAGGGTTGGATTTGGGATGGGTGCATTACATTCATGTGATATTGATATGATATGAGCTCATTGTGGGCTAAGGCCCAAGACCACCGATTTTGATAGGGCTTAGGCCTAACGTGATAGTTGCATGTTGATTTGATTACAAAGGGTCGTACACACTGAGTTTCGAAACTCACACCATTTTTATTTAATGTTTCAGGTGACTCTCAGGAAACGACACGACGTGGAAGAGGACTCGGAGGTGGCCACACTACAAGCTACTTAGAAGCTTTTCTTTATTTGTTTCGAATAACTCTATTCTAATTACTTTATTTTCATTAGAATGTAATAAGGTCGTGTACTCCGATTTGACTTTAGATTTTGGGTTTTGTTGTTTCAACTGTTTACTTAATTATTAAACTTGAGTAAATTTCTTATGTTTAAACTTGGTTTCTGAAATAATTAAAATAATAAAATGGGCTTTTATCATTACTTAACAAGACTCAAGGATTTTGGGCTTTTGGGTCTTAAATTTTTACTTAGCAAAATCGTTTTGAGTTATGCCTTTGATGTGACATTCCCGGATTCGGCCATAACATCTAGGTCGGGTCTGGGGGTGTTACAGACACGCTCGTGTCTTAGGCCGTGTGGACATTTGAAGTAGGGACACACGGCCGTGTCCCAGCCCGTGTCCGTGCCCATGTAACACACTGACTTGGGTCACATGGCCAAACCACACGCCCGTGTGCCAGGCCATGTACCCCTTGAAATGGCCTCACACGCCTGTGTGCTAGGCCGTGTAACAGCCTGACTTGCAACCCTTTGAAAGCTACAGAAGACACAAGACCGTGTTGCTTGGCCGTGTGTCACACAAGGCTGAGACACACGCCCGTATCTCTTCCCGTGTGGACGAAAAATAAACCATTTTCAAGCCATTTTTCTCACCCAACCTAGCATGTACCTACTAGCACTTTTACACATATTACGAGCCTTCAAAAATGCACCAAAACCATGCATAATGAAACCATTCAAATAAGGTATAACAACATACAACCAATATGCCTAATGGCACCTCAAACTCATCATCCAAACATGTACCATTACATATTCAAATTAGCCAAAATGTTCAACTAACTTTTGATTAAGCTTGCATAAACAACAAACCGCTTACTTTACCTAACAAAACATACCAAATATACCATTCAACAATTTGCACCAAAGATCACAGATTTCATTTATAGCAAATGTACCAAATTACCACATTTATACCAACCACAAGACATTTATAATATGCATACTTAATCAATCATTATAACTTAAACATTTTTAGCATAATAAGCTATGATATCAACCAATTTAAGGCCATTTATATATATGCCAAAAACCAAACCTTTGTCAACATTCAAAATACTATAATCACAACCAAGATACCATAACAAAAGCCAAACCAGGTGACTATTTCAACAACCAAAACACATAGGCAAAACATTACCCAAAAATGCCTATACATGCCATAATAACCAAAATCAAAACATTCGAAAGTACCGATAGAGCCGATGGATAGTGTGATGGATCTCTGACTAGCTTCCAACCCGATCGAGCTTTCGATAATCTGAAAAGTAAGGAAAAACTACTACATAAGCAATGAATGCTTAGTAAGCTCGTACAAACTTTAGTCATATCAATCCATTTAAAATATGAAATTTGTAACATCCTAAAATTTAGAATTTTATTGTGTTGCATTATATCTTGCATTAGGCTAGTTAAATTATAAATTGCGTATGTTTTAAGGTCCTAAGAAGGCTCGGGGTTGAGTTGGGCCTTAGTAAAATTTTTGTGTTTGAGCACTTGAAGGAGAGAAGGTAATTAGCATCAAGGCTTAAGGAAATAAGTGTGCATTTTGCTAGCACAAGTGAAGCTAGTAGAGGAGTGGTGTGGCGTTGCATGTATGGGCTTGAGGGGTGGAGTTCGAATCCCACCTAGTGCAAATTTTGGGATTTATTTTTGTGTTCCTTCCCTAAGTGTTGGCCATGATAGTATTTTTGGTAAGGGAGACTTTTTATTTATGGAAAGATGGCTAATGGAATATGGTAAGGAGGAAAACAAGGGAAAAACAAGGAATGAAATGAAAGAAAAGGAAAGAGAAGGGAACATGTTGGCTTATAGTGTGGAAGGTGTTTTGGAAAGATTTTATTTGGTCAATGTTCATCATTTGGTAAAGATGATACACGGTTTGAGAGGGGGTTTTGGGTAGCCGAATTCTTCATTAGTCATTTGGCAAATTAGTGCTTGGAAGGCCTACTTTTTTTTTTTAGCATATTGGTGTTTTCTCTTCCCAACTCTCTTCCTTTGTTTTGGCCAAAATTCTCTTTGCATTTTGTTCATCTTGTTCCCTTGTTATGTCGAAACTCTCAATCCATCTATACTCATTCTTCCCTTGTTGCCGAAACACCAATCTCATATTGATCATCTTGACCATTTTGATCATTTTCATTTATGTGTCAACCGAAACTCCCTAACACTTCTTTTCTATCTCTTTTTCTCTTTTCTCTTCACTAGCCGAACCTATTAACACCTAATCTCTTCTTCTTCTTTTCTTTTTCTTTTGTGTTGGACACTCCTTTCTTGACCGAATTGGTAAGTGACTTCATTCCCCTCTTTTCATCTTCATTTTCTTTTTCTTCCTAGCCGAATATGTGTGTCCATCACTAATCGGTATTTCACTTTGTTTCTTTATCAAAATATATCTCTCCTACTCTCTTAAATCATGTTTTTCTTCTAGTGTAGTGTTATAGAGGAAAGCCGATTCTAATAATCTTGTCTCATCCGTAGCCATAAGTCAATCGATAGAAATTGGATTCATCATCATTAAGGTAAGGGATTCGTCATGGTTCATTTTAATCTTTTTCGTTGACCGGTTAGTTGCTAAACAGAATAGTGGTTGTGACTAATCATTTATTTTTTGGGACTAAATCGCTCGATCTATCCACTTGTTGATCATACGGAAATAGTGGTAAGCCGAACCTTCTCCTTAGACAATCGTTTCATATCATCGCAATATCGTTTTGATTAAGATTCTTTTTCAAATGGAGGCAAGCGGTACTGATTTGAAGGGAAAAGTGTTAGTGGGAGGCAAAAGGAGTGGATTTTCAATTCCTACTCCTAAGTTCAAACGAAGGGCGGTATCGGCGATTCGGGATTTTCCACCGAGTTGTGGACCATCATCCGGTGAGAATAGACAAATCGTGGTCGTTCACGATACTAAGAGTAAGCAATTCATTTGATCGTTTGATTTAGATTTAGAATAATAAAATCTCGTTTGTTGGATTAATCGAGTGTAATGGTGATTTAGGTGCCGACGATCAAGAATGATTAATCCTTACCGCAATCAGGTGTGTAATCTCACACAGAAATCCCGTAGATTTATGATTCGATATCACGTTGGTAATAAGATCATTATTATTTATATGGTTAAAATTGTAATATGGCATAAACCGGGAGATTTGCTTAAATTACATTATTTCAATGAACCTGTCAAAATCGATATTAAAATTGTTAAAATTACGAAAATGCCCCTATGGGCCAATTTACGAAAATGCCCATATGGGCTGAATTACGAAAATGCCCCTATGGGCCGAATTACAAGAATGCTTTAGTGGATCGAATTACAAAGATCTATAGTTGGCCGATTTACCGTAATAAATTGTTGGATTAATGATTGTTGTACATATATGTGGATATGATGTTTAATTATGTATGATGCATGTTACATATTGCATGGGTTGGGAAAAATGTTGAAGAAAAGTGTAGCTTGGTGGCATTGCCACAATAAAATGTTTATTAAAAATGTTTACGTATGATATCGGTGGCTTGGCCACAATAAAAATATTATAAATGGAAACTTGCCTGCGAATTAGTGTGATTGGCGGGGTGGGTTGACTTGATCCCCACATGTGTGATTGGCTTGTACGGGAGTGTGTTGGATGGCTGGAATGGGTTGCATACATGTCTTATTAATATTATTTTGTAAGTGGGCTTAGGCCCAAGTTAATTCTAAATGGATTCAGGCCCAGTGGATGATGGTAAGGGGATTATACACTGAGTTCTAGTAACTCACCCCTTTTTCCTTAACCCTTGCAGGTAATGCTCAGTGAAGTAGACTTGGGCCATGGATGACTTGGTGGAGGCCATACTTCAGAAATGGTTTTTATTGAACTTTAGATTTCTATTTCCGTTCACTTTAGTACTTTTACTATTTTGGATTTTTATGTTGTAATAAGGCCTCTGGAATATTTTATTTTTGCTTTATGTTTGACGAACTTATTATCTTGCTTAAATTGTTTTAAATGGGAATTTTTCTAAAAACATAAATAAAGATTTTCCAAAATAGATTAACAAATGGAGTACATAAAAAACTTTTACAAATACTTTTAACTCGAAAATTTTCTCTCAAATTATCAACAATATTTTCAAAAGTCATAGTTTATAAGATCTCTAGTTCAAATTATCGATTTATCAATCAACCTTCGAAGTTAGTAGTACTTTATCAAATATTTCAAATCAAACTTGTTTTCTTGATTATAACAAAATAATACCTATTTTAGTACAAATAAAAAGGATTTAACATGTTTTTTTTTCTCATGTGACATGTCAGATCCGGTCATAACGCATGGGTCGGGCTTGGGGTGTTACATTTTATGGTATCAGAGCCTAGTTGCAAAACTCAGCTGTGGTTTGGGTTCAAAAGCGTTTTCCAAAGCTGTTTGAATTTTAAATTATAAATGCACGTTTTGAAGAAAGTATGGCACCACGGGTATCCGGCACCAAGTCAAGTAAGTTTATGTTTTCATTTTATGATTATTGTGGTATGACTGTAGTAAGAAAACTTCACAAAATAGAGATACTCTAGAACTTTTAGTTTTAGGAGCTGAAACTATAGAGATTGAGACTATAGGATGCATTTTGCGAGAACGACTTTACTTCCTATACTTCATAAAATATTGTTTAATAAACACTGAAATAGCATACTGATTCATAAGACTATTAATCGAATTAAACTGAATTAGCAAATATGAGCGCTAGAGGACGTGGACGCGGTAGACGTGGCCGTGGTAGAGGCCGTGGTGCTAGAGTTGTATCTGAGGCATCGGGACATATGCCAGAAATGGACACACCTGCGTCACCTGTGACTGAAGCTGGGTCACATGATCGTATGAGAGAGGACGACGCTTTGTCCCAAGCAATGTTGCGAGTTCTGGAAAAGGTTGCTAGGGCAAGAACTTGATCAGCAGCTCGTGGGTCAATATCGGAGTGACTCAGATCGAATGGAGCTGAGGTTTTTAGGGGTATCTCGGGTGTAGGCCCAAATGTAGCAGAGTACTGGCTTGAAGCGGTGGAGCGGATCATGGATGATTTGGATTGCACCGACGAGCAGAAGCTGAAAGGAGTGGTGTCTTTGTTGAGAGACGAGGCGTATCAGTGGTGGCTCACTGTCCGGGAAGGCACTCAGGCCGATCGCATTACCTGGGAATTCTTTAAAACTGCATTTCAAGGAAAATATGTCGGGGCTAGCTATGTTGATGCTCGAAGGAAGGAATTCCTGAATCTGGTCCAAGGAGGTAAATCTGTGGCAGCATACGAGGCAAAATTTTTGCGTCTGAGTCGGTATGCTCGGGGAATAGTGCCGACTCACTACGAACGCTGTGTGCATTTTGAGGACAGGTTGCGTGATGAGTTGCGGGTATTGATAGCCCCACAGAAGGAGAGGAACTTTGCCACACTGGTGGAGAAAGCCAAGATAGCTGAAGAGGTTAAACACTCAGAGCAGCAAAACCGAGACAAGGATAGGGGCAGGAGCAAGAGAGGGTACTTAGGTCCTGCTAGAGGTTTTCAGAAGAGGCCCAGGAATGAGGAACCAGTTCGATCGAGAGTACAAACGACTACTAATTAGTTACAGCCATGTGTGGATTGTGGAAAATTTCACTCGGGTGAATGCTGGAAGAGAACCGATGGTTGTTTCAGATGTGGTTCCAAAGATCATCAGTTTAAGGTTGTCCTTGATAGCCTGCTCATACTCAGGGAGTTCGTAACGATTTTGCGCAGCCAGCTAGAGGCGCTCAACAGCCACCGAGAGGCCGTGGGCCAGGTCGAGGTGGTAATGGCGTAGGACGAGGTCAGGGTGCACTGGGTAGAGGTACCGGTAATAGGGGTAACGCGGAGGCGAGACAGCCAGGGTTGGTTTATGCGGTCAGACGTTGAGAGGATGGCGATGCACCTATGTCATAACCGGTACGTTTTTCATAGCTGATGTACCTGTTACTGCTTTGATAGATATTGGATCCACCCATTCGTATGTTGCTTGTGATGTGTCTGGAACCTTGAACATTAGATCTGAGATTACTGCTAGAGAAACAACTATAATTAGCCCTTTAGGACAGTTAGTGGTAGTAAATAAGTTATTTAAGGATGTGCCCTTAGAAGTTCAGGGGGAAATATTTCTGGCGGATTTGATGGAACTGCCATTCGGCTAGTTCGACCTTATTTTGGGCATGGATTGGTTGGTTAAACACCATACGAACTTGGACTGTGCTGCAAAGCAGATGATACTAAGAACTTCGGAGGATAAGGAAGTGATGATGATAGGTGAAAGAAGAAACTATCTGTCTAATGTGGTATCTGCTTTAAAGGCAGAAAAGTTGGTGCGAAAGGGGTGTAGAGCGTTATTAGCCTTCATTAGTGCTTTGGATGCCAAAGAGTTGTCGGTAGATAGCATTAAAATGGTAAAAGAGTTTTCAGACGTCTTTCCCGAGGAGCTTCCAGGATTGCCTCCGGATTGGGAGGTAGAGTTTGGCATTGAGCTGTTGCTAGGAACGGCTCCAGTGTCCATTGCTCCTTATAGAATGGCGCCGAAGGAGTTAGCGAAGCTTAAAGCTCAAATTCAGGAGTTGTTGGATCGCGGATTCATTTGACCAAGTGTGTCATCGTGGGGAGCGCCGGTTTTATTCGTTAAGAAGAAGGATGGGTCGATGCGTATGTGTATCGATTATAGGCAATTGAATAAGTTGATGATCAAGAACAAGTATCCGTTGCCGAGAATCGATGATCTGTTCGATCAACTGCGAGGAGCTTCGGTCTTCTCAAAGATAGATTTGAGATCGGGATATCACCTGCTTAAGGTAAAGGAGGCAGATATTCATAAGACTACATTTTGAGCTCGTTATAGGCATTACGAGCTCTTGGTGATGCCGTTCGGGTTGACTAATGCACCAGCTAAATTTATGGACATGATGAACCGGGTCTTCCAACCCTATCTAGACCGGTTTGTGGTGGTGTTCATAGATGACATCTTGGTGTACTCAAAGACTGAAGAAGAGCATGATTCGCATCTACGAGTTGTATTGCATATACTAAGGGAGAAGTAACTGTATGCCAAATTTAGTAAGTGTGAATTTTGGCTGAAGAAAGTGACCTTTTTGGGGCATGTTGTGTCTGTCGAAGGAATCAGAGTTGATCCCCAGAAGGTTGAAGCTGTGTTAGATTGGAAGCCACCAAGTCGTCGTGGCGTAAATTCGAGAGTTTTCTAGGTTTGGTTTGGGTATTATGGTGTTTCGTTGAGGATTTTCGTTGATTCGCACCCTTAACTAAGTTGTTGCGTAAGGCGCACCGTTTGTGTGGTCGATAAGCAGCAAGAGAGCTTTGAGAAATTGAAGAAGATTCGGCGAAGCACACCGATATTGATTCAACTTTGAGGTCTGGGTAAGGAGTTTATTGTTTATTGTGATACGTCACACACGGGCTTGGGATGTGTGTTGATGCAAGGGGGAAAGGTGGTGGCTTATGCATCTCGTCAATTAAGGTCGCATGAGGTGAACTATCCCACGCATGACTTGGAGTTAGCTGCAGTGGTGTTTGCTCTAAAGATTTGGAGACACTATCTGTACGGTGAGAAGTCGATTATCTATACGGATCATAAGAGTCTAAAGTATCTCCTTACCCAAAAGGAGTTGAACTTGAGGCAGCAGAGATGGATATAACTGTTGAAAGATTATGACTTCTCATTCGAGTATCACCCAGGTAAAGCTAATGTAGTAGCGGATGCATTGAGTCGTAAGATGATATCAGATTTGAGAGCGATGTTCGCTCATCTCAGCCTTTATGAAGATGGTAGCCTGTTAGCCGAACTTCAAGTGAAGCCTGGATGGGTAAGCTAGATTAAGGAAAAGCAGTTGATAGATGAAGCGTTAGGTTCTCGACTTCAGCAAGTGGAAGGTGGTGAGATAGGGGATTTTGGATTGAATAGTGATGGAGTATTGTGTTTCCGCGGAAGAATTTGTATGCCCAAGGATTCAGAATTGAGACAAATGATTCTGCGTGAGGTGAATAGTAGTCCATATGCTATGCACCCCGGAGGAAACAAAATGTACCGAGACCTCCGTGAGCAGTATTGGTGGCCAGGTTTGAAACGGGAGGTTATTGACTTCGTGAGTAAGTGCTTGACATGTCAGCAGGTGAAGGCGGAACATCAATTGCCGTCAGGTTGCTACAACCGATGAAAATTCCATTATGGAAATGGGAAAGGATAACGATGGACTTTGTTAGTGGGTTACCCTTAACGCCTACTAAGAAAGATTCCGTATGGGTAATAGTGGATTGGTTGACGAAAACTGCTCATTTCTTGCCTGTTCGTACGAATTATCCATTGCAGAAGTTGGCCAAGTTGTATGTAGCAGAGATCGTGAGGTTACATGGGGTACCAGTGTCTATCATATCAGACAGGGATCCTAGGTTTACATCACGGTTTTGGAAGGCTCTACATGAAGCTTTGGGTACAAGACTAAATTTCAGCACGGCATTTCATCCGTAATCAGATGGTCAGTCTGAGAGAGTGATCCAGATTCTAGAAGATATGTTAAGAGGCTGTGTGATCGATTTCAGGGGTAGTTGGGAAGATTTCCTACCATTTGCAGAGTTTCCATACAACAATAGCTATCAATCTAGCATCCAGATGGCACCCTACGAGGCATTGTATGGTCCTAGGTGTCGTACCCCTACTTGTTGGACTGAGTTGGGGGAGCGACAGTTGTTGGGTCCTGAGTTGATCTCAGATATGGAGGAGAAAGTTAAGGTAATTCGGGCACGATTAAAAGAAGCTTCAGACAGACAGAAATCGTACGCGGACCTGAAGAGTAAGGATATAGAATTCGCGGTGGGTGATCAGGTCTTTCTGAAGGTTTCACCTTGGAAAAAGATCTTTAGATTTGGACGGAAGGGCAAGTTAAGCCCTAGGTTTATCGGACCATACCGTGTATTGAAGCGTGTTGGGCCAGTGGCTTATCAGTTGGAGTTACCTCCAGAGCTAAGTCAGATACATAGTGTATTCCATGTCTCTATGTTAAGGCGTTATCGTTCGGATCCATCTCATGTTGTACCAGTGGAGGAAGTTGAGTTAAGATCTGACTTGTCTTTTGAAGAGGAGCCAGTACAGATCTTAGATCGGGACGTTAAGGTGTTGAGAAAGAAGTCGGTACCGTTAGTCAAAGTTTTATGGCGTAATCACGGATCAGAGGAAGCTACATGGGAGCCAGAGGACGCGATTCGGCAACAATATCCTCATCTCTTCTAATCAGGTAAATTTCGAGGCCGAAATTTCTTTAAGGGGGTAGAATTGTAACATCCTAAAATTTAGAATTTTATTGTGTTGCATTATATCTTGCATTAGGCTAGTTAAATTATAAATTGTGTATGTTTTAAGGTCCTAAGAAGGCTTGGGGTTGAGTTGGGCCTTAGTAAAATTTTTGTGTTTAAGCACTTTAAGGAGAGAAGGTAAGTGGCATCAAGGCTTAAGGAAATAAGTGTGCATTTTGCTAGCACAAGTGAAGCTAGTAGAGGAGTGGTGTTGCGTTGCATGTATGGGCTAGAGGGGTGGAGTTTGAATCCCACCTAGTGCAAATTTTGGGATTTATTTTTGTGTTCCTTCCCTAAGTGTCGGCCATGATAGTATTTTTGGTAAGAGAGACTTTTTATTTATGGAAAGATGGCTAAGGGAATATGGTAAGGAGGAAAACAAGGGAAAAACAAGGAATGAAATGAAAGAAAAGGAAAGAGAAGGGAATATGTTGGCTTATAGTGTGGAAGGTGTTTTGGAAAGATTTTATTTGGTCAATGTTCATCTTTTGGTAAAGATGATACATGGTTTGAGAGGGGGTTTTGGGTAGCCAAATTCTTCATTAGTCATTTGGCAAATTAGTGCTTGGAAGGCCTACTTTCTTTTTAGCATATTGGTGTTTTCTCTTCCCAACTCTCTTCCTTTGTTTTGGGCCAAAATTCTCTTTGCATTTTGTTCATCTTGTTCCCTTGTTGTGCTGAAACTCTCAATCCATCTATACTCATTCTTCCCTTGTTGCCGAAACACCTATCTCATATTGATCATCTTGACCATTTTGATCATCTTGACCATTTTGATCATTTTCATTTATGTGTCAACCGAAACTCCCTAACACTTCTTTTCTATCTCTTTTTCTCTTTTCTCTTCACTAGCCGGACCTATTAACACCTAATCTCTTCTTCTTCTTTTCTTTTTCTTTTGTGTTGGACACTCCTTTCTTGACTGAATTGGTAAGTGACTTCATTCCCCTCTTCTCATCTTCATTTTCTTTTTCTTCCTAGCCGAATATGTGTGTCCATCACTAATCAGTATTTCACTTTGTTTCTTTATCAAAATATATCTCTCCTACTCTCTTAAATCATGTTTTTCTTCTAGTGTAATGTTATAGAGGAAAGCCGATTCTCATAATCTTGTCTCATCCGTAGCCATAAGTCAATCGATAGAAATCAGATTCATCATCATTAAGGTAAGGGATTCGTCATGGTTCATTTTAATCTTTTTCGTTGACCGATTAGTTGCTAAACGAAATAGTGGTTGTGACTAATCGTTTATTTTTTTGGGACTAAATTGCTCGATCTATCCACTTGTTGATCATACGAAAATAGTGGTAAGCCGAACCTTCTCCTTAGACAATCGTTTCATATCATCGCAATATCGTTTTGATTAAGATTCTTTTTGCAATGGAGGCAAGCGGTACCGATTTGAAGGGAAAAGCGTTAGTGGGAGACAAAAGGATGGATTTGCAATTCCTACTCCTAAGTTCAAACGAAGGGCGGTATCGGTGATTCGGGATTTTCCACCGGGTTGTGTACCATCATCCGGTGAGAATAGACAAATCGTGGTCGTTCACGATACTAAGAGTAAGCAATTCATTAGATCGTTTGATTTAGATTTAGAATAATAAAATCTCGTTTCTTGGATTAATCGAGTGTAATGGTGATTTAGGTGCCGACGATCAAGAAGGATTAATCCTTACCGTAATCAAGTGTGTAATCTCACACCGAAATCCCGTAGATTTATGATTCGATATCACGTTGGTAATAAGATCATTATTATTTATATGGTTAAAATTGTAATATGGCATAAACCGGGAGATTTGCTTAAATTACATTATTTCAATGAACCTGTCAAAATTGGTATTAAAATTGTTAAAATTACGAAAATGCCCCTATGGGTCGATTTACGAAAATGCCCCTATGGGCCGAATTACGAAAATGCCCCTATGGGCCGAATTGCTAGAATGCTTTAGTGGATCAAATTACAAAGATCTATAGTTGGTCGATTTACCGTAATAAATTGTTGGATTAATGATTGTTGTACATATATGTGGATATTATATTTAATTATGTATGATGCATGTTACATATTGCATGGGTTGGGAAAAATGTTGAAGAGAAGTGTAGCCTGGTGGCATTGCCACAATAAAATGTTTATTAAAAATGTTTACGTATGATATCGGTGGCTTGGCCACAGTAAAAATATTATAAATGGCAATTTGCCTGCGAATTGGTGTGATTGGCGGGGTGGGTTGACTTGATCCCCACAGGTGTGATTGGCTGGTACGGGGATGTGTTGGATGGCTGGGATGGGTTGCATACATGTCTTATTAATATTATTTTGTAAGTGGGCTTAGGCCCAAGTTAATTCTAAATGGATTCAGGCCCAGTGGATGACGGTAAGGGGATTATACACTGAGTTCTAGTAACTCACCCCTTTTTCCTTAACCCTTGCAGGTAATGCTCAGTGAAGTGGACTTGGGCCATGGATGACTTGGTGGAGGCCATACTTCAGAAATGGTTTTTATTGAACTTTAGATTTCTATTTCCGTTCACTTTAGTACTTTTACTATTTTGGGTTTTTATGTTGTAATAAGGCCTCTGGAATATTTTATTTTTGCTTTATGTTTGACGAACTTATTATCTTGCTTAAATTGTTTTAAATGGGAATTTTACTAAAAACATAAATAAAGATTTTCCAAAATAGATTAACAAATGGAGTACATAACAAACTTTTACAAATACTTTTAACTCGGAAATTTTCTCTCGAATTATCAACAATATTTTCAAAAGTCATGGTTTATAAGATCTCTAGTTAAAATTATCGATTTATCAATCAACCTTCGAAGTTAGTAGTACTTTATCAAATATTTCAAATCAAACTTGTTTTCTTGATTATAACAAAATAATACCTATTTTAGTACAAATAAAAAGGATTTAACATGTTTTTTTTCTCATGTGACATGTCAGATCCGGTCATAACGCATGGGCTGGGTTTGGGGTGTTACAAAATTTATACATATCAAGAACAATCCTATACCGATACTGCAAGATTCATGAAGCCATATTCAACAACTCACAAAGTGAATAAATCCACAACATCACTTATACATATCATTCCTAGCATAGTAGGATTTTAAATAACTTTAAACCCTTTCAAATTTTCTTATTTTTATTTTCATTTCATTACTTTCTATTGCATTTACTCTCATTAGCTCAAATAACAACATCAATTCAATTTATCATCCCCTTTTTATCATTCTACACTTTAGGTATGAACTTACTATTTCATTACCTTTCCACACCCGTTTCATATGCATAACACACAAGACATAAGCATATCATTCAATCATAGCCACAAGCTAGTGCATTAACACATAGCTCCTTTTGGAATTAGTCACATGATAAACCATTTCACAAGAAATTACATTATTTAAACCTTACCACTCTTTCATGAACACAAGCATATTTCCATTTGAGCACTTACCATTTCAATGCAACTTATAAGTAAACATAATACCATTCAACCAATAGCTTGGCACATGCCTAAGCATCAAACAACAACATATGTTAGCCATGTAAATACATATATAAACCAATAATCATGGATGAGCACAACAATTGATTAATTTTCATATACATGTATCATCCATTTCAATTTTCCATATACCATGTAACAACATTTCCATGTAATTCATTTGTGTCCCTGTAATAGTCTGTATTGAACTCTTACCATTTCGTATCAGAATATTGCCCGTTGAACCATTTAGAATACCGTTGGATACCCTGGAAGGCTCACACATAGTGTGCTAACTCATATAATTGTAATCCATCAAATCTGGTACATGTATACTAACACGAGCTGTGAATTGGTATGCTAACACGAGTTGTGAATCGGTATGCTCAAATGAGCTGTAAATTAGTATGCTCTCATGAGCTGTGAAATTGGGCCTGCTCACACGAGTTGTGCGTCAGAACGTAGCTACACGATGCTCCTCACACGAGCTGTGGATTATTCGCAACACATGCCGGACCTCAGCCATCGGTAGGACGTCCAAGACCAGCACCTGAATCATGTAAACTTTAATGACATGTCATTTGTATCCTACGAATTCCTAAGGTTCAAACGGGGCTCGGTAATCATTATACGTCGTTGGATTTACGTCATTTCATAACACGATAAATTGCATACTAATATATATATTGATTTAATCACAATATAATCAGATATGAACATTCAATTTCATCAAAATTATATAGAATAAAGTTCATGCAAACTTACCTGGCTAAATTGCAGAAATACTGTAACACTCCTCACCCGTATTCAACACCGGAATAGGGTTACGGAGCATTACCAGACATATCATACAATTACACATACATTTAATATACATTTTAAAATTTCAAATAATCATCAATCAACAACATTCATATCGTCCCTAAAACGAGCCTACGAGGCCAAAAAAATGCAACGAGGTGGTTCAAGACTAAACCGATAACTTTAGAAACTTCTCGAACACTGAGAAAAATTTTCCAAAAATAGGGGACACACGCCCGTGTGGCCCGGTCGTGTGTCTCACACGACCAAAAACACTCAAGTGTCACAGGTCGTGTGGACATTCGAAATGGGAGCACATGGCCGTGTCCCAGCCTATGTCCGACCCCGTGTAACTCTCTGACTTGGGTCACACGGCCAACACAAACACCCGTGTGACTACCCCGTGTGCACTAAAAATGGCCATGCACGCCCGTGTACCAGGCCGTGTGCTAGGCCGTGCCAATCTTGCAGGGTATACTGACTTATGCCACACGGCCAAGTCACACACCTGTGTGTGAAGCCGTGTAGAGCATACTGACTTGGTTTCTATTTCAACTCCAAGGGACACACAGCCGTGTAACATAATCGTGTGTCATACACGGCTGAGACACACGCCCGTGTCTCTGTCTGTATGGACAAAAATAGGCTATTTACCAAGCCATTTTGCCACCCAAACTTGCATACACCTACACCACAAAAATTGGCACCAAAGCAAAGCATAAATAGTTATTCATACATCCTCAACCAAGCATCATTTATACCATTTCAAAACTAACAAATACCAAACTTATCAATACCACAAGGTAATCTCAAACATCAATATGAACACTTTCAAATTTGCATCATCTAGCTTAATCTCATAACATGCCAAATCCAAAACTCAACCATTTATTACTCCTAATGGCCAAATATCAACAAGCATGACATATTCATCTTTAATCACATAACCAAGCCATATGCACATAGATATCTACATAACCCCATCAACCGAAATAAGCCAACTCTCATGGCTATATACAAACCAAAACATTTAACATTTACAAGCCATTTCAAATGACCAAAAGCATTAACAAGTCATAACCAAAACAACCATAATCCTATACATTCCATATAACCAAAACATAAGCTCAAAAGTACCAAAGTAATAGTAGGATAGTGTGACGAAGTCTCTGACGATCCCCGAATCCGAGCTAGCTTTGAAATCACCATAAAACACGGTAAAATAAACAAAGTAAGCATTATTGCTTAGTAAGCTCGTATGAAGTAAACTCAATGTAATCATAAATACAAAATTCAACAAATTGAATATATCAATATATAGCTCATATTAACTAACAAACCTTTCACATCTTTAATCATAAGATTATATGCAAACTTCACAATTTCTTCGATTTAAAGCTTATACGGTTCATGTACATGCCTGTACCATCTCGTATCAATCTCATACTCAACCACGTCTTTAATTTACCCGTTGAACCATTTGGAATACTATCAGATACTCGGGAAACTTGCACTGAAGTGCCACATATATAGCCAATGCTATATCAATCTAATATCACATATATGCTCACTCTCGAGCTATCAACGGGCCTCTTCACACAAGCTGTCAGTCAAGATGTAGCTACACGGTGCTGCTCACACAAGCTGTCAAGTGACCGCAAAACATGCCAGTATACTCAGCCACCGGTAGGACGTACAGGACCAGCACCCGGATCACATAATCACAATAACCCCTAATGACATGTCATTTGTATCCTAATCTATTCCTAAGGTTCAACCGGGATTTCCAATGCCGAATCACCGTCGAATCATTGTCGAACATGTCTGTAGTCTCGTATTCATAGTTTAAGCAATATCAAAGCATTTAAAATACATTTATAACAAAATTTATTACATACGAACTTACCTCGAATGTAAAAATGGCGAAATAGGTCGATTAGTCGAGTACTTTGTTTTTCAGCCGATCTAGATTCGAATTTCACTTTTCTTGATCTATATGTAATCAAAATTAACTTATTTAATTATCTCTCTATTCAATTTAGTCCAAAACTCACATTAAGGCACTTTTACACATTTGCCTCTAATGTTTCACATTTTACAATTTACTCATTATTTCATAAAATTACAAATTCATGCAATTTAATACCAACCCATGCTAGCCGAATTTTCCTAGTACACATATCAGCCCATATTTTTCATTTATTTCACATTTTGACCACAAATTTTCCACATTTCACAATTTAATCCCTAATTTGCATTTTCACTAAAAATCACTTAACAAAACTTGTATAACTATCATCAAGCACACATTTTCTATCATCAAACATCAAAACACACATGTATTCATAAATGGAAACATCCTAAACCTTTAAAAATTTTGCAAATTAGTCCCTGGGCTAGCTAGATTAAGCTGCAACTATCTAAAAAACATAGAAATTAATAAAAAGGGGACAAAAACCATACCTAATTGAAGCAAATGAAGATAGCCGAATCCATAGCCCTTTTTTCCCAAGAAGAATCGGTTTCAAGTAGATGAATGCATGAATAATTTCATTTGGTTTTATTTAATTAACCTTTAATAACCAATTTACATAATTAACCTTTAAAATACTTATTATTTACACCAAATACCAAGCCACTATAATCCATTATCACATAAATGGGCTAATTACCACCTAAGGACCTTTACTTTTTAATTTCATAGCCATTTAATACCTTTAACTAATAGAACTCAAGTTTTACACTTTACGCGATTTAGTCCTTTTTATCAAATTAAGCACTCAAACGATAAAATTTCTTAACGAAATTTTCACACAACCATAATATCATGCTGTAAATATTAAAATAATAATAAAATAATTATTTAAACTTCAAATTTGTGGTTCCGAAACCACTGTTCTGATTTGACTAAAAATGGGTTGTTACAAATACGAAAGTTCAGGGGCATTTTGGAAAATTTTCATTTTCCTCAATTTTCCACCCGATCTTGATATGCATCGTCCAAAGCTAGGCCGAAGCTTGAAGCTTTTGTATTTCTTTCTTTCCATGGCCATTCGATGTTAAAGAAGATGATGGCTTATGTTTTAATTTTATTAACCTTTTTTTGTTCATTATTTTATCTTTATCATATAATAATAACATATAAAACATTATAATAAAAAGAAATTTAAGCATCCAACCGTCCCATTATCTTTGGGATGGATAATTTAATCAATAAGGCCATCCATGTAACACCCCCAACCCGTATCCGTCGCCGGATTAGGGTTACGAGGCATTACCACACTAAATATAACTTCCAAACATTCACATATTCACACAGATCATATTCGCATAAATGAAGCATATGGCTAATTAAAAATTAAACATACATTATTAATCATAAAACAAAAGACAATTCTCTTGCATATAATCTTATTTATACTTTTAATAAACCTGCCTCAAA
Organism: Gossypium sturtianum; assembly: GCA_025698515.1. NCBI lineage: Eukaryota > Viridiplantae > Streptophyta > Magnoliopsida > Malvales > Malvaceae > Gossypium > Gossypium sturtianum. The sequence goes on along the minus strand of CM046944.1, from coordinate 50,608,307 downwards.
ACCATATAAAATTTGCTTCAAAATATACACATAAATTATATACTCATCACATCATGACATATATGTTCAAATCCTATATAATTATTAAACACTTTATTACTTAAGGTTACTTAATAATTTACTTGCACTTAATAGACCAAACAAATCACATCACAAAGCTTAATGTCCAATATCATATATGATATAAACAATTAAACCAATTGATAGGCGAATTTTTTTCCACATCAAATTTGAACCATTCAAGCTTAAAATATATAAACACATTACCAATCATCTTGTCCTTAATTCGACTAATCAAATTTGTCTATTTAAAGCTAAACCCAAAACATGCACTACTCATATGACCAACTTTAACCGAATTTATGAGAACATTAATTACTAACTATAATTCTATTTAAAAGACAACTATGTATCATTTAAAAAGACCAAAAGCATGCATAGTTTCCTATTACCAGCTTTCGCATATGTGTACATCAAATGAGCCATTTTCGAAAATCCATACAAATCATATCATTGTACAATTATTAAACCAAATTAATCTTACTCACATGTGCGAATCAAACATTTATCGTATACACCATAAGCTCATATAACATGCCAATTACCTAACTAACACATAACAAACCTTAACTAACATTCATTACTTAGCTTATTGCCGAAATACATAACCATATGCCACATATTCATATAAACATGGTATTTCTTCTCGATTTACTAAACCATGATCAAATCCAAAGATTAACAAAACATACCAAATTTTACTCATTAAAGCATGCCATTTCAAATCAATACAAAACCACATTTCCTAATCAAATTTTCATAGCCTAACTTAGTTCACATATGTCATATACTACAAATCCCTCATGATCATATAACCAAACACTTGACGATAAGATTTAATCACCATAGCTGAATTATATATATAACTTCAAACCAACACATACATATTTCATTTCAAATTTGAATACACAATTACTTATAAACAATATTCAAACCGAATCATATTTCAATTTAGACATCTCAATAACAAATCATTAACTATGCATAACCTAATTATATTCATCAACCTTATATTTCAAGACTTTAATACCTAGCATAAACCAAATTTATCATACACATGTAACATGAATATCTCATTCGAATGCAAGCTCAAATCATGGTCAAATGTAGCCAAAATAGAGCATAAAAATTAAACACATCAAGCACCCATTCAAAAGCACATAAAATCCAACTTAACAAAATGATCATGGACAAGCCATTTTTAAACCAAACCGAACTCAAGCATGGAAATTAAGCCATTTCCGCATGGCTATTTATATATATACATGATCCAAAACTAATCAAAAACATAAGCAAGCCTATACATGCCATAAGATTGAGTTCAAACTATAACAAAATACCAAAAGAAGTCGATAGTGTGATAGACTTTGCTGACGACCCCCGAGCTCGTAACGTGACTCAAAAATCTATAAAATAGAGGTAAACAAAACACACACAGAGTAAGCTATTTAAGCTTAGTAAGTCTTAAGCAAAAACATATATATTAACACTTGCATAATAACATTAGATTAATAAGGCCGAATATACATATCCTCAAATACAAAGTTATCATTTTAATCATACATACATATATCATATGGATAAATGCATAATTACACATGAACATATATATGAATCTCACTACTAATATCACATATACCTCATTTGGCCGAATATACAAGAACACATATGTATACACATAATTCACATTTATAACTTAAACAATTATGCAATCAATTTAACATCCAACTTACCTTATTTTCACAACTTAAGATAAGCACATACCTGAATCTTTTTATTCGATTTCACATTCGGTCTTTACTTACTATTGCCTGTTGAACCGTTCGGAACTAAAAAGGATACGCGGATAGTCGGAAGCTCGTACAATGCCAACATCCCAGACGTGGTCTTACATGTAATCACATATCGATGCCACTGTCCCAGATAGGGTCTTACACGAATCAAATACGATGCCAATGTCCCAGACATGGTCTTACACGTAAACACAAGTCGATGCCAATGTCCCAGACGTGGTCTTACACGATAACACATATCGAAAATCCTATGTCATGACATATGTATCCTATCTATTCCTAGGGTTTGTACGGGACTTTCGGACAACGTATCCCGATCGAATCGAACTCGTAACTTATCTTCCAAGCTTAATCACAATCGACCAATGCGCATATATATTCTTAAAATTCAATTCAAAACATAACAAATATATATTTTCAATTTAACAACATTTATATGCTTATAGACTTACCTCGGATGTTGTCGAACGGTTTAATACACTATTCGTCTACTTTCGATTTCCCCCGATCTAATTCCGTTTTCTTCCGTTCTTGATCTAAATAAATTAAAATTTAACTAATTTAACCACATATTCATTCAATTTAATCCAAAAACACATAAATGGGAAAATTACCATTTTGCCCCTAACATTTTACACTTTTTGCAATTTAGTCCCTATCGCATAAAACACAAAATATACAAAATTTCACATCACCATAGCTAGGCCGAATATCATCCATGCCCTTATAAGTCCATACATTTCATTAATTTCATATTTTAGTCCCTAAAAAATTTATTTTCACAATTTAGTCCAAATTACTCAAATTCATCAAAAATTCAAAGACAAAACATATTAATCTAACACATATATTTCATAATTCATCATCAAACATCATAAAACTCATAAACTCATCAATGGCAAAACACAAAATCATCATCAAATTCAAAAATTAAGACATGGGCTTTGAAGATAACTTAGCAACGATCTTAAAAACGTAAAAATTATCAAAAACCGAGCTAGATACGTACCTTAATCAAACTCAACAATGGCCGAATACCCTAGCTTAAGTTTCTTTCTTTTTCTTTTCTTTAGTTTTGGTCAAAAGAAGATGAGAACATAATGCTTCCTTTTTCTTTTATTTTATTATATTAACCTTATAATATATTATTTATTATTTAAACTTTTATAATTAATATCAAAACTATATAATATAAGCATATGCCGTCCATTCACTAATTAAATGGTAAAATTGAAAAATAAAACCTCCATATTTAAAAGACAACAATAATTAGGCACTTTCATATCTAACCATCAAATTTTCATTTTACGCGATTAAGGCCTTTTATCAAATTAAGCACACAAACAATAAAATTAATTCACGAAAATTTCACACATGTAAATTCACACATAATTAACACAAGAAATAATATTAAAATATTTTTTAAACTCGAATTTGTGGTCCCGAAACCACTGTTCCGATTAGGGTCAAAATTAGGTTGTTACAACTCTCCCCCTAGGGATTTTCGTCCCCAAAAATCTTACCGGTGAATAGGTTCGGATAACGCTCTTTCATTGTATCCTCTGACTCCCAAGTTGCTTCCTCAACTCCGTGCTTATGCCACAGTACCTTAACTAACGAAATTTTCTTATTTCGCAATTCTTTAATCTCGCAAGGCAGAATATGAATCGGTTCTTCTTCATATGTCTTATCGGGCTTAATCTCAATCTCTGTCGGACTAATCACATGTGAAGGATGAGATCGGTATCTACGAAGCATCGAAACATGGAATACATTGTGAATCCTTTCTAGTTCAGTGTGGCAACAAAGATCCTATAAGTAATCGCCCAATACGCTCTATAATCTCATACGGCCCAATAAATCTCGGACTCAATTTGCCTTTACGACTGAATCTGAGTATTTTCTTCCATGGTGAGACTTTCAAAAACACTTTATCTCCGATCTGAAACTCTATATCTTTTCGTTTCAAGTCTGTATATGATTTCTGACGATCCGATGTTGTTTTTCGGACTATCGCGAATCACTTTCACTTTACATTCGGTCTCTTTGATCAAATCGACCCGTGTATCTTATTTTCACCGAGCTTAGTCCAATACAATGGTGTACGACATTTACGACTGTATAAAGCCTCGTAAGGTGCCATTTTGATACTAGATTGAAAGCTATTATTATACGCAAATTCAATCAAAGGTAAGTATCGTTCCCACGTACCTTCGAACTCGAGAATGCAACATCTCAACATATCCTCAAGTATCTGAATGATTCGTTCGGACTGACCATCTATTTGTGGATGAAAAGCTGTGCTAAAGTGTAGTTTCATACCTAAAGCATCTTGTAGTTTCTTCTAAAACCGCGATGTGAACCTCGGATCTCTGTCCGAAACAATAGAAATAGGCACCCCGTGCAATCTCACAATCTGAGAAACATATAATTCAGCCAGCTTATCAAGCGAATAATCTGTACGAACCGGAATAAAGTGAGCCGATTTGGTCAGTCTATCCACAATAACCCAGATTACATCTTTCTTGCTCGGTGTCAACGGTAAACCAGATACAAAATCCATCGTGACTTTGTCCCACTTCCACTCGGGTATCATAATCGGCTGAGGTAACCTAGAAGGTACTTGATGCTCAGCTTTTACTTGTTGACAGGCTAAACATTTCGAAACAAAGTCAGATATGTCTCGTTTCATACCAAGCCACCAATAAAGCTGTTTCAGATCATTATACATTTTCGTACTACACGGGTGAACAGATAACCGACTGTTATGAGCTTTGTTCAAAATCATCTGAATCAACTCTAATTTTCTCGGAACACATATTCGGTTTCTGAACCTCAAACAATCATTTGTATCAACTCAAAACTTGGATTCAACATTCGATTCACATTGAGCTCGCTTTGCTAACAAATCATTATCAACTTTCTGAGCATCACAAATTTGTTGAACAAATAACGGTCTTACTTTTAATTCAGCTATTATCGAACCATCATCAGATATAACCATATGCGCATTCATTGCACGCAAAGTGTAACATCCTGATTTAGGGCCTAGTAGGAATAGTGGTGCGAGACCACAAATCTAAGGTATATTTATGAGTTTTGAGGTTTATTCTATGTTTGCATGTTAGTGTGAAAGTTTCATGAAGCAATTTTGTTAAATTGCGTTTGAATTGTCCAAAAGGACTAAATTGCAAAAGTTACAAAATGTGAGATTCTAGAAGCTAATTGTATGAAACAGCTTTGGATTATCAATTAGAGGTCCTTAAATAGTAATTTCCCAAATTCTAATTTTTGGACAAAAATGGGCATGAGTGGATGATATTGGAAAGTTTACTGAGAATGGGGCATTTTGGTCATTTATCAATTAAATGATTAAAAATGGGAAAAGTTGATAGAATTTCATTCATCTTTTTCTCCAAGCTGCCAAAATTTGAAGGGAGCCATTGTTAGGGTACTTCAATTTTTCAAGCTTGCTAGTAAGTGCATCCTAGCCCCGTTTTTGATATTCTTCATATTTTTGAAGTCCTAGTAACATGAGTAAGCTATTTTAGCTATAAGTTGAGCTAGGATTGATGTTAAAAAATGTACCCATGTATGACATGCATGTATTTTGATGTTTTATGGAAGAATATGAAAGCTTGATGTAGTAGAAACATCTTTTGCTAAGTGATTTCCATGAAAAATGCATGTAGGGACTAGTTTGTGAAAGTCTTGAGATTGGTCATACATGAACGATTTAGTGAGAATTGATGATTGCCTTAGTTGAGTAAATGATTCTTCTAAGCATGAAAGGCTAGAAAGTTGAATGAAAATCACTTTACGAGCCTTGGGACAAAAGTGTAAATATGAGAAAGTTTAGGGGCAAAATGGTAATTTATCTAAAGTATGAGGTAAGGGTCAATTTAGTCAATGTGTGTACTGAACGGGTTGATTTATCATTTTAGATCAAGAAAGACGAAGCCCAGATCATAACCGAGGCAAGGGCAAGGTCGTGGACTAAATTGTACATCTCCATACTTTTTGAGTACCGAGGTAAATTTACGTATAAACGATGCATTTATGCGTATACATTGTTAATGCTAGCTAATATGTAGCATGATTGAGAACCTATTGGATTTTAGTGGAATGAATGAGATAGTAGTTGTGAATGGATGAATGTATTACAAAGTAGACATGTGAATGTGTAGTAATAATGCTTGATGGTGGGCTAAGTGCGATACCACCTTGATACTTAACAATGATGGGTTGTGTGCGATACTATTGTTAAGCATATTATTTAGTGAGCTATGTGCGAAATCACTATAATTATCATTTGTGGTAGGCTATGTGCGATACTACCTCATGATCTGATTGTGGTGGGCTAAGTGCGAAACCACCGTGTAACACCCCAAACCCGGCCCATTCGTTACGACCGAATTTGAAATGCCACTGCGGAAAAACGTTTGAAGACTGATTTCACTTTTGGGAAAAACATTAAAAATTTTTTCATTTGAAAACCATGTCCAATTAAAAATTCTAAATAATATAAGCTTGATAAAAATATCCAAATTAAAACTTTATTATAAGCTTTTAAAATATAAGTTGCCAAAATTAAAAGCACTTCCAAATAATAATTTAATGGTCGTCTAGCTTAAACATAATAAAAATGTTCAATCACTTTAATGGGCCTTATTACAATAAACACTTAATCAAAATACTGAAAATATAACTACTTAATTAATTAAAATATCTTTCTCGCATGGAAATCTATGCATGGCCACCTTTGTATCCACTCCAACCCGGTCCAAAAATCACGATCACTGCGATGTTTAATAAAAATTGGGTGAGTCATACGGACTCGATGTGTAATTAGTCCTTTGAATTCCACCCACATGTTAACCACATATTAACTCATATATCGGATATCAATTATCAAATTCACATGTTATCACATTACAGGCTTGGCCCATATTCATATCACATTCATCTAATAGGGTAGTTAACCACATAATTTCCACATTTGGGCTTAGCCCATTTCACTGTGATCCACATTCATATACCGGGCTTTGCCCATTTCCACATTAATCCACATATCATATTGGGCTTGGCCCATTTCCACATATGTTCACATACGAAATCATGCAATTATGAAGCCCAACCCAAACCTAGGGTCCATCCGCTACACACCCCCTTATCCAGCCTACCACACACCAAGGGATTATCAAATCACCCTCTCCTTTTCACTCCAAAGGCAATCTTTGCCGCCCACGTGCAATTAAGCACAATAGTCCACAACGCGACCTCGATCGGCGCCAATCCACGATGTAGCCGCAGCTAACACCAAAACCACGATGGGACACATAGTCACTCATCAACCACGATATGGCACATAGCCGATATCAACCACGATGAGGCACATAGCCACTCATCAAGCCACGCGAACTAAATCGCAATTAATCCACAGTGTGACCTCAGTCAGCGCCAATCCACGATGTAGCCGTAGCTAACACCAAAACCACGATGGGACACATAGTCACTCATCAACCACGATATGGCACATAGCCGATATCAACCACGATGAGGCACATAGCCACTCATCAAGCCACGCGAACTAAATCGCAATTAATCCACAACGTGACCTCAGTCAATGTCAATCCACGATGTAGCTCAAGGCTAACATCAAACCACGTACTCGAAGTACACCCGTACCTTCTTTCATATCATATCCCACCCATGCACATGCCACATAAAATAATGATACAATGTAATGATGCATGAGCATGTTCATCAAGCATATTATCACATATTCATATTAATAATCACATATCATCAGGTTTGGTACTTACCGGATTATCGACATACCCCCTTGAGGGTATCCTTATCACAATTTCCACTTTGCACTAGTTAGCACATTCATAATACATACACATTTCACATACATATCATATACCCGAAAGCGGTGGGTTAATCACACACACGATCACTAGGAGAACTATGCTTTCGATCATCGATGCTATCACTAGGCGATACTACGGCTATTTGCCTACTTTCTTGTCGTATTTGGTCCACACCCGGTGGCCAATCCCTAACTACTGAGATAGATCTCTTCTTAAACTTGGGATAGGGACCTTCCCTTTCCCTTCTTGAATGGTATTCGCCTCCATCAACACACTTAATCGAACAATCGATTTAATCATCAATATACAATTCTTAACCAAATATCCATAACTTATCATACTTACCGAAAGGGTCTTGAAATCCGAAAAGCTTGATCTAATGCTTAGATCCTTAATCCCTACATTTGATTAATCACCTACTACTTTAATAAAAAGCCATTCGACCATAAATCCAAATCCTAGTAGGATTAGTATACTTAAACTTACCTTGTTGCCGTTTGACTTAAGAATCAAGTCTTGAAATCTCTGCTATACTCTTCTTGCATTCGGCCAAGCATTGAATCAATTAACTTGGTTAGTTTTGGCTTTTGAATAATTAATGAACACATATATTTACCAAACATGGCCTTGGCGAATACTATAGACACTTACCTTGTAGATTTTAAATCCAGAAACTCACCGAATAACTAGGGAACACGTGGCCTATGGTGTACCTTCGGGAAAAAACTTCTCCTTCCTTGTAGTCGACACTTAGTAAATCGAAAGATCTCTTCAAAGTTTTGGCAACAAGATATTAATGGGGTTAGTCCTAGATTTGGCAAATCTTAAGAAAAAGGATGAAACCGAATGAGATCTTACCCTTACTTGAAGAAATCGATTGCACCTTCACTTCAACCTTCAGAGATTCGGCTATGGCTAGATGATGATCTCACAACTTTCGGCTTTTGGAAAGAAAAGAAAAGGAAGAATAAAGATGGAGGATTCGGCTAGATCACAAGGTATTTCGGCTTGGCAAAAATAAAAGAAGAAGAAGATTTGGTGAAGAGAATTCGGCAGAGGCTTTCAAAGAACAGATAATAATGCAGAATGGCCTCTCTTTTCCTTTTATAGCCGAAATTATCATCTAAGGAGTCCCTTACTTGGCCATCACTCTTCTATTTTAATAGCTTTATCTCTTTAATTATCACTTAAAATAAAAGATAATTCAGCAACTATCCTTACTTAGCCGAAATTATTAAACTCAAAGTCCCTTACTTGGCCATCACTTCTCCCTTATTTTTCTCTTTATCTCTTTATTCAAATTAAAAGAATTTAATCCAACAATTATCTCTTGAAAATAATGATAAATAAATCCCTTATTTATCCACTATTTATAAAATAATAAAAGCTCCTAATTTATAGCCATGTGCCGTCCACCTCTCTGCTCCTTGTAGCAAAATAAAATTTCTTTTATTTGCTTCCCATGTGACTCGAACTTAGGCCCATTCCTCTTGCATATGGCGCCATTTCCATAGGCCCTAAGTGCCATCTTCAGGCCACTTTTCCAAGCCTGTTTGGGTGTCAAATTTCACAAACTTTTTCTTTTAAGGCCACCTTGCCTTAATTTCCCCTTTTAAACCTTAAAACTCGTCATTTCTAGGTCATTTCTAAGTTTCCAAAAATTTTCGATCGGCTCTGTAAACTTGACATTTCTTTACATTTCCAAGTTTCCAAAAATGTTCACTTTCCATTTTCCTTACATTTCCTAGTTTCCAAAAATGTTCACCTTCCATTTTTAAACTTAACATTTCCATACATTTTCAGGTTTCCAAAAATATTCATTTCTAACTTATTTTCACTCATTTTCGGGTTTCCAAAAATATTCAAAATTTATTCATAATACTTAAAACATGTCACTTCATACAATTAAACCGAAAATGCATAGGCCCTTTTCAGGATGTTACACACCGAGTAATCTAGCTGTGTGGATGTATTATTGAGAAATAATGATGTGTTGTATTTTGAGTAAATGTGATATTGAGTGCAGGGGTGCATGTCAATGATTATGAGTATGTGACTCATGATGTGTTGGAGATGTGGTAAGGGATAGAAAGAGTAAGCATAGTAATGGATATGAATTACATATGTTAGTATAGTGCTAATTGTTGTTTAGCTTATACTAGAATGCTTAAATTGTTTATGTGTAAATTTGCTAAGCTCAAAGCTTACTCCTTTCTTTTCCCTTGTCTTATAGAGAAAAAGGATTGAATCATGATACGCGGATTAATCGGAAGATCGCCTACACTATCGGCACACTCCGGTACATTAGACTTAATGTTTTGTATATGGCATGTACAGGGGCTAGATGAGTTAGTGAATTTTGTTGTATTGGCTAAGATGTGTTGGCCATTAGATGGATAAACTATTTTTGTATAATGCCATGGTTGTTGGCTACTTTGTTATATAAAAAGATATAGTTATCCATGTAAGATTGTGTTTCAAAATGAGTTGGTTATGAATGTGTTGAATGAGTACATGTTGTGTATGCTAGAGGGGTGAGAAGGGCTTGACAAATAGCTTTGTTCTTGTCCATGAGGGTAGACACACGAGCGTGTGTCTAGGCCATGTGTGACAAATGGTCAGCCTATGGACGTGTGACTTGGCCGTGTGTCCCCTGCATGTTAGCATTTTAAGTCAAAATAGACTACAGGCTAGCCACACGGGCGTGTGCCTAGGCCATGTAAAGTGGTCAGTGTTCACCACGGGTGGAGAACATGGGAGTGTCCAGGCCGTGTGAATTTAGTCAGTGTCGACCACGGGTGGAAGACACGGGCATGTCTTGAGGGCACACGGGAGTGTCCCATTCCACATGGGCGTGTGACTCTTGTCTAAGTGAAAGAAACTTTAAGATCGATAAAGTTTCGGTAGAGCCTGGGAAGCTCTCGTATGTATGTTTAAGACCCCGTAGGTCCTTAATGAGGTAGTTGTGGTAGCTATTGAGAGTAGTCACATTGAGCCTAAGTGGCGATCAATTGGTTTTAACTCGGTAAAGCCTCAGGCCCGGTTTTGGTGTAGAATACGGGTAAGGGGTGTTACATTTAGTGGTATCAGAGCTATGGTTTAGTTGATTCTAGGACTACTGTAGCGGGTGTAAGGGTCTAGCTATACATGTCATAAGTGTACAATGATAGTGTGGTGGTTTCTGATGATTTTAAACCTTGTTTTATATAGTATATGGATCCCGATCAATCAACTGTTGATGAAGCAGCTAGTAATGCACCGACTCCTGTGCAAGGAACCGCGCCTGTTGAGAGTAGACCCGAGGTTAGGGGTCAAGGGGAAGAGGCTCGGGAAGCCTTTCTCTAGATGATGAGTAATTGGTACTCCAATTATGTTCGAGCAAACCCTAATGCTCAACCTCCTCTACCTCCTCCTATACCTCAGCCAATTCCAGTGGCTCCTAAAGGTATTGATGTAGTGAGGATATCGAAACCCCCGGTAGATAAGATTAGGAAACACGAGGCTGAGGAGTTTAGAGCTAAGGTAGATGATGACCCAGGAGAGGCGAGTTCAGCTAGAGAACTCAATGAGAGTATTCGATGAACTCTCTTGTACACCTGAAGAGAACCTGAAGTGTGCTGTATCTTTGCTGAGGGACTCGGCATACCATTGGTGAAAGACGTTGACGTCAATAGTCCAGAAAGAGCGGGTGACGTGGGACTTCTTTCTGGAAGAGTTCTGAAAGAAGTATATAAGCCAGCAATTTACTGATTGGAAACAGAAAGAATTCCTTGAGATGAAGCAAGGAAGAATGTCAGTAGCAGAATATGAGCGTGAATTTGTTAGGCTTAGCAAGTACGCGCAAGAATGTGTGTCGACGGAGACCATCTTGTGTATAAGGTTCGATGATGGACTGAACGAGGATATTAAGCTCCTAGTGGGTATTTTGGAGTTGAAAGAGTTTGTGGTGTTGGTTGAAAGGGCAAGTAAGGTCGAGGAGTTGAGTAAGGAAAAGAAAAGGGCTGTGAGTGAAGCCCGAGATGCGAGAAAACGACCGATGGGCAAATCATATCAAGCCCAGTTGAAAAGATCCAAGGAAGTGAATCCTCAGACGACAACACTAGTGGGATATTCACATCGAGACTTGGACAACACTCATTCGGGTTCGAGAGTCCAAGCTACCTCGATGGAAAGTGTGGGCAATCTGAAGAACAAACCGAAGTGTCCAAGTTCTGGTAGGTATCATACCGGAGAGTGTTGGGGAAACAACTGAAGTTGTTATAAGTGTGGTTCCCCTGACCATTTTATCCGAAATTGCCCCGAGAGGGATGACAAGGAAGAGAAGCAAGAAACAAGACCTAGCGATGTGTCTGCAAGGGGTAGACAACCAAGGAACCCGAGAGGTGGGACTAGTGGTAGAGGTGCATCCAAAGACTCTGCTGTGAGACCGGAGGGTCGAGCACCTGCGAGGACGTATGCCATTCGTGCCCGCGAAGAGGCATCATCCCCAGATGTGATAACGGGTACTTTTTCTCTTTTTGACACCTTTGTTATTGCTTTAATAGATCCAGGGTCTACTCATTCTTATATTTGCATGAGATTGGCATCTAGTTTGAGTATGACCGTTGATTTTATGGATATTGTGGTTAAGGTGTCAAACCCGTTAGGTAAGCATGTGTTAGTGGACAAGGTGTATAAGAATTGTCCTTTGTTGATTAAGAGTCATTGCTTTCCGGTAGACCTTATGTTGTTGCCGTTTGATGAGTTTGACTTAATCCTTGGCATGGATTGGTTGACTACCCATAGTGTCTTAGTGAACTGTGGTAGTAAGTTTATCGAATTGAAATGTGAGAATGGAGATGTTATTCGGGTTGAATCAGGTGGATCGGATGGTCTATCAGTGATGATTTCTTCCCTAGTGGCTGAGAAATGTTTGAGAAAAGGGTGTGAGTCCTATCTCGCCTTTATTTTGAATACTCAAGAGGTTGGAGTAAAGTTTGATACAGTGCCGATGGTGTGTGAGTATCCAGATGTATTCTCGAAAGAGTTACCCGGATTACCTCCAGAGAGAGAGGTCGAGTTTGGGATTGAGTTAGTTCTGGGAACAGCACCTATTTCAATTGCTCCGTATAGGATGGCACCTTTAGAGTTGAAAGAACTGAAGGTTCAGTTGCAAGAGTTGAACAGATAAGGGTTTTGCAAGACCGAGCTATTCACCACGGGGTGCTCCAGTACTATTTGTGAAAATGAAAGATGGGTCTATGAGGTTGTGTATAGACTATAGGCAACTTAAAGAAGTGACGGTGAAGAATAAGTATCCTTTACCAAGGATTAATGATCTTTTTGATCAACTGAAAGGAGCTACAGTGTTCTCCAAGATCGACCTGAGGTCTGGTTATTACCAGTTGAGAGTGAAAGAGCAAGATGTGTTGAAAACTGCATTTCGAACAAGGTATGGCCATTATGAGTTTTTGGTCATGCCATTTGGTTTAACGAATGCACCTGCGATTTTTATGGATTTGATGAACCGTGTCTTTCGACCGTATGTGGATAAGTTTGTAGTTGTCTTCATTGACGACATATTGATCTATTCTCGGGATGAGAACGATCATGTGGAGCTGATACAGTCCGCCTCGGGAAGAGTCAAAATGTATGCGAGTTGCCCAATCGTCTACGAGGAGTAAATCAAGCCTTTGGAAAAGAATAGGAACTAGGGTTGAGTTTGCAGAAGCTCTTGAATGAATTTGTTAAGAAATGGTTTAAGTTATGAATGGATGACGGAAAATGAAAGAAACGGCTTAGATGATGGAAGGATAGGTTCGGATTTGGTGTTAGAAAGAAATAAGGATAATGAAGGTTATCGGTTTAAGGAAAAAGTAAATAAGTAATGATAAGATGATATCTGTTGGATATGGATAGAATTGAACTTAAACAAAGAATCCATTCAACACAAATATGTGTCACCCCAGGTTCTATATTTGTTTAAGGTGGAAAATGGTAGTCGATGATGGACCACGACCCATTATCTAGGTAGATAAGAACCGATGGTATAGTTTGATGGAAGAGATACGTTTGACGCCACAAGCGAACTTGATAAGTCAAGACGAAACCCGTACGAAAGTTAAAGAGGAGAAAATCTCACTCGATGAACATCGTTCATAAAATATAATTAAAGTTCAAAAAAGTTCTTTACAAATGAAAATTTTCAAATATTTATAGTCCTAAGGAACTAACTGAAAAGACATAAAACTTAGCTTAATTTCTAAGTAAAATTCAGCCTTTAATGATCCTAGATTAATCTAGAATTTTGGCCCTTGAGTTTGCTGTCCACGTTCATCCATAAAGCTCCAACAATTCCCTTCTAGAACTTCTTAAGTGCAGCCGAATCTAATAGGAAGAAAGAGGGGCTGAAATGCTCTTAAATTCGGCCTTGGGGACGTGCATGGTTAGCCTTGAAATCTGAATGGTCATGCCTTTGTTCTAGGCTTCATTGGGACGTGAAAAGCCAACACTAGCATTCATGCTAGCCCTTTAATTGCTTGCAACGTTTGAAGAAGCAAGCCCCCAACAGCACATTAAGTTCGACCTTTAATTGCTGCTCTTTTTACTTTCACGAAGCAAACATCTCCTTTAATTCTTTGACATTCACGAAAAAGCACCTTGGAAGCTGAAACATTTAGCCTTCTTTATTGCTATCCAAAACCATGCATGTTCAGCTTATTTAATGCCATTCAAACCAATACCAACATCTCATTAAAGGATGTTTTGCATGCTGCTGGTTGTCCATCTTTAATGCACGTTTGGGGGAAAGGAAAAGGCACGTTGGGAAGCATAACCATCAGCTAATGAAGTCCCATGCATGCTCCAACACGTCAATAAATGAGGTTGCCGCCCAAGCTTTAAATGATGTCCCAAAAGCACCTGCACACTAATAATTTCGTCACCTTAAATTCTAGCCGAAAAAGTGCCTTGAAAAGCCAATAATTCAGCAACATAAATGCCCCTTCCAACCGTCCATGTCCCTCCAATGCTCAATGATGCATTCGGCCCAAATAAATGCTCCTAGTGCATGGTTCTTCCTTTAATGTTTTTGGGAATTTAATTTGAACCTATATTAAGCATGAACATTCATTAAATCAGGCCAAATAAGTTGAACATAATTAAATACATTCTATGAACACATTAATGGACATTTTGGACAACTCAAAGACACCATTTAACACACATGAAAATTCGGCAGCCCCTAAATTAACAAAAAAAAAACTGCACTTTAATTCTTGAATTAAAACACTTAAAAACATGTAATAAAAATGTGATAAATTAATTTAGACTAAGACAAATTAATTTAGACACTAAATAAAATATTTAGACACATTAATGGGCTGTAGAAAAATTAATAAATAAAAGACTTAATTTATTTAAAGCATTTAAATTTTAGGCAATCAGCTCAATGAGCTGGAGCGAGCTCGAGTGAGCTAAAATTGAGCTCGAATGAGTTAATCCGCCTCAATTTGGAAGTGCATGAAGATGCACTTGAGCTCCACGGCACTTGGGACTTTGGCGTCGAGTTTCGTCGACTTGAAAATCGGTGGTGCCCCGGGCGTGCCCGTATCATCCCTCCCCTCTTCAAGACGATTCGTCCTCGAATCGATCTATTGGTTTACTTGAACAAAATTCTTTTTGCTCGAATTTCCTCGATCAAACGGGACGGATGATAGTCGCAACACCTGAAAGAGATAATCACGAGTTAGCAAGAATTGTTTCAAAAGTACTTGCAACCCAAATGTAATCATCACCAAACTAATAATTCACATGCAAACAGGCATAATCACATTATCGTACAAAATGAACAATGCCTTATCAAACATTTGGAATTGAATTGAATAAGCTTCATGAAATGCATTTGATTCAAATGGATTCCACAATTCTAAACCAACATACGAATAGCACATCAAGCGATAGATATAGTCGTCACAAGAAAATAATGAAGGAAACGCATATGGCACTCGAAATTGAACATTC
The DNA here is from genome assembly GCA_025698515.1 of Gossypium sturtianum. NCBI lineage: Eukaryota > Viridiplantae > Streptophyta > Magnoliopsida > Malvales > Malvaceae > Gossypium > Gossypium sturtianum. Next base: position 50,592,577 of record CM046944.1, on the reverse strand, counting down.
AAACCTTGCTTTGTACGAAATAAGGAACCACTCGCACATGAATTGTAACAAGTATCAAACACAAGAATCTTTTTGTCGACCATTAAAACAGATAGACAATCAATAAGCACAATGGAACTTTTAAACATACTAGGATCCAAATGTTTCATAAAAACAAAATCAACACCATGTGTCATATCAACATCCAAAATAGATAGATCATCAATAAACGATATGGACAAAATAGCATGATTAAGCATATCATGTTCTAAACGCTTTGTAAAAACGACATCATCAACATGATGTTGAAAACCATCCAAGGAAATCAGAAATGTTTCAGGAGTTTCAAGGACCTTACCTTTATGGGCAAAAGAATAAGGATCGAGTTTACCTTTGTCATCTAATACGAACCTTCTCTCCTCGGGATCATAATGTAGTCGATACTTGGCAGTTGGGTTAGCCTCGACCAAATGATATGTAAACTTCAAGTACAACCACAAAATTTGTTTAAGGAATGAATAGAAGTTGAAAACAAAGTTGACAAAATTCGTTACCTTATTTAAAATCCTTGTATCAAGAAGATAGGAATCTTTCAAACATACCAGATGATACTTAAGTTTCCCACAAAATAAATCAGAGTATATGCCCGATTTAAAAACATGTGTTTGCTTATCTAAGTCAAGATGGGGCTTTGGTTTTGAAAAATCAAACATGTTAAACCAATATGAATTGTGCATACTCAAAATCGAACGATCAAATCTCTTAACATATTTCAAAACCGATTTATAAAAACTCAAAGATTTCATTTTAGACAACGAACAAATCTCGTAATACCTGCAATCAAACAAATGGGGATTAAAAGAAAAGTCATCGTCATACCTAATCGAGTCTTGCTTTTGCCAAATAGATGTTACTCCACCGTCACACTTTGCATCAAAATGATTGTCATGAGACAAGCTTGTCTTACCATCACAATTATTCGTTGAATGGCAAATGACAAAATCATCCACATAACCACAAGCAGTGGAAAAATTTGGTGGAGATTGAATTTCATAAGACTTACCTTCCTTACCTTCCGATTCACGTGGTTCAACCTCATTTTCAATTTTACCGTTATTGATCACACGAAAACGCTGCTCGTTGGGAAGGTATTGAAGTCGACTTTCGACACTCGGTCTCTCGTAAACCTGAAAAGTAGAAACAGAAGAAGAGAAAACTTCAAATGGGTTAGTTGAAAAATCACTCTCTTTTTCTTACTCTTCCCGTTTTCTCGTTTCTTTTTCAAGACCTTTTTCTTTTTCAATCTCTTTTTCAATTTTTTTCTTAATCACAATTTCTTTTCTTTCTTTCTCAACTTCCTCTGTTTCACTCTCATTTTCATTTTCTTTTTTCTCGATTTCTTTTTCAATCTTGTTTTCACTTTTATTTCCTTTTTCTTTTCATTCTTTTTCATATTCTTTTTCATTACAACAAGGGGATATTTCAAAAGAATTGAAAAGAGAGGGATTTGACTCAAGGATCGAAGAAATATTTTCGTAGATGTCTCGATCGATTCCTCGTGAAATATCCTTTGAGCGTGACATCTTTGAATCTTTCGAAGAGTGGCTAGTACTTTCACGTTCGTCTTCGTAAAAGGTTTCAAAATCGTAACTCGCTTTGCTTCATCTTGAATACGAATCATGATGTGAATTACTTCAAGAACGATCTTTCATAGACGAATATTTATAGCTTTCTTCTCGTTGTCTCGAAGGTCTTGAAGAATACAAATCTCGATGATAATCTTTTCTCACATAATCAAATGAACTTCTTGATGAAGAGAAATCTTGATAGAAGTCTCTTGATCTTGAAATTGATGACGAAGGGGAGTCATATCAGAATTTGTTTCTCGAATAATCATCGAAGGTGGGTCTCTGAGATGGTCGTCACTCCATTTCTCGACTCGTTGTAGTGTGCTTTCGTCGAAACTTTTCCTCCGCTCAGTCCAAACGCTTTTGAATTGGACTTAGCTTTTTCTCGAGCATTCGGTCCATTTTGTTCACCAAAAATTGGAAGTCATCGGCGGAGAGTTCTTCTTGAAACATGTTTATTGCTGAAAAGAAAGAACGTTATAAAGAAAGAAAATAAATACAAAATTTAAAATGCCTTACCACAAAAAAAACCTCACAAGTCACTCACAAAGAAAATTCGCTCACACTCGTGTTTTACTGGTATAAGGATTTTTCTTTGATGTAACACTCGTGCCTTTTACCGCTCTTTCTCGCTCTCGCAAGTTCATACTTCATTTCGAAAGGACTTATTGTGGCTTGAGGGTCGGCTTCAAAGTGGTTAACAAAGGTTTGACATTGGGTATCGGGGAGGTTTAAAGACAAAGGAAAGGAAAATGGAGTAAGGATGGGTGGCGCTGGGTGAAAAGAGAAAATACGAAATGATGGTAGAAGAATTTTTTTTTAAAGATCGGGGTAGGAAGATGAGGAGGGTGGAAATGAGAGTCTTGAGATCGGGATCAGAAGATATGACAATCAAAGCAAAAAAACTTTCAAACTTCACACACTTTTTTTTCGTATTTCTTTTTTTTTACATCAAATACAATATAATGTAACACAAGAAACGAAAATTACAACTTTGAACTTTTTTTTTATTTCTTCACGAACCTATTCCAGCTTCACGTACGTCGTCAAAAATCCTCCTTTGATAGCTCTGATACCAGATGATACAGTCTGCCTCGGGAAGAGTCGAAATGTATGCGAGTTTCCCAATCGTCTACGAGGAGTAAATCAAGCCTTCGGAAAAGAATAGGAACTAGGGTTGAGTTTGCGGAAGCTCTTGAATGAATTTGTTTAGAAATGGTTTAAGTTAGGAATGGAGGATGGAAAATGAAAGAAACGGCTTAGATGATGGAAGGATAGGTTTGGGTTTGGTGTTAGAAAGAAATAAGGATAATAAAGGTTATTGGTTTAAGGAAAAGTAAAGAAGTAATGATAAGATGATGTCTGTTGGAGATGGATAGAATTGAACTTAAACAAAGAATCCATTCAACACAAATATGTGTCACCCCGGGTTCTATATTTGTTTAAGGTGGAAAATGGTAGTCGATGATGGACCACGACCCGTTATCTAGGTAGATAAGAATCGATGGTATAGTTTGATGGAAGAGATACGTTTGACGCCACAAGCGAACTTGATAAGTCAAGACGAAACTCGTACGAAAGTTAGAGAGGAGAAAATCTCACTCGATGAACATCGTTCATAAAATATAATTAAAGTTCAAAAAAAGTTCTTTACAAATGAAAATTTTCAAATATTTATAGTCCTAAGGAACTAACTGAAAAGACATAAAACTTAGCTTAATTTCTAAGTAAAATCCAGCCTTTAACGATCCTAGATTAATCTAGAATTTTGGCCCTTGAGTTTGCTGTCCACGTTCATCCATAAAGCTCCAACAATTCCCTTCTAGAACTTCTTAAGTGCAGCCGAATCTAATAGGAAGAAAGAGGGGCTGAAATGCTCTTAAATTCAGCCTTGGGGACGTGCATGGTTAGCCTTGAAATCCGAATGGTCATGTCTTTGTTCTAAGCTTCATTGGGATGTGAAAAGCCAACACTAGCATTCATGCTAGCCCTTTAATTGCTTCTAAGGTTTGAAGAAGCAAGCCCCCAACAGCACATTAAGTTCAACCTTTAATTGCTGCTCTTTTTACTTTCACGAAGCAAACATCTCCTTTAATTCTTTGACATTCACGAAAAAGCACCTTGGAAGCTGAAACATTCAGCCTTCTTTATTGCTATCCAAAACCATGCATGTTCAGCTTATTTAATGCCGTTCAAACCAATACCAACATCTCATTAAAGGATGTTTTGCATCTGCTGGTTGTCCATCTTTAATGCACGTTTGGGGGAAAGGATAAGGCATGTTGGGAAGCATAACCATCATCTAATGAAGTCCCATGCATGCTCCAACACGTCAATAAATGAGGTTGCCGCCCAAGCTTTAAATGATGTCCCAAAAGCACCTGAACACTAATAATTTCGCCACCTTAAATTCCAGCCGAAAAAGTGCCTTGAAAAGCCAATAATTCAGCAACATAAATGCCCCTTCCAACCGTCCATGTCCCTCCAATGCTCAATGATGCATTCGGCCCAAATAAATGCTCCTAGTGCATGGTTCTTCCTTTAATATTTTTGGGAATTTCGGCTGAACCTATATTAAGCATGAACATTCATTAAATCAGGCCAAATAAGTTGAACATAATTAAATACATTCTATGAATACATTAATGGACGTTTTGGACAACTCAAAGACACCATTTAACACACATGAAAATTAATGATTACTAAATTAACTAAAAAAACTGCACTTTAATTCTTGAATTAAAACACTTAAAAACATGTAATAAAAATGTGATAAATTAATTTAGACTAAGACAAATTAATTTAGACACTAAATAAAATATTTAGACACATTAATGGGCTGTAGAAAAATTAATAAATAAAAGACTTAATTTATTTAAAGCATTTAAATTTTAGGCAATCAGCTCAATGAACTGGAGCGAGCTCGAGTGAGCTCAAATTGAGCTCGAATGAGCTAATCCGGCTCAATGTGGAAGTTCATGAAGATGCACTTGAGCTCCACGGCACTTGGGACTTTGGCGTCGAGTTTCGTCGACTTGAAAATAGGTGGTGCCCCGGGAGTGCCCGTATCAGGAGTATTTGAGAATTGTCTTGCAAACTTTAAGGGATAAGAAGTTGTATGCTAAGTTTAGCAACAGTGAGTTTTGGCTCCGAGAGGTCGGAATCCTAGGACACATTGTGTCGGGTGATGGTATTAGAGTTGACCCGAGTAAGATTTTGGTTATTGTGGACTGGAAACAGTCGAGGAACGTGTCAGAAGTTAGAAGCTTCTTGGGATTGGCTGGATACTACAGACGTTTCGTAAAGGGGTTCTCGTTAATTGCTACCCCGATGACGAAATTATTGCATAAGGATGTCAAGTTTGATTGGACTGAGACATGTCAACAGAGTTTTGAGAGATTGAAATCATTGTTGACTAAGGCACCGGTTTTGGTTCAACCAGAATCAGGGAAAGAGTTTATGGTTTTCAGTGACGCGTCGTTTAATGGTCTCAGTTGCGTGTTGATGCAAAAGGGTAAGGTAGTCACTTACGCCTTGAGGAAGTTAAAACCGCATGAGAAGAATTATCTGACTCATGATTTGGAGTTGGCTGTGATTGTTTTCACGTTAAAGATTTGGCGACATTATTTATATGGTGAGAAGTGTCGAATCTTTACGGATCACAAGAGTTTGAAGTATTTGATGGGTCAAAAGGATTTGAATTTGTGACAAAGGTGGTGGCTCGAGTTATTGAAAGACTATGAGTTAGTCATTGATTACCACCCGGGAAAAGCGAATGTGGTTGCGGATGCCTTGAGTAGGAAATCCTTGTATGCTCTAAAAGTTATGAGCACGAGTTTAGCATTGTCTAATGATGGTGCTATATTGGCAGAGTTGAGAGCTAAGCCACTATTTGTTCAACAGATATGTGAGGCTCAGAGAAATGATAGTGAGATGCAAGCTAAGAGAGCTAAGTGTGGATCAGAAAGTGATTCTGATTTTCGAGTGGGTTCGAATGGTTGTTTATTGTACCATGAAAGAATTTGTGTACTTAGAGATGAAAAATTGATCCGAAAGGTTTTGCATGAGGCACATAGTGGGTATTTGTCAGTACACCCGGGCAGTACGAAAATGTACAATGACTTGAAGAAGTCTTATTGGTGGCCAGGTATGAAAAGAGACATTTCTGAGTTTGTGGCGAAGTGTCTGATTTGTCAACAGGTAAAAGCTGAGCAGCAAGTACCTTCAAGATTGCTTCAGCCAGTGATGGTTCCTGAATGGAAATGGGATCGGGTTACCATGGATTTTGTGACGGGGTTGCCTAAGACTCCAAAAAAGAAAGATGCTCTGTGGGTTGTTGTGGATAGATTGATGAAGACGGCTCATTTTATTCCAGTAAGTGTTGATTATTCACTGGACAAGTTAGCCGAATTGTATGTTGCAGAGATAGTGAGGTTACATGGTGTGCCTGTGTCTATAATATCGGATAGAGATCTGAGGTTTACTTCAAGGTTTTGGAAGAAGTTGCAAGAGGCCATGGGTACGAGGTTAAATTTCAGTACTACGTTCCATCCACAAATAGATGGTCAGTCTGAAAGAGTGATTCAAGGTCTCGAAGATATGCTTCGATGCTGTGTGTTAGAATTCAAAGGTAGTTGGGAGAGGTATCTACCTTTGGTCGAGTTTGCCTACAACAACTATTATCAGTCGAGTATACAGATGGCACCGTATGAAGCTTTGTATGGTCGTAAGTGTCGAACTCCTCTGTATTGGACTGAGCTTAGTGAGAAGCGGATCCATGGGGTCGATCTAGTAAAAGAGACTGAGGAGAAAGTGAAAGTAATCCGTAATAGTCTGAAAGTTGCTTCGGATCGACAGAAGTCGTACGCGAATCTGAAAAGAAAAGAAATTGAGTTTGAGGTGGGTGACAAAATGTTTTTGAAAGTGTCCCCATGGAAGAAAATCATAAGATTCAGACAAAAAGGGAAATTGAGTCCGAGATTCCTAGGGTCGTATGAGATTACAGATAGAGTTGGGCTAGTAGCATACCGGTTGGCTTTGCCGGTTGAATTGGACAAGATCCATAATGTGTTCCATGTGTTGATGTTGCGACGGTATCGCTCCGATCCTTCACATGTGATTCCTTCAATGGAAATTGAGATAAGACTGGATATGTCTTATGAAGAAGAGTCGATTAAGATCTTGGCTCGAGAAGTGAAACAGCTGAGGAATAAGAGCATAGCCCTTGTGAAAGTGTTAAGGCAGAAACACGGTGTGGAAGAGGCTACGTGGGAACTGGAAGAAAGCATGAGAGAGCAACACCCAAACCTTGTTACTGGTAAGATTTTCGAGGGCGAAAATCTCTAAAGGGGGGAGAGTTGTAACATCCCGATTTAGGGCCTAGTCAGAATAGTGGTGCGAGACCACAAATCCAAGGTATATGTATGAGTTTTTAGGTTTATGCTATGTTTGCATGTTAGTGTGAAAGTTTCATGAATCAATTTTGTTAAATTGCGGTTGAATTGTCCAAAAGGACTAAATTGCAAAAGTTGCAAAATGTGAGATTCTAGAAGCTAGTTGTATGAAATAGCTTTGGATTATCAATTAGAAGTCTTTAAATAGTAATTTTCCCAAATTCTAATTTTTGGACAAAAATAGGCATGAGTGGATGATATTGGAAATTTTAGTGAGAAGGGGCATTTTGGTCATTTATCAATTAAATGATTAAAAATGGGAAAAGATGATAGAATTTCATTCATCTTATTCTCCAAGCTGCCGAAATTTGAAGGGAGCCATTGTTAGGGTTCTTCAACTTTTCAAGCTTGCTAGTAAGTGCATCCTAGCCCTGTTTTCGATATTCTTCGTATTTTTGAAGTCCTAGTAACATGAGTAAGCTATTTTTAGCTATATGTTGAGCTTAAATTGATGTTAAAAAATGTACCCATGTATGACATGCATGTATTTTGATGTTTTATGGAATAATATGAAAGCTTGATGTAGTAGAAACATATTTTGCTAAGTGATTTCCATGAAAAATGCATGTAGGGACTAGTTTGTGAAAGTCTTGAGATTGGTCATACATGAACGATTTAGTGAGAATTGATGATTGCCTTAGTTGAGTAAATGATTCGGCTAAGCATGAAAGGCTAGAAAGTCGAATGAAAATCACTTTACGAGCCTTGGGACAAAAGTGTAAATATTAGAAAGTTTAGGGGCAAAATGGTAATTTTGCTAAAGTATGAGATAAGGGTCAATTTAGTCAATGTGTGTATTGAACGGGTTGATTTATCATTTTAGATCAAGAAAGACGAAGCCCGGATCATAACCGAGGCAAGGGCAAGGTCGTGGACTAAATTGTACATCTCCATACTTTTTGAGTACCGAGGTAAGTTTACGTATAAACGATGCATTTATGCGTATACATTGTTAATGCTAGCTAATGTGTAGCATGATTGAGAACCTATTCGATTCTAGTGGAATGAATGAGATAGTAGTTGTGAATGGATGAATGTATTACAAAGTAGACATGTGAATGTGTAGTAATAATGCTTGATGGTGGGCTAAGTGCGATACCACCTTGATACTTAACAATGATGGGTTGTGTGCTATACTATTGTTAAGCATATTATTTAGTGAGCTATGTGCGGAATCACTATAATTATCCTTTGTGGTAGGCTATGTGCGATACTACCTCATGATCTGATTGTGGTAGGCTAAGTGTGAAACCACCGAGTAATCTAGCTGTGTGGATGTATTATTGAGAAATAATGATGTGTTGTATTTTGAGTAAATGTGATATTGAGTGTAGGGGTGCATGTCAATGATTATGAGTATGTGACTCATGATGTGTTGGAGATGTGGTAAGGGATAGAAAGAGTAAGCATAGTAATGGATGTGAATTACATATGTTAGTATAGTGCTAATTTTTGTTTAGCTTATACTAGAATGCTTAAATTGTTTATGTGTAAATTTGCTAAGCTCAAAGCTTACTCCTTTCTTTTCCCTTGTCTTATAGAGAAAAAGGATTGAATCGTGATACGCGGACTAATCGGAAGATTGCCTACACTATCAGTACACTCCGGAACATTAGACTTAATGTTTTGTATATGGCATGTATAGGGGCTAGATAAGTTAGTGAATTTTGTTGTATTGGCTAAGATGTGTTGGCCATTAGATGGATAAACTATTTTTGTATAATACCATGGTTGTTGGTTACTTTATTATATAAAAAGATATAGTTATCCATGTAAGATTGTGTTTCAAAATGAGTTGGTTATGAATGTGTTGAATTAGTACATGTTGTGTATGCTAGAGGGGTGAGAAGGGCTTGACAAATAACTTTGTTCTTGTCCATGAGGGTAGACACACGGGCGTTTGTCTAGGCCATGTGTGACACACGGTCAGCCCATGGGCGTGTGGCTTGGCCTTGTGTCCCCTGCATGTTAGCATTTTAAGTTAGAATAGACCACGGGCTAGCCACACGGGCGTGTCCCTAGGCCATGTAAAGTGGTCAATGTTCACCACGGGTGGAGAACACGGGCGTGTCCAGGCCGTGTGAATTTAGTCAGTGTCGACCACGGGTGGAAGACACGGGCATGTCTTGAGGGCACACGGGCGTGTCCCATTCCACATGGGCGTGTGACTCTTGTCTAAGTGAAAGAAACTTTAAGATCAATAAAGTTTCGGTAGAGCCTGGGAAGCTCTCGTATGTATGTTTAAGACCCCGTAGGTCCTTAATGAGGTAGTTGTGGTAGCTATTGAGAGTAGTCACATTGATCCTAAGTGGCGATCAAGTGGTTTTAACTCGGTAATGCCTCGGGCTCAGTTCCGATGTGGAATACGGGTAAGGGGTGTTACACAAAGCAAATAATGATTTTCAACTTAAAGCATCAACAACAACATTAGCTTTTCCCGGATGATAGTCAATCACAAGCTCGTAGTCTTTTAACAACTCTAACCATTGACGTTGTCTCATATTCATATCTTTCTGAGTCATCAAATACTTCAGGCTTTTATGATCAGAATAAACATGACATTTTTCACCGAGCAGATAGTGACGCCAAATCTTCAATGCAAACACAATAGCTGCCAATTCCAGATCGTGCATCAGATAGTTCTTTTTGTGTGGCTTTAACTGTCTCGAGGCATAAGCTATGACTTTGTCTTCCTGCATCAAAACACAACCTAGACCACTCAAAGATGCATCACTATAAATGACAAATTCTTTACCCAATTCTGGCTGAACTAACACTGGAGCTTCGGTCAAAAGAGCTTTCAACTGATCGAAACTTTTCTGACACTTTTCTGACCACTCGAACTTAACATCTTTCTATAACAACTTTGTTATCGGTGTTGCGATCATAGACAAACCTTTCACAAATCGTCTATAGTAACCAGCAAGTCCCAGAAAACTCCGAACTTCAGAGACATTTCTCGGAGGTTTCCAATCAAGTATAGCTAAAATTTTACTCGGATCAACCTGAATACACGATGCTGATACAACATGGCCCAGAAAACTGACTTCGCGTAACCAGAACTCACATTTACTGAACTTTTCATACAACTGTTTATCTCGAAAAGTCTGTAACACAAGTCTCAGATGTTCGGCATGCTCTGTTTCATCACAGGAGTAAACCAAAATGTCATCTATTAATACTACCACAAACCGATCCAGATACTGTCTTAAGATCCGATTCATCAAATCCATGAAAACACCAGGTGCATTAGTAAGTCCGAAAGGCATAACCAGAAACTCATAGTGTCCGTACCTCATTCGGAAAGCTGTCTTTGGCACATCAGAGTCTTTAACTCGCAACTGATAGTAGCTTGATCTCAAATCTATTTTTGAAAACACTGTAGCCCCTTTCAACTGATCGAACAGATCGTCAATCCGTGGCAACGGATACTTATTCTTTATAATCACTTTATTGAGCTGTCTGTAGTCGATACACATTCTCATATTTCTGTCTTTCTTTTTCACAAATAAAATTGGTGCGCCCCAGGGAGAGAAACTCGGTTGCGCAAAACCTCTATCTGTCAACTCTTGCAACTGAGCTTTCAATTCTTTTAATTCCATAGGTGCCATTCTGTACGGAGCTATCGATATCGGAGTCATCCCTGGCACAAGTTCAATACCAAATTCAACTTCTCAAATAGGTGGCAAACCCGGTAATTCTTCAGGAAACACATTCGGATACTCGCACACAACAGGTACTGATTCAATCTTTCTTTCGGTTACTTTATTATCAAGCACATATGCAAGGTAAGCTTCGCAACCTTTTCTTACGTATTTCTGAGCTAACATCGAAGATATCACTCCTGGTAAACCATTCAAATCATTATATTCAATCTGAATAATCTCATCATTCTGACACCGTAAATCAATAGTCTTCCGTTTGCAGTTCACAATAGCATCATGCAGAGTTAACCAATCCTTACCCAGAATTATATCAAACTCGTTGAATGGAAACAACATCAAATCAGACGGAAAACATGAATCTTGAATCATCAACAGACAATTCTTGCACACTTTATCAACAAAAACACACCGGCCTAAGGGGTTCGATACTTTAATCACAAACTCAGTAGACTCTACAGGAAAAGTCTTACTGATACTAAAGTCTCACACACATAAGAATGAGTCGAACCAGGATCAATCAATGCAACAACACTAGTATCATAGAGAGTGAAAATACCAGTAATAACATTCGGGGATGAGACCTCCTCGCGTGTGCAAATAGCATAGGCTCTGGGTGCGCGAGCCTCGGATCTAATAGCTGTATCTTTGGTCCCTCTCTGACTGCCACTCACATTACCCGTGTTCCTGGGTGGTCTACCTCAAGCTGCAGTGTTATCCGATCTCGTATTCTGTACTGGATTTTCTTCAGCTAACTCTGGGCATTGACGAATATTATGATCCGTCGATCCACATTTAAAGCAAGCCCAATCATGCAATCTGCAACTGCCGGGATGTCGTTTACCACAATGTTTACACTCGGGTTGATTTGATCTAATATTACCCACACTAGCTACTGAGGTAGCTCTCGAGCTCACAGGTGGTCTATCCCGATCACGTCTAGAATAACCCGCAGTAGTCTTTGAACGGCTAGCATAATCTTAGGACTTCTTTGATGTCGACTAGAATGACTTACTAAATGGTCTCTTATGTGAATCTCTAGCTTCAAAGTCAGCTTTTCTTTTCTCTTTCCCGAGCTCTTCGGCTTTGCAAGTTCGCTCAACAAGTACCACAAACTCTTTTATCTCAAGTATGCCAACTAACAGTTTTATGTCTTCATTCATCCCATCTTCAAATCTTTTACACATTATAGCTTCGGTCGAAACACACTCTCGGGCATACCGACTGAATCTCACGAATTTTCGCTCATACTCTGTCACAGTTATTCGACCCTGCTTCAACTCAAGAAATTCTTTGCGTTTCTGGTCGATAAATCTCTGGCTAATATATTTCTTAAGGAACTCAGTCTGAAATAATTCCCAGGTCACTCGCTCTTTCAGAACCACCGATACTAGTGTATTCCACAAGTGATATGTAGTGTCTCGTAGCAAAGATATGGCACATTTTAAGCACTCATCAGGGGTACAAGATAACTTATCAAACACTCGAATAGTATTATTGAGCCAGAATTCAGCTCGCTCAGCATCATCATCAGTAGCTCTGAACACTTCGGTCTGTGTTTTCTGATTTTATCAACAGGAGGCTTAGACAATCTCAACGGATCACTCACTTGAGGTATAACAGGTTTCGAAGATGGATTAGTCGGGGGTGGAGGTTGTTGTGCACCCGGATTAGTCCGGATATATTAAGTAAACCAGTCATTCATCATTTGATAAAAGGCTTGTCTAGCCTCTCCTTCCTGGTTACTCGAAGTCGGTCGAGATTCAACCGGCGCTGTCCCTTGTGCGGGAGCAGGCGCTAGACTCTCGACATCATCAGCTACGGCTCGATTGAGATCCATTACTATACAAAAACACATTTTCAGATGTCAGAAGTCATCACACTATCGCAATATAAAATATGGCATGTATAGCTAGACTCACACGCGCTACGTTAGTCCTAGAATCGACTAAATCGTAGCTCTGATACCAATCAAATGTAACACCCCTGTATCCGTTGCCGGATCAGGGTTACGAGGCATTACCACACTAAATATAACTTCCAAACATTCACATATTCACACAGATCATATTCGCATAAATGAAGCATATGGCTAATTAAAAATTAAACATACATTATTAATCATAAAACAAAAGACAATTCTCTTGCATATAATCTTATTTATACTTTTAATAAACCTGCCTCAAAACCACACAAGATTTGCTTCAAAATATACACATAAATTATATACTCATCACATCATGACATATATGTTCAAATCCAATATAATTATTAAACACTTTATTACTTAAGGTTACTTAATAATTTACTTGCACTTAATAGGCCAAACAAATCACATCACAAAGCTTAATTTCCAAAATCATATAAGATATAAACAATTAAACCAATTGATAGGCGCATTTTTTCCACATCAAATTTAAACCATTCAAGCTTAAAATATATAAACACATTACCAATCATCTTGTCCTTAATTCGACTAATCAAATTTGTCTATTAAAAGCTAAACCCAAAACATGCACTACTCATATAACCAACTTTAACCGAATTTATAAGAACATTATTTACTAACTATAATTCTATTTAAAAGACAACTATGTATCATTTAAAAAGACCAAAAACATGCATAGTTTCCTATTACCAGCTTTCGCATATGTGTACATCAAATGAGCCATTTCCGAAAATCCATACAAATCATATCATTGTACAATTATTAAACCAAATTAATCTTACTCACATGTGCGAATCAAACATTTATCGTATACACCACAAGCTCATATAACATGCCTATTACCTAACTAACACATAACAAACCTTAACTAACATTCATTACTTAGCTTATTGCCGAAATACATAACCATATGCCACATATTCATACAAAGATGGTATTTCTTCTCGATTTACTAAACCATGGTCAAATCCAAAGATTAACAAAACATACAAAAATTTTACTCATTAAACCATGCCATTTCAAATCAATACAAAACCACATTTCCTAATCAAATTTTCATAGCCTAACTTAGTTCACATATGTCATATACTACAAATCCTTCATGATCATATAACCAAACACTTCACGATAAGATTTAATCACCATAGCCGAATTATATATATAACTTCAAACCAACACATACATATTTCATTCCAAATTCGAATACATAATTACTTATAAACAATATTCAAACCGAATCATATTTCAATTTAGACATCTCAATAACAAATCATAAACTATGCATAACCTAATTATATTCATCAACCTTATATTTCAAGACTTTAATACCTAGCATAAACCAAATTTATCATACACATGTAACATTAATATCTCATTCGAATGCAAGATCAAATCATGATCAAATGTAGTCAAAATAGAGCACAAAAATTAGACACATCAAGCACCCATTCAAAAGCACATAAAATCCAACTTAACAAAATGATCATGGACAAGCCATTTTTAAACCAAACTGAACTCAAGCATGGAAATTAAGCCATTTTCGCATGGCTTTATATATATACATGATCCAAAACTAATCAAAAACATAAGCAAGCCTATACATGCCATAAGATTGAGTTTAAACTATAACAAAATACCAAAAGAAGTCGATAGTGTGATAGACTTTGCTGACGATCCCCGAGCTCGTAATGTGACTCCAAAATCTATAAAACAGAGGTAAACAAAACACACACAGAGTAAGCTATTTAAGCTTAGTAAGTCTTAAGCAAAAACATATATATTAACACTTGCATAATAACATTAGATTAATAAGACCGAATATACATATCCTCAAATACAAAGTTATCATTTTAATCATACATACATATATCATATGGATAAATGCATAATTACACATGAACATATATATGAATCTCACTACTAATATCACATATACCTCATTTGGCCGAATATACATGAACACATATGTATACACATAATTCACATTTATAACTTAAACAATTATGCAATCAATTTAACATCCAACTTACCTTATTTTCACAACTTAGGATAAGCGCATACCTGAATCTTTTTATTCGATTTCACATTTGGTCTTTACTTACTATTGCCCGTTGAACCGTTTGGAACTAAAAAGGATACGCAGATAGTCGGAAGCTCGTACAATGCCAACGTCCCAGACGTGGTCTTACATGTAATCACATATCGATGCCACTGTCCCAGACAGGGTCTTACACGAATCAAATACAATGCCAATGTCCCAGACATGGTCTTACACGTAAACACAAGTCGATGCCAACGTCCCAGACGTGGTCTTACACGATAACACATATCGAAAATCCTCTGTCATGACATATGTATCCTATCTATTCCTAGGGTTCGTACGGGACTTTCGGACAACGTATCCTGATCGAATCGAATTCGTAACTTATCTTCCAAGCTTAATCACAATCGGCCAATGCGCATATATATTCTTAAAATTCAATTCAACACATAACAAATATATATTTTTAATTTAACAACAATTATATGCTTATAAACTTACCTCGGATGTTGTCGGACGGTTTAATCGACTATTCGTCTACTTTCGATTTCCCCTGATCTAATTCCGTTTTCTTCCGTTCTTTATCTAAATAAATTCAAATTTAACTAATTTAACCACATATTCATTCAATTTAATCCAAAAACACATAAATGGGCAAATTACCATTTTGCCCCTAACATTTTACACTTTTTGCAATTTAGTCCCTATCGCATAAAACACAAAATACACAAAATTTCACATCACCATAGCTAGGTCGAATATCACCCATGCCCTTACAAGTCCATACATTTCATTAATTTCATATTTTAGTCCCTCAAAAATTTATTTTCACAATTTAGTCCAAATTACTCAAATTCATCAAAAATTCAAAGACAAAACATATTAATCTAACACATATATTTCATAATTCATCATCAAACATCATAAAAATCATAAACTCATCAATGGAAAAACACAAAATCATCATCAGATTCAAAAATTAAGACATGGGCTTTGAAGATAACTTAGCAACGATATCAAAAACGTAAAAATTATCAAAAATCGAGCTAGATACGTACCTTAATCAAACTCAACAATGGTCGGATATCCTAGCTTAAGTTTCTTTCTTTTTCTTTTCTTTAGTTTCGGTCAAAAGAAGATGAGAACATAATGCTTCCTTTTTCTTTTATTTTATTATATTAACCTTATAATATATTATTTATTATTTAAACTTTTATAATTAATATCAAAACTATATAATATAAGCATATGACGTCCATTCACTAAATTAAATGGTAAAATTGCAACATAAAACCTCCATATTTAAAAGACAACAATAATTAGGCACTTTCATATTTAACCATCAAATTTTCATTTTACGCGATTAAGCCCTTTTATCAAATTAAGCACACAAACAATAAAATTAATTCACGAAACTTTCACACATGTAAATTCACACATAATTAACACGGAAAATATTATTAAAATATTTTTTGGAGTCAAATTTGTTGTACCGAAACCACTGTTCCGATTAGGGTCAAAATCGGGCTGTTACAATCCAATTATAATTCTTTAATCAATTAACACCTTTAAACTAATAGCGATTGACTTTTTAAACTTTTACAATTTAGTACTTTTCGCTTAATTAACTATTGAAACGTTAAACTTTTTCAACGAAACTTTAATGCCACCTTAATGACACTCCCTAAATGTTTATAAAAATATTTATAGCTCGGTTTATAGAAATGAGGTCTCGATACCTTATTTTCTAAAACCACTTGACCTCAGGGTCTTACCACTTAAACTTAATAAATCACTTATAAAACGAAAATCACTATATCAAAAACCCTTTTCAAAGTCACAATTAACCCGTAAATACTTACTCGTCAGATTTGGTGGCCCCGAAACTACTGTTTCCGACACCACTGAAAAACGGGCTGTTACACATTTTGTGTGTTAATGTTACGAATTTAATAATTTAAAAGGTTTAGCAACCATTTTTAATTTCTCTCTGAAAAGTTCAAGAGAAAGTGACTGTTCATTTTTGATAGGGTGGACTATGTAGAGGCCGGGACGTTTTCGTTGTGGCTTGGAATCGACATAGAATCAGTAGCATCCTTTCAACGTTTTTAGTAAAGAAGGTATATTTTCAACCCTATTTCAACCTAATTCGTTCCTCGTACACGGATCATTGGCTGTGGATCGCCAGAATAATTTTCTGCTACGCCATAGGGCGTACTGGCGGTCCCAACAATTTTGTTTGTTTATTTTAAGTTTTCTATTTTTTTCAAAAACTCCAAAAATATTTTTAGTTTTTATTTTGTGTAATTGCATAGTGCTTGGATTATAATTAGGCAATAAGTTGCTAGTTGTACATATTGAATAAGTACATAGGATTGCCAAACTTAAAATTTTTGAATGACATTAGATAATTTCTTATTCTTAATTATAGGCTAATTAGTTCAATTAGTTAATGTGTAAAATAGATTAAAGACAATAACTTAAATGAAAATGTATAAAGTTTTCAATAGGTTGAATAAAGTATACAGATCCTTGTAGACAAATAATTTGAATTGTTAATTGACCGTTTAAGTAGATGTACACTTGAAAGAATGGATGCTAGGTGATTGATTCGGGAAAGACATTAGGCATTGTTTGAAATAGCCTAGAGCTAAAACCTTACATGTTGCTATATACCCCTAGTTCCTATATTTTTGAGCCTCGAGTACCCTTTTCTTGTAAACCTTATATCAAAGCCTTGAGCCTAAATGAGTCTAGTACTTAATCCTTCTTTATCCTGTTCTTTATGTAACACCCCAAACCCGGCCTAGAAGTTAGGCCCAGAAGTTAGGCCCTAATCTAGCGTGTCACATTGAAGTGTTTTTCGAAAACCATGTTTTCATTGAAAACCTTCCTTAATATTTAAAAACTAAAGTCTCAGTTTGTGTTCGTTCAATTTCAAAACGTGGTTCATTGAAAAGTTAATCACTTTTAAAAACGTTATTAACTTCGTTAAAAATCTCTTTTAGTTGCAAAAGCTAATTTAAGGTAAATAAGTTTAAAACGTATGTTTTAAAAAACAGGAATTGGGTTGAAAACTCGTCTACGTCTAATAGATATAAAACTTAACAAAATCCCAAATTCAGAATTAAATCCAGAGAGGCTTTATTACAGAAATTAAAACCCAAAATGGAATTTAAAACATATGTGAAGTCCAAAGCATAACAAACCGCTATGATCGTGTGGTCACCTCCGAGTCCCTCGCGAAGATCGATCCTCCTAACGGCTGGGATTACTCGCACGATTAAAAAGCGGGTGAGTTTACTAAAACTCGGTGTGTAATCCCTTTACTAGAGTAATGATCGATATCTGAAACAAAAATGAAACGATGCGGGCCAAAGCCCTTTAACAGTAACAGTACGGTCTAGTTCAGAGTATACGTGGGCCAAAACCCACTACAATATCATTTGGGCCACAGCCCATAACAGAATCAATTGGGCCTAGCCCAAACCAATAACAGAACAAGCGGCCTAAGCCCAGTACAGTGACAGATCTCATAAATAGATATGCAACAGTGTGAGGATGCATCCCACCCCGATCCAGCCAACACACCACCCGTACCAACCCACACACCATGTGGGGACTAAGTCGACCCACCCAGCCAACACACTAATATCGCAGCATAGTTGCTAATGGTAACGTAGTAAAGCTACTAGCAACAGTAAACGTGGCCCAGCCACTAATATCGAAGACGTGGCGAAGCCACTAGAACAGTAAAAATGTGGCAGAGCCACTAGTACAGTACTTCCTCCAAATCAGAATCCCAACCGGTGCAAGAAGTGTAATGTCGTGTCAGTCATGCTCAATCATTACACGTGTATGCAAAAATGGCCATGCTCAGTAACATTCATTTAGATATATATTAAAAGCATATCGGTCACACGACCACAGTCAAGTCAATTAAAACACAGTCACACGATCATAGTCAAATCAGTCAAATCCATAGTCTAAGTCAGCCATTTACCCACAAGGGCAAAATAGTCATTTTACCCTTTAAGGGTATTTCGGTGATCCTACCCTTTAGGGGTATTTTGGTCATTCTACCCTACATGGGTATTTCGATAATTTTGCAAACTGGGGTATTTCGGTAATTTTACAAACTGGGGGTATTTCGGTATTTTCACAAATTGAGGGTATTTTGGTAATTTTACCAATTGAGGGTATTTCGATAATTTTACCAATCGAGGGTATTTCGGTAATTTCACAAATTAAGGGTATTTCAGTAATTTCACAAATCAAGGGTACTTCGGTAATTTCACAAATTGAGGGTATTTCAGTAATTTCACAAATCGAGGGTATTTCAATAATTTCACAAATCAAGGGTATTTCAGTAATATTGCAAATTGGGGTCTTAGCGACCCAATAGAAGGTCCACCGTAACCCAAGCAGACACAACGGTGCAAATAGGCCTAAGGCCGATTACTCAGCCCAAGTGGGCCCACACACTCGTGTGGCCCATTTAGGGCCCATTTAGCCCAGAAACAGCCACAGTTCAAACCAATAGAAACCATATAACATGCATTTTATCCGTGTGGGGCCCACAAGCCCAGTGGGCCCACACGACCCATTACCCAAAAACGACCCTAGCCATGTGGACTACATGGCTCGGTCTAACATTTACAACAATATGCAAATTTAATCCCTGAGGGGCCCATAGGCCCATTGGGCCCATACGGCCCATTTGGCGGCCCAAAACGACCTAAGCCCATGAGAACGCTCATGGTGGCCTCGACCATCTTACGCCCATATTCGTGGGCTCTGTCCACCACACGTGCGATCGCACGCTCGTGTGGCATCATTCGCCGGTACTTTGCCTTTTCGGCATTTTGTCGATCTACTTGGAGTGGTGTGTGTGTACACACGCTTTTCGGCTCTTTTTTCGATTATCGGTCACAGGGTATTGCTACACACCTTCGGCTTATCAGTCGACTATCAGGTACAGGGTAAAAATACACACCTTCGGCTTTCAGTCGACTATCAGGTATAGGGTAAAAATACACACCATCAGCTTATCAGCCAACTATCAGGTACAGGGTAAAAATACACACCTTCGGCTTATTAGCCGACTATCAGGTACAGGATAAAAATACACACCTTCGGCTTATCAGTCGACTATCAGGTATAGGGTAAAAATACACACCTTCGGCTTATCAGCCGACTATCAGGTACAGGGTAAAAATACACACCTTCGGCTTATTAGCCGACTATCAGGTACAGGGTAAAAATACACACTTGATTAAGAACTTGCGCGACTAACCCACAAGAACACCAACCTAACACAATTAGAAACTTCGGTTAGTCGCTTATCAATCAATTGATGAGAACCTTAACCCAAAACTCCTATTCGGAGGCTTACCTATCACCCGCCTTAAGCAATCTCACTCAGGCCATCGCAGGAGATCACTTCACCTCAAGTCCTTAACAAAAAACTACCTGCATCCCATTCGCGACTCAATAACTAATATCATATACGCAAATAATTGAACCAGGAGTATCGCAACTTACCCAAACTGTGGAATTAAGACTGAGAGACAGAAGTATTCGGCCACCACCACAACACACCCATAAATCGAGGCACGAGAAGAAACATTCACACTCCCCTGAGACCAAGTATTCGACTAGAACAGAAGTTCAAAGGTTATTCGGCTCTAGCAAAAGAGGAGGGAAATGAGAAAAGCCGAAAGAAAGAAGAGAGGAGATAATAATTTGTTTGGCCAAAAACACATCAACCAATTGTGAGAGAAAAGAAATATTCGGCAAAAGTGTGAAGAGGTAGAGGAGAGAAAAAGAATCGGTTTGACCGGAGGTTTGCAGAGGAATGCAAAGTAGAGAATAGAAGAACTCGAAAGGTATTTGATATGACCAAAACGAAAAGATATTGCCCACACTCTTAGCACAAATCGGGCTCCAAGAAAGAAAAATAACCAAAATGTTTCAAGCCACCACATTAGAGAGTAAAAGACTACTCAAAGCCGATTTATGATAAGCCAAAATTCTCATTCGGCACACACCCCTATTTCCTTTCAAAATCCTGAATTTTCCTCCCCAAATCACTCAAACCATCCACCACCCTTAAACCACTCCTAAAATCCCTCCCCCAACCTCTCCACCATCTAATTCAAATTCCCCTTTTTCCTCTTACATTTTCTCCATGACCAATTCAAACTTCACCCTTTTACCAAGTCCACAACAACCTTCTAGAGTTTCAATCCAATTCAACCACTTACCATCCCCATGTAGGAAAATGATTGTATTTTGCTTGCAAGGGGATTCGAACCCAAGCCCCCCTCAATAGCTCAACACGCCACTTGCCTCCTTGCCACAAGCTCTTTTGTGTCACAAAATATCCTCAATTAATAAAAAGGTCTATAGGCCAAAGTCCAGGTTCCTTTAAAAGAAAAACCAAAATAAATTGCAAGAGCCAAGAATTGAACCAGTGCTCCCCTTACAACCTTAATGACGCCACAACCACTAGACCACATGCTTCCTTGTGTCATTTTTAACACAATAATTTAAAAGGCCTACATCCAAGCATCCAGGGTTTTATTCAATTAAAACCAAAATTTTTGCTAAAGCCCAGGTTTAAACCCAGGACTTTTCCAACTCCTCTCAGGACCCTTAACCACTTGAGCAGACATTTAATTGTGTCATTTCCTTGCACAATTAAATACCTATTTACAGCCTCCTTATGGACCCATACTCAAGGCCTTATACTTCTAGGCCCAAATTCGGGGCGTTACAATTCACCCCTCCTTAAAGAAATTCCATCCTCAAAATTTCCAAATAACAAGATAGTCATGTAACAACTACACCACTACGCTACCGCTGCGCACTCTAATGACGGCCCCTTGAACCTCGTCCTCGAGTACCTCTTATGCTCGCTACAGTCTTAGTTTCCTACGGTTTTTTAGTTTACTCTAACTAGAGTATCATAGTACAGTCTTATATCTAAAGTAATCACAGTGTTTCCTATCGCATAACAATTAAAAGCAAACAACAATATTTAGAAAACTTACGGATTCGGCGCCGGAGACTCGGTGTGCCACAAAAAAATCGTTCAAAACTACTTTAAAATCATTTGTAAACGTCTTTAAAATAGAAACTAAAGCCAATCTAAATCCCATTTCACAGCCCGAGTTTTGCAACCTGGCTCTAATACCACTAAATGTAACACCCCAAACCCAGCCCAAAAGCTAGGCTCGAATCTAGCGTGTCACATTGAAGTGTTTTTCGAAAACCATGTTTTCATTGAAAACCTTCCTTAATATTTAAAAACTAAAGTCTCAGTTTGTGTTCGTTCAATTTCAAAACGTGGTTCATTGAAAAGTTAATCACTTTTAAAAATGTTATTAACTTCGTTAAAAATCTCTTTTAGTTGTAGAAGCTAATTTAAGGTAAATAAGTTTAAAACGTATGTTTTTAAAAACAGGAATTGGGTTGAAAACTCGTCTACGTCTAACAGATATAAAACATAACAAAATCCCAAATTCAGAATTAAATCCAGAGAGGCTTTTTTTACAGAAATTAAAACCCAAAATAGAGTTTAAAAAATATGTGAAGTCCAAAGCATAACAGCCGCAGTCGTGTGGTCACCTCCGAGTCCCTCGCAGTACCGATCCTCCTAACGGCGGGGATTACCCGCACGATTAAAAAACAGGTGAGTTTACGAAAACTTCAGTGTGTAATCCCCTTACTAGAGTAACAATCGATATCTGAAATAGAAAATGAAACGACGGACCAAAGCCTTTTAACAAGAATAAAGATGGTCCGATTCAGAGCATACGTGGGCCAAAACCCACTACAATATTATTTGGTCACACACCATACCATAACAGAATCAATTGGGCCTAGCCCAAACCAATAATGAGAACAAGCGGCCTAAGCCCAAAGATGCGGTGATGATCTCATTAACAGATATGCAACAGTACGAGGATGCATCCCACCCCGATCTAGCCAACACACCACCCGTACCAACCAACACACCATGTGGGGACTAAGTCGACCCACCCAGCCAACACACCAATATCGCAGCATAGCTGCTAATGGTAATGCAGCAAAGCTGCTAGCAACAGTAAACGTGGCCCAGCCACTAATATCAGAAGACGTGGCGAAGCCACTAGAATAGTAAAAATGTGGCAGAGCCACTAGTACAGTACTTCCTCCAAATCAAAATCCCAACCCTAGTGCAGAATGTCGTGTCAGTCATGCTCAATCATTACACGTGTATGCAAAAATGGCCATGCTCAGTAACATTCATTTAGACATATATCAAAAGCATATTAGTCACACGACCACAGTCAAGTAGATTAAAACACAGTCACACGATCACAGTTAAATCAGTCAAATCCATAGTCTAAGTCAGTCATTTACCCATTAGGGCAAAATAGTCATTTTACCCTTTAAGGGTATTTCAGTGATCCTACCCTTCAAGGGTATTTCGATCATTCTACCCTACAGGGGTATTTCGGTAATTTTTCAAACTGAGGGTATTTCGGTAATTTTGCAAATCGGGGGTATTTCGGTAATTTCACAAATCGAGGGTATTTTGGTAATTTTACCAATCGAGGGTATTTCGGTAATTTTACCAATCGAAGGTATTTTGATAATTTCACAAATTGAGGGTATTTCAGTAATTTCATAAATTGTGGGTATTTCAGTAATTTCACAAATCAAGGGTATTTCGGTAATTTCACAAATCAAGGGTATTTCAGTAATATTGCAAATCAGGGTCTCAGCGACCCAAAAGAAGGTCCACCGTTGCCCCGAGAGACTTAAGTAACCCAAGCAAACAAACGGTGCAAATGGGCCTAAGGCCCATTACTCGGCCCAAGTGGGCCCACACACTCGTGTGGCCCATTTAGCCCAGAAACAGCCACAGTTTAAACTAATAGAAACCATATAACATGCATTTTATCCGTGTGCCCAAAAACGACCCTAGCCTTGTGGACTACACGGCTCGGTCTAACATTTACCATAATATGCAAATTTAATCCGCGAGGGGCCTACAGGCCCATTGGGCCCACACGGCCCATTTCGCGGCCCAAAATGACCTAAGCCCATGAGAACGCTCATTGTGGCCTTGACTATCTTACACCCATATTCGTGGGCTCTGTCCACCACACGTGCGATCGCACGCTCGTGGGGCATCATTCGCCGGTACTTCGGCTTTTCAGCATTTTGTCGATCTACTTGGAGTGGTGTGTGTGTGTACACACGCTTTTCGGCTCTTTTGCCGATTATCGGTCACAGGGTATTGCTACACACCTTCGGCTTATCAGCCGACTATCAGGTACAGGGTAAAAATACACACCTTCGGCTTATCAGTCGACTATCGTGCACTGTGGTAAAATATACGACTTCGCTTATCACCACTATCGTGCATGGTGGTAAAAGTACACACCTTCAGCTTATCAATCGACTATTAGGTACAGGGTAAAAATTACACACCTTCGGCTTATCAGCCGACTATCAAGTACAGGGTAAAAATACACACCTGATTGCGAATGTGCGCGACTAACCCACAAGAACACCAACCTAACACAATCAGAAACTTCGGTTAGTCGCTTATCAATCAATTGAAGAGAACCTTAACCAAAAACTCCTGTTCAGAGGCTTACCTATAACCCGCCTTAATCAATCTCACTCAAGCCGTCGCAAAAGATCACTTCACTTCAAGTCCTTAACAAAAAACTACCTGCATCCCATTCGCGACTCAATAACTAATATCATATACGCAAATAATTGAACCAGGAGTATCGCAACTTACCCAAACTGTGGAATTAAGACTGAGAGACAGAAGTATTCGGCCACCACCACAACACACCCATAAACCGAGGCACGAGAAGAAATAATCGCACTCCCCTGAGACCAAGTATTCAACTAGCACAGAAGTTCAAAGGTTATTCGGCTCTAGCAAAAGAGGAGGGAAATGAGGAAAGCCGAAAGAAAGAAGAGAGGAGATAACAATGTGTTTGGCCAAGAACACATCAACCAATTGAGTGAGAAAACAAACATTCGGCAAAAGTTTGAAGAGGTAGAGGAGAGAAAAAGAATCGGTTTGACAGGAGGTTTGCAGAGGAATGCAAAATAGAGAACAGAAGAACCCGAAAGTTATTCGATATGACTAAAACGAAAAGATATTGCCCACACTCTTAGCACAAATCGGCCTCCAAGAAAGAAAAATAACCAAAATGTTTCAAGCCATCGAATTAGGGAGTAAAAGACTACTCAAAGCCGATTTCTGATAAGCCAAAATTCTCATTCAGCACACACCCCTCTTTCCTTTCAAAATCCAAAATTTTCCTCCCCAAATCACTTAAACCATCCACCACCCTTAAACTTCTCCTAAAATCCCTCCTCCAACCTCTCCACCATCCAATTCAAATTCCCCTTTTTCGTCCTACATTTTCTCCATGACCAATTCAAACTTCACCCTTTTACCAAGTCCACAACACCCTTCCAGAGTTTCAATCCAATTCAACCACTTACCATCCCCATGTAGCAAAATAATTATATTTTTCTTGCAAGGGGATTTGAACCCAAGCCCCCCTCAATAGCTCAACACGCCACTTGCCTCCTTGCCACAAGCTCTTTCGTGTCACAAAATATCCTCAATTAATAAAAAGGTCTATAGGCCAAAGTCCAGGTTCCTTTAAAAGAAAAACCAAAATAAATTGCAAGAGCCAAGACTTGAACCCAGGCTCCCTTACAACCTTAATGACGCCACAACCACTAGACCACATGCTTCCTTGTGTCATTTTTTTTAACACAATAATTTAAAAGGCCTACATCCAAGCATCCAGGGTTTTATTCAATTAAAACCAAAAATTTTTCTAAAGCCCAGGTTTGAACCCAGGACTTTTCCAACTCCTCTCAAGACCCTTAACCACTTGAGAAGACATTTAATTGTGTCATTTCCTTGCACAATTAAATACCTATTTACAGCCTCCTTACGGACCTATACTTAAGGCCCAATACTTTTAGGCCCAAATTTGGGGCGTTACACTTTAAATGCGCTATGTAATAAATGTCGGGCCATAGACATTGAGGGCTAGACAGAAACATTATGGTGGCTTTGTGTGTGAAAAAAGAAAATGAATGGGTTACATGAATTAGTACATTTTAAAAAAACAAAAAAGGGTGAACGAAAGAGTGAAAAATAAAGAAAAAAAGAGCTAGATAAAAATTAAGCTAAAAATGGAAATCTTTCTATTCACATTTACAAATTTTGTAAGTGCTAATCTTGTGTAATACCTTCGAACATCTTGGAGAAATAAGGTAGGCGAGAGAAGGGGAAATAAAGAAGTGAGCTTGTAAAGAAATTGGGGACGAGTAGAGAACAATGTCATGTGCTTAACCATTTCTAGTGCTTGAACCTATTTTAAGTATATATTGTTTGAATTCTAAATTGTCCTAAGCCTCAGAACTTTACAAGCCTAGAAGACCTTTGAGACCTGAATAAGTCACCAACGCAATAATTTTTGAATAACATGAATTTTTTGAATGAACCTGAACAATTATTTTTAAACATCTATGAGCTGTCTGCATAATTTATTTTGATGAATAACACTTGTACATATGTTCATTTCTGTTGCCTCTACATTTATTTACATTTTAACTTAGTGAACTAATTATGTTTGCATTTGGAATAATCAAGTTAACTAGATATCACTCTTAAGTTTCATGTGAGGTAGTTCTCATAAGAGTTTGATGTTTTATCGCTATATGATTTAATTGGTTGACTTAGTCCAAGAGACGTCTTTTCTTTTGCATGTTTGGTGTGTTTGCTTGAGGACAAGCAAAGAGTTAGGTGTGGGGGAGTTTGATTTGCCATAATTTGATATGGAAAATTAGTCTTTCCCGGTATATTTAAGGAGCTTGTTCTCAAGCAAAGTAACATTTTTTTCCATAGATTTTTGTAATTTTTATATTTTAAGTTAATAGTGTAAATGTCTCATTTTTACTAATTTTGTGACTCAATTTGGCCAATGGTGCCATTTGGGGACCACCTACCGTGTAATTGAGTGGTGTAGGGATGTGTTGGAGGTTGAAAACGAGCAAAAATGACACCAAAGGAAAGGGTATCGCGATATCCACGCTTTGGAATCACGATATCTCCAACAATATGGAAGATTGGAGACCATTTTTCAGTGGTATCTCAATATCCACTTTGTGTATCGCGATATCTACCCATCAAAGAAGACCCTAAGGCTAGAAATTGCCTGAGGTGTCACAATATCCTCTTTTGGGTATCACGATATCGACATCGACATCGTGAGGGGGACAACATTGGACAAAAAGGGTAATCTTTGTTCACCTGATCCACCAATCACCCAAGGTCTGTGTAGGGGCAATTATGGCAACAAAATTCCACCAACATTAAGACTAAAAAAATCAATTTTGACTGAGGTGGAGACACACACACATTAGTTTAATTTTAGCCTTAGTTTTCTCTTAGTTTTTCTATAACTTTTCTAGGATTGTTTTTCTTCTTCTTAGTTTTAAAGTTTATTTCTCTGCATTTACTTCTTGTTCTTTATGTTCTTATTGTCAGTTAAGTTAGTTATCACTGTAGCTTAGGTTTATTTATAATTCCAGTCCCTGTACCCTGGATGTAAGACATTTCTAGCTTTAGTTTAATGTATTTCAATTTCTTTTCCTTTAAATCAGTTGAAGTTTGTTCCTTTTATGTTTATTGCTTTAGATTTTCTTGTTCAATGCCTTTAGTTTCATTTTTTTTAAGTTTTCTTGCATAAAAAATTAAACTTTTATATTTTTCTTAAGCTTTACTTTAATGGCTTCTTTTGTAACACCCCAAATTTTTGGGCCTAGAGTTGTTGGGCCTTGTGCAGGGGAGCCGCTAAGAGACTGCACATAAAATTTTATGTGTGCAAGAAATATCACAAATTGCTTGTTTAGTTTAGTGGCTAAGTGATTTAGAAAGAGTTGGGAGTGTTGGAGGAGTCCTGGGTTCAAATTAGGGCTCTAGCAAAAATTTTAGTTTTTCCCTTTAGGTGATCTTGGCGTTAGTTTGAAGGCCTTATTAATATTTAAGGACTAAAATATTACACAAGGAGGCATGTGGTCTGGTGGCAATATGGCGCTAGGAGTATGCATGTGGTTTGAGGTTCAAGTCATGGGATGAGCATTGAGGAATTTATTTTGCACCTGTGACGTGTAAGTGGTTGTAATTGTTTAGAACTCTACTTGGTGGGGGTTTGAATTGGTCTTGGAATTTGAATGTGTGGTTGGAGTCGGTTAAGGAGTGATTTATGGAGTAGCTTAGGGAGATAATCATGGGATTTGGGAGGGGGAGGTGTTGTAATCGAGTTGGACTTTGTGAGTGTGGCAAATTCGGCATAGGGTAGGGTGAGTGCCGTTTTGGTCATTGTTGGGTATAGTCAAATCTTGCTAAGAAGAGTTTTTGTTTTTTCTTTTCACTCATTTTGGTACATTTGTTTTTGGTTTTCAAGATCCTGGTTATACTCTTTTCTAAACCAAAATTGCATTACCATTTAGGCCACCTATTAGCCAATTTCTCCTCTTCTAGTCCTCTTCTTTTCTTTCTAATTCTTTTATCTTTCTCTTTTCTTCATCTCAAACTCTTGTGTCAATTTCTTCAATCTAGACTCTCATTCCTTCACTTCAACAATTGCCGTTCGTGGTTCATTCATCTATTGTGCCAGGTATTGTTCTTCTTCTTTTCTCTCTTCTCTACTAACCTCTTCTTCAACCGATTTTGGGCCATAGCCGAACCTTCTTACTATATTTCTCACCCATTTTCTTTGGCTAAGCCGAATCTTTGTGTTTCTCTTCCAAATCGTTGTTGTTTCTTTGCCGAACTACTCTCCTTGCGTTTAGTTTTCGGTGTGGTAAGGGTTCCTGATCAACCAGTAAGTGCACTCTTTTTCTCCTTGCTTTTAGTTGAGGCCGAATGCTCTTTTATGTTGTTAAAGGTTATCAAGTGTGGTCGTAAACCACAACCTTATACAATCTTGGTTAATAAGGTTCTTTGGGTAACACAGATATCTACAAGAAGTTGATCGTGGCTAACGATTAGTGAGGATTTAGGGAAGCTCGATCGAGTAGGGTTGGTGCTAGGGATTAGGTGTGGTGCGCCAGAATCAAGGTGTGTACACACACACCACTCCTTCTGATCGTAGATCGACAAAATGCCAAAAAGCCGAAATACCGGCGAATGATGCCACATGAGCGTGCGATCGCACGTGTGGCGGATCGAGCCCACAAATTTGGGGTGTAAAATGGTTGAGGCCACCATGAGCGTTCTCATGGGCTTAGGTCGTTTTAGGCCGCGTTGGGGCCGAAATGGGCCGTGTGGGCCCCACACAGATTAAATTTGTATATTGTGGTAAATGTTAGACCAAGCCGTGTAGTCTACATGGCTAGGGTCGTTTTTGGCAATGGACCGTGTGGGCTCACTGGGCTTGTGGGCCCCACACGGATAAAATGCAGGTTATATGGTTTCTATTGGTTTGGACTTGCTGTTCGTATAGCCGAGGCTATCTCTGGGCTAATTGGGCCACATGAGCGTGTGGGCCCACTTGGGCTGAGTAATGGGCCTTAGGCCCATTTACCCTGTTGTGACTGTTTAGGTTATTTAAGTCGCTCGAGGCGACGGTGGACCTTCTGTTGGGTCGCTGGGACCCCGGTTCGTAAAATCACCGAAATACCCCCGATTTGCAAAAATTACCGAAATACCCTCAATTTGTAAAATTACCGAAATACCCTTAATTTGTGAAATTACTAAAATACCCTCAATTTGTGAAAATTATCGAAATACCCCTAATTTGCAAAATTACCGAAATACCCTCATAGGGTAAAATGACCGAAATGCCCTTATATGGTAAAATGACTATTTTGCCCTTGTGGGTAAATGACTAACTTAGACTATGAATTGATTGATTTGACTGTGATCGTATGACTGTGTTTTAACTGACTTGACTGTGGTCGTGTGACTGATGTGCTTTTAATATGTGTATAAATGACTATTACTGGGCATGGCCATTTTGCATACACGTGTAATGATTGAGCATGACATACACGACATATTGCATGGGGTTGGGACATTGATACGGAGGAAGTTATGATAGGGTCGCACTGGTCGCATGAGACGACTGTGGATCCAATATTGATCTGTTAAGGTCGCAGGGGTCGCATCAGACGATTGTGGACCGATGGATGGCTTAAAGCCGCGTAATCTGATTATGGCTCTGTGCCAACCTAAATATGGCTCTGTGCCATCTTGATTATGGCTTTGTGCCAATCGTACTTATCCGTGGCTATATGCCTAACTTATATATTGATGACTCTGTGTCGATCATGATTACCCGTGGTTGTGTGCCGATTATATTACCGTCGCTGATGGCTATGTGCCAAACTTAATACAGTTACCGATAGCCTTGTGCCATCCTGATTATGGTTTATAACCATTCTGTTTATGGCTCTTGGCCATTTCATTTCATCGCGACTTTTGCTGCGATTTTGGTTAGTGCCACAACCGGTGCTAACATTGGGAGTGTAGGGATGGCGTGGGTGATTTATTCCCGCAGTAGTAGCGAGGTTGGACGGAGGCAAGTGCGGGGTTGGATGGGATGGGTTAGCATGCATCACACATTATGCATATGGAATTGATTCTGATAAGGGCTGAGGCCCAAGTGTAATTGTACTGGGCTTAGACCCACACACATTGTTCATTCTTATTTTGGGCTCCCGCTGCATCGGTCCCCAATTCGATCTGTTTTATTAACTGTTTTAGTTAGGAGGGGATTGCACACTGAGTTTTCGCAAACTCACCCCATTTTTAACTGTGTAGGTAATCCCCAGCTTTAGGAGGATCGGTGCTGTGAGGGACTCAGTGATGGCC
Source organism: Gossypium sturtianum (assembly GCA_025698515.1). Classification (NCBI taxonomy): domain Eukaryota; kingdom Viridiplantae; phylum Streptophyta; class Magnoliopsida; order Malvales; family Malvaceae; genus Gossypium; species Gossypium sturtianum. Next base: position 50,561,944 of record CM046944.1, on the reverse strand, counting down.
ACACGACTGCCTTTGGACTTCATTTATGCTTTAGATTCTGTTTTGGGTTTTAAATTAATAAGGCCTCTTTAAGGTTTTGGGTTTTAACTTGAGGTTTTTATTTACCTTGAATTATATCCTCTAGAAGTAAATCACGATTTTCCAAAATGTTAACGTTTTTAAAACAACACTACGTTTTCGCAACATTTTCGAAATGGATTTGCGACAAAATGTTAACGGTTTTAAAACAACACTACGTTTTCGCAACATTTTCGAAATGGATTTGCGACTTAACCATTTTTGTAAATTGATTACTCTCAATATTAGCTTCTGCAACTAAAAAGATATTTTGGGAATAAAATTAATAATTTTTCAATGTACCACATTTTAAAAATAAACTAACGTAACTTGGATTTTACTTAAGCTTTTAAACAAGAAGGGTTTTCAATGAAAACATGGTTTTCGAAAAACACTTCAATGTGACACGCCAGGTTCGGGTCTAACTTCTAGGCCGAGTTTGGGGTGTTACATCTTTGCTTTTCATTTCTATGTTTATTCTCTTTATTTAAGGAATGAGTAGCTAAACCTAAAAACGGGGTTGGTTGATAGAGATGTGGGTAAGCTGATTTTTAGGCAAATGACTAAATTGAATAGACCTAAAAACTTAGGAAGTGATGCCCCTAAGGGAATATCTAGGCAAGTGAGACTGAGAGGTAATCTTATTGTGCATCCATTCATTAGCCGCAGATTAACCGATGAGATCGAGAGAAAAATCAGGTTAATTTGTCTAATTCGGTAAATTTGAGATCAAAAGATAAAATGGAGCCACTTAGTAATTTAAGCGATTTAAGTACTTCATTCGAGGACTGACGAACCAGATTAAAATAAACCATTCATCGTTAGTCATTTATTGGTTAATTTCTTAGTTTTGGACTCTTTGCAATTTAGTCTCTAAAGTAACATTTATTTTTCTTGCAAAATTTTCTTATTATGATTTTCCATACTATAAAATCATATCAGTAGCCGCTTAGACTCTATAGTGTACGCTATCTATCACTCAATCGCCATCTCCTTTTGAGTTCGGTCCTTGGAATACTTCGATGTTCCATTGTAACACTAAAAATGTTACAATTGACCTGTATGCTTGCAGTAAAATCACACTTTAAATCTGTTTTATAAAAATCATTTGTTTTATGTGCACATGCGAACGCGGTCAGTCACTAATCCTTGAATTAGGGATCCAAATAAATTAAACTCCCTAAATTACTCCATTTGACCTCCCGGTCTCCATTTTACCAATTTAGACAAATTAATCTGGTTATCTCTTGATCTTATCGGTTAACCTAGGACTAATGAATTGGTTTCCAACAAGATCTCCTCTCGATCTCACTTGTCTAAAGGTTTAGTTACTCATGCTGGAAATAAAACTAACAACCATGAAAATGAAAAGACAAGAAGCCATTAAAGAAAAGCTTGAGAAAAATATAAAAGTTGAGATTTTTATGCAAGAAAATCTAAAGGTCATGTAAAGAAATGCATTCAACAAGAAAATCTAAAGGAATAAACAAAAAAGGAACAAACTTTAACAAATGCAAAGTAAAAGAAACTGAAATAGATTAAACTAAATCTGAAAATATCTTACAACCAAGGTACATGGACTAAAGGTGTAAATAAACCTAAGCTACAATTATAACTAACTTAACTAACAGTAAGAACCACTAAAACAAGAAAAAAAAAGTTTCTAGGAAATGCATAATCTACAACTAAGGAAATGAAAATAAGAAAACCTAGAAAACCGAGGAAGAAAAGTTAGGAGAAAACCTAAGGAAAGCTAAGCCTAAACTAAGGTAATATGGCATATTCTCTCTCTCAGCCAAATTTTGGTTGATATAGTAGCTCTTCTACCCAATTTGTGTGCCCAAAATACCCTTGAATGGGCTTTCAATGGTTGGTGCTTCGGGTGGAAAAAGACTACCCTTTTTGTCCCTTCACGATATTGGTAATGCGATGCCTCGGATAATTTCAAACTCGAGGGTCTTCTTAGAGGGTGGATATGGCGATACCACAGAAGGGTGGTCTCCAATCTCGAGTCTGTTGGAGCAATTGCGATTCCAAGGTTTAGATATCGCAATACCCTCTCCTTTGGTCCCATTCTCACTTGTTTTCAGCCTCCAACACGTCTCTACATCACTCAACCATACATTAGGGCCCCCAATGACCTATTGCCAATTTGGGTCTCAAATTGAGTAAAAGTAAGGCATTTACTGTAACACCCCAAACCCGGCCTAGAAGTTAGGCCCGAATCTGGCATGTCACATTGAAGTGTTTTTCAAAAACCATGTTTTAATTGGAAACTCTTCTTGATATTTAAAAACTAAAGTCTCAGTTTGCGTTTGTTTATTTTTAATCAACGTTTATTAAAAGTTATTAATTTCAAAACCTCATCGTTGCGGAAGCTTAATTTAAAATAATGATTTACGAAGACGAGTCATCCAAAAATTGAGTTGCGGAAATGTAGTGTTTTAAAAATAGTTATCGATTTTAGAAAATCGCGTTCTACCTCTAGCAGATATAAATCGTAATAAACTGAAAATACCAAATTAAAATCCAGAAATTAAGAGAGGCCTTATTACAACCCAATAGAAATCGGTTTAAATAGAGTAAAATTGAATACTCAAATTTCAAAGCTGCTCGTAGAGTAGCCACCTCGAGTCCTCCCGTACGTCGAACCGCCTACTGAGGACAACTTGAGAAAAATTAAAAAGAGAGGGGTGAGTTTACGAAAACTCAGTGTGTACAACCCTCATTAGTAAGAACATGAATCACAACAATCCGGGTCGAAGCCCATTACAGAAACGGTGGCAATTGGGCGTCAGCCTAAAATAGCCTCGATTGGGCCTTAGCCCATATCAAATGTCACATATCATATTTATTTGGGCCTAAGCCCATCTCAATATTAAAATCCATGTATGCAATGCATTAATGCCCATACCAACCCTGCACTCCGTCTCCTGTCCAACCCTGCACTCCTGTGGGGATTTAATCGACCCACCCATCCCTACACCCCTTATGTAGCACCGGTTGCAGCACTAACTCATCGTTGCAAAGAGAGTCGCCATGGCTAAAAAAGCTTGGTGGATCCACAGTCGTCAAGAGACCATGCGATCCTATTAGCACTTCCTCCGTATTAATAATCCCATCCCCGTGCAACATAATAACACATGAATGCAACATACCATAATAAACATACGATAGCAATCACATAACATGTAGAGTATTTTAGTCATTCTGCCCTTCAGGGGCATAACGGTCATCTTACCCTCTAGGGGTATTTCGGTCATTTTACCCTTCGAGGGTATTTTAGTAATTTTACGACCTTTTCGGAGGTCTACAGTCGCCTCGAGCGACACAAATATCGCATTTAATGAAAACGGTGTATTTGGGCCTAAAGCCCAAAACTCGGCGCAGGTGGGCCCACACTCTCGTGTGGCCCCTTCGGCCCAAAACTGCCTTTGGCAATGTGATCGCCATAGCCGGCTCCTTATTTCCTATACGTCCACAACATTTACTCACGCAGGGCCCACGGGCCTGTTGGGCCCACTCGGCCCATTACAACCAAACGAGGCCCAAAACTACCCAGGCCCATGAGAACGCTCATGGTGGCCTCGCACATCGTGCGCCCATTTACGTGGGCTCAGTTCACCACATGTGCGTTCGCACGCTCATATGGCATCATTTGCCAGTGTTTCGGCTTTTCAGCATTTGCTGATCCATAGTCAGAATGGTGTGAGTACACACCTGTTATGAGCGTAAGTTGAACCCTCGGGATTACGCACCAAGAACGATGGCAACTCTTGCTACGCTTGAACGTTCAGTCTACTCTCTTACGAAGTTGAGTCCCAAGGTGCCACAGATTCGGCAACTGACCAACAAAGGTTTCGTCTTTTTCAAAGGAAGAAACAAGATTTGAGATGGAGAGAAATGTTCATATTCGGCCTGATTAAAAGAATTAGAAGATAAGTGTTTCGGTCCTTTGAGAGAGAAAAGAGAAGGAGAATATAAAAAGAAAAGAGACTATTTCCTTGCAACTATAGAGAAACCGAATGAAAAGGGAGATTCGATGATCGAAAACACATCACGCTTCAGACTAGATCAAGTTCGGCTAATGGCAAAAGAAAAGGAAACTGATTCAAATGGGGCAAAGGGGAATTCAGCTTATGGAGAAAGTAGTAGAAGCACAATGAAGAAGAAGAGATGTTTCGGTTATGGAGAGCACAAAAGAAAACAAGTGAAGGGAGAGTAGAAACGAATGTGCAAAAGAGAATGGAAGGAAACGTGAAAAACAAAGAACCCGAAATGTCTAAGGAGAATGCCTAAAATGTCAAAAATGCTAAGAACACAAAAGAATTTCGGCACACCCTCCAAAAGATTTTGGTTTTCTCCTATTGCTACTCACCAAATGCTGAATTTCATGCCAAAATCAACCCCTAGCCAAATTTCTCCTCCCCACACCCCACATTCGGCCAACCACTACCTCTCACCCCCAAATCCCCTGATTCTCTCCTCAATTCACTCTCCATCTCTCATTCAAAAACACCCAACCACCTTGAACAATTCAAACACTCCTCCATTAGAATTTGATTCCAACACAACCTCTTGTCATCTCCTGAGCAAAATAAAAGCCTCCAACTTGCCACATGTGGGATTCGAACTCCTTTCCCCTTGCTCCCTCCCTTTGACGCCACACCACCTTGCCACAAGACTCCTTGTGTCTCTTAATCACACACAATTAAACTTAAGTCCTACTTTCCGAAGCCCTCTCCACTAAAGACCAAAAAAACAAAATTTTTCCCAGGCTCAACCTCGAACCCAAGCCTCTAAAGGACCCCCAAACTCACTCAAACAGCAAGCCAAATAAACACAACATGGATTCAAGCAAAACTACTAACCCTAACTTTTGGGATGCTACAATTCTACCTCCCTTAAGGAAATTTCGTCCTTGAAATTTCCAACTATCTAATAGCCGCACAATACCAGTTATACCATTATGCTTCTGCTGCGCACTCTAGTCCTAATTGCAACTTAAGTAAATAGCACATTATGGGTAAAGTACGTACCAGTATTCGTATCTGGGGCGTCTCCGTCCTTTCGGCGACGTGCTGCAAAAACCAATGCTGGCTCCCTCGCCTCCGCAAGACCAGCACCTCTACCCAGAGCTCCACGGCCCAAACCATTTCCATCCTCGACATGTCCACGGCCCCTGGGCGGCTGCTGTCCACCCCTCAGTGGCTGTACATTACCCCTACCGAAAGCTTGCCTCTAATCTGATCTTCTGGGACACTCTCTAAAACGATGTCCCATGGAACCACAACCCAAACAAGCCCCTGTCCTTCTCCAGCATTCGCCCACATGACCTTTCCCACAAATAGCACAAGGTGGTAACCAAAGAGTGATAAATGGGGTCCACTCACGATTGGCCCATCTACTCTAGCCCTTCTCTTAAATCTCTGATCAGAATCGGAATGTTCAGACTCCCTCTTGTTTCTACCCCTTTCTCTTTCCCTATTTAGACGCTCAGAGCGCTTCACATCCTCAGCGATCTTAGCTTTCTCTACTAATGCGGCAAAGTCCCGCTCCCTCTGTGGAGCTATCAACACTCGAAGACTGTCCCTGAGGCCATCTTCAAACCTAACACAACGTCCGTACTCCATTGCCTCAATTCCTTGAGCATACCGACTAAGTCGCAGAAATTCTCCCTCGTACTCAGCCACAGACTTGTCACCTTGAACCAGATTCAGAAATTCTTTCCTACGAGCATCGACATAGCTAGTGCCCACGTACTTTTCCTGAAACGTGGACTTGAAGAATTCCCAGGTCAATCGATCAGATGGGGTACCCTCTTTTACCGTAAGCCACCACTGGTAGGCTTTATCCCTCAGCAAAGACACAGCACCCTTCAACTTTTGTTCTGGCGTGCAGTCGAGGTGGTCCATAATTCTTTCGGTGGCCTCTAGCCAGTACTCTGCCACACTTGGGACCACCCCAGAAACTCCCCTGAAGATCTCTGCCCCATTAGACCGGAGTCATTCCGTAACCGACCAACGGCCCCCAACAACGGTATTAGGCCCAACAGACCCAGCAACTCTTTCCAAAATACGCAGCATTGCCTGAGATAGTGCATCATCCCTAGCAGCTCGACCGAATGACCCTGTCTCGGTTACCGGTGAAGCCGGTGCTTCTCTCGCCTCGACATTGGGCATATGGCCTGACGCCAAAGACCCAGCCCTAGTACTTCCACGACCTCTACCGCGCCCTCTCGCACCCCTTTTAGCACTCATTATCACTTCGCGTATTATCTGAATTAGAAATTTTATGAATTTAGCTCATAGTTCCAGTAATTAAACAAATGTTTTATAGAAGTAGTAGTTAAGAGTCATTTTCGGAATCGCAAACTCACTACAGTTTTAGTCTCCTACGGGCTTCAGTTTTACTCTAACTAAGAGTCTCAGTATAGTCTACCATCTAAAGTAAGCCCAAAGATCTATCTACTGAGATAAGCTTTTTTAAAACAAAATTCGATGATCGTGGAGAACTTACTTGGTTCGACGCCGGAGACTCGGAGTGCCACAAAAAATCTTCCAAAACCACTTGAAAACCACTTGTAAACATCTTAAAAACTAAAGCCCATTTCACAGCCCGAGTTTTGCAACCGGGCTCTGATACCACTAAATGTAACACCCCAAACCCGGCCTAGAAGTTAGGCCTGAATCTGGCGTGTCACATTGAAGTGTTTTTCGAAAACCATGTTTTCATTGAAAACTCTTCTTGATATTCAAAAACTAAAGTCTCAGTTTGCGTTTGTTTATTTTTAATCAATGTTTATTAAAATTTATTAATTTTAAGACCTCGTCATTGCGGAAGCTTAATTTAAAATAATGATTTACGAAGACGAGTCATCCAAAAATTGAGTTGCAGAAACGTAGTGTTTTAAAAACAATTATCATTTTTAGAAAATCGCGTTCTACCTCTAGCAGATATAAATCGTAATAAACTGAAAATACCAAATTAAAATCCAAAAATTAAGAGAGGCCTTATTACAGCCTAATAGAAATTGGTTTAAATAGATTAAAATTGAATACTCAAATTTCAAAGCTGCTCGTAGAGTGGCCACCTTGAGTCCTCCCGTACGTCGAACCGCTTACTGAGGACTACCTAAGAAAAATTAAAAAGAGGGGGTGAGTTTATGAAAACTCAGTGTGTACAACCCTCATTAGTAAGAACATGAATCACAACAATCCGGGCCGAAGCCCATTACAGAAACGGTGGCAATTGGGCCTCAGCCCAAAATAGCCTCGGTTCGGCCTTAGCCCATATCAAATGTCACATATCATATTTATCTGGGCCTAAGCCCATCTCAATATTAAAATCCAGGTATGCAATGCATTAATGCCCATACCAACCCTGCACTCCTATGGGGATTTAATCGACCCACCCATCCCTACACTCCTTATGTAGCACCGGTTGCGGCACTAACTCATCGTTGCAGCAGAGCTGCTCATGGCTTAAAAGCCTTCGGTGGATCCACAGTCGTCAAGCGACCATGCGATCCTATTAGCACTTCTTTCGTATTAATAATCCCATCCCCATGCAACATAATAACACATGAATGCAACATACCATAATAAACATACGATAGCAATCACATAACATGTAGAGTATTTTAGTCATTCTGCCATTCAGGGGCATAACGGTCATCTTACCCTCTAGGGGTATTTCGATCATTATACCCTTTGAGGGTATTTTAGTAATTTTACGACCTTTCCAGAGGTCTACAGTCGCCTCGAGCGACACAAATATCGCATTTAATCAAAACGGTGTATTTGGGCCCAAAGCCCAAAACTCGGCCCAGGTGGGCCCACACTCTCGTGTGGCCCATTCGGCCCAAAACTGCCTTTGGCCATGTGATTGCCATAGCCGACTCCTTATTTCCTATATGTCCACAACATTTACTCACGCAGGGCCCACGGGCCCATTGGGCCCACTCGGCCCATTACAACCAAACGAGGCCAAAAACTGCCCAAGCCCATGAGAATGCTCATGGTGGCCTCACGCATCGTGCGCCCATTACTATGGGCTCAGTTCACCACACGTGCATTCGCACGCTCATGTGGCATCATTTGCCGGTGTTTCAGCTTTTCGGCATTTGCTGATCCATAGTCAAAATGGTGTGAGTACACACCTGTTATGAGCATAGGTTGAACCCTCGGGATTACGCACCAAGAACGACGGCAACTCTTGCTACACTTGAACGTTCAGTCTACTCTCTTACGAAGTTGAGTCCCAAGGTGCCACAGATTCGGCAACTGACCAACAAAGGTTTCGGCTTTTTCAAAGGAACAAACAAGATTTGAGATGGAGAGAAATGTTCAAGTTCGGCCTGATTAAAAGAATTAGAAGATGAGTGTTTCGGTCCTTTGAGAGAGAAAAGAGAAGGAGAATATAAAAAGAAAAGAGACTATTACCTTGCAACTATAGAAAAACCGAATGAAAAGGGAGATTCGATGATCGAAAACACATCACGCTTCAGACTAGATCAAGTTCGGCTAATGGCAAAAGAAAAGGAAACTGATTCAAATGGGGCAAAGGGGAATTCGGCTTATGGAGAAAGTAGTAGAAGCACAATGAAGAAGAAGAGATGTTTCGATTATGGAGAGCACAAAAGAAAACAAGTGAGGGGAGAGTAGAAAAGAATGTGTAAAAGACAATAAAAGGAAACGTGAAAAACAAAGAACCCGAAATGTCTAAGGAGAAAGCCTAAAATGTCAAAAATGCTAAGAACACAAGAGAATTTCGGCACACCCTCCAAAAGGTTTCGGTTTTCTCCTATTGCTACTCACCAAATGCCGAATTTCATGCCAAAATCAAACCCTAGCCGAATTTCTCCTCCCCACACCCCACATTCGGCCAACCACTACCTCTCACCCCCAAATCCCTTGATTCTCTCCTCAATTCACTCTCCACCTTTCATTCAAAAACACCCAACCACCTTGACCAATTCAAACACTCCTCCATCAGAATTTGATTCCAACACAACCTCTTGTCATCTCCTGAGCAAAATAAAAGCCTCCAACTTGCCATATGTGGAATTCGAACTCCTTTACCCTTGCTCCCTCCCTTTGACGCCACACCACCTTGCCACAAGACTCCTTGTGTCTCTTAATCACACACAATTAAACTTAAGTCCTACTTTCTGAAGCCCTCTCCACTAAAGACCAAAAAAATAAAATTTTTCCCAGGCTCAACCTCGAACCCAAGCCTCTAAAGGACCCCCAAACTCACTCAAACAGCAAGCAAAATAAACACAACATGAATTCAAGCAAAACTACTAACCCTTAACTTTTGGGATGCTACATTTACACTTATTAACTTAAAATCTAAAAATTACGAAAAACTATGAAAAATACGCTACTTTGCTTGAGAATAAGCTCCTTAAGTATACTGGGAAAGCCTAATTTCCATATCAAATTACGACAGATCAAACTCCCCCACACTTAAATCTTTGCTTGTCCTCAAGAAAACACACTAAACATGCAAAAGAGAATGTAACACCCCAAACGTGGCCGAGAAGTTAGGCCCGAATCTGGCGTGTCACATTGAAGTATTTTTCGAAAACCATGTTTTCATTGAAAACCCTCCTTAATATTTAAAAAACTGAAGTCTCAGTTTGTGTTCGTTCAATTTCAAAACGTGGTTCATTTAAAAGTTAATCACTTTTAAAAACATTAATAACTTCGTTAAAAAACTCTTTTAGTTGAAAAAGCTAATTTAAGTAAAATAAGTTTAAAACGTATGTTTTTAAAAACAGTAATTGGGTTGAAAACTCGTCTACGTCTAACTGATATAAAACGTAACAAAATCCCAAATTCAGAATTAAATCCAGAAAGGCCTTATTATAGAAATTAAAACCCAAAACAGAATTTAAAACATATATAAAGTCCAAAGCATAACAGCCGCAGTCGTGTGGTCACCTTCGAGTCCCTCGCAACACCGATCCTCCTAACGCTGGGATTCCTCGCACGATTAAAAAGCAGGTGAGTTTACAAAAACTCGATGTGTAATCCCCTTACTAGAGTAACGATCGAAGATACGAAAGCAGAACCAAAGCGATGGGCCAACGCCCTATAACAAGATAACGAGACAGTCCGGGCTGAGCATACGTAGGTCAAAACCTACTACAATATCATTTGGGTCACAACACATAACAGAATCAATTGGGCCCAGCCCAAACCAATACAGAACAAGTGGCCCTAAGCCCAGTACAGTGACAGATCTCATAAACAGATATGCAATAGTGTGAGGATGCATCCCACCCCGATCCAGCCAACACACCACCCGTACCAACCCTACACTTACATAGGGATAAAATCGACCCACCCAGCCAACACACCAAGCTTAGCACCGGTTGCGGCACTAAGTCAATAGAACGGCTCGACGTCGTGGATAGAACGGCTAAAAGCCATAAACAGAATAGTTATAAACCATAATCAGGATGGCACATAGCCATAATCAGGATGGCACAAAGCTATTGGTAACTGTAATAAGTTTGGCACATAGCCATCAGCGATGGTAATATAATCGGCACACAGCCACAGTAATTATGATCGACACAGAGTCATCAGTATATATGTTAGGAACATAGCCATGGGTAAATACGATTGGCACAAAGCCATAATCAATATGGCACAGAGCCATATTTAGGTTGGCACAGAGCCACAATCAGATTACGCGGCTTTAAGCCGTCCGTCGGTCCACAGTCGGCTCATGCGACCCGTGCGACCTTAACAGATAAATACTGGATCCACAGTCGTCTCATGCGACCCGTGCGACCCTATCAAAACTTCCTCCGTATCAATGTCCCAACCCCATGCAATATGTCGTGTATGTCATGCTCAATCATTACACGTGTATGCAAAATGGCTATGCTCAGTAAAGTAATTTAAACACATATTAAAAGCATATCAGTCACACGACCACAGTCAAGTCAATTAAAACACAGTCATACGATCACAGTCAAATCAGTCAAATTCATAATCTAAGTCAGTCATTTACCCACAAGGGCAATATAGTCATTTTACCCTATAAGGGTATTTCAGTAATCCTACCATTCAGAGGTATTTAGGTAATTTCACAATCCGATGGTATTTTGGTAATTTTACAAATCGAGGGTATTTCGGTAATTTTGTAATGCGAGGGTATTTCGATAATTTTACAAATCGGGGGTATTTCGATAATTTTACAAATTGGGCCTTAACGACCCAACAGAAGGTCCACCGTCGCCTCGAGCGACTTAAGTAACCCAAACAGACACATTGGTGTAAATGGGCCTAAGGCCCATTACTCAGCATAAGTGGGCCCACATGCTCAGGTGGCCCATTCAGCCCAAAAATCAGATACGACTATGTGTACACCATAACCCGGTTCACTAATAGTCACTTACCGCAAATTTCCTCCGTATGGGGCCCACGTTCCCATTGGGCCCACACGACCCATTTTTGCCCAGCGAGGCCCAGAACTACCTAAGTCATGTGCGCGACATGACAAGTCTATCGAATTCTCACTTAACAGCGAAATGACAAGTCTATCGATTTCTCACTTAACAACAAAATTTACCCACACGGGCCAACTCGACCCAAATCGGCCTATTAGGCCTATTAACGGCCAAGTCCACGAGATCGCTCATGGCGGCCTTTGTCAATTTTTGGGATAAAATCGACCCACCCAGCCAACACACCAAGCTTAGCACCGGTTGCGGCACTAAGTCAATAGAACAGCTCGGCGCCGTGGACAGAACGGCTAAACGCCATAAACATAATGGTTATAAACCATAATCAGGATGGCACAAAGCCATAATCAGGATGGCACAAAGCTATCGGTAACTGTAATAAGTTTGGCACATAGCCATCAGCGGCGGTAATATAACCGGCACACAGCCACGGTAATTATGATCGACACAGAGTCATCAGTATATATGTTAGGAACATAGCCACGGGTAAATATGATTGGCACAAAGCCATAATCAAGATGGCACAGAGCCATATTTAGGTTGGCACAGAGCCATAATCAGATTACGTGACTTTAAGCCATCCGTCGATCCACAGTCGTCTCATGCGACCCGTGCGACCTTAACAGATCAATATGGATCCATAGTCGTCTCATAGGACCCGTGCGACCCTATCAGAACTTCCTCCGTATCAATGTCCCAACCCCATGCAATATGTCGTGTTTGTCATGCTCAATCATTACACGTGCATGCAAAATGGCCATGCTCAGTAAAGTCATTTAAACACATACTAAAAGCATATCAGTCACACGACCACGCCAAGTCGCTTAAAACACGATCATACGATCACGATCCAAATCGGTCAAATTCATAGTCTAAGTGGGTCATTTACCCACAAGGGCAAAATAGTTTTTTTACCCTATAAGGGTATTTCGGTAATCCTACCCTTCAGGGTTATTTAGGTAATTTCACAATCCGAGGGTATTTCGGTAATTTTACAAATTGAGGGTATTTCGGTAATTTTGCAAATCAGGGGTATTTCGGTAATTTTACAAATCGGGGGTACTTTGGTAATTTTACAAATTAGGGGTATTTCAATAATTTCGCAATCCAAGGGTATTTCGTTAATTTTACAAATCGGGGGTATTTCAGTAATTTTACAATCTGAAGGTATTTCGGTAATTTTACAAATCAGGGGTATTTTGATAATTTCACAAATCGAGGGTATTTCGATAATTTCACCAATCGATGGTATTTCGGTAATATCACCAATCGAGGGTATTTCGGTAATTTCACAAATCGAGGGTATTTCGATAATTTTACAAATCAGGGCTTAAAGACCCAACAGAAGGTCCACCGTTGCCTCGAGTGACTTAAGTAACCCAAACAGACACATCTGTGTAAATGGGCCTAAGGCCCATTACTCGGCCTAAGTGGGCCCACACGCTCGGGTGGCCCATTCAGCCCAAAAATCAGATACGGCTATGTGTACACCATAGCCCGGTTCACTAATAGTTACTTACCGTAAATTTCCTCCATATGGGGCCTACGTTCCCATTGGGCCCACACGGCCCATTTTGGCCCAGTGAGGCCCAGAACTACCTAAGTCATGTGCGCGACATGACAAGTCTATCGAATTCTCACTTAACAACGAAATGACAAGTCTATCGATTTCTCACTTAACAGCGAAATGACAAGTCTATCGATTTCTCACTTAACAGGGAAATTTACCCACGCAGGCCCACTCGACCTAAATCGGCCAATTAGGCCTATTAATGGCCAAGTTCACGAGATCGCTCATGGCGGCCTTTGTCAATGTGTCGACTCCTACACACGAGTGTTCGTGCGCCCGTGTAGTAGCCGTTTCTGTATCGTCGGCTTTCCGACATTTCGACATTTGCCGTTCTACAACGCGAATAATGTGTGTACTCACTTTGATGGAGAGAAACGTAGTAGCCCACGAGCGTAGAACCTTGACTGAATCAGCTTATACTTCCCAAGCCATTTGATTATGAATCGATATCACCTCCTTGTGGTTTATCTGTACCCCAACATTATCTATTAAGCATCAATATCAATAACAAAGGTTAAACAATTACTATCCTAAGGAAAACACACGGCCAACAAGAGAACTAGACATTCGGCCAGTATTTGAAAGCACATAACCACTTACCCCTAACAATCGGCCAACTCGATAAATTGAACTCAATCAACCCACAAGAGAAGAACAAATCCGGCACTTCAGAGGCTGGAGAAATGATTCGTCAGAACGCTTGTAGGTCGAAACGTTTGATCGATAGAGAAGGGAAAAAGAATGAAGGCAGAGAAAGAGAGGTTGAATTCGGCTCACATTAAGAAGAATAGGAAACAAGAAGAAGAGAATAAAGAAAACCGAAACGAGAAAAACACAAAAAAGGTGTATGGCAATCTTTGGCACTATAGATAGAAGAGAGAAAATAAAACAAATCGGCATAAAAGAAAGCAATTGCCGAAAATGCACCAAATGGACTCCCTAGCCGAATTTGCCTAAACAAAACTCCCCCCCAATTGACTCCAACTTCTCCCATTTCAAAATCCTTCAAAAACTCCACCAATCCCTCCACCAAATTTTCTCCTTGATTTACTCCAACTCCCCATTCAAATTCAATTCAAATTCTTATGACCAATTCAACCACAGAGTTCCAGTCCAGTTCCAACACCTCCCCAGCTCAAGCAGCAAAATAAACATACAATTGCGCACGCCAAGCCTCGAACCTCAGACTCTTTGCCACACATGTAGAACCACCTTGCCACTAGATCCCTTCTCTCTTTTTGTCATAAAACAAACACTAATTATTATAAGTCCTATAAGCTAACATCTAGGTTCACTTAAGAGCCCAAATTAAAATTTTGCAAACACCCAGACTTGAACCTAGGCTTCTCAAGCACTCCCAAATATGCCCAAATACTTAGCCACTAAAGCTACACTTAATTTATGATATTTTCTTGCACACCTAAACTTTTATGAGCAGTCTCCTAGCGGCTCCCACGCACAAGGCCCAATCCTACTAGGCCCAAATTCAGGGCGTTACAATTCACCCCTCCTTAAAGAAATTTAGTCCCCGAAATTTCCAATTGACAGGGTAGTCGTGTAACAACTACAACATTGTGCTACCGCTGCGCACTCTGATCCCAACGTCTTTAACACACATCCAAAACATCCACCTATCGTAGCAGATAGGTTACAATTTCTATATCTAGAACATCACATCCAACATTTCCAAACACACACAGAATAAATACCAAAAATACAGTCCAATATCTAAAGAAACCACAGTATTTCTAACTCACTGTATTTCAATTTCTAAACAGATAAAAGTATTCAAAAAACTTACGGATTCAACGCCAGAGACTCGGTGAGCCACACTTTCAGGAAAATATTCAGTAAAACATTTCACATACTTCAAATCTTTTGAAACAGTTCTTTCAGAAATTTAATTTTAAAAACCCAATCCACAGCTGAGTTTTACAACTTGGCTCTGATACCACTAAATGTAACACCCCAAACCCAGCCCAGAAGTTAGGCCCCAATCTGGCGTGTCACATTGAAGTGTTTTTCGAAAACCATGTTTTCATTGAAAACCATCCTTAATATTTAAAAAACTAAAGTCTCAGTTTGTGTTCGTTCAATTTCAAAACGTGGTTCATTTAAAAGTTAATCACTTTTAAAAACGTTATTAACTTCGTTAAAAATCTCTTTTAGTTGCGGAAGCTAATTTAAGGAAAATAAGTTTAAAACATATGTTTTTTAAAAACAATAATTGGGTTGAAAACTCATCTACGTCTAACTGATATAAAATGTAAAAAAATCCCAAATTCATAATTAAATCCAGAGAGGCCTTATTACAGAAATTAAAACCTAAAATGGAATTTAAAACATATATAAAGTCCAAAGCATAACAACCGCAGTCGTGTGGTCACCTCCGAGTCCCACGCAGCACCGATCCTCCTAACGCTGGGAATTACACGCGCGCTTAAAAAGCGGATGTAAGTTTACGAAAACTCGGTATGTAATCCCTTACTAGAGTAACGAAGATACTGTAAACAGAAGCAAAAGCGATGCAGGGCCAACACCCTATAACAAGATAAAGATGCAGTCGATTGAGCACATCGTGGGCCAAAACCCACTACAATATCATTTAGGTCACAGCACATAACATAATCAATTGGGCCCAGGCCAAACCAATACAGAACAAGTGGCCCTAAGCCCAGTACAGTGACAGATCTCATAAACAGATATGCAATAGTGTGAGGATGCATCCCACCCCGATCCAGCCAACACACCACCCGTACCAACCCTACACTTACATGGGGATAAAATTGACCCACCCAGCCAACACACCAAGCTTAGCACTGGTTGCGGTACTAAGTCAACAGAACGGCTCGGCGCCATGGACAGAACGGCTAAAAGCCATAAACAGAATGGTTATAAACCATAATCAGGATGGCACAAAGCTATCGGTAACTGTAATAAGTTTGGCACATAGCCATCAGCGGCGCTAATATAACCGGCACACAGCCACAGTAATTATGATCGACACAGAGTCATCAGTATATATGTTAGAAACATAGCCACGGGTAAATACAATTGGCACAAAGCCATAGTCAAGATGGCATAGAGCCATATTTAGGTTGGCGCAGAGCCATAATCAGATTACGCGGCTTTAAGCCGTCGGTCGGTCAACAGTCGTCTCATGCGACCCGTACGACCTTAACAGATCAATACTGGATCCATAGTCGTTTGATGGGACCTGTGCGACCCTATCAGAACTTCCTCCGTATCAATGTCCCAACCCCATGCAATATGTCATGTATGTCATGCTCAATCATTACACGTGCATGCAAAATGGCCATGCTCAGTAAAGTCATTTAAACACATATTAAAAGCATATCACTCACACGACCACAGTGAAGTCAGTTAAAACACAGTCATACGATCACAGTCAAATAAGTCAAATTCATAGTCTAAGTTAGTCATTTACCCACAAGGGCAAAATAGTCATTTTATCCTATAAGGGTATTTCGGTAATCCTACCCTTCAGGGGTATTTAGGTAATTTTACAAACTAGGGGTATTTTGATAATTTCACAAATTGAGGGTAATTCGATAATTTCACAAATCGGGGGTATTTCGATAATTTCACAATCCGAGGGTATTTCGCTAATTTTACAAATCGGGGGTATTTCGATAATTTTACAATCCGAGTTTGATAATTTTACAAATCGGGGGTATTTTGGTAATTTTACAATCTGAGATTATTTCGGTAATTTTACAAATCAGGGGTATTTCGATAATTTCATAAATCGAGGGTATTTTGATAATTTTACCAATCGAGGGTATTTTAGTAATTTCACAAATCGAGGGTATTTTGGTAATATCACAAATCGAGGGTTATTTTAGTAATTTTACAATTCGAGGGTATTTTGGTAATTTTACAAATTGGGGGTATTTCGGTAATTTTACAAATCGGGGGTATTTCGGTAAATTTATAAATCAAGGGTTTTCGGTAATTTTACAAATTGGGGGTATTTCGGTAATTTTACAAATTGGGGCTTAACGACCCAACAGAAGGTCAATCGTTGCCTCGAGCGACTTAAGTAACCCAAACAGACACAACGGTGTAAATGGGCCTAAGGCCTATTACTCGGCCTAAGCGGGCCCATACGCTCGGGTGGCCCATTCAACCCAAAAATCAGATACGGCTATGTGTACACCATAACCCAGTTCACTAATAGTCACTTACCGCAAATTTCCTCTGTGTGGGGCCCACGTTCCCATTGGGCCCACACGGCCCATTTTGGCCCAGTAAGGCCCAGAACTACGTAAGTCATGTGCGCGACATGACAAGTCTATCGAATTCTCACTTGACAGCGAAATGACAAGTCTGTCGATTTCATTATGATAGCGAAATGACAGCGAAATGACAACCCGACCTAGACGTTATGACCAGATCTAGCATGTCACATAGAAGGGTTGTTTAAAAACTACGCGTTCGTTAAAAAGTTCATATTCTTTTTGAAACTTCGAGCTTTGTTATTTGTGAAATTCAGATTTGCTTTTATGGTTTTCTTGTAAAAACGTTATTATTATTATTATTTTCGAAAACTTTGTTTATAACAGAAATAAGATCAAGTGGATTGGGAAGATGTGATATTTTGAAAACAGTTATTGTCGTTTTAAGAAAATCCAGAGTTTAATCATTTATAGTTTGAATATAACCGAAATGAAAGTTTAAAAGAAAAATAAAATCCAATGGCCTTATTACAAAATATTAAACCCAAATTAAAATAATCTTAAAATGAAGCAAAATGAAATTTACTGAAGTTTGTGAGAAATACTCCGATGTATGGCCACCACAGAGTCCTCTGCAGCTCCAAATCCTCTAACGCTGGGGATCACTTGCAAGGTTAAAGCAGAGGGGTGAGTCACGAGAACTCAGTGTGTAATCCCCTAATCGGTCTTTAACTGGGCTCGAGCCCATAGGAAAGCAGATTGGGCTGAAGCCCTATTCGGTAACAATCTGGGCCTTAGCCCTATAAACATGATAATGCAAACAGAGTATGCAGTCCAACCCAATCCAACCAAACACCCCCGTACCAACCCTACAAACCTGTGGGGACCAAGTCAACCCACCCAGCCCTACATACCAAGAATGCAGCTGAGCTGGCAGAATATAAGCTACTTAAAGCCGTCGGTAGGTCCATAGTCGTCTCGGGCGACCCGTGCGACCCTAACAATCAAATCGGTGGGTCCACAGTCATCTTGAGTGACCCGTGTGTCCCTAAAAATCAAATCGGTGGGTCCACAGTCGTCTCGGGCGTCCCGTGCGACCCTAACAATCAAATCGGTTGGTCCACAATCGTCTCGGGCGACCCGTGCGACCCTAACAGATCAATCACTTCCTCCAATTACAAAATCCCAACCCCATGCAGAATGGCATGTATGCAAAGCACATATCAAAATGATGTACGAAATAAATTACCATCATAAACAATTAAACAGGTTACAGATACAACACTAGATCTACCACTAGGGGTATAATGGTCAATTTCACCCATTTGGGGGTATTTCAGTAATTTTTCCCATCGAGGGTATTTTGGTAATTTTGCAACCCAGGGGTATTTTGGTAATTTACCCTCCAAGGGTGTTTCGATAATTTACTCATTTAACGGCCTTTTCGGAGGCTTATTGTCGCCTCGAGCGACACGGGACCCCTTTTGGTTCTCTACGGTGCAATTGGGCCAAAAATCCATTTTAGGCCCAAACGGGCCCACACGCTCGTGTGGCCCATTACGCAGGGTTTCGCTCTCAGTTTTGGAAATTTCTCACTCGCATCAATCATTCAGTATTTCTCCATCGATTTTGCCCATGTGGGCTCGTAAGCCCATTGGGCCCATCTAGCCCGTTTCGGTTTGATCAGGCCCGTTACAGCCTCAATTTTTCGAGAGTGCTTGTGTCACTCTCTACGACCTACTGCCATCACTAGTGGCTCAGTTAAACACCACGAGCGTTCGCATGCTCGAGTGGTCATGGTTGTCGGTTTCTCGGCTTTTCGGCTTTTGGCCGAAATACAAATCAAAACATGCTTCATCGATGTTTGGTGTGAGATTACACACCTGATTTGGAATACATATCACAATACTTTCCGAAGCACCTAAGGACATAATCAGCTATCAGTTAGTCTTCTTGTTCGATAATCCCAAAATTGAAATTGATAGCACAATCCACAACACTTACCAAGAACGACTGCAACTCCTTACTATGCTTGAATGTTTGGTTACTCCCTTCGATTACAAACTTGAGTCCCTAATTAAAAGCACGAGTTAGCGATGTTGTTCCAAAACAACAAGAGAACAACCTTCCAGCCTAAACGAACATAAAATAGAGAACAACCATCCACTCCCCTTATTCGGCCATAGCCATACTTACCAAAGTGCCACAAAATCGGCAGTTGCTCCAAGATTCGGCTTCCACACAAAAGAGAGAACAAACGAGACTCTAGATGGAGAAGAGTACTCAGGTTCGGCCTTAGACAAGAAGAAGTAGAGTGAGAGATTCGGCTTCACAAGAGAGAAAAAGAGAAACAGGAAGGAAATAAAAGAAGAGAAAAACACTACCTTGCAACCACCAAAAAACCGAGTAGGCAAAGAAGCTTCGGTAACCACAAGAACCAAGTTTCGGCTATGAGATTAACTGAAATGAAGGACCCAAAATGAGAAGAAACGGAGTAAGCCAATTGAAACTAGAAGAAAAGGGGATATAGGTTTTGGCTAATGAGTAGAAAAGAACAATTGCAAAAAGATGAGAGGTTGAACCAAAGTTGCACGAGTGGTCAGATTCCAATAGATTCGACCAAGTCCCAAAGAGAGAAAAGCAAGAAGAGAGAAAATGTACGAAGAGAAGAAAAGGAATGTGCCAAAAGGGAAGAACCCGAAAACACTTGAGTAGAAAATGCCAAAAATGCAAAAGAATGCTTAAGGAAAGAAAAATGCCCAAAACACCAAAAACACTCAAGAAGTAACTAGGGAATTTCGACACCTCTTCACTAGCCGAAAATATGCCTAAAACCACCCCTTGGCCAAATTTCTCCCCTAACACACACTCCTAAATTTGGCCACTACCATCTCTCACTCCAATCCCTTGATTCTCTCCTTATTTTCCTCCCCACATTGCTCTCCACCTCCCATTCAAACCATTTGACTGAGTCTCCACTCCTCCCTTGCAGAGTTCTATCTGAACTCTACTTCTTCCACCCACTTAGCACAAAATAAATGCCACCAAAATGCAGCTTGTGAGACTAGAACTCTCCCCCTCAATGATTCCCTTGTGACGCCACACCACTGTGCCACTTACTCACTTGTGTTAGCAAACACATTTAATTAAACTTAAGTCCTGGCTCTTACAGCCCTCTCCACTTTAGGGTCAAAAACCAAAATTTTTCCAAGGCTCAACCTCGAACCCAGGCCTCTATAGGACCCCCAAACATACTCATATAACCCGCTGAGCAAGCACAACATGCAACTATGCAGAAATTTATAACCCCTAACTTTTGGGATGTTACAATTCTACCCCCTTAAAGAAATTTTGTCCTCGAAATTTCCAGCTATCTAATAATCACACAACACATGTAACACCATTACGCCTCTACTGCACACTCTGATTCCGATTTCAAATTAGGTAAATAGTACACTATGGGTAATGTACGTACCAGTATTCACATCTTGAGTGTCCCCATCTTCTTGGCGACGTGTTGCATAAACCAAAGCTGGCTGCCTCACCTCCGTATAACCAGTACCTCTGCCTGGAGCTCTACGACCCAAACCGTTTCCCCCTCTGGCCTAGCCACGGCCTCCCAACAGCTGCTGACCACCCCTCAGCGGCTGCACATTACCTCTATTCATGGTTTGAATCCGATCTGGCCTTCTAAGACATTCTCTAACATGGTGCTCCATCGATCCACAACCCAAACAAGCTCCCGTCCTTCTCCAGCATTCGTCGACATGGCGTCTTCCACAACCAGCGCAAGGTGAAAATCCAAAAGTGCCAAAAGGGGGCCCAGCTCTAACTGGCTCATCAACTCTGACCCTTTTCTTGGGCCTCTGCTCAGAACCGGTAGGCTCTGCATCCCTTCTATTCTTCCCTTTGTCTTCCT
This sequence comes from Gossypium sturtianum, assembly GCA_025698515.1. Taxonomy (NCBI): domain Eukaryota; kingdom Viridiplantae; phylum Streptophyta; class Magnoliopsida; order Malvales; family Malvaceae; genus Gossypium; species Gossypium sturtianum. The sequence goes on along the minus strand of CM046944.1, from coordinate 50,540,714 downwards.
CATGATTCTGGCGCTCTGCGCGCTTTACCTCCTCAGCAATCTTGGCTTTCTCTACTAACGTAGCAAAGTCCCTCTCCCTTTATGGAGCTATCAACACTCGGAGACTGTCTCTGGGGCCATCCTCAAATCGCACACAGCGCTCGTATTCGGTCGCAACTATGCCCTATGCGTACCGGCTCAAGCACAAGAACTCTGCCTCATATTCCGCAACAGACTTATTCTCCTGAACCAGATTCAAGAATTCCTTTCTCCGGGCGTCCACATAACTAGCCCCGACGTACTTCCCTTGGAAGGTCGTTTTAAAGAAATCCCATGTTATACGATCTGCTTGTGTACCTTCCCTCACAGTGAGCCACCACTGTTATGCCTCATCTTGTAGTAGAGACACTGCTCCTTTCAATTTCTGTTCCACTGTGCAGTCTAGGTCATCCATAATTCGCTCCATAGCCTCTAACTAGTACTCCGCTACATTTGGGGCTACACCAGAGATGCCCCTAAAAACTTCAGCCCCGTTTGACCGGAGTCGCTCAGAAATGGATCCCCGGGCTATCGACCCAGTACTTGCTCCAGTAACCTGTTCCAAAACTCGCAGCATTGCTTGGACAAAGCATCGTCCCCTCCAGTCTGGTCATGAGACCCCGTTTCCGCCACTGGCGATGCTGGTACCTCGCCTTCAGGCACATGCCCTGACTCTGAGGATCCAGCCCCAGCACCTTGGCCTCTACCACGGCCGCGTGTACCTCATCCACATCCTCTTGTGCTCATACTGATGAATCGAATTAATCTGATTAAGAATTTTATGAATCAGTCTATAATTCAAATGTTTATTAACAAGTGTTTTATGGAAACAGGTATAAAAGTTGTTTTCGCGGATCGAATTTCCTACTGTCTCAGTCTCTATAGTCTTAATTCCTATAGCTAACAGTTCCAGTGTACTAACTCTAGTAGTTTTCACTCTACAGTTATCACATCATATAATCAGATAAAGTAAGAGGACTTACAGATTTGGTGCCGGAGACTCAGGATGCCATACTTCCAATAAAGATATATATTTTCTAAACCATATTTCAAACAAAATTTAAAAAATGTTTTCAAACCCATTCCACAGCCGAGTTTTGCAACCGATCTCTGATACCATAAAATGTAACACCCTAAACCCGACCTAGACGTTATGACCGGATCTAGCATGTCACATAGAAGGGTTGTTTAAAAACTGCGCGTTCGTTAAAAAGTTTGTATTCTTTTTGAAACTTCGAGCTTTGTTATTTGTGAAATTCAGATTTGCTTTTATGGTTTTCTTGTAAAAACGTTATTATTATTATTATTTCTGAATTTATAACAGAAATAAGATCCAGTGGATTGCGAAGATGTGATATTTTGAAAATAGTTATTGTCGTTTTAAGAAAATCCAGAGTTTAATCATTTATAGTTTGAATATAAATGAAATGAAAGTTTAAAAGAAAAATAAAATCCAATGGCCTTATTACAAAATATTAAACCCAAATTAAAATAATCTTAAAATGAAGAAAAATGAAATTTACTGAAGTTTGTGAGAAATACTCCGATGTATGGCTGCCACAGAGTCCTCCGCAGCTCCAAATCCTCTAACGCTGGGGATCACCTGCAAGGTTAAAGCAGAGGGGTGAGTTACGAGAACTCAGTGTGTAATCCCCTAATCGGTCTTTAACTGGGCTCGAGCCCATACAAAATCAGACTAGGCCGAAGCCCTATTCGGTAACAATCTAGGCCTTAGCCCTATAAACATGATAATGCAAACAGAGTATGCAGTCCAACATAATCCAACCAAACACCCCCGTACCAACCCTATACACCTGTGGGGACCAAGTCAACCCACCCAGCCCTACACACCAAGAATGCAGCCGAGCTGCCAGAATACCTAACAATCAAATCGGTGGGTCCACAGTCATCTCAGGCGACCCGTGCAACCCTAACAATCAAATCAGTGGGTCCACAGTCATCTCGGGCGACCCGTACGACCCTAACAAATCAATCACTTCCTCCAATTACAAAATCCCAACCCCATGCAGAATGTCGTGTATGCAAAGCACATATCAAAATGATGTACGAAATAAATTACCATCATAAACAATTAAACAGGTTACAGATACAAAACTAGATCTACCACTAGGGGTATAATGGTCAATTTCACCCATTTAGGGGTATTTCAGTAATTTTACCCATCGAGGGTATTTCGATAATTTCACAACCCAGGGGTATTTTGGTAATTTACCCTCTAAGGGTATTTTGGTAATTTACTCATTTAACGGCCTTTCTGGAGGCCTATTATCGCCTCGAGCGACACAGGACCCCTTTTGGGTCTCTACGATGCAATTGGGCCAAAAACCATTTTAGGCCCAAACGGGCCCACACGCTCATGTGGCCCATTACGCATGGTTTCACTCTCAGTTTTGTAAATTTCACACTCGCATCAATCATTCAGTATTTCTCCATTGATTTTGCCCTTGTGGGCCCGTAAGCCCATTGGGCCCATCTAGCTCGTTTCAGTTCGATTATGCCCGTTACGACCTACTGCCATCACTAGTGGCTCGGTTAAACACCACGAGCGTTCGCACGCTCGAGTAGTCACGATTACCAGTTTCTCGGCTTTTCAGCTTTTGGCCGAAATACAAATCAAAACATGCTTCATCGATGTTTGGTGTGAGATTACACACCTAATTTGGAATACGTATCACGATACTCTCCGAAGCACCTAAGGACAAAATCGGGTATCAGTTGGTCTTCTTGTTCGATAATACCAAAATTGAAATTGATAGCACAATCCACAACACTTACCAAGAACGACGGTAACTTCTTGCTATGCTTGAATGTTTGGTTACTCCCTTCGATTACAAACTTGAGTCCCTAATTAAAAGCACGAGTTAGCGATGTTGTTCCAAAACAACAAGAGAACAACCTTCCAGCCTAAACGAACCTAAAATAGAGAACAACCATCCACTCCCTTTATTCAGCCATAGCTATACTTACCAAAGTGCCACAAAATCGGCAGTTGCTCTAAGATTCGGCTTCCACACAAAAGAGAGAACAAACGAGACTCTAGATGGAGAAGAGTACTCAGGTTCGGCCTTAGACAAGAAGAAGTAGAGTGAGAGATTCAGCTTCACAAGAGAGAAAAAGAGAAACATGAAGGCAATAAAAGAAGAGAAAAACACTACCTTCCAACCACCGAAAAACTGAGTAGGCAAAGAAGCTTCGGCAACCACAAGAACCAAGTTTCAGCTATGAGATTAACTGAAATGAAGGACCCAAAATGAGAAGAAACGGAGTAAGCCAATTGAAACTAGAAGAAAAGGGGATATAGGTTTTGGCTAATGAGTAGAAAAGAATAATTGGAAAAAGATGAGAGGCTGAACCAAAGTTGCACGAGTGGTCAGATTCCAATAGATTCGGCCAAGTCCCAAAGAGAGAAAAGCAAGAAGAGAGAAAATGTACGAAGAGAAGAAAAGAAATGTACCAAAAGGGAAGAACCCGAAAACGCTTGAGTAGAAAATGCCAAAAATGCAAAATAATGCTTAAGGAAAGAAAAATGCCCAAAACGCCAAAAACACTCAAGACGCAACTAGGGAATTTCGGCACCTCCTCTTCACTAGCCGAAAATATGCCTAAAACCACCCCTTGGCCGAATTTCTCCCCTAACACACACTCCTAAATTCGGCCACTACCACCTCTCACTCCAATCCCTTGATTCTCTCCTTATTTTCCACCCCACATTGCTCTCCACCTCCCATTCAAACCATTTGACTGAGTCTCCACTCCTCCCTTGCAGAGTTCTATCTGAACTCTACTTCTTCCACCCATTTAGCACAAAATAAATGCCACCAAAATACAGCTTGTGAGACTCGAACTCTCCCCCTCCATGCTTCCTTTGTGACGCCACACCACTGTGCCACTTACTCACTTGTGTTAGCAAACACATTTAATTAAACTTAAGTCCTGGCTCCTACAGCCCCTCTCCACTTTAGGGTCAAAACCAAAATTTTTCCAAGGCTCAACCTCGAACCCAGGCCTCTATAGGACCCCCAAACATACTCATATAACCCGCTGAGCAAGCACAACATGCAACTATGCAGAAATTTATAACCCCTAACTTTTGGGATGTTACAAAACACCCCTCACCCGTATTCGACTCCAGAACCGGGTACGAGGTATTACCGGACTTGATTTGCTTGATCATTCCACTTTGGGCTATAAAAATTCTTTGCAATTTAAAAGTTTTCATTTACTAACGTAACGTCTCTATCAAGGGTGTACGAGACCCTATACACCCGCTCGGGACGTCGAGGAACCAAACCGGAACTTTTCAAACACTTATAAAATTATCACCTAAATAGGGGCCACACGCCCGTGTGAAATGGGACACGCCCGTGTGGGCAGGCCGTGTGGTATCACACGCCCATGTCCCTACCCCGTGTGGGATTTATTTTCATTTTGAACCTACAGGGGTTTTCACACAGCCAGACACACGCCCGTGTGCTTGGCCCGTGTGCTCCACACGGCCTAGACACGCCCGTGTCCTCGCCCATGTGTAAATACTTGGGTATTCTATTTGTGACGTCAGCAGCCTCATAAGGGTCACACGGCCTAGGCACACGCCCGTGTGTCTAGCCCGTGGTCGACACTGACTTACAACACTAACATGTAGGGGACACACGACCAAGTCACACTGTAACATCCCGAATTAATGGGCCTGTGCATTTTGGTGTGTTATATGTTAATGTGTTAATTTAAGAGTTAGGGGTTCAGATTGAGCTCGGGTATTGGCTGAGGCCTTGGCTAAATTCTTGTGTAGACACTCTAGAGCATTTAAGATAGGTATCTGTGTTTAAAACATCAAAGTGGGTTTGTGGCCAGTGGCAAAGTGGCGCCACTAAGAGGGAAGGGAGTTGGCGTTACTAAGGTTCAAGTTCTGACCACTTGGAGCCCATGTTTTGGGCCAAATTCGGCACCTAAAGGAGGCTAGGGGGGACGGAAACAAGGCTAAAATATAGGGGATTTTTAATGTTTTAAAATATGTGATATTATTCAGATAAAGGTGGGAGGAAGTGGTGTGATGTAGGACACTTTTGGATGGGTGTTTTGAGAAAGATAAGGGATAGGATGAGGATCTATCAAGGAGGCTAGTGTTGGTCGAAAATCAAACACAGGAGAGGGGGAAGAATCGGTTTAGTATAGGCAAGGAGTGTGCCAAAATTTGCCCTCTTGAGTTCTTGTCATCTTTTTCTATTCTCACTGAAATCACCACTTCATTCTCCTCTCCACTTTCTTTTCTTTTTCCTTCTAGTCAAAACCCTCTCAAGTCTCATCAATCGCCAAACACTTTGTTATTTTCTATCTCTTCTCTTTCAAGCACATTGGCCGAATATCCCTTGTAAGACAGCATTCTTCTTGTTAATCTTTTTTGGGATTTTCTTAAAAGCCAAAATTCCTAGATCTCTAATCTTCTACGCTTCGATCTTCTTCTGTGATTGCCGAATCTTTACGAAAAGGGTAGCGAAACCTTCAGAGGTAAGTGTCGATTGTGCTATATTTTCCAATCTTCTTTGGCTTTTAGAGACCATAGCCGAATGGCTACATGGTGGACTGATCTTGTGTTTTCTTTCATGGGCGGCATCCTGAGATTTGAAGGAGATTTAATCGCCTAGGATTCTAATCGGTAGCACTCGAACTATACTACTTTCGGGATTCAATCAATTTAGGTAAGGAGATTTATCTTCGTCGTTTTATTAAATCGATTTATCTCCAATTTGACATTTAACCTTGTTGGGTGGTTACTCAAATCAATCTCTTAAAGTGAAGTCTTTGACCGGCGGCACAGTGATCTGATAATCATGATTCTGGCTAGGGAAAGCATCAATTTCGATAGCATAGCATTAAACGTAATGAGGTGTGTAATTTCTCACACCATCTTTGTTGTCTGATATATATATGCATGAATCTGTCTATATTCTGTTAAATGCTGAAATCCCGACATGGTTGTTGAAAACCCGTGGAGGGTAAAGGCGAATCACCAGGTTAGTGATTTCTGTCATTCATAAGTGAATGTTTCTGTTGAGATGATATGTTTTGTATGTATGTTGATTTCTATGTATGCACGGGGTTGGGTGATTGATGAAAGGGGAAGTGTTCTATTCTGGTGGCTCTGCCACGATCTGTTGTAGTGGCTCTGCCACGATTTGTTCTGGTGACTATGTCACAAATCTAACGATGAGCGACTAATCGCAGCATGGTATCTTTTTTTGTGGTGTGTCGCGGTGAGGGTGATTGTAGAAATCCCCAATGGTGTGATTGGCAGGAAAGGGTGGTGTGTAGCGAATGGATCTAGGTTTGGGATGGGCTTTGCTTAATTTTGATATGTGATATTTTGCTATTTCATTGCTCGTGGGCTAAGGCCCAACTTTGATGGTGCATGAGGGTTGCACATCGAGTCTCGTGACTCACCCCGTTGTTTAACATTTTTTCCAGGTGACACCTAGTGCATCGGACCGGGCTGGAGAGGAGCGCAAGGTGGCCATGCAGGAGTTTATTTGATTTAGAAAAAGGGCTTGTTAAAATTATTTATTCTTAATATTTTTAGTTACCTTGGTTCATTAATTCATTGTAATAAGGCCATGGGCCATTAGTTTTATATTTTCAGTTTTTGGGCTTTACTTTCAGACACTTGAATTATCCGATAAAATTGAAACCAGGGCATGTACTAAGTTTTGGTTTGTAATTCATAAAAGGCATCATATAGAATTTATATCTTATATAAAGTATCGAATTATTAAGTTTTCCGGTATAAATGTTTAGACTCAACCAACGTTTTTTTTTTAAAAATGCGACATGTTTTACTAAATCTTCTTAGTGACATGCCAGATCCTGTCGTGGTGTTTGGACCGGGTTTGGGGTGTTACAAATTGGTATCAGAGCATGGTTCAAAACTCGGCTTTGGGGATTTTGGGCTCAAAACGTTTTCTAAAGATGGGTTTTGGAAACATGCATGTTTATAAATAATACAGGATGGTTTTCCCGGCATGGCACCTGCGTCTCTGGCCCAAGTCCGCCAGGTAAGTATTAAGAACTCACTGTGTGTTATATATGTATGTGGGCTTGATGGGCTTTAAGGGAAGTAGATTATTTTAATTAGAACTTGATGGACTTTAGGCTTAGTTGAAACAACTCTCTAAATTAATAAGATTTAATCCAACCAAACAAACCTGTGAACAAGTTGCAAGATTAGGGTGTGGCAACAGGCTTACGCATGTCTAGGATTGGATTCAGGGAGAGCTTGGTATTTAAGCGGTCCTAGTGACTCACCTCCTCTTCGTTAGAATCCTACCTGGTGCGTTGTGACTGTTCACCTTAGTCATGAGGACTTGTTGACGGGCCAAAATTTATAACTAAAACCCGAAAGGGACCAGCCATCCTATTTTGTAAAATTACTAAATTACCCCTGATTTATAAGTGACCAAAATATCCCTGATTTGTAAAATTACCGAAATACCCCCAGATTACAAAATTACCAAAATACCCTTCTTTCACAAAATCACCAAGGAACTCTATTTCAAAAAATTACAAAAATACCCTGTAGGATGAATTATGAAAATACCCCTGGGTAGTGAAATGACGAAAATACTGTATGTGTTGAAGGTGGGTTCGTGGATGTTGTCTGTATGTTGATTGTTGAGTGTATGTAGTTTCCTAGAACTAGGAGACAAACTTGAGGCTGAAACTTGTGGATGTAATTTCGAATTCATAAGAACTACTCTTAAACTACTGTTCATAAGACTTTCGTCGTTAATCAGTGGAAGAAACCTATTAATTCATAAAATTTCTAATCAGATAAACGTCAATCGAAAGAATGAGTACAAGGGGTCGAGGACGTCCGCCGCGTGGTCGTGGTAGGGGTAGGATGACCGTGTCGAGCGCCAGAGGTCCGCCACGGGTCGAAGCGAGATCCGGATATGTGTACGTGGTGTGGGAGAATTTTGGGACCGGCGCCGAGAGATGATGAGGTATCTCAGCGATGTTGTGGGTTATCGAAAGATTCTTTGGGGCGGCACGGTTCGAAGCTCGAAAATCTGTGTCGGAACGACTCCGAGCCAACAGAGCAGAGATGTTTAGGGGTGTTTCTGGCGTAGCCCCTAATACAGCTGTGTATTGGTTAAAAGCGAGTGAGCGCATAATGGATGACCTCGACTTCACGGTGGAGGAGAAGTTGAAAGGGGTCGTGTCTCTTCTGCGATACGAGGCTTACCAGTGGTGGCTCACGGTAAAGGAGGGTACTACCAGTAGGCCCGGATTGATCGGGATTTTTTAAGGAATCATCTCAGGGAAAGTACGTTAGGGCCAGCTATGTGGATGCACAGAGGAAGGCATTTCTGAATTTGGTGCAGGGAAGTAAATCTGTGTCCGAGTATGAGGTGGAATTTCTGCGTTTGACCCGTTACGCTCGGGGAATTGTAGCGACTGACTATGAATACTGTGTACGATTCGAAGATGGATTGCGGGATGAGTTGAGTGTTGGTAGCACCGTAGCGAGAAAAGGACTTTGCCGTCCTGGTTGAGAAAGCTAAAATATCTGAGGAGGTGAAGCGGACTGAGAAGCAAAATAAGGATAAGGATCGGAGTAGGAATAAGAGAAATTTTGGGTCGTCGAGATCATCTGGGAGTTTTCAGAAAAGACCTAGGTTTGATCGGCCAGCTCGTGCTCCGACATCTGTTATTGGGAGTCAGAATCGATCATGTAACTTGTGCGGGAAAGTACATTTCAGAGAGTGCAGAAGGAGGACTGGTGGGTGCTTCAGGTGTGGGTCTATGGATCATATGGTGAAAGACTGTCCATGTGTGTGGATAAGGTATGACCCGACTAGACGAGGTTACGATCGAGTTAGGAGGGTGGTTAGCCATTACCAAGGGGTCGTGGTCCAGTCAGAGGAGGAAATAGGTCTGGTCGGGGTTGTGGAGCACCTGGTAGGGGTGCAGGCAATGTAGACGCGAGACAGCCGGGTCTAGTGTATACAGCTCGTCGGCAGGACGATGGTGACGCACCGAACGTCATAACCGGTACGTTTCTTATAGCTGATAATCCATTTCGTGCTTTGATTGATATTGGATCAACCCACTCTTATTTTGCATGCTCGGTATCTGAGACCCTAAGTATAGAATCTGAAACAACTTCTAGGAAGATGACTGTGGTTAGTCCTTTAAGACAATCTAGGGTAGTGGACAAACTGTTTAGGAACGTACCTTTAGAGACGCAAGGGGTAGTGTTCCCGGCAGACTTAATGGAATTACCGTTTGGAGAGTTTGATCTTATCTTAGGAATGGATTGGTTGATGAAACATCGTGCTAATTTGGATTATGAGACTAAGCGCATGGTGGTGAATACCCCGGAATGCGGGGAGGTGGTTATGTTAGGAGAAGGAAGGAATTATTTGTCCAACGTGGTATCTGCCCTGAAAGCTGTTAAGATGATTCGGAAAGGATGTAACGCGTTTCTAGCTTTTATCAGTGCTTTGGATGCTAAGGAAGTGACTGTCGATGAGGTTCGAACAGTCAAAGATTTCGCAGATGTCTTCCCTGAGGAACTGCCAGGGTTACCCCCGGATCGCGAAGTGGAGTTTGGAATAGAGCTACTTTCGGGTACAGCTCCGGTGTCCATTGCTCCTTATAGAATGGCGCCGAAGGAGTTGGTGGAACTCAAAGCTCAGATCCAGGAACTGTTGGATCGTGGTTTTATCCGACCGAGTGTGTCTCCGTGGGGAGCACCGGTCCTATTTGTGAAGAAGAAGGACAGATCTATGCGTATGTGTGTGGACTACCGTCAACTGAATAAGTTAACGATTAAGAACAAGTACCCGCTGCCGAGAATCGATGATCTGTTCGATCAGCTCAAAGGAGCTTCAATTTTCTCTAAAATAGATTTAAGGTCGGGTTATCATCAGTTAAAGGTAAAGGAAGGGGACATTCATAAGACGGCGTTTCAAACTCGCTACGGTCATTATGAATTTTTGGTGATGCCGTTCGGGTTAACAAACGCGCCAGCAGCATTTATGGATATGATGAATCGGGTGTTCCAACCATACCTTGATCAGTTTGTCGTGGTGTTTATTGACGATATCTTGGTTTATTCCAAGTCCGAGGAGGAGCATGAGGCACATCTTCGTGTGGTGTTGCAAGTTTTGAGGGAGAAGCAGTTGTTCGCTAAGTTCAGTAAGTGTGAGTTCTGGCTAAGGGAAGTAACTTTCTTAGGGCATGTGGTTTCTGCAGAGGGAATTAGGGTTGACCCTCGGAAGATAGAAGCTGTATTGGATTGGAAACTGCCGAGGTCTGTGGGAGAGGTTCGAAGTTTCTTAGGATTGGCAGGGTATTACAGGAGGTTTGTTGAGGGGTTCTCATTAATTGCGGCACCTCTAACTAAGTTGTTGAGGAAGGGAGTACCATTTGTTTGGACCGACAAACAGCAGGAGAGCTTTGAGAAGTTAAAGAAAATTTTGATAGAAGCACCGGTGTTAATCCAGCCAGAGGCGGGAAAAGAGTTTACCATCTACTGTGATGCGTCACACACGGGTTTAGGATGTGTGTTGATGCAAGAGGGAAAGGTTGTTGCCTACGCGTCGCGATAGTTAAGACCGCATGAGTTGAACTACCCCACGTATGATTTAGAATTGGCTGCGGTAGTGTTCGCTCTGAAGATCTAGAGACACTACCTGTACGGGGAGAAGTCGGTTATTTACACTGACCATAAGAGTCTGAAGTATCTCCTCACCCAGAAGGAGTTGAATCTAAGACAACGTAGGTGGATTGAACTTTTGAAGGACTATGTTGCGCTCGATCGAATATCATCAGGGCAAGGCTAACGTGGTGGAAGATGTCTTTGAGTCGGAAGGCAATAAGCGGAGTTGAGGCGATGTTCGCTCATCTCGGTCTATATGAGGATGGCAGTCTGGTAGCTGAACTCCAAGCGAGACCAACGTGGACTAGTCAGATCAAAGAGAAGCAGCTTTTAGACGATGTCTTGAGTGCTCGACTCCGGCAAATACAAAGTGGCGAAGGAGAGGACTATAGTTTGAATGGTGATGGGGTTCTGTGTTTTCGTGAGAGAATTTGTATGCAAAAGGATGTTTAGTTAAGGTAGATGATTCTGCGGGAGGCACATAGTAGCCCCTACGCTATACATCCTGGAGGGGTGAAGATGTATCGAGATTTGTGAGAGCAATTCTGGTGGCCAGGTCTGATGCGAGAGGTAACAGAATTCGTGGGTAAATGTTTGATGTGTCAATAGGTGAAGGCGGAACACCAGTTGCCTTCGGGGTTGTTGCAGCCGGTGAAGATTCCACAGTGGAAATGGGAAAGAATCACGATGGATTTTGTTAGTGGGTTACCTCTTACGCCCACTAAGAAGGATTCAGTTTGGGTGATTGTTGATCGGCTGACGAAGTCTGCTCACTTCATACCGGTTCGTGTTGACTATTCTCTGCAAAGGTTGGCTAAGCTGTATGCGGCCGAGGTAGTGAGACTGCATGGTGTACCTGTGTCGATCATATCGGATAGAGACCCTAGGTTCACGTCACGATTCTGGAAGGCTCTGCATCAGGCGATGGGAATAAGGTTAGACTTTAGTACCGCTTTCCATCCACAGACGGATGGTCAGTCTGAGAGGGTTGGAGCAGATACATGACGTGTTTCATGTCTCGATGCTAAGACGTTACCATTCGGATCCATCGTATATTGTGCCGGTAGAAGAGATTGAAGTAAGGCCAGACTTGTCTTTTGAGGAGGAACCAGTTCAAATCTTGGATCGAGACGTAAAGGTGTTGAGAAGGAAGTCCGTCCCTTTGGTCAAGGTGCTGTGGCGAAACCACGGTGTGAAGGAAGCGACATGGGAGCCAGAGGATGTTATGCGACAACAAAGATCCCCATCTCTTACGATCGGTGTAAATTTCGAGGCCGAAATTTATTTTAAAGGGTAGAAGCGTAACATCCCGAATTAATGGGCCTGTGCATTTTGGTGTGTTATATGTTAATGTGTTAATTTAAGAGTTAGGGGTTCAGATTGAGCTCGGGTATGGGCTGAGGCCTTGGCTAAATTCTTGTGTAGACACTCTAGAGCATTTAAGATAGGTATCTGTGTTTAAAACATCAAAGTGGGCCAGTGGCAAAGTAGCGCCACTAAGAGGGAAGGGAGTTGGCGTCACTAAGGGTCCAAGTTTTGGCCACTTGGAGCCCATGTTTTGGGCCAAATTCGGCACCTAAAGGAGGCTAGGGGGGACGGCAACAAGGCTAAAATATAGGGGATTTTTAATGTTTTAAAATATGTGATATTATTCGGATAAAGGAGGGAGGAAGTGGTGTGATGTAGGACACTTTTGGATGGGTGTTTTGAGAAAGATAAGGGATAGGATGAGGATCTATCAAGGAGGCTAGTGTTGGCAGAAAATCAAACACAGGAGAGGGGGAAGAATCGGTTTAGTATAGGCAAGGAGTGTGCCGAAAATTTGCCTACTGAGTTCTTGTCATCTTTTTCTTTTCTGCCGAAATCACCACTTCATTCTCCCTCTCCACTTTCTTTTCTTTTTCCTTCTAGTCAAAACCCTCTAAAGTCTCATCAATCACCGAAACACTGTTATTTTCTGTCTCTTCTCTTTCAAACACATTGGCCAAATATCCCTTGTAAGACAGCATTCTTCTTGTTCATCTTTTTTAGGATTTTCTTAAAAGCTGAAATTCCTAGATCTCTAATCTTATACACTTCGATCTTCTTCTGTGATTGTCGAATCTTTCTCGCAAAGGGTAGTGAAACCTTCAGTAGAGGTAAGTGTCGGTTGTGCTATATTTTCCAATCTTCTCGGCTTTTAGAGACCATAGCCGAATGGCTACATGGTGGACTGATCTTGTGTTTTCTTTCATGGCGGCATCCCGAGATTTGAAGGAGATTTAATCGCCTAGGATTCTAATCGGTAGCACTCGAATTATACTACTTTGGGATTCAATCAATTTAGGTAACGTGATTTATCTTCGTCGTTTTATTAAATCGGTTTATCTCCAATCGACATTTAACCTTCTTTGGGTGGTTACTCAAATCAATCTCTTAAAGTGAAGTCTTTGACCGTGGCATAGTGATCGATAATCACGATTACGCTAGGGAAAGCATCAATTTCGATAGCATAGCATTAAGCGTAATCAGGTGTGTAATTTCTCACACCATCTTTGTTGTCTGATATATATATGCATGAATCTGTCTATATTCTGTTAAATGCCGAAACCCCGGCATGGTTGTTGAAAACCCGTGGAGGGTAAAGGCGAATCACTAGGTTAGTGATTTCTGTCATTCATAAGTGAATGTTTCTGTTGAGATGATATGTTTTGTATGTATGCCGATTTCTATGTATGCACGGGGTTGGGTGATTGATGAAAGGGAAGTGTTCTGCGCTCGGTGGCTCGCCACGATCATTGTAGTGGCTCGCCACGATGCATTCTCGTGACTATGTCACCGTCGGCGATGAGCGACTAATCGCAGCATGACTGCCATCGGTAGTGTGTCGCGGTGAGGGTGATTGTAGAAATCCCCAATGGTGTGATTGGCAGGAAAGGGTGGTGTGTAGCGGATGGATCTAGGTTTGGGATGGGCTTTGCTTAATTTTGATAAGTGATATTTTGCTATTCTGTTCTGTGGGCTAAGGCCCAACCTGATGGTGCATGAAGGTTGCACACTGAGTCTCGTGACTCACCCCGTTGTTTAACATTTTTTCCAGGTGACACCTAGTGCATCAGACCGGGCTGGAGAGGAGCGCAAGGTGGCCATGCAGGAGTTTATTTGATTTAGAAAAAGGGCTTGTTAAAATTATTTATTCTTAATATTTTTAGTTACCTTGGTTCATTAATTCATTGTAATAAGGCCATGGGCCATTAGTTTTATATTTTCGATTTTTGGGCTTTACTTTTAGACACTTGAATTATCCGATAAAATTGAAACCAGGGCATGTACTAAGTTTCGGTTTGTAATTCATAAAGGCATCATATAGAATTTATATCTTATATAAAGTATCAAATTATTAAGTTTTCCGGTATAAATGTTTAGACTCAACCAACGTTTTTTTTTAAAAAAATGCGACATGTTTTACTAAATCTTCTTAGTGACATGCCAGATCCGGTCGTGGTGTTTGGGCCGGGTTTGGGGTGTTACACACACACCCATGGGGCTGACCGTGTGTCACACACGGCCTAAACACATGCCTGTGTGTCTACCCGTGTGGACCAATTCAAGGCTATTTTCCAAGCCATTTAGCCACCCTCACATGCATACATTCATACACCATCACATAAAGTTCACATATCATCAATTATAACTCTTGAATTATCCTATTTAATCTATAAAAATGAGGTCTTCATCCCATACACGAGGGAGAACTATTTCTGGTATAATACAATCGACTTAAGCCATCATCTATGGCTATACACAACCGAAACATAAAATATCTTAGGCCAACACATTTGGCTATATCAACTTTAAATACTATCCCTATACATGCCATATCTCAAGAAGACTTGAATTTCATACCAAGTGTCTGCTTGATAGTGTGAAAACATCTCCGGCGGTCTCCAACCCGAGCTAGTTAAGTTAACCTATAAGAGATAGGAAAGGAAGAGGAGTAGGCAATAATTCTTAGTAAGTTCATATGCAAATAATAATCAACTATTGATAATCATATGATTATGCTCAATCACAATGTATTATAATGAGTTCTACTCTTAACTCATGGTTACCTATTCAATCGTTCATAATGCTTACTCATTCCGTCTCTTACCACGTTCTAACCATATAACGAGCTTAATGCTAACATTTATTAGCATACATTCCCTGCACTTATCACCACAAATTCTCATGATACAACACATCATAATTTATCACTAAACCAATCACAATGCCAAATCACTCGGTGGTTTCGCACTTAGCCCACCATCGATCTTTAATAGGGTGGTATCGCACATAGCCCACCAAAAAAGATAGTTACGGTGGTATCGCACATAGCCCACCAAATAATAATACAAACGATGGTTTCGCACACAGGCCATCGTAGTTAAGCAATAAGGTGGTATCGCACTTAGCCCACCATCAAGTGTTGTTATTACACATTTACATGACTATCTCGTCATTCATACGAAAATATACGATAACTATCAATTTCAATCCACTTGAATCATACATGTTCTCAATCATGCCATGCACCAATCAACAACCACAATGTATATATAAAATGCATCGTTTACACATAAACCACTATGGGTTCATCATATACCGAATTCACCTCAATTCAATTCTAACACATACCTGTACCTCTCGTGGTAAAACCACATACTTTCTCATTTTCAACATACCTGTTGAATCACTCAAATTGTTAAATAACACTCTTGAGTCTCATACACATAACATCACATCGACTTCATGCCCTCCGATAGGGTCTTACATGAAATATCATATCGATGCCATGTCCCTGACATGGTCTTATTCAATATCTCACACCAAGGCCATACTCCAAATATGGTCTTATACGGGACCTTAATTATCATCGTATCATGACTTTTGCATTTCCTCTATTCTTAGATTCAATTCTCTTGACATCTCGTCAAAATGTATTTAATACATTCATAGAGTAAATATACATTCCATACAACATTGAAATATTAAATACTTCACTTAAAGTTGCATAATTTAGCACATGAACTTACCTCGATACCGAAAAGGGTAAAAGGGACCTATTTGCCCACCTTTCTCTTTTCTCCCGTTCTAGGTCTAAATTTCATTTTCTTTGATCTAAAACAATAAAATTTACTCGTTCAATCACTTTATACAACATTATACAACATAATCTTTACTTAGGCAAAATGACTATTTTGCCCTTACACTTTGGCAAAATTACGATTTTGCCCCTAGGCTCGTAAATCACTTTTCATCACATTTTCTTATTTAACAAGCCTAGATAAACATTTAATCCTCTTACAACTACCCAAAATTCCAACTATTTCATGCACTAATGAACAAACTACAACATTTACATCTTAGTCCCAATTAGGTGTTTTCATGACAACACCTTTCACAAAAGTTGTCTCTCATCTTCCTAACATTCATTTTCTTCTATAAAAACTCAGCAAACAACATAAACTCTCTCATGGCAAGTCCTTAGACTTTCAACCATATTGTAAATTAGTCCCCTCATTAGCTAGCTTAAGCTTTGGGGACTCCAAAAGTGCAAAAATCATCAACTAAAATCATCAAAATCACTTACTTGCAAGAGGATTGTTTGGCTAAAAGTTTGAGCTTTAAGAACCCCCATTCTTGCTTGAATTTTCGATGGGAGAAGAAAAGAAAATGAAAAGATGATAGCCTTTTCTTATTTTATTCTTTTAGTCAACTAATGTCACCAACTATTGACCAAAAATAAATGCTCTTGTCTCCCTTGTCCACATGGCCGGACAACCCTTTATTATTGGCCTAATTTCACTTTAAAAACCTCCACTTTAACATTCTATGTCTATTAGGTACCTATACCTTGTATAATAGAACTTCCGCACTTTATGCGATTTAGTCCTTTTTCGTGATTAAGCATGAAATCGCAAAAATTAAAGCACCAAAATTTTCATGCACCCTTATAAACATACTATAATCCATAAAATAAGATTGAAATAAATTTTCTCTGACCTCGGATTAGTGGTCCCGAGACCACTGCTCCGACTAGCCCCTAAATCGGGCTGTTACACACTCGACCCAAATTGGCTCATTAGGCCTATTAACGGCCAAGTCCACGAGATAGCTCATGGCGGCCTTTGTCAATGTGTCGACTCCCCCACACGAGTGTCCGTGCACCCATGTAGTAGCCGTTGCCGTATCGTCGGCTTTTCGGCATTTCGACATTTTCCGTTCTACAATGCGAATAGTGTGTGTACACAACTTGATGGAGAGAAACACAGTAGCCCACGAGCGTAGAACCTTGGCTGAATCGGCTTATACTTCCCAAGCCGTTTGGTTATGAATCGATATCACCTCATTGTGGTTTGTCTATACCATAACATTATCTATTAAGCATCAATATCAATAACAAAGGTTAAACAATTACTATCCTAAGGAAAACACACGACCAATAAGAGAACTAGACATTCGGCCAGTATTTGAAAGCACATAACCACTTACCCCTAACAATCGGCCAACCTGATAAATTGAACTCAATCAAGCCACAAGAGAAGAACAAATTCGGCACTTCAGAGGCTGGAGAAATGATTCGTCAGAACGCTTGTAGGTCGAAATGTTTGATCGATAGAGAAGGGAAAAAGAATGAAGGCAGAAAAAGAAAGGTTGAATTCGGCTCACATTAAGAAGAATAGGAAAGAGGGAGAAAAGAATAAAGAAAACCGAAACGAGAAAAACAAAAAAAGGTCTATGGCAATCTTTGGCACTATAGATAGAAGAGAGAAAATAAAACAAATCGGCCTAAAATAAAGCAATTGCCGAAAATGCACCAAATGCACTCCCTAGCCGAATTTGCCTAAACAAAACTCCCCCTAATCGGCTCCAACTTCTCCCATTTCAAAATCCTTCAAAAACTCCACCAATCCCTCCACCGAATTTTCTCCTTGATTTACTCCAACTCCCCAATCAAATTCAACTCAAATTCTTATGACCAATTCAACCACAGAGTTCCAGTCCAGTTCCAACACCTCCCCAGCTCAAGCAGCAAAATAAACATACAATCTCGCACGCCAAGCCTCGAACCTCAGACTCCTTGCCACACATGTAGCGCCTCCTTGCCACTAGATCCCTTCTCTCCTTCTGTCATAAAACAAACACTAATTATTATAAGTCCTATAAGCTAACATCTAGGTTCACTTAAGAGCCCAAATTAAAATTTTGCAAACACCTACACTTGAACCCAGGCTTCTCAAGCACTCCCAAATATGCCCAAATACTTAGCCACTAAAGCTACACTTAATTTATGATATTTTCTCGCACACCTAAACTTTTATGAGTAGTCTCCTAGCGGGTACCACGCACAAGGCCCAATCCTACTAGGCCCAAATTCAGGGCCTTACAGAAAACATGACTCTTGGACTAAATCAGGCAATTAAGTCACATAGCGGTAAGACATAGAACTCGTACGAGAACTACCTCACATGCAACTTAAGAGTGATATCTAGCTAACTTGTTTATTCCTAATACAAACATAGTTAGTTAACAAAGTTAAAATGTCAATAGGTGTAGAGGCAATGTAAATGAACATATGTACAAGTGTTATCCATCAAAATAAATTATGCGGATCACTCATAGATATTTAAAAATAATTGGTAATATTCGTTCAAACAAATGCAAGCTATTTACGAATTATTGCGTTGGTGACTTATTTGGGTCCCTAAGGTCTTCTAGGCTTGTAGCGTTCTGAGGCTTAGGACGGTTCAAAATTGAAACAATAGGCACTCAAAACGAGTTCAAGCACTAGAAACGATTAAGCACAAGACATTGTTCCCTACTCACCCCCAATTGATTTACGAGCTCACTTCCTTATTTATTTTTCGAGTTTAATTTTGATGTAGATATCTATTTCTTTATTTTGCACTCTTTCGTTCACTACTTCTTTTAAATATGTACTAGCTAACGTAATCCCTTCATTTTTTTTCACAAACAAAGCCGCCATAATGTTTCTACCTAGCCCTCATTGTCCAAGGCTCGATGTCCATTACGTAGTACATTTTAAAGAATAGAACCGATAAGTATTGAGTAATAGACTCATTTAGGCTCAAGGCTTTGATAATAAGGCTTACAATAAAATGGTACTCGAGGCTCAAAGATATGGGAACCAGGGTATATAGCAACATGTAAGCTTTTCGGCTTTAGGCTATTTAAAACAATGCCTTAGGTCTTTCCCAAATCAATCACATATTCCAATTTTTTCAAGCATACATCTATTTAAATGAACAATTAACAATTCAAGTTATTTATCTACAATGATTCGTATACTTTATTCGTCCTATGGTACACTTTATACATTTTCATTTAGGTTATTGCCTCTACCCTATTATACACATTAACTAATTGAACTAAATAGTCTATAATTAATAATAGAAAATTATCTAGTATCATTCAAAATTTTTGAGTTTGGCAATATATGTACTTATTCAATATTTATAACTAATGACTTATTACCTAACTGTGGTCTAAGCACCATCAACATACACTAAATAAAAAATAAAAAATACTTTTGGTATTTTTGAATTTTTTTTGAAAAAAGGCAAAAAATTTAAAATAAACACACAAAATAACATAAAAACAAGAAAAATAAAACACATAAAACTATGTGCATCCCCCACACTTAGACTACACATTGTCTCCAGTGTGTTCTTGAAAAAGGTAGGAGGCTACCGGACTTCCCTAGGATGGAGCGTCAGACTAGCTTGTTGGAAAAACGGGTTTGGAAAACGCAGCGGAAAATAAATTCAGGGAAAAACCAGAGTTTTAAAAAATTTTCTAAAATAAGGTTTTGGTTGTGATATCTAAATTAATAAACACTTAAACAACATTGTACCTTTTCGGTTCGTCTAAGATGAGCGGTTTGACTAGAGTAGTCTTCTCCGCTATCCTCAAGCTCACGTCTGCTAAGTGTGGGCTCGCTTCGAATCAGAAAAATTTTCACAAAAATTACCAGTGGGGTAATTTTGCAGTTTCTCTAAACTTTTGTGTCAAGTTGTAAATTAGAAAAATATCTTTAGAAATTTTGTGTAATAATCTCTTCAGAGAATTTTCTCTCTACAACTTTCTACTGAATTCAAGTGTGTGTAAATAATGACCTAAGGCTCTCTTAATATAAGGAGAGTTTAGAGAGTTCAACTATGATTAAACTTAATCACTTTAATATTAAATTAATATAATATTTATCAAGATAAATATTAGATTAAATTTAATATTAAATCTTATTAAAATAATAGAGTGTTTATCTACAAGATAAACATTAAATTAAATTTAATATCAAGATAATCACTTTAATATTAAATTAATAAAATACTATTAAGATAAAAATTAAATTAAATTTAATATTAAACTATTAAAATAATATTATTTTTGCAATAATTAATTTGAAATCAAATTCTTCGGTAGAATTCCAGTAGGAGTGTAAATCTTCCATTGCTCAACAACCAACGACCAACCGCGATTGCTTTAGCCGGGGCCCTTTCTTGACCATCAAGCATCGCTATGTGCAGTGATGCAAGTGCAACACCCTTATGGCAGCCCGAGCCGGTTTGGTTACTGTCACTTCGATTCTGGTCTATGATGACCCGGTCGGTCCGGTCTAGCCATAGGTTGGACTGTCGACACGGTTTTACATACCGTGCCCGGTTCGACCAGTTTTTGCTATTGGTCTTGGTTTTGGTTTCTCGGGCCCAATTTACGATCTCAGGTCCAATTTTCAAGTTCAATTACCCATTGGGCCAATTGTCTGACTTGAAAATTAATTTCCAAAAATATCATATTAATTATAATTAATCTTATTAATTTAATTTTACTTGATCAAAATTAATTTTTCTAAAAATCACTTAGATTTTCCAAATTAATTTTTCAAGAAAATTCTTTAATCAAATTCTCTAGTTGAACAATTCTTACAACTACCTCATTTAGTTCCACATCGAATAAATCGACTCAATTAAATTATTCCCAAAGTCGTAGAATTTTCTTCTGATTCAAATGCAATCCGATTGAGTTTTTGTTGAGTTAGTGGAGGGACCAATCGGACATATACAATTAGGCTCCAGTTGTTGAAATTATGTTTAGAAGCATCGTTCCAATAATTTGCAATTACTTAATTATGGAGTCAGTCCACAAGAAGTACTATGATTGAAAACTCCTTATTGTATACTCTTTACGAAAGCAATTCATCAAACTGTTGTGTCCAATGACCTCGTCATGTGTGTGTTACCCTTATATGATATCCTTGATTCATTTGAGTTAAATCCGTTCACTCAATACAATCCTATTTTATCTCATTGTCAGCATTGTGTCTTCTTAATGATTAATATGATCGCTGTCAATAAATGACTGTGATAAATTGCTCGTTCGAGAATGAGCAACCCGTGGCCACGTTCCATATTTATCAATCTACATAATGCCAATGAGAGGATATCATTAACTCTTTAATTGAGCTATGAGTTCCACTATTGCTAGTAAAGCCATGCCATACACAAGTCATGTACCCAACATAATGACTATGGGCTCGATCATCTTTAGAGCATAAGCCTCCGCTTATATCAAAACACATGAGTTGCATACGTATGGTCAGTGACTAAATCAGGATTTAGGTAAATCACATCATGAACGTCACAAGTGAATTAATTCACAAACAGATTCAAAATCAATTCATCTTGGGTCTAGTCCAATGCATCATTCTACCAATGAATAAATCTATATCTCTACTTGTATAGTCAACTGTTCTGATAGCCAAAACTAGTCATCTCCCCAATTGGAATTGTAGATGACATAATAATCCTTCTCAGTATTTGAATCAAATGCTCACTTTAATTCTTTTACGGGATTATAGTCTCGTTTAGATTATCTACTGAAGTAAGTTGTCTTTCTCGCAATGTAAACGTTCTTTACAATGCCACTTATCTTCAATTTGAACTTTAGATAATCAATGAGCTACTATTTTCTTGTCACAAATTTGCTATGCAAGCAAAATATAAAATACATAAATATAAAATACATAATAGTGAAATGTGAAATTAACTCTATTTATTTATTCATCGCTCAAATAAATAGAAAATAGTTACATGTTTACTACAATATGTAACGCCCTAAATTTTGGGCCTAGAAGAATTGGGCCTTGGGCATGGGAGCGTTTAAAATTTTTGAGAACAAGAGAACGGCACAATTGCATGTTAGATCTGTTGGTTAAGTGATTTTGGAAGGTTAAGGGGCTTCTATGAAGTTCTGGGTTCAAGCCATGTCATATGGAAAAATTTATTTTTAAGCATTAGGGGAACCATGACTCCTAGTTTTAAGCCTTTTAAATAATTGTGATTAAAAAGAGACACAAGAGGAGCTTGTGGCTTAATGGCAAGGTGGCGACACATGTGTGGCAAGGAGGTGGCGTCACAGGTGTGGCAAGGAGGTCAGAGGTTCAAGTCTCACTGCATGCAAATGGGATTATTTATTTTGCTCATCTGTGGGCAAGAGTTTGTGTTGGATTTGAACTCTGTGTTGGAGAGTTTGAATGGGTCAAATGAGTGATTTAAGGAGTGGATCATGGAGGAAATTAAGGAGGGGATCATGGAGAGGTAAGGGGAGGATATCAAGGAGATTTGTGGTTGGAGAAGAGTCGGTGTCGAATGGGATTTGTGGCACTCAAGAATTTCGGTTGTGGGGAGTTTAGCCATTCTAGTTTCGAGAGCTATTGTAACACCCCTAACCCAAAACTGTCACCGGAATAGGGTTAAAAGGCATTACCAAACAATAGGAACATTTCACATCCATTTCACAACACAAAGTCATTCATCAATCAAAGATATTCAAATATACACATATAGTCCCTTAGTGAGGTCTATGAGACCTTAAACATGTGTTAGAAAGAGGTCGAGACTAAACCGAACACATACAAAAATTTCTGAGATTCAAACATTTTTCTAAGTTACAGAGGTCACACGCCCGTGTGGGTAGGCCGTGTGCCTCACACGGCCTCGGACATGCCCATACGTCCAAGCCGTGTCAAAATAGGGCATACATACTGACTTGTCCACACGGCCAGAGACACGCCTGTGTGCCTCACCCGTGGTCGACACTGACTTGCACCACACAGCCAGTCACACGCCCGTGTGTCTAGCCCGTGGTCGAGCCTGACTTGAATCAAATTCCAAATTCAAAAGACACGGTCGAGCCACACGCCTGTGTGCTCAACCGTGTGGGCAATTATAGGCCATTTTCAAGGCCAAACTTGCCTCCCACACATTGAATCACCTACAAGCCTCAAATCAATACCAATTCATGTCTCAAAATTTGCAACCAAACATGCCAATAAAAGCATCAATCCATTATTAACCATACCATCTATAGCCATGCTCAAACTCATCTCAAATAAGTCCAACTAAAATACAAATTTCACATCCTAAACCATGTTAGCAAAACATCACTTAATCAAGCCACAAATTCACACATAAAACATTATTTCCTTCAACTAGTTCAAGCATGAAAAATACCATTTCCAACCTCACTAATTCATACCACTTTCATCATTTTCATTGCCTCTCATATGAACCATCAACATTCAACTTTCTAGCCACATCACATGGCAAGATCCAACATTACAAAACATATCATGACTTATAGCCTATACATGCCATATACCAAATATGTACATCTTTCAAAAGTACCGAAATAGATAGTCGATAGTGTGATTAAGTCACTGACGATCCCTGGATCCAAGCTAGCTTTACTGACACTGTAAAATAGAGAAACATATCACACAGTAAGCTCAAAAGCTTAGTAAGTTCATAATATAATACAACTAACTCATTAAATAAAATCAATCTACAAAATTGAACCATCACATAGATAATTTACCAAGGATAAACAAGCTCAACTCTATCCAATACTCACATAACCTTTCATTCATCTACTTTCAAATTCACCCACCACATAGGTATCATACATACCTTAGCCAACACATAGTTACTCACCAATCATGCTACCCAACCTCTCGACTTTACATTTCGATCGACCTTTGCTATTTTTTGATTGATTCGCACACTTAGTGCCATTTTCGTAGTCAAACATAATTTTCATCGCACACTTAGTGCGAATACGTTAAACCGAACTTATATCGGTATCGCACACACAGTTCCAACTCAATAAGCCAAAGCTTATATTGTTTCGCACACACAGTGCTAATCGTCTCTGTCTTGCTTCTAAATTCGCACACTTAGTGCCTCAGTACTTGAGTTCATATATAACACAATTCTATTTCATTAATATAAATTCATTCATTTCTCATCGTGTAGATACAAGTTTAATGGTAAGTATTATATCCGAACTTACCTCAGACATCGAAATACCAAAACTAGCCGATCAATCGAGTACTTTATCTTTGCCTCGATCTCGATCCGAACCTCTCCTTTCTTGGTCAAAACACATTCAAATTTAACTCATTCAATCACCAAATCATTCAATTTAGTCCACACACACATATTTAGGGCATTTTGCAAAATATCCCTCACATTTTCACGTTTCAACACTTTAGTCCCTAATTCATCAAATCACAAAATACACCAAATTTCTATTCACATAAGCTTAGCCGAATTCTTCCCATGCTAAGACAAGCCTACACATTTAATTTATTTAACATTTTATTCATTCAATTTACACTTTTCTCAATTTAGCCCAAACTACTCAATTTCACTAAAAATTCAAAGACAAAACATGTTTATCCTTCACATATCTTCCATATTTCATTATCAACTATCACAAAGCTTAAACATTCATCAATGGCATATCTCAAAATCACCATTAAACTCTAAAATTAAAGCATGGGCTAGCTAGAACACAAAGCAACGATCGCAAAATCGTAGAAATTATCAAAAACTGAGTAAAAAACTTACCTTAATCAAGCTAAGCCCTAGCCGAATTTATCAAAGCTTCAAACTCTCTTCTTTGGTTCTTATTTCAGTGGAAGATGGGGAATAATAGCCACTTTCATGTTTTAATTTGATATAATATAACCCATTTTAACATTATTATTGTTTTACCTATTTAACCTTTACCAAATATTACATGAAACATATATGATAAGGTTAATTTAGTCCATTTCCGCCCACTACCTTCATTAATGGCCAAATTGCATCATAAAGCCTCCATATTAAAAAGTCAACAACAATTAGGCACTTATAAATCAGCACACAACTTTTGCATTCTACGCGATTAAGTCCTTTCTCATAATTCGACACACAAACGATAAAATTTTCACACCAAATTTTCACACATGCTCAATCACATATTATAAACATCAAAAATAATAATAAAATATTTTTTTGACCTCGAATTTGTGGTCTCAAAACCACTGTTCCGACTAGGGTCTAAATCGGGCTGTTACAACTCTCCCCCCTTAGGGATTTTCGTCCTCGAAAATCTTACCAGTGAATAGGTTTGGATATTGCTCTCTCATAACATTTTCAGGCTCCCACGTAGCCTCTTCAACTCCGTGTTTGTGCCACAACATTTTTACTAAGGAAATTTTCTTGTTTCTCAACTCTTTAATCTCACGAGCCAGAATTCGAATCGGTTCTTCACTATATGACAAATCTGACTGAATTTCAACCTCAGTAGGAGCAATCACATGAGATGGATCAGATCTGTACCGTCGAAGCATCGACACATGAAACACATTATAAATATTTTCTAACTCAGGTGGCAACATCAATCTATAAGCAACCGGCCCAACTCGTTCAATGACCTTATGCGGCCTGAAGAACCTCGGGCTCAGCTTGCCTTTTCGGCCAAATCGAAGTATTTTCTTCCACGAAGGCACTTTTAAAAACACTTTGTCACTAACTTCAAATTCAATATCTTTTTGTTTCAAATCTGCATAGGATTTCTGATGATCTGAAGCCGCTTTCAAACTGTCATGAATCACTTTCACTTTCTGCTCAGTCTCTTTAATTAAATCAACCTCGTGAATCTTATTCTCACTCAGCTCAGTCCAATATAATGGAGTTCGACATTTTCGACCGTAAAGAGCCTCATACGGTGCCAATTTAATGCTAGATTAAAAATTGTTATTGTACGCAAACTCAATCAACTGTAAATGTTTTTCCCACGTACTCTCAAATTCAAGAATACGACATCTCAACATATCTTTGAGAACCTGGATGATTCGATCGGATTGTCCATCCGTTTGAGGATGAAAAGCAGTATTGAAATGCAATTTTGTGCCTAGAGCCTCTTGTAATTTCTTCCAAAACCGCGAGGTAAACCTCGGATCTCTATCAGATACAATAGATAACGGCACCCCGTGCAATCTCACAATCTCAGAGATATACAATTCAGCTAACTTATCAAGTGAATAATCTGTTCTCATCAGAATAAAATGAGCTAATTTTGTCAATCTTTCAACTATCACCCAGATTGCATCTTTCTTTCCCAGAGATAAAGGCAATCCCGACACAAAGTCCATCGTGATTCTCTCCCATTTCCACTAAGGAATCATAATCGGCTGTAATAAACCGGATGGAACCTGATGTTCAGCTTTAGCTTGCTGACAAACTAAACATTTCGACACAAAGTCAGAAATATCTCTTTTCATACAATGCCACCAATAAAACTGTTTCAAATCGTTATACATTTTTGTACTCCTCGGATGAACAGTCAAACGACTATTGTGAGCTTCGTTTAAAATCATCTGAATCAAGTCTGAATTCCTCAAAACATAAATCCGATCTCTGAATCACAAACAATCATTATTATCAACTCGAAATTCTGAATCAGAATTCAAACCACATTGATCTCATTTAGCAATCATTTCAGCATCCCCTTTTTGTGCATCGCAAATCTGACGTACGAACATCGACCTTACTTTCAACTCAGCCAACACTAAATCATCATGACATAGATCTATATGAGTACTCATAGCTCGCAAAGCACATAAATACTTTCGACTTAAGGCATAAGAAACAACATTAGCTTTGCCCAGATGACAATCAATCTCAAGTTTGTAATCTTTCAACAATTCTAACCATCTCCTCTGTCGCAAATTCAGTTCTTTCTGAGTCATCAGATATTTCAAGCTCTTATGATCTGTAAAAATATGACATTTCTCTCATAATAGGTAATGACGCCAAATCTTCAATGCAAATACAATCGCAGCTAATTCAAGATCATGCGTCGGATAGTTCTTTTCATGCGGTTTTAACTGCCTCGAAGCATAAGCAATGACTTTACCTTCTTGCATCAGCACACAGCCCAAACCATTCAACGATGCATCACTGTAAACTATAAATTCTTTACCAGACTCAGGTTGAACTAACATGGGTGCCTCTTCAACATTGCTTTTAATTGTTCAAAACTCTGTTGGCACTTTTCTGACCACTCGAATTTAACATCTTTTTGTAGCAAGTTTGTCAACGGAGTCGCAATCATTGAGAAACCTTTCACAAACCGTCTATAATATCCCGCTAGTCCCAGAAAACTACGGACTTCAGACACATTTCTCGGAGGTTTCCATTCTAAGATAGCTGAAATCTTACCCAGATCAACTCGTATTCCCGCAGCTGATACAATATGCCCCAGAAAACCAACCTCACTCAGCCAAAACTCACATTTACTGAACTTTGCATACAATTGCTTCTCACGCAGAGTCTGTAACACAATTATCAAGTGCTCGGCATGTTGCGTCTCATCACATGAATAAATCAGAATATCATCAATGAACACCACAACAAAACGATCCAAATACGGTCTAAATATCCGATTCATCAAATCCATAAACACTGCAGGAGCATTCGTTAGTCCAAATGGCATAACTAAGAATTCATAATGTTCGTACCTCATTCTGAAAGTAGTCTTCGGTACATCTGATTCTTTAACTCTCAACTGATAATAGCCCGATCTCAAATCTATTTTAGAAAACACTGTAGCTCCTTTCAGCTGATCAAACAAATCATTAATACGTAGCAGAGGATACTTATTATTTATCGTCACTTTGTTCAATTGTCGGTAATCAATACACATCCTCATAGTGCCATCTTTCTTTTTTACAAACAACACAGAAGCACCCCAGGGCGAGAAACTCGGTCGTGCAATTCCTCTGTCTGTCAACTCTTGCAACTGAGACTTTAACTCTTTCAATTCTGTCGGTGCCATTCTATACGGAGCTATTGAGATTGGGGTCGTTCCCGGCACTGATTCAGTACCAAACTCAACTTCTCGTATCGGAGGTAATCCTGGTAGTTCTTCAGGAAACACATCTGGGAACTCACATACTACAGGTACAGATTCAACTATCTTTTCTGTCACTTTTGTACCAATTACATATGCATTATAAGCTTTGCAACCCTTTTTCACATAATTCAAAGCTTTCATAGATGATATAACAGCCGGTAGTCCATTCAACTCACTGGATTCAATTCGAACCATCTCACCACTCTGACTTCTCAAATCAATACTTTTTCTTTTACAATTCACAATAGCATTATGCAAGGTAAGCCAATCCATACCCAGAATAATATCAAATTCATCAAAAGGTAGCAACATCAAATTAGCCGGAAAGAAAATATTCCGAAACATCAACGGACAATTCTTGCACACTTTATCAACCAAGACACACTTGCTTAAGGGGTTTAATACTTTAATCACGAATTCAGTAGACTCAACAGGTAGAGTCTTACTTGATACTAAATTCACACACACATAGGAATGAGTAGATCCTGGATCTATCAATGCAATCACATCAGTATCAAATAGAGTAAAAGTACCAGTAATGACATTTGGAGATGAAGCTTCTTCACGAGCGTGAATAGCATAGGCTCGGGCAGGTGCTCTCACCTTAGATCTTACAGCTGTATCGGTAGTCCCTCTCTGACTTCCACTCACATTTTTGGTGTTTCTGGGTAGTCTACCCCTAGCCGTCATATTACTCGGTCACGCACTCTGAACATTTTCTTCCTCAGCTAACTTTGGGCAGTCTCGAATGAAGTGATCTCGTGATCCACACTTATAACAAGTTTGAATATTGTACTTGTCCCAGCATTCTCCCACATGTCGTCTTCCACACTGTCTACACTCAGACTTGTTGCTTTTAACACTACCAACACTTGATTCAGTTGGAATTTGAGCTCTTGGTCCAACATTTTGTCTCACCCTATCTCTACCCGAATGCCCAGACGAAACATTTGAGTGATTTCTCGCATCTTTAAATCTCTTCGATGAAGTTTGAGACGACTTGCTCATCAATCATTTTCTTTCATCTCTAGCCTCAGAATCGGCTTTCTTCTTTTCTTTGCTAAGCTCCTCGGCTTTGCAGGCTCTTTCAACTAACACAACAAATTTATTTATGTCAAGTATTCCGACCAACAATTTAATATCTTCATTCAGCCCTTCAATAAAGTGTTTACAAATAGTAGCTTTAGTCGAAACACATTCTCGTGCGTATTGGCTCAGTCTCACAAACTCCCGTTCATATTCCGTAACTGACATACGGCCATGTTTTAGCTCCAGAAACTCTTTATGTTTCTGATCAATGAATCATTGACTGATATACTTCTTTCAAAATTCGACTTGAAAGAAACCCCAGGTAATCCTCTCTCTCGGAACCACTGAAATTAACGTTTTCCACCAGTTATATGCCATATCTCTCAACAAAGAAATAACACATACATTCATCGGGAGTCAGTGACATTCCGTCGAACACTCGGATAGTATTCTCGAGCCAAAACTCTGCTCGCTCGGCATCATCATCAACTGTGGCCCTAAACTCTTCGGCCCCGTACTTTTGGATCTTATCCACAAGAGGTTTATTCAATCGAATCGGGTCTACAATTTGTGGCACAACAGGTACTTGTGGGGGTAGAGATTGTGGTGCAGCCGAATTCATTCGAATGAACTCTGAAAACCACTCACTCATCATTCGGAAGAAGGCTTGCTTAGCCTCTCCCTCTTGGCTACTATCATTCGGCCTAGATGTGGCTGGCGCTATCCCTTGAGCGGGAGCAGGCGCATTACTCTCTACATTGTCAGCAACTGCTCGACCGAGATCCATTACTATACGAAAACACATTTTTAGCTATCAGGATTCATCACACTATCGTAATTATATATATATGGCATGTATAGCTAGACTCACACGCGCTATGTTAGTCCTAGAATTGACTAAACCGTAGCTCTGATACCAATAAAATGTAACACCCTTAACCCAAAACCGTCGCCGAAATAGGGTTAAGAGGCAATCCAAACAATAGGAACATTTCACATCCATTTCACAACACAAAGTCATTCATCAATCAAACATATTCAAATATACACATATAGTCCCTTATTCAGGTTTATGAGACCTTAAACATGTGTTAGAAAGAGGTCGGGACTAAACTGAACACATACGAAAATTTTTGAGATTCAAACATTTTTCTAAGTTACAGAGGTAACATGCCCGTGTGGGTAGGCCGTATGCCTCACACGGTCTCGGACACGCCTGTGCGTCCAAGCCGTGTCAAAAAAAGGCGTACATACTGACTTGTCCACACGGCCTGAGACACGCCCGTGTGTCTCACCCGTTGTCGACACTGACTTGCACCACATGGCCAGTCACACGCCCGTGCGTCCAGCCCGTGGTCGAGCTTGACTTGAATCAAATTAAAAATTCAAAAGACAGGGTCGAGCCACACGCCCGTGTGCTCAACCGTGTGGGCAATTATAGGCCATTTTCAAGGCCAAACTTGCCTCCCACACATTAAATCACCTACAAGCCTCAAATCAATACCAATTCATGTCTCAAAATTTACAACCAAACATGCCAATATAAGCATCGATCCATCATTAACCATACCATCTATAGCCATGCTCAAACTCATCTCAAATAAGTCCAACTAAAATAAAAATTTCACATCCTAAATCATGTTAGCAAAACATCACTTAATCAAGCCACAAATTCACACATAAAACATTATTTCCTTCAACTAGTTCAAGCATGAAAAATACCATTTCCAACCTCACAAATTCATACCAGTTTCATCATTTTCATTGCCTCTCATATGAACCATCAACATTCAACTTTCTTGCCACATCACATGGTAAGATCCAACATTACAAAACATATCATGACTTCAAGCCTATACATGCCATATACCAAATATGTACATCTTTCAAAAGTATCAAAATAGATAATCGATAGTGTGATTAAGTCACTGACGATCCCCAGATCCGAGCTAGCTTTACTGACACTGTAAAACAGAGAAACATATCACACAGTAAGCTCAAAAGCTTAGTAAGTTCATAATATAATACAACTAACTCATTAAATCAAATCAATCTACAAAATTGAACCATCACATAGATAATTTACCAATGATACACAATCTCAACTATATCCAATACTCACATAACCTTCCATTCATCTACTTTCAAATTCACCCACCACATAGGTATCATACATACCTTAGCCAACACATAGTTACTCACCAATCAGGCTACCCAACCTCTCTACTTTACATTTCGATCGACCTTTGCTATTATTTTGATTGATTCGAACACTTAGTGCCATTTTCGTAGTCAAACATAATTGTCATCGCGCACTTAGTGCCAATACATTAAACCGAACTTATATCGGTATCGCACACACAATGCCAACTCAATAAGCCAAAGCTTATATTGTTTCACACTCACAGTGCTAATCGTCTCTATCTTGCTTCTAAATTCGAACACTTAGCGCCTCAATACTCGAGTTCATATATAACACATTTCTATTTCATTAATATAAATTCATTCATTTCTCATCACGTAGATACAAGTTTAATGGTAAGTATTATATCTGAACTTACCTCGGACGTCGAAATACCAAAACTAGCCGATCAATCGAGTACTTTATCTTTGCCTCGATCTCGATCCGAACCTCTCATTTCTTGGTCTAAACACATTCAAATTTAACTCATTCAATCACCAATTCATTCAATTTAGTCCACACACACATATTTAGGGCATTTTGCAATATAGCCCTCACAATTTTACATTTCGACACTTTAGTCCCTAATTCATCAAATCACAAAATACACCAAATTTCTATTCACATAAGCTTAGCCAAATTCTTCCCATGCTAATACAAGCCCACACATTTCATTTATTTCACATTTTAGTTCTTCAATTTAGACTTTTCTCAATTTAGCCCAAATTACTCAATTTCACTAAAAATTCAAAGACAAAACATGTTCATCCTTCACATATCTTCAATAATTCATCATCAACTATCACAAAGCTCAAACATTCATCAATGGCATATCTCAAAATCACCATTAAAATCTACAATTAAAGCATGGGCTAGCTAGAGCACAAAGCAACGATCGCAAAAATGTAAAAATTATCAAAAATCGAGTCAAAAACTTACCTTAATCAAGCTAAGCCCTAGCCGAATTTATCAAAGCTTCAAACTCTCTTCTTTGGTTCTTATTTCGGTGGAAGATGGGGAATAATAGCCACTTTCATGTTTTAATTTGATATAATATAACCCATTTTAACATTATTATTGATTTACCTATTTAACATTTACTAAATATTACATGAAACATATATGATAAGGTTAATTTAGTCCATTGCCGCCCACTAACTTCATTAATGGCCAAATTGCATCATAAAGCCTCCATATTAAAAATACAACAACAATTAGGCACTTATAAATTAGCACACAGCTTTTGCATTCTATGCGATTATGTCATTTCTCATAATTTAACACACAAACGATAAAATTTTCACACCAAATTTTCACACATGCTCAATCACATATTATAAACATAAAAAATAAGAATAAAATATTTTTTTGACCTCGGATTTGTGGTCTTGAAACCACTGTTTTGACTAGGGTCTAAACCGGGCTGTTACAGCTATGAGCATATTGGCTCTATCTTTTTTTTTCTGTTTAGGCCAAATAATGCTAGGGAGGCTTTGGGAGTATTATTCGTTTTGCTGGCATCGGTTTGGAACTTCTCCTGAGGTCTCTCATTTTTCGTTTTTGACTCTTTTTCCCTCCTTCTTAGCCGAATTCTCTCATTCTTCTCTCTCTCAGTTCTTTTGACTCTACCAATCCTTCTTTTCTGCATCTTGTGCTTGGCCGATTATTCCCTATTTCACCCTATTTCAAATTTTCCTTTTTCTTTCAGTGATAGACGAATCCCCCTTCTCCCTTTTCTCTCTTTTCCTTCGACTCTTTTCGAGTGTCCCTCCTTGTATTGCTAAAACCGAGCACTCTTTCCATCATTTTGTTCTGTCGGTTCTCTACATTTTGTGTTAGCCAAACATTCCATCTCAGGGGTGCGATTATTCCATTTTTCCTCTATCATTCTTTGTACTTTCGAATTTTGTGTGGGTGTGGCAATTGTTCTTTTCTTCTAATCTGGACTCTGCATTTTCGGTAAGTGACTTCTTGTCTAGTTCAAACTGTTCAATTATTGATTGTTGATAACTGTTGGTTGGAATGCAGATAACCCCTAAGGCCTATTAATCAATCTCTTGCGACGATTTAAGTGAGTGATCATCAATCGTTCGATCAAGGCAAGTAATAAATCATATCTTGGATAGTGGTATAGAAAGGGATTGTTTAATCCTGTTGTTAAAAGACTGATGGTGTATCGTGTTGGATATAGGTTCTACACTCGTGGGCTACTGCATTTTTCTCCAACAAGGTGTGTACACACACCACTCCAATTGTAGATCGATGAATGCCAAAATCCCGAAATGCCAAAAAGCCGAAAGGCTGAAAGTACAGCTACGGCTATCGCACGAGTGTACGAACGCGTGTGTGGATAAGTCGATACAACGACAGAGGTCACCATGAGCATCTCGTGGACTTAGGCCGTCTTTGGGGCTAAATGGACCGAAATGGACCGAGTGGGCCCAATGGGCCCGTGGGCCCTACGCAAGTAATTTTCTTTGATGGATAGGAAATATGAGCCGGGCATGACGATTACATGGCCAAGGGCAGTTTTGGGCTTAGTGGGCCACACGAGCGTGTGTGTAACATCCCGATTCAGGGCCTAGTTAGAATAGTGGTGTGAGACCACAAATATGAGTTAGTAAATTGAGTTCTTAAGGTTTATGACATGTTTGCATGATAGTATTAAAGTTCCATGTAGAAATTTTGTGAAATTGACATGGAATGATCAAATAGGAC
The DNA here is from genome assembly GCA_025698515.1 of Gossypium sturtianum. NCBI lineage: Eukaryota > Viridiplantae > Streptophyta > Magnoliopsida > Malvales > Malvaceae > Gossypium > Gossypium sturtianum. The sequence continues at coordinate 50,506,803 of CM046944.1, read as the reverse complement.
TAAATTGCAAAAGTTGTAAAATATGAGTTTCTAGAAGCTTTTTGTATGAAATAGCTTTAGAATATAAATTAGAAGTCCTTAAATAGCAATTTTCCCAAATTATAAGTTTTGGAAAAAAATGGACATGAGTTAGTAATTTGTAAATTTTTAAAGAGAAGGGCATTTTAGTCATTTACCAATTAAATGATTAAAATGGGAAAAAGATGATAAAAATTTCATTCATCTTCTTCCTTGTGCCAAAAATTTGGGAGACTCCATAGCTAGGGTTCTTCAAATTTTTGAAGCTTGCAAGTAAGTCTTCCTAGCCCCATTTTTATACTCTTCGTATTTTTGTAGTCCTCTTATTATGAATTAGCTATTTTTAGCTATAAGATGAGCTAAGAAGCATGTTCAAAAATCTACCCATGTGTATAATGCATGTAAAATGATATTTTATGGAAGTTTATGAGAGTTTGATGTTAGATAAACATCTTTTCCTTAGTGAATTTCATGAAAAATGATAGTATGGACTAATTTGTAATAGTTATGAAATTGGTCATACCTATTAGAAATAGTGAGAATTGATGATTGTTATAGTAGAGAAAATGAATAATCTATGCATGATGTTTAAGAAAGTTAAGTGAGAATCATTTTACGAGCCTAGGGGCAAAAGTGCAAATAAGAGAAAATTTAGGGGCAAAATAGTAATTTTTCCAAAGTATGAGTTAAGAGTCAATTTAGTCAATGTGAGTATTAAATGATCTAATTATTATTATAGATAAATAAAAACGAAGCCCGGATCGAAACCGAGGCAAGAACAAAGTCGAGGAGTAAATTGCATATCTACATACATTTTGTATATTGAGGTAAGTTTGTATGATTTCTAAGCTTTATGATTATTATCATTGAATTGCTTAGTATAATGTACATTATTACCATAGAAATGCTTATTGCTATGTTAAATAAAGAAATCAATGAGATTTAGCATGAGAAAGTCCCGATTGAAGTTGAATTACTTAGGATACTCGATCTACCACACGAGATAAGAAAGTCTGTATAAGACCAAGCCAAGGCATGGCATCGACAATCAACCAAGTTATCATGTAAGTCCAAGAAAATTCTTGGCATTGAAGAGTTATTATGAGATGAAAACCCATGTAAGCCCAAGCCAAGGCATGGCATTGGTGAGTCTCCAAGCAAAGATGTCATGTAAGTCCAAGACAAGTCTTGGCATTGAAAAGCTATCATGAGGTAGAGATTCCATGTAAGTCCAAGCCAAGGCATGGCATTGGTGAGTAACAAGAAAGATTTCATGTAATTCCTAGCCAAGGCTCGGCATTCACCAGTTCATGAGTAAAGATACCAAGTAAGACCATGTCAAGACATGGCAATGGTAAGTTCCCAAGGGAACACACAAGGAAGACTTTGAGTAAGTCCTTGTCAAGACATGGCATCAATACAAAGATGAGAGATCCCATGTAAGACCATATCGAGGATATGGCTTTGGCATCGAATTATGTGGGATGATATTCAGTATCCTCGGTTATTCGCAGAAATTCATCGGGCAAATGAGTAAAGTTAAAATGATAACAAGAAAGACAAGTAAGAAAAGCTATTATCAAGTTAGAAATGAGTATTACTCATATTATGAATGATGAACTAGAGATTATAATTATTATTGTAGAGTATGCTGATCTATGTGATCAAGTGATACAGGTACCTTGTTTACCTCACGAGTATGAGACTAGTAAGTATCATGAGATATGTAAGAATCAATATGAGTAAGTAAGCTTAAATAGCTGAAATTTATGATACCATTGTTTATGTTAAATGGTTATATTGAGCAAGTATGTTGCTACGTGCGTTATATGCAAACTTATTAAGCTAAATGCTTACGCCCTTTATTCTTTCTTTCCATGTAGTCCCGCCAAGCTAATCTCGTGGATCATCGTCACCGGAGCTCGGAGCACACTATCAGTCACTATTTTGGTATAGCCAAGTTGTTTATATTAAGTATGGCATGTATAGGAAACATTTCATTTTGAGTTATGTTTTAAAACTAGCCAAAGTGTTGGCTATCAAGCTTAGTATTCTTTTTGTATATGGCCAAAGAGATGAGTCATGAATGATTAAGTATGTATATTTTAATATATCAATGAAGTATGCATCCTTGTTCATGTTAGATGTAATACTTGAGTTCTTTGAATTGAGCATGAGTTTGGTCTTGATTTCGTGGTGGCAATTGGCTTGGTAAATAGCCTCTAAGTGCTCACATCGTTGGACACTGCAGGCGTGTGTCTAGGCCGTGTGCACCCTCGCACCTTTGTATCTTAAGTCGAGAATAGACCACGGACCGATCACTGCGGGCGTGTGTTTAGACTCTAGGCCGTGTTAAGGTAGTCGGTGTGCACCACGGGTGGTAAGCACGGCGCGTGTGCCTTGGCCGTTGGGCATTGGCGAGAATCTTTGGGGTTTTAAGCACGGTTTGGGGCCACGGGTGTGTCCAAGCCATGTGTAAATTGCCGTTATCCACCATGGGTGAAAGACACGGGCATGTTTTAGGGTGTGCAGGCGTGTCCCAAGTCACACGGACGTGTGACCGCATTTGAGAGAAAGTTTCGGATGAGAGCTCGAAAGTTTTGGGATGCAAGTCCGAGGCCTCGTAGGCCCATGAAATGTCTGATTTGACTAAGAAAGAGAAGTTTTTAATTCGGAACGAAATTTTATAGTCCATAAGCACAAGATTAAGTGAGTTCAAGCATGGTAATGTCTCGTATCCAGTCTTAGTCTCGGACTCGGGTATGCGGTGTTACAGTGTGGGCCCACTTGGGCCGAATATTGGGCCTTGGGCCCATTTACACCGTTATGACCATTTAGGTTATCTGTGTCGCTCGAGGCGACTGTAGACCTTTGGAAAGGTTGTTATCTACACTGAAATACCCCCATAGGGTAAAATGACCGTAATGCCCCCATAGGGTGAAATGATCGTTATGCCCCTGAAGGGCAAAATGATTAAAATGTCCTACATGTTATATGATTGTTATTGTATGCCATTTATGGTATGTTTGCATTCATGTGATATTATGCTGCATGGGGGATGGGATAATTGATTTGGAGGAAGTATATGATTTGTTAGGGTCGCATGGTCGCTTGACGACTGTGGATCCACCGATGGCTTTAAGCCGATTATGTGACTGGCAGCTCTGTTGCAACATTGGTTAGTGCCGCAACCGTTGCTACATAAGGAGTGTAGGGATGGGTGGGTCGATTTAATCCCCACAGGAGTGTAGGGTTGGACGGGATTCGGAGTGCAGGGTTGGTTGGGTATTTCTGCATTGCATGATCTGATTTGATTGAGATATGGGCTCAAGCCCAACTGAGGCTATTATGGGCTAAGGCTCAAATGCCACCGTTACTATAATAGGCTTAGGCCTGGATTGATGTGTTGCATGCTTTATGATCGATGAGGGTTGTACACACTGAGTTTTCGTAAACTCACCCCCTCTTTTTAATTTTTCAAGTAATCCTCAGTAGGCGGTTCGACGTACTAGAGGACTTGGAAGTGGCCACACTACGAACAACTTTAAATTCTAGTATTCTATTTTACCTTACTTAAACTGCTTTCTTATTGGGTTGTAATAAGGCCTCTTTTAATTTCTGGTTTTTAATTTGGGATTTCCAGTTTATTAGGCTCTCTATCTGTTAAAAGTAGATCGCGATTTTCCAAAACTATAACTGTTTTCAAAACACTACGCTTTCACAACTTAATCATTAAACATCACGTTTTCGTAAATCATTTGCTTCAAATTAAGCTTCCGCAACAAATAAGGTTTTAAAGGGAATAACTTTTAATAAACCACGATTGAAAATAAATAAACTCAAACTGAGGTTTTGTACAAGTTTTAAATGGCAAGAAGTTTAAAATTTCAAGAAGGATTTTCAATGAAAACATGGTTTTCGAAAGACACTTCAATGTAACATGCCAGATTCAGCCATAACGTCTGGGCTGGGTTTTGGGGTTACACAATATGAGCACATTTCCTAACAAAGCTCAGGGGTCCACCTCCTCGCTGAAGCTCGTGAATGTTGTGTAGTCTTTAAGGGTAATTTGTTGTACAGAGAACAAACACACAATAACAAAACACAAAACAACCAAAAAAATAAATATAAAAATAGTAAAATAAGTCAAAAAAATAGTGTAGTTTAATAGTTTACATGTTGCACAAATAAATAAACGTAAAATGCAAAAACATGTAACTATTGCAAATCTCCTCATAGACCCTCGCTCAGTCCGACTACTCCTTTGCCTTTCCCCTTGACGATCGACTTCTTGTATGATTGTTTAGTATGCCATTGGGGTCTTGGATGACGGGACCCCCTGTGGATGGTTTTGCGGATGTTGAAACACCTTTCAAATTATCGTTATAGTGTGCAAAGTCATCATCCTCTGTCGCCTTGTCATCTTCCGCCTCTTCAGTTTATTCTTCTTGCTCCTCGTCCCTGGCCGCATTATCCTCTAATGAATCACTTGATCGAACGGGACGTTGTATGCTCTGTGCTCCCTGGCTCGTCATGAAGGTATCCGTGAATGGTTTCATTGCCTCCATCATTCTTGTGTTGTAGTGCACATCTCTGCCACGCCTACATTCCCATTGTGTAGGCTCCTTATCACTTTTCTTCATGGAGCTTTTCTTTTTTATTACCAAAGGCAATTCCATCTATTACTTTCTTCTCTAGTTCCGTTCATGGATTTGCTTCCTGTGGAGCCCTTGAAACTACCTAAGCATAATGTCCTCATTGATACACTGAGTGGGGTAGTGAAATTTCATGATTGGATCCATTTCCACCCCCGCTCGACAACACAAGTCTGTGATTAGGTGAGGGAAATAAATACCAACCTTTATACCTAAGATGCATTTTCTGATTTCTTTATTTATCCACCACCCTAGGGACACTCGCTTGTTTTGCAAAATACAATACAAAAGAGTAGCTCAAAATACATTAACAATGCTAGTGTTCAAAAGGGGGCTAGTACATGTGTAGATAAACTACATCCATAATGTTGCAATCGGAAACATAATGGTCTGCTTAAAATATCGCGGGTGATTATGATTTAAATGACCATAAACCAAAATTTAGTATAAATTCAATCAATTTACCATTAAACCAGCCCCCAAACACCCACTTATAAGTTCAAACCAATTGTTGAAATTATAACTATTTTATGAATCCAAACTAGTTAGATTCCTTACACTGTATCGATGCGAACAATACATACAATCGTTCTTTACCTTTACGGATGATTTGGGGCATTTGGGTCAGCACCTAATTCAATAATATACTGGAAAATCAGTAGCTAATTAATGATTAAATTCCTTCATTTAATCAATTCATAACCTTTACCCAACAACTATGTCGAAATAAAAAACTAGTTATCCTTAATTGCACTTACAATTCACGATTTGTGGGATCCGATTGGCTAATTGATCAAGAAATTCTCTCCCTAATTAATATGTGATTAAAGGCTGATTAGGAGGGTTCAAGAACACAATTTAATGCTGGGAAAATATGGGTAAGACCCAAGAAACAAAACAACCCCCTTTCTTGCACATAGGCGCACGCACCTTCACCCCATGGTGGCCAAAATCAGGACTAAATTTTAAAACAGTTTGAGATCTCATTAAAATTTAGAAAAATAAATTTGAAATAATTTAAAATCCCCCAAAATCCAGATCTAGAAATTTTGGTTTTTAATTGATAAGATTAATCAAGAAAATGAAGAGAAAAGAGATCTTACCCAAGCTAGTTGAGAGAAACAGTAATGGCACTTTCTTGGCAATGTTCGAGATCAATCTTGGGGTTCAAGATTTAAGATTGGGGTTGATTTAGATGAGGATAAAAGCCAGAAATAGATTAAAGGATATGCTTCACAATCTTGATGCAAAAAGAAGAAGAAAGAGATGGTAAAAAGGGAGGTGTAGGCGACGACAACAATGGGAGAAATAAAGAAAGTTGAAGAGAAAAGAGGAGAGGAAGAGGGTGAACGGATAGGGTAGGGAAAAATTGAATTAAAGGCTAAAAAATATAATAAAAAATTATATTTATACTTAGGTTTCAAGGGTATGGATGGAACAGACATTACGAAAACAAGGGATTTTGCAAAATTTAATTATTTTGCAAGGGAAAGGATTCGAACTTGGGACCTCATTTAATTTTGATGCTTTCTCATAATTCCTTTAACCATTAGGCTTTTTTCTCATTCTTGAAATAATTTTGCAATATTTATTTTAAAAAAAATCATGTCACATACTAAAGTGTAAGGCAAAATTTGCAAAATAATAAAAATGACGCGAGATAAGGGATTTGAACCTAGGTTTCAAGAAATGTTCCACTAACACTTAACCAACAAACCAATACCTCAAAAATTAAGGCAGGACCACTCTCTCTCGATCCGCAAACCTGATTATACTAACCCCCGATTTTTGAGATGTTACAATTCTCCCCTCCTTAAAGAAATTTCGTCCTCAAACTTTTCTTAGTCACAAATACTGTTACCCCTTTCCTTTAAATTGGGCCACCAAGCTTTCACTGCACAACTCTGATTCTAACACAAATCCAGACAATGTGTCTCCTTAAATTCCCAACATAAATCTTACAGATCTAATTACGAAAATGTTACTAACAAATTCCTTTACCCGAATTCTCAATTTTAACAGAAACTCTATTGGATGATTGTAACAACCCGATTTTAGCTAAATCGGAACAGTGGTTTCGGAACCACTAATCTGATGTTGGAAAATTATTTTTAATATTATTTTATGTATTATTAGCATGAAAGTATGAATGTGTGAAATTTTCGTGAAGTAATTTTATTGTTTAATTGCTCAATTTGAGAAAAAAGGACTAAATCGCGTGAAATGCAAAATTTGCATGCTATTAGTTAAAGGTGTCAATTGGCCTTGAATTTTAAATATGATGGCCTTAAATGGTAATTAGACCATTTTAGAGGTTAATGGACATATATGGACATTTAATGAATGTTTTAAATGTTTTTTTCATTAAGGTTATAATAGTAATTGTATAATTCTTATGTGTTAATTAACACAAAATCAATTTTAAGCTTATTTTCTCATCTTCTTGGCCGAATGTGAAGAGAAGAACAAGCCATTTTTAGGTTTTTAAGTTTCAACTACTTCATTGCTAAATTGTAAGTCCATTTTTGCTCGATTTTTGATGATTTCTATGTTTTTGAAATCATTACAGCTCAATCTAGCTAGCCCGTACCTTTAATTTCGAAATTGTTAAAGATTTTGAGAGTTTCCATTGATGATTTTATGTGTTCTTTGATGTTTGAGGATGAAATATGAAATTTGGATGATAGATTTTCATGTTTTATAAAGTGATTTTTGATGAAAATGCATAATAGGGATTAAATTGAGAAATATACAAATTGAGTGGTTGAAATGTGAAACAAATAAAAGTTTAGGGCTGCTAGGGACTTATGTGTAATTCGGCCAAGCATGGGTTAAGTTGAATTTTGTGTATTTGTAAAATAGGGACTAAATTGAATAAATGTGAAAGTTTAAGGGCTAATGTTTAAAAATGCCCAAATATGTGTTTAAGGATTAAACTGAATGAATGAATGATTAAATGAGTTAATTTTGAATACATATAGATCAAGAAAAGAGGAATCTGGAATTAGATCAGGGGAAAGGCAAGATTATCGAGTAATTGACTCATTTCGATGTTTTCATACCCGAGGTAAGTTCGTATGTGGTAATTTCATTATAAATGAATGTTAAATGCTTTTATATCACATAAACCATGATTATGAGATTATAGATAATGTTTGAATTGTGAATACGACTTTACGGATGTGTTCGACGATGAAATCGGCAAGTGAAATTTCCCGGTTGAACCTTAGGAATAGTTTAGGATGCTAGTGGCATGTCATTAGGTTATTGTGTTGGCTACGGGCCATGATATCGGCACTTCGGGTGCAAGTGATACCTTGATTTGGCTACGGGCCATGGTATAGGTATTTTGAAGAGGAGTTACCTTGATTTGGCTACGGGCCATGGTATAGGTACTCCGAGATAATTTACCTTGATTTGGTTACGGGCCATGGTATAGGTACTTATCGATTGAGATCTTTGAATATCCGACTTCTATTTCGAATGGTTCAACGGGCAAACGAACGGGGTGATTGAGAAAGAGGTTAGTACAAAACGATACAGGTATGTACGGAACCTATTCGAATATTAAATAGAGAAATTTCAATGAGATGGTATTTGATCATGTTTTGAGACATGAGAAAGGTTTGTAGATGATGTGTATATGATTTTGTCATGTATATTTGGTTTGAAATACATTTATTTGATGAACTAAGTTATTCACTTACGAGCTTACTAAGCTATCAAGCTTACTTTGTGTTATTTTTCTATGTTTTATAGTGAATCAAGGCTAGCTCGGATCCGGGAGTCATTGGGAACATCATCGCACTATCGGACATCTAAGTTGGTACTTCTGAATTGTACATATGGTATATGCCATGTATAGGCTAGATGTGATATTTTGGTTGTGAATATAGCCATAGGATTTGGCTTGTAAATGCATATGTTTTGTTTTGTATATATAGCCATGAGTGATGGCTTATTTTAGTATGTTTTGGTATGAATGTGGTTATGGTTTCATAATTGCTCAAATGGTTATATTTTGAGTTTGGTAAATAATCTATATAGTGTGATTGAAGTTGATAATTTGAGAATTTATGTGCTTATGAATTATTGCTTGATAATATAAGTGTTGAATGTGTAATTGACATTGATTTGGATATTGAATTTGATTGAAATGGGTATGGTATGATTTGTGCACTTGGTTGATGATTTTGGGATGCCTATTGTATGATGAAATGGTACCATTTTGATTGTTTAAGTAAGCATGAGAAAGGGTGGGAAATTGGCCTTGCAAATGGCCTATTTTTGTCTACACGGGCAGAGACACGGGCGTGTGTCTCAGCCGTGTGCGACACACGCCCATGCTACACGGCCGTGTGTCCCCTGGTGTTGAAATTGAATTGAAGTCAGTATGCTCCACACGGCCTCACACACGGGCGTGTGACTGGCCGTGTGGCACAAGCCAGTATACCCCCCTAAATGGCACATGGCCTAGCACACGGGCGTGTGACTTGGCCGTGTTGCATAAGTCAATGTACCCTTCAAGATTGACACGGCCTAGCACACAGCCTGCACACGGGCGTGCGTGTCTATTTCGAAGGGCACACGGGCGTGTGGTCAGCCGTGTGACTCAACTCAGTATGTATGCCCTATTTTCGCATGGCCTGGGACACGGGCGTGTCTGAAGCCGTGTAAGGCACACGACCTGGGACACAGGCGTGTCTGAAGCCGTGTAAGGCACACGGCCTGTTCACACGGGCGTGTGACCCTTGTAAGTTTGAAAAATTTCTAAGTTTTCTGAAAATATTATATGTTATCGGTTTAGTCCCGAACCACTTCTAAAGCATGTTTAAGGCCTCGTAGGCCCTCATAAGGGACAATATGAATATGATTAAATGGAATTTTAGAATGGATGCATAAATGTATGAGTTATGTATGTTAAATGATGTTGATTGATCAGTAACACCTCGTAACTCTATTCGAACAGTGAACACGGGTAAGGGGTGTTACATTTATTGGTATCAAAGCTACGGTTTAGTCGATTCTAGGACTAACGTAGCGTGTGTAAGAGTCTAGCTATACATGCCATATATACTCTACGATAGTGTGATGATTCCTGACAGCTTAAATTGTGTTTTCGTATAGTAATGGATCTCGAACGAGCTGTGGCTGATGACGTAGAGAGTAATGCACCTGCTTCTGCTCAAGGGGCAGCGCCATCCGACTCTAGACCTATAACGAGTAGCCACCAGGGAGAGGCTAAACAAGCCTTTTTGCAAAAGATGAATGAGTGGTTCACAGAGTTTGTTCGAATGTATCCGGCTGCTCAACAACCTCCACCCCCACCTGTTCCTCAACAAATCCCTGTTATTCCTCAAGTTATAGATCCGATACGGTTGAACAAGCCGCCAATAGATAAGATTCGAAAACATGGGGCTGAAGAGTTCTGGGCTACTATTGATGATGATGCAGAGAGAGCTGAGTTCTGGCTCGAAAATACAATCCAAGTATTCGATGAATTATCTTGTACTCTTGATGAATGTATCAAATGTGTTGTATCTTTGTTGAGAGATAATGCGTGCCATTGGTGGAAAACGTTGATATCTGTGCTTCCTAAAGAACGGGTTACTTGGGAGTTTTTCCAATCTGAATTCCAAAAGAAGTACATCAGTCAAAGATTTCTCGATCAGAAGCATAAAGAGTTTCTAGAGTTGAAACAAGGCTGGATGACCGTCACTGAGTATGAAAGAGAATTCGTACGTTTAAGCAAGTATGCTCGAGAGTATGTGTCTACTGAGGAGATTATGTGTAAATGTTCATTAATGGGTTGAACGAGGATATAAAACTATTAGTCGGGATTCTTGAATTGAAAGAATTTGTTGTTCTGGTTGAAAGGGCTTGTAAAGCTGAGGATCTTAACAAAGAAAAGAGAAAAGCAGATTCAGAAGCTAGAGACTTGAGAAAAAGATTGATGAGTAAGCTGTATCCATCTTAACAAAGAAATCCAGAGATTCGTATACTCATCCAAATGTTTCAAATGAATATTCGAACAGAGATCATAGAAAACAATACTCAGGTTCTAAAGCTCAAGCGACATCAGTAGCGAGTGTTGGCAATGTGAGAGACAACAAACTCGAATGTCGGCAATACAGAAGATGACATTTCGGAGAATGCTGGAACAAAAATAATAAAGCTTGTTATAAATGTGGTTCGTTAGATCACTTCATCTGGGTTTGCCCTGAGCCAGATGAGAAAGAAAAAGTTCAGAATGCGAGACTGAGTATTATGACTACTAGAGGGAGACCACCCCGAAACACTAGAAATACGAGTGGTAACCGAGGTGTTACAATGATGCTTACCACAATATCTACAAATTGGAACCTTAGCTGATCTAACAGTTTCTCCAATAATAACTACAACCTTCGTTGAGGTCTGGATCCTCTAGCCCACTTTAACGGTCACGAATTTGGACTAGTGGAAGCAGACTCTCTTATTTTTTTGAACTTTAATCTTTTCCTTTCTCTTGCACTCTAAGTGTTTAATCTCTCCATCCATATTATTCTTTTCAACCATGATCTTGAAAACCTTTTCTAAGACTCACAATATTGCTTAAGACACTGCATCATCCCCAACCTCCTAATTTTTGCCTTCAGAAGTAGGCGCAATCACGATGTCATTCATCTCAAGGTCAGGCACAATTCCTTGAGAAGCAAATGACTCAACCTGGCAGCTCGACGCTGAGCCCCATGGTTCCTCATTCTATGTTTATTCATTTTGTATCCTACGATCTTAAATTTGATCTACAATTTCAGAAAAAAATAATCACTAGCTAACTTCAATCAATTTTCAGTTTCCTATCTTACAGTTTCAAACAAAAATTAAATACTAACTCTTTCAGTTCTATGTCTACAGTAATACACCTCAAGTGTTTACCTATAATTTGATAGTAACTTTTCTATGGAAACTGGCATTCGAGTCTCAGACCTGATTTTCTTTGTAGAATATCATTTTCATAATTCTCTATGGCTTGTTTTTCCCAAATTTCCCCTTTTTCTTGTATGCATGCATGCAGACTTAAGTAGATTTAAAAACTCAGTCCAAGGTTTTGAACGAAGGCTCTAAAACCACTAAATGTAACCTCCCAGACCTGACTTAGACGTTATGGCTAGATTAAGAAGGCTATATTAGTCACCGGAATGGCTAAGCTAACTTACGTTACTTTCGAAGACCTTAAATAAACTCATTTAAGAGAAAAACATAGTTGTACTTTGAGTTACCTTAAAAGCATTCATTCATTAGGTCGTGTATACTTAGGATTCATTTTATTGTTGATAGTGTTATTTTAGAAAAATCATTTGCTTGTCGCTCTTCTTTAAAAAAAACTAAATGTTAAACTAATGCAACGAAAAAACTATTTTTCAAGTCATTTTGGAAACTTAGTTGCCTTATCGATTTGTTTTTAAAAAACGGGTCCTTTGCATTGTAGTAGAAACTAGGGAACAATATCAAATTTTACTTAAGCTCGATATCATGCACTATCTGATTATTATGCTTGAGTAATCCATGCATGCAAAAATCCCAGAAGAAAAGTTACCAAGCCACAGACCAGGAGTCATTAAAAATTACAAACCAAAACCAATAGAGACTGATTAATACTTATAAAAAAAAATAATTCGAGGTCTAAGGTGATTCTCCAAATGCCGAGCCCGGTCCTAATTTTGAGGTTTACCTGAAAAGTTAAACACTATTGGGGGGTGAGCTTATGAAAAGCTCAGTGTGAGTCGAACCATTTTTTAAACAAACATAAATATTGAATACAGTGAAAAATATTAGCAGTAACAAAAGAAAAAAGAACCATCATAGGAATTTCATATCATTACATAGTCGTTATCAAATTGATGTTAAACGGTGTATGAGCATGGGTCATCATTCATTTGAGTAACAATCATTAATTTCGATACCATTCAATACAATACAATACAACACATATCACAAATCAATAACATTTGAATATGTCATGAGCATGATGCAATGCAAAAAAGTTCCTACCCATACTATCTGCTACACACCATGAGTTCCACAGAACCCGTCATCCGAACTCCAAAACATTATGGGCTTAAGCTCGTTGTGGTTAAAACCACCGATAACAATATGTAGAAAATTTTGCTAGTAAAAATGTAGACAAGTGTAATATCCCGGGGTAGGGGGCTGTTTTGTGGCTGCATGTTATTGCATGTTTGTAGTGTGCTGTGTTGCTATTTTTTTTATGTCTTAGGGGCTTAATTATAGCCTAGGTGTATGCCTGAGTGAGTAAGAAAATTTTGATTTTTGGGCATAGGTGAGAGGAGTTGGAAGAGCTGGGGTTTAAGAATTTTAATTGGAGTTTTAAAGCATAAATAAGGAGCTGGCAAAGTGGCAAGGCATGGGACACTTGGGAGCTAGGTGTGGCGTCATCTTCAAGGGGTGGAGGTCCAAGTGTTCGAGCAAAGCAGGATTCCCATTTTGGTTGCTTTTTGGGACGGCATGGTGGAGTGGTAGAAGCCAAATCAAACACTACCTTGGACCAAGTCTTACCTTTCAAATGAAAGGTAGGGAGTGAATTTAGGAGTGGGACTTGGTCCACTCATTTCAAATGAGTGAATGGGAGTGAGTGGGGGATTCTTGGCCGAATTTGTGGGGTATGGAGTGGGGAAGTGGACGGTTTGGTAGGGAGAGTTGGTGGTCGAAATTCACATAGGCAACCTTGCATTTTCGGTCACTTGGAGGCAAGCCAAATTCTCCTTTTGTCTTACCAAAATCGAATTCCTAAAGAATTCTCTTTCACTTTCTTTTTGAAACCGAATGTGCAAACACCTAGTTGCCGAAATTATTTTTGTTTCAACTTTTCTTAATAGCCAGGAATCCTATTCTTCCAACCCTTTTTCTATTTCAATTGTTTGAGCCAAAGTAAAAAGTCTCTTCTTCTCATATTTTCTTCTTGGTTGAGCCTAGATAGCCTAAACTCTCATCTTCCAAACACCTCCACCGTTTCTCTTATTTTTGACTCATCTTTTATTTCCCTTCTTTCCTAAATATTAGTGCCGTTTCTCTATCCCTTCTCACCCTTGTTTTCATTCTTTTCTCACTAAGCCGAACCCAAGGGTGTTGAACACCTAAAGACCGAATCCTTTTCTTTTGAAGCCTTGGCCGAATCTCCTCTCTTCCCGGTGTGGGGTTGGCCGAATTTTGGTGTTGGGAGTTGGTAAGTGCAAGGCCGAATGGCCATATCTCCCTCTTTTGGTTCTTTATTTGGTTGTGTTTTGGTTAAGGGTCGATTATGGTCAGTTTGGAAGGGTGTTAACCTTTTGGGATTATCATCTTGTGTTAGGGTCTTGAATATCGAAAGTAGTCGTGGAGCCTTTCTCTTTGTGAACCGATTAGGTAAGTGATGGTAAGATATCATTCGCAGTTATTCGCTTAAATCTGATTAAGTCAAGGTGACAAAGGATTAACCACCTCTCTCTTAAGGTGTAGCCGATTGGTGATCAAAGAAGGGCCACTGTGGTTCAGGTTTGGTAGGAAACCAAACCAATAGCAAGGTAAGGGTCCAACGCTAACCCTTGTGGTTCATTTGGTTATGGCCGAATGGTCTTAGTGCCTAACCCCTATGTTGGCCGAATATTGTGGTTGCCTAATGGTTTACTTTTGGCCGATTCTAGGAGCCAGATAGTCAAGGGACTCAGAGTGATTCGTAGGGATCTTTAGACTCGTAGCTATCAGGTGTGTATACTAACACACTTATATTTAGTAATATCGTTAATAACCTGTGCAATGACTAATGAAACAGTGGTGACTATTATGATACCCTCATGGGTACGAGTTTGGACTCGGGTAAGTCCATGCTATTATTATGAGTTATTGATGATCCGTATGATATCATGGTTATGGATATGTGACATGGGGTATGAGATTAGACATATTGGCATGATATGCATGATAGTATGATATGCATGATAGCATGATATTCATGATTACATGAGTTTGGCATGTTGATGGGTGATACGAGAGGAGGGAGCAAAGTGATGTATTGTGCCGACGAGCACCGGTGCTTTGGTAGCACACTTTGTGACTTTGGGTCACCAGAGGTTTGGCACCTCCGAGGTTTGGTACCTCGCGTCTCCCCTGGCTGGCTCGGCACCACAGTGGGTTGGCCCCACAGATGATTATCTGGGATTGACGCCGGTGTTTTGGTAACACACGATGGGTTGGCCCCATCACCGATTTGTGACTACGGCCACAAAGTGCTTTGGTAGCACATTGTGTCTTTGGGACACCAGAGGTTTGGCACCTCATTGCGACTTGTCCCCGTGGTTTAACCACCGTGGGTTGGCCCCACTTGAGATATGGGATCGTCTGCTAGTGTTTTGGTAACACACGATGGGTTGGCCCCATCATCATTGGATTTGTGACTTTGGTCACGGTGCTTTGGTAGCACAATTGTGTCTTTGGGACACCAAAGTGCTTTGGTAGCACATTGACGGATATTGTGTCTTTGGGACACCGGTGCTTTGGGAGCACATTGTGACTATATGTCACCGGTGGTTTGGCACCACCGGTGGTTTGGTACCACACGGGGTAGAAAAGGAGATATGGATGGTTAGGTTGGGTTGCATTAATCATGTTGCTATGTATGATGTGTGTTAGCATGTTGATTCTTTGGGAGCGGATTTGCACATCGAGTCACTCGACTCACCCTCTCCTTTGACATTTCAGGTGACTCAGAGACGCGACTTGGAGCCGGATGGACTCGGGGTGCACATGCCATGCTTTAATAAAGTTTTACTCGGACTCTACTATTTGGGTACTTTAGTTATTACTTTACATTGGGTTTTATTTCGGATTGTAAAAGGCCTTTTAAGTTATGTTTTATGTTGTTTATATTTTAAGCTGATTTTGATATGCCTTAACAAAATAACTCGGAATAAATTTTACTAAAACTGGAAAGATCATGTTTTCAAAATTATAACGCGACGTGTTTTTAAACTATACCATCGGGTATCACACTAAGTCTTTTTGACAAACAAATACAACTGGTTTCCAAACAAGACTACTCAAATTTGTTTCAAACACACCGTGTTTTCACTCCACTTTTAAACGAAAAATCTAGTTTTCCCAAGACGCTTTCCCCGTAGCATACCGCATTCTGACGTGGTGTCTTGTCCGAGTTTGGGGTGTTACATTTGTGGTATCGAGCCAAGTTCAAAGGTTTCATTTGTGGGCCCGAGGCCCAAAATGTTTTCAAAAGTCCATTTAAGTGTTGTTTTGGAATATATGATTTTGAAAGGCATGGCACCGAGTCTCGGCACTGGGCCGCCTGTAAGTACCTGTACTATTACTTGTGATTTGATTGGATATGAGTCGATGAATAGCTATAGTATGCTACCTTAGAGATTGAAACCGATAGGATTTTGTGAAACTTATGAGAACAATCCTCTTTAATATTCATAAGACTTGCTTTTTAAACAAGTGGAATAAATATCGATGCATAAAACTCTTTAATCAGATCCGTAGAAAGATTTAGCATGAGCACTCGAGGCGGACGTGGTCGTAACACTCGTGGTAGAGGTAGGGGTAGAATGACGGTTTTCGAGCCCGTAGGATCCGGGCAGGTGGTTCGAAAATGAGATACCGGCCCGCCACCACCGGAGGTGGTGAGTTCCAAGATCGACGGAGACGACGCAGCGATGTCACAGCGATGCCGCGAGTGTTGGAAAGGGTAGTAGTGGGGCTAGTGGTGGTGCAGGAGTTAGGAAATCGGTTCTCGAGCGACTCGGGCTAACGGAGCCGAATTCTTCCGAGGTGTTTCGGTGTTGCTCCTAGCATCGCTGAATATTGGCCGGAGGCAACCGAGCGGATCATGGATGATCCGGACTTGACGCATGTAAGAGAAGCTGAAGGGTATCGACGCTTCTCCGGATGAGTCATATCGGTGGTGGCTCACACGATGCGGGACAAATGTGGCAAACGGAGGATTTGACATAGGATTATTTCCGGCCGCATATCAAAAGAAGTACATCGGGGCTAGTTACATCGACTCCCAGAGAAAGGCATTTCGAGGCTTGTTCAGGAGTAAATGCATTGAGTACGAGGTGAGTTCCCGGCCGAGTAGGTATGCCGAGGGCATTGTGGCCACCGAGCATGAGAGGTGTGTTCGTTTCGAGGATGGTGCGAGACGAGTTGAGGTCGCTGATTGCTCCTCGCCAGGAGCGAGTTTGCTTTGTCTTAGTTGAGAAGGCTAAGGTGGCCGAGGGTGTCAAAGAATCGGTAAGACAGAGCATGGACAGGAGTAGGCTTAAGAGGAGCTTTGGGTCTTCGGTTCGTCCGCAATCCGCAGTAAGAGGGCTAGACCGAGTGGGCGTAATCATCCGCTAGGTTTATTCTTTGCTAGGCGGGACCGCCGCAGTGATGTAATCGATGTGGGAAATCTCATTGGGGTGGTTCTTCGGACCGAGGTAAAGGTTGCTTCGAGTGTGGTTCTCTCGGAGCATCGCATTAGGGATTGTCCGCGTAGGATGGCCGTGGATTCACCGAGAGTCGAGGCCGTAATCGATTCAGAGGTAATGGACCGCCACCGCAGAGGGGCCGTGGTAATGGCAGAGGTGGTTATGGATCCGGTCGGGGCCGTGGAGCACCGCGAGAGGTGCGGTAGTTCGAGGCTAGCGGCACTGGGTTGGTGTATGCCGCGAGACGCCGAGAGGAGGGCGACGCACCGGACGTCATAACCGTGACGCTTTTTGATTTTTGGTACTCCTTATAACGCTTTAATCGATGTGGGTTCTACGCACTCTTATGTTGCCGTGAGTATAGTAGAAACAATGGACTTAGACTCGAGATATCTTCTAGGCGGATGACCGTGATTAGCCCTCTAGGTCACTCTGTAGTGGTAGATAAACCTGTTTAGAGAGGTACCCTAGAACTCCAAGGGGTAGTGTTTCTTTGCCGATCCGATGGAACCGCCGTTTGGGGAGTTCGATCCGATTCTCGGGATGGATTGGCTAGTTAAGTACCAAAGCGAGGTTGGATTGCGCGGCTAAGCGTATGGTTCTTAAGACGGTTGATGGCGTTGAGGTGGCTATGATAGGTAATAGGAGGGATTACTTATCAAATGTGGTATCCGCTCTGAAAGCGGAGAAGATGGTCGTAGAAGGGCTGCGAAGCATATGTGGTTCATGTGTATGCCTTGGAGGCTAAAGAGTCTCGCTGTTGAGAAGGTTCGCATGTTAAGGAATTTGCTTGATGTTTTTTCCGAGGAGCTTAGGGTTTGCCGCCGATCGAGAGGTAGAGTTCGGGATTGATCATTGCCGGATCGCGCTAAAGGTGTCTATTGCTCAGTATAGGATGGCACCAAAGGAGTTGGTGGAGCTTAAGGCTCGAGATCCGGGAGTTATTGGATCGAGGTTTTATCGGGCCAAGTGTTTCGCCGTGTAAGTGCGCGGTACTCTTTGTTAAGAAGAAAGATGGTACGATGCGGATGTGCATAGACTACCGCTTGATTGAACAAGTCGACGATTAAAAACAAGTATCCGCTGCCACGGATAGATGATTTGTTTGATCGGTGAAGGGTGTCGCGGTATTCTCGAAGATCGACTTGAGATCCGGGTACCATCGCCTAAAGGTTAAGGAGGTCGATATCCATAAAACAGCGTTTGGACTCGGTATGGGCACTACGAATTCTCGTAATGCCATTCGGGTTGACTAACGACCGGCAGCGTTTATGGATATGATGAATAGGTGTTTCAAATGATTCGGATCGGTTCGTGGTGGTTTTTATAGACGACATCTTAGTATACTCAAGGTCGAGGAAGAGCATGATAAGCATTTGAGGGTGGTGCCGCAGATTTTGAGGAAAAGCAACTCTATGCTAAGTTTAGTAAGTGTGAGTTCCGCTTAGAGAAGTGACGTTCTTGGGTCATGTAGTGTCGCAGAGGGTATTCGAGTAGATCCTCGCAAGATTGAGGCGCTTCGATTGAAGCCACCTAGGTCGATGGTGAGATTCGTAGTTTTCTGGTTTGGCCGATACTACGTAAGATTTGTTGAGGGTTTCTCGTTGATAGCGCGCCGATGATGACTAAGTTGTTAAGGAAAGAGGCTCCGTTTGTTTGGACCGAGAAACAACAGAAAGCTTCGATAAGTTAAAGAAGGTTTTGACCGAGGCTCCGGTTTTGATTCAACTCGAGGTTGGTAAGGAATACACAGCTCATCGCGATGCATCACATACAGTGCAGGTTGTGTCTTTGATGCAGGAAGGTAAGGTTGTGGCTTACGCTTCTAGGCATTTGAGGCCACATGAGGTCAACTATCCGACGCACGATCTGGAGCTAGCGCCGTAGTTTTCGCCTTAAAGATTTGGAGGCACTACTTATATGGAGAGAGATCGATAGTCTACACGGATCATAAGAGTTCGAGTATCCGCCGACTCGTAAGGATTTGAATCGAGGCGGCGTAGATGGGTTGAGTTATCCGAAGGATTACGATCGTTTCTATTGAGTATCATCCGGCAAGGCTAACGTGGTGGCGTACGCGTTGAGCCGTAAGGTTGTTTCGGACTTAAGAGCGTTGTTTGCCCATTTGAGCTTGTATGACGACGGAGTATTTTGGCGAGAGCCGCAAGTTGCCTACTTGGGTTGAGCGGATCGAGAGAAACAGATTAGAGGATGAGGTTAGTGCGCGCCAAGGTTGCAAGTGCGAGAATGGTGGTGTGGATGGTTACTGACTTGTCTAGTGACGAGGTTCTCGTGTTTTCGTGGTAAGGCTTGTATGCCTAAAGATGTTGAGTCGAGGCGAAGATTCTTCAGACGCACATAGCGATCCTCATGCTATGCATCCCGGAGGTAGCAAGATGTATAAGGATCTTAGAGAGCGATTTTGGTGGCCTGGTCTCAAGAAAGAGGTGACGGAGTTTGTTGGAAAATGTCTGACTTGTCAGCAGGTCAAGGCTGAACATCAGTTGCCGTCGGGTTTGCTTCAGCCTGTAAAGATTCCTCAGTGGAAGTGGGAAAGGATAACCATGGATTTTGTCAGTGGGTTACCGCTTACGCCAAGCAAGAAGGATTTAGTTTGGGTAGTGGTGGATCGTCTGACTAAATCAGCTCACTTTATTCCGGTGAGGGTTGACTACTCACTTCAGAAGCTAGCAAAGCTGTATGTGTCGGAGATAGTGAGGTTGCACGGTGTGCCAGCTTCGATAATCTCGGATAGGGATCCTGTGTTTACTTCAAGGTTCGGAAGGCATTGCATCAAGCATTGGGTACTCGTTTGGATTTTAGCACGGCTTTTCACCCGCAGTCTGACGGACAATCAGAAAGGGTTATTCAGATCTTAGAAGACATGCTGAGAGGTTGTGTCTTGGATTTCAGAGGTAGTTGGGAGGAGTTTCTACCGTTAGCTGAGTTTGCCTACAACAATAGTTATCAGGCGAGCATCAAGATGGCTCCATACGAGGCATTGTATGGTAGGAAATGTCGCTCACCTACATGTTGGACGGAGTTAGGTGAACGTCAATTGTTGGGACCCGAGTTAGTAGTGAGGGAGATGTAAGACAAGGTTAAGTTGATTCAAGCTAGATTGAAGGAAGCTTCTGCACCGCAGAAGTCTTATGCCGATCTTAAGCGAAGAGATATAGAGTTTCTTTGTTGGGGATCGAGTGTTTCTGAAGGTCTCGCCTTGGAAGAAGGTACTGAGGTTCGGAAAGAAAGGCAAGCTTAGTCCGAGGTTCATTGGGCCGTATAAGATTTTGAGACGAGTTGGACCAAGAGCATATCGCCTTGAGTTGCCGCAGAGCTTAGTCGATTCACGACGCGTCTTTCATGTTTCGATGCTTGAGGTATCGTTCAGATCCGTCGCATGTGGTAGCAAATGGAAGAGATCGAGGTGAATCCGGACTGACTATGGAAGAAGAACTCGCATGCATTCTTGATCGAGATGTAAAGGTTCTGCGCAGAGAAAGTCGTGCCTTTGGTTAAGGTACTTTGGCGGAATCATGGCGTAGAAGAAGCCACGTGGGAACCCGAGGATACGATGAGACAAAGAATACCCGCAACTCTTTTGATCGTGTAATTTCGAGGCCAAATTATTTTTAAGGGGTAGAAGCTGTAATATCCCGGGTAGGGGTTGTTTTGTGGGTCGCATGTTATTGCATGTTTGTAGTGTCTTTGTGTTGCTATTTTTTTATGTCTTAGGGGCTTAATTATAGCCTAGGTGTATGCCTGAGTGAGTAAGAAAATTTTGATTTTTGGGCATAGGTGAGAGGAGTTGGAAGAAGTGGGGTTTAAGAATTTTAATTGGAGTTTTAAAGCATAAATAAGGAGCGGCAAAGTGGCAAGGCATGGGACACTTGGGAGCTAGGTGTGGCGTCATCTTCAAGGGGGTGGAGGTCCAAAGTGTTCGAGCAAAGCAGGATTCCCCATTTTGGTTGCTTTTTGGGACGGCATGGTGGAGTGGTAGAAGCCAAATCAAACACTACCTTGGACCAAGTCTTACCTTTCAAATGAAAGGTAGGGAGTGAATTTAGGAGTGGGACTTGGTCCACTCATTTCAAATGAGTGAATGGGAGTGAGTGGGGGATTCTTGGCCGAATTTGTGGGGTATGGAGTGGGGAAGTGGACGGTTTGGTAGGGAGAGTTGGTGGCCGAAATTCACATAGGCAACCTTGCATTTTCTGGTCACTTGGAGGCAAGCCAAATTCTCCTTTTGTCTTACCAAAATCGAATTCCTAAAGAATTCTCTTTCACTTTCTTTTGAAACCGAATGTGCAAACACCTAGTTGCCGAAATTATTTTTGTTTCAACTTTTCTTAATAGCCTAATCCTATTCTTCCAACCCTTTTTCTATTTCAATTGTTTGAGCCGAAAGTAAAAAGTCTCTTCTTCTCATATTTTCTTCTTGGTTGAGCCTAGATAGCGAAACTCTCATCTTCCAAACACCTCCACCGCTTCTCTTATTTTTGACTCATCTTTTATTTCCCTTCTTTCCTAAATATTAGTGCTAGTTTCTCTATCCCTTCTCACCCTTGTTTTCATTCTTTCTCACTAAGCCGAACCCAAGGGTGTTGAACACCTAAAGACCGAATCCTTTTCTTTTGAAGCCTTGGCCGAATCTCCTCTCTTCCCCGGTGTGGGGTTGGCGAGATTTTGGTGTTGGGAGTTGGTAAGTGCAAGGCCGAATGGCCATATCTCCCTCTTTTGGTTCTTTATTTGGTTGTGTTTTGGTTAAGGGTCGATTATGGTCGGTTTGGAAGGGTGTTAACCTTTGGGATTATCATCTTGTGTTAGGGTCTTGAATATCAAAGTAGTCGTGGAGCCTTCTCTCTTTGTGAACCGATTAGGTAAGTGATGGTAAGATATCATTCGCAGCTTATTCGCTTAAATCTGATTAAGTCAAGGTGACAAAGGATTAACCACCCTCTCTTAAGGTGTAGCCGATTGGTGATCAAAGAAGGGCCATCGTGGTTCAGTTTGGTAGGAAACCAAACCAATAGCAAGGTAAGGGTCCAACGCTAACCCTTGTGGTTCATTTGGTTATGGCCGAATGGTCTTAGTGCCTAACCCCTATGTTGGCCGAATATTGTGGTTGCCTAATGGTTTACTTTTGGCCGATTCTAGGAGCCAGATAGTCAAGGGACTCGTGAGTGATTCGTAGGGATCTTTAGACTCAGAGCTATCGTGTGTGTATACTAACACACTTATATTTAGTAATATCGTTAATAACCTGTGCAATGACTAATGAAACAGTGGTGACTATTATGATACCCTCATGGGTACGAGTTTGGACTCGGGTAAGTCAGTGCTATTATTATGAGTTATTGATGATCCGTATGATATCATGGTTATGGATATGTGACATGGGGTATGAGATTAGACATATTGGCATGATATGCATGATAGTATGATATGCATGATAGCATGATATTCATGATTACATGAGTTTGGCATGTTGATGGGTGATACGAGAGGAGGGAGCAGTGATGTATTGTGCCGACGAGCACCGGTGCTTTGGTAGCACACTTTGTGACTTTGGGTCACCAGAGGTTTGGCACCTCCAGAGGTTTGGTACCTCGTCTCGTCCCGCTGGCTCTCGCACCACGATGGGTTGGCCCCACAGATGATTATCTGGGATTGACGCCCGATGTTTTGGTAACACACGATGGGTTGGCCCCATCACCGCATTTGTGACTACGGTCACCAAAGTGCTTTGGTAGCACATTGTGTCTTTGGGACACCAGAGGTTTGGCACCTCATTGCGACTTGTCCCCGTGGGTTTAACCACCGTGGGTTGGCCCCACTTGAGATATGGGATCGCCCGCTAGTGTTTTGGTAACACACGATGGGTTGGCCCCATCATCATTGGATTTGTGACTTCTGGGTCACGGTGCTTTGGTAGCACAATTGTGTCTTTGGGACACCAGTGCTTTGGTAGCACATTGACGGATATTGTGTCTTTGGGACACCAGTGCTTTGGGAGCACATTGTGACTATATGTCACCAGTGGTTTGGCACCACCAGTGGTTTGGTACCACACGGGGTAGAAAAGGAGATATGGATGGTTAGGTTCGGGTTGCATTAATCATGTTGCTATGTATGATGTGTGTTAGCATGTTGATTCTTTGGGAGCGGGATTTGCACACTGAGTCACTCGACTCACCCTCTCCTTTGACATTTCAGGTGACTCGTAGACGCGGACTTGGAGCCGGATGGACTCGGGTGCACATGCCATGCTTTAATAAAGTTTTACTCGAGACTCTACTATTTGGGTACTTTAGTTATTACTTTACATTGGGTTTTATTTCGGATTGTAAAAGGCCTTTTAAGTTATGTTTTATGTTGTTTATATTTTAAGCTGATTTTGATATGCCTTAACAAAATAACTCGGAATAAATTTTACTAAAACCTGGAAAGATCATGTTTTCAAAATTATAACGCGACGTGTTTTTAAACTATACCATCGGGTATCACACTAAGTCTTTTTGACAAACAAATACAACTGGTTTCCAAACAAGACTACTCAAATTTGTTTCAAACACACTGTGTTTTCACTCCACTTTTAAACGAAAAATCTAGTTTTCCCAAGACGTTTTCCCCGTAGCATACCAGATTCGGACGTGGTGTCTTGTCCGAGTTTGGGGTGTTACAACAAGCTACCAGTAAACATGCGATAAATCACCATTCCCCTCGGTACTCCAGGTGCAGTGCACTGACTACGAATAATACGGACTTAATATGCCACCATACTCCACGAAACTCCTCCGTCAACCACAAAATCCCAACCCAATGCATATGCAATATGTCACACAATCTCATGCATAATCATATCTCAATACTTTTCAGATTCATTTGACATTCTCAGCATGTCCTCAAAAATCACATACTTTCAGTAAATGCAAATAGTGTAACACCCTTAACCCGTACCCGTCACCGGATTAGGGTTATAAAGCATTACCAGACTCAATACAGATCATTACAACCATTTATCACAATTCATATGTTTATTAAACTCAAAGAGATTTAATTCATGCTTGTACAAATCAACCGTTGAATTAAAGATTATATGTCATTTAAATGTTTATCATAAGTTTGAGTATGCGCCTATCACTTTATGCATATGCAGTAACATAAATATAACTATCACTTATTCAATTATCAACTTGTAATTTCATAACTCATATGCACATGCATAGTTAATCATAAACTCTCATATCATTTAATAGTATATCTGCACACATACAAAAGACTCAATCTAGGTTCGCATTTACCATGATTTATAAACTCATCATCTTTACCATTTCAAACTTATCATTTAATCAACCACATATTCGAATTCCACATAATACAAACCTATTTCTTTCATTTCGTTTCATAACATTTAAACATTACAGTTTCATGCACTTCTAACCCAAACTTACTACTCAATTAATTTATCCAACATATAATGCATGCACATATGCTCTTATCTAATTTTCCCATTTATGACAAAGATATCCTGAATCCATAGATTTATGAAGCATAAATATAAGACTCGATCATTACATTTTATAACCTGCAAGCCGAGACATTTATTCATTTTCACACCCACTCTTCATAAAAAAATATACACTTCTAATAACTTCATTTCATAACCGAGCAACCATAATACTAATTATTACTCAGAACTTATTTATAAACCAAATAGTTTCATGGATATATGTCATAAATCCTACCTATTCAGCATGAAACATATATAAATATAATTATACCTATATCATGCATTCATTTATTTATCCAACTGAAACATGCACGCATCACGCACCAAGGATAGATTTACATCATTTAATATTAACATTAAGAACTAGCCATTTTCGCATGGCTATTATACATCATCAAAACAATATTCAGACATAGAGTTAGTCTATACATGCCTTTTTATTTAAAAACCAAATATATAAGTACCAAAAGGAGTTGATAGTGTGGTTGATACTTCCGACGATCCTTTGAGCCCGTAGCTTAAACGAAATCTATAAAACAAACAAGGGTTACACGCAAGGTAAGCATGCTAGCTTAGTAAGTCTTAAGCAACCTCAATATGACAATCGAGTATACAAGCATTCAATAGAACATTTCTTAACATGAAACATCCAAAACTTAATATTTAATTTACCCAAACCGAATATCTTTTCTCCCTGTACATATATCAACTTTCATTTCTTCACCGTAGTATATTATATCTTTGAATAAAATAATTATCCACTTATACTTATAATTTTACTTATACAAATATTTACTACTTTAATGCTTTTCTATAAACATTTCAATCATAGTATACATCATAATTACATTCCATCTATTATAAACACACCACTTTCTTTCACCATTTCATTTACTTAGCAATATAGCATATAATCCTAACATTAAAGTATGCTTAATACATACCTTATAATCGAATTGCAAATTCACTCCCAAAAGCTTAGGCATACTTAATTCATTAGCTAGATATTACTAACATTACCGAATCTCACACATACCGGCACTAAGCCTACCGATTCGAGGTCCGAAATCATAACACCGCAAGCATTAAGCCGCTAGGCACTAAGCCCGAATTATGTCACCAACACGAGGCCCGCTAGGCACAAAGCCCGAAATATGTCACGCAAGACGAGGCTCGCTAGGCACAAAGCCCGAAATATGTCACCAGCACGAGGCACGCTAGGCTCAAAGCCCGAATATCGGTGTGGTTATTCTTCAATTCACGATCCATAGGGCTAACTTTACAACAACTCATATATCACCAATTATTTTCACATATCCAATCAAAAATTTTATTTGTTCACATCACATTTTATAACACTTCAATCAGTTCAATTTAGCACCCTTGTATTCGGCTAGTTCACATATTCATGCCAAAAGTATTCAAATTTTATCATTCAATATAATTATAAATCATTTATTAACATATATTCGCTTAAAGACTTACCTCTCTACTGCCGATAGATGCCAGTAAAATCGGCTATTCGAGAACCTTCGTCTTCCCCGATCTAATTCCGCTTTTTCTTTGCTCTTGATCTAAAACACATTAAATTCAGGTTATTCAAGTACAAATCACTTCAATTTAGTCCCAAAACACATCAACATGCAATTTACTATTTTACCCTCTACTATTTCAAAATTTTGCATTTTGGTACTAATTACACAAAACACAAAATACTCCCAATTTGCCAAGACTATACAAGGGCCGAATATTCCTAGGGGCTTTACAAGCCCTTCCATTTTATTTATTTTGCAATTAAACCCCTCTAAAATTTTATTTTTACAAATTGGCCCTAAAAACAAAAATTCATCAAAACTTCCAATACATAAAATACTAATCCTTAACTTATCTTTTATCTAAAATCATCAAACATCAAAACCATATGAACCTATCAATAGCCGAACCTCAAGCATGCTTAGATTCAAAAATTTTAACATGGGTCGGATAGTATACTGGCAACGATCGAAAAACGTAAAAATTATCAAAAACCGACTAAAAATACATACCCGATTTAGCTTGAATGTATGACCGAATGCTCAAAACCTTTAAACCTTTATTTCCTAGCTCACATACGGCAATGAAGAAGAAATAACAAACATGATGGCTTTTAATTTCATATTATTAAACATATAATAACATTTTTTAATGTTTTACTATTTTAACCTTTAATAAAAATAAAACTACATATAAATTAAGGTCAATCTTGTCATATGCCACCCACTAACTTAAAAATGGGCTATTTTCCTTTTAATACCTCATATTAAAAGCCATCATCATTCTAGCACTTTTCACTATAGTATGCAACTTTTACTCTTTACGCGATTAAGTCCTTTTGTCAAATTGAACACACAAACGATAAAATTTTTCTACGAAATTTTCACACACATTAATTCACGCATAATAAGCACGTAATATAATATTTAAATATCTCTCGGACTCGGATTCGTGGTCCCAAAACCACCGTTCGACACGGTCAAATTGATCGTTACAACTCTCCCTCTTAAGGGATTTTCGTCCCGAAAATCTTACCGATTAAACAAAGTCGGATATTGTTGCCTCATTAAATCCTCGGGCCCCACGTAGCCTCTTCCACTCCATGCCGATACCATAGTACCTTCACTAATGGGATTCTTTTGTTTCTTAACTCTTTCATTTCTCGAGCTAAAATACGGATCGGTTCTTCCTCGTATGTCATATCGGTCGGATTCCAATCTCGGATGGAACAATCACATGTGACTGGATCCGATCTATATCTACTTTGAGCATCGAAACATGAAATACATCGTGTATCCTTTCCAACTCGAGAGGGTAACCTCAATCTATATGCAATAGGTCCAATACGTTCGATGATTTCATACGGTCCGATAAATCTCGGACTCAACTTGCCTTTTTGACCAAATCGGAGTATTTTCTTCCACGGAGAAACTTTTAAGAATACTCGATCTCCGACCTGAAATTCAATGTCTTTATGTTTCAAATTAGCATAGGACTTTTGACGATCCGAAGCAGCTTTCAAATTATCTTTAATAATAGCTACTTTCTGCTCTGTTTCTTTAATCAAATCAACCCCGTGTATCTTATTCTCGCTGAGCTCAGTCCAGTATAATGGTGTTCGACATTTTCGCCCGTACAAGGCTTCATAAGGCGCCATTTTGATACTAGATTGAAAGCTATTATTGTAAGAAAATTCAATCAAAGGTAGGTATCGTTCCCACGTACCTTCAAACTCAAGAACGCAACATCTCAACATGTCCTCAAGTATATGAATAGTTCGCTCAGACTGACCATCTGTCTGCGGATGAAAGGCTGTACTAAAATGAAGTTTAGTACCTAATGCATCTTGCAACTTCTTCCAAAACCGCGATGTAAATCTCGGGTCTCTGTCTGAAACAATGGAACTCGGTACACCATGCAATCTCAAAATCTGTGATACGTACAATTCAGCCAGTTTATCGAGTGAATAGTTTGAACGAATCGGCACAAAATGAGTGATTTAGTCGACCTATCAACTATAACCCGTGACGGCATCTTTCTTACTTGGTGTCAAAGGGAGACCGGATACAAAATCCATTGTAATTCTATCCCATTTCCATTCAAGTATCATGATTGGCTGAAGTAATCCGGATGGCACTTGATGCTCAGCTTTTACTTGCTGACAAACTAGGCATTTCGAAACAAATTCAGATATATCCCGTTTCATGCCCTACCACCAATAGAATCTGTTTCAAATCATTATACATCTTTGTGCTACGGATGTATTGATAATCGACCACTATGAGCCTCGCTCAGAATCATCTGAATCAAATCAGCATTTCTCGATACACACAATCGGCCTTTATAGCTCAAACAGTCATTTTTATCAATTCGAAACACTGCCTCTGAATCATTTTTACATTGTGCTCGTCTAGAAGTCATATCTTTGTCAACTTTCTGTGCATCACAAATTTGCTGAATAAACAACGGTCTAGCCTTCATTTCAGCTATGATCGACCCATCTCTAGATATAACCACATGTGCATTCAACTTACGAAGAGCAAACAATGATTTTCGACTTAGTGCATCCGCAACAACACTAGCTTTTCCCGGATGATAGTCAATTACCAATTCGTAATCTTTTAGCAATTCCAACCACCTGCGCTGTCTTAAATTCAGGTCTTTTTGAGTCATCAAATACTTCAGACTTTTGTGATCCGAGTAAACATGGCATTTCTCGCCGAATAAGTAATGACGCCAAATCTTCAGTGCAAACACAATGGCTGCAAGCTCTAAATCATGCGTCGGATAATTTCTTTCATGCGGCTTTAATTGTCTCGATGCGTAGGCTACTACTTTGCCTTCCTGCATCAATACGCAGCCCAAACCACTTAAGGAAGCATCAGAATACACGACAAATTCCTTACCCGATTCAGGCTGAGCTAAAACTGGAGCTTCAGTCAACAGGGCTTTCAACTGATCGAAACTCTTCTGACACTTTTCCGACCACTCGAACTTTACATCTTTCTGTAGTAGCTTTGTCAAAGGTGTAGCTATCACAGAAAAACCTTTCACAAACCGTCTGTAGTAGCCCACAAGTCCCAGAAAGCTTCGAATCTCAAAAACTTTTTTCGGTGGCTTCCAATCAAGTATAGCCGAGATTTTGTTCGGATCGACTCGAATACGATCTTTGAAACAACATGTCCCAAAAAGCTAACCTCTTTCATCCGTAACTCACACTTACTAAACTTCGCATACAACTGTTGATCTCTCAAAGTTTGTAGCACTAATCTCAAATGCTCGGCATGCTCGGTTTCATCTTTGGAGTAGATCAGTATATCATCAATAAACACTACTACAAACCGATCTAAAAACTGTCTGAAGACTCGATTCATTAGATCCATAAAAACAGCAGGTGTATTAGTGAGTCCAAAAGGCATAACCAGAAACTCAAAATGTCCGTACTCTCGTCAGGAATGCGATCTTTGGCACATCTCGTATCTCTCGACGACTGCAGAATCGATAATAGCTCGATCTCAAATCTATCTTGAAAATATCAAGCCCCTTTCAACTGATCAAACAAGTCATCAATCCGAGGTAACGGGTACTTATTCTTTATAGTTACCTTATTCAGTTGCCGATAATCAATACACATTCACATCGTTCCATCTTTCTTCTTCACAAAAAGAACTGGTGCACCCAAAGGGGAAAAGCTTGGTCGTGCAAAACCCCTATCTGTCAACTCTTGCAACTGCGCTTTCAACTCTTTTAACTCAGTAGGTGCCATCCGATACGGAGCTATCGAAATCGGAGTCGTTCCCGGTACTAATTCAATGCCGAACTCAATCTCTCATACTGGTGGTAAACCCGGTAGTTCTTCTAGAAACACATCTGGGTATTCACACACAACCGGTACAGATTCAATATGCTTTTCAGACACTTTATTATCCAGTACATAGGCCAAATAAGCTTCACACCCTTTTCTCACGTACTTTCGGGCTAACATCGAAGATATTACTGTAGGAAACCCACTTAAATCACTGGATTCGATTCTTATGATCTCCCCGTTCTGACATCTCAAATCAATAAGCTTTCTTTTGCAATTCACCACTGCATCATGTAAAGTTAACCAGTCCATTCCCAAAATTATATCGAACTCATCGAAGGGCAACAACATTAAATCGGCTGGGAAGCAAGAATCCCGAATCATCAACGGGCAACCTCTACACACTTTGTTAACAAGCACACATCTACCCAAAGGGTTGGACACACGAATCACAAACTCAGTAGACTCAACTGGCAGAGTCTTACCGAATACTAGAGTTTCACACATATATGAATGAGTCGAACCAGGATCAATCAATGCAATCACAGTAGTATCATAAAGGGTGAAAGTACCGGTAATGACATCGGGGGAGGAAGCATCCTCTACGGCTCGTGTAGCATAAGCTCTAGTTGGAGCTCTAGCCTCGAGATTGAACTACGTTGTTCTTCGTCTCTCTCGACTACCACCTACATTACACAGATATGTCCGGGTGGTCTACCTCATGTTGACGTGTTGCCCGACTTAATGTTCTCAATCGTATTACGCTCAACTAACATCGGACATTCCTAATAAAATGATCGACGATCCACACTTAAAACAAGACCGATCACGAAATCTACAACTCCCGGAATGCCATTTCCCACGGTGCTTGCATTCAACTCGATTCGTGGAGCGTTACCAACACCGCCATCGAGGTAGCTCGGGAGCCCACCGGAGGTCGATCTCGTCTAGGTAAGTCTGAAGTAGCTTTATGTCGGCTGAAGTCATCTCGAACTTTTAGATGTAGAATGGAAGGTCTTACCCGACGATCTCTTACGAGTGTCTCTAGCTTCACATCTCACCTTTCTTTTCTCCTTCCCGAGCTCTTCACTTTGCAAGCTCGCTCGACTAGAGTCACAAACTCTTTGATTTCAAGAATACCAACAAGTAACTTTATATCTTCATTCAAACCGTCTTGAACCTTTTGCACATAATGGCTTCAAAGAGAAATACACTCTCTAGCATATCACGAGCCCGACAAATTTCCGTTCATATATTCGTCACGGTCATTCGCCTGTTTGAGTTCAAGAAATTCTTTTCGTTTTTGATCAATGAATCTTTGACTGATATATTTCTTACGAATTCATTCGGAAGAAATCCCACGCCACTTTTTCTTTCGGAACCACTGATACTAGTGTATTCCACCAGTGATATGCAGTGTCCCGAAGTAAAGATATAGCACACTTCAGGCATTCATTTGGAGTACAAGATAGCTCATCAAGTACCCGAATAGTGTTATCAAGCCACATTTCGGCTCGCTCTGCGTCATCATCATCATTGGCCCTGAATTCTTCGGCCCCAAATTTCCGATTTTATCAATCGAGGCCTACTAGATCTCATCGGATCTATCATCGAAGTCTTTGAAGGTATCGGAGTTGGATTATTCGGGGGTGGAGGTTGTTGTACAGCCGGGTTAGTCTGAATAAACTGGGTAAACCACTCGTTCATCATCTGATAGAAGGCTTGTTTAGCCTCCCCCTCGTGGCTACCCGGCCTGGTCGAGAGTCTCAAGACCGATCCTCGTGCACGGTCAGCGCTACACTCTCTACATCATCCGCTACGGCTCTTTCGAGATCGGTGTCCATTTACTATATAAAACACGATTCGAATGTCGAAGTCACCACACTATCAATATGTAACAAAGGCATGTATAACTAGACTCTAACGCCTACGGTAGTCCTAGAATCGACTAAACCGTAAGCTCTGATACCAATAAAATGTAACACCCCTAACCCGTACCCGTCGCCGAATTAGGGTTATAAAGCATTACCAGACTCAATACAGATCATTACAACCATTTATCACAATTCATATGTTTATTAAACTCAAAGAGATTTAATTCATGCTTGTACAAATCAACCGTTGAATTAAAGATTATATGTCATTTAAATGTTTATCATAAGTTTGAGTATGCGCCTATCACTTTATGCATATGCAGAAATATAAATATAACTATCACTTATTCAATTATCAACTTGTCATTTCATAACTCATATGCACATGCATAGTTAATCATAAACTCTCATATCATTTTATAGTATATACGCACACATACAAAAGACTCAATCTAGGTTCGCATTTACCATGATTTATAAACTCATCATCTTTACCATTTCAAACTTATCATTTAATCAACCACATATTCGAATTCCACATAATACAAACCTATTTCTTTCATTTCGTTTCATAACATTTAAACATTACTGATTTCATGCACTTCTAACCCAAACTTACTACTCAATTAATTTATCCGAACATATAATGCATGCACATATGCTCTTATCTAATTTTCCCATTTATGACAAAGATATCCCAGAATCCATAGATTTATGAAGCATAAATATAAGACTCGATCATTCCATTTTATAACTTGCAAGTGTCGAGACATTTATTCATTTTCACACCTAGTCTTCATAAAAAATATACACTTCTAATAACTTCATTTCATAACCAAGCAACCATAATACTAATTATTACTCAGAACTTATTTATAAACCAAATAGTTTCATGGATATATGTCATAAATCCTACCTATTCAGCATGAAACATATATAAATATAATTATACTTATATCATGCATTAATTTATTTATCCAAATCAAACATGCACGCATCACGCACTCAAGGATAGATTTACATCATTTAATATTAACATTAAGAACTAGCCATTTTCGCATGGCTATTATACATCATCAAAATAATATTCAGACATAGAGTTAGTCTATACATGCCTTTTTATTTAAAAACCAAATATATAAGTACCGAAAGGAGTTGATAGTGTGGTTGATACTTCCGACGATCCTTTGAGCCCGTAGCTTAAACGAAATCTATAAAACAAACAAGGGTTACACGCAAGGTAAGCATGCTAGCTTAGTAAGTCTTAAGCAACCTCAATATGACAATCGAGTATACAAGCATTCAATAGAACATTTCCTAACATGAAACATCCAAAACTTAATATTTAATTTACCCAAACCGAATATCTTTTCTCCCTGTACATATATCAACTTTCATTTCTTCACCGTAGTATATTATATACTGAATAAAATAATTATCCACTTATACTTATAATTTTACTTATACAAATATTTACTACTTTCATGCTTTTCTATAAACATTTCAATCATAGTATACATCATAATTACATTCCATCTATTATAAACACACCACTTTCTTTCACCATTTCATTTACTTAGCAATATAGCATATAATCCTAACATTAAAGTATGCTTAATACATACCTTATAACCGAATTGCAAATTCACTCCCAAAAGCTTAGGCATACTTAATTCATTAGCTAGATATTACTAACATTACCTGAATCTCACACATCAAGGCACTAAGCTCGCTGATTCGAGGTCCGAAATCATAACACCGCAGATTAAGCTTCGCTAGGCACTAAGCCCGAATTATGTCATGCAAGACGAGTCCGCTAGGCACAAAGCCCGAAATATGTCAATGCACGACGAGGCACGCTAGGCACAAGCCCGAAATATGTCACCAAGCACGAGGCTCCGCTAGGCTCAAAGCCCGAATATCGAGTGTGGTTATTCTTCAATTCACGATCCATAGGGCTAACTTTACAACAACTCATATATCACCAATTATTTTCACATATCCAATCAAAAATTTTATTTGTTCACATCACATTTTATAACACTTCAATCAATTCAATTTAGCACCCTTGTATTCGGCTAGTTCACATATTCATGCCAAAAGTATTCAAATTTTATCATTCAATATAATTATAAATCATTTATTAACATATATTCGCTTAAAGACTTACCTCGGCTGTCGATAGACCGTGCAAATCGGCTATTCGAGAACCTTCGTCTTCCCCGATCTAATTCCGTTTTTCTTTGCTCTTGATCTAAAACACATTAAATTCAGCTTATTCAAGTACAAATCACTTCAATTTAGTCCCAAAACACATCAACATGCAATTTACTATTTTACCCCTACTATTTCAAAATTTTGCATTTTGGTACTAATTACACAAAACACAAAATACTCCCAATTTGCCAAGACTATACAAGGGCCGGATATTCCTAGGGCTTTACAAGCCCTTCCATTTTATTTATTTTGCAATTAAACCCCTCTAAAATTTTATTTTTACAAATTGGCCCTAAAAACAAAAATTCATCAAAACTTCCAATACATAAAATACTAATCCTTAACTTATCTTTTATCTAAAATCATCAAACATCAAAACCATATGAACCTATCAATAGCCGAACATCAAGCATGCTTATATTCAAAAATTTTAACATGGGTCGAGGATAGTATACGAAGCAACGATCACAAAAACGTAAAAATTATCAAAAACCGACTAAAAATACATACCCGATTTAGCTTGAATGTATGACCGAGTGCTCAAAACCTTTAAACCTTTATTTCCTAGCTCACATACGGCAATGAAGAAGAAATAACAAACATGATGGCTTTTAATTTCATATTATTAAACATATAATAACATTTTTTTAATGTTTTACTATTTTAACCTTTAATAAAAATAAAAACAACATATAAATTAAGGTCAATCTTGTCATATGCCACCCACTAACTTAAAAATGGGCTATTTGCCCTTTTAATACCTCATATTAAAAAGCCATCATCATTCTAGCACTTTTCACTATAGTATGCAACTTTTACTCTTTACGCGATTAAGTCCTTTTGTCAAATTGAACACACAAACGACAAAATTTTTCTACGAAATTTTCACACACATTAATTCACGCATAATAAGCACAGAATATAATATTTAAATATCTCTCAGACTCGGATTCGTGGTCCCGAAACCACCGTTCCGATTAGGGTCAAATTCAGACTGTTACAAATAGTGTTCCAATCTTTCAAATTACTATTGTGTTGGTATCAATCAATATCGTTCAATTTCACATACTTTACGGATTTTCATTGTGCATAAATAGCACCCTTTTAGTACACAATATAACAAATATCTCATGTGTTTAAATCATACATAAGCTTAATATGTCAACACGTTATATCATTCAGTCAAACATTCTCATATCTCATAACTCAAATATGAAATTACAAACTCAATCAAACATTTATACTATCAAACTAGCAATTTTGCCAACATGACAATCTTTTAAGGCTCGAAACATACCTAGTTCGGCCACTCACAAAATCAATAATTTGGCTATTAAGCCAATCTAATCAGCAAGTTAATTTATCACATATAACATGATATTTAACATTTTCAAAGAATTTTACGAGTTTAGGACCCACACCTTATTTTTTGCTTCCTCGTAGCACACTAGCGAATCTTCCAATTTTCCTTAATAATTCTTTAAACGAACATAAACCAAAATTCAGTATGAATTCAATAAATATAATATTAAACCAGCACCCAAACACCCACTTATGAGTTCAAACTAATAGTTGAAATTATAACTATTTTATTAATCCAAACTAGTTAGATTCCTTACACTGTATCGATGCGAACCGCATGTACAATCATTATTTGCCTTTACGGATGATTTGGGGCACTTGGGTCAGCACCTAATAATATATTGGAAACTAAATAGATAATTAATGATTAAATTCCTTCATTTAATCAATTCATAACCTTTACCCAATAACTATGTTGAAATAACAAACTAGTTATCCTTAATTGCACTTACGCTTCACGATTTGTGGGATCCGATTGGATAATTGATCAAGAACGTCTCTCCCTAATTAACATGTGATTAAATTCTGATTAGTAGGGTTCAAGAACAAATTTTAATGCTGGAAAAATATGGGCAAGACCCAAGAAACAAAACAGCCCCCTTTCTTGCCCATAGGCGCATGCACCACCACCCATGGTGACCAAAATCAGGGCTAAATTTTAAAATAGTTTGAGATCTCATTAAAATCTGGAAAATTTCATTTGAAATAATTTAAAATCCCCCAAATTCTAGATCTGGAAATTTTGGTTTTTAATTGACAAGATTAATCAAGAAATTGAAGAGAAAAGAGATCTTACCCAAGCTAGTTGAGAGAAATGGCAATGACACTTTCTTGGCAATGTTCGGGATCAATATTGGGGTTCAAGATTTATGATTTGAGTTGATTTATATGAGGATAAATGGAAAAAATAGAGTAAAGGAGATGGTACACAATCTTGATGCAAAAAGAAGAAGAAAGAGATGGTAAAATGGGAGGTGTAGGCAACGACAACAATGGGAGAAAGAAAGAAAATTGAAGAGAAAAATAGGAGAGGAAGAGGGTGAACGGCTAGGGTAGGGAAAAATTGAATTAAAGGTTAAAAAATATAATAAAAAGTTGTATTTATACTTAGGGTTCAAGGGTATGGATGGCACACATATTAAAAAAAAGGGATTTTGCAAAATTTAATTATTTCGTAAAGGAAAGGATTCAAACTTGGGACCTCATTTAATTTCGATACTTTCTCATAATTCTTTTAACCATTAGGGTTTTTCCTCATTCTTGAGATAATTTTGCAATATTTATTTTAAAACAAGGGATTTCTAGGGTTTAAGGCAAAATTTGCACAATAATAAAAAATGATGCGAGAGAAGAGATTTGAACTTGGGTTTCAAGAAACGTTTCACTAACACTTAACCAACAAACCAATACCTCATTTATTTCCTAAAAATGCATAAATAACCTCAAAAAATAAGGCATGACCACTCTCTCGATTCACAAACTTGATTCTACTAACCTCCGATTTTTGGGATGTTACAACAATTCTCCTACATCATTTCAGATAAGTAGAATATCATCGACATACAAAATGAGGAAGACCACCTTTTTATCCTTTACAGGATTATAACACAATGTTCATCAGCATTTTGCTCAAACCTAAAAGTCTTGATCTTTTGATCAAATCTTTTATTCCATGAGTGGGATGCCTGCTTAAGTCCATAAATGGATCTTAGCAATTTAGAAACTTTCTACTCATTTCCTTTGACAACATAGCTAGTGTAACATCCGGGAAATTGGGGTTCTGCATATTATGTTTTGTGTGTTTGGTAGGCTCTATATGTTGATTTATTATGTTTGGGGGCCCCGGGAAGGCTCGGGGTTAAGCTGAAGCCTTAGTGAAAATTTTCTTTTTAGGCTCTTTAGGGGAGAGTTAGCGGAGGCAAGACTTAAAAGTGAATACTTGTGGTTGATGACACAAGAAGTGAGGTGGTAAAGTGGCAAGGGGACGCTACTTAGAGTGCAGAGTTGTGGCGTCACAAGGGAACAGCAGGGGAAAGGAGTTCGATTCGCGGCAGCAACATGCAGGAACTTTATTTTTTAGCTTGAGAGACTAAGGTGGTTGTTTCGGTTTGGACTCTTCAAGGGTGAGAGTTGAAGGAGTCAAAAGGTTTGAATTGAAGGGAGGAAAGGAATTGGTGGAGCAAGAATCGGTCAACAAGTTTGAAGGGGTGATGGAGAGGGGAAGTAGGAGGAAATCGTGGAAGGGGGTGTTGGTTGAGAGGTTGGCCGAATTTGGGATGTTGTGTGAGTGTGTATACACGGTTTAGTGTGGCTAAGGGGGGCCAAACTTCTTTTGGTACTCATAGGTATTTCGGTTGAGCATTGTTGTCATAAGGGTGTGCCGTTTTCCTCAAGTGGCATTTTTAGAGTCTTGCGTAGCCAAGTTTGATAGTGAAACACTTTCTTTTTCTCTTGTTTTTTTAGGAACATTTGCTTCCTTTCTCTTTTACCAAAACCGAAACATCCTTTTTCACTCTCACTTTTGCATTCACTTCTTTTGCAACCAAAAGCCGAAACATTCTTTCTCCTTTACCTTGCTAGCCGAAACTCCTTGAAGCCACCCCCTCTGCCGAACCTTTTCTTTCTTATAGTCTCTTAAACCTCATAACCGAAACTTTCGCCTTACACTTTGGTATTTCATCCTTCTCTTCTATTTTCTTCTTCTAAAGTCGAAATCTATTTTTCATTCCCTCATCTTTGTGCTTCGTTTTTGTCTTCCCTTGACTCTTTTTCAAAACCGAATTGGTAAGTGCTATAATCCAACTTGATTCTTTGTTTATCTTCTCTCTTCTCTTTTTTATTTCGTGTTATGTGAAAGCCAAATCTCCTTTTTGTGTCAAGAGTTGGCACCTTTCCATTGATTCTTGGTAATAGCCGAATATAGACTCTTTATTTGGCATACTCTTGTGGCAAAGGGTGTGTTCCATCATCTTGGTTTCGTGTGGCCTACTTTCAAGGGGGTTTTGGTAAGTAGTTGTTAGCCGAATGGGCGGTAAGGGTTTCTTTATCAACTTGTTTGGCTGAAGGGTCACTTCTTTTGATCTAATTAGGAGAACCGATTCTAACATGGTTATTATTTTAGGGACTCAATCGGTTTCCTGAGCCAAGTCTGCAGCCATTCGGTTTCAGTTGATCAAGGTAGGGGATTTTATCGATTTGGGTTCTTATTCCCTTTGTTTCCTTTCAATGACTTAACTTTGTTTCCTGATCAAGAATCTTTCATGGATTTGAATGCCAGGCAAGTAAAGGAGGGGGTTGGACTCGTAGTCCTTACCCCTAAGTTTAAAAACCGTGCGATATCGGCAGTACGAGATTTTCCACCGGGTTGTGGACCGGCCGGGCGAGCAGATAGGCGGATCATTTGTGATCCCCGCGAGTGAGGGTGTTAGTGAGATTGATAGCTTAGTTCTTTGTGTTTACAGGTGTAGTTCTCACACCTTCTTACGTGGTTTTATTTAACATATAAATACATATGCTTTGCTAAATGTCGAAACTTTGGCATATCTCTTTGTTACCCATGGAGGGTAAAACCAAGGCACGTGTTAGTGACTTCGAATGTGCTATATAAGCGATTATGTTGACATGAAATTATGTACACTCTGAACATCTAATATATATTGATATCTCTTTGCATTCATACATCATGATTTTATGTTGCATGGGAATGGGTATATGCTATGTAATGAAGGGAAGTGTACCGGTGACTATGTCACATTAATCTGGTGGTTTTTGCCATACTGCTCGTGGCTCGCCACACTGCATTCTGGTGGCGATGCCATTTCAAACTTAGTGACTCTTTCACAATTTGATGATGAGCGCTAATCGCAAATGCGGCGTCGCCATCGATGGTGTGTAGCGGTGAGGGTCGATTGTAGAAATCCCCATTGGTGTGATTGGCAGGTAAGGGTGGTGTGTAGCGGATGGATAACTAGGTTGGGATGGGATTTGCATCATAATGCATTATCTGTTATACTCTGCTAAATGGGCCAAGGCTCAATCTGATTCTGTATGGGCTCTACCCAAAGTGATATGTGTGGGCTGAGGCCCAATTATGGTGAATAATGAGTAATTGCACACTGAGTCTTCTTGACTCACCCCCTCTGTTTAAATGTTGCAGGTAATTCTTAGTTCAGCGGATATGGGCTGGGATCGACTCTGAAGTGGCCATACACTTTATGTTTAGTAAAATTTTGCTTTTCTCCTCTTAAACTTATTTACTTAAATTTTGGGATTTTGTTATGTAATAGGGCCACTTTTAACTATGTTTAATTTCGATTTAAACTTAGACGTTTTAAGTACACCATAATCGATAAGACGGTTTTTTTAAAAAATGTAATTGAAAGTTTTTTAACAAACTTCGGGCATAATCTAACGTAGCAACATGAGCTTACAAACGACACCTAAAATTGGGTTAACGGAAAATTTTTCTTAAATGACTATCGAACTTTCAAACGAACTACCAGATTCTTAGTTATATAAATTCTTCCCAAGTGACATACCAGATTCGGTCGTGGTGTTTGGGCCGGGTTTGAAGTGTAACAATTTGGTATCAGAGCCTGGTTTCAAAAACTCGGCCATGGGTTTTGGGTTCAAAATGTTTTTACGAAGTTGGTCTGAAAATGATTTGAAAAAATATATATATATATATATATATATATAAATATGCAAGTTTTCTAGAAGCATGGCACCTGAGTCTCCGGCACCAAGTCCGTATGGTAAGTTCTTCTGACTAAGTTGGGTGGATTGCATAAATTAGATATGATGTGCTATGAAATGCAAAATTAAGAAACTCTACTTTAGAGATGGAAACCTTTAGGTATATGTGTGTTTTGCGAAAACTACTTAAAACTCCATTCTCATAAGATTACTCATTAATCAACAATGAAGAGAAAAGATAATGCATAAAATTTGTAAACCAGATTAAAATGAATCCGTAGATATGAGTGCGAGAGGACGTGGACGTGTTGCACGCGGCCGTGGTAGAGGCCGGGGTGTTGAGGCTGAGTTCTCGTAAGCAAGGCAGGAGCCTGAGGGTGAAGCACCAGCATCACCTGTGGCTGATGTGGGATCGCAAGATAGAACTGGTGGGGATGATGCCCTGTCTCAAGCAATGCTGCGTGTGTTGGAGCGAGTAGCTGGGGCGAGCTCTGGGGCAGTAGCTCGAAAGTCTATTCCTGAGCGACTTCGAGCAAATGGGGCAGAGGTATTCAGGGGTATTTCTGGTGTGGCCCCAAATGTAGCTGAGTACTGGCTGGAGGCAGTCGAGCGAATTATGGATGATCTAGACTGCACAGCAGAGGAGAAATTGAAAGGAGCAGTGTCTCTTCTCCGGGACGAGGCATATCAGTGGTGGCTTACCGTAAGAGGTACTCCAGTGGATTGAATTGACTGGGATTTCTTTAAGACGACATTTCAAGGGAAATACGTTGGGGCAAGTTATGTAGATGCTCAGAGAAAGGCATTCTTGAATTTGGTACAAGGGGGAAAATCTGTGGCTGCATATGAGGCAAAATTTCTGCGATTGGACCGTTATGCACGAGGAATAGTTGCGACTGACTATGAACGCTGTGTACGGTTTGAGGATGGGTTACGAGACGAGCTGCGGGTGTTGATAGCTCTACAATGGGAAAGAGATTTTGCCACTCTGGTTGACAAAGCTAAAATTGCTAAAGAGGTTAAGCGGACTGAGACTCAGAACAAGGAGAAGGATAAGGGTAAGAATAAGAGGAGTTTTGGGTCGTCGGGGTCGTCTGGAGGTTTTCGAAAGAGGCCTAGGTTTGATAGGCCACCTCGAGTTGTGAGGCCTGAGGCAATGGGCCAGTTTCGATCATGTGCTCTGTGTAGGAAAATGCATTCTGGAGAGTGTAGGAAGAGAACCGGTGGATGTTTCAGGTGCGGATCTATGGACCATATGGTTAAAGATTGTCCACAAGTAGATCAAGTGCGGTCAGTTAGACAGGGTTTTGATCAGTTCAGGAGAGGTGGTCAGCAGTCACAGAGAGGTCGTGGTCCGATTGGAAGAGGGAATGGTTTTGGTCGGGGGTGTGGAGCACCGGGCAGAGGTGCTAGGAATACAGATGCGAGACAGCCTGGGTTAGTCTATGTAGCTAGACGCTGAGAGGAGGGTGATGCACCAGATGTTATAACTGGTACGTTTCTCATTTTCGGATTGCCCTTTACTGCATTGATTGATATTGGTTCGACGCATTCCTATGTTGCTAATATGGTGTCTGGAACTTTAAACATGAACTCTGAGATTACTTCTAGGGAGATGACTGTACTTAGTCCTTTAGGACAATCTGTAGTGGTAAATAAACTCCTTAGGAATGTGCCTCTAGAAGTACAAGGGTTGGTTTTCCTGGCTAATTTGATGGAACTACCGTTCGGGGAGTTCGATTTAATTTTAGGTATGGATTGGTTGGTAAAATATCGAACAAACTTGGATTGTGCTGCTAAGCGCATGGTGTTAAGGACCCTTGAGGATAATGAAGTTGTAGTGATAGGCGAAAGGAGAAACTACTTGTCCAATGTAGTGTCTGTTTTAAAGGCAGAAAGAATGGTGAGAAAAGGATGTGAGGCTTTCTTAACTTTCGTTTGTGCTCTTGAGGCCAAGGAGTTGACTGTGAGGGATGTCAGAACAGTGAAGGAGTTTTTTGATGTTTTTCCAGAGGAGCTTCCAGGGTTACCTCCAGATCGCGAGGTGGAATTCGGTATTGATCTTCTTCCGGGAACAGCGCCAGTGTCTATTGCCCCATATAAAATGGCACCGAAGGAATTGGTGGAGCTGAAAGCGCAGATTCAAGAATTGTTGGATCGTGGTTTTATCTGACCAAGTGTATCTCTGTGGGGAGCGCCGGTGTTATTCGTGAAGAAAAAGGACGAGACGATGCGTATGTGTATTGACTACCGCCAATTGAATAAGTTGACCATCAAGAACAAATACCCACTACCGAGGATTGACGATCTGTTTGATCAGCTCAAAGGGGCTTCAGTTTTCTCAAAGATAGATTTGAGGTCAGGTTATCATCAACATAAGGTCAAAGAAGCAGATATTCATAAGACAGCCTTTAGAACTCGTTATGGTCACTACAAGTTTTTGGTGATGCCATTTGGGCTGACAAATACACCAGCGGTGTTTATGGACATGATGAACCGAGTGTTCTAACCCTATCTAGATCGGTTTGTTGTGGTGTTCATAGACGACATTATGGTATACTCCAAGACGGAAGAGGAGCATGATTCGTATCTTCGGGTGGTTCTGCAGATTTTGAGAGAGAAGCAGTTGTACGCCAAATTCAGTAAGTGTGAATTCTGGTTAAAAGAAGTTACCTTTTTGGGTCATGTTGTATCTGCTGAGGGAATTAGGGTTGATCCCCGGAAAATTGAAGCTGTGTAGGACTGGAAACCGCCCAAGTCTGTGGCGGAGATTCAAAGTTTCTTGGGATTGGCTGGGTATTACAGAAGGTTTGTTGAGGGATTCTCCTTAATTGCAGCACCCTTAACCAAGTTGTTGCGGAAAGGGGTATCCTTTGTTTGGACTGACAAGCAACAGGAAAGCTTTGAGAAGCTGAAAAGGATCTTAACAGGGGCTCCGGTTTTGATTCAGCCTGAGGCTGGGAAGGAGTTCGTTGTCTATTGTGATGCTTCGCACACGGGATTAGGGTGTGTGTTAATGCAAGATGGGAAGGTAGTTACGTATGCGTCTCGGCAGTTAAGATCGCATGAGTTGAACTATCCCAGGCATGATCTGGAGTTGGCTGCGGTAGTGCTCGCTTTGAAGATCTGGAGACATTACCGTTACGGGGAGAAGTCTATTATCTACACTGATCACAAGAGTTTAAAATATCTCCTCACTCAGAAGGAGTTGAATTTGAGGCAGCGGAGATGGATTGAACTATTAAAGGATTATGACTGCTCGATCGAGTATTATCCGGGTAAAGCTAACGTGGTGGCGGATGCATTAAGTCAGAAAGTGATATCGGATTTGAGGGCGATGTTCGCCCATCTCAAGTTGTATGATGATGGGAGTTTGTTAGCTAAACTCCAAGTGAAGCCGACGTGGATAAGTCAGATAAGGAGAAGCAGTTATCGGATGATATCTTGAGTGCTCGACTTTTGCAAGTACAGAATAGTGGGGTAGAGGATTACAGCTTAAACAGTGATGGGGTATTGTGTTTTCGTGAGAGGGTCTGCATGCCGAAAGATGTGGAGTTGAGGCAAATGATTCTTCAGGAGGCGCATAGTAGTCCTTACGCTATGTATCCTGGTGGGAATAAAATGTATCGGGATCTGCGTGAGCAGTTTTGGTGGCCTGGTTTGAAGTGGGAGATTACCGAGTTTGTGGGTAAATGCTTGACGTGTCAGCAAGTGAAAGCAGAACATCAGTTGCCTTCAGGGTTATTACAGCCGGTGAAGATTCCACAATGGAAATGGGAGAGAATCATGATGGATTTTGTTAGTGGGCTACCTCTTACGCCTACCAAGAAAGATTCGGTATGGGTGATTGTTGATCGGTTGACAAAGTCCGCCCATTTCATATACTGTTCGCGTATCGACTATTCTCTGCGAGGTTGGCTAAGTCGTATGTGGCGGAGATTGTGAGGTTGCATGGGGTACCAGTGTCGATCATATCGGATAGAGACCCAGGTTTACGTCGCGTTTTTGGAAGTCGCTGCATCAAGCATTGGGTACAAGACTAGACTTCAGCACAGTATTTCATCCACAGACCGATGGTCTGTCGGAAAGGGTAATTCAGATCTTGGAGGATATGTTGAGAGGTTGTGTCATTGATTTCAAGGGTAGTTGGGAAGAGTTTCTACCGTTGGCAGAATTCGCTTATAACAACAGCTACCAGTCTAGTATCCAGATGGCGCCTTATGAAGCATTGTATGGACGGAGATGTCGTACTCCTACTTGCTGGATAGAATTGGGTGAGCGTCAGATGTTGGGTCCAGAATTGGTTTCGGAGACAGAAGAAAAAGTTAAGTTGATTCGAACTCG
This sequence comes from Gossypium sturtianum, assembly GCA_025698515.1. Classification (NCBI taxonomy): domain Eukaryota; kingdom Viridiplantae; phylum Streptophyta; class Magnoliopsida; order Malvales; family Malvaceae; genus Gossypium; species Gossypium sturtianum. The sequence continues at coordinate 50,462,323 of CM046944.1, read as the reverse complement.
ATTGAAGGAGGCTTTCGACATGCAGAAATCCTATGCTGATCTGAAGCGTAAGGATATAAAATTTGCAGTGGGTGATCAAGTCTTCCTGAAAGTGTCGCCTTGGAAGAAAGTGTTGAGGTTTGGACGGAAAGGCAAGCTAAGTCCAAGGTTTATCGGGCCTTATCGGGTATTGAAATGTGTGGGACCTGTGGCGTATCAGCTTGAGTTACCTTCAGAATTGAAACAGATACATGATGTGTTCCATGTCTCGATGTTGAGGCGCTATCGTTCGGATCCGTCTCACATTGTGCCGGTGGAGGAAATTGAGTTAAGACCAGACCTGTCCTTTGAAAAGGAACCAGTGCAGATCGTGGATCGAGACGTTAAAGTGTTGAGAAGGAAATCAGTCCCGTTGGTCAAAGTCTTGTGGTAAAATCACGGTGTGGAAGAGGCGACGTGGGAACCAGAGGATGTTATGCGTCAGCAATACCCTCATCTCTTCTGATAAGGTAATTTCGAGGCCAAAATTTCTTTAAGGGGGTAGAACTGTAACATCCGAGAATTTGGGGTTCTGCATATTATGTTTTGTGTGTTTGGTAGGCTCTATATGTTGATTTGTTATGTTTGAGGGCCCCGGGAAGGCTCGGGGTTAAGCTGAAGCCTTAGTGAAAATTTTCTTTTTAGGCTCTTTAGGGGAGAGTTAGCGGAGGCAAGACTTAAAAGTGAATACTTGTGGTTGATGACACAAGAAGTGAGGTGGTAAAGTGGCAAGGGGGCGCTACTTAGAGTGCAGAGTTGTGGCGTCACAAGGGAGCAGCAGGGGGAAGGAGTTCGACTCGCGGCAGCAGCATGCAGGAACTTTTTTTTTCGCTTGAGAGACTAGAATCTTTCGACTTTTGGTTGCAAAAGAAGTGAATGCAAAAGTGAGAGTGAAAAAGGATGATTCAATTTTGGTAAAAGAGAAAGGAAGCAAATGTTCCTAAAAAAACAAGAGAAAAAGAAAGTGTTTCACTATCAAACTTGGCTACGCAAGACTCCAAAAATGCCACTTGAGGAAAACGGCACACCCTTATGACAACAATGCTCAACCGAAATACCTATGAGTACCAAAAGAAGTTCGCCCCGCTAGCCACAGTAAACCGTGTACACACACTCACACAACATCCCAAATTCGGCCAACCTCTCAACCAACACCCCCTTCCACGATTTTCTCCTACTTCCCTCTCTATCACCCCTTCAAACTTGTTGACCGATTCTTGCTCCACCAATTCCTCTCACCCCTTCAATTCAAACCTTTTGACTCCTTCAACTCTCACCCTTGAAGAGTCCAAACCGAAACCACCACCTTCCTTTACCTTGCTAGCCGAAACTCCTTGAAGCCACCCCCTCTGCCGAACCTTTTCTTTCTTATAGTCTCTTAAACCTCATAACCGAAACTTTCGCCTTACTCTTTGGTATTTCATCCTTCTCTTCTATTTTCTTCTTCTAAAGTCGAAATCTATTTTTCATTCCCTCATCTTTGTGCTTCATTTTTGTCTTCCCTTGACTCTTCTTCAAAACCGAATTGGTAAGTGCTATAATCCAACTTGATTCTTTGTTTATCTTCTCTCTTCTCTTCTTTATTTCGTGTTATGTGAAAACCAAATCTCCTTTTTGTGTCAAGGGTTGGCACCTTTCCATTGATTCTTGGTAATAGCCAAATATAGACTCTTTATTCGGCATACTCTTATGTCAAAGGGTGTGTTCCATCATCTTGGTTTCGTGTGGCCTGCTTTCAAGGGGGTTTTGGTAAGTAGTTGTTAGTCGAATGGGTGGTAAGGGTTTCTTTATCGACTTGTTTGGCCGAAGGGTCACTTCTTTTGATCTACTTAGGAGAACCGATTCTAACATGGTTATTATTTTAGGGACTCAATCGGTTTCCTGAGCCAAGTCTACTACCATTCGGTTTCAGTTGATCAAGGTAGGGGATTTTATCGATTTTGGTTCTTATTCCCTTTGTTTCCTGATCAAGAATCTTTCATGGATTCAAATTCCAGACAAGTAAAGGAGGGGGTTGGACTCGTAGTCCCTACCCCTAAGTTCAAAAACCGTGCGATATCGGCAGTACGAGATTTTCCACCAGGTTGTGGACCGGCTTCGGAGAAGGATAGGCAGATCGCTGTGATCCCTGTGAGTGAGGGTGTTAGTGAGATTGATAGCTTAGTTCTCTGTGTTTACAGGTGTGTAGTTCTCACACCTTCTTCTGTGGTTTTATTTAACATATAAATACATATGCTTTGCTAAATGCCAAAACTTCGGCATATACTGCTGTTACCCATGGAGGGTAAAACCAAGGCACCAGATTAGTGACTTCTGAATGTGCTATATAAGCGATTATGTTGACATGAAATTATGTACACTCTGAACATCTAATATATATTGATATCTACTGTATTCATACATCATGATTTTATGTTGCATGGGAATGGGTATATGCTATGTAATGAAGGGGAAGTGTACCTGGTGACTATGTCACATTAATCACAGTGGTTTTGCCACACTCGCTCGTGGCTCTATCACACTCTGTTCTGGTGGCGATGCCATTTCAGCCTGGTGACTCTGTCACAATTTGACGATGAGCAGCTAACTGCAGTGTGACTGCCATCGATGGTGTGTAGCGGTGAGGGTCGATTGTAGAAATCCCCATTGGTGTGATTGGCAGGTAAGGGTGGTGTGTAGCGGATGGATAACTAGGTTGGGATGGGATTTGCATCATAATGCATTATCTTTTATACTCTGCTAAATAGGCCAAGGCTCAATCTGATTCTGTATGGGCTCTGCCCAAAGTGATATGTGTGGGCTGAGGCCCAATTACGGTGAATAATGAGTAATTGCACACTGAGTCTTCTTGACTCACCCCCTCTGTTTAAATGTTGCAGGTAATTCTTAGTTCAGCGGATATGGGCTGGGATCGACTCTGAGGTGGCCACGCACTTTATGTTTAGTAAAATTTTGCTTTTCTCCTCTTAAACTTATTTACTTAAAATTTGGGATTTTGTTATGTAATAAGGCCACTTTTAACTTGGTTTAATTTCGATTTAAACTTAGACATTTTAAGTACACTATAATCGATAAGACTGTTTTTAAAAAAAATGTAATTGAAAGTTTTTTAACAAACTTCGGGCGTAATCTAACGTAGCAACATGAGCTTACGAACGACACCTAAAATTGGGTTAACGGAAAATTTTTCTTAAATGACTATTGAACTTTCAAATGAACTACTGATCTGGAGTTTTCCAAAAAGTAACTTAAAAGTTTTTCTAAAGATCGCTTAGTTATATAAATTCTTCCCAAGTGACATACCAGATCCGGTCGTGGTGTTTGGGGTGTTACAGCTAGTGGGTTGAGCCATGTAAATGGTCTCATCAAGATAGCCATTCAAGAATGTTGTTGTAACACCCCAAACCCGGCCTAGACGTTATGACCAAATTTCGGAAGCGACATTAATTTCGTTAAAAAAAATTTCTTATTAAAAACAATTATATTTAAATCATTTTTACGAAAACCTAGAATTGATTTCTAAATAATTTTATATTGTTCTAAAACATTTAGTAAAACATGTTTATTTTGGAAAAATTCACTAATTAAATCGAATTATCATCTTAAAGTATTTAAATAGGAAATTTGCAACATAAATTTGGAACGTTACTTATAAATGGTCTAGATGTAAATCATTTGCAGCGGACTTTTAAAAATACTTAGAAAACTTTAAGTTTAAAATTTATTTAAGATTAGATAAAACTATTTGAGTTCTAAAAACAATAATTAAAACATTTATAAGTTCATCAATGCATGCAATGCAGTTATTATATCAAAAGTATTCGAGAGACTCCTCCATATGCTGCATCGAAGTCCTATGTTCGTGTATTATCTAAAAAGCTTATGAAAACTAAGGGGTGAGCTAATAAGCTCAGTGAGAATTTTATAACAAGCTAAATATCAATTATCACATAAAACATTTCAATATTATTACCACAAACATATTATTCAAATATACTAACTTTTATGCACATGATAATGTCAATGCAATTTTTACTAAAAACAATTATGCATATATTTCAAAACATCCTACCCATCTTCGCTACACACCAAAAGGAGTTCCCCAAAACTCATCCATCCAAAACACACCAGCACATATGTGGACAAGCCTCCAATTTTGCAGACAAGCTGCCAATACACATAGTTGTGGTCAAGCCACCAAAATTTGCAGATTATTGAATTGTCACATCTTTCTCCTTACAATTTGTCCCAACCCCATGAAATGCATCATTGCATTCAATCTCATTTACAAAACAATAGGCATGTTAATCATGCTTCCATGTAAATATAAATTTCAATAGTCATGGTAATCCATGCTTTCAAAACGAACAAATAGCCATCATATTACACAACATGAGATTAGAAAAATATCGCTTAATAACAATACATATTATATCATGTCAATAAGATTTAAATAAGAATAACTTACCTCAAATCCACATAGTCACTCACATGTTATTTTATTATATCTTATGTTTGTAAAGATAATTAGTTAATCATAATAAAAACATCATGTATTCAACTTGTATAAAACAAACACCTTTAGTGATCCAAATTGTATGTCATAATAGAACTCGTTCACTTCTGATCCAAAGAGTAGGACTTTATTTGCACACTTTATTTCCAAAAAGACCTAAGAGAAACGCTTCTAATGTTGATGATCAGAATCGATGTAAGGATCTAAGATTGCAGAAAAAGAATGAATAAATTAAATAAAATATCTATGAGAAGAAAATGGGATAGATAGAATTAAAAAGAAAAATAAAATAAGAATGATAAATACTTTATTTTCCAATAATCTTCAAGGATGACAAATGTTAAAGAACACCCCAAAATGGTCTTAGGATTTAGCAACAAGAAGAGAATAAAGTGTTTAAGTGATGATAAAAAGAAAAAGAAATATAAGAGAAGAAGAGCTATAAAAGAAATCAATTTTGGAGGTGGTGTAAGGGTGGTGATACGGTGGTGTTATGATGGTGGTGTGGTGGTGATATGGTGGTGTTTCAGTTTGTTGTAGTAATAGGGAGTAAAAATAAAAGAAAATCAATGAGCAACCAATTAGGGGCGACACAAGGTGGTGGAAAGGGAGGAGCAAAGAGAGAAAAGATGAAACAAAAAAAAAGAGAAATAATGGGAGAGAGGGATGGATGGCCACAAGGTCAAACTCATCAAACAAGGCATTCAAGAGGGGGACAAAGATGTTACAGAGAATTAACAACAATTACTTTAGGAGTTACCTTTTCAAATTTTAAAAACAAGGAGTTACTTAGCAATTTGAAAATAAGAGTTACATGCATTAGAGTGGACGATTTTGCGTGGGAAAATATGACCAACTTTGTACATTAAAATTAAAAAAAATAATTGTTAACATAGAAACTTGAACTTGGGTCATTTAGGAGTTACTTAATGTGCTTAAGCACTACACCACTTCAAATGCTTTGTTAAATGCTAATGATATTTATTTTTAAATAAGGCATAACACAAATTAGGATTTTGGAGAAAAATTGCTCAAAATAGAAAATTATGTGAGGGAAGGGAATCAAATTCAGATCTTCAAGGACAACTCCACCACTACTTATCCACTAGACTAAATACTTATTATTATCTAATGCGTAAAGATAACTTTTAAAATCGACGCTTGACCACTCTTGATTCACTAATCACAATTTCTATTAACCCGATTTTTGGAATGTGATAGTTGTCTTGACATTCATTTGCCAGATCTCGTAATCGAGAGTAGCAATAATGGATAAGAGTACGCGGATAGACTTGAGCATGGCTACTAAAGACAAGGTCTCATCATAATGGATGCCTTCTTTCTATGTGTAACCTTTCCCTACAAGTCTAGCTTTTTGTGTTTCAACTTTCCTTCTGCATTTCTCTTCTTCTTGTAAATCCACTTACACCCTATGGGTTTCATCCCAATCGATAAGTCTACAAGTTCCCACACCGTATTGGATTTCATAGAATCCATCTCGACATCCATGGCCTATTTCTAGAGCTTGGAATCAACGTCCTGCATAGCCTCCTTGTAAGTGAGTGGATCACCATCCTCATGATTGGCTTTCATATTATAAATACTACCATCATAGATGAAAAAGTCTAATTTCTTAAAAACTCTACCACTACGATGGATTCCCCAATGCTGGTGATTGTTTGCAGGTCTTTCTACAAATTTCTTAAGAATTGAACTTGGTGATTGTTCTACAACTCCTGAAAGTTCCATGAGTACCACTTTACTTTGAGGATTAAAGTTATCCATGTAGATTTCCTCAAGGAAAGTAGCATGAGTAGAAACTTTGATTGTATTATTTTTAGATTTTAGAATAATCCACCCTTTTTTCTTTTCAGATATCCTATAAACATGTACACTTTTGTCCATGGATCCAACTTTTTTGAATCTTTATCTAGAACATGTGCTGAACAACCCCATATTCTAAAGTGATTTAGAGCAGGTTTTTTTCCATGCCACAATTCATAAAGTGTCTTACAAGCAGACTTGGTTGGCACATCATTCAGAATATAGCAAGCCGTTTGTATCCCAGATCCCTAGATGGAATTTGGGAGTTGTGAATAGCTTAACATTGAACGAACCATGTCAAGAAAGGTTCTATTACTTCTCTCAGTTACGCCATTCTGCTGTGGAGTTCTCGATGCAATTAATTGGGATAAAACCTCATTCTCTATGAGGTATCCTAAGAACTCATCAAACAACTATTCCCCACCTCGGTCAGACCGAAGATTCTTTATGTATAAACCTAATTTCTTTTCCACTCCACACAAAACTCTCGAAATTTATCAAAGGTTTCACTTTTGTGGAGCATTTGATAAACATATCCATATCGAGAATAGCCGTCGATGAAAGTCACGTAATAATCGTAACCTCCTCGGGAACTGATGCTCATGAGACCACATACATCAATGTGCACAAGTTCTAAAGGTTGATTGGCACTTTTACCTTTCATATTAAAAGAACTCTTAGTCATTTTACCTTCTAAGCAAGATTTACATTGTGGAAGACTAACTTCCTTAAGCATACTTAAGAGACCATCTTTCATGAGTCTAGTGACTCTTTCTTGGTTAATCTGACCAAGTCTTAAATGCCATAGGTACCCCTCATTAGAGTGAGAAGCTTTAAGTTTTTTATTCACTATTTTAGTTTGAAACATCGAGTACTTATTTGGTTTAATAAAGTAGTGATTATTTTCCATCCATTCATTATAGATTAAAGAATGGTTTCTATGAATAACAATCCATTTACTAAATGTCACCATATAACCGTCATAAAATAAACATGTTATAGAAATTAAATTCCTCTTAAAATGAGGTTGTAATGCCTCGACTTTTGGGCCTAGAAGAAATGGGCTTCGTGTATCGGAGGAATTGGAATTTAGTTGTGCAAGTGAATAACACAATTGCCTGTTTTCTTCTGTGGTTGAGTGATTTGGGTGTGTTTTGGGGATTTTAGGAAGCCTGGGTTCAAGTATGGCCTTTGGCAAAATTTTGATTTTTGCTCCTTTAGGAAACCTGGATGTTAGCCTGAAGGGCATAAAATAAATTATGTTTGTTTTAAGACACAAGATATCTTGTGTTGTGGTGGCAAGTGGCGTGTTGGCTATTCATGAGGGAGTGGGTTCAAATCCCATGGCATGCAAAAAGGGAGTTTTATTTTATGACTCTGTGGCATGAGAGGTAGAGTTTGATTCAAACTCTGCAGAGGTGGTTGGAGACTTGGTCATCAAATTTGAATGGGAGGCTAGGAGCAAATCGAGGAGCAACCTATGGATATTTCTAAGGAATTGGGATGTGGGGGGAGTCTTGGCCGAATGGGGAAGCTTGAGTAAGGGAAATTCGGCTAAGGCTATGTCATTTGGTGCATTTTCGGCTTTTGGGAAGAGTGTAGAAGTCGTTTTTCTCTCTGTTTTTTTCGGGATCTTCTTTTCTTGCGTTTTGGGATTTTCTCTCTTGGGGGCATCTCATGCTGCCTTTTTGACCATTCGGGTCTTTTTCTTTCCATCCTTATTCCTCAATTTTTGTCCACATTTTTCGAAACATAAACATCAAGTGCCGAATTCCTTGAAGCCCTTCTTCCTCCTTCATTTTTTTCTCTCTACCGATTCGGTATTCTTTTCTTATTCTTCTCTCTAGGCTAAATCGAATCAAGTGCTACTGTTCCTCTCTTCTTGAGGGTAGCCGAATACCCTGCCTCCTCCTCTCATCTTCTAACTCTGGCAAGCCGAATATTGGGGACTGGGTTGTTTTTGTACTTTGCGATTTCCCTTTTAGGATTATCGTGTTGCTATTCAATAATCTTCTTTCGGTTTACTCTCTTTTAGATCGAACACAATACTCCACCCACGTGTACCGTTCTTTTGAGTCAGCTTTCGATTCTAAGGGACTCGGTAAGTGTTTGGCCGAATGTTACTTCCCTTTTGGGGGGAAAGGTTGCGTGTACTTTCTTTGGACTGATGTGTGCTAAATCCTAGTTTTAGACATCAAAGAGGAGTGTGATCAACTCTAGCCAGTGATCAAAGGGAAATAAATCGATCAGCGATCAGTCAAGGGAAGTGGGGATTATCGTTTTGGGCATGGACAGTTATTAACTTTATTGGTTGTAAATCTGATACGATACGTTGGTTGATTATAGGATTCAGAGAGCGTGGATCTTAGCTAATTTCGCGAACAGGTGTGTAACTTTATGCTCTGTTGATGATCGGTGGAAAAGTCGAAAGTGTGTATTAGTACCGTAATTGCTAATCGGTCAAAAGCCGTTAGAGTGTGAATGTTTTTTGCACGGTGTTAGCTGTAGCGGCAAATACCGAAATGCCAGATTACCGAAAAGCCGAAGGATTGGGCTTTTAGGCCACATGAGCGTGCGAACGCTCATGTGATCAACCGAGCTCAAGAAAGGTGGGCGTACGACGAGGAAGGCCGCCATGAGCGATCTCATGGGCTTCTGCCGGAATGGGCCGCATGGGCCCGTGGGCCCGCGTGGGTAAACTTTACTGTTAAGTGGGATGTAGATAGACTTGTCATGTTGCGCACATGACTTAGGTAGTTCTGGGCCTCGTTGGGCCAAAAGGGGCTGAGTGGGCCCAGTGGGGTTGTTGGCCCACACGAATAAAATATATGTGATGTGGTATGTGAACTGTGTTGTTCGTATAGCCAAGGCTATTTCTGGGCTAATTGGGCTACACGAGCGTGTGGGCCCATTTGGGCTGAGTAATGGGCCTTAGGTCCATTTACACCGCTGTGACTGTTTAGGTTACTTAAGTCGCTCGAGGCGACGGTGGACCTTTTGTTGGGTCGCTGAGACCCCGATTTGCAAAAATTATTGAAATACCCTCAAATTATGAAATTACCGAAATACCCTCAATTGTAAAATTACTAAAATACCGCCGATTTGCAAAATTACCTAAATACCCCTAAAGGGTAGGATTATCGAAATACCCTTATAGGGTAAAATGACTGTTTTGCCCTTATGGGTAAATGACTGACTTGTGTTATGATTTGACTGATTTGACTGGGATTGTATGATCGTGTTTTAACTGACTTGACTGTGGTCGTGTGACTGGTATGTTTTTAGTATATGTTTTAATGACTGTTACTGAGCATGGCCATTTTGCATACACGTGTAATGATTGAGCATGACATACACGACATATTGCATGGGGTTGGGACATTGATACGAAGGAAGTTTTGATAGGGTCGCACGGGTCGCATGACGACTGTGGATCCAGTATTGATCTGTTAAGGTCGCACGGGTTGCCCGAGACGACTGTGGACCGACGGACGACTTAAAGCCGCGTAATCTGATTATGGCTCTGTGCCAACCTAAATATGGCTCTATGCCATCTTGATTATGCCTTTGTGCCAATCGTATTTACCCGTGGCTATGTGCCTAACATATATATCGATGACTCTGTGTCGATCATATTTACCCAAGGCTGTGTGTTGATTATATTACAGTCGCTGGTGGCTATGTGCCAAACACAATACAGTTACTGATGGCTTTGTGCCAATTATAATACCGTTGCTGAAGGCTTAGAGCCGCATATATATTCTAGCAGCTTCGCTATGATTTCAGTTAGTGCCGCAACCGGTGCTAACGTTGGTGTGCTGGCTGGGTGGGTCGATTTTATCCCCACGTAAGTGTAGGGTTGGTACAGGTGGTGTGTTGGCTGGATCGGGGTGGGAAGCATCCTCATACTATTGCATATCTGTTATGAGATCTGTCACTGTACTGGGCTTAGGCCACTTGTTCCGTTATTGGTTTGGGCTAGGCCCAATTGATTCCGTTATGGGCTGTGACCCAAATGATATTATAGTGGGCTTTGACCCACGTATGCTTTGAAGGGGATCTGATTTACACGGTTAAAGGGCTTTGGCCTGCATCGTTTCGCTTTTTGTTTACGTGTCTCGATTGTTACTCTAGTAAGGGGATTACACACTGAGTTTTCGTAAACTCACCCCGTTTTTAACTGTGCAGGTAATCCCCAGCCTTAGACGGATTGGTGTTACGAGGGACTCGGAGAAGGCCACACACTACTTATGTTTTCTGTTTTGATTGCTTACATTCAAGTATTTTGATTTGGGTTGTAATAAGGCCTCTTTAAGTTTCTGGATTTAGCTTTGGGTTTTTATTTATGTTTGAATTATATCCATTAGAAGTAAATCACGGTTTTCTAAAATGCTAATAGTTTTTAAAACAACACTATGTTTTCGCTACATTTTTGGAATGGTTTCGCGACTTAATAATTTTTCTATTTACCACGTGCTAAGAATAGACTAACGTAACTGGGATTTTACTTAAGCTTTTAAACAAGAAGGGTTTTCAATGAAAACATGGTTTTCGAAAAACACTTCAATGTGACACGCTAGATTCAGGCCTAACTTCTAGGTCAAGTTTGGGGTGTTACATTTAGTGGTATCAGAGCCTAGTTGCAAAACTCGGCTGCAGATTGGGTCTTTAAAATCGATTTTCTGAAAGTATTATTTCAAAAAGGTTTGAAAAGATTTGAAGTTCTGAAATGTTGTATTGACCATTTTTCTAAAAGTGTGGTACACCGAGTCTCCGGCGCCGAATTCGTAAGTTTCTAAAACTATTGTTTGGTTTCGTTGAAAAGCAGTAGATAGGGATAATATGATATTAGACTGCATTGCTACACTTAAAGTTAGAGTTTGTATTTATTTTGTGTTTGTTCTGGAAATGGTGTGCATGTGATATCTATCCGCTCCGATGGATAGATGGTTTGGTGCATGCTTGTATTATTAGGATTAGAGTGCGCAGCGGTAGCATAGTGGGGTAGTTGTTACACGGCTACCCTGTTAGTTGGAAATTTCGGGGACGAAATTTCTTTAAGGGGGTAGAGTTGTAACGCCCCGACTTTTGGGCCTAGAAGAAATAGGCTTCGCGTATCAGAGGAATTGGAATTTAGTTGTTCAAGTGAATAACACAACTGTCTGTTTGCTTCTGTGGTTAAGTGATTTGGGTGTGTTTTGGGGATTTTAGGAAGCCTGGGTTCAAGTATGGCCTTTGGCAAAATTTTGATTTTTGCTCCTTTAGGAAACCTGGATGTTAGCTTGAAGGGCATAAAATAAATTGTGTTTGTTTTAAGACACAAGAGATCTTGTGTTGTGGTGGCAAGTGGCGTGTTGGCTATTCATGAGGGAGTGGGTTCGAATCCCATGGCATGCAAAAAGGGAGTTTTATTTTATGACTCTGTGGCGTGAGAGGTAGAGTTTGATTCAAACTCTGCAGTGGTGGTTGGAGACTTGGTCATCAAATTTGAATGGGAGGCTGGGAGCAAATCGAGGAGCAACTTATGGAGATTTCTAAGGGATTGGGATGTGGGGGGAGTCTTGGCCGAATGGGGAAGCTTGAGTAAGGGAAATTCGTCTAAGGCTATGTCATTTGGTGTATTTTCGGCTTTCGGGGAGAGTGTATAAGCCGTTTTTCTCTCTATTTTTTCGGGATATTCTTTTCTTACGTTTTGGGATTTACTCTCTTGGGGGCATCTCATGCTGCCTTTTTGACCATTCGGGTCTTTTTCTTTCCATCCTTATTCCTCAATTGTTGTCCACATTTGCCGAAACATAAACATCAAGTGCCGAATTCCTTGAAGCCCTTCTTCCTCCTTCATTTTTTTCTATCTGCCGATTTGGCATTCTTTTCTTCTTCTTCTCTCTGGGCTAAATCGAATCAAGTGCTATTGTTCCTTTCTTCTTGAGGGTAGCCGAATACCCTGCCTCCTCCTTTCATCTTCTAACTCTGACAAGCCGAATATTAGGGTAAGTGACTGGGTTGTTTTTGTACTTTGCGATTTCCCTTTTAGGATTATCGTGTTGCTATTCAATAATCTTCTTTTGGTTTACTCTCTTTTAGATCGAACACAATACTCCACCCACGTGTGCTGTTCTTTTGAGTTAGCTTTCGATTCTGAGGGACTCGGTAAGTTTTTGGCCGAATGTTACTTCCCTTTTTGGGGGAAAGGTTACGTGTACTTTCTTTAGACTGATGTGTGCTAAATTATAGTTTTAGATGTCAAAGAGGAGTGTGATCAACTCTAGCCAGTGATCTAAGGGAAATAAATCGATCAGCGATCAGTCAAGGCAAGTGGGGATTGTCGTTTTGGGCGTGGACAGTTATAAACTTTATTGGTTGTAAATCTGATACGATACGTTGTTGATTATAGGATTCGGAGAGCGTGGATCTTAGCTAATTTCACGAACAGGTGTGTAACTTTGTGCTCTGTTGATGATCGATGGAAAAGCTGAAAGTGTGTATTATACTGTAATTGCTAATCGATCGAAAGTCGATAGAATGTGAATGTTTTTCGCACGGTGTTAGCTGTAGCGGCAAATACCGAAATGTCGGATTGTTGAAAAGCTGAAAAGCCGAAGGATTGGGCTTTTGGGCCACATGAGCGTATGAACGCTCATGTGATCAACCAAGCTCATGAAACGTGGGCGTACGACGAGGAAGGCCGCCATGAGCGATCTCACGGGCTTGGGCCGTATGGGCCCGTGGGCCCGCGTGGGTAAACTTCACTGTTAAGTGGGACATAGATAGACTTGTCATGTCGCGCACATGACTTAGGTAGTTCTGGGCCTCGTTGGGCCGAAAGGGGCTGAGTGGGCCTAGTGGGCTTGTGGGCCCACACGGATAAAATGCATATGATGTGGTATGTCAACTGTGCTGTTCGTATAGCCGAGGCTATTTTTGGGCTAATTGGGCCACACGAGCGTGTGGGCCCATTTGGGCCGAGTAATGGGCCTTAGGCTCATTTACACCGTTGTGACTGTTTAGGTTACTTAAGTCGCTCGAGGCGACGGTGGACCTTTTGTTGGGTCGCTGAGACCCCAATTTGCAAAAATTATCAAAATACGCTCGGATTGTGAAATTACCAAAATACCCTCGATTGTAAACTTACCGAAATACCCTCGGATTGCAAAATTACCAAAATACCCTCGATTTGTAAAATTACCGAAATACCCTCGATTTGTGAAATTACTGAAATACCCTCGAATTTTGAAATTACCAAAATACCCTCAATTATAAAATTACCGAAATACCCCCAGTTTATAAAATTACCTAAATACCCCTGAAGGGTAGGATTACCGAAATTCCCTTTATAGGGTAAAATGACTGTTTTGCCCTTGTGGGTAAATGACTGACTTGTGTTATGATTTGACTGATTTGACTAGGATTATATGATCGTGTTTTAACTGACTTGACTTTGGCCGTGTGACTGATATGTTTTTAGTATATGTTTAAATGACTGTTACTGAGCATATCCATTTTGCATACACGTGTAATGATTGAGCATGACATACACGACATATTACATGGGGTTGGATATTGATACGGAGGAAGTTCTGATAGGGTCGCACGGGTCGCATGACGACTGTGGATCCAGTATTGATCTGTTAAGGTCGCGCACGGGTCGCCTGAGATGACTGTGGACCGACGGACAGCTTAAAGCCGTGTAATCTGATTATGGTTCTGTGCCAACCTAAATATGGCTCTGTGCCATCTTGATTATGGCTTTGTGCCAATCGTATTTACCCGTGGCTATGTGCCTAACATATATACCAATGACTCTGTGTCGATCATATTTACCCAAGGCTGTGTGCTGACTATATTACCGTCGCTGATGGCTATGTGCCAAACACAATACAGTTACTGATAGCTTTATGCCAATTATAATACCGCTACTAAAGGCTTAGAGCCGCATATATATTCTAGCAGCTTCGCTGTGATTTTGGTTAGTGCCGCAACCGGTGCTAACGTTGATGTGCTAGGTGGGTGGGACAATTTTATCCCCACGTAAGTGTAGGGTTGGTACGGGTGGTGTGTTGGCTGGATCGGGGTGGGATGCATCCTCATACTATTCCATATCTGTTATGAGATCTTTCACTGTACTAGGGTTAGGCCACTTGTTCTGTTATTAGTTTCGGCTAGGCCCAATTGATTCTGTTATGGGCTGTGACCCAAATGATATTATAGTGGGCTTTGACCAACGTATGCTCTGAATCGGATTTATGCTGATTCACGGTTAAAGGGCTTTACCTGCATCAATTTTCGGTTTTTGTTTACGTATGTCTTGATCGTTACTCTAGTAAGGGGATTACACACTGATTTTTTGTAAACTCACCCCGTTTTTAACTATGCAGGTAATCCTAGCCTTAGACGGATCGGTGCTGCGAGGGACTCGGAGAATGCCACACACTACTTATGTTTTTCGTTTTGATTGCTTACATTCAAGTATTTTGATTTGGGTTGTAATAAGGCCTCTTTAAGTTTCTGGATTTTAGCTTTGGGTTTTTATTTATGTTTGAATTATATCCGTTAGAAGTAAATCACGGTTTTCCAAAATTCTAATAGTTTTTAAAACAACACTATGTTTTCGCTACATTTTCGAAATGGTTTTGCGACTTAATAGTTTTTCTATTTACCACGTGCTAAGAATAGACTAACGTAACTGGGATTTTACTTAAGCTTTTAAACAAGAAGGGTTTTCAATGAAAACATGGTTTTTGAAAAACACTTCAATGTGACACGCCAGATTCGAGCCTAACTTCTAGGCTGGGTTTGGGGTGTTACAGAGGTACATAAAATACGTTCTTTAAAACAATCTTCCTAAAATTATCAAAATGTAAAATAATTTCTCCCACTACTTCGACTGAGTCATAGCTCCCATCTCTGGTCTGCAACGAGAGGCTTGTAACAACCTATTTTTTTAGTAGTGTCGGAAACAGTGGTTTTGGGGCCATAAGTCCGATGAGCAAGTTCGTAAATATTAAATAATAATATTTACGAGTCAAATATGATACTAAAATAAATGTTGATTTGGTAATTTATGCTATTTGAGAGAACAATTAGGTTCAAGTGATAAAACCTTAAGGTCAACTGGTTTTAGAAAATGAGGTATTGGGGCCTCATTTCTATAAATCGGGCCATAAATATTTTATTAAATATTTATGGATTGTTATTAAGGTTGTATTAAAGTTTCTTAGGAAATTTTAATGTTTAAATGGTTAATTAAGCAAAAAGGACTAAATCGTAATAGTTGAAAAAGTCAATCGCTATCAGTTTAAAGGTGTTAATTTATTAAAGAAACATAATTGGATGGTCTTAATGGACAAATTACCCATTTTTAAGATGGTGGGATAGTTTGAGATTTAATTTCTTTTAACTTTATATGTTAATTTTATTATTAAAATAAAGAGAAAGGTTAAAAAAAATAAGAAACAAAAGTTATCTTTCTAAATTAGTTTCTTTTTCTTCAATTGAAAGCCATAGTTGGGAGCTTCAAGCTTCATTCATGCTATAATTCATGCATGTAAGTCCGTTTTGAACCTGTTTCTCGTAATTTTTATGTTTTTTATATCGTTGCAACTAGGTCCAACAAGCTCGTACCTTTGTTTCTTAAATTGTTAAAGATTTTGAATGTTTCCATTGATGAATATTTGTGATTTAGATGTTAAATGATGATTTTGAAGTACTATTTGTTATTTATAAGTATTTAAGTAATTTTTAATGATTTAAATGTTTAGGGATTAAATTGCCAAAGTAATAATAATTCAAGGAATTGATATGAAATTGTTACAAATATGGGCTGTATTGGAAGCTATTAACATTCGGGTGGTATGGGTTTTCAATAAAATTATTTATTTGCATGATTAGGACATAGGGACTAAATTGAATAAAAAATGAAAAGCTGAGGGTAATTTTGTAAAAAATTCAAAAAGGACTAAATTGCATAAAATAAATTAGTTTTGCTGTCTAAATTAATGAATTGTTAATTTAGATCAAGAACGAGTCAAAAATCGAGGAAAAGAGAAAATTACAAAATAGCCCCTGTACCTAGTCATTACTGCAACTTAGTCAGGTAAGTTTGTAAGTATAGAATTGTACATACCTATATATATAATGTTACTGTTGATTTATGAATGTATATATATATATGATGTTTAAAATGTGAGATGGAAATCAAAATATTATAACTGAGTATAAAGTGAGAAAGGATTTATTAGAAAACTATTGAATATTTATGGAATATGATATATGTAATTTCGGAATAATTATGAATTGTTACAGCATGTGTATTGAGAAATATGGAAGTGCCTCTAATTCATGAAAGTTATAATTTTGTTAAAATGCCTATCTGGACATAGTAAACAATTTGGATAGGATTGGCATGCCAATAGGGTTAGAATGTGCGCTTGTACGGGATTTGCACTTCGGTGCCCCTGTATACACTTCGATGTCCTTGTTCGAACAGTGCCCTTGTTTGCACATTTGTGCCCCTGTCTACACTTTGGTGCCCCAGTTGTGCATCTATGATGCCTCTGGAGTGACGTAGTTACCTGAGTATCCGAGTCAAGTTACTAGTTCATTGGGCTAAATGTGAATGGAATTTACAAAATTATTTAATATTAAAGGCTAATGTATAGTCAAGATATTAGTAAATTTTAAATGTTAAATGTTCAATGAATTACTTGATCATATGTGAGTATCGCTATATTGATGATTATTCGATTAAGGATATATGTTTATACACATATATGTGTGAGTTTGGATTGAATTATTATAGTACAGGAAGCATACGATGAATCATTTTAAGTACTAATCCTATAAGAGCTTCGTATATGAATAACATGATGATTAATTAATTTATTTAGCTTTCACCTTGTTTAGTGAAAGTAAGTGATTCCGAGATGATATGTTTATAGGAAAGTTTGAAACAGATGATGAATTACAGAATGATTATATATTAAATGTGTAAGTGTTTGGGTAACAAGAAACGTTTAAGTAAAATGGTTATATGAAATTCTTATAAGGAAAAATATATATATGTATATGCAAGGCTACACCAATTATCCATGAGAGGTGTAGTGAATAGAAAAAGAAAGTTAGCTTAAAGTATAATAAAAATTATGCTTAGTTGTTTATTCTAATATGTCAGCAGTTAAGTTTCCTTTTTATGAACTTACTAAGCATTATTTATTACGTTAGTTGTTTTCTTTTCCTGTAGATCATCAGAAGGTTCAATTTTGGTTGGAAGCTTGTCGGAAACCTATCACACTATCCAGCAGCTAATTCGGTAGTTTTTGAGCATTTTTGGCTCAGGGTTATAATGGCATGTATAGGTGGACTTATAATGATGTTTAGTTGAATATTTGTTTGATATTTTATTTTGTATAAGTTACTTGGTTTGGTAATTTTGATGCCTTATTAGTTTGTGTTCATATGATTAAGTTTTGATGCATGTTTGAATGACTAAAATGATATGTGATGAATTGGTTTCAATATGGTCAAGATATGGTCTGTTTTGGGATGGTATTGAACTAGATGTGTATGGTTGAAATATGGTAAAGTATACAAGTTTAGGTAAGTTTGAATGTTTACAATTGAGGTGCCTTGAATTGCATATTGGTTGATTGGTTTAGGATTATTGAATTGGTCATTATATGCATGTTTTGGTAAGGTTTTAATGCTTTGATTATGTGCTAAAAATGCTTTTAAGTAACATGCTTGATTTGGTGATGGAAATGACTTGATTTTGACCAATTTCATGTCCACACGGTCTGAGACACGGGTGTGTCACTTAGCCGTGTGTGATACACGGCCAGGTGACATGGCTGTGTGTCCCTTGTAGATTTTAATGCATGCAATTCAGGCTATTACATGGTCTAGCACACGACCTTGGACACGGGTGTGTGGAGCCATATTGAGAGTTACACGGCCTGGCACACGGGCGTATGGATTGGTCGTGTGACCCAACTCAGAGAGTTACACGAGTGAGGACGCGGACGTGTGTCCCTATTTCGAAAGTTACACAGCCTGAGACACGGACATGTGTTGATTGATTTGATTTGATTGGACAATGTGCCATTGGAGTGTAGACTGGATTAGAGAAAGCCATCTTCCAAAAATTCTTCTATTATTTTTTAATCTATTCCTCCGTGAATTGATTTGATTGAAATAATGTTGGAAGATATTTTGGTTTTGAATTTTACTTGCCAACCCATGAGCTAAATCTCATAGGGTTGGGATTACATGATGAAACACTTATTTTCTTTAATGGTTGAAGCACAGATCTGAATTAATTTATTGTTTCATTCAATTTTTTTTTTCTGAATTGTATGCATGTAATCCCTAGACATAGATGATTGTGCAGCATGCCCATAAACTAATCTAATTTTGAAAAGGTTGGAGTAGTTGGACCGTAATTGAATGATATGAGCAAGTACTCGACAGATACTTGTAGTAGACTCTAGACATAGAGCATCATTCATATGTAAAGAAAACAAATAGTGCAGTGTACCGTGCTAAAGGCCTATAGACATATATCGCTTAAGGAAAGGTAACTTGAGGTTTTGCTCTCGAAAGAAGCATACCATTTTAGAACTCTTCCGAGCAGTATGTTAAGTAAGGTTTTGCCGAGGCATTACTATTAGTAAGGGCAGATTCTGGTAATCCTGACCTTCTAAATGAACATCGTAGACCCTCTATCCTCTATCCTTTGCCGTAGCATTCTTAGTTGTTTATTTATTCGTTCGTATGTTATTCACGTAATTATTCTCGTAATTGTCATTGCATTTTTACTCTTGTCTTGTCATAACACTTTCCACCATTTATCAGTTAGACATATTACACATTATTATTCCTTCAAATTACCGCTGCAGTCTTGCCATAACATTAATCATACTTCAGTATAATAACTTGGCAATTTTATACCTAACCGATCCCTGTGGAGACGATCTCACTTATCACTTTATTACTTGATTCGATGTGTATACTTGCACAATTCGCATATCATTTCACATGCGACACATGCATGCGTCTTGTATGAAAACCTTGAAAAACTATTTTTTCGTTGCTATGATCATTCTCACAACCATCAATCATGTCATCTTAGGGTCCTATGATTAACTAGCAAGAACATGGATTACATCCAATCAGTTCATGAATCTTAATTCTCAAGACTCCACATGAACCAACAACTGTTTTAACGTTTGGCCATCATCTCTAGCTAAAATATCGTTTCTTGGGAAACTATTTAATAAGAAAAGATCTTGAGTGTGTAATGTTGCATGTAAATAACTAATGCAATTGTGCAAGTGTACACGTCATCCAAGTAATAAAGTGATGAGTAAATATCATCTCCACAGGGATTGAAAATTGGTAAGAAATTGATTAAGTTATTATAATCCTATTAACTATGCTAAATAACAGGAAATACTTTTAAACTGAATAAGAAATTGGTATAATGAATTAATGTAATTTGATGCTAAAAATAGAAAATTTATATGACAAATAAAATGTAATGGCAAATTACAGAGAAAAGCAAGAGCAATTCTGTTATTGAATGAACAGGGTTGGAATTATTCAGGTTAAATGCTCGTATCAAAATAATGTCATGGCAAAATATGGTCTAACCAATTGCTCAGAGAATTACTACTATAACCTGCCTCTTTCGATACCTAGATTTAAGCTAGAAATCTAAGTTACTATTTGTCTACAGAACTTTTGGATTAATAACTACAATGAACAATCTTCTCTGCACAATTCGTAACATCTATGTCTAGAGTGCTACGAGTATTCTGTCAAATATTCGCTTACAGCACACAATTCTAGATTTAGTATATTTAACCTTTAAGAATTAAAAATACATCTATGAACACAACATACAATCAGCTATGTTTAGAGATTACATGCATGTCTTAAAAATATGCATAAATCGAATGAAACAGTGATATAGGCAAATTCAAATCTTGAACATTAAAGTGATAAACATCCACCCAAATAACTCCAACCCATTAAAGATTTAGTTCATTGGTGGAAAAGTAAACACCGAATTTAAATTATTCATCAACATTTTAAAGAAGTTTGAATCACAGAAATCAGGAAAACTAAAGGCAGAACTGCAGGATTTCTCGCCACACTCTAGCTTCTCTTCTATCTTCTGATCATTCGCGAATCTAGGATAGATGTCTCTTTCCCTTCTTCACATCTATATTATACTCTGTGTAGCTGCAATCCATCTTTCCTTGGAATTCTCCAATGGAGTGTTTTCTCTGTACAGAGAGAGGATTGCTGTCACCACTCTCTTTCTCACACAAATTCACCTCCATTTTCTTCTTCTCTCTTCTTTTATTGGGTAGACCCGTCCCACCTCAACACATATTTTTCATTCCTCTTTTCAGGTTGGTTTTTCTGGTACTCGTCAAGCTGGCTGAGAGTGACGTGGATAGAGTGGTGACTCATTTTCCTAGAATTTCCATGACAATTCTATTGGCAATCAATCTTGCCAATTGCCATGGCAGTGTTTCAATTCACTTATTTTCCCTTTTCATCTTCTTGCTCATCCTACACATGTATTCTGTAACACCCCAAACCCGGCCTAGACGTTACGACCAGATCTTTCGTGTCACATCAAAGTGTTGATTTGAAAACCAGTCTTGTCGATGAAAGTTCGTGACTAAGTCTTAAATCCCTTTTTAAGATAATTGCTATTGAAAGCGTTGGTGTTGTAAAAACATGTAGGCCAATTTTTTGTTACAAGTTTATTAATCTGAACTAAAAACCGCGGAAGCTTTCCTAATCGTAACTTTAATATTTGAAATGCGTGATTTTCTTTAAAAACAGTTATTATTTTGAAAACCCGTGTTCCTTAATCTAGCAGGTTGAAATAAGAAGTAAAAACCAGATAAAATTTAAAACCTCAAATGGCCTTATTACATAAATATTAACCCCAAAATAAAGTATTTAAAAAAAACACTAGGTGTGAATTAAAATACTCGTGAACATGTGGCCATCTCCGAGTCCCTCATAGCTCCAAATCATCTAAGGCTGGGGATTACCTGTACAGTTAAAAGAAAAGGGTGAGTTACGAGAACTCAGTGTGTAATCCCCTATCATGCAGTAACAGTCTGGGCCTAAGCCCTATACAGTAAAAAATCAGTTTGGGCTTTAACCCTATATAGTAACAGAGTGGGTCTAAGCCCAAAGTATTAATAGTGTAGAACAGTGATGCAACCCAGCCCAATCCAGCCAACACACCACCCGTACCAACCAACACACCATGTGGGGACTAAGTCGACCCACCCAGCCAACACACCAATATCGCAACGTAGCTTCTAATAGTAACGCAACAAAGCTGCTAATAATAGTAAATGTGGCCAAGCCACTAGAATCAGAATATGTGGCGAAGCCACTAGAACAGTAAAAACATGGCAGAGCCACTAGTATAGTACTTCCTCCAAATTAGAATCCCAACCCCAATTCAGAATGTCGTGTCATAAAGATTACGTGTATGCAGTATGTCATGATCATAACAGGTCATACAAATATCATACACAAATCAATTAAACTATCACTAGGGGTATAATGGTCATTTCGTCGGTTAAGGGTAAAACGGTAATTTTATCCCTCAGGGGTATTTCGGTAATTCTACTCTACAAGGGTAGTTTGGTAATTGTACCCTTCGAGGGTATTTCGGTAATTTTACCCTACGAGGGTATTTCAGTAATTTTACCCTTCGAGGGTATTTCGATAATTTTACCCTTCGAGGGTATTTCGATAATTCTACTCTACAAGGGTATTTCGGTAACCCTAACTCAGTAATTGTACCCTTCGAGGGTATTTCGGTAATTCTACCCTTTGAGGGTATTTCGATAATTCTACTCTATAAGGGTATTTCGGTAATTTTACCCTTCAAGGGTATTTCGGTAATTTTACCCTTCGAGGGTATCTCGATAATTTTACCCTTCGAGGGTTAATTCAGTAATTCTACCCTACGAGGGTATTTCGGTACAGTTTACGACCTTTCCAAAGGCCTACCGTCGTCTCGAACGACTCGGATAACCTATATGGCCAAAACAGTGTAATTAGCCCAATGCCCGTTACTTGGCCCAAGTGGGCCCACACGCTCGTGTGGCCCGTTCAGCCCACATTCCGTCACAGCTATGCGAACCTCGCAGCCCAATCCTTTATTAGTCACTTACCGTGGATTTTGTCCCTGTAGGGCCCATGAGCCCATTGGGCCCACATGGCTCATTTCAGTTGTAACAGACCGAATTTGACCCTAATCGGAACGGTGGTTTCGGGACCATGAATCCGAGTCCGAGAAATATTTTAATATTATAATTCGAGTCTATAATATGTAAATTAATGTGTGTGAAAGTTTTGTATGAAAATTTGATCGTTTGTGTGCTCAATTAAGTAAAAAGGACTAAATCGCATAAGTGGTAAAAGTGGCCTTTTATTTGATTTATGGCTAATTGATGTGGCTTTATTTTAGTGAAGTCCTTAAAGGGCAATATGCCCATTTTAAGTTATAGTGGACGGCAATATGGTGATATAACATGTTTTTTTTTTATGTATTATTTTATATGTTAAAGGTTATATTATATTTATTTTATAATTTATAACTATATTATAATAAAACCAACATGATAGTGGAATTTTATTCATGCTTTCTTCCACCGAATAACACAAAGAAAAGAAAAAGTTTTGGAGCTTTGTACATTCGGCTATTTACAAGCTAAATTAAAGGTTAGTTTTTAATCGGTTTTCGATAATTTCTACGTTTTGTAATCGTTGCTTGAATACTTCAAGACCCATGCTTGAATTTTTGATTTTGATGAATATTTTGAAATGTACCATTGATGAGTTCATGAGTTTTATGATGATAGTTGATGAATTATGAAAAATATATGTTAGATTAATATGTTTTGTATTGAGGTTTTTGGTGATTTTGAGTAATTAGGGATAAATTGCAAAAATAAATTTTTGAGGGGCTAAAATGCAAAATAAATAAAATAAATGGACTTGTATAGTCCCTATGAACATTCGGCCCTTAGGTGGTGTAGTGAAATTTTATGTATTTTGTGTTTTGTGCAAATAGGACTAAATTGTAAAAATATGAAACAATAGGGGTAAAATGGTAATTTTCCCATTTAGGTATTTTGGGACTAAATTGAGATGAAATGTGCTTGAATGAGATAAATTTTAATGTGTTTTAGATCAAGAGCAAAGAAAAACGGAATTAGATCGGGGAAAGACGAAGGTTCTCGAATAGCCGATTCGCACGGACTATCGACAACCGAGGTAAGTCCCTAAGCGTTCTAATGTCAATGAAATTATTTATGAACTTAGTGAATGATGAATTTTAGAAATTAAAGCATAAATACATAATATAGCCGAATATGAGTGTATAGTATTGAAGTGAAACTATTTTGTTTAATGCAATGTGAATAGATGAGTTCGGTTCGATAAGTGAAAGTAGTATAAAAATATGAGATGTTGGGATTTCATTATTGAGCATTGTGTATTGAATTGTTAAATGTGTGGATATTCGGGCTTGAGCCTAGCGGGCCTTGTGCTTTGGTGAAATGTATCGGGCTTTAAGCCTAGTGGGCCTTGTGCTTGGTGAAATGTATCGGGCTTTAAGCCCAGCGAGCCTAGTGCGGTGATTTATTTCGAGCTTTAAGCCTACTTGAGCTTTGTGCGGTGTTACTTATCGGGCTATAACGCCTAGCGTGCTTGATGCCTGGTGATGTGTTTACAAAGGAGAAACCGAGTTTTGTTCAAGGCAAACCATAGCTAATGTATCTAGTTAACAGCTCGAGTAAGCATGTAAGATATGTTATGTTTAATGTTACATGAGTCGAGTTAATACTATGAGAACAAAGTGTTATATACATTTGAGGTTAAGATTGATGTGCATGAGTATTATATGAATGAATTTGAGCTTGAATGTATTATTATGGAGATTCGGTTTTCAAATAGAAATGCTAAGAGTTAAATAAATTTGGCACGATAATATGGTTGATATGAATGTTTGTACTTATACGATTTGGAGCATGTGATTTTTGTAATATACTTATTTGTGCTTGAAGAGATACTGAGTTTATGGAAATGAAATTCGAATACTTAGGTTAATGAACTATTAGTATTCGGCCTTGTATAAATCAATATACTTAAATGTTTATGTGCAATGTCATAAGTTGAATGATTTAAATGTTTAATTGTTTAAATGTTATATTATCATGAGCTTAGGACTTACTAAGCTAGTAAGCTTATTTGTGTGAAATGTTCTCCTCTGTTTTATAGATTAGGTTCTGGCTACAAGCTCATCGGGATCGTCAAGAAAGTCGTCTACACTATCAATCTAATTTGGTACTCTTTCATTTTGGTTTTCGGATAGAGGCATGTATAGGAAAGACTTTGACTTTGTTTAGATGAAAACTTTTTGTTCATGTATATATAATAGCCATGCGAATATGGCTAAATTTTCGGTTAAGTATGTTTTTCATGCTTTTGATATAATTGTTGGTTTATATCGTATATGCTTGTGCAAATTCAATCAAGGTTAAATCGAATATGGTAAGGAAATATATGTTTGTGAAATGAACATTTGAGTTGGGTAATGTGGTATGAATAATCATTTGTATACTCGATTATATTGAACCATAGTTGTGTTTTGTTCATAGGTTAGTGATGTTAGAATTTAATGTGAGTGTTAGAAGTATAAGTTAACTATATATCGTATACATATTTATGGATAGATATATATTTAGATTAGTCATGATATATAAGCATGATGTGTTTAGTTGTGTGATATCAATTATTAAATATACATGTTTTACTTAAATGTGAATTGAAGTTATAAATCTCATAAGTTATGTATTCGGCAACACATGGTATTAAATAGAAAGTATACTTGGTTTTGGATTTCATTTGTACATGGCTAATAAACATCATATGCTTAGTTCAAATACGTTATTATAATGTTAAACTTATGATTTATATATGTATTTTTTTTAGGCAAATTGTGTGACTTTAAGACATGTATTTTGACTTGATAAAATGATTTATAATTGAAATGAATTCGATTGAACTGTGAGACATGATTTGCATATCAAGTGTGAATAATCATTTAAGACTAATATTAAATTAGTAAAATCTTATATATATATATATATATGCATTTTGGGGATAAGCTCTATGTAATTATGTGAATGTATGAAAACTGTATTTTCTTTGTACATGCCTCGTAACCCTAATTCGGTGACGAATATGGGTTAGGGGTGCTACATTTTATTGGTATCAGAGCTTACGGTTTAGTCGATTCTAGGACTACCGTAGCGCGTGTGAGTCTAACTATACATGCCTTTATCATATATTGATAGTGTGGTGACTTCTGACATTCTGAATTGTGTTTTATATAGTAAATGGACACTGATCCTGAAAGAGCCGTAGCGGATGATGTAGAGAGTGTAGTGCCTGACCGCACACGGATCGGTCTGCGGTGAGACTCTCGACCGGCCGGTAGCCACGAGGGGAGGCTAAACAAGCCTTCTATCGGATGATGAACGCAGTGGTTTACCTAGTTTATTCGAGACTAACCCGATTGTACACCAACCTCCACCCCGAATAATTCAACTCCGATACCTTTAGCTTTTCGATGATAGATCCGATGAGATCTAGTAGGCCTCGATTGATAAAATCGGAAATTTGGGGTCGAAGAATTCGGGGCCAACGATGATGATGACGCAGAGCGAAGTGAAATGTGGCTTGATAACACTATTCGGGTACTTGATGAGCTATCTTGTACTCCGGATGAATGCACGAAGTGTGCTATATCTTTACTTGGGCCTTCGCATATCACCGTGGAATACACTAGTATCGATGAGTTCAGAAAGTAAAAGTGGCGTGGGATTTCTTTCAAGCATGAATTCGCAAGAAATATATCATCAAAGATTCGTTGATCAAAAACGAAAAGAATTTCTTGAACTAAAATAGGGCAAATGACCGTGATGAATATGAGCGAAAATTTGTCAGATTGAGCCGATATGCTCGGGAATGTGTATCAACTGAAGCCATTATGTGCAAAAGGTTCGAAGACAGTTTGAATGAAGATTTAAAGTTTCTTGTTGGCATTCTTGAAATCAAAGAGTTTGTGACACTAGTCGAGCGAGCTTGCAAAGCTGAAGAACTCGGGAAGGAGAAAAGAAAGGCTGAGACAGAAGCTAGAGACACTCGTAAGAGATTGTCGGGTAAGAATTTCCATTCCACATCTAAGAAGTTCGAGAGATGACTTCACCAACATAAAGCTACTTGATTTACCTAGACGTGATCGACCTCGGTGGGCTCCCGAGCTACCTTGATGGCGGTGTTGGTAACGTTCCACGAATCGAGTTGAATGCAAGCACTATGGGAAATGGCATTCGGGAGTTGTAGATTCCATGATCGGTCTTGCTTTAAATGCGGATCGTCGGATCATTTTATTAGAGAATGTCCGATGTGAGTTGAGCGAATATGATTCAAAACATTAAGTCGAGCAACACATCGGTGCGAGGCGAGCCACCCGCATATTCAAGCAATGTAGGTGGGTAGTCGAGAGGAATGAAGAACATCGTAGTTCGATTCGAGCCTAGAGCTCCAAAGCTAGAGCTTATGCCACACGAGCAGAGAGGATGCTTCCTCCCGATGTCATTACCGGTGCTTTCACCCTTTATGATACTACGTGATTGCATTGATTGATCTGGCTCGACTCATTCATATGTGTGTGAAACTCTAGTATTTGGTAAGACTCGCGCGATTGAGTCTCATCGAGTTTGTGATTCGTGTGTCCAACCCTTTGGGTAGATGTGTGCTTGTTAATAAAGTGTGTAAAGGTTGCCCGTTGATGATTCGGGATTCTTGCTTTCCACCGAGATTTAATGTTGTTGCCCTTCGATGAGTTCGATATAATTTTGTGAATGGATGGTTAACTTCACATGATGCAAGTGGTGAATTGCAAAAGAAAGCTAATTGATTTGAGATGTCGAGCGGGAGATTATCGAATTGAATCCGATGATTTAAGTGGGTTTCCTACTGATAATATCTTTGATGTTAGCCCGGAAATATGTGAGAAAAGGGTGTGAAGCTTATTTGGCGCACGTCTTTGGATAATAAAGTGTCCGAAAAGCATATTGAATGTGATCGGTTACGTGTGAATACCCGAGATGTGTTTCTGAAGAACTACCGGGCTTACCACGATGAGAGATTGAGTTCGGCATTGAATTAGTACCGAACGACTCCGATTTTGATAGCTCCGTATCGGATGGCACCTCTGAAGTTAAAAGAGTTGAAAGCGCGATTTGCAAGAATTGTGAGATAGGGGCTTTGCACGACCGAGCTTCTCTCCTTGGGGTGCACCGGTTTTATTTGTGAAAAGAAAGATGGGACCATGCGAATGTGTATCGACTATCGGCAACTAAATAAGGTAACTATAAAGAATAAATACCCGTTACCTCGGATTGATGACTTGTTTGATCGGCTAAAAGGGGCTTGAGATTTTGAAGATAGATTTGAGATCAAAGCTATTATCGCATGCAGTCGAGATACTGAGATGTACCAAAGGCGCATTCGAACGAGGTACGGACATTTTGAGTTTCTCGTTATGCCTTTTGGACTCACTAATGCACTCCTTTGCTTTTATGGATCTAATGAATCGAGTTTTGTACGCTTTTTGGATCGGTTTGTAGTAGTGTTTATTGATGATATAACGATCTATTCTAAAAATGAAACCGAGCATGCCGAGCATTTGAGATTAGTGCTATGAACTTTGAGAGATCAACGATTGTATGCGAAGTTTAGTAAGTGTGAGTTCGGATGAAAGAGGTCACTTTTTGGGACATGTTGTTTCAAAGATCGTGTATTCGAGTCGATCTGAACAAAATTTCGGCTATACTTGATTGGAAGCCACCGAAGGATATTTTTGAGATTCAAGTTTTCAGGACTTGCGGGCTACTATAGACGGTTTGTGAAAGGCTTTTTCGTAATAGCTACACCTTTGACAAAGCTACTACGAGAAAGATGTAAAGTTCAAGTGGTCGGAAAATTGTCGAAGAGTTTCGATCGGTTGAAAGCCCTTTGACTGAAGCTCAAAGTGTTAGCTCGGCTGAGTCGGGTAAGGAATTTGTTGTGTATTCCGATGCTTCCTTAAATGGTTTGGGCTGCGTATTGATGCGGGAAGACAGAGTAGTAGCCTACGCATCAAGACAATTGAAGCCGCATGAAAAAATTACCCGACGATGATTTGGAGCTTGCGACCATTGTGTTCGTGACCGAAGATTTGGCGTCATTACTTATTCGAGAAATGCCATGTTTACTCGGATCATAAAAGTCTCAAGTATTTGATGACTCAAAAGACCGAATTTAAGACAACGCGGTGGTTGGAATTGTTGAAAGACTATGAATTGGTGATTGACTACCATCCGGGAAAAGCTAACGTTGTTGCGGATGCGTTAAGTCAAAAATCATTGTTTGCTCTTCGTGCAATGAACGCGCAGATAGCTATGTTCGTGATGGTTCGATCATAGCCGAGTTACAAGCAAGACCGATGTTTATTCAAGCAAATTTGTGATGCATGAGAAAGTTGACAAAGATTTGATTACTAGTCGAATTCGGTGTGAAAAAGGTGCGAATCGATTTTTGATTGATGCAAATGATCATTTGAATTTTAAAAGCCGAATGTGTGTTCAAGAACTCGATTTGATACTGATGATTCTCGAGTGAGGCCCATAGTGGTCGACTATCGATACATCCGGGTAGCACAAAAATGTATAACGATTTGAAACAATTCTATTGGTGGCTCTGGCATGAAACGGGATATATCTCGAATTTGTTTGAAATGCTTAGTTTGTCGCAAGTAAAAGCCGAGCATCAAGTGCCATCTGGACTACTTCACCAATCATGATACCCGAATGGAAATGGGATAGAATTACAATGGATTTTGTATCCGGTCTCCCTATGACACCGAGTAAGAAAGATGCCGTTTGGGTTATAGTTGATAGATCGACCAAATCAGCTCATTTTGTACCGGTTAAAGACGGACTATTCACTCGATAAACTTGCCGAATTGTATGTATCATGTGATTGTGAGATTGCATGGTGTACCGAGTTCCATTGTTTTAGACAGAGACCAGAGATTCGTGATCGCGATTTTGGAAGAAGTTGCAAGATGCTTTAGGCACTAAACTTCATTTTAGTACTGACCTTTCATCCATGACAGACAGCCGGTCGATCCCGAGCGAACTATTCGAGATACTTGAAGACGTGTTGAGATGTTGCGTTCTCGAGTTTGAAGGTGCGTGAGGAATGATACCTACCTTTGATTGAATTTTCTTACAATAATAGCTTTCAATCTAGTATCAAAATGGCACCTTATGAAGCCTTGTACAGGCGAAAATGTCGAACACCATTATCTTTGGATGAGCTCACGAGGATAAGATACACGGGTAGATTTGATTAAAGAAACCGAACAAAAAGTGGTCGTGATCGAAATACTTTGAAAGTCGCCTCGCATCGACAAAAGTCTTATGTTGACTTAAAGCGTAAAGATATTGAATTTCAAATCGAGATCGAGTATTCTTGAAAGTTTCTCCGTGGAAAAGGTATTCGATTTGGTCGGAAAGGCAAACTTAGTCCGAGATTCATCGGACCTTATGAAATCACCGAACGTATTGGGCTCGTTGCTTATAGGTTGAAGTTGCCCTACGAGTTAGAAAAGATACATGACGATTTCATGTTTCGATGCTTCGTAAGTACAGATCAGATCCGTCTCATGTGATCACATCGCGAGAGATTGAAATCCAATCGATTTGACATATGATGAAGAACCGATCCGTATCTTAGCTCGGGAAATAAAAGAGTTGAGAAATAAAAGAATTCCATTAGTGAAGGTACTATGGAATCGTCACGGAGTTGAAGAGGCTACGTGGGAGCTCGAGGATTCAATGAGGCAACAATATCCGACCTTGTTTAACGGTAAGATTTTCGGGACGAAAATCGAAAAGGGGAGAGTTGTAATGCATCGAATTTGACCCTAATCGGAACGGTGGTTTCGGGACCACGAATCCGAGTTCGAGAAATATTTTAATATTATAATTCGAGTCTATAATATGTAAATTAATGTGTGTGAAAGTTTTGTATGAAAATTTGATCGTTTGTGTGCTCAATTAAGTAAAAAGGACTAAATCGCGTAAGTGGTAAAAGTGGCCTTTTATTTGATTTATGGCTAATTGATGTGGCTTTATTTTAATGAAGTCCTTAAAGGGCAATATGCCCATTTTAAGTTATAGTGGACGACAATATGGTGATATAACATGTTTTTTTTATGTATTATTTTATATGTTAAAGGTTATATTATATTTATTTTATAATTTATAACTATATTATAATAAAACCAACATGATAGTGGAATTTTATTCATGCTTTCTTCCACCGAATAACACAAAGAAAAGAAAAGTTTTTGGAGCTTTGTACATTCGGCTATTTACAAGCTAAATTAAAGGTTAGTTTTAATCGGTTTTCGATAATTTCTACGTTTTGTAATCGTTGCTTGAATACTTCAAGACCCATGCTTGAATTTTTGATTTTGATGAATATTTTGAAATGTACCATTGATGAGTTCATGAGTTTTATGATGATAGTTGATGAATTATGAAAATATATGTTAGATTAATATGTTTTGTATTGAGGTTTTGGTGATTTTGAGTAATTAGGGCTAAATTACAAAAATAAATTTTTGAGGGGCTAAAATGCAAAATAAATAAAATAAATGGACTTGTATAGTCCCTATGAACATTCGGCCCTTAGGTGGTGTAGTGAAATTTTGTGTATTTTGTGTTTTGTGCAAATAGGACTAAATTGTAAAAATATGAAACATTAGGGGTAAAATGGTAATTTTCCCATTTAGGTATTTTGGGACTAAATTGAGATGAAATGTGCTTGAATGAGATAAATTTTAATGTGTTTTAGATCAAGAGCAAAGAAAACGGAATTAGATCGGGAAAGACGAAGGTTCTCGAATAGCCGATTCGCACGGACTATCGACAACCGAGGTAAGTCCCTAAGCGTTCTAATGTCAATGAAATTATTTATGAACTTAGTGAATGATGAATTTTAGAAATTAAAGCATAAATACATAATATAGCCGAATATGAGTGTATAGTATTGAAGTGAAACTATTTTGTTTAATGCAATGTGAATAGATGAGTTCGGTTCGATAAGTGAAAGTAGTATAAAGAATATGAGATGTTGGGATTTCATTATTGAGCATTGTGTATTGAATTGTTAAATGTGTGGATATTCGGGCTTCGAGCCTAGCAGGCCTTGTGCCGGTGAAATGTATCGGGCTTTAAGCCTAGCAGGCCTAGTGCCGGTGATTTATTTCAGGCTTTAAGCCTAGCAGGCTTTGTGCCGGTGTTACTTATCGGGCTATAACGCCTAGCAGGCTTGATGCCGGTGATGTGTTTTACAAAGGAGAAACCGAATTTTGTTCAAGGCAAACCATAGCTAATGTATCTAGTTAACGGCTCAGGTAAGCATGTAAGATATGTTATGTTTAATGTTACTTGAGTCGAGTTAATACTATGAGAACAGTGTTATATACATTTGAGGTTAAGATTGATGTGCATGAGTATTATATGAATGAATTTGAGCTTGAATGTATTATTATGGAGATTCGATTTTCAAATAGAAATGCTAAGAGTTAAATAAATTTGGCACGATAATATGGTTGATATGAATCTTTGACTTATACAATTTGGAGCATGTGATTTTTGTAATATACTTATTTGTGCTTCAAGAGATACGAGTTTATGGAAATGAAATTCAAATACTTAGGTTAATGAACTATTAGTATTCGGCCTTGTATAAATCAATATACTTAAATGTTTATGTGCAATGTCATAAGTTGAATGATTTAAATGTTTAATTGTTTAAATGTTATATTATCATGAGCTTAGGACTTACTAAGCTAAGTAAGCTTATTTGTGTGAAATGTTCTCCTCTGTTTTATAGATTAGGTTTCGCTACAAGCTCATCGGGATCGTCAAGAAAGTCGTCTACACTATCAATCTAATTTGGTACTCTTTCATTTTGGTTTTTGGATAGAGGCATGTATAGGAAAGACTTTGACTTTGTTTAGATGAAAACTTTTGTTCATGTATATATAATAGCCATGCGAATATGGCTAAATTTTTAAGTTAAGTATGTTTTTCATTCTTTTGATATAATTGTTGGTTTATATCGTATATGCTTGTGCAAATTCAATCAAGGTTAAATCGAATATGGTAAGGAAATATATGTTTGTGAAATGAACATTTGAGTTGGGTAATGTGGTATGAATAATCATTTGTATACTCGATTATATTGAACCATAGTTGTGTTTTGTTCATAGGTTAGTGATGTTAGAATTTAATGTGAGTGTTAGAAGTATAAGTTAACTATATATAAAAATTATTATGAAGCATGGATATTATGAAGCGTATGTGGGTATATTCGGTTATAATCTAGGTACATATCGTATACATATTTATGGATAGATATATATATATTTAGATTAGTCATGATATATAAGCATGATGTGTTTAGTTGTGTGATATCAATTATTAAATATACATGTTTTACTTAAATGTGAATTGAAGTTATAAATCTCATAAGTTATGTATTCGGCAACACATGGTATTAAATAGAAAGTATACTTGGTTTTGGATTTCATTTGTACATGGCTAATAAACATCATATGCTTAGTTCAAATACGTTATTATAATGTTAAACTTATGATTTATGTATGTATTTTTTTTAGGCAAATTGTGTGACTTTAAGACATGTATTTTGACTTGATAAAATGATTTATAATTGAAATGAATTCGATTGAACTGTGAGACATGATTTTCATATCAAGTGTGAATAATCATTTAAGACTAATATTAAATTAGTAAAATCTTATATATATATATATATATGCATTTTGGGGATAAGCTCTATGTAATTATGTGAATGTATGAAAACTGTATTTTCTTTGTACATGCCTCGTAACCCTAATTCGGCGACGAATATGGGTTAGGGGTGTTACATCAGCCCTATGAGGCCTATTACGACCTAAGCCCCCGAGAACGTTTGTAGCGGCCTGCCAACGATTGTGGCTCGATTTATCCCTACGAGCGTTCGCTCGTGAGCCCTCAGATGTCGAAGTTTCAGCTTTTCGGCTTTTGCCGATTCACAATTGAACAGGGGTGTGAGTACACACCTTCATCCGTCGTTTTGACAGAAACAACATTGGGTGTACGATTACACACCTGTTATGGGTTGTAGTTTGAAGTGCTTCCAAGGTTAAACACCTATGATAACAACAACCCCATCAATTAGTCTCAAACCCTTGTTAATCCATCACCATAATATTGAAAACGCTTTAATCAAACTAACGCTACTTAGCAATCAACAACCGCAATCTCCTCTAATTCCAAAACCACGTATTCTTTTCAATGCTATTACCTTCACAAGAACCGTTAACTGATTCATAAGAATCTACAATTCCACAAGAATATATTTATACTATGCTTAAAGCACTTACCACGAATCAAAAGATCTCTTGCAGGGAAAGTAATCGGCCTACCCCTTGGATAAGGAAAACGAGTCCCTAGCAACATTCGAACAAAAAAGAAGGTGTTAGATAAACTTATCTCCACGGCAAACAAGGGGGAAACAGCCTTTCGGCCCAAAAGATACAAAACCGAGCATGGAGAAAGAAGCCAACCAAGATCCTGCTAGAGTCACCACTTACCAATAACTCGAAGAGATTAAGGAACGGTTAGGAACGAAGAGAAGAAGGTGTTTAGGCCTTAACAGATTCGGTCAACATAAGAAGAACAACGGTTTTGAGAGAGAAATATTCGACTATCTTGAAAAGAAAAGAAATAATGAGAGGGAAAGAAAAAGTTGAGTTCAGCCAAAGGAGAAAACCAAGAGGAGAAGAAGATGATTTGGCAAGGAGTGGGCAGCAATTGAGAAATAACGATGAAAGGGAAAAGACCCGACTGGTCAAAAACGTTGCACGAGATGCCACAAAAGAAGTAAATCCCGAAATGCACAAAAAGAAAACCCGAAATGGCAAAGAGGATTTTCGGTTTCTACCCTCTCACAAAGTTGCCGAAAATGCACAAATAAGATTCCCCTTAGCCGAAATCCCCTACTCAAGCTCCCCCATTCGGCCATGACTCCCTTCTCATTCAAATTCCCTAAAAATCTCCACTGTTTGCTCTATGATTCACTCCACACCCCCCATTCAAACTTATTCAAACTTGATGACCAAGTCTCCAACCACCTCTGCAGAGTTTGAACCAAACTCTACCTCTCACACCACAGAGACATAAAATAAAACCTCATTATTGCAGGCCATGGGATTCGAACCTCAAACCACTGGAACACTCCACACGCCACTTGCCACCTCTACCAGTAGACTTCTTGTGTCACATGTCAAGCACACTTAATATATATGTCCTTTAAGCTAACATCCAGGTTCCAAAGGAGCAAAAATCAAAATTTTTCCAAAGTCTTGAACCCAGGCTTCCTAAAATCCCCAAAACTACCCAAAACACTTAGCCATTGAAGCAAACAAGTAATTTGGTCAGAACATGAAAAATTAAAGACCCTATATTTTTGGGCGTTACATATTCACACAAAACCACACCTTTCCTCCCTAGGTGATAAAAGTAATAAATGCTGACCAATGTAGTGCAATCCAAGGTTTGTTATGCAATGTTCTAAAATTATCCTAAAAATGTAGATGTATTCACTTAATTTCAAACAATTAATTCCATCTAGTGGCCTTAAATATAACTCTTTTCAAGAGTTATCACACCCCCAAACTTGAATTATTGCTTGTCCTCAAGCAAATTATGTTTGAATATGCATGGATGCATGGAAATTGCCAAAACAATCAGTCACCAAATGTACTACCAAATTGTAATGAGCATATTGTGTACCTCTATTCTCAGCAATCTTCAGCTAAAATAAAGAAAAAAAAATATGCTTACAATTGTTGTAAATCTATTTAGCAATTGCAATGTAGAAAATGGTTCCTAAAGGTAATTTTTTTTAAATATTTCAACAATTAAAACTATAGCAGATCTTTCTAAATATACTTAGCTTATCTATCTTCTAAACTCAGTTTTTTTTGGGCAATTATACAATTTTCAACACAAAAATTTCTAGGAAATTCATATTGTCAAATGATTATATACTTGAAAACCTCAATGGAGCATAGACTAGACTACCACGTATAATATCATGTCACAAATTGAATATAAATCACTCATGAAACAAAAGCTTTTAACTAAAAAGATGGATGGAGCAAACAACTACCTTCTTAGTAGATAAGCTTCAAGATTCAATGGAGTGTTCCTAGAATATGTGCATATATATATTTTTAGATAAACACTCATATTTGAACTCATTTTTTTGGTCAAGAATATAATGGAGCAAACAAAATATTACTGACATACTCAACAGGTTCAAGCAGTGGAGTATTCATATTATTATACCATGAAAAACATATATCCTATTACTATACTGAAATTAAGTCAAGAAATCCTAACTTTATTCAAAGAATGCTATTATAGTCCAATTGCATTTATATTTCAATTATTCTACTTTTAAAAAGTCATTTTCAACAACTATCCTATGCTAAATATTCCTAAATAACTATTACCATATTTTCTATTGCTTGCAAAGAAGAGTTATTATCCTCATTGAACATCATTGATCACCATATACTCACATAATCCAGCAATTAAATGGTAATTGAATGTTATGGAAAAAGGACTGAACAATTAATAATGCAGTCTATATGCACAACACACCCCCAAACCTAAGGGATGCATTGTCCTCAATGCAAGAACATGACAAAGTAGAATGAATAAAAGCTACGTGAATTCATGAAATAGATAAAAATAAAATAATGGATCATGAAAATATGAAAAAAAACAAAGCTTGGAGGAGAAAGAAATTACTTCACTTGGGTTAGGTGGATTTCCTTGGAGCTCCCTTGTATGGCTGCTTCTTTTCTGTTCAAACAATATTTTCTTGGACTGTTTTGTCGGCAGCCTTCTTGAATCTTTTTCTTTGAAGCTGGTTGATTGCACCTCTTCGGCATCGTCAGTATCTAACGTCGAGAGTTCACATTCTTGGGTAGTCATTGGTACCTTGGATTGTGGTGCTTTAGTAGTGGTGGTTGGTGGAAAAGTGTGTTGTTAGTTTTCATCCTCCCTATCAGAGTTAAGGTGTACAAACTCTGTCAGTTCTTCATCTCTCGTGGGTTCTTTGGTATGCTTGTGTGTAGTGGTAGGTTCGTCATCTTCTTCATCATCATCAGATAAAAGTTCTTTAGGAAACAAAGGAAATAAAGGCATTGCTTTGATAAAGTTGTTCTGAAGAGCTTTCTTGAGTGCAACATCGTGTTTCTTCACATACTCCGAATATAAAGTCATTTTGGCTTTTGCTGTGGCCAAATTAGGGGAGATTTGGTTCTGCTGTTTTGCAACAATATCTAACTGATGTTGGAGTTGCTTGAGAGTATTTATTATTTGTTGTTCCAACATATCAGCAAAAGTGTGTGGGGCTTCGGGTGGGGGTGATGATGTAGATGTTGGCCCAGAAGGTTGTGGCATATCCATGCCCAAGAAACATAGGACAATTGATTTCCTTATGATGTTTTTGTTG
Source organism: Gossypium sturtianum (assembly GCA_025698515.1). Taxonomy (NCBI): domain Eukaryota; kingdom Viridiplantae; phylum Streptophyta; class Magnoliopsida; order Malvales; family Malvaceae; genus Gossypium; species Gossypium sturtianum. The sequence continues at coordinate 50,425,200 of CM046944.1, read as the reverse complement.
CTTATGGTGTCCTCATTGTTATAGACAAGGACGTTGGCGCGTTGACAAAGGGTCGTGGGAAGAGACGGGAAATTTAAACTACCGGTATTCTTTTGCGCGCAACGATGAACTTCCTGGAAAACTATTCTTCCAACATTGAATTTTCTACCAAACATAATCGAATTTAGTAATAACATCCTTTCTTTGGAAAATAGTAGAATTGTGAGTGGAGGGGCTCAGTCAGGATTTCAGAAAGTGATACCGTACTCTGTAATGAGGCTTCAAAGCAACTCTATCAATAGAGTGACAATTATGATGAGATATAGTCCATTTAGTTCCCTCAATACAAAGATCTCGAAGAGCCTGTTGGAACCCTTTTGCTGTAATCTTTGACATAAACTCAAAATGTTCATCAGGACCCTCATGCAAATTGTAATGGGCATTAATAGAATCTTCATCAGGACCCTCACGCAAATTGTAATGGGCATTAATGGGCGAGCGGCGACTGTTGGGTCCAGAACTAGTCTCTGAAACCGAGGAGAAAGTGAAATTGATCTGTAATTGGCTAAAAGAAGCATCTGATAGGCAAAAGTTGTATGCTGATTTAAAGCGTAAAGAGATTGGGTTCGCAGTGGGAGATTATGTTTTCTTAAAGGTCTCACCATGGAAGAAGATTCTGAGATTTGGGCGAAAAAGGAAGTTGAGCCCTAGATTCATCGGACCTTACTAGATATTAAAACGTGTGGGACCGGTTGCCTATCAACTGGAACTTCCTGCTGAGTTAAATCGTATTCATAACGTATTTCACGTTTCTATGATGAGGCGATACCGTTCTGATCCCTCATATATAGTGCCGGTAGAGGAGATCGAGGTAAGCCCTAATCTAACTTTTGTGGAAGAACCGGTGCAGATACTGGATCGTGATGTTAAGGTGCTGAGGAGGAAATTTGTTCCATTAGTCAAGGTACTGTGGCGTAATCACGATTCAGAGGAAGCCACGTGGGAGCCTGAGGAGGCGATGCGATAGCAATACCCTCATCTCTTCTAATCAGGTAAATTTCGAGGCTGAAATTTCTGTAAGGGGGGTAGAGTTGTAACGCCCCAACAGTTAGGGGTTGTAAATTTTTGCTTAATTTCACGTTGTGCTTACTCAGCTGGTTATTTGAGGGTTTTTGGGGTTCTAGGGAGGCCTGGGTTCGAGTCTGAGCCTCGGAAAAATTTTAGTTTTTGGCCCCTTTAGTGGAGAGGGCTGTTGGCAGTAGGGCTTAAGTAAATTTGTATGTGTTTTAGTAACACAAGATGAGCTGGTAGCTCAGTGGCATTGGCGTCTTTGGGAAGGCTTGGAGAGTGGGGTTCGAATCCCAAAAGTTGCAAATAGAGGCTTTTATTTTGTAACTTGAGAGGGGTGGAAGCAAAGTTCGGATCAAACTCTTCAAGGGGAGTGGAGACTTGGTCAAATAATTCAAATGGATGGAGAAGAGCAATAGTAGGAGGAAAAAATGGAGAAAATCAAGGAAGTGAGGTGTGTGGAAGTGTTGGCCGAGAGTGGGAGTGTGACTAAGTGGGAGTTTCGGCTGGAGAGGGGTCATTAGTAGCATTTTCGGCAATTTTTGGTGTTAGTAGAAACCGAATTTCCTTTGTGTTTTGCTACTTTTCTTTTTGTTCATTTCGGGTCCTTTTCTGAAGTAACGTCTCAAGCAATCTTGTTTCCATTCAGGTCTTTTTCTTCTCATTGCACATTTTTTGAATGCACCTTTTCTTCATCTTTTCTTTCTCCTTCATTTTTTCTTGCTAATTGCCGAATTGATAAGCCTCTGCCTTCACTTTTTTTTCTTTCCCCTTCACACTATTCGTCTTACCTTGCAAAATCATCTCGCGATTACTGCTCGTGTGCTGCTGAATCCCTTTTCTCTTTTCGATTTTTCTCTAGCCGAATACAACACTTTTTCTTCCTCTTATTATTCTTCCCCTCTCCCTTCAAAGCGTAAGCTGAAGCACTTAAACCTTGACCCTTTCTAACGTAGGGCCAAATCTATTAGGGTCTAGGCATATCATTCTCTCCGTTTGTTTAGCCTTCGAATCTCAAAAATTGGTTGGGACTCGTCATTCTTAGCCGAAGTCTAGGGCCGATTATCCCTCCCTTGCAGGAGATCTCATATTTGGTGGTGCTTAATCTTGAGAGCTTCAACCTACAACCCATAACAGGTGTGTAAGCTCACACCACTGTTTATCCTGATATGCTACGTTCTGTGAATTGGCTAAAAGCCGAAATACCAAAAAGCCGGAGTATTGGCAATTGAGATCTCCCGAGTGTACGAGCGCTCGTAGAGATAAACCGAGTCAATAGTGGTGGCGATAGACTGTTGGGAGTGTCTCAAACTCTCTCGTGGGACTGAGGCTGTAATGGGCATTGTTGAGCCGAAGTGGGCTAAGTGGGCCCAATGGGCTAATGGGCCCACAGGGGCAAAATCTTTGGTAAGTGCCGGACGATTGATGCGGCTGCGAAGTCCGCAGAACTGAGATCGAAAATGGGTTATTTGGGCCACACGAGCGTGTGGGCCCGTTTGGGCCGAAATAGGACTTTAGGCCCAATTCCAGCGTTTTGACCAGAAATGGAACCTGTGTCGCTCGAGGCGACAGTAGGCCTTCGGAAAGGACGCTTTAGGGGTAAAATTACCAAATTACCCTTGGTGGGTAAATTACCGAATTACCCTTGGTGGGTAAATTACCGAATTACCCTTGGTGGTAAATTATCGAATTTGCCTTGGTGGGTAAAATTATCGAATTACCCTTGGTGGGTAAATTACCGAATTACCTTTGGTGGGTAAAATTACCGAATTACCCTTGGTGGGTAAACTACCAAATTACCCTTTGTGGGTAAATTACCGAATTACCCTTGGTGGGTAAAATTACCGAATTGCCCTTGATGGGTAAATTACTGAAATACCCTTCCTGGGTAAGTTACCGAAATGCCCTTCACGGGTAAAATTACCGAATTACCCTTGATGGGTAAGTTACCGAAATACCCTCGAGGGGTGATTACCGTTCTACCCCAAAACGACAAAATGATCGTTATGCCCTTTGTGATAGTCAATTGATGTATGTATAATGTTTTTATAACTGTATATTATTGTGATACACTGTATTCATAACATATTGCATTGGGTTAGGATTTTCTGATTGGAGGAAGTACCATTATAGTGGCATCGCCACGTGTTCTGATTCTAGCGGCTCAGCCACGATTACCGTTATTAGCAGCTTGGCTGCATTATTGGATAGTTGGTTGGGTGGGTTGACTTGGTCCCCACATGGATAGATGGTTGGTACGGGTGGAGAGTTTGGCTGGATTGGGTTGGGTTGCATGTTCATCGGATTGATATGATATAGGGCTTAGGCCCAGATTGTTGCCGAGTAGGGCTTAGGCCCAGACTGATACCGTATGGGCTCGGGCCCAGACAGTGACCGTAATAGGGGATTACACACTGAGTTCTCGTAACTCACCCTTTCTTTTAACCGTACAGGTAATCCCCAACCGTAAAGGATTTCGAGCTGCGAGGGACTCAGAGGTGGCCACACGACCGACATGTTTGAAAATTGAACTTAGTAATTTTATCTTTATTTTATTTTAATTACTGGGTTAAAATTTTTGTAATAAGGCCTTTGTGATTTTCTTTTTAACTTTTATTTGGTATGCCTTTTAGTTACAAACTGCTAATCTATTAAACACGGGTTTCCTTTAAAACAATTTTCCATTGATTTCAAAATAACACATTTCCGTAACGGTTTCAAATAAACTTCTGCAATAAACAAGGTTTTAACAATGGTAATTTTTGTAAAGGAAGGACTTTTAGTAATTTTGTTTTGTCAATTAACAACGTAAATCGAGATTTTTAAAGAGTAGAAAGTTTGATCCGTAAAAGGGTTTTCCAATGAAGTTATGGTTTTCAAACATCACTTTGATGTGGCACGTTAGATCCAGTCATAACGTCTAGGCTGGTTTTGGGGTGTTACATTTAGTTGTATCAAAGCCAGGTTGCAAAACTCGGCTGTGGAATGGGTTTGAATTTTCTTTAACTGTTAAAATTTTGGTTGGGAAGTGATAGTGCTACTGAAGGTGTGGTACACCGAGTCTCCGGCACCAAATCCGTAAGTTTCTTGACTCTATACTTTGTTATATGCTAAAATGACTGTACTACGAATATACTAGGGATAGTAGTAGTATACTGAAACTCTTTAGTGGTAGAAACTGAGACTATAGGAGACTGAAACCATAGTAAATGCGATCTACGAAAACAACCCTAATTACTGCTTTTCATAAAGTACTTGTTAATAATTACGAGAACTATAAGCTGATTCATAAAACTTTTTAATCAGGAAAAAAATGCTACATCGATATGAGCACAAAAGGTCGCGAAAGGGGTACACGTGGCCGTGGTAGAGGCCGTGGTGCTAGGGTTGGATCCTCAGCATCAGGACATATGCCTGAAAGGGAAGCGCCGGCATCACCAGTGATAGAGACGGGGTCTCATGACCGAGCCGGTGGGGATGATGCTCTGTCCCAAGCGATGCTACAGGTTCTGGAAAGGGTTGCTGGAGCGAGTATTGGGTCAGTGGCCCGAGGGTCAATTTTTGAGCAACTTCGGTCAAACGGGGCAGAAATCTCTAGGGGCATCTCTGGTGTAGCCCCGAACGTAGCAGAATATTGGTTGGAGGCGGTAGAGCGAATCATGGATGACCTTGACTGCACAGTGGAGCAAAAGCTGAAAGGAGCAGTGTCTTTACTGTGAGATGAGGCATATCAATGGTGGCTTACCGTGAGGGAAGGCACGCAGGCCGATCGTGTGACATGGGATTTCTTTAAGGCGGCCTTCCAAGGGAAATATTATAACATCCCGGTTTAGGGCCTAGTCAAAATAGTGGTTCGAGACCACAAATCCAAGGGTCATGAATGAGTTTTTGAGGCTTATAATATGTATGCATGCTAGTGTGAAAGTTTCATGAAGCAATTTTGTGAAATTGTGGTTAAATTGTCCAAAAGGACTAAATTACAAAAGTTGCAAAATGTGTGTTTCTAGAAGCTATATGTGTGAAATAGCTTTAGATTATTAATTAGAGGTCCTTAAATATTAATTTATCCAAATTCTAATTTTTGGACAAAAATGGGCATGGATGAGTTAAAATTTAAAGCTTATCAAAAAGGGCATTTTGGTCATTTATCAATTAAGTGATTAAAATAGGTGAAAAGATGATAGAAATTCATTCATCTTCTTCCCATAGCTGCCGAAAATTTGAGAAGCCATTGTTAGGGTTCTTTCAATTTTTCAAGCTTGCTAGTAAGTGCTCCTAAGCCCAGTTTTTTGATATTCTTCGTGTTTTTGAAGTCCTGGTAGCATGAGTAAGCTATTTATAGCTATTTGGTGAGCTATTATGGATGTTCAAAAATGTACATATGTATGACATGCATGTATTTTGATGTTTTATGGAAGAATATGAAAGCTTGATGTAGTAGAAACATCTTTTGCTAAGTGATTTTCCATGAAAATGCATGTAGGGACTTAGTTGTGAAAATCTTAAGTTTGGTCATACATGGGTGATTTAGTGAGATTTGATGAATGCTTTAGTTGAGTAAGTGGTTCGACTAAGCATGAAAGAGTAGAAAGTTGAATAAAAATCACTTTACGAGCCTTTGGGACTAAAGTGTAAATATGAGAAAGTTTAGGGGCAAAATAGTAATTTTGCTAAAGTATGAGATGTGGGTCAATTTAGTCAATGTGTGTATTGAATAAGTTGATTTATTCATTATAGATCAAGAAAGATGAAGCCCAGATCGAAACCGAGGCAAAAGCAAGGTGGTGGACTAAATTGCACATTTCAATACTTTTGAGTATCGAGGTAAGTCTATGCATAAACAATGCATTCATACTTACAATTTGAATTTGCTAGCTAGGGTGTAGCATGAATGAGAATGAATGAGAATGATTGGGAACCTATGTGGTTCAAGTAGAATGAATGCAATATAGATGTGAATGGATGAATAATTGGGTAAATAGACTTGTGCATGTGTTGTGATAATGCTAGATGGTGGGCTAAGTGCAATACCATCCAAATGCATATTGACGATGAGTGGCTATGTGCGATGCTATCGTTAGGTATATCATTTAGTGGCTATAAAGTAGATCACGATGATTACCTTTGTGGTAGGCTAAGTGCGATACCACCTTATAAATTGATTGTGGTGTGCTAAGTGCGAAACCACCGAGATATTGGCTGTGTGGATTAATTGTGTATATTAGCTCTGTGTAATAGCTGTGTGGATAAGATATGTGGATTAGCTGTGTGGATTAGCTATGTGAGTTAGCTATGTGGATGCATTATTGAGCAATAATGACGTGTTGTATATTGTGTAAATGTGATATTGAATGCAGGGGTGCATTTCAATAATTATGAGCATGTGACTCATGATGTGCTGGTAATATGGTAAGGGATAGAAAGAGTAAGCATAGTTGTATATTATATGTTGGAATAATGCTAATTGTGGTTGGGCTTATACTATGATGCTTAATTGTTTATGTGTAAACTTACTAAGCTCAAAGCTTACTCTCTTTCCTTTCCCTTGTCTTATAGATTAAAAGCGTTGAACCGAGATACGAGGATCATCAAAAGATAGCCCACATATCAGCACACTTTGGTACATGAAACTTAATGTTTTTGTATATGGCATGTATAGGGGCTAGATAAGTTAGTAAATTTTGTTGTAAATGGCTAAAATGTGTTGGCCTATAGATGGATAGCTTATTTTGTATAATGCCATGGTTGTTGGCTATTACATTATATGAAAGAAAGATGTAGTTTTCTATGTGAGAATGCACTTCAATTTGAGTTGATTATGATGGTGTTAGATGAGTATATGTTGTGTATGTTAGAAGGGTGAAAAGAACTTGACACTTAGTTTTGTTCTTGACCATGTGGGTAGACACACGGGCGCAGTGTCTAGACCCATGTGACACACGGTCGCCACTCACTGGCGTGTCTTTGAGCCATGCATCCCCTGCATGTTAATATTTGAAAATAGAATAGACCACGGACTAGTCACACGGGCGTGTGCCTAGAGCGTGTGGGATTCATCAATGTTGGCCACGGGATAGCCACACGGGCGTGTGTCTATACTCTAGGCTGTACGAGGGAAGTCAGTGTTCACCACGGTTGGGGAGCACGTGCGTGACATGGCCGTGGGGCAATTGGCAGAATGCTCGAGTTTTTAGCACGGCTAGGGAACATGGGCATGTGTGTCCATGCACGGGCGTGTCTAATCTTGCACGGGCGTGTGAGACCTGTATAAAAGAGAAAAACTTTAAGGATTGTAAAAGTTCCAGATTAGTCTCGAGAGCCCTCGTGTGTATGAGTGAGGCCTCGTAAGTCGAGAATGAGGTTATATCGAGTAATGACGTTGAGCCTATGTGGCGATTAAGCAATTTGAGTTCGGTAACGCCTCGGGCCCGGTTCCTAGCGTAGAACCCGGGTAAGGGGTGTTACAAATATTTCGGGGCAAGTTATGTGGACGCTCGGAGAAAGGAATTTCTGAATCTGGTTCAGGGGAATAGGTCTGTAGCGGAGTATGAGGCAGAGTTTCTGCGGGAGGCTAGTTGCCCATACGCTATGCATCCTGGTGGAAATAAGTTATACCTAGATTTGCGTGAACTGTACTGGTGGCCAGGGCTTAAGCGTGAGGTTACTGATTTTATAAGTAAGTGTTTAACATGCCAGCAAGTGAAGGCTGAGCATCAACTGCCTTCGGGACTGCTGCAACCTGTTAAAATTCCACTTTGGAAGTGGGAGAGGGTAACCATGGATTTTGTTGGTGGGCTACCCCTGACGCCTACTAAGAAAGATTTGGTTTGGGTTATTGTTGATCTGCTGACTAAGTCAGCCCACTTCATATCGGTTCGCACTGATTACTCATTGCAAAAGTTGGCCAAGTTATACGTGGCAGAAATTGTAAGGTTACATGGGGTATCGGTGTCTATCATTTTCGACAGGGACCCTAGATTCACATCACGATTCTGGAGAGTGTTACACCAAGCTTGGGTACAAGGTTGGATTTCAGCACAGCATTTCATCCGCAGACTGATGGTCTGTCGGAGAGGGTAATATAGATTTTGGAGGACATGTTGAGAAGCTGTGTGATTGATTTCGAGGGTAGTTGGGAAGACTATCTGCCCTTAGCGGAATTTGCTTATAACAACAGCTACGAATCCAGTATTCAGATGGCACAATACGAGGTGTTATATGGTCGTAGGTGTCATACCCCTACTTGTTGAACAGAATTGGGCGAGCAGCGACTGTTGGGTCTAGAACTAGTCTCTGAAACCGAGGAGAAAGTGAAATTGATCCGTAATCGGCTAAAAGAAGCATCTGATAGGCAAAAGTCGTATGCTGATTTAAAGCGTAAAGAGATTGAGTTCGCAGTGGGAGATTATGTTTTGGAGATTATGTTTTCTTAATGGTCTCACCATGGAAGAAGATTCTGAGATTTGGGCGAAAAGGCAAGTTGAGCCCTAGATTCATCGGACCTTACCAGATATTAAAACGTGTGGGACCGGTTGCCTATCAGCTGGAACTGCCTGCTGAGTTAAATTGTATTCATAACATATTTCACGTTTCTATGCTGAGACGATACCATTCTGATCCCTCACATATAGTGTCGGTAGAGGAGATCGAGGTAAGACCTAATCTGACTTTTGAGGAAGAACCGATGCAGATACTGGATCGTGATGTTAAGGTGCTGAGGAGGAAATCTGTTCCAATGCGACAGCAATACCCTCATCTCTTCTAATCAGGTAAATTTCAAGGCCAAAATTTCTTTAAGGGGGTAGAGTTGTAACGCCCCAAAAGTTAGGGGTTGTAAATTTTTGCTTAATTTCACGTTGTGCTTGCTCAGCTGGATATTTGAGGGTTTTTGGGGGTTCTAGGGAGGCCTGGGTTCGAGTCTGAGCCTTGGAAAAATTTTAGTTTTTGGCCCCTTTAGTGGAGAGGGTTGTTGGCAGTAGGGCTTAAGTAAATTTGTGTGTGTTTTAGTAACACAAGATGAGCTGGTAGCTCAGTGGCATTGGCATCTTTGGGAAGGCTTGGAGAGTGGGGTTCGAATCCCACAAGTTGCAAATAGAGGCTTTTATTTTGTGACTTGAGAGGGGAGGAGACAGAGTTCGGATCAAACTCTTCAAGGGGAGTGGAGATTTGGTCAAATAATTCAAATGGATGGAGGAGAGCAATAGTAGGAGGAAAAAATGGAGAAAATCAAGGAAGTGAGGTGTGTGGAAGTGTTGGCCGAGAGTGGGAGTGTGACTAAGTGGGAATTTCGGCTGGAGAGGGGTCATTAGTAGCATTTTCGGCAATTTTGGGTGTTAGTAGAAACCGAATTTCCTTTGTGTTTTGCTACTTTTCTTTTTGTTCATTTTAGGTCTTTTTCTGAAGTGACGTCTCAAGCAATCTTGTTTCCATTCGGGTCTTTTTCTCCTCATTATACCTTTTTTGAATGCACCTTTTCTTCATCTTTTCTTTCTCCTTCATTTTGTCTTGCTAATTTCCGAATTGATAAGCCTCTTCCTTCACTTTCTTTTCTTTCCCCTTCACACTATTCAGCTTACCTTGCAAAATCATCTAGCGATTACTGCTCGTGTGCTGCTGAATCCCTTTTCTCTTTTCAGTTTTTCTCTGGCCGAATATAACACTTTCTCTTCCTCATATTATTCTTCCCCTCTCCCTTCAAAGCGTAAGCCGAAGCACTTAAACCTTGACCCTTTTAACGTAGGGCTGAATCTATTAGGGTCTAGGCATATCCTTCTCTCTGTTCGTTCAGCCTCCGAATCTCGGAAATTGGTTGGGACTCGTCATTCTTAGCCAAAGTCTAGGGCTGATTATCCCTCCCTTGCAGGAGATCTCTTTTTTGGTGGTGTTTAATCTTGGGAGCTTCAACCTACAACCCATAACAGGTGTGTAAGCTCACACCACTGTTTATCCTGATATGCTACGTTCAGTGAATCGGCTAAAAGTCGAAATACCAAAAACCTGGAGTATCGGCAACTGAGATCTCCCGAGCGTGCGAGCGCTCGTAGAGATAAATCGAGTCAATAGTGGTGGCGATAGACTGTTGGAAGTGTCTCAAACTCTCTCGTGGGACTGAGGCTATAATGGGCCTTGTGGAGCCGAAGTGGGCTAAGTGGGCCCAATGGGCTAATGGGCCCACAGAGGTAAAATTCGTGGTAAGTTTCGGATAATTGATGCGGCTGCGAAGTCCACAGAATCGGGATCGAAAATGGGTTGTTTGGGCCACACGAGCGTGTGGGCCCGTTTGGGCCGAAATTGGACTTTAGGCCCAATTGCACCATTTTGACCAGAAATGGAACTTCTGTCGCTCGAGGCGACAGTAGGCCTTCAGAAAGGCCATTTTAGCGGTAAAATTATCGAATTACCCTTGGTGGGTAAATTACCAAATTACCCTTGGTTGGTAAATTATCGAATTACCGTTGGTGGGTAAAATTACCGAATTACCCTTGGTGGGTAAATTACCAAATTACCCTTGGTGGGTAAAATTATCGAATTACCCTTGGTGGGTAAACTACCGAATTACCCTTGGTGGGTAAATTACCGAATTACCCTTAGTGGGTAAAATTACCGAATTGCCCTTGATGGGTAAATTACCGAAATACCCTTGCTGGGTAAGTTATCGAAATGCCTTTCACGGGTAAAATTACCGAATTACCCTTGATGGGTAAATTACAGAAATACCCCCGAGGGGTGTAATTATCGTTCTACCCTTAAACGACAGAATGATCGCTATACCCTTTGTGATAGTCAATTGATGTATGTATAATGTTTTTATAGCTGTATATTATTGTGATACACTGCATTCATAACATATTGCATTGGGTTGGGATTTTTTGATTGGAGGAAGGACCGTTATAGTGGCATCGCCACGTGTTCTGATTCTAGTGGCTCAGCCACGATTACCGTTATTAGCAGCTTGGCTGCATTACTGGATAGTTGGTTGGGTGGGTTGACTTGGTCCCCACATGGATAGATGGTTGGTACGGGTGGAGAGTTTGGCTGGATTGGGTTGGGTTGCATGTTCATCGCATTGATATGATATAGGGCTTAGGTCCAGATTGTTACCGAGTAGGGCTTAGGCCCAAACCGATCACCGTATGGGCTCGGGCCCGCATAAATGACCGTAATAGGGGATTACACACCGAGTTCTCGTAACTCACCCTTTCTTTTAACCGCAGACAGTAATCCCCACCAGTAAGGATTTCGAGTCGCGAGGACTCAGAGGTGGCCACACGACCGACATGTTTGAAAATTAAACTTAGTAATTTTATCTTTATTTTATTTTAATTATCAAGTTAAAATTTTTGTAATAAGGCCTTTGGGATTTTCTTTTTAACTTTTATTTGGTATGCCTTTTAGTTACAAACTGCTAATCTATTAAACATGGGTTTCCTTTAAAACAATTTTCCATTGATTTCAAAATAACACGTTTTCACAACAGTTTCAAATAAACTTCTGTAGTAAACAAGGTTTTGACAAGGGTAATATTTTTGTAAAGGAAGGACTTTGAGCAATTTTGTTTTGTCAATTAACAACGCAAATCGGGATTTTTAAAGAGTAGAAAGTTTGATCCGTAAAAGGGTTTTCCAATGAACTTATGGTTTTCGAACATCATTTTGATGTGGCACGTTAGATTCGGTCATAACGTTTAGGCCGAGTTTGGGGTGTTACACCCATATTTCAAGAATGATCATACAATAGTCCTAGTGGCATTCTTACCCAATCTATATGACATGCTTCCAATATATGCATGGCATGCTATGGTAGTTTTATAATATTCACATTCATTCATACACAAGAATCAATCAGTCGTAAAAACAAACAATTTTGATTCTCCACAGTTTTTCTTTTGAGGGAAAACTGAAGAAGCAAATGCGAACCGTGCACCAGGTAGGGTCCCAAGAAAGGGAGGTGAGTCAAATTTAACCACTTTAAAACCAAACCTTTCCTAGCCAGAGTCAATCCTAGACATGCACCTTCTCATTACCACACTTCTCACAGTAATCGAATAACCTAAAGAAGTTAATAAGACAATACAACACATGTATTTTCTCATTACCACACTTCTTATTTTTAATCGATCAATTGTGGATCATCTCATATATATATATCATAATTATAACATTAAATAATATATATTATAAAAATATAAAATAAATATATTAGGAGATAGGTAATTAAAATAAAATTGTAAGCCAAGGTTTCCATGCTTATATTTCTAGAAAATAAATGAAAAGAAATTATATAGTTTTTCACCACAAGGCATTCCTTGAGTCTTCAATCGCTACGCTCCATCTTCTCCTCGTCATGAACTTCTTTTGAAAAAATTACATATAAGTCATATGTCCGTTTCCAGCTCACAAGAATTCTATGAATTAAAAAAAAATAGTCCTACGTGGAGATGATAGTCCACAGTCTATTTCCTAAGAACCACAACTTGGCAAAAAAAAAAATTATATAACAAATATATAATATCACATCCATTCTCATATATAACTCAAAACATGCATAAGATCTAAAGAATGTCACTTTCTATGTAATCAAATCATTCAAGAAAAAGAGAAATTTATTTTGATTATCTGTTTATACTTATAGATAGAGCACAACTTGACTCATGTTACCAATTGTCAAAAATCAGGTTTGAAAAACGCAACGAAAAATAAATTTAAGGAAAAACTAGAGTTTTAATTTTTTTTTTGCAAAACAAGAACTTGGTTGTGATATCTAAAGTAATAAACATTTAATCAAAATTGTACTTTTTCAATTCGTCTAAGATGAACACTTCGGCCGAGTAGTCTTCTCTACTATCCTCAAGCTCATATCTGTCGAGTGTGAGCTCGCTTCGATCAGAAAAACTTTCACAAAAATTACCAATGGGGTAATTTCATAATTTCTCTAAACCTTTGGGCCAAGTTGTAAATAAGAAAAATATCTCTATAAATTTTTTAAAATAATTTCTTTAGAGAATTTTCTCTCTACAACTTTCTCTTGAATTCAAGTGTATATGAAATAATGACTTAAGACTCTCTTTATATAGGGAGAGTTAAGGAGTTCGACTATGATTAAACTTAATCACTTTAATATTAAATTAATATAATATTTATCTACAAGATAAATATTAAATTAATAAAATATTATTAAGATAAGTATTAAATTAAATATTAAATCAATTAAAATAATATTATTTTTGGAATAGTTAATCTGAAATCAAATTCTCTGGTAGAGTCCCAGTAGGAGTGTAATTCTTCCACTACTCAACCACCGAAGACCCACTGTTGCCGACCATTTGCTAACCACCAGAATGTCACCATTGCAATCGCCGGCACCCCGAGCTAGTTCGAATGATGTTGGTTTGGTCTGGGCTAGTGACAGCTTGACTAGTCCGGTCCAGTCACCGGTGGGACCATCGGCCCGGTTTCACATACTAGGCCCAATTTAACCAGTTTTTGGGTCTTGGTATCAATTTTGGGCTCCCGAGCTCAATTTAGGATCTCAGGTCCAATTTTCAAGTTCAATTACCCATTGGATCAAGTGTCTGACTTGACAATTAATTTTTCCAAAAATCACTTAGATTTTCCAAAAGTAATTTTTCAATAAAATTCTTTAATCAAATTCTCTATTTGAATAATTCTTACAACAACCCAATTTAATTTCATATCGAACAAATCGACTCAATTAAATTATTTCCAAAGTCGTAGAATTTTCTTCTGATTCAAATACAGTTCGATCAAGCTTTTGTTGAGCTAACGGAGGGACCAATCAGACATATACAATTAGGCTATCGTAATTGCAATTATGCCCAGTAGCATCGTTCCGATAATTCACAATTACTTAATCATGGAGTTAATCCACAAGAAGTACCATGATTGAAAACTCCTTATTGTATACTCTTTACGAGAGCAATTCATCCAACTGCTTTCCCCAATGACCTTGTCATGTGTGTTACCCTCATATGATATACTTGATTCTTTTGAGTTAAATCCGTTCACTTAATACAATCCTATTTTATCTCACTATCACTATTGTGTCTTCTTAATGATTAATATGATCACTGTCAAAAAATGACTATGATAAATTGTTCGTTCAAAAACAAGCAACCCGTGGCCACGTTCTATATTTGTCAATCCACACAATGCCAATGAGAGGATACCGTTAACTCTTTAATTGAGCTATGAATTTCACAATTGCTAGTAAAGCCATGTCATACACAAGTCATGTACCCAACATACCGACTATTAGCTCGATCATCTTTAGATCATAAGCCTCCACTTACATCAAAACACATGAGTTACATACGCACGGTCAGTGAATAACTCAGGATTTAGGTAAATCACACCATGAATGTCACAAGTGAATTAGTTCACAAACGGATTCAAAATTAATTCATCTTGGGTTCATTCCAATGTATCATTCTGCCAATGATTACATCTATGTCTTTACCTGTGGAGTCAATTGCTCCAGTAGCCAAGACTAGTCATCTCCTCAATTGGAATTGTAGACGAAATAATAATCCTTCTCAATATTTGAATCAAATGGTCACTTTGATTCTTTTACGGGATTACGGACTTTTTTAGATTATCTACTAAAGTAAGTTGTCTTTATCACAATGTAAACGTTCTTACAATGACACTTATCATCAGTTTGAACTTAGACAATCAATGAGCTAATATTTGCTTGTCACAATTTCACTATTCATGCAAAATATGAAAGGCAAAAATACAAAAGACATAATAATAAAATGTGAAATTAACTTTATTTATTTATTCATCATTCAAATAAATTTAAAACAATTAAATATTTTCTACAATATGGACACATCTCCCAACAAAAACTCACTAAGTTCGTTTCAACTTACAAGTGTTGTTTATGTTTCAGGTTTCACTTTAAGAGTGGGTACGCCAGGAGGAACCAAGCTAGGATTGCACCAAGGTTGTAGTTCGAGTTGCATCATTTTTCATACAAAGAGTATCGTAGGAGCATGGAGCTTAGTACACTACACCATAAAGAGTCTGTCTTTAGCAAAGTTTTAAGTTGTAACGTCTTATACTGCTTTTGAAAATTTGATGTATTCTTAAATATTTTCTTTATTAAATCTTTGTTTATGAAGGCAGTTAATAAAGTAATAAGAAGTATGTTTTAAAATGGTTAAATACTAGTTGTAAAATATTTTCTTTACTTAAAATGTGTTGTACATCTGATATTCGTTGGGTAGAGGGTGTTACAAGTTTAATAGTCATTTAAGGGCATATACACTTTTTTCACTTTCCAATTTGGTCTTTGAACTATTATTAACTAATTTTATAATTTAGTCATTTAATAAATTGATTCTATAATATTGTAATTGGCATGTAGATCTCCTCCACTAATAAATCCAACCTTGAACTTGCATTTTTCGACATTGGCAAATATTGGGTCGATACAAATCTAATCCATAAAAAAATGGTATACGATGTTTTGGACTTAGAATTGGCAACTCATTCCTTGTTGGTTGTCCATTTTAGCTTGGGTTTAGCCACACTTCCAACTTTAAAGTAACGACCCGATAGTCAGGGGTGTCGGAATGTTAAATCTGGGACTCCATTTTCCTAAACTAGACCCATAAATATTTATATTAAATATTATAAGGTTAGTTTAGTAGCTAATAAATTTTTGGATTAGTGAATTCTATGAAATTAGGAATTATTAAGGTTTAGGGACTAAATCGCGTAAGGGTTAAAAGTTGAAATATAAATTGAAATAAACTAAAGGGACTAAAGTAGCAATTGTGCCACTTAATTATTGTTCGAGTATAGGTGGTCGGCCATGGGCTAAGTAACATGCATGTAGATATATTATATGTTATAATATGAAGTTAATAATAATAATAATAGTTATAATAAAAGAAAAAAAAGAATGATAGTGTATGCATGCAAATTAAATAAAGAAAAGAAAGAAAAAAAAAAGAAAGAAAGAAAAGGAGAAGAAGCGCACGGCCTTAGGGGGTTTGAAGTTCAAATCCAAATTGGTTAGTGCAATTTAGTCCCTATACTTGTAATTTTTACGTTTTTGGAACCTGGTACTTAGGGCTACCAGACCCATATTGTAATTTTTAGTATTGTTCAAGATTTTAGATGTTGACATTGTTGAATAGTTTAAGTATTAAGGATTAAATAGATAGATTTTTAAGTTAGATATGGAAAATGACTAAATTGTAGAATTAATTGTTGATTTTGAACAATAGGGACTAAATTGTGGAAAATTCAAATTAAGGGGTTGACTTGGAAAAGAGGAAGCTAAATGTGGTTTAGAGTGAAATTAGTATAAAAATATGAAGTAAATTGTGAAAGTTAAAATTAGTCTCGGTTTAGGGCCTAAATTGAAGAATAAGCAAAATATAGTGTGAAAATTGAAATTTAATGTGAAATTGAAATGTGTAATATTAATTTGATTTAATTGTTTTATTCCGTAGCTAACGTCATACCGAAATCCTCAAGTAAAAAGGGGAAGGATAAAATCGACGTCGAATAGCTCAGAAATCATAGTTTGTGTTTCTATAATCTGAATTAAATAGTAGATTATTGCATATATAATTTTTTGCATATGGTAACCATTTGAGGTGAGTACTTTGGTACTTGGGAATTGAATTAAATTCATAATTGAAATGAAATGGATTGATTTTGTATATTATGAAATATATTGATTGTGAATATATGTATCAAGAAAAATTTGATTATTATCAAATTGAATATATGCTTATATGTGATCATATATATTCATGAAATTGAGACATTAGTTGTATTGAAAAGTGAAATGAATCCCTATTAACTGTATCGGGCTGAGTCGGATATCCATAGCATGCCATAGGATAGGAAGAGTTCAGGGATTACTTCGACCTCGAGTCGATGAGGCACTAGGAGTCAATTTGCTTCGGTATAACTGATGAGACACTGTGTGTCAATTTATATAGCGCTGGGCACAGTTATTACTTCGGATTCATCTGATGAGGCACTGGGTGCCAAACTGGTGTGTTGTTTGGATCAATGTATCCATCCAAGTCCTGTCGTGTTAATAGGGGAAAGTAAAATAATAATTTATGTGATTGATATTGAAATGGCAAAGATGAGAAATGAATATGAAATGAGAAACTATTGAAATGGAAAATATGAGAAATGAGATATGAATTGATGAATTGAGATGTGAAACTTGAATGAATTCAAGTATTGATCAAAGATATGAATCATGCCATTGCATGAGATAATGTATTTAAATGTTAAATGAAATGCCATTGATATATACTTATATATTTGAACATGTGAAAATCTTAGTATATGTGAATAAGGAATGAGCAAAAATTATACTATTGACTTGAAACAAATGAACATAGCTTACTTGTTGTATTTTGCATTTAAAATATTTATATCAAGTTTATATTTTTCAGATTATAGAAATACCACTGAGTTTTACTCAGCATGCGGTTTTGTTTTTCCTGTGCAGGCTAGGTACTGTTTGAATTATTGCTGACTCAACATCAAATCACAAATCCCGAGCTCAAGTGTGGTGATATTTCATTTTGTAATGGCATGTGCCTAGAAAGCCTTTTGTTTATATTGTTTATAATGTGTAGTTAACTTAGTTGCTACTAAAATGATGGTTAAATGTGTATATGGTTGTGGTTGAGGCTATGTTGGTATGTTAGCCTAGTTTATATTTTGGCATGTGATAGTTTAAAGTTTGGTAGCTTAGCATAATGCTTGGTATGTGCTTAGCTTCATCTTTGGTAACTTTAGAAGTTGAAAGTTAGTTCAAATATGGTAAATGTGATATGAATTAAAGTCTTGAATGTTTGATGTGTTGTTGGTGTATTTGAACATATAAAATGTGGTACCAATGAGGGTACATTGGTTAGGCATATTAGGTGATGAATTTGGTGTATTTTGGGCATGTTTAATCTTGTTTTGAATAGGTTAAATGATTGGTTATTGTGTTGCTTAGTGCCAAAGTAAGTAGGAAATGATAAAATTGAGTTTTGAGGTACTTTTGGGTGCACACGGCCTAGCTACACGGGCGTGTATCAGACACGGGCAAAACACATGGGAGTGTGACCCAAGCCAGAGAGTTACACGGCCTGAGACACGGGCGTGTGTCTCAGCCATGTGAGGCACACTGCCTGGCCACACAGGTGTGTGACCCCTAAAATCAAATTTTTTGTAATTATTTCCTAAACTTCCAGAATTGTTTCAAATTAGTCTCTGCCTATTTTTAAACTACTTTTAAGGTCTTGTAAACTCAAAATAGGGGCTGTAAGAGTAATTTTTAAGCTGTATTGGGGTGGATTAGCAAACCAAAATTAAGTGCATTCCACTATCATCGAAGATAAATTAAAAAGATAATCGTAGACGGAGTATGGACTAATACTCTAATGCTAATAATTACAATAGTCTTGTATGTATCTGAATTCTGACATTCAAGAAGGGATAAATAGTGATAAGGGTGTAGACAGTGGAAGACTAAGTTTTAGCAATGTATAAATAGTGATAAGAGTGTAGACAATGGAAGACCAAGTTTAGCATTGCATATCATGAATCATTATTCGATTGTATTATATAATATTCTAGTATGATATGATTTGATTGTTTGTGACCTGCCCCTGTATATTATATTATTAATGGCTAGTATATATATGTGTAATTATGATTCATTAATTGTATGACATTTTAGTAATGCCCGAGACCCTAATTTGACCACAAAAAGGGGTTAAGAGTTTTACATTTAGTGGTATCAGAGCTACAGATTTAGTCAATTCTCAAACTAAATCGAGCTCAAAATTGGGTCTAGAGGTACATGCCATAGTTGAGTCAAGTTGAGTCAGGATTTGGATGTTGATTATAATTGTTTTTGTTTTATAGTTAAAAGATGGCAGATGAATCAGATAATGAAGTGGAATAAGAGTTCTACTCTAGTGATGAACATAGTGTTGATTGTGAGGCAACGGAGTCGGTAACTCCGAATGTTAACAAAACTGGTGCTCAACGACCTAATGTTGAGCGAGATTATAATGATGGAGCTGGTGATTCACATTTACTCAGAGCTATCGCTAATGCACTACAGCGTGTTGTGGGAACTACGTCTGCTATAGTACCTGCACCTACCATTTGACGGGCTCTGATAAAAGAACTACGGAGATATGGTGCAACTGAGTTTTTGGGATTGAAAGGGGTCGATCCCTCAGCATGGGAAGTTTGGATTGAATCCACTAAACGTGTTTTGCAACAACTTGAATGCAACTCGCGTAAAGCGTGATTTGTGTTGTTTCTCTACTACAATGAGAAGCGTATACATGATGGCAGTCAGTAACACACCATGTACCTATTGAATAGGCCAATTGGGAATTCTTTCAAAAGGAATTTCAAAAGAAATATGTCAAAGAATTGTACATTGAAGATAAAAGGCAAGATTTTTTGTTGTTAAAACAAAGTGGGATGTCAATAGCCGATTATGAACGGGAGTTCGTATGACTTAGTAAGTACGCTACTGAATTTGTACCATCTAACATCGAAAGTTGTTGGCGATTTCTACGTGGGTTACGTGATGAACTTTAGGTACAGTTGGTATCGCATTGGATTATAGAGTTTACTGATCTAGTTGAGCGGGCAAAGATGGTAGAACAAGCCTTGGGACTTGATAAAAAGGCTGAGGTCACTAGCACTTCTGGGAAGCGGTTTGGAGCTGCAAGCTCACATCCACAACCAAAACGAACTAAGGAATTTTACGATGTTTGGAAATCAACTTTTAAGTCTGATAGATCTGATAGAAATCGTGATCGACAACCGACTGTGTCTACGGGTAGTGCGCAAGGTCCGTCCAGGGATACTGATATTCCAAATTGTGAACATTGTGGGAAAAAGCACCGTGGTGAATGTTGGAAGCTAACTCGGGCTTTTTTTCACTATGGATCTATGGAGCATTTTGCTCGAGAGTGTCCGAAGAATGAGAATGCTACTTCTATTTCTTCTTAGAGGTCTGTGCCTGCATCTAGGGGTCGTGGAACAATTCACAATGGTTCTTTTGCTAAAGGTGGTGCTAGAAAGGGAAGGGATATTGTTACTCACCAGGCAGAGGCCAGAACGCCAGCACGAGCTTATGTAGTACCGACATTGTTGATGGTACCGACATTGTGGCAGGTATCTTTTTATTGCATTTAGAACCTGTTTATGCTTTGATAGGCCCGGGATCTTTACACTCATATGTTAAGGTTGAATTAGTTAAATCGAGAAAGTTTAAAAGCCGAGATATCTAGAGTATCGATAGTTGTGTCAAGTCCTTTGGGACAGTCCGTAATAATGGATCAGGTGTGTAGGTGATGTCCGTTAGAGATACAGAATCTAACTTTCCATGTTGATTTTTTGATAATTCCATTTGGCGACTTTGATTTAATTTTGGGAATAGATTGGCTTACTAAGTACGGAGTAATTCTAGACTGTCGTAAAAAGAAATTTGTGGTTCAGAGTGAAGACGGTAGCATAATTGAAGTGAACGATGTTCGAACAAGTGGGTCAACTCGTATCATTTCAACGATTTGAGCTAATAAACTTCTCAATCAAGGCTGTGAAGCTTTTCTAGCCTATGTTATCAACTCGAATTATTGTGTTAATCAGAGCAGTATGATTCGTACCATTTGTGAATTCACTGATGTGTTTCCCAAGGAATTACCGGGATTACCACCAAATTGAGAGGTTGAATTTGTGATTGAAGTGTTTTCTGGTACGGCTCTGGTGTTAATGTCCCCTTATCGTATGGCTCCCACAGAGCTGAAAGAATTGAAGGTGCAATTGCAAGATTTGCTGGATCGTGGCTTTATACGCCCTAGTATATCGTCTTAGGGAGCTCCAGTGTTATTTGATAAAAAGAAAGATGGCTCGATGCGACTCTGTATAGACTATCGACAATTGAATAAGTTGACGATTAAGAGTCAATACCCCCTACATCATATCGATGACTTGTTTGATCAACTAAAGGGAGCTTCTGTCTTCTCTAAGATCAAATTGAGACCTGGTTACTATCAGTTAAAAGTAAAAGATAGTGACGTACCTAAGATGGTGTTTTGTACGCGTTATGGCCACTATGAATTTTTGGTGATGTCTTTTGGGCCGACTAATTGTAACAATCCGGTTTAGACCCTAGTCAGAACAGTGGTTTTGGGACCACAAATCCGAGTTAGAATAATTTTTTAATATTATTTTTCGTGCCTTTGATGTGTGATTAAGCATGTGTGAAACTCTCATATGAAAATTTGTCTGTTTGTGTGCTTAATTTGAGCAAAGGACTAAATCGCGTAATTCGTAAAAGTGGCTTTCTATTTGATTAATGGCTAATTTGATGTGGCTTTTAAATGTGGAGGCCTTATGAGGCAATTAGTCCATTAGTAGAGATAGTGGACGGAACAAGGATTAAGATAACCTTGTATTATATATGTTATATATATTAGTTAAAAAAGGTTAAATAAGTAATACAATAATAAGTTAATATATGTTAAATTATAACAAATTAAAAGCCATTATCATCTTCTCCCATCACTGAAACTTAGAAAACAAATAGGGTTTAAGAGCTTTGAATATTCGGCCATGAAAGAAGCTTGATTCAAGGTTAGTTTTTTATCGGTTTTTGATAATTTCTACGTTTTTGAGATCGTTGCTTTGTATACTTCAAAACCCATGCTTCAATTTTGTGAATTGATGAATATTTTGAAATATTCCATTGATGAACACATGAATTTTGTGATGTTTGAAGATGAATTATGAAAGATATGTGTTTGATTAACATAGTTTGTTCTTGAGTTTTTGATGAATTTAAGTATTTTGGATGTAATTGAGAAAATGATTATTTGAGGGACTAAATTGTGAAATAAATGAAATGTATGGAATTGTATGAGATACATGAGCATTCGGCCAAGCATGGGTATAAGCAAATTTGGTGTATTTTGTAATTTTGTGAAATAGGGACTAAAATGTTAAAATGTGAAAATGTGAGGGCTAATTTGTAAATTGCCCTAAATATGTGTTCTTGGATTGAATTGAATGAGTTATTGAATAAATGAGTTAAATTTGAATATGTATAGATCAAGAACCAAAGAAAACGGACTTAGATCGCGGGAAGTCGAAAGTGATCGAATAGTCGAGTCCGTACGCTAACCGAATCCGAGGTAAGTCGATATAAAAATAAATGTATTTGAATTGAACTATTTGTGTGTATATGAAATTTGAATTGTTATGAATATCCAT
Organism: Gossypium sturtianum; assembly: GCA_025698515.1. NCBI lineage: Eukaryota > Viridiplantae > Streptophyta > Magnoliopsida > Malvales > Malvaceae > Gossypium > Gossypium sturtianum. Next base: position 50,402,860 of record CM046944.1, on the reverse strand, counting down.
TGAGATGGAATGTATGTGAAGACCGAGTTTACGAACAAGTCGACAAGTTGTTAAAGTTCGAGAAGTCCCGTATGAACCTAGGAATAGATAGGATTGTATATGTCATGACATAGGTGTTCGATGTGTGATATCATGTAAGACCATGTCTGGGACGTTGGCATTGATTCGAGGTTTCGTGTAAGGCCACGTCTGGGACGTTGGCATCGATATGAGATTTACGTGTAAGACCATGTCTGGGACATTGGCATCGTATTGATTCGTGCAAGACCCTGTCTGGGACAGTGGCATCGATATTTGGTTACATGTAAGACCACGTCTGGGACGTTGGCATTGTACGACTCTTCCGTGCACTCTGAGTATCCTATTAGGTTTTGAACGGTTCAATGGGCAAGTCCGAGAAACGAATGACTATGTGATTTGTATATCCGTTTCAGGTACGTTTGATATGTACACATTGTGTGTATAATAAGGTAAGTATATCCATGAACTTTCCTAGATGAGTTATGTATTTGGATTTGAGAGAGTAAAATGTGTTACATGAATGGACAAGTTATGATCCAATATAGTATATGTTGATATGCAAGATTGAGAGATGAATGGCTAAATGAATGTGCCAAGAAGAATTATAGCTATGCAATTGAGCTATTAGTAAATTCATATTGATTATATGTTTTAAATGTGTATATGCTAAGTTTATTTGTATATGGCTTACTAAGCTTTTGGAAAGCTTACTTTGTGTGTGTTTGTTTTGTTTTATAGATAGTCAAAGCTACTGAAGGCTCGGGACCGTCGAGGATCATCATCACACTACCCAAACTCATTTTGGTACCTTTTGGAAATATATATTCTAAGTATGGCATGTATAGGCTAGTCATTTTGGAACATGTTTGAGATGCGTAAATAGCCTTGTGATGAGGCTAGATAAATGTTGGTAATATGCATGAATGATTATGATATATGAAGTATGTTTTGGTATGGCTTGATGGTAATGAAATGGTCATGATAATGGTAAGTTTATGGATGCTTAGTAAGCATGTATTTGATGAATGGTTGTCATAAGGAAATGGTATGTTTGTGATGAAGTATACTTGGAAATGATCGTTATTTAGTTGAGCTATTTGTTGCATAAGTTGTTGAGTTTGATAGGCTTTTGAATGCTTGAGAAAGTTGGTTATTTTGGCATGAAATGAAATGGTATGATGCTTGTAGGGATAACCCAATGTGTGGGTGGCATTTTGGCCTTAAAAATGGCCTATAATTTCCCACACGGTTGAGCACACGGGCATGTGGCTCGGCTATGTCCCTCGTGGTTAAAATTCAAGGCAAGTCAGGATCGACCATGGGCTAGAAACACGGGCGTGTGACTGGCCGTGTGGTGCAAGTCAGGATCGACCACGTGTAACACCCCAAACCCAGCCTAGACGTTATTGTCGGATCTAACGTGTCACATCAAAATGATATTTGAAAACTACGCGTTCATTGAAAACCCTTCTTCAATTTAAAACTTTCTACTGTTTAAAAATATCGTTTTTCGTTGCTTAATAAAACCAGATTTGCTCAAGTCATTCCCTTGTAAAAATATTATTATTTCTAAAACCTTGTTTGTAGCGGAAGTCTGACTTAAACAGTTGTAGAAACGGGATATTTTGAAAACAGTAGTTATTGTTTTAAAAACCTGTGTTTAATAGCCTAGCAGTTTGTAAATGAAAGAAGTACCACATAAAGGTTAAAATGAAAATCCCAATGGCCTTAATACAAAAATTATTAACCCAATAATTCTAATTAAATAAAAATAGAGTCGCTAAGTTCAGGTTTAAAGCATGTCGGTCGTGTGGCCACCGCTGAGTCCCTCGCAGCTCCAAATCCACTAAGGCTGGGGATTACCTGCACAGTTAAGGAAAAAGGGTGAGTTACGAGAACTCAGTGCGTAATCCCCTATTACGGTAACAGTCTGGGCCTAAGCCCTATATCATAACAATGCAATGGACATGTAAACCAACCCTTAACCACCAAACTCTCCACCCGTACCAACCAATCTCTCCATGTGGGGACCATGTCGACCCACCCAGCCAAACTCTCCAATGGTGCAGCCTAGCTGCTAACAACGGTATACGTGGCTGAGCCACTAGAATCAGAATACGTGGCAATGCCACTATAATGGTACTTCCTCCAAATCACAAAAACCCAACTCAATGCAATATGTCATGTATGCGGTGTATCACAATCATATACAGTTATATAAATATCACATAAACATCATTTAAACTACCACTAAGGGTATAATGGTCATTTTGTCATTTAGGGGTAAAACAGTAATTTCACCCCTCGGGGGTATTTCGGTAACTTTACCCATCGAGGATATTTCGGTAGCTTTACCCATAGAGGGTATTTCGGTAATTTTACCCATCGAGGGTATTTCGGTAAGTTTACCCCTCGAGGGTATTTCGATAACTTTACCCATAGAGGGTATTTCGATAAGTTTCCCTTCTAACGGCCTTTCTGGAGGCCTACTGTCGCCTCGAGTGACACAGGTTCCATTTTCAGTCAAAACGGTGTAATTGGGCCCAAAGCCAAATTTTGGCCCAAACGGGCCCACACGCTCGTGTGGCCCATTCAGCCCATTTTCGGTCATGGTTTTGCGAACTTCGCAGCCGCCTCTATTATCCGGCACTTACCATAGATTTCGCCCCTGTGGGCCCATTAGCCCATTGGGCCCACTTAGCCCACTTCAGCTCAACAAGGCCCATTACAGCCTCAGTCCCACGAGAGAGTTCGTGGCACTTCCAACAGTTTATCGCAAATGTTCACGGTTTATCCCTACAAGCTCTCGCACGCTCAAGGGATCTCAGATGTCGATACTCTGGTTTTTCGATATTTCGGCTTTTAGCCGATTCACAAATCATCACATTTAACAGAACAAACAGGAGTGTGAGATTACACACCTGATAGGAATCTGAAGTTAATCCACGCTCTGAACATTGTTCTGCGCAGAAGCCAACAATGACTTCACCCTTGACCCCCAAGGGGTGTGTCGATCAACTTCGGTCACCACCACCGCGACCCAACGGCATACAGATCAACGAATGATCCAACGCCTAACCCAAACGAGCATGCCACAAAGCGAAAGGGTTAAGCCAAGGAAGGTATGCTTACTTTACTCATGGTTTGCTCTATTTAAAGCTAGCTTCTCGCCTACTCTCATGCTAGCTTCCCGATGTGGGATCCTCCCTTCAGCAGCGTTTAAATCCAACACAAACTCTGGCCGTCCAATCCGCAAAATAAACACTCCCTTGCTTGACATGAGATTCGAACCCTTGCCCTCTCCTATGCTCCAGACGCTACATGCCACCACAACACAAGCTCCTTTTTTGACTTAGAACATGCGCAACTAAATATAAGCCTATGGGCCAAAGTCTAAGTTCATTTAAAAGAAAAACAAAATGAATTGCAAGTGCCAAGACTTGAACCTTGGACCCCTTGCTTCCTCTATTGCGTCACTTCCTTGTCTCCCATGTGGTGCCATTTTCCACTAGACCACAACTCCTTTTGTGTCTTTTTTTTCCCACAATTCATTCTTAAAGCCTACTTACTTACCCCCAGGGCTTTATTCACCTGAAACCAAAATTTTTCCTAAAGCCCAAGTTTGAACCCGGGACTTTATGGAAGCCCCCTAACCTTCCAAAATCACTCACCTAATAGGTCCAACTTGCATTAGTACCGTTCTCTTGTTCTCAAAAATTTTAAACGCTCCCATGCCCAAGGCCCAATAGGCCCAATTCAATTAGGCCCAAATTCGGGGCGTTACAATTCTACCCTCCTTAAATAAATTTTGTCCTCAAAATTTCCAACTCTCAGAACAGTCGCACAACCCAAACTACACTACCGCGCTTCCGTTGCTGTAACGCCCAAAATTGGGCCTAGAAGAATTGGGCTTTGGGCTTTGGGTCTCAGAAAATTTTTAAGTGAGCGAGAAAATGACACTTGGCATGTGGGCTTTGAGGGTTAATGAATTTGGAGTGTCTAGGGGTGTTAGAGATGTTCTGGGATCAAGTAAGGGTATAAGAAAAAAATTGGTTTTAGCCCCAAGGGAACTGTGACTTCAGGTAGTAGGCCTTTTAAATAAATGAAGAAGAAAAGGACACAAGAGGAGCTTGTGGTGTAGTGGCAAAGTGGCGCCACATAGGGAGCAGGGAGGTGGCGTCATTAGCAGGCAAAGGAGTCCAAGGTTCGAGTAGTGGCATGGTATTTTGTTGGGGATTTAATTTTTGCCTTCTAGATTGTTAGTAGTGGAGTTGGATGTGAACTCTGAAGGAAGTGTTTATAAGAGAAACTTAAGGAAGGGATAAAGGAGCTTATCTTAGAGAAAATTTAGGATGAGATTGAGGAGTTATCAGGGAGAAAAGTTAGGAGCTGAGAAGTGTGAAGAGTTGGTGCCGTTTTGGAAAGTGAGAAATGTATAAATTCGGCTTATGAGGGTAAATGAGTGCCGTTTTTGGGTCTTTTAGGGGGTATTACGAATTTTCATTGTGGCCTTCGGCGTTTGGAGAGTTTTGCAAATAGGTCAGTCTTTCTTTCCTTGACTGAATATCCTATAGTTACCCTCACGCAAGCACATTTGATCTTTTCTTTTCTCCCCCTCATTCTGTTCTTCTGTTGCAGAATTCTTCCATTATCGAAAAACCATCATTCCTTTTTGCCGAAATCCCTATTGGTGTTGCGTTCTTCTTCTTTCTCTGAAATCCGAATACTCCCTTATAATCGAATAGCCCTATTTTTGTCGATTCCTTGTTATTCTTCCTCCATCACAAATCAGTTGTTATCTACTCTTAGTCAAGTTTATTAGTCAGATCTTGTTCAGTAGCTATCTAGGCCGCAGGATCAAATGAGGGTTTCGGTAAGTACTCAGTCAACTTCCTTAGTGTGTTTTATTAAAAGCCGAAGGGCTATCTAAATACTCCTTGTCGTTAACTTTGTATTAACAAGGGTAGGGTTCAAAGATCGCAACTGTGGTAAGGATCGTTAGCAAGTGGTAAGTGTACTCATCTCAGTTGTGAATTAGTGGTTGGTCGAATGTGAGTATGGATTATAGAGGTGACTTGTGTGGAGCATGAGTCAATTGATTTTTGATAGCATATATGTGTGTGGGTGTAGATCTAGGGGATATTCGTGATTAGTAGCTAAGGAAGGGCTACTAGAACTAGTGGCACACGGTAAGGTTATGGTGAGGTTTCGGGTTTTAATAAAGTGTGTATTAAGCCATGATTAATCGTTAAGTGATGTCGATTGTAGGTTCGTGATTAAGGTGATTGCAGCACGCGTTATTACCAGGTGTGTACAAACACTACACACACACGATGTTGGCAACGCCGAAAAGCTGAAAAGCTGAAAGTGGCTAAATGGGCCTACCGAGCTAGTGGGCCCAAATCGGAAAAGATTGATATGTGTATTTGAATAATGAATTGACATGGAAGGGTTGTATGATTTGATGGTGATTGGGCCTAATGGGCTATGTAAACAGGATTGGGCCTAAAGGGCTATATAAACGTGATTGGGTTTAGTGGGCCTTATGGATTTTAGAAATGTATGCTAGGGTTTAATGGACTCTAGGCCTAGTTCTGATAAATTCTTAAAATTGCATAAGACTTAATTTACTAATCAAACATGTCTTTGGACAAGTCGAGTAGTTAGAGTGTGCTAACCGACATATGCATGTCTAGGATTGGATCTAGGGAGAGCTTGGTACTTAAGCGGTCCTAGTGACCCACCTCCTCTTTTCTGAGATCCTACCTGGTGCATAGTGTTTGTTCACTTTAACCGCGAGGACTTGTTGATGGGCCAAAGTTCATAACTAAAACCCGAGGTAAAAGAAATACGGAAATACCCCAGTAGGGCAGAATTACGAAAATACCCCTGTACGGTAGAATTACGGAAATACTCCTGTAGGGCAAAATTACGAAAATACCCCTGTAGGGCAGAATTATGAAAATACCCCTGTAGGGAAAAATTACGGAAATACCCCTGTAGGGTAGAATTACGGAAATACCTCTGTAAGGTAGAATTACGAAAATACCCCTAGGTGCTTAATGTGCTTAATGTGTATGTTGCATTCATGAAATATATGTTTCACTTGGGTGGGCTTGATGATACGGAGGAAGATATGTGAGGATCGCATAGTCGCTTGACGACCGTGGACCCACCGGTGGCTTTAAGCCCATTATATGCTTAGCGACTTTTGCCGCAACGTTTGAGTAGTGCATTGTTGGTGCTACCTTTGGAGTGTAGGGCTGGGTGGGTTGATATTTATATCCCCACAGGAGTGTAGGGTTGGTACGGGTGGAGTGCAGGGTTGGATTTGGGATGGGTGCATTGCATTCATGTGATATTTATATGATATGAGGTCATTGTGGGCTAAGGCCCAAGACCACCGATTTTGATAGGGCTTAGGCCCAACGTGATAATTATGATAATTGCATGTTAATTGGATTACCAATGGTTGTACGCACTGAGTTTTGAAACTCACACCCTTTTATTAAATGTTTCAGGTGACCCTCAGTAAACGGCTCGACGTGGAAGAGGACTCGGGGATGGCCACACTACAAGCTACTTAGAAGTTTTTCTTTATTTGTTTTGAACAACTCTATTTTAATTTCTTTATTTTCATTAGGATGTAACAAGGCCGTGTACCTCCAATTTGATATTACATTTGGGTTTTAATTATTGTTACAACTGTTTAATTATTAAACTTTAATAATTTCTAAAGTTCAAACATGATTTTTAAAATAACTATAACGTATGGATGTTTTTCTCTAAACATGGGCTTTTATCATAATTTAACAGGTTACTTAGATTTTGGGTTTCTAAACCCTAAACTTAAGTTTTTAACTAAGCAAAGTCATTTTGGAATTATTCCTTTAATGTGACATCACCAGATTCAGCCATAACGTCTGGGCTGAGTTTGGGGGTGTTACAGTTGCGCACTCTAATTCCAAAACATTACCTCTTACGCACACCCAAAATACCTAGTCACTAGACCAGATAGATATCATACAAATACAATTTTCGTATCCACAACATCACACAGAATAAATACAAAATCTAAATTTAAGCATCTCAGTACAGTCTAATATCTAGGTAATCACAGTGTTTCCTATTGCATAACAGCAGATAAAGGTTTTCAAAAACTTACGGATTCAGCGTTGGAGACTCGGTGAACCACACTTCCAGAAAAAAATACTTTCAGAAATTCAATTTTGAAAACCCAATCCACAGCCGAGTTTAGCAAACCTGGCTCTGATACCACTAAATGTAACACCCCAAACCCGACCTAGACATTATGCCCGGATCTAACGTGTCACATCAAAATGATATTTGAAAACTACGCGTTCATTGAAAACCCTTCTTCAATTTAAAACTTTCTACCGTTTAAAAATCCCGTTTTTTGTTGCTTAACAAAACCAGATTTGCTCAAGTCATTCCCTTGTAAAAATATTATTATTTCTAAAACCTTCTTTGTAGCGAAAGTCTGACTTAAATAGTTACGGAAACGTGATATTTTGAAAATAGTAGTTATTGTTTTAAAAACCCGTGTTTAATAGCCTAGCAGTTTGTAAATGAAAGAAGTACCACATAAAGGTTAAAATGAAAATCCCAATGGCCTTATTAAAAAAATTATTAACCCAATAATTATAAGTAAATAAAAGTAGAGTTGCTAAGTTCAGTTTTAAAGCATGTCGGTCGTGTGGCCACCGCTGAGTCCCTCGCTGCTCCAAATCCACTAAGGCTGGGGATTACCTGCACAGTTAAGGAAAAAGGGTGAGTTACGAGAACTCAGTGTGTAATCCCCTATTACGGTAACAGTCTGGGCCTTAGTTCTATTCGGTAACAATCTGGACCTAAGCCCTATTCGGTAATAATCTGGGCCTAAGCCCTATATCATAACAATGCAATGGACATGTAACCCAACCCTTAACCACCAAACTCTCCACCCATACCAACCAATCTCTCCATGTGGGGACCATGTCGACCCACCCAGCCAAACTCTCCAACGGTGTAGCCTAGCTGCTAACAACGGTATACGTGGCTGAGCCACTAGAATCAGAATACGTGGCGATTCCACTATAACGATACTTCCTCCAAATCAGAAAAACCCAACCCAATGCAATATGTTATGTATGCGGTGTATCACAATCATATACAGTTATATAAATATCACATAAACATCATTTAAACTACCACTAAGGGTATAACAGTCATTTTGTCATTTAGGGGTAAAATGGTAATTTCACGCCTCGGGGGTATTTCGGTAACTTTACCCATCGAGGGTATTTCAGTAACTTTACCCATATAGGGTATTTCGGTAATTTTACCCATCGAGGGTATTTCGGTAAGTTTACCCCTCGAAGGTATTTTGGTAACTTTACCCATCGAGAGTATTTCGGTAATTTTCCCTTCTAACGGCCTTTTCGGAGGCCTACTATCACCTCGAGCGACACAGGTTCCAATTTCTGTCAAAACAGTGCAATTGAGCCTAAAGCCCAATTTCGGTCCAAATGGGCCCACATGCTCGTGTGGCCTATTCAGCCCATTTTCGGTCACGGTTCTACGGACTTCGTAGCTGCCTCTATTATCCGGCACTTACCATAGATTTCGCCCCTGTAGGCCCATTAGCCCATTGGGCCCACTTAGCCCACTTCGGCTCAACAAGGCCCATTACAGCCTCAGTCCCACGAGAGAGTTCGTGGCATTTCCAACAGTTTATCACCAACGTTCACGGTTTATCCCTACAAGCGCTCGCACGCTCAAGGGATCTTAGATGCCGATACTCTGGCTTTTCGGTATTTCGGCTTTTAGTCGATTCACAAATCATCGCATTTAACAAAACAAACAGAAGTGTAAGATTACATACCTGATAGGAATCTGAATTTAATCCGCGCTCTGAACATTGTTCTACGCAGAATCTAATGATGACTGCACCCTTGACCCCCAAGGGGTGTGTCGATCAACTTCGGTCATAACCACCGCGACCTAATGGCATACAGATCAACGAATGATCCAACGCCTAACCCAAACGAGCATGCCACAAAGCGAAAGGGTTAAGCCAAGGAAGGTATGCTTACTCTCCTCATGGTTTGCTCTATTTAAAGCCAGCTTCTCGCCTACTCTCAAGCTAGCTTCCCGATGTGGGACCCCCCCTTCAGCAGCGTTTAAATCCAACACAAACTCTGGCCGTCCAATCCGCAAAATAAACACTCCCTTGCTTGACATGAGATTCGAACCCTTGCCCTCTCCTATGCTCCAGACGCTACATGTCACCACAACACAAGCTCCTTTCTTGACTTAGAACATGCGCAACTAAATATATGCCTATAGGCCAAAGTCTAAGTTCATTTAAAAGAAAAACAAAATGAATTGCAAGCGTCAAGACTTGAACCTTGGATCCCTTGCTTCCTCTATGGCGTCACTTCCTTGTCTCCCATGTGGCGCCATTTGCCACTAGACCACAACTCCTTTTGTGTCTTTTTTTTTCCCACAATTTATTCTTAAGGCCTACTTACTTACCCCAGGGCTTTATTCACCTAAAACAAAAATTTTCCTAAAATCACTCACCTAATAGGTCCAACTTGCATTAGTGCCATTCTCTTGTTCTCAAAAATTTTAAACGCTCCCATGCCCAAGGCCCAATAAGTCCAATTCTACTAGGCCCAAATTCGGGGCGTTACAATTCTACCCTCCTTAAATAATTTCATCCTCGAAATTTCCAACTCTCAGAACAATCGTACAACCCACACTACACCACCGCGCTTCCGTTGCGCACTCTAATTCCAAAACATTACCTCTTACCCACACCCAAAATACCTAGTCACTAGAGCAGATAGATATCATACAAATACAATTTCCGTATTCACAACATCACACAGAATAAATACAAAATCTAAATTTAAGCATCTCAGTACTGTCTAATATCTAGGTAATCACAGTGTTTCCTATTACATAACAGCAGATAAAGGTTTTCAGAAACTTACAGATTCGGCGCCGGAGACTCGGTGAACCACACTTTCAGAAAAAGAAATACTTTTAGAAATTCAATTTTGAAAACCCAATCCACAGCCGAGTTTTGCAAACCTGGCTCTGATACCACTAAATATAACACCCCAAACTGACCTAGACGTTTGGCTGGATCTAACGTGTCACATCAAAATGATATTTGAAAACTACGCGTTCATTGAAAACCCTTCTTCAATTTAAAACTTTTTACCGATTAAAAATCCCGTTTTTCGTTGCTTAACAAAACCAGATTTGCTCAAGTCATTCCCTTGTAAAAATATTATTATTTCTAAAACCTTGTTTGTAGTGAAAGTCTGACTTAAACAGTTGCGGAAACGTGATATTTTGAAAACAGTAGTTATTGTTTTAAAAACCCGTGTTTAATAGCCTAGCATTTTGTAAATGAAAGAAGTACCACATAAAGGTTAAAATGAAAATCCCAATGGCCTTATTACAAAAATTATTAACCCAATAATTATAATTAAATAAAAATAGAGTCGCTAAGTTCAGTTTTAAAGCATGTCGGTCCTGTGTGTACATTTGAGTCCTCATTGCTCCAAATCCACTAAGGCTGGGGATTACCTGCACAGTTAAGGAAAAAGGGTGAGTTTTGAGAACTCAGTGTGTAATTGAAACACCCCAAACCCGGCCCACGAGCCCAGACCAGATCTGGTATGTTCCTCGAGTAGAACGTTTTAATTTCATGTTTATTACTTGGAAAATTTGAGGTGGTTTTATAAAAATTACTGAGTTGTTTTGGGGTTTAATCTTTAATTTGATAAGAATCGTGTCATAATAAAATAATTAAAAGTGCATGCATAAAACAGTTCATATTAACGGCCTTATTACATCATAATTTACCCAAATTAAATCCAAAATACTTAAAATGAAACAAGTCCGAAATAAAGTCCCGAACTGAGCATGGCCACCACTAAGCTCCTGCCGACCCGGTCCGTCACTAAGTGTCACCTGAAAAAAATATCCCACAACGGGGTGAGTCAAACAGACTCAGTGTGTACAGTCAACACTAAATCCCAACGATTTAGGCATAACAATTCATACATGTACAAATAGCAATTAAATATAATGATGCAATCCCGAACCCAATCCTAGATGCCATCCGCTACACATCACCCGTACCAACCATCACACCGTGGGGATTACTAAATCGACCCACCCATCCGCTACACATCATCGAAGGCAGTCGCTGCAGTCGACGTGCTCATCGCCCTTATAAATTTGTGGCATAGCCACCAGATAATATATTTTTTGTGTCATGAGACACCACATTCAGATAACGTGACCGAAGTCACCACATTCGGATATTGTGGTATAAAACCACCACATTCACTTCCCCTTTCATATTCACCCATATGCCCCATGTCATACAAACATGCATTATCATGCCAAGTTCTTTACTCAAATTCTTATAATTTCACATAGGTGCCATAACAGATATTTATCATATTCTACTCATAGTAGGAGTAGGAAAACGTACCTGAGTACTTTGTACCATTGCATGGTACCTTGGGCACATTTTACATATTCTTATTACCCATTTATTAACACATAGCCATAAATCTATTAAGGCTTAGAGTGGGGTACACACCTGTTATACTTAGCGAGTTTATAGAAATCCCGAACAACCCGATCTAGTGCTTTAGATCTTTAATTCCTACATTCAGCCAACACTTTATGCTTTAGCAAAAGCCTATTCGGCTATATAACCAAATCCCGAAGGATTATCACAATCAAAATCTTACCTTGCTGCCGATTTGATTACTAATCAAATCCCGAAACGTCGTGATGTTTCCCCCTTATAATCGGCTAGCATTAAATCACTTTAACAGGTTAGCTTCGGCTTCTGAATGGATAATGAATAGATTGAACCACCAAATATGGCTTTGGCCGATTAGTATATTCACTTACCGTTGCGAATCTAAAATCCCGAAAATCGTCTCTTGACTATGAGGATGCCGAAATCCTACATGGTACACACTAGGGTCAACGTTCTGTACAAGATCTATAAAATGGCCCTTGGCCGAATACCACATGACTTACCTTGGATGTTGGAATCCCGAGAATCTCCTCCTTATAGTCGACTATAGCCAAATCCCGAGAGATCCTTCAAGGTTTTTGGTCACAACAATAATGAGATTAAAGCCTTGTTTTTCGTCAGTTAGAGAAGGAAAAGAATAAGGGTTCAACTAAGAGAGATTCTTACCAAAAGGACAATCTAAACGCAATTGACCACTACCCTTAAGAAATTGGCTAACAGCTTGCAGGAGAAATCAATTCAAAAGAAGTGAACTTCGGCTTTAGGCTTTGCTAAACAATCGGCTAAAGGTTGCCTTGAGGTTCGGCTAAGCCTTTTCAAATGGTGATGGAAAACTCGGCCACAAGAGGAAAAGATGTATAATCAAGGTTGAAAAGGAAAAAGATGTAAAGAGAAAGGCTAGAAGAATTCGGCTAGAAGGCTAAAAGAAAAAGAAGAAGAAAGTGGATGCTGAATAACAAAAAGAAATTTGGCACCTACTTCCCTTTCATGACCGAAATTCATCACTAAAGGAGTCACTTGGCCGGCCACTTCTCATCCTCCTCTATCAAATTCCAAATTTTCCTCCTATTTTTCCTCTCTTCTATCCATTCAAAATAATTTGAATGGGTCAACTATTATTTCCTCATAATAGCTGAATTTTAAAAGAACAAAACAAGTCTTTATCCTCATCTTTCAAAAGTCCCATAGCCGTCCCTCACCTCCCACTCTCCTTGACGCAAAAGTGCAAAATAAAAGCCCCAAAATATTGTTTCCCACGTGACTCGAACCTTGGCCCTGCACACATGCTTGTGGCGTCACTTACCTAGGCTTTAAGTGGCGCATTCAAGCCACTTTACCAAGCCCAATTCTGTGTCATATTTCCCCTACATTTTCTCTTAAGGCCTATCAGGCCTAGCTCCCTCTTTTAAACTTGAAATATAATAATTTCTAAGGCATTTGCCTATATTCCTAAGTTCTAAAAATCCATAAAACACACTCAACACACACACAGGCATGCTACTTCATATAATTGAGCAATATGCATAAGCCATAAATCCCAGAAGTTACAGTAATCCCCTATTATGGTAACAGTCTGGGCCTAAGCCCTATTCGATAATAATCTGGGCCTAAGCCCTATTCGGTAACAATCTGGGCCTAAGCCCTATATCATAACAATGCGATGGACATGTAACCCAACCCTTAACCACCAAACTCTCCACCCGTACCAACCAATCTCTCCATGTGGGGACCATGTCGACCCACCCAGCCAAACTATCCAATGGTGCGACCTAGTCACATTAACAACTGTGATATCGTGATTGAGCCACTAGAATCAGAATACGTGGCAATGCCACTATAACGTTACTTCCTCCAAATCGAAAAAACCCAACCCAATGCAATATTTCATGTAAGCGGTGTATCACAATCATATACAGTTATATAAATATCACATAAACATCATTTAAACTACCACTAAGGGTATAACGGTCATTTTATCATTTAGGGGTAAAATGGTAATTTCACCCCTCGGGGGTTTTTTGGTAACTTTACCCATCGAGGGTATTTCGGTAACTTTACCCATAGAGGGTATTTCCGTAATTTTACCCAATGAGGGTATTTCGGTAAGTTTACCCCTCGAGGGTATTTTGGTAACTTTACCCATCGAGGGTATTTCGATAATTATCCCTTCTAATGGCATTTCCGGAGGCCTACTGTCGCCTCGAGCGACACATGTTCCATTTCCGGTCAAAACGGTGCAATTGGGCCTAAAGCCCAATTTTGGCCCAAATGGGCCCACACGCTCGTGTGGCCCATTCAGCCCATTTTCGGTCACGGTTCTGCAGACTTCGTAGCATTATCCGGCACTTACCATAGATTTTGCCCCTGTGGGCCCATTAACCCATTGGGCCCACTTAGCCCACTTCGGCTCAACAAGGCCCATTACAGCCTCAGTCCCACGTGAGATTTCGTGGCACTTCCAACAGTTTATCGCCAACGTTCACGGTTTATCCCTACAAGCGCTCGCACGCTCAAGGGATCTCAGATGCCAATACTCCTGCTTTTCGGTATTTCGGCTTTTAGCCGATTTACAAATCATCGCATTTAACAGAACAAACAGGAGTGTGAGATTACACACCTAATAGGAATATGAAGTTAATCCGCGCTCTGAACACTGTTCTGCGCAGAAGCCAACAATGATCGTACCCTTGACCCCCAATGGGTGTGTCGATCAACTTCGGTCACCACCACCGCGACCCAACGGCATACAGATCAACGAATGATCCAACGTCTAACCTAAACGAGCACGCCACAAAGCGAAAGGGTTAAGCCAAGGAAGGTATGCTTACTCTCCTCATGGTTTGCTCTATTTAAAGCTAGCTTCTCGCCTACTCTCATGCTAGCTTCCCGATGTGGGATCCCCCCTTCAGAAGCGTTTAAATCCAACACAAACTCTGGCCGTCCAATCCGCAAAATAAACACTCCCTTGCTTGACATGAGATTCGAACCCTTGCCCTCTCCTATGCTCCAGACACTACAAGCCACCACAACACAAGCTCCTTTTGTGACTTAGAACATGCGCAACTAAATATAAGCCTATGGGCCAAAGTCTAAGTTCATTTAAAAGAAAAACAAAATGAATTGCAAGCGCCAAGACTTGAACCTTGGACCCCTTGCTTCCTCTATGGCATCACTTCCTTGTCTCCCATGTGGCGCCATTTGCCACTAGACCACAACTCCTTTTGTGTCTTTTTTTTTCCCACAATATATTCTTAAAGCCTACTTACTTACCCCAAGGGCTTTATTCACCTAAAACCAAAATTTTTCCTAAAGCCCAGGTTTGAACCCGGGTCTTCATGGAAGCCCCCTAACCTTCCAAAATCACTCATCTAATAGGTCAAACTTGCATTAGTGTCATTTTCTTGTTCTCAAAAATTTTAAACGCTCCCATGCCTAAGGCTCAATAGGCCTAATTCTACTAGGCCCAAATTCAGGGCGTTACACCACGGGTGAGGCACACGGGCGTGTCCACGGCCGTGTGGACAAGTCAGTATGTATGCCCTGTTTTGACACGGCTTAGACACACGGGCGTGTCTGAGGCCGTGGGAGGCACACGGCCTGCCCACACGGGCTTGTGACCTTTTTAACTTAGAAAATTTTTAAATTTCTAAGAATTTTCGTATGTGTTTGGTTTAGTCCCGACCCTATTCTAAAGCATGTTTAAGGTCTCGTTGACCTATTTAAGGGACACTTTGACTGCATTGGATGAATTGTAATATGAAAAGTCTGTAAAAGTTTCCGATTATCCGGTAGTGCCTCTTAACACTATATCAGTGATGGTTACGGGTTAGGGGTGTTACATTTGATTGGTATGAGAGCCAGGTTTAGCCGATTCTCGGACTAACGTAGCGTGTGAGAGTCTAGCTATACATGTCGTATATTTGAACTGTGATAGTGTGATGAATCCTGAAGTGTAAAATGTGATTTTTCATATAGTAAATGGATCCCAAAAGAGCCGTAGGTGACGATGTAGAAAGCAATGTGCCTGCTCCCGCTCAAGGGACAGCGCCCTCTGATTCGAGACCGGCTACGAGCGGTCAAGAGGGAGAAACTAAACAAGCTTTCTTCTAGATGATGAGTGAGTGGTTCACTCAGTTTGTAAGGAATAATCCGACTGTTTCACAACCTCTGTCCCCAGCTATTTCCCCTCAGACTTCAGTTGTGCCTCCGGTAATGGGTATAAATCTATTGAATAAGCCTCTGGTCAATAAAATCTGCAAGTATGGGGCTGAAGAGTTCAGGGCCACCAGTGATGACGACGCTGAAAAAGCTGAGTTTTGCTTAGAAAACACAATTCGGGTATTTGATGAGATGTCTTTGACTCCGGAAGAAAGTATTAAATGTGTTGTATCCTTGTTACGAGACGTGGCCTATCAATGGTGGAAAACTTTAATTTCTGTTGTTCTGAAAGAACGGGTCACATGGGATTTCTTTCAGATTGAGTTTTGAAAGAAATATATCAGTCAGAGATTTATTGATCAGAAACGGAAAGAATTCTTGGAATTGAAACAAGGTCGCATGTCTGTTACTGAATATGAACGAGAGTTCGTGAGGCTAAGTCAGTATGCCCGATAATGTGTATCGTCATAAGCAACAGTATGCCCGATAATGTGTATCGTCATAAGCAATAATGTGTAAAAGATTTGAAGATGGCCTTAATAAAGATATCCGTTTGCTTGTTGGGATTCTGGAAATAAAAGAGTTCGTTGTATTTGTTGATCGAGTGTGCAAAGCTGAGGCACTCGGGAAAGATAAAAGAAATGTTGAGTCTGAAGCTAGAGATGTGAGAAAGAGATTTCTGAACAAATCATTTCAGTCTGCTTCAAAGAGATTCAGAGATGAGCATAGCCATTCCAGAACTAATGTGGGGCATTCGAATTCGAGAGATCGAGCTAGATCACTGTTGAATTCTAAAGCTTCAGCAACCTCGATGGCTAGTATTGGAAATGTCTGATCCAAGAGACCTGAATGTAAGCAATGTGGTAAAAGACATCCGTGAAGTTGTAGATTGAATGGCCGAGGTTGTTTCAGATGTGGATCGTTAGATCATTTCATTCGTGATTACCCAGAATCTGTTGAGCAAGAGATTGTTCAGAATCCGAGATCTGAGAATGTTTCAGCGAGAGGTAGACCTTCCCGAAATGAAAGAAATGTTAGTGGTAATTAGAGAACTGCGAAAGATTCAGTTGCAAGATCTGAAGCTAGAGCGCCTGTCAGAGCATATGCTATCCGAGCTCGTGAGGAAGCTTCATCTCCGGATGTTATAACGGGTACATTTACTCTTTATGATACTTCTGTGATTGCATTGATAGACCCTGGTTCTACACATTCATATATATGCATGAACTTAGTATCCAGTAAGACTTTGCCTGTAGAGTGTAACACCCCTAACCCGAGACCATCGCCGAAGCAAGGTTAAGAGGTATTACCGATCAATCAGAACATTTAACATCTAGAATTTAAGACACAAAGTCAATCATCTTCAATCTCATTCAATTACAATCATGGTGTCACTTATCAAGGTCTACGAGACCTAATTCACATGCTAAAGAGGGGTCGGGACTAAATTGAAACACATACAGAAATTCTCAAAAATTTAAAACTTTTCTAAGATACAGGGGAGACACGCCCGTGGAAGGAGGCCGTGTGCCCTCCACGGCTACTAGACACCACGTGTGTCCATCTGTGTCTAGATACTGACTATATTAACACGGTCACTAGGCACACCCATGTGTCATGGCTGTGTGCTATTAAGCCATATACTGACTTCCTCACCACGGCCACCAAGCACGCCCGTGTGCCATGGCCGTGTACTCTTAGCTAGCTACTGACTTGTACACCACGGCTAGCTAACACCCCCATGTCAAGGCCGTGTACTACTAAGCTATAATCTGCCAATTCACCCACGGTCTGTAGGCACACCCGTGTGCCTTGATCGTGTGACATTATAGGCCATTTTGCAAGGCCAACATGCCACCCACTTAGGTCAAACCTACAAGCAACACATACCAAAACATATCATGCACATAAGGCAATCAAAAACATACCAAAATAGTCATTCAAACCAATTCCAACCATGACAATTTTAAAGATTAAAACTCATATCATCACAAGCATAATTCATTCATTACCAAACATCATCCTTTTTCAATTTCACTAATTCATACTAGCATTTTACCAACACAAAGTTACCATTCATAAGTAAATTTCTCAACTCATAATCCATACCAAAAGATTCATCACATATACCAAAACCATTCTTGCTAAAACTTACACATATCTAGCCACATCTCATGGTTACTTACAAATATCAACATGATTCAAATGACCAGCCTATACATGCCATATTTAACTATGTACATCATTCCAAAATACCCCAAAATAGATTGCCGATAGTGAGATCGAGATCTTTGACGATTCCCCGATCTGAGCTAACTATACTGACACTGCAAAGCAGAGAAACAAATCACACAGTAAGCTTTCTAAAGCTTAGTAAGTCCGTAATATAATACATGTAATTCAATAATTCAAATTAATATACAAAAATAAGCCATCACTTAGATTAATTTATTAATGCTACACCAACTCAACTATACTCAATGTTCACATCGCACTCCATCCAACTACTTTCAAAATCCACCAACACATAGATATCATACATACCTTAATCAACACATAGTTATCATACATACCTTAGCTAATACGTAGTTATCATACATACCTTTACCAACACATAGTTACTCACCAACCAAGCTACTCAATTGCTCGACTTTACATTTCGATTGATCTTTACTATACTTTTGATTTATTCGCACACTTAGTGCCAATTCGTAATCAAAACTTATTTATCATCACACACTTAGTGCTAGTTCGTTAAACCGAACTTGTATCGGTATTGCACACACAGTGCTAATTCAGTAAGCTGAAATTTCATTAACATTGCACACACAGTGCATCCATATCAATCCGATCTTAAATCGATATCGCACACACAGTGCCAACCACAAAGTCTGAGCTTAAATCAATTCGCACACACAGTGCCAATCTTCTTGACCATATTTCTGAATACACACACTTAGTGCCACATAACTCAAACTCTCACATAGCATCCACATTTCAATATCATTATAACATTCATTTCATAGCAATTAACATAACTAAGTATTCGTATTATGTCTGAACTTACCTCGAACGTCAAAATACTGAAACGGTCAATTAATCGAGCACTTTTTCCTTGCCTCGATCTCGATCCAAACCTCTCATTTCTTGGTCTATACACATTCAAATTCAATCCATTCAATCACCAAATCATTCATTTTAGTCCAAACACAGACATTTAGGGCATTTTACAAAATAGCCCTCACATTTTCACATTTCGAAACTTTAGTCCCTAACTCACAAAATCATCAAATTCACATAATTCGCTTGCACCCATGCCTAGCTGAATTCTCACTATATTCATACAAGCCCACACATTTCATTTATTTCACATTTTAATCCTTCAAAATGTTATTTTCTCAATTTAGCCCTAATTAGCTAAATTCATCAAAAGTTCAAGAATAAAACATGTTCGTTAAACACATATCTTTCATTTAACACCAACGCTCATCACAAAGCTTACCATTTCATCAATGTCACATTTTATAAAAATCATCAATTCACAAAATTTAAGCATGGGTTTTGTAGAGCACAAAGCAACGATTACAAAAATGTAGAAATTATCAAAAACCGAGCTCAAAACACTTACCAATTGAAGCTCACTATTGGCGAAATTCACAAAGCCTCAAACCCTCATCTTCTTTTCTTATTTTCGGTTGATGGAAACAAAGATGAGCACCATTTAGCTTTTGTTTTATTTTAATATCAACTTATTTCATGTTTTACCAATTTGCCCTTAATGAATCAACCATTTATCAAGCAAATATTAGGCCATTTATGTCCATCTACGATCCACTAATTTTAATAATGGGCTAATTACCTCATAAGGCCTTCACATTAAAAAGACAACCACACTTAGGTACTTATAAATCAGCACATAGCTTTTACTCTTTACGGGATTAAGTTCTTTCTCTTAATTCAGCACACAATCGATAAAATTATCACACAGACTATGTCACATAGAATCAACACCAAAAATAACATTAAATTATTATTTTGACCTCGGATTTGTGGTCTCAAAACCACTATTCTGACTAGGGTCTAAACCGGGCTATTACAACTCTCCCCCTTAGGGATTTTTGTCCCCGAAAATCTTACCAATGAATAGGTGCGATATTGCTCTCTCATAACGTTCTTAGGCCCCCACGTAGCCTCTTCAACTCCGTGTTTATGCCATAATATTTTCACTAAGGAAATTCTTTTGTTTCTCAACTCTTTAATCTCTCATTCCAAAATTTGGATCGATTCCTCACTATACGACAAGTCGGACTGAATCTCAACCTCAGTAGGAGCAATCATATGAGACGGGTCAGATCTGTACTATCGAAGCATAAACACATGAAACACGTTATAAATCTTTTCCAACTCAGGTGGCAACATCAATCTATAAATAACCGGCCCAACTCGTTAAACGATCTCATACGACTCGATTTGAAGTATTTCCTTCCACGGAGATAAAGGCAATCCCGACACAAAGTCTATCGTGATTCTTCTATTTCCACTCAGGATTCATAATTGGTTGTAACAAACCGGACGGAACCTGAGGTTAAGCCTTAACTTGCTAGCAACTAAACACTTCAACACAAAGTCAGAGATGTCTCGTTTCATGCCAGGCCACCAATTCAAAATCAACTAAATTAACTCTGAATTTTTTGAAACAAAAATCTGATCTCTAAATCTCAGACAATCATCACTATCAACTCGAAGTTCTGAATCAGAATTTAAATCACATTGAGCTCGTTTTGCTATCATCTCATCATCCATTTTTTGGGTATTACAAATCTGATGTGATGGAACTGCCATTTGGGGAGTTCAATTTGATCTTAGGTATGGACTGGTTAGTAAAATATCAAGCAAGTTTGGACTGTGCAGCCAAGAGCATGGTGTTGAGAACGGTCGAGGGTAAAGAGGTGGTGGTGATAGGTGAGAGAAAGAACTACCTATCTAATGTGGTATCCGCTTTGAAGGCCGAGAAAATGGTGAGGAAAGGATGTAAGGCGTTTGTGGCTTATGTTTGTGCTTTGGGGGTTAAGGAATCAGCTGTGGGGGATGTCTGAACGGTGAAGGAATTTTTTGATGTTTTTCCAGAAGAGCTTCTAGGATTGCCTCCAGATCGCGAGGTTGAGTTTGGTATTGACCTTCTACCCGAAATAGCGCCAGTGTCTATTGCCCTATATAGGATGGCGCCGAAGGAGTTAGTGGAGCTGAAGGCGCAGATCTAGGAGTTGTTAGACCGGGGTTTTATCCGGCCGAGTGTATCGCCTTGGGGAGCACCTGTGCTCTTTGTTAAGAAGAAGGACGGATCGATGCGAATGTGTATAGATTACCGTCAGCTGAATAAGTTAACGATTAAGAATAAGTATCCATTGCCGAGGATAGACGACCTATTCGACCAACTTAAGGGAGCACCAGTCTTTTCCAAGATAGATTTGAGGTCGGGGTATCACCAGCTTAAGATCAAGGAGGCGGATATTCATAAGACAGCGTTTCGTACTCGTTATGGTCACTACGAATTCTTGGTGATGCCGTTTGGATTGACCAACACACCAGCAGCGTTTATGGATATGATGAATCGGGTTTTTCAACCGTATTTGGATCGGTTCGTCGTAGTGTTTATAGACGATATTCTGGTGTACTCGAAGTCCGAGGAGGAGCATGATGCACATCTTCGTGTGGTTTTGCAAATTCTGAGGGAAAAGCAGATATTCTCAAAGTTTAGTAAGTGCGAGTTCTAGCTAAGGGAAGGTACCTTTTTGGGTCATGTGGTGTCAGCTGAGGGGATTAGGGTGGACCCTTGGAAGATTGAAGCTGTGTTTGATTGGAAACCACCTAAGTCTGTGGCAGAGATTCGGAGTTTTCTTGGTCTAGCGGGGTATTACAGAAGGTTTGTGGAAGGGTTTTCTTTGATTGCAGCACTGTTAACCAAGTTGTTAAGGAAAGGGGTTCCGTTTGTGTGGTCTGATAAACAACAAGAGAGTTTTGAGAAGTTAAAGAGGATTTTGACGAAAGCTCCGGTGTTGATTCAGCCCGAAGCAGGGAAAGAGTTTACTGTCTATAGTGATGCGTCGCATACAGGGTTAGGATGTGTGCTGATGCAAGAAAGGAAGGTAGTAGCGTATGCTTCTCGACAGTTGAGGCCTCACGAAGTGAATTATCCGACGCATGACCTGGAGCTAGCTGCAGTGGTTTTCGCCTTGAAGATCTGTAGACATTACTTGTATGGGGAGAAGTCTATTATTTACACGGATCATAAGAGTTTGAAATACCTCCTTACCCAGAGGGAGTTGAATTTAAGGCAGCGGAGGTGGATCGAGCTGTTGAAGGATTATGATTGCTCGATTGAGTATCACCCGGGTAAGGCTAACGTGGTGGCAGACGCATTGAGCCGTAAGGTAGTATCAGACTTAAGAGAAATGTTTGCCCACCTTAGTTTGTATGATGACGAAAGTTTGATAGCGAAACTGCAAGTGAAGCCGACATGGGTAAATCAGGTTAAAGAGAAACAACTAGTAGATGATGTCTTGAGCGCTCAATTTTTGCAAGTGCAGAATGGTGGATTAGAGGGGTATAGCTTGAACAAGGATGGAGTTTTATGTTTCCATGGGAAGGTTTGCATGCCAAAAGATGTGGAGTTGAGGCAGAAGATTCTTCAGGAAGCACATAGCAGTTCATACGCTATGCATCCGGGAGGTAGTAAGATGTACCGGGATTTGCGAGAGCAGTTTTGGTGGCCATGTCTAAAGCGAGAAGTAACTAAATTTGTGGGTAACTGTTTGACGTGTCAGTAGGTAAAGGCAGAACATCAATTGCCTTCGGGATTGTTGCAACCGGTCAAGATTCCGCAGTGGAAATGGGAAAGGATCACGATGGATTTTGTCAGTGGGCTACCCCTCACGCCTACTAAGAAGGATTTGGTTTGGGTGATTGTTGACCGTTTGGCAAAGTCTGCTCATTTCATACATGTGCGTGTGGATTACTCTCTTCAAAAGCTCGCTAGATTATATATAGTGGAGATTGTAAGGTTGCATGGGGTGCCTGTGTCGATCATTTCAGACAGAGACCCTAGATTTACGTCAAGATTTTGGAAGGCGTTGCATCAAGCTTTGGGTACAAAGCTGGATTTCAGTACAACGTTTCATCCACAGTCTGATGGGCAGTCAGAGAGGGTAATTCAGATTCTAAAGGATATGTTGAGGGGCTGTGTCTTAAACTTCAGAGGTAGTTGGGAAGAATTCCTACCGTTGGCGGAATTCGCGTATAATAATAGCTACCAGTCGAGTATTCAGATGGCGTCGTATGAAGCATTATATGGGGGAAGTGTCGTACCCCTACGTGTTGGACAGAGTTGGGTGAGCGTCAATTGTTGGGTCCAGAGTTGGTTGCTAAAACGGAAGATAAGGTTAAGCTAATTCGAACTCGATTGAAGGAAGCTTCAGACAGGAAGAAGTCCTATGTTGATCTTAAGCGGAAAGATATAGAATTTGCAGTGGGTGACAAGGTTTTCTTAAAGGTGTCACCGTGGAAGAAGGTGCTGAGGTTTGGTCGAAAGGGCAAGTTGAGCCCCAGGTTTATCGGGCCTTATCGGGTGTTGAAGCGTGTGGGACCAGTAGCCTATCAGCTCGAGTTACCTTCAGAGTTGAGTCAGATCCATGACGTATTTCACGTTTCTATGCTTAGACGCTATCATTCGGATCCGTCTCATGTTGTGCCAGTAGAAGAAATTGAAGTAAGCCCAGACTTATCTTTTGAGGAGGAACCAGTGCAGATCTTGGATCGAAAAGTCAAAGTATTGCGTAAGAAATCAGTTCCTTTGGTGAAGGTGTTATGGCGGAACCATGGATCAGAAGAAGCCACGTGGGAGCCAGAGGATGTTATGCGGCAGCAATACCCTCAACTCTTTTGACCAGGTAATTTCGAGGCCGAAATTATTTTAAGGGGGTAGAACTGTAACATCCTAAATTAGGGCCTTTGCATTTTATGTGTTTGTGTGTGAATGCTATGTTTGTCATGTTAGTTTAGGGTGCTTCAGGGTCCAGGAATGATCTAGGGGTAAGCCGGAGCCTTAGAGAAAATTTGCTTTTTGGGCACTTTCAGGGGAGAGCTAGCTGGGATAGGATTTAAGGGATATTGTTTGTACTTGGATGACACAAGCAAAGTGTTAGTAAAGTGGCAAGGTGACGCCACATAAGGGGTTAGAAGGTGCTGCCACAAGGGAGCAGAGAGGGGGCAGGTTCAAGTCACAAGGAGCTCATTTTGGAATTCATTTTGGCGTCAGGGAGTGCAGAGGCAGAGTTAATTTGGGACACTTCAGAAAGGGAGTGGACTGAGTCAAATAATTTGATTGAATGGCAGAGAGGAAAAAGTGGAGTTTTAAGTGTTCAAAACATTTCAAATGGGTGATCAGGAGAAATTTGAGGAGGAAAATAGGGGATGGGTATGTGAGCTTGGTAGTAGCCGAAATTCTCAGGAGTGTTATTCATTCTTCTGCAGATCAACCAAATTTCTTTTCTCTCTTCCTCTCTCTGAACTTTCGGCAACTTGGGTTCTTTGCCTTCATTTCATTCCAACTTTGTAGCCGAACCTCCCCTATTATTTTACCCTTTCCCTTTTTCTTTTCTTCCATTGGCATCAGCAAGAACCTAAACTTTATTCCCCATTTCTTCTTCTCATCTCTTCTATTTCTGATTTAGCCGAACCTCCATAGCCAAATCTCCTAGCCATTCTCTCTCGCATTTTCTCTCAATCTCCCTAAGAGCCGAAACCTGTTTTCATCTTTTTCCTTCTCTATTTGTTATTCTCAAAACCGAAACCTCAAACTTCCATTCCCTATTCCATTTTTTTCCCTAAAAGCCGAAACTCCTAAGCCTCCATTTGAAGATCTTTATTTCTATTTTCAGTTTTTCTATCTGATTCTCTTTTACTCTAGCCTTTGCCGAATCTTCTCTAGGGTGGTGTGGTGCCGATTCTTCCTAGGTGTTGATCGAATCTGTGGGTTAATGTGGAAGTGGTGTCACATTCTTTTTGGAGACTTTCGGGAGTCGTTTGACTTGTGAAGCAAGCCTAAAGCCTCAGCTTTTATCGATCTCGGTAAGAAGATCTATTCATTTAAACGTATAAATCTATTCATATCTTACTCTACAGGTTAACTCGGTCTTCTGACCAAAGATCTGTTCCATGGACTCAAATGCCAACGATTCTAGGAAGGGGGTTGGACCTGTAAACCCAGCCCCTAAGTTTAAGAAGCGAGCAGTGTCAGCGGTTCGAGATTGGCCACCGGGTTGTGGGCCGACTTCTGAGCTGAATAGTAGGCAGATAGCGGTAGTGCCTGTCAACGATAGTGTCGACGTAGAAAGTATTGTGTTACGCGTTATCAGATGTGTAACTCTCACACACTTCATATGTTAGTTTGTAGTTGCTAGTATGTCTGAAAGCCGAAGTGATGTTTTTGGTCACTAAAATACCCTTGTGGGTAAAAGCGAGGACTCCGGGTAAGTCTATTATGGTTGCTATCGATAAATGCATATAATGGAACCTGAATGTGCCATGTTATTTAAATCATTAAGCATGATCATACCATATTGTAAAGCATGTACATGAAAATGGGATATGATGAGAAGAGGGAGGAAATATGATCTTTCAGACTGTCACCAGTGGTTAGGTACCACAAGTGGGTTGGCCCCACATATTCTCATTTTGTGACTAAGTCTCAGTGGTTTGGAACCACCAGAGGTTAGGTACCACATATACTTATTTCTATGACTCGTCCCAGTGGTTTGGTACCACAGTGGGTTGGCCCCACATATCGATATAAGGGATTCTCACCAGTGGTTAGGTACCACAAGTGGGTTGGCCCCACATATGATTATTTGTGACTTTTGTCACCAGTGGTTAGGTACCACCAGTGGCTAGGTGCCACAAATGTTGGGTAGACACAGGAGATACGGATGGATATCTAGGTTGGTTGGGTTGCATGGCATATATTCTTGCATATGATTCTGTGTGAGGTCCTAAAATCTTTTGGACAGGGATTTACACACTGAGTCTCGGTGACTCACCCCTTCCGTTAACTTTTGTAGGTAATCCTTAGACCGCAGATATGGAGCCGAGGTGGACTCGGGGTGGCCATGCATGATATTTTGGTTTTTACTTTAAATAGCTATTTCGGATTTATTTTACTGTAAGTTAGATTTCGGTAATGTAATAAGGCCATCTAAATTTTAACTTGGATTTATTTATTTTGGTTAATTTTCTTTTCTTTTATTTTGATCACTAAGGCATGCCTAATAAACTACTTCAAACGGACGATTTCCAAGGCTTAAAGAAATTCGGGATTTCAAGATTTTACAATTGGGTAATAACATCCGGGTGTTTAATAACAAAGCAACTCAACTTTTCAAACTAAGTCTCAAAATGGTTTCAACTGATCACTCAATATCAAAGATTTTTCCCAACTCCAGATGTTAACTCAGTTTTCAGAAATGTTTTCTTCCCTGTGACATGCCAGATTCGGTCGTAGTGTTTGACCGGGTTTGGGATGTTACAATTTAGCTTTTGTTTTATTTTAATATCAACTTATTTCATGTTTTACCAATTTGCCCTTAATGAATCAAACATTTATCAAGCAAATATTAGGCCATTTATATCCATCTACCATCCACTAATTTTAATAATGGGCTAATTACCTCATAAGGCCTTCACATTAAAAAGACAACCACACTTAGGTACTTATAAATCAGCACATAGCTTTTACTCTTTACGCGATTAAGTCCTTTCTCTTAATTCGGCACACAATCGATAAAATTATCACACAGAATTTTTCACACAGACTATGTCACATAGAATCAACACCAAAAATAACATTAAATTATTATTTTAACCTCGAATTTGTGGTCTCGAAACCACTATTCCGACTAGGGTCTAAACCGGGCTGTTACATAGAGTCTACTGAATTTGTTATTAGAGTATCGAACCCTTTAGGTAAAAGTGTTCTGGTTGACAAAATATGCAAGAACTGTCTGTTAATGTTTCGAGATATCTGTTTTCCGACTGATCTGATGTTATTCCCCTTTGATGAGTTTGATATAATTTTGGGTATGGACTGGTTGACACTACATGATGCCGTTGTGAATTGCAAAAGAAAGACCATTGATTTGAGATGTCAGAATGATGAAATAGTTCAGGTTGAGTCTAATGATTTGACTGGGTTACCTGCTGTGATATCTGTATTGAAAGCTCTGAATTGTTTGAGAAAGGGTTATGAAGCTTATTTTGCTTATGTAATTGACTCGAAAATATCTGAAAAGAAAGTTGAATCAGTGCCAGTTGTCTGTGAATTCTCTGATGTGTTTCCTGAATAACTACCGGGATTGCCTCCAATACGTGAAGTTGAATTTGGTATTGATTTATTGCTTGGTACAACTCCTATTTCGATAGTTCCGTATAGAATGGCACCAACAGAACTGAAAGAATTGAAGTCACAGTTGCAAGAGTTGACTGAAAGAGGGTTTGCAAGACCGAGTTTCTCACCTTGGGGTGCTCCTGTTCTGTTTGTGAAAAATAAAGATGGCACAATGAGAATGTGCATTGATTATCGTCAGTTGAACAAAGTGACAATAAAGAATAAATATCCGTTGCCCAGAATCGATGATTTGTTTGATCAACTTAAAGGAGCCACTATGTTTTCAAAGATAGATTTGAGATCGGGATACTACCAGTTGAGAGTAAAAGATTCAGATATTTCGAATACTGCTTTCAGAATAAGGTACGAGCATTATGAGTTTTTAGTTATGCCATTCGGACTAACCAATGCTCCTGCAATCTTTATGGATCTGATGAATAGAATTTTCAGACCGTACCTAGATCGATTTGTGGTTGTATTCATTGACGACATATTGATTTACTCTCGAGATGAAGTTGAACATGCTGAACATCTGAGAACTGTGTTGCGAACTCTACGAGAAAAGCAATTGTATGCAAAGTTTAGTAAATGTGAATTCTAGTTGCCAAAAGTAAGTTTTCTGGGACATATTGTATCAGCATCTAGAATACGAGTTGATCCGAGTAAGATTTCTGCTATTCTGGAATGGAAACCTCCGAAGAATGTGTCTGAAGTTCGTAGTTTTCTAGGACTTGCTGGTTATTATCGAAGGTTCGTAAAAGGCTTTTCGATGATTGCTACTATGTTGACTAAATTGCTTCAGAAAGATGTGAGATTTGAATGGTCTGATAAATTTCAGAAAAGCTTCGATCATTTGAAAACTCTGTTAACTGAAGCTCCAGTTTTTGTACAACCAGAATCGGGTAAAGAATTCATGATTTACAGTGATGCTTCGTTAAATGGTCTAGGATGTGTTTTGATGCAGGAAGGCAAAGTTATAGCTTATGCCTCGAGACAATTAAAGTCGCATGAAAAGAACTATCCGACTCATGATCTTGAGTTAGCTGCGATTGTGTTTGCGCTAAAGATTTGGCGTCATTATCTATTTGGTGAAAAATGTCATGTGTTTTCGAATCATAAAAGTTTGAAATATTTGATGACCCAAAAAGATTTGAATCTGCGTCAGAGAAGATGGTTAGAGCTGTTGAAAGACTACGAGCTTGTGATAGATTATCACCCAGGTAAAGCAAATGTCGTTGCCGATGCATTGAGTCAGAAATCACTGTTTGCATTGCGAGCGATTAATGCTCATTTGAATTTGTCTGATGATGGTTTAGTTTTGGCGGAATTGAAAGTGAAACCGTTGTTTTTACAGCAAATATGTGATGCTCAGAAAGTTGATAATGAAATGCTAGCAAAACGAGCTCAGTGTGATTTAAACTCTGATTTTGAATTTTGAGTTGATGTTGATGATTGCTTGAGGTTTCGAGATCAAATTTGTGTTCCGAGAAACCCTGAGTTAATTCAGTTGATTTTGAATGAAGCACATAACAGTCGTCTATCTATTCATCCGGGAAGTACAAAGATGTACCATGATCTGAAGCAACACTATTGGTGGTCTGGTATGAAACGAGACATTTCTGACTTTGTTTCAAAATGTTTAGTTTATCAACAAGTTAAAGCTGAACATCAAGTTTCGTCAGGGTTGCTACAACTGATTCTGATTCCCGAGTGGAAATGGGATAGAGTGACGATAGACTTTGTCTCTGGATTGCCTCCGACTCCGACAAAGAAAGATGCAGTTTGGGTTGTAGTTGATCGATTGATGAAATCTGCCCATTTTATTCCGGTGAGATCGGATTACTCGATAAGTTAGCTGAGCTTTACATTTCGGATATTGTGAGATTGCACGGAGTGCCATTATTCATTGTGTCTGATAGAGATCCGAGATTTACTTCACGGTTCTAGAAGAAATTGCAAGAAGCTTTAGGCACGAAATTGCATTTCAGTACAGCTTTTCACCCGCAAACGGATGGTCAATCCAAGCGGATCATTCAGATTCTCGATGATATGTTGAGATGTTGCATCCTTGAGTTTGATGGTACCTGGGAGCAATATTTACCATTGATTGAATTTGCATATAATAATAGTTTTTAGTTGAGCATCAAAATGGCACCTTATAAGGCTTTGTACGAATGCAAATGTCGAACACCTCTGTATTGGTCTGAGCTCAGTGAAAGTAAGATACACGGGGTCGATTTGATAAAAGACACTGAACAGAAAGTGAAAGTAATCCGTGACAGTCTGAAAGCAGTGTCTGATCGTCAGAAGTCCTATGCAGACTTGAAACGAAAAGATATAGAATTTGAGATCGGTGACAAAGTGTTCTTAAAAGTGTCTCCATGGAAGAAAGTACTCCGATTCGAACGTAAAGGCAAGTTGAGTCCGAGGTTCATCGGGCCATATGAGATTATCGAACGTGTTGGGCCGGTTGAGTACAGATTGTTGTTGCCACCTGAGCTAGAAAAGATTCATAATGTATTTCATGTATCGATGCTTAGACGATACAGATCTGATCCGTCACATGTGATTACTCCGTCTGAGATTGAAATTCGATCCGATATGACCTACGAAGAAGAACCGATCCGTATCTTAGCTCGTGAAGTGAAAGAGTTAAGAAACAAGAAAATTTTGTTAGTGAAAGTGTTGTGGCTCGACCGTGTCCCTCGTGGTTGAAATTCTAAAGCATGCTTAAGGTCTCGTTGACCTATTTAAGGGACACTTTGACTGCATTGGATGAATTGTAATATGAAAAGTCTGTAAAAGTTTCTGATTATCTGGTAATGCCTCTTAACCCTAAACCGGCGATGGTTACGGGTTAGGGGTGTTACACTAATTCTCCGACGACATTCATGGATCTCATGAACCGTATTTTCCAACCGTATTTGGATCAATTTGTGGTAGTTTTCATTGACGACATCTTGATCCATTCGAAATCTGAATCCGAGCATGTGCAACACCTCAGAATTGCTTTGCAAGTGTTACGAGAGAAACAGTTATAAGGAAAGCTTAGCAAGTGTGAATTCTGGTTATCAGAAGTTGTGTTTTTGGGACATGTTATCTCGGAATATGGAGTTAGAGTTGACTCGAAAAAGATTGAAGCCATTGTTCAATGGAAAGCACCGAGAAATGTGTCAGAGGTTCGCAGTTTTCTTGGCTTAGCCGGTTAATACAGTAGATTTGTAAATAGATTTTCCAAGATAGATTTGTCGATGACAAAGCTGTTGCATAAAAATGTTCAATTCATTTGGAGCAATGAATGTCAAGAGAGTTTCGAGAAACTAAAATAAATGTTGACTGAGGCACCGGTTTTAACTTCACCTGAACCGGGAAAAGATTTTGTGAGCTACAGTGATGCCTCATTGAGTGGGCTCGGTTGTGTCTTAATGCAAAATGGAAAATTGATTGCATATGCATCTCGTCAACTAAAACTTCATGAACGTAACTATCTGGCACATGAATTAGAGTTAGTTGCTGTGGTCTTTACTCTAAAGATCTAGAGACACTATCTGTATGGTGAAAAGTGTCACATCTATACCGATCACAACAGTCCTAAATACCTCCTATCACAAAAAGAGTTGAATTTGAGACAACGACGTTGGGTCAAACTTCTAAAAGGTTACGATTGTGTTATTGATTACAATTCCAGTAAAGCTAACGTTGTAGCTGGCGCATTGAGCAAGAAGATAGTGAGTTGCGAGCGATGTTTGCTTGACTTAGTATCAATGATGATGGGATCTTGTTGGCCGAGTTGAAGGTGAAGCCGATGTTTTTTTATCAGATTAAAGTAACATAGTTAGATGATGTCAAGTTAGCGAAGAAAAGAGACATGGTTCAAAATGGTGCACTAGAAAGTTTTAGTATTGATGATTGTGATTGTTTGAGATTTCAAAATTAAATATGTGTTCTGAATGTTGCAGAATTAAAAGAGTTGATACTTCGCGAAGCTCATGATAGTCCTTTTGCTTTGTATCCTAGAGGAACGAAAATGTATCGTGACCTACGAGAAGTGTATTGGTAGCTTGGAATGAAAAGAGATGTAGTTGAATACGTAGCTAAATGCTTAACTTGTCAACGAGTTAAAGCAGAACATCAGGTTCCCACAGGATTACTTTAGTCCACTTCTATTCCTGAGTGGAAATGGGAACGTATCATGATGGATTTTGTAACGGGATTACCTTTATCTCCGAGCAAGAAAAATGTTGTAGGTGATTGTTGATCGACTTACGAAATCGGACCATTTCATTACAGTCAAGACTCATTGGTCACTTCAAAAACTTGCTGAAGTGTATATTCAGGAAATGGTAAGGTTGCAAAGTGTCCCTATGTCAATTATCTCTAATTGAGATCCACATTTCACTTCAAAATTTTGGAAACAGTTGCACAAATCTCTTGGTACGAGACTCAATTTTAGAACATCCTTTCACCTGCATACAGACGGACAATCTTAACGTGTTATTCAGATTTTGGAAGATAGGCTTCGCACTTGTGTAATCGATTTTGAATCAGGTTGGGAACATTATTTACCTTCGGCCGAATTTGTATACAACAATAGTTTCGAATCGAAGCCTTATATGGTCATAGGTGTCGAACACCTGTTTGCTGGATGGAATTATGTGAAATAAAAGTTGTTGGGCTGGAATTGATTCAAGAAATGGAAGACATTGTTAAGATGATCTGAGATAGATTGAAAACAGCTTTTGATAGATAGAAATCGTACGCAGACTTGAAACGTAGAGATACTGAGTTTGCTGTTGGTGAAAAGGTGTTTCTAAAAGTGTCACCCTGGAAGAAAGTTTTGCGATTTGGCAGAAAATAGAAGCTGAGTCCTCGATTTATTGGACCGTATGAGATTGAAAGAGTGGGACCAGTTGCGTATAGTTTAGCTTTGCCTGCGGAATTACAGAAAATGCATGACATTTTCCATGTGTAAATGCTTAGAAGGTATTGATCAGATCTGTCTCACGTTATTTCAACGGAAGAAATTGAAATTCAACCCGACTTGTCTTATGAAGAAGAATCGATCGAAATTCTAGCTCGCAAGGTGAAAGAATTGCATAATAAATGTGTTCCGTTAGTAAAAGTTCTATGGTGTAGCCATAGTGTTGCGGAAGAGACTTGGGAACCTAAAGAGACGATGAGATCTCAATATCCCCATCTCTTCTTAGGTAAATTTCGGGGACGAAATTTAATTAGTGGGGGAGAATTGTAACGACCCGATAGTCAGGAGTGTCAGAAAGTGTATTTTCGGGACTCTATTTTTGTAAACCGGACCCATAAATATTTATCAGGTTAGTTTAGTAGCTAATTAATTTTTAGATTAGTGAATTTTGTGAAATTAGGAATTATTATGGTTCAAGGACTAAATCGTGTAAAGATTAAAAGTTGAATTATAAATTGAAATAAACTAAAGGGACTAAAGTAGCAATTGTGCCACTTAATTATTGTTTGTGTATATATGGCCAGCCATGGGCTAAGTAACATGAAAGTATATATATTATATGTTGTAATATAAAGTTAATAATAATAGTTATAATAAAATAAAAAAAAAAGAATAATAGTGGATGCATGCAAATTAAATAAATAAAAAAGAAAGAACGAAAAGGAGAAGAAGCGCACGGCCTAATGGGGTTTGAAGTTCAAATCCAAATTGGTTAGTGCAATTTAGTCTCTATACTTGTAATTTTTACGTTTTTTGAATCCCTGTACTTAGGGCTACCCGACCCATATTGTAATTTTTAGTATTGTTCAAGATTTTAGCTGTTGACATTGTTGAATAGTTTAAGTATTAAGGATTAAATAGATAGATTTTTAAGTTAGAAATGGAAAAGGACTTAAATTGTGGAATTAATTATTGATTTTGAACAATAGGGACTAAATTGTGAAAAATTTGAAATTAAGGGTGTAGAACCCAATTTATGCCCGGGCCCATTAACCAATTAATCACATTAATATAAAAACCAAACAAAATTAATAAAAAGTCCAGTTACAGATGGCCCAAATTTACAACTAAAACTAGACCCCTAGCCCAATAACGGACCCAATTACAGATGGCCCAAATGGCCCAAAATTTTCAAGAAACTCTAGAGGTTTTTGGACCTTTCTATCTGCAACTGCCAAGCTCCACACGCGCGCCGTATCCACGCCAGCCAGGCATTCGGGCCATCCCATGCCCAACGATTTTACCTACAAAGAGAAGCGAAAATAGAAAGCAAAAGGTTGACAGCAAATAATTGTATTTTGGTTTTATCATTTTATTTTATTTTTTGGATTTTGGCTATAAAATTTGAAAGAAAAATCATTGTACGTCCTCTACATTTTTTACACAATACGCATACAAAATCAAATACAGAAATCAGTCAAGGTTTATATATTTTCTTTAATTTTTATTCTTTTTATTTCGAAATTGTTCATACATAAGAAGATATTATTCTTTTTTTCCTCTTTAACTGCATATATATACATATTAAAATATAAAAAAAAAAGATGGTGGCCTGCGGCGGCGATCTCCGTGGTCTCCTTGGCCAGAATCTGGGTTACCCTAGAGAGAAAATGGGAAGTCCTTTTCTGTTTTTTTTTTTAACTTTGGTGAGGAATGATTTTTTTCTAAATATTTAGCCTTATATACAGAAGAAGAACGGTGCCGTTTTGAACCAGGATTTTAAACGCCAAAACGGCGTCGTTTAAGGCCACTAGATCCGCGCGTTGACTCGACCCGGGGAGGATCCGCGCGTTTCTGTGAAATGGGCTATTTGCTGAATCGGCCCTTCCGCATTTTATTTCTTTTTAATACAATTTTATTTTATTTTTAATTGTGCCTTTAAGTTTTGTCCCGATTTCAATTAAGTCCCTTATAAAACGTTGCGTGTAACACCCCAAACCCGGCCCACAAGCCCTGACCGGATCTGGTATGCCACTGCGGAAAAACGTTTGAGAAGATTCGACCTAAAGATAAAATCATGACAACTTGTTGAGTTTGTAAAACGGTGACCATTTAAAATCTTAAGTAAAGTGTGGTGTTTATAAAAATGTCCTGGTTAAAACTTTATGATACATTTTAGGATATAGTTTTTAGAAAATAAACCGGTTTCAAAATAATAATTCAATCGTCACTTTGCTTTAACATAATAAAAATAATCAAATAGAAATACTTAAATACTTTAACTGGGCCTTATTACAAAAAATAATTAAACAAAAGTTCTTAGTAATAAACTGAATAAAATAAAAAAGATGTCTTCTGCATGGGCCACCTCGTATCCACTCCAACCCGGTCCATTCACCACGAATCATCTGCGATGTTTAATATAAATTGGGTGAGTCATACAGACTCAGTGTGTAATTAATCCACTGAATTCCACCCACATGTTAACCACATATTAACTCATATATCAGATACCAATTATCAAATTCACATGTTATCACATTCTGGGCTTGGCCCATTTTCATATCACATTCATCTAATAGGGTAGTTAACCACATAATTTCCACATACTGGGCTTAGCCCATTTCCACACTGATCTACATTCATATACTGGGCTTTGCCCATTTTTACATTAATCCACATATCATATTGGGCTTGGCCCATTTCTACATATGTTCACATACGAAATCATGCAATTATGAAGCCCAACCCAAACCTAGGGTCCATCCGCTACACACCCCTTATCGACCTACCACACACCGGGGATTATCAAATCACCCTCTCCTTTTCACTCCAAAGGCAATCATCGCCGCCCACGTGCAATTAAGCACAATAGTCCACAACCCGACCTCGATCGGTGCCAATCCACGATGTAGCCGTAGCTAACACCAAAACCACGATGGGACACATAGTCACTCATCAACCACGATATGGCACATAGCCGATATCAACCACGATGAGGCACATAGCCACTCATCAAGCCACGCGAACTAAATCGCAATTCATCCACAACGTGACCTCGATCAACGTCAATCCACGATGTAGCCGTAGCTAACACCAAAACCACGATGGGACACATAGTCACTCATCAACCACGATATGGCTCATAGCCGATATCAACCACGATGAGGCACATAGCCACTCATCAAGCCACGCGAACTAAATCGCAATTAATCCACAACGTGACCTCGATCAACGTTAATCCACGATGTAGCTCAAGGCTAACATCAAAAACCACGATGGGACACATAGTCACTCATCAACCACGATATGGCACATAGCCGATATCAACCACAATGAGGCACATAGCCACTCATCAAAGCCACGCGAACTAAATCGCAATTAATCCACAACGTGACCTCGAGTCAACGTCAATCCACGATGTAGCTCAAGGCTAACATCAAACCACGCACTCGAAGTACACCCGCACCTTCTTTCATATCCCAACCCATGCACATGCCACATAAAATAATGATACAATGTAATGATGCATGAGCATGTTCATCAAGCATATTATCACATATTCATATTAATAATCACATATCATCGGGTTTGGTACTTACCGGATTATCGACATACCCCCTTGAGGGTATCCTTATCACAATTTCCTTTGCACTAGTTAGCACATTCATAACACATACACATTTCACATACATATCATATACCGGAAAACGGTGGGTTAATCACACACCGATCACTTGGAGAACTATGCTTTCGACATCGATGCTATCACTAGGCGATACTACTACTTACTGTTGCCTACTTTCTTGTTCGACGTTGGTCCACACCCGGTGGCCAATCCCTAACCGCCGAGACAGATCTCTTCTTAAACTTCGGGATAGGACCTTCCTTTCCCTTCTTGAATGGTATTCGCCTCCATCAACACACTTAATCGTAACAATCGATTTAATCATCAATACACGAATTCTTAACCAAATATCCACAACTTATCATACTTTCTTTGGAAGGGTCTTGAAATCCCGAAAAGCTTGATCTAATGCTTAGATCCTTAATCCCTACATTTGATTAATCACCTACTACTTTAATAAAAAGCCATTCGCCATAAATCCAAATCCTAGTAGGATTAGTATACTTAAACTTACCTTGTTGCCATTTGACTTAAGAATCAAGTCTTGAAATCTCTGGCATTCTTCTTCTTGCATTCGCCAAGCATTGAATCAATTAACTTGGTTAGTTTTCGGCTTTTGAATAATTAATGAACACATATATTTACCAAACATGGCCTTGGCCGAATGCTATAGACACTTACCTTGTGGATTTTAAATCCCGAAACTCACCGAATAACTAGGGAACATGTGGCCTATGGTGTACCTTCGGGAAAAGAACTTCTCCTTCCTTGTAGTCGACACTTAGTAAATCC
Organism: Gossypium sturtianum; assembly: GCA_025698515.1. Lineage (NCBI taxonomy): Eukaryota > Viridiplantae > Streptophyta > Magnoliopsida > Malvales > Malvaceae > Gossypium > Gossypium sturtianum. The sequence goes on along the minus strand of CM046944.1, from coordinate 50,366,322 downwards.
TGAAAGATCTCTTCAAAGTTTCGGCAACAAGATGTTAATGGGGTTAGTCCTAGATTTCGGCAAATCTTAAGAAAAAGGATGAAACCGAATGAGATCTTACCCTTACTTGAAGAAATCGATTGCACCTTCACTTCAACCTTCGAGAGATTCGCTATGGCTAGATGATGATCTCACAACTTTCGGCTTTTGGAGGATTAGAAAGAAAAGAGAAGGAAGAATAAAGATGGAGGATTCGGCTAGATCACAAGGTATTTCGGCTTGGCAAAAATAAAAGAAGAAGAAGATTTGGTGAAGAAAATTCGGCAGAGGCTTTCAAAGAATAGATAATAATGCAGAATGGCCTCTCTTTTCCTTTTATAGCCAGAAATTATCATCTAAGGAGTCCTTACTTGGCCATCACTCTTCTATTTTAATAGCTTTATCTCTTTAATTATCACTTAAAATAAAAGATAATTCAGCAACTATCCTTACTTAATATAAATTATTAAACTCAAAGTCCCTTACTTGGCCATCACTTCTCCCTTATTTTCCACTTTATCTCTTTATTCAAATTAAAAGAATTTAATCCAACAATTATCTCTTGAAAATAATGATAAATAAATCCCTTATTTATCCACTATTTATAAAATAATAAAAGCTCCTAATTTATAGCCATGTGCCGTCCACCTCTCTGCTCCTTGTAGCAAAATAAAATTTCTTTTATTTGCTTCCCATGTGACTCGAACCTGTGCCCAACACCTTGCATGTGGCGCCATTTCCAGAGGCCCTAAGTGGCATCTTGAGCCACTTTTCCAAGCCTTGTTTGTGTGTCGATTTCACAAACTTTTTCTTTTAAGGCCACCTTGCCTTAATTTTCCCTTTTAAACCTTAAAACTCGTCATTTCTAGGTCATTTCTAAGTTTCCAAAATTTTCGATCGGCTCAGTAAACTTGACATTTCCTTACATTTCCATGACATTTCCTTACAAGACATTTCCTTACATTTCCATGACATTTCCTTACAAGACATTTCCTTACATTTCCAAGGTTCTAATAATGTTCACTTTCCTCTTTTAAACTTAACATTTCCATACATTTCCGTGTTTCCAAAATGTTCATTTCTAACTTATTTTCACTCATTTCGGGTTTCCAAAAATATTCAAAATTTATTCATAATACTTAAAACATGTCACTGCACAATTAAACCGAAAATGCATAGGCCCTATTTTAGGATGTTACAGTTCTACCCTCCTTAAAAATAATTTCGTCCTCGAAATTACTTATTAACGAATAATCGTACCTCTTAACTCACCGCACTACGCTTATGCTGCGCACTCTGATCTTAATAGAATCATCATACTTCCTAGGCACAATTTTTTAAGTTCACGCCCCTAGAACTCATTTCTAACGTCACGACTTATCGATTAAAAAGTTTTATGCATCGTAATTTTGTTCCACTTATTAAACCGAACAATTTTTATGAAGTAAAGTATTTAGAAGTAGTTCTTTCGATTACACAAAGGTTGATTCAAGTTCACTACTCTAACTCGTGGAGTCACATTCACATTCATAAGCAGAGACACATTTATTTCTCCATGAAGTCACATTCATTCACAACATCATTCACTACACTTTTATGGCCATTCCATCCATTTCCTACCCTGGGGTAATTTCGTCATTTTCCTACTGTGGGTATTTTGGTAATAATTGGGGTCAATTTGAAAATATTTTTCAAATTAGAGGTATTTCAGAATTTACAAAATCTCTGGGTTATTTTGTTTTCCAAATCGGAGGTGTTGCAAAAATTTGTAAATCGAGGTTATTTCGGTAATTTTGGAAGTCAAAAGCGCCAGTAAATTTTCCAAATCAGGGTATCTTGTTATTTGTAAAACATAAGTTTTTGATATCTTTGTAAAGTAGAAATATTTTAACAAAAGTCGAGGGTATTTTTGAAAATCTTAAAAACTATGGGTATTTTAGTAATTTACAATACAGGGGCATTTTTGTAATTTTGTAAATCGGAGATATTTTGGAAAAAAATTTCACAATAATCTTTTACTATAATTAAAAGGGTAATTTAAGGATTTTAAAACTAGGGTTTTTATCATGGCTAGTCCCTTTCGGGTTTTAATTATCGGGTTTAGCCCGTGAATAAGTCCTCTTGGTTAGGGTGAACCGTAGCTACGCACTGCAGGATTCGAGTAAAGAGGAGGTGAGTCGCTAGGACCGCTTAAATACCAAGCTCTTACATCGAATACCAATCCTAGACATGCGTACTATGGTTGCCACACCTTAACTCGGCGACTTAGTTCACGAGTGTTTGTTTAATGGTCCTTAAGTCTTATGCACTTGTGTTTGAGTAGCCCATCCTAGGGTTCAACAGATCCTAGTTCACTAATCTACGTTCCTTCATACTTATAACATTCACATAAACAAGTCACTTCAATAATTAGAAGTACTTACCTGGTGGACTTGGTAGGAAATACAGTGCCATGCCGTAATAACTCAAAAGTTTATGAAAGCCCATACTTTTGAAAAGCCCATCTTTGAAAAAATTATTTTTGGACCAAAACCCTCAAGGCCGAGTTTTGAACCGGGCCCCGATACCAATTTGTAACACCCCAAACCCGCCCACAAGCTACCGATCGGATCGGTATGCCATCATGAAAAACGTTTGAGAAGATTCGATCTAAAGATAAAATCATGACAACTTGTTGAGTTTGTAAAACGGTGACCATTTAAAATCTTAAGTAAAGTGTGGTGTTTATAAAAATGTCCTGGTTAAAACTTTATGATACATTTTAGGATATAGTTTTGCCGAAAATAAACCGGTTTCAAAATAATAATTCAATCGTCACTTTGCTTTAACATAATAAAAATACTCAAATAGAAATACTTAAATACTTTAATCGGGCCTTATTACAACAAATAATTAAACAAAAGTTCTTAGTAATAAACTGAATAAAATAAAAAGATGTCTTCTCAGATGGGCCACCTCGTATCCACTCCAACCCGGTCCATTCACTCACGAATCATCTGCGATGTTTAATAAAAATTGGGTGAGTCATACAGACTCAGTGTGTAATTAATCCACTGAATTCCACCCACATGTTAACCACATATTAACTCATATATCAGATATCAATTATCAAATTCACATGTTATCACATTCAGGCTTGGCCCATATTCATATCACATTCATCTAATAGGGTAGTTAACCACATAATTTCCACATACCGGGCTTAGCCCATTTCCACTGTGATCCACATTCATATACTTGGGCTTTGCCCATTTTTACATTAATCCACATATCATATTGGGCTTGGCCCATTTCCACATATGTTCACATACGAAATCATGCAATTATGAAGCCCAACCCAAACCTAGGGTCCATCCGCTACACACCCCCTTATCCAAACCTACACACACGGGGATTATCAAATCACCTCTCCTTTTCACTCCAAAGGCAATCACCGCCGCCCACGTGCAATTAAGCACAATAGTCCACAACGCGACCTCGGTCGGCGCCAATCCACGATGTAGCCGTAGCTAACACCAAAACCACGATGGGACACATAGTCACTGATCAACCACGATATGGCACATAGCCGATATCAACCACGATGAGGCACATAGCCACTCATCACGCCACGCGAACTAAATTGCAATTAATCCACAACGTGACCTCAGTCAACGTCAATCCACGATGTAGCCGTAGCTAACACCAAAACCACGATGGGACACATAGTCACTCATCAACCACGATATGGCACATAGCCGATATCAACCACGATGAGGCACATAGCCACTCATCAAGCCACGTGAACTAAATCGCAATTAATCCACAACGTGACCTCGGTCCAACGTCAATCCACGATGTAGCTCAAGGCTAACATCAAAAACCACGATGGGACACATAGTCACTCATCAACCAGTGGCACATAGCCGATATCAACCACGATGAGGCACATAGCCACTCATCAAGCCACGCGAACTAAATCGCAATTAATCCACAACGCGTGACCTCGGTCAACGTCAATCCACGATGTAGCTCAAGGCTAACATCAAACCACGTACTCAAGTACACCCGCACCTTCTTTCATATCCCAACCCATGCACATGCCACATAAAATAATGATACAATGTAATGATGCATGAGCATGTTCATCAAGCATATTATCACATATTCATATTAATAATCACATATCATCGGGTTTGGTACTTACCGGATTATCGACATACCCCTTGAGGGTATCCTTAACACAATTTCCATCGCACTAGTTAGCACATTCATAACACATACACATTTCACATACATATCATATACGGAAAACGGTGGGTTAATCACACACCGATCACTTGGAGAACTATGCTTTCGATCATCGATGCTATCACTAGGCGATACTACGGCTATTTGCCTACTTTCTTGTTCGACGCTGGTCCACACCCCGATGGCCAATCCCTAACCGCCGAGACAGATCTCTTCTTAAACGGGATAGGGACCTTCCTTTCCCTTCTTGAATGGTATTCGCCTCCATCAACACACTTAATCGAACAATCGATTTAATCATCAATATACGAATTCTTAACCAAATATCCACAACTTATCATACTTACGGAAGGGTCTTGAAATCCGAAAAGCTTGATCTAATGCTTAGATCCTTAATCCCCACATTTGATTAATCACCTACTACTTTAATAAAAAGCCATTCGCCATAAATCCAAATCCTAGCAGGATTAGTATACTTAAACTTACCTTGTTGCCGTTTGACTTAAGAATCAAGTCTTGAAATCTCTGCTATACTCTTCTTGCATTCGGCCAAGCATTGAATCAATTAACTTGGTTAGTTTTTGGCTTTTGAATAATTAATGAACACATATATTTACCAAACATGGCCTTGGCCGAATGCTATAGACACTTACCTTGTGGATTTTAAATCCCGAAACTCACCGAATAACTAGGGAACACGTGGCCTATGGTGTACCTTCGGGAAAAGAACTTCTCCTTCCTTGTAGTCGACACTTAGTAAATCCCGAAAGATCTCTTCAAAGTTTCGGCAACAAGATATTAATGGGGTTAGTCCTAGATTTGGCAAATCTTAAGAAAAAGGATGAAACCGAATGAGATCTTACCCTTACTTGAAGAAATCGATTGCACCTTCACTTCAACCTTCAGAGATTCGGCTATGGCTAGATGATGATCTCACAACTTTCGGCTTTTGGAGGGATTAGAAAGAAAAGAGAAGGAAGAATAAAGATGGAGGATTCAGCTAGATCACAAGGTATTTCGGCTTGCAAAAAAATAAAAGAAGAAGAAGATTTGGTGAAGAGAATTCGACAGAGGCTTTCAAAGAACAGATAATAATGCAGAATGGCCTCTCTTTTCCTTTTATAGACGAAATTATCATCTAAGGAGTCCCTTACTTGGCCATCACTCTTCTATTTTAATAGCTTTATCTCTTTAATTATCACTTAAAATAAAAGATAATTCAGCAACTATCCTTACTTAGCCGAAATTATTAAACTCAAAGTCCCTTACTTGGCCATCACTTCTCCCTTATTTTCCACTTTATCTCTTTATTCAAATTAAAAGAATTTAATCCAACAATTATCTCTTGAAAATAATGATAAATAAATCCCTTATTTATCCACTATTTATAAAATAATAAAAGCTCCTAATTTATAGCCATGTGCCGTCCACCTCTCTGCTCCTTGTAGCAAAATAAAATTTCTTTTATTTGCTTCCCATGTGACTCGAACCTGTGCCCAACACCTTGCATGTGGCGCCATTTCCAGAGGCCCTAAGTGGCATCTTCAGGCCACTTTTCCAAGCCTGTTTGTGTGTCAGATTTCACAAACTTTTTCTTTTAAGGCCACCTTGCCTTAATTTCCCCTTTTAAACCTTAAAACTCGTCATTTCTAGGTCATTTCTAAGTTTCCAAAAATTTTCGATCGGCTCTGTAAACTTGACATTTCCTTACATTTCCATGACATTTCCTTACAAGACATTTCCTTACATTTCCATGACATTTCCTTACAAGACATTTCCTTACATTTCCAAGGTTCTAATAATGTTCACTTTCCTCTTTTAAACTTAACATTTCCATACATTTCCAGGTTTCCAAAAATGTTCATTTCTAACTTATTTTCACTCATTTCCGGGTTTCCAAAAATATTCAAAATTTATTCATAATACTTAAAACATGTCACTTCGTACAATTAAACCGAAAATGCATAGGCCCTATTTTAGGATGTTACATTGCGTTTTAGAGGATTGGGAATATTTCCCTTTTGGTCCTCCATGACATTCGCGTGTTATACTTGGGTCCTTTACTTTGTTTTATTCCCGATTATGCCTTAAAACTTTGTTTGGATTTCGTTTTGATCCTAGATTTTTGTCTTATCATGATTTGGGCCTTTAATTTCATTTTAGTTTCAATTTAATATTTTTTTTTTAGTTATTCTGTTTATCATTATTATTATTAATTTTAGTATTCTATTATTATTATTGTTAGCATTATTATTATTATTATTATTATTATTATTATTATTACTATTACTATTTAATATTATTATTACTTTTAATATTATTACCATTATTCTACTATTATCATTATTTTATGATCTTTTAACTATTGTACATAGTACTTATTTATTTATTTACTATTAATTCTTATTTTTGTTATTATTTTTCTTTCCTTTTATTTATTTGTTTACTTACTTATTTTACTTATTATTTTTTTGTTTTAGCTTTCATTTATTTGTATTTTACTTTTACCTTTGCTATTGTTATTTATATTTTATTGTCATCATCATTATTTTGTTATACAATTAGTATTGTAATTCATTTTACATTTTATTATAAAATCATATCACATTTCATCTGATTTTTGAAATAAGCAATTACTTCGTGTTCTAAGATTTGAAAGAAATCGTGTCCTAACTTTCTGGGTTTCGATTTCCTCATCGAGTATAAAGAACTAATTATTTTTAAAATCAAAACTTATAAGTTAAATAAAATACTCATTATCGGGAATTCGAAAGTGTTGTGTCCTAACGCACTGGATGTGACATTTCGTTATCTCGAAGTGAGGATTTCTAAAAAAATAAAGGCAATATTCTGTATTTGGAATCTTGAGAAATTGTGTCCTAACTTACTGGGCTTCGATTTTTCATCTGACCCAAATAACTGAATATCCTTCTTAATTTTAAATGTACGAGTTTTGAATGTCAAAAGACAAGCGTAGTTTCAAAGATTCGAAATGTTGTATCTTAACTCATTGGGTATGATATTTTATTCTTTCGAAATAAGTGGGTCTCAGCATCCAATTTAATTTATTCAAGTTTTCTTTAATAAAAAGGATTGTATTTTAAAATCTTTTCAGATATTCGACATTAAGACATTAATTAATCAATTCAGTACTAATTTTGGGCGTTACGAGGATGCTAATCCTTCCTCGTACGTAACTGACTCCCGAACCTATTTTCTCGATTTTTGTGGACCAAAGTCATCGTTTTAATAAATCAAAATGTTTTAACGATCAATCTCAAAGGTGACCCGATCACACCTCAAAAAAGATTGGTGGCGACTCTATTTTCATTTCTAAAGTCGACCCCATTTTCAACAAACAAAAAAATGGTTTCGACAGCTTGGCGACTCCACTGGGATATGAGAGAGTCGAGCCATAAAATTGATTGATTTTTGTCTTGTTATTGAAAATTGAAATTTTGATTTAAAAAATTACGATCTTATTGTCGTGTTTTTTCGTATTGTTATGATTACTGTGGTTTGAGTCTCGCATCATATTGCATAAGGACCATTTTGGTCTTACCCTTTTAAGTGGGAGTGAGAAGCTACTCCTTCGTGAGGTTTTCACCTCCGTGCATGATAGTGAATCGCTTTCGGGATACATCCGTACCTACGTCTTCGTGAGATTTTCATCTCCGTGCAGCCATAGGGAAATGTATTCCCCTGAACTAAACTCGATCCATATGAGGCTATAATGGGTGAGGATCGAGGAATCTGCTGGTTCGGGTACCTCAACTTTAGAACTCAAACCGCATGTAAAAGACCCTAAGAGCCCACCCTAGATAGTGCCGCGATAAACCATAGGGGTCATCCAAATAAGTGCTCTACTTGTTTCTTTCTTGCTTGCTTTTACTTTGTACTAATGTGTTTCATTTTGTTTTGGCTATGATTGCATTACATGTCATTTCATATTTGAAAGAGTGTCGATGCATGTTCAATTACTAAATTAGAGAGCTCGTCATGGAGAATGAATTTCTTGAAAAAACGGAAGACAGTGCGGTTGTCCGTATATTTGTAATCCATTTCATGTAAAGAATTTTGCCCTCTAGTAAGGTTTTCTAAAGGAAATTGAGTCAGAACCGACACCTTTTTACATTCATTTCATGCATTCACATAGCATTACATCAAGTGCATTAGATTTCATGAGAAGACCCTGATTGGTTGAAATTATTTCAGCAAGCATTAACCTGGACACCAACAAAACCAAACATCCTTATGGTACTCGAACCAAGACGAAAGATATGGATCAGAGATTAGAAAAACTTGAACAACTCCAAAGGGAGATGCAGGATAAACTTCAACTGCAAATGTAAGAGCAGCTGGCTAAGATCCAGCAAGATATGACGGACCGGATAATGGAATCACAAAAAAATATGATGTCTCAATTGACTCAACTACTGGCGGGAGGAATAGACAAAGGGAAGACCCCTATGGTTAACACTGGTGAAGATAATGAGGAACCACTTTATCCTCCGGGTTTTACCCCAACACATCCTAAGGTGCATTCTCGAAGAACATCCGTCATAATTAAACCTCAACAATTTCAGGAGGGTGTTTCAATGCCGACGAACTTCCAAGCGGGATCGGGTTCTAACTTAGGGGATCACCCAACTAATGTTGTTATTCCTGACTTTGATGAGGCAGCAGAAAGAGAAAGGGCAAGGATTGAACTGTCAAAACAGTTAGAGGATCGATGCAAATGGCTAGAGGATAAATTTAGAGCCATGGAAAACGCTGATAGGCAACATGGAATCGACGCCAAAGATCTGAGCTTGGTTCTAGATTTAGTACTTCCCCACAAATTCAAGATGCCAGAATTTGAAAAATACAATGGGACTAGCTACGCCAAAGCTCACATAACCATGTTTTGCCGACGAATGACTGGGTATGTTAACAATGACCAAATGCTAATGCATTGCTTCCAAGACAGTCTTGCGGGAGCAGCATCCAAATGGTACAATCAATTAAGTCGTACCAAAATTGGTTCTTGGAGGGATTTAGCACATGCATTCATGAAGCAGTACAGCCATGTAACAGATATAACCCCTGATAGAATCACCTTGCAAAATATGGAGAAGAAATCGAGCGAAAGTTTTTGGCAATACGCACAAAGGTGGAAAGAAGCTGCCATACAAGTCCAGCCCCCTCTTTTGGAAAAAGAAACTACGATGCTTTTCATTAATACCTTGAAAGCCCCATTTATCAATAATATGCTAGGGAGCGCCACGAAGAGTTTCTCGGACATAGTGATGTCCGGTGAAATGATCGAAAATGTTGTAAAAAGCAGTAAAAGAGATACGGGGGAAAACGCCAAAACATCAGCCCCGAGAAAGAAAGAAAATAAGGTGAACAATGTGGGGGCATACAACAAAGGTTATTCGAAGAAAATTACCGTTGGCCCACCAAGGACGACAACCGCTAGCCTTCAGACTCCTCCAAGGCAAGAATCTAGTCAAAAGAGGAATACAGAGAAGCTTCAGTTCACTCCTATCCCAATGACATACCGAGAGCTATATCAGAGCCTGTTTGACGCACACGTGGTGTCCCCTTTCTACCTAACACCATTGCAGCCCCCATACCCCAAATGGTACGATGCAAACGCTCAATGCGACTACCATGCGGGAATTTGGGGGCATTCAATAGAAAATTGCACTGCCTTTAAGAAACTCGTTGAAAGATTTATTAAAATGGGCATTGTAAAATTTGACGATGCACCAAGTGCCGAAAATCCACGACCCAATCACACTGATGGTGGAGTAAATGCGATTGTTGAAGAGGCAGAGAGAAAAATCAAGGCTGATATCACAGAAGTAAAAACTCGTTTGAGATGGGTTTGGAAAGAGATGGTAAAAAGAGGGCTGAGCATGTTAGATCCTAAAAGAAGTTGTGAAAACTTAAGGAACTACTGTGAGTTCCATCATGAAGAGGGGCACGAGATCCAAGAATGCGTAGAATTTAGAGCCTTGGTACAAATTCTGATGGACAATAAAGAGATCGAGTTTTGTGAAGGAGTTAAAGAAAGTGTCAAGGAAATGCTGAAAAATGTTCATATCAATGCCATGTGTGAAGAAATCACTGAAAAGGGGACCTTGCCAGATATCCGCCCTTATGAACCTGGGAGTGTTCTGAATAATTGGACTGCAGAAGAAATTCCTGTAGTTTTTAGAGCTTACTTAGAGTAATGTTCCGAACACACTTGTTGCTTTAAGCCTAGAAGCAATAAGCATTCCATTGTGAAATAGGCTTATGTCTAAACATCATTATGAAATACATACTTGAGATCATTTTGAAAAAATATCTTCTCGTTCTTTTAGATTCTTTCATTTTAGATTCTTTCATTGTTTTTTCCTTGGAGCTTTGTTCTAAATCATTCTTTCATTTCATTCATAAGCATACCGTACAAATAGTTATTCTCAAATTCATTCATTCTTTGTATATTCTTTTGTACCTACAACAAGTCCCCGGATATCAATGACTTGAGTAACGCTGCTACGGATTTAGAATCCCTTTTTGAGCAAGACATGTATTTAGAGGGATCCCAGGACTTTGAAGATGACTTAGACTGTGGCTTATCTCCGGACTTGTTAAGAATGGTAAAACAAGAGGAAAAGTAAATTCTACCTCATGAAGAAACAGTGGAGATTGTGACCTTGGAAGAGGGAAAGGTAGTGAAAATTGGAACGTGCATAACTGAAGAAAAAAACGAGACCTCGTAAAGTTACTTCAAGAATTCAATGATATCTTCGCGTGGTCATACCAAGATATGCCAGGGTTAAGCACTGACATCGTTGTACATCGTCTCCCCATAAAAGAGGATTGCAAGCCGGTTCAACAGAAGCTCCGGAGAATGAGGCCTGACATTATCCTAGAAATAAAAGAGGAAGTTAAAAAGCAGTTTGATGCCGGATTCCTGCAGGAAGTCAAATACTCAGAATGGGTAGCCAACATTGTGCCTGTCCCTAAGAAAGATGGGAAGGTACGAATGTGTGTAGATTATAGAGACTTGAATAAGGCCAGCCCGAAAGACAATTTCCCCTTGCCTCACATTGATACTTTAGTAGACAATACGGTGGGCTATTTATTATTTTCCTTCATGGATGGTTTCTCAGGATACAATCAGATAAAAATGCATCCTGAGGATATGGTAAAGACTACTTTCATAACCTTGTGGGTACATTCTGTTATAAGGTGATGCCATTTGGGCTGAAAAATGCAGGAGCGACATATCAAAGGGCCATGTGACCTTGTTCCATGATATGATAAACAAAAAAATCAAAGTTTATGTCGATGATATGATTGCAAAGTCCCCAACAGAAGTTTAACATATCCAAGTTTTGAGGAAGTTGTTCTTAAGACAGAGGAAATTCCAGTTAAAGCTCAACCCCACAAAATGCACTTTTGGAGCTAGATCGGGAAAATTGTTAGGCTTCATAGTCAGCGAGAAGGGAATCGAGATTGACTCGGACAAGGTCTGAGCTATACAAGAATTGCCTCCACCGCGCACTCAAAAAGAAGTCTGAGGTTTCTTGGTAAGGTTAAATTACATTGCTCGTTTCATTTCACAATTAACTGAGAAATGTGATCCCATATTTCGTCTTCTAAAGAAACATAATCCAGGCGTGTGGGATGATGAATGTCAGAATGCTTTTGATAAAGTCAAATAGTACTTGTCAAGTCCTCCAGTATTGTCACCTCCTTGCCCAGATAGGCCATTAATCCTATATTTGACAGTGTTTGATCACTCTATGGGGTGTGTGTTGGGTCAACACGATGATTCGGAAAGAAGAGAAAAGGCGATATACTACCTCAGTAAGAAATTCACTGAATGTGAGATGAGATATTCGCCAATTGAGAAATTATGTTGTGCCTTGATTTGGACAACTCAGAGATTGAGGCAATACATGTTGTACCACACGACATGGCTAATATCGAAGTTGGACCCTCTAAAGTATATGATGGAATCAACCGCTTTGAATGGAAGGATGGCTAGATGGCAAATTCTCCTCTCTGAATTTGACATAGTTTATGTGAGCCAAAAACCCGTGAAAGGAAGTGCAATAGCAGATTTTCTGGCCAGCAGAGCTCTAAAAGAGTATGAGCCTCTGAACTTTGACTTCCCCAATGAAGAACTAATGTATGTGGCGGCTACTAAAGAAGACGCTACAAAAGATCACCTTTGGAAATTGAACTTTGACGGAGCATCAAATGCTGTAGGCAATGGAATTGGGGCAGTCTTGGTATCCCCAAATGGAGATCATTATCCGTTCACATGCAAGTTGGATTTTGATTGTACAAATAACATGGCAGAATATGAAGCATGTATCATTGGACTCCGTGCCGCCATAGAATGCAAAATTAGAGCGCTGGAAGTATATGGAGATTCTGCACTGGTGATCTACCAGTTGAAAGGTGAATGGGAGACAAGAGACTCTAAATTGATCAATTATCGAAGGATAGTTCTGGGGTTAATTGAGGAGTTTGACGACATCACTTTCAATTATCTCCCACGAGATGAAAACCAGATGGCAGATGTTTGGCTACTCTGGCTTCCATGATCAAAGTGAGCAAACAAGAGGATGTGAAACCCATTCAAATGTGTATTTATGAGGCCCCAGCTCATTGTTACAATATGGAGGAAGAAGAAAGAGATGATCACCCCTGGTACCAAGATATATTGTGATACGTGAAAAATCATGAATACCCTGAACAAGCGACCGAGAATGATAAGAGGATGTTGAGAAGACTAGCCTGTGACTATGTCTTAGACGGGGAGATCCTGTATAAAAGAAGAAAGGATCAGGTACTGTTGAGATGTGTGGACGCTGTTGAAGCTAAGAAAATTCTAGAAGAAGTCCACGAGGGTGTTTGTGGAACACGTGCCAATGGTTTCACAATGGCTAGACAAATTATGAGTTTCGGGTATTATTGGTCTACCATGGAAGGAGACTGCATCAATTATGCTAAGAGATGCCACAAATGCCAAATTTACGGAGAAAAAATTCATGTACCTCATTCGCCTTTGCATGTTATGACCTCCCCATGGCCTTTGTCTTTGTGGGGCATGGATGTCATCGGGCCGATCTTTCCAAAAGCTTCAAATGGGCATAGGTTCATCTTTGTAGTCATTGACTATTTCACCAAGTGGGTAGAGGCTGCTTCATATGCCAGTGTTACCAAGTCTGTAGTCAGCAGATTCCTAAAAAAGGAAATCATATGTCGATATGGAATGCCTAAGAGGATCATATCTGACAATGCATTAAACTTGAACAACAGCACGATTGCGGAAGTCTGTAGTCAATTCAAGATCAGACATCACAATTCATCCCCGTATCGTCCAAAAATGAATGGTGCAGTGGAAGTAGCCAATAAAAATATTAAGAAAATTGTGGGGAAAATGGCTGAAACTTATAAAGATTGGCACGAGAAGTTACCATTTGCTCTCTATGCTTATCAAACATCAGTTAGGACCTCCACCGGGGCAACTCCTTTCTCATTGGTCTATGGAATGGAGGCAGTGTTACCCATCAAAGTAGAAATTCCTACCCTTCGAGTCTTGTCAGAGTTAAAGTTAGATGAAGTAGAATGGATCCAATCTCGATATGATCAGTTGAACTTGATTGAGGGAAAGAGGCTAAGGGCTATCCGTCACGGTCAGATGTACCAAAAGAGGATGATGTGAGCTTATGACAAAAAGGTTCGCCCAAGAGAATTTCACGAGGGGGACCTGGTATTGAAAAAGATCCTCCCCATACAAAAAGATTTCAGAGGGAAATGGATGCCAAATTGGGAAGGACCTTATGTGGTTAAAATGGCTTTCTCCGGAGGAGCACTGATCTTGGCCAAAATGGATGGGAAAAACTTGTCCAATCCTGTAAATTTAGATTCAGTCAAAAAGTATTATTCTTGAAGAGGAAAAGAGGCCAAAGTGAAAACCCGCAAAGGGCACTTTGAGACCTTCTCTAAAAAAAAAGAAAAACGAAAATGGAGAGGCCAAGGTGAAAACCCGCAAAGGGCGCCTTGAGACCAAAGGGGTTTTGAGTCGAAAACTTGAAAAGGGCAGCTCAAACTCGTGACAAAAAACGGGGCATGCGGTGATCTTGCTATACCTGAATTAAGAAGAAGGAGAGATGTTACGTTTTGGGGCATCAAAAGAGTACGCATGATCTCCTAAACACATATTGAACTTAGAATGGTCTTCAGAAAGTCTGTACAGAGAAGCTCAAGCTGCGATATCTGGGGCACCTATATGTTCCCCTCAATATTTTGTATCCTAGCAATGTTTTCTTTCTTTAATTAACCTATTCTTTTCAGATTTCGTTTCTAATAAATTCCATTTTTGTCCATCATTTATGATCATTTTCAAGCATTTTGTAATGATGAATGGGCTAATAATACATTCACAAAAAGGAGTTTTGCATATTACTCTGGAAACTTCTAAATAATACGAGAACCTGAAACAGGACTTTTATTTAGAACTCACCAAGCCTAAGGGTTGGAAATATTTGAGAAGGAAACTCTAAACAGTGATCATTTCTTCGGACTTTCTGTCAAAAAAAATATTGTTTGAACAAGAAGACAGGATATTACGTCAAGTGATACAACTTGGAAGAACAACGATCAATGATAACCCTAAGCTTTTAAAAAGGGATTATTCTCATGAAATTCTACATTCATGCAAAACACATTTAGTTAGGAGCATTTGATTCATTCCGATCATTGCATCCTAATCATTATACATTTAAAAAAAAAGGATCATTCTCATGACATTCTGCATTCATGCAAATGTCATCCAGTTAGGAGCATTTGATTCATTCCGATCATTGCATCCTAATCATTATACATTTAAAAAAAAAGGATCATTCTCATGACATTCTGCATTCATGCAAATGTCATCTAGTTAGAAGCATTTGATTCATTCCGGTCATTGCATCCTAATCATTATACAAAAAAAAAGAGATCGTTATCATAACATTCTGCATTCATGCAAATTTCATCCATAATATCATTTAGTTAGGAGCATTTGATTCATTTCGATCATTGCATCCTAATCATTGTACATATAAAATGGAGCATTCTCATGACATTCTGCATTCATGCAAATTTCGTCCATAATACACTCAGTTAGGAGCATTTGATTCTAATCATAGCATCCTAATCATTTGGCATAAACATGAGCATATGAAATCGAGTCTACAGGACATGTCCCCTAGAGGACGGTGTAGTAACATCGGAGAAATCATAGATCTTATCTCCCCAAGTGGTAGTGGAGCAGATTGAATTTGGCGAACCTTATTTCCATGTATCAGCAATGGAGCAGATTCAAGCCACCAACCTTATCTCCCTGAGGTAGCAAGAGAGCAGGTTGAAGTTTATAGTCTTATCTTCCTGATGTAGCAAGGGAGCAGACTAAGAAGATTGTAGATCTTATCTCCCTAAGCGGTAGCGGAGCAGATCAAATTTGGCAAATCTTATCTCCATGTATTGGTAATGGAGCAGATTCAAACCACTAGCCTTATCTCCCTGAAGCGGCAGTGGAGCAGGTTGAAGTCTATAGTCTTATCTTCCTGAGGTAGCAAGGAAGTAGACTGAAGATTGTAGATTTTGTCTCCTCGAGATAGCAGTGGGGCAGATCGAAAATGGTGAATCTTATCTTCCCGAGGTAGCAGGGGAACAGATTTTAGCCACTAGCCTTATCTTCCTGAGGTAGCAAGGGAACAGGCTGAAGATTATAGTCTTATCTTCCTGATGTAGGAAGGGAGCAGACTGAAAATTGTAGATCTTGTCTCCTCGAGATAGCAGTGGGGCAGATCGACGATGGCGAATCTTATCTTCCCGAAATAGCAGGGGAGCAGATTTTAGTCACTGGCCTTATCTCTCTGATGTAGCAAGAGAGCAGGTTAAAAATTGTAGTCTTATCTTCCTGATGTAGCAAGGGAGCAGACTGAAAATTGTAGATCTTGTCTCCTCGAGATAGCAGTGGGGGAGATCGACGATGGCGAATCTTATCTTCCCGAAGTAGCAGGGGAGCAGATTTTATGTAACATCCTGGAAAGGGCCTATGCATTTTCGGTTAAATTGTACGAAGTAACATGTTTTATGTACTAAGAATAAATTTTGAACAATTTTGGAAACCTGAAAATGTATGGAAATGTTAAGTTAAAAAAAATGGAAAGTGAACATTTTTGGAAACTTGGAAATGGAAGGAAATGATTTGGAAATGATTCAAAATAGGAAAGTGCACATTTCTGGAAACTTGGAAATGTAAGAAAATGTCAAGTTTACAGAGCCGAACGAAAATTTTTGGAAACTTAGAAATGACTTAGAAATGTCAAGTTTTAAAGTTTAAAAGAGGAAATTAAGGCAAGGTGGCCTTAAAAGAAAAAGTTTGTGAAATTTGACACGCAAACAGGCTTGGAAAAGTGGCCTGAAGATGCCACTTAGGGCCTCTGGAAATGGCGCCACATACAAGGTGTTGGGCCTGGGTTCGAGTAACTTGGGAAGCAAATAAAAGAAGTTTTATTTTTGCTTCCAGAAGCTCTGAGGTGGACGGCACAAGCCTTCTAGAAAGGAGGAGTTTTATTCTCTTTAATATTCGATTAATAAGGTGATAAATAAGGGATTTAATTTGGATTATTTTTGAAGAGATAATAAAGGATTATTCTCTAATTATTTTAAATTAAGAGATAAAGCTATCAAATAAAGAAGAGTGGTGGCCAAGTAAGGGATTATGAGGAGTAGTTTGGCTATAAAAGGAAGGAAATAGGGCTACTCATCAATTTTTCTCTCCTCCTCTCTCTCTCGCCGAATT
Organism: Gossypium sturtianum; assembly: GCA_025698515.1. Classification (NCBI taxonomy): domain Eukaryota; kingdom Viridiplantae; phylum Streptophyta; class Magnoliopsida; order Malvales; family Malvaceae; genus Gossypium; species Gossypium sturtianum. The sequence continues at coordinate 50,349,227 of CM046944.1, read as the reverse complement.
TTCGAGTGCTCTCCTCTCTTCTCTTCTCTTTTTCTTTTGTCAAGCCGAATCTATAGTCCACCATTGCCAAAATTCTCAAGTTTCTTTTCCTTATTTTCGTGGAAACCAAATACCCCAAGAGAACCCCTAGTCGGCTTCTCCATTAAATCCCCAAAGCCGAAACTTTATCATCTAGTCATCAAGGTCGATTCTTTAAGGGGCTTTTAACAAGGGTGCTACCGATTTCTTAAAAAGGGTAAGATCCAAAGTTTGGTTTCAATTCTTTTATATTTTTAAACCTATCTAAAATTTAGGGACTAATCTCTATTATGGATATTGGCCGAGTTATGGAAGGGTGTTTTCGGGATTTAAGAAATTGTCAACTACAAGAAGGTATCTTTCGGAACTTCTAAGATCTAAGGTAAGTTATGAATACCATTCGGCCATAAGCTATATTATTATGATTTAATGTTAGATTGGATCTAACATGGGTACATAGGGATTTTGACAAAGAATAAAGAAGCAAGGATCCAATTCGGGATTTAAGATTTGGAAGGTAAGAACAAAGGTAAATTCGGCCAAGGCCTATTTTAGTAGTAGATCTATTATTATGTGTTTTAAGCCGAAAACTAACCAATTCAAGGGATTTCTTGACTAGTCGATTTCAAAGGGAAAAATACGAGTTTTCGGGATTTGATTAAATCATCAAATCGACACCAAGGTAAGCTTTAAGAATACAAATCCTACTAGGATTTGGTTTTCTAGCCGAATAGGCTTTGTGCTAAATAGTAAGTGATTAATCAATTGTAGGAACTTGAGATCTAAGGCGATAGATCGATTTCGGATTTCAAAGTGAAGTGGTTAAGCAAATCGGTGTGTACCCCACACTACTTCTTAATATGTTTCATGGCCTGTTTTATTAAAATATGTGATATTAAGAATATGAAAGTGGCTAAGGTACCATGTTATGGTACTAAGTACTCAGGTACGTTTCCTACTCCTACTAGGAATATGAAATATGTTATTTGTAACATGAGAATAAGAATGTGATCTTTGGCATATTAATGCATATTACAAAATGGGGCATACGGGTTATTGAAAGGGGAAGTGAATGTGGTGACCTAAGACCACGAACACGGTGACCTAAGACCGTGGTCTCTGAATGTGGTGACCTAAGACCACGGTAATCTGAATGCGGTGACCTAAGACCGCGATATCTGAATGTGGTGACCTAAGACCACAAATGCGGTGACCTAAGACCGCGATATGGAGTGTAGCGGAAGGAGGGTCGACTTAGTAGTCCCCACGATTGTGCGAGGTTGGTACGGGGAGTGTAGCGGATGGCTTATTAGGTTTGGGTTTGGGAATGCATCATAATTTGTATGCTATGATATGAATGCGTAACATTTGTATGCCCGATTCTATTTTTATTTAGTGTTTGTGTACACATTGAGTCTGTTTGACTCATTCCCGTTGGGGAATATTTTTCAGTGATGTTGGTGATGGACCGGGACTACAGAACTTGTGGTGGCCATGCTCACTTGAAGTTTATATTTTATTTTATGGACTATTAACTTTTAAGCACTTTAAATTATTAGGGATTTTAATTGATGTAATAAGGCCATAGTGAACTCTTTTATTTACATTTTTAATTATTATGTTATTAAATTTTATTTATTAAAGATTAGGTTAATTAAATTTAAAATAAACCCTACATGTTTTGTCACCTTAAATAAATGGATTTCAATATAAGGTAAATTGGCTTTCAACACAAGCCCAACCTAAAACAATTTTTTTAAAATCGCACAAATTTTTCCTAAGGACAAAAGAACTTTGAACAGGTTTACTTGAGGAACATACCAAACTGGTCAAAGCTCGTGGGCCGGGTTTGGGGTGTTTCGGTTTGGTATCATAGCCCGATTTTAAAACTCTCACTGTGGGCCAAGGCCCAAAACGTTTTCAAAGCGAGCCCAAATGAGTTTTTTTGAAAATATTTTATGAAACAAGCGAGGTTTTCCGGCATGGCACCTAAAGTCTCCACCCATGATCCACGTGTAAGTACCCCTAACTATTTGTGTGATTATGTGTAATGAATATTAGAAGGGTAGAAAAGGAATGGAACGTAGAATAGCATGATAGGAACTTGAACCCTAGGACTAGTCTACTCAAACACAAACACATAAGACTTAAGGAACGTTAAAAAACTCATGGCTAAGTCACTAAGTTAGGGTGTGGTAACCCCACATGCGCGTGTCTAGGATTGGATCCAGGAAGAGCACGGTATTTAAGCGATCCCTAGTGACTCACCTCCTCTTCGCAGAATCCCACAGTGCGTAGCCGGTTCACCCTAACCTGAGAGGGCTCGAGAGGTGTGGCAACCTTTGTGCGCATGTCTAGGAATGGTTTCGGTGGGAGCTTGGTATTTAAGCGGTCCGCGTGACTCACCTCCTCTCCACTCGAATCCTGCACAGTGCGTAGCTTTGGTTCACCTACGACCAAGAGGACTCGGTCATAGGCTAAACACAATAACTAAAACCCAAAAGGGAATTAGCCGTGTTTTTATAAAAACAATAAAACCCTAGTTTTAGAACTCTTAAAACTTTCTTCTAAATTCATGAAAACCATCTTTACAAAATTTTCCGAAAGATTTCGATTTATACAAAAATGCCCCTAGTGGTAAAATTACCAAAATACCCTTGGTTTATAAAATGACCAACTACCCAACAGATTTTGCCAAAATTTCATTATTTTATCAATGTTCAAAAACCCTAATTTGCAAATTATCAAAAATACCTTGAATTTTAGAAATTTCAAAATTGCCCCTAACTTATAAAATTACCAAAATGGGTCTGATTTCCAAAATTTTTGCAACATCACCGTTTTGAAAAGTACAATTCTCAAAAAGAACCCTCAAAGTTTTGCAACCTTTGAAATATCCACGATTTATAAGATTTTACAAATTTACCAGGCTTGGAAAAAAATCACCAAAATACCCCCGAGGTCCAAAATCACCGAAAAATACCTGGATTTCAAAATTTTTCAAAATACCCGAATTTAAAAATACCAAAATACTTTGTGACAAAATCACCAAGGAACTTTTTCCTTTTGAAAAATTACGAAAATACCAGTGGGATGTAATTACGAAAATACCCCTAGGTAGTGGAAGGAAAAAAAAACAATAACAATGAAAACTACAACCTTTCTCTGAATGAAGGAGAGTTCATGATTGTTTGATGGATGTATGGATGAATGAATGGAAAGACTGTGTGCATACGAAAGAACCACTCCTAAAACTCTTTTCATAAAATTTCTTCGCGGGTAATCAAGTGAAACAAAGACTAATTCATAAAACTTCTTAATCACACGACGTTAGAAATGAGCTCTAGAGGACGTGGTCGTCGTGGACAAGGTAGAGGAAGGATGACGGTGTCAGAACCCGTTAGATCGGGTCAAGGGTCTGACAATGAGATACCACCGCCACCACCACCCCCAACTGTTGGTGTTGAGCAGCAAGCTCAGACGGGGGATGATACTGTGTCGCAGGCTGTGCTACGAGTTTTGGAGTTGGTGGTCAGTCTTTGGAGGAAATTCGAGAACCCGTAAGTCCGTGCTCGAGCGGCCCGAGCTAATGGAGTGAAGTGTTTCGTAGGGTATCGGGTGTGGCACCCATCACCGGTGATCTTGGTTGGAAGCAACAGAGCGCATCATGGATGAGCTTGACTTGACCCACGAGGAGAAGTTAAAGGAATGCGCATCTTTACTGCGATGAAGCATATCGGTGGTGGTTGACTATTCGGGATGGTGCCACGGTGAGGATCGACCAGGAATATGTTAAGGAAGCATTTCGGAAGAAGTATGTGGGAACCGAGGTATCTTGATGAGCAAAGGAAGGCATTTTCGGGGTGGTTCAGGGAACAAGTCCGTGGCGGAGTATGAGGTGAATTCACGAGGTTGAGCCGATATGCTCGAGGAGTAGTGGTAACCGAGCATGAGCGTTGTGTTCGTTTTGAGGCGGGCTAAGGGATGATCTCGAGATCGTTGATAGCACCGCATCGGGAGCGGGAGTTTTCGCTTTGGTAGAAAAGGCCAAGGTGGGTGAGGAATCAAGGATTCTACAAAGCGCAGGCTATGGATAGGAATAGGCCCAAAAGAGGTTTTGGAGCGCCCGGAAAGGTTCATAAGAGGCCTAGAGTTGATGGGCCGCGAGGTCGATGAAGTTGGTTCGAAGGGCGGTATCGACCTTGTGATGTGTGTGGAAAGAAGCACTTAGGAGAGTCTTTGGAAGAAAACAGGATGATGTTTTAGATGTGGGTCCAAGGACCATGTGATCAAGGATTGTCCTAAGCAATCGATGAAAGCCGACCAACACTCGAGAATGTTAGTCGACCGGTAGAGGAGGACCGCGGCCTCAACGAGGTCGTGGTTCGAGTAATGAGGTAATGGTCTTTGGCAGAGGCCGTGGAACACAAGACAGAGGTTTGCACGTTTGAGGCAAGGCAACCAGGTTTGGTTTATGCGGTTTTTAGGAGGGAAGATGGAGACGTGCGGACGTTATAACCAGTGACGTTCTTTATTTTTGACAAGCCCTATTTTTCTCTAATTGATGTGGGCTCGACCCATTCCTATGTTGCATGTAGTGTAGTGGAAACACTAGGCCTAGACTCGAACCTTACGATAGGCAGATGATCGTAGTAAGCCCATTAGGCCTAAGCGTAGTGGTGGATAAGATCTTTCGGAATGTACCCTAGAGATTCAGGAGTGAACTTTTGGTGACTTAATGGAACTACCTTTCGGGAGTTTGAACTTATACTTGGAATGGGTGGCTAGTAGAGCAGGAGCCGTGTTGGATTGTGCGGCTAAACGAATGGAACTAAGGACCCGGAAGATGAAGTAGTAGTAATGATCGAGAGAGAAGAAACTACCGCCCAACGTAGTTTCGGCGTTGAAGGGTGAGAAAATGGTTAAGAAAGGGTGCAAGGCGTTCTTAGCCTTCGTAAGTGCGTTAGGTGGAAAGGAAGAAGGTGTCGGTGGAGTTAGAACGGTGAAAGACTTTGAAGATGTATTTCGGAGGAATTACCAGAATACCCCCGAGATAGAGAGGTGGAGTTTGGAATAGACTTACTACCGGAGCAGCTCTCGTGTCAATCGCTCCATACCGAATGGCGCCAAAGGAGTTAGTTGAGCTCAAGGCTCAAATCCAAGAGTTGTTGGATCGTGGGTTCATACGACCAGTGTGTCTCCATGGGGAGCACCGATTCATTTGTAAAGAAGAAGGACGGAACTATGCGTATGTGCATAGATTACCGTCGAGTTGAATAAGTCGAACATCAAGAACAAGTATCCTTTGCCAAGGATCGATGACTTGTTCGATCGGTGAAGGGGACATGATATTCTCAAAGATAGACTTAAGGTCGGGATATCACCGATTGAAGGTGAAAGAGGGAGATATCCATAAGACCGCTTTTAGGACAAGATACGGCCATTTTGAGTTTGTGGTGATGCCGTTTGGATTGACAAACGCTCCGCGCGTTCATGGATATGATGAACCGAGTTTTTCAACCCTACTTGGATAGGTTCATCGTTGTGTTCATCGATGATATTTTGGTGTATTCTAAGTGCGAAGAGGAGCATGATGAACATCTCCGAGTGGTGCTACAAGTGTTAAGGAGAAGAAGCTCTATGCCAAATTCAAAGCAAGTGTGGATTTTGGCTTAAGGAGGTGGCATTCTTAGGGCATGTGGTATCCGCAGAAGGAATAAGAGTGGATCCTAGGAAGATCAAGCGTTGTTGGATTGGAAACCACCTAGGTCCGTGGTGAGATTCAAGTTTCTTAGGTTTGGCGAGGCTATTACGGAAGGTTAGTAGAAGGATTCTCGTCAATAGCCGCGCTTTGACAAAGTTACTAAGGAAGGAAGTACCCTTTGAATGGTCCGATAAGCAACAAAAGAGCTTTGACAACCTTAAGAAGGTGTTGATGGAGGCTCCAGTGTTAATTCAATGAGGTGGGAAGGATTTTGTGGTGTCTTTGTGACGCTCGCATGACACGGGATTAGGATGTGTGCTAATGCAAGAAGGAAAAGTAGTCGCTTATGCGTCTCGGCAACTAAGGCCTCATGAGGTTAACTACCCAACTCATGACTTGGAACTGGCAGCAGTGGTTTTCGCCCTTAAGGTTTGGAGGCACTACCTCTATGGAGAAAGGTCGGTGATCTGGCACGCACCACAAGAGCCTTAAGTATCTGTTGACTCAGAAGGAGTTGAACTTGAGGCAACGAAGGTGGGTGGAGTTGTTGAAGGACTACGACTATTCGATAGAATATCATCCGGGCAAGGCGAATGTGGTAGCTGATGCCCTAAGTCGGAAGGTTGTGTCGGATCTAAGGGCTATGTTCGCTCACTTAAGTTTGTCACGATGATGGAAGCTTTGTTGGCGAGTTGCAAGTCAAGCCCCCACATGGTGAAGGAGGTGAAAGAGGGACGATTGGTTGATAAGGATCTAAGTGTTAAGTTACAACAAGTGCAGAACGGAGAGTTAGAGGATTATAGTGTTAATGATGAGGAGTATTGTGTTACAAAGGAAAAGTCCAGATGAAGGACAAGGAGTTAAGACAAAGGATTCTTGGGAGGCACATAGTAGCCCTTATGCTATGCATCCCGGAGGCATTAAGCTATACTGAGAGATCTAAGGAACAATTTTGGTGGTCCGATCTTAAGCAAGAAGTGACTGAATTTGTGGGGAAATGTTTGACGTGTCGACAAGTTAAGGTGAACACCAAGTTCCATCGAGATTGCTTCAACCAATCGAGATTCCGCAATGGAAGTGGGAGAGAATTACCATGGATTTCGTTAGTGGGCTTCCCTTACGCCTACTAAGAAGGACTCGGTATGGGTGATAGTGGACCGTTTGACTAAGTCCGCGCATTTCATCCCGGTAAGAGTTGACTATTCTCTTCAGAAGCTGGCTAAGTTATATGTGGTGAAAATTGTGAGGTTACATGGTGTACCAGTATCAATCATCTCCGACAGAGACCCAAGGTTTACGTCTCGGTTCTAGAGGGCACTTCATCAAGCTTTAGGCACTAAGTTGGACTTCACTACGGCTTTTCATCCACAATCGACAGGCGGTCGAACGAGTTATACAAGTGTTGGAGGATATGTTGAGAGGGTGTGATGGATTTCCGAGGAAGTTGGGAAGACTATTTGCCTTTAGCCGAAGTTCGCCTACAACAACAACTATCGGGCTAGCATTCGGATGGCACCATATGAAGCATTGTATGGTCGGAAGTGTAGAACTCCTACTTGTTGGACTGAGTTAGGAGAACGTCGAGTTTTGGGTCCAGAGTTAGTGGCCGAAACTGAAGAGAAGGTTGAGATGATTCGAGCACGGTTAAAGGAAGCCTCTGATAGGCAGAAGTCGTACGCAGACCTTAAGCGGAAGGAAATAGAGTTTGGAGTGGGAGACCAAGTGTTTACGAAAGTCTCGCCTTGGAAAAAGGTAATGAGGTTCGGTCGCAGGGAAGTTAAGCCCAAGGTTTATAGGGCCCTATCAGTAATGAAGCGAGTTGGAGCGATGGCATACCAATTGGAGTTGCCACCGAGTTACGGCAGATGCACGACGTATTCCATGTATCCATGCTACGTCGTTACCGATCGGATCCGTCTCATGTGGTACCTGTCGAAGAAGTAGAGCTAAGGCCAGACTTATCCTATGAGGAAGAGCCGATTCGGATATTGGAACGTGATGTGAAAGTGCTACGGAGGAAGTCAGTTCCTCTAGTCAAGGTGTTATGGCGCAATCATGGATCGGAAGAAGCTTCGTGGGAACCAGAAGAGGCAATGCGACAACAATATCCTCAATTATTTTAGTTAGAAAATTTCGAGGACGAAATTATTTTAAGGGGGGTAGAATTGTAACATCCTGGAAAGGGCCTATGCATTTTCGGTTTAATTGTACGAAGTAACATGTTTTATGTACTAAGAATAAATTTTGAACAATTTTGGAAACCTGAAAATGTATGGAAATGTTAAGTTAAAAAAAATGGAAAGTGCACATTTCTGGAAACTTGGGAATGTAAGAAAATGTCAAGTTTACAGAGCCGAACGAAAATTTTTGGAAACTTAGAAATGACTTAGAAATGTCGATTTTTAAAGTTTAAAAGAGGAAATTAAGGCAAGGTGGCCTGAAAAGAAAAAGTTTGTGAAATTTGACACACAAACAGGCTTGGAAAAGTGGCCTGAATATGCCACTTAGGGCCCCTGGAAATGGCGCCACATGCAAGGTGTTGGGCCTGGGTTCGAGTCACTTGGGAAGCAAATAAAAGAAGTTTTATTTTTGCTTCCAGAAGCTCTGAGGTGGACGGCACAAGCCTTCTAGAAAGGAGGAGTTTTATTCTCTTTAATATTCAATTAATAAGGTGATAAATAAGGGATTTAATTTGGATTATTTTTGAAGAGATAATAAAGGATTATTCTCTAATTATTTTAAATTAAGAGATAAAGCTATCAAATAAAGAAGAGTGGTGGCCAAGTAAGGGATTCTGAGGAGTAGTTTCGGCTATAAAAGGAAGGAAATAGGGCCACTCATCAATTTTTCTTCCTCCTCATCTCTCTGCCGAATTTCTGAGTGCTCTCCTCTCTTCTCTTCTCTTTTTCTTTTGTCAAGCCGAATCTATAGTCCACCATTGCCAAAATTCTCAAGTTTCTTTTCCTTATTTTCGTGGAAACCAAATACCCCAAGAGAACCCCTAGTCGACTTCTCCATTAAATCCCAAAAGCCGAAACTTTATCATCTAGTCATCAAGGCCGATTCTTTAAGGGGCTTTTAACAAGGGTGCTACCGATTTCTTAAAAAGGGTAAGATCCAAAGTTTGGTTTCAATTCTTTTATATTTTTAAACCTATCTAAAATTTAGGGACTAATCTCTATTATGGATTTTGGCCGAGTTATGGAAGGTGTGTTTTGGATTTAAGAAATTGTCAACTACAAGAAGGTATCTTTTGAACTTCTAAGATCTAAGGTAAGTTATGAATACCATTCGCCATAAGCTATATTATTATGATTTAATGTTAGATTGGATCTAACATGGGTACATAAGGATTTCGACAAAGAATAAAGAAGCAAGGATCCAATTCGAGATTTAAGATTTGGAAGGTAAGAACAAAGGTAAATTCGGCCAAGGCCTATTTTAGTAGTAGATCTATTATTATGTGTTTTAAGCCGAAAACTAACCAATTCAAGGGATTTAGTGACTAGCCGATTTCAAAGGGGAAAAATACGAGTTTCGGGATTTGATTAAATCATCAAATCGACACCAAGGTAAGCTTTAAGAATACAAATCCTACTAGGATTTGGTTTTCTAGCCGAATAGGCTTTGTGCTAAATAGTAAGTGATTAATCAATTGTAGGAACTTGAGATCTAAGGCGTAGATCGATTTGGGATTTCAAAGTGAAGTGGTTAAGCAAATCAGTGTGTACCCTACACTACTTCTTAATATGTTTCATGGCATTTTATTAAAATATGTGATATTAAGAATATGAAAAGGGCTAAGGTACCATGTTATGGTACTAAGTACTGTGCACGTTTCCTACTCCTACTAGGAATATGAAATATGTTATTTGTAACATGAGAATAAGAATGTGATCTTTGGCATATTAATGCATATTACAAAATGGGGCATACGGGTTATTGAAAGGGGAAGTGAATGTGGTGACCTAAGACCACGAACACGGTGACCTAAGACCGTGGTCTCGAATGTGGTGACCTAAGACCACGATGAATCGAATGCGGTGACCTAAGACCGCGATATCTGAATGTGGTGACCTAAGACCACAAATGCGGTGACCTAAGACCGCGATATGGAGTGTAGCGGAAGGAGGGTCGACTTAGTAGTCCCCACGGTGTGCAGGTTGGTACGGGGGAGTGTAGCGGATGGCTAATTAGGTTTGGGTTTGGGAATGCATCATAATTTGTATGCTATGATATGAATGCGTAACATTTGTATGCTGATTCTATTTTTATTTGGTGTTTGTGTACACATTGAGTCTGTTTGACTCACCCGTTGGGGAATATTTTTTGAGTGATGGACCGGGACTACAGCGAGAACTTGTGGTGGCCATGCTCAGCTTGAAGTTTATATTTTGTTTTATGGACTATTAACTTTTAAGCACTTTAAATTATTAGGGATTTTAATTGTTGTAATAAGGCCATAGTGAACTCTTTTATTTCTGTTTTTAATTATTATGTTATTAAATTTTATTTATTAAAGATTAGGTTAATTAAATTTAAAATAAACCCTACATGTTTTGTCACCTTAAATAAATGGATTTCAATATAAGGTAAATTGGCTTTCAACACAAGCCCAACCCAAAACAATTTTTTTTTAAAATCGCACAAATTTTTCCTAAGGACAAAAGAACTTTGAACCGGTTTACTTGAGGAACATACCAAATCTGGTCAAAGCTCGTGGGCCGGGTTTGGGGTGTTTCATTTTATCCACTGGCCTTATCTCTCTGATGTAGCAAGAGAGTAGGTTAAAAATTATAGTCTTATCTTCCCGAGGTAGTAAGGGAGCAGACTGAAGTGTGCAATCTTATCTTCCTGATGTAGCAAGGGAGCAAACTGAAGATTGAAAGATGGTGAATCTTATCTTCCTGAGGTAGCAGGGGAGTAGATTTAAGCCACTAGTCTTATCTTCCTGAGGTAGCAAGGAAACAGAATGGAGATTGTAGATTTTGCCTCCTCGAGATAGCAGTGGGGCAGATTGAAAATGGCGGATCTTATCTTCCCGAGGTAGCGGCGGAATAGATTGAAGCCACAAGTCTAAATTCCTTGAATTGGATCGAAACGCTAGTTCCTATACCCTTGAAGATGCAGTGGGATGGAATGAAGCTACTCGAAGAAGAAAAGCATCGAAAGAAGTCAAGATTCGGCGAGACCGGGTAAAATTGGCCCTTTTAAAGTCTTTGCTCCATTCTCGTTACATGACAATGAGCAAAGAGGGGCAGCTGTAGGACCCAATTTATGTCCGGTCCCATTAACCAATTAATCACATTAATATAAAAACCAAAAAAAAATTAATAAAAATTCCAGTTACAGATGAACCAAATTTACAACTAAAACTAGACCCCTAGCCCAATAACGGACCCAATTACAAATGGCCCAAATGGCCCAAAATTTTCCAGAAACCCTAGAGGTTTCTGGAGCTTTCTAGCGCTGCAACTGCCAAGCTCCACACGCGCGCCGCATCCACGCCAGCCAGGCATTCGGGCCACCCCACGCCCAACAATTTTACCTACAAAAAGAAGCGAAAACAGAAAGCAAAAGATTGACAGCAAATAATTGTATTTTGGTTTTATCATTTTATTTTATTTTTTGGATTTAGGCTATAAAATCCGAAAGAAAAATCATTGTACGTCCTCTACATTTTTTACACAATACGCATACACAATCAATACAGAAATCAGTCAAGGTTTATATATTTTCTTTAATTTTTATTCTTTTTATTTCGAAATTGTTCATACATAAGAAGATATTATTCTTTTTTTTCCTCTTTAACTGCATATATATACATATTAAAATATAAAAAAAAAAGAAGAAAAACATACCTTTTGAGTTTAAACCCCGTGTGTACGGTATGTGTGGTAACGATCTCCGGTGGTCTTCGTGGCCAGAATCTGAGTTACCCCAGAGAGAAAATGGGAAGCCCATTTCTATTTTTTTTTTTAACTTTGGTGAGGAATGATTTTTTTCTAAATATTTAGCCTTATATATAGAATAAAAACGGTGTCGTTTTGCACCAGGATTTTAAACGCCAAAACGGTGTCGTTTAAGGCGTTGACCCGACCCGGGGAGGATCCGCGCGTTTCTATGAAATGGGCTATTTGCTGAATCAGCCTTTCCGCATTTTATTCCTTTTTAATACAGTTTTATTTTATTTTTAATTGTGCCTTTAAGTTTTGTCCCGATTTCATTTAAGTCCCTTATAAAACGTTGCGTTTTAGAGGATTGGGAATATTTCCCTTTTGGTCCTCCATGACATTCGCGCGTTATACTTGGGTCCTTTACTTTGTTTTATTCCCGATTATGCCTTAAAACTTTATTTGGATTTCGTTTTGATCCTAGAATTTTGTCTTATCATGATTTGGGCCTTTAATTTCATTTTAGTTTCAATTTAATATTTTTTTTAGTTATTCTGTTTATCATTATTGTTATTAATTCTAGTATTCTATTATTATTGTTAGCATTATTATTATTATTATTATTATTATTATTACTATTACTATTTACTATTATTATTACTTTTAATATTATTACCATTATTTTACTATTCTCATTATTTTATGATCTTTTAACTATTGTACATAGTACTTATTTATTTATTTACTATTAATTCTTATTATTTTTATTATTTTTCTTTCCTTTTATTTATTTGTTTACTTACTTATTTTTCTTATTTTTTTTTTTTGTTTTAGCTTTCATTTATTTGTATTTTACTTTTACCTTTGCTATTGTTATTTATATTTTATTGTCATCATCATTATTTTGTTATACAAATTAGCATTGTAATTCATTTTACATTTTATTATAAAATCATATCACATTTCATCTGATTTTTGAAATAAGCAATTACTTCGTGTTCTAAGATTCGAAAGAAATCGTGCCCTAACTTACTGGGTTTCGATTTTCCTCATCGAGTCTAAAGAACTAATTATTTTTAAAATCAAAACTTATAAGTTAAATAAAATACTCATTATCGGGAATTGAAAGTGTTGTGTCCTAAATCCTTTGGATGTGACATTTCATTATCTCAAGTCGGGATTTCTAAAAAATAAAGGCAATATTCTCGTATTTGGAATCTTGAGAAATTGTACCCTAACTTATGGGCTTCGATTTTTCATCTGACCCAAATAACCGAATATCCTTCTTAATTTTAAATGTACGAGTTTTGAATGTCAAAAGACAAGCGTAGTTTCAAAGATTCTAAATGTTGTATCCTAACTCACTAGGTATGATATTTTATTCTTTCGAAATAAGCGGGTCTCGGCATCCGGTTTAATTTATTCAAGTTTTCTTTAATAAAAAGGATCGTATTTTAAAATCTTTTCAAATATTCGACATTAAGACATTAATTAATCAATTCGATACCAATTTTGGGCGTTACGAGGATGCTAATCCTTCCTCGTACGTAACCGACTCCCAAACCTATTTTCTCAAATTTTGTGGACCAAAGTCATCGTTTTAATAAATCAAAATGTTTTAACGATCAATCTCAAAGGTGACCCGATCACACCTCAAAAAAGATTGGTGGCGACTCCATTTTCATTTCTAAAGTCGACCCCGTTTTCAACAAACAAAAAAATGGTTTCGACAAAGGGGTCGAATTGGAAAAGAGGAAGCTAAATGTGATTTAGAGTGAAATTAGTATAAAAATATGAAGTTAATTGTGAAAGTTAAAATTAGTCTCGGTTTAGGGACTAAATTGAAGAATAAGAAAAATATAGTGTGAAAATTTAAATTTAATGTGAAATTGAAATGTGTAATATTAATGTGATTTAATTGTTTTATTCCATAGCTATTGTCGTACTAGGATCCTTGAGTAAAAAGGGGATGGATAAAATCGACATCGAATAACTCGAAAATTACGATGTGTTTCTATAATCCGAATTAAATAGTAAATTATTGCATATATAATTGTTTGCATATGGTAAGAATTTGAGGTGAGACTTTGGTACTTGGAAATTGAATTAAATTCATAATTGAAATGAAATGGATTGATTTTGTATATTATGAAATATATTGATTGTGAATATATGTGTATCGAGGAAAATGTGATTATTATCAAATTGAATATATGCTTATATGTGATTATATATATTCATGAAATTGAGACATTGGTTGTATTGAAAAGTGAAATGAATCCCTATTAACTATATTGGGCTGAGTCGGATATAGATGGCATGCCATAGGATAGGAAGAGTTCAGGGATTACTTCGACCTCGAGTCGATGAGGCACTGGGTGTCAATTTGCTTCGGTTTAACCAATGAGACACTGGGTGTTAACTTATATAGCGCTGGGCCTAGTTATTACTTCGGATTTATCCGATAAGGCACTGGGTGCCAAACTGGGGTGTTGGTTGTATCCATGTATCCGTCTGAGTCTGTGTCATTTTAATAGGGGAAAGTAAAATAATAATTTATGTGATTGATATTGAAATGACAAAGATGAGAAATGAATATGAGATGAGAAAATATTGAAATGGAAAATATGAGAAATGATTATAAGATGAGAAGTGAGATATGAAATGATGAATTGAGATATGAAACTTGAATGAATTCAAGTATTGATCAAAGATATGAATCATTCCATTGTATGAGATGATGTATTTAAATGTAAATGAAATGCCATTGATCTATACTTATGTAGTTGAACATGTGAAAATCTTAGTAGATGTAAATAAGGAATGAGCAAAAATTATACTATTGAATTGAAACATATGAACATAGCTTACTTGTTGCGTTTTGCATTTAAATACTTATATCAAGATTATGTTATTCGGATTATAGAAATACTACTGATTTTTAGTCAGCATGTGGTTTTGTTTTCCGTACTTAAGCTAGGTACTGTAATAGCCCGTTTTTAGTGAAATCGAAACAGTGGTTTTGGGACCACAAATTTGACGTTAAAATATTTATTTTATTATTATTTTATTGTCTACAGCATGATAGTAGTACCGTATAAAAATTCCGTTAAGAAAATTTATTGTTTGAATGCTTAATTTGATAAAAAGGACTAAATCGCGTAAAGTGCAAAAATTGAGTTCTAGTAGCTAAAGGTATTAAATAGCTATAGAACCTTAAAGTATGAGTCCTTATGTGGTAATTAGACCATAAATGTTGATAGTGGAATATGATGTCTTGGTATAAGTGAAATTTGTAAGGTTTTTAAAGGTTATAAAAGTAATTTAGTAAATAATGAGAAATTATGTAACACCCCTTACCCAAATTCGACGTCGGAACAGCGTTTGAGGCATTACCGGACTCACATCACAAGTAATCACACAATATCGAGTCATAAAATTTGCGTCCAAATTAAAACCATTCATATTCGATCATGAAGTCCCTATTACAAGCCCACGAGGCCCAAAACATGCTTTGGAGGTGATTCAGGACTAAACCGAGAACTTTAGAAATTTTTACGAAACTTAGAAAAATTTTGCTAGATGCAGGGCTCACACGCCCGTGTGGTCCAAAGGACACGCCCGTTTGACCCTTAGACACGCCTGTGCTATAGGCCATGTTCAAAATAGGGTGCTCTCTGACTTGTGCAACAAGGCCGGGCCACTCGCCCGTGTGCTAGGCCGTGTAACACACGGCTGAGACACACGCCCGTGTCTTTCCCCGCGTGCTCAATTCTAGACATTCTATTTTTCAAAATTGAGGTACAGGGGACACACGGCCGGAACACATGCCCGTGGGGAAGACCGTGTGTCACACACGGCCTAGACACACGCCCGTGTGCCTACCCGTATGGACAAAATAAAGGCTATTTACATGGAAAAGGAAAGGGGTAAGCTATATAGCTTAGTAAGTTCATATGCAAATAATACAAAGCATTATTCATACATTTGACATATAAATATATTAACATATAGCAACATAAATGTCATTAAAACTTCATAAATGTCATATGAACATAAGTGTCATTTAATATCAACATAACACATATCAACATAATTGTCATATCCTAATAGCTTATCATATGAATAACATAACACATATCAACATAAATGTCATTTAAGCTTCATAAGCACAATTTACTCAATCACAATCTTACCAATTGTTCATCATATACTGAGTTCATTTCCTTTGATTTTTTCGTACATACCTGTACCAAATTGTAAAATAATCACATACTTTCTTATCTTTGACACCACTTGGAATACTATCGGATACATGGAAATCTTTGCACATAAGTGCCACATATGTAGCCAATGCCACCACAAATCTCATAACACATATAAGTTCGCTCTCGAGCTATGCCCGGGCCTGCTCACACAAGTTGTCAGTCGAGACGTAGCTACGCAGTGCTGCTCACACATGCTGTCAGGTATCCGTAACATATGCCGGTATACCCAGCAACCGGTAAGACGTACAGGACCAGCACCCGGGTCACATAATTACATGGGTTCCTAGTGACATGTCACTTGTATCCTAATCTATTCCTAAGGTTCAACCGGGATTTCTCTCTTGCCGAAACTTCGTCGAATATACTCATAGAATCAATCATACATTTCATGCAATATCAAAACAGTCCGAACCTCATTTTTCTTGATCTATAATATCAAATTTAACTTATTTAATCATTATACTATTCAAATCAGCACAAAATCACATTATGGTAAAAATTACATTTTTCCCCTAAAGTTTGACATTTTTACATTTTAGTCCCTAGGCTCGTAAAATGATTTTCATTCAATTTCATTACACCCAAGCCTAGCCATACCTATATCATGCTCATAGCAACCCACATTTTTCATTTATTCACACTTTTACTACTCATTTTACAACTTTTACAAACATGTCCTTTTAGGCATTTTTACCGAAAATCACTTAGCAAAAGTCGTTTAACAAACAACAAACATGCATTTTCCACCATCAAACATCAAAATACATACATGTTCAACAAGGGTGAAATTTTAGACTTTGACATCTCTTCAAATTAGTGGTAGAAATAGATAGATCGAGTTACAACGACTTCAAAAATGTAAAGAGCATTAAAAACGGGGCAAGAACGGACTTATAGTCAAGCTTGAAAGTGGCCAAACCCTAGCTATGGCTTTCCCCTTGTGAATTTTGGCCATGACGAAGAACATGGACAAAAATTGGCTTTTAATTTCGCTTTTTAATTCATTTAATTACCAAATTACTAAAATGCCCTTAATAAAAAGCTTCAGAAACATACCAAACCATGTCAATTTTTGTCCACCAACTTAACCAATGGTCTAATTACCATTTAAGGACCTCCAATTTAAAATCTCATATCAATTGGACACCTCTAACATATAGAATTCAAGTTTTGCACTTTTTTCAATTTAGTCCTTTTAACTAAATAGAGTGCCCAAACGTCAAAATTTTCGAACTAAATTTTCACGAAATCGTACCATAAAACTGTAGACCATAAAAATATAAAAAAACTAATTTCTCTATGTCAGATTTGTGGTCCCGAAACCACTGTTCTGACTAGACCCAAAATCGGGCTGTTACAACTCTCCCCCCTTTAGGGATTTTCGTCCCCAAAAATCTTATCAGAATATAAATTTGATTTCCACGTAGACTCCTCTATCTCGTGACACTGCCAAAGAACCCTCACTAAGGTTATGCTTTTATTTCCCAACTTTTTAATCTCTCGTGTCAAAATTTCGATCGACTCTTCGTTATAGAACACGACGACTAAATCTTAGTCCCTATTGGAAAATTCATACCCAAAGTGTCTAATCGATACCTGTAACAGCCCGATTTTGGGTCTAGTCGAAATAGTGGTTTTGGGACCACAAATTCGACACAGTAAAATTTATTTTTATTATATTTTAATGGTTTACAGTTTTATGGAACGATTTTGTAAAAATTTCGTTCGAAAATTTTGACGTTTGGGCACTCAATTTAGTTAAAAAGACTAAATTGCAAAAACTACAAAAATTGAATTCTATATGTTAGAGGTGTCAAATTTCTATGATATTTTAAATTGGAGGTCCTTAAATGGTAATTAGACCATTGGTTAAGTTGGTGGATAAAAATGGACATGGTTTGGTATGTTTTCAAAGTTTTTCATTAAGGGCATTTTGGTAATTTGGTTATTAAAATGAATTAAATAATCAAAATAAAGCCATATTTGTCCATCTTCTTCCCCTTGGCCGAATTTTACATAGAGAAGACATGGCTAGTGTTTTTCAAGCTTTCAAGCTCGATTGTAAGTCCGTTCTAGCCCCGTTTTTAATGCTCTTTACATTTTTGAAGTCGTTGTAACTCGATCTTTCTATTTCTACCAACAATTTGAAGAGATGTCAAGGTCTAAAATTTTATCCATGATGGATGTTTGTGTATTTTGATGTCTAATGGTAGAAAATGCATGTTTGTAAAACTTGTAAAATGAGTAGTAAAAGTGTGAATAAATGAAAAATATGGGCTGTTATGAGCATGATATAGGTTTGGCTAGGCTTGGGTGTAATGAAATTGAATGGAAATCATTTTACGGGCCAAGGGACTAAATTGTAAAAATGTCAAACTTTAGGGGCAAAAATATAATTTTTGCCATAATGTGATTTTGGGCTGATTCGAATAGTATAATGATTAAATAAGTTAAACATGATATTATAGATCAAGAAAAACGAGGTTCGGACCTAGAACAGGGGAAAAATAAGTATTTGACGGTTATGTCATTTTTGCCATTTCTATATCGATGTAAGTTCGTGTGTAAATAAAAGCAGTGTTATATTTTTATTTTTGTATGTTTTATTATACATGAATTGTATTAATGACAATGTGGATACGTTTGACGACGAAATGCCAAGTGAGAAATCCCGTTTGAACCTTAGGAATAGATTAGGATACGAGTGACATGTCACTAGAAAACCATGTGATATATGTGATTTATTTGATTCGGGTACTGGTCTCGTACGTCTACCAGTGGCTGGGTAGTCCGGCATGTGTTGCGGATACCTGACAGCTTGTGTGGGTAGCACTGCGTAGTTACGTCTTGACTGGCAGCTTGTGTGAGCAGGCCCGTGATTAGCTCGAGAGCGAGCCCCCATGTGTTATGAGATATAAGGTAGCATTGGCTACGTATGTGGCACTTATGTGCAAGACTTTCCGTGTATCCGATTAGTATTACAAGTGTTCAATGGGTATGTCAAAGATAAGAAAGTATGTGAGTATGTTACGAGTTGGTACAGGTATGTACGAAAAACTCAAAGAATATGGATTCGATATATGATGAGCTATTGGTAAGAATGTGATTGAGTAAGTTATGCTAATGAAGTTTAGTGACATTTATGTTAATAAATGTTATGTTATTCATATGATGAGCTATTGGTAAGAATGTGATTGAGTAAGTTATGCTCATGAAGTTTAATGACATTTATGTTGATATGTGCTATATTATTCATAGGATGAGCTATTAGTATATGACAATTATGTTGATATGTGCTATGTTATTCATAGGATGAGCTATTGGTATATGACAATTATGTTGGTATGTGTTATGTTGATATTAAATGACATTTATGGTCATATGACATTTATGAAGTTTTAATGACATTTATGTCAATATTTGTTAAGTTATTTATTTTTCAAATGTATGAATAATGTTTTGTATTATTTGCATATGAACTTACTAAGCTATATAGCTTACCCCTCTTCCTTTCCCATGTCTTTTAGGGTTATTCAGCTAGCTCTGGTTGGAGATCACCGGATATCCATCACACTATCAAGTTATCATTTTGGGTATAAATGAATTCAAGCATTTTAAGTTTATGGCATGTATAGGGACTTAGTCATTTTGTTAAATGTGTCATTGTGATTGTAGCCAATGTGTTGGCTTGTGATTGTCAAAGGCTTGTTTTGCTATTTGGCCATGTAAGTTGGCTCATATTGGCTAACCTGGTATTAAGCCTAAGTATATTCATATATGTGTCAATGTCTATGGTGATATGATCATGGTATGCTTGGTGAATGTGAAATGTTTGGAATTGTGATTTATGGCATGATTGTGTGATTTTTGGAAATGTGACCTATTGATGAGATAAGGAATTTGAGTATCATTTGGTAATTTGAAAGTAGTTGAATGAAGCCTAATGAATGTGAAATTTGTATGTTTGATTTAGGGCTTATTAAATGTAGTGAATATGTTAGACAAAGATATAAAGTTGATATATTTTAACCATGAATGTGGAATCTTGCATGAATTGGTGTGGAAAGGTTGATGTTCTAAGCATGATAAATAATGGTATAAGAATGACATGTTATTGTCTTGTTTGTGGTTGTTTGGTTGTGTTTACATGCTTGAATTTGTGCCATGAGATTTTGTGTTGATGTGTGCAAGTGAGGGTGGTAAAATGGCTTGGTAAATAGCCTTGTTTTTGTCCACACGGGTGTCTAGGCCGTGTGTGACACACGATCGGCCCCACGGGCATGTGTTCCGGCCGTGTGTCCCCTACACATTAATTGTTGCAAAACAGAATGTCCAGAATTGAGCACACGGGCAGAGACACGGACGTGTGTCTCAGCCGTGTGTACTACACGGCCTAGCACATGGGCGTGTGGCACGGCCGTGTGGCACAAGTAAGAGAGCACCCTAATTTCGAACACGGCCTACAGCACGGGCGTGTCTAAGGGTCACACGGGCGTGTGAGCCCTGTAACATGGAAAATTTTCTAAGTTTTGTAAAATTTTTTAAAGTTCTCAGTTTGGTCCCAAACCGCTTCCAAAGCATGTACTGAGCCTTATAGGCTTATTTTAGGGACGATATGAATGTATGTGAAAATTTTTAAATTTGGATGGAAATTTTGTCTCGGTTTTGTATGTTTGCTTGTGTTTAAGTATGGTAATGCCTCGTACCCTATTCCAGCATTGAACACGGGTAAGGGGTGTTACATTTAGTGGTATTAGAGCTATGGTTTAGTCGATTCTCGGACTAACCTAGCGTGTGTAAGAGTCTAGCTATACATGCCATGTTCCTACCTGTGATAGTGTGATATCTCCCGACTCTGATGAAATTGTTTTGTTGAGGCAGAGATGCTTTCCAATCGAGCTATTTTCGAAAATGCTAAAAGTGATACTAAGATATTTGAAAATGTGTTTGTGATGAGTCGAAACTTGGAAAGGTATGAGTAAGAGTTCATGATGTGTATGTGATGATGTACAAAATGAAGTAAACATAAGTTGAGAAATATGGATAAAATGTCATTATTCCAGTTGAATGTTGTATTTCGATGGATTATGGCGATTTTATGAAACAGATAAAATGTTTAAAATATTACAAAAAGGATTTAGCCCGGAACGGCAATCCTGAATTAAGCCCTCTCAAGCATATGTTATGAAATGGATGTAGCACGGACGGGTAATCCAGAGTAAGCCTTTAGAGCATACGTTGTCGAAAGGATTTAGCCTGAATTGGCAATCCTGTTATGTCATATGTGGCTCGAGAGTGTGCTCTATGAATATGTGTCAAAAGTGCACTTTTGAGTATGAATTGACGGATTGTTGAAATACATACCTTGAGTATACTACCCGAATATCCATCGAAACTACAATAGTTCAATGGGAATTATTCTTGAAATATGGAAAAGTGACACGAAATGAAATTTTATATTGTGATAAGCATCCATGTTATTTGGCATTCATATGATGTTATGTGCCTAATTTGTTTGATTAAGTGAATGTGATAAGTAAACTTATACAAAATTTATGGAATGTATGTTTAAGTACACTTATTTGAATAAAGGTAATCAGAAAGTTCATGAGACATAATTATGTATGTTAATTAGCTTGAAGTGAATTTTATGATTTTGAAGATATTATGTTGACGATGAATGCTAAGTTATATGTGTATATTTATGAGAGTCGAGTTAGAGGCTTTACGACCTCACCCCCTTACCAATGTGGTATTTTATAATGAAATTTCACGAGATTTAAGTTGAATGAGCTCACAAGTAAGAGACTAAAGAGTTCAGTAGCGGAATAACTAATATTGTGGTCAAAGTTAAGAATAGTTTGGCAAGTGAATACAGTTCTGGAAAAGATGCCAGGTTATTCTAAAGACCATCCGGATTTCGCGACGTCACGAAAAAAGTTAATCTCGACTAATCGACTCATTCAGGTATGATGTCTAAAGTATGTATTTGCTAGAATTTCTTTCGAATTGATTTTCGTTAATGAATGGAATAATACGGGATTAGTGATGGCAGAATTAGTTAGAGAAATGATATTTGAATTGTAAAGATGCCTGAGTGTAACAGTAGTAATTGAATAGATTATGATGATCTCTCCTGGGTATTTTTTATATTCATTTATCCTCAGAGATATATGTGATTGTTCGTTTTCTGATGAAGTTCTTATCGCATGAGAATGCTAGCTGCTTATAATGTTAGATGAGAGCACGGTTGATCTGGTTGGTTGGTGAGCAGCATCTCTTATTTCTCTCTTTGGGATTTTATTCTATTATGTTTGGAATAAAAGTTGTTGGTGAAAATTTATATGAGGCTAGTCTTATGTTTCTACTGGATGTTGTTTTGTTATATATATATATATATATATTGGAAAATATATTATCTCTGTTACAATTGATTCCAGAGCGTATGAGCATTGTTTTTCTTTTGGTTTTCTCTAAGGAATCATCAAGATCTTTATTATTTTTTATGAGTTATGTTCTCGGATTTCCAGTATGGTATCGCATCTTGGATTTCCTTATCTCGGATTTCTTACCATCCTTATTTCGTAAATTATCAATCATGGCTCATCTTTAAAGTGTGTTCTTTGGCTTGTGATAACTATGTCTATTATGGTTGTATTTCTGATTCGATCATAGGAACGTGGTGATTCTGGTATCAGGATTTTTCTAATTTTCGTGAAAGGAATTGACATTGGCAAAGGTATAGATAGTGGAAGCTCAAGTTCAAGTTGTACGATGGTTTTCTTTTCTCAGGTAAGTTTGATTAAGATCAATGAGTTCAACCAAGATATTTTGTTTCTTGAGCTAATGCAGTTGTAAAGATCTTTGATTAGCATGTTAAGGGAATTATAAAAGATTGTATGTTTGAGTTGTTTAACAGCATGAAGAAAGGAGTATTTTTGTTAAACTGTAATAGTAACATATTTTATCTCCACATTTAGCATGCTTTTGGATGATTTATCCCTTGAATTATGGAATTTGGTGCTCTTAATCCTTTAATTTCATGTTTTATACTCAGGAGAGCATATGAGGACGAAAAGAACGGAAAACGGGCTTAAAACGGGCCAAATGGGCCAAAGTGAGAAATCGACACGACCTGGGGTTTCACCACATGGCCGTGCCCCTTTAGCAGGCTCAAACACGGCCTGAAGTCGATTCACGCGGGCGTGCCACACGGGCGTGTCCCTGCCGTGACAAAGAGGAATTTCACTCGGAATAGGATACTTAGAGGCAAAGAAACACATTCCAAAGTCTATATAAACACCCTAAGTATGACCTAAAAATGGGGAGTCGACAGAAGCCTTCTATTGGGGGCGTCCAGCTAGGCCAAGGAGCCAAGCCGGAGAGGTCAAAATCGTGGGATTTACTCGAAGAAAGCCAGTTTATTCATCTCAAGAAGCCGGAGTCATACTCAAGACGGAAGATCTTCTCTTCAATTCCTTCAGGGGGTTTTAGGGTTTTTCTTATGTTTTGTTTTATCTTTTCTTCTGAGAAGTATATTTTTATTATTATGAACTAAACCCTCAGATACCTGAGGGGGATGAAACCTAAGACGGATCTTGTTATTGTTTTCTGAGCTATATGATAAATACATGATTTGTTCTTAATTATGTATTCTTAATTCTTGCTTTGATATTTCAGGATATTGATTCAAGTATTGATGTGCTTAGGTAGAGGATAAATATACCCTGCCTAATAGTAGATCTAGCATAGTTAAGCGGAGTTGCTCGCGCGCCTAGAGATAGGTGTGAAAAATCACGGATTAGGGTCAAACCTAATAAGGGATTCCATAGATCGAGTTAATGCAATTCTAGGGGTTTTAATTAGAAAGAGATTTCAATTAATCAACCTAGGGTTAGACGTTAGTAGCCTCGAGAGAGGTATTAATATAAATTAGGGAATCCTACGGATCAAGTCAAGTGAATAAATCGTCTGGTTCAGAATTAAATAACAAGTGAAGTCTAGGTGGATTCTTCCTTGGGTATGGTCTTAATCAATTGGTTTTTCCCACAAGTATTTCCCCAATTCACTCTCTTTGTCTTAGCGTCTTTAGCTTAGTAGTTAGTTAATTTTAGATTAAACAATAATTCACTTGAATTCTTAGGATAAATAATAGAAAGAAAGTTAGTATTAGTACTTTTGGTTCCTTTGGGTTCGATATTCCGGTCTTGCCACTAAACTATACTACAGTTCGATAGGTCCGCTTGCCTCAATCGTTGTCACAGTTAGTTTCTAGGCTAGATCATTCATTATATAAATTTTAAGGCTCTGACATAACGATCAAGTTTTTGGCGCCGTTGCTGGGGAACTAAAATATTAATAACACTTGATTTTTATTACTTTAGCCATTTTATTTATTTACAATTTATTTTTATTTTATTTTAACTTTGCTAATTTATCTCTTTCTTTGCTTCTGGCAGGTATTTCTAGTTTTTGACTAGAAGAAACCCGTCATGACACTTGATTTTTGACAGTGAAATAAAACATACCACTCGCAGAAACCGAAGAGATGTCACTGAATAATTATCAATGGCAAAACATGAGGACAATGCCTAATAAAGCAGCCGGTGTTTTTAACCTTGACGTGGTCACCATGTTATCTAACCAAGTAGAGCTTTTAAATAAAAAAATTGATGGTTGGTATGGTTCTACGCAGGTACATCTGGTAATACAGTACGATACAAATGGAGGAAGGGTGAACAACACAAAATATCTATCCTACAACCCCAGCACAGAGAACGAACAAGTCAACTATATGGGTAACTATTCTAGACCTCAAAATAATCTTTATAGTAACACATATAATGCAGGTTGGAGATACCATCCCAATTTCTCGTGGGGTGGTCAAGGACCGCAACTTCCTCCAAGTTTTCAACAACCACCTTACCAGCAGGAAAAGAAGCTGAACCTTGAGGAGATGCTAACGAAATTTATCTCGGTGTCAGAAACACGCTTTCAAAACACTCTGAAACAAAGACTTAAAAATCAGCAAGCGTCGATTCAAGAGATCGAGAATCAAATAGGTCAGCTTGCTAAGCTGATCTCAGAAAGACCACAAGGTATCTTGTCTAGCAACACCGAAACTAACCCAAGAGAGCAACCTCAAACAATAACTGCTCACGACAGTGAAGGGTTAGATGAACCAAAATTGAAACAAGAGAATGTGGTAGAGGAAGGTAAGGTTGAGGTAAGCCATGATAAACCAAACCCGGTAATTACAGAGTACCAACCTCATATGCCATACCCCAATGCGATGAAGAAAGACCACACAGGGGAACAATTCGGTAAATTTCTTAAACTTCCAAAGAAATTACATATTAACTTGCCGTTTCTTGAAGCTCTTTCGCAGATGCCAGATTCAAGGAAATTTTCAAAAGAGTTTTTGACAAACAAACGAAAGTTAGACGATACGTCGCATGTGGAGCTAAACGCAGTGTGCCCAGCAATTCTACGAAATAAACTACCACGTGAGCTGACATTTCGTGTAAGTGACGAAACGATCACTCTTCAGGTTCTTGACACGGCTAGGACATCTAGTATTAAAGGTGGAACCAATCACTTCAAAGTTGGGGACTAGGTACTGTCAGATACAACCGACCCTCAAATAGCCGCTTTAGAGCTTAATATAAACGGTGCGACTCCTTTTACGGCACTTAAGGTCTTTCCATACGGAACGGTCGAGGTAACTCATTCTAATTTCGGCACTTTTGAGGTAAATATTACCCGACTCAAACCATATGTTGATAGAATTGATAGTAAGAAAAAGGAGTTTCGAATCCGTAAACCACCATGGCCATACGAATAACAGGTAAGTCTAGCTCAAGACTTTAAACGAGCACTTCTTGGGAGGTACCCCGAGCACTTCTTGGGAGGCACCCCGAGCACTAACCCCACTAACGTCCATATTTTCAAATTTTAGCATCTAACTAAAAACTAACCAAATTTTTAGGCGTATGTTTCCATACCACACGGCTTTGCACATGGGCGTGGCCATGGCCGTGTGGACACCACGAGTATGCATATCGGCGTGGCAGATATCGTGTAGAAATAGGACAAAAATTTTCCTCAAGACACGGGCTCCAAATAAATGCTACGGTCGTGCGAGGCGGCCGTGGTCGAAACTGCCTAAAGAACACGGGCTGAGATAAATCCACACGGCCGTGCGAGGCGGCCGTGGTCGATATTATCAGCTTTTTCACATATCGCTGCCACCACCACCTCGAGATCACTCCGATAATGAGGACCTTTAAGTCCTTTTTATTTTCTTTATTCTTATTTTTATTTTTATTTTAGTTCATTTTCCTTTATTATTAAACTCTTTAAAATTTTAAGTATAATTTAATTTCTTTTTATCTCCGTTGTTTAACTCTCGAGTAACTATAACAAACGTCCATTAAATAAGAACTCCTAAAAACTTTCTTGATGACTTCGCAGGTTTAAAAAGGTTAAAGGTGCCACTCAAGGAACGAACACACCACCGGAGTATTCTCCACCACCTTCACCTATGCCTAGTCATCATGTTCATCATTGATCATCCTCCAAGGATTTCATCCATAATTCAGGAAGTTTCACTTCTCCCTCTCTTTTGATTTTCTTAAAATATTGTTCATATATATCTTTGTACATTGAGGACAATGTACATTTTAAGTGTGGGGGGTGAATTTTATCGTGAAAAAGTGCCTAACTTTTTGCATTATTCTCAAATTCCTGAATTATGCCTTGTTCTTAAGTAATTTTCTCATATTAACGATTAAAATGAAATTTCCTTTGATTTATGATTTTTATTAATATGTTTTGGATTAAGTCATAGTTAATTATGGAGTGATGATTTAAACTTTAGGGGACTAGAGAATCAAGCATGATAAGTCTTATTTTCAAAGTTAAAAAAAAAATTAGGTTGTCTACCCGAATCTAATGATTACCTTGAAGTTTGAAATTTACAAAGTTGACATCAAAAGCCCATAGTTTTTGTGAGATTTTGAGCCTTTCAAAGCATATATTCTCTTTCGTGCTCAATTTATTGATTATGAGTGTGTCAACATTGATTTGTTATTCTAGAACTTGCTTCGATTATACATGTCGAAACCACACCTTTGATTTGATATACTAAGATGATAAAGGCACCTAGGTTTTAACCCACTTACTCCCAAAAAGCCTACCTCCATAATTAACCCCTAGTGAACCCCTTTGATCCTAAAAACCCTTTTATTAACTCACCCTCAACATTAACCCAAAACTAACTTTGTATTTGTTATCACCATTTCTCTTGACTACCCCTATATTGTAACATCTTGATTTAGGGCCTAGTCGGAATAGTGGTGTGAGACCACAAATCTGAGGTATATGAATGAGTTTTTGAGGTTTATGCTATGTATGCATGTTAGTGTGAAAGTTTCATGAAGCAATTTTGTGAAATTGCGGTTGAATTGTCCAAAAGGACTAAATTGCAAAAGTTGCAAAATGTGAGATTCTAAAAGCTATTTGTGTGAAATAGCTTTAGAATATTAATTAGAGGTCCTTAAATAGCAATTTTCCCAATTTCTAGTTTTTGGACAAATTTGGGCATGGATGAGTTAAAATAAAAAGTTTATCAAAAAGGGCATTTTGGTCATTTAATAATTAAGTGATTAAAATAGGAAAAAAGATGACAAAATTCATTCATCTTCTTCTCCAAGGCTGCCAAAAATTTGAGAGATCCATTGTTAGGGTTCTTCAAAAATTTCAAGCTTGCTAGTAAGTGCATCTAGCCTCGTTTTTGATATTCTTTGTATTTTTCAAGTCCTTGTTGCATGAGTAAGCTATTTTTAGCTATTTTATGAGCTATGATGGGTGTTCAAAAATGTGGCCATGTATGACATGCATGTATTTTGATGTTTTATGGAAGATTATGAAAGCTTGATGTAGTAGAAACATCTTTTGCTAAATGAGTTTCCATAGAAAATGCATGTAGGGCTAGTTTATAAAAATCTTGAGTTTGGTCATACATGTGTGTTATGATGAGAATTGATGATTGCTTTAGTTGAGTAAGTGATTCGGCTAAGCATGAAAGGCTAGAAAGTTGAATAAAAATCACTTTACGAGCCTTGGGGGCAATAGTGTAATTATGAGAAAGATTTGGGGCAAAAGAGTAATTTTGCCAAAGTATGAGATGTGGGTCAATTTGGTCAATGTGTGTATTGAATAAGCTGATTTATTCATTATAGATCAAGAAAGACAAAGCCCGGATCGAAACCGAGGCAAGAGCAAAGTGGTGGACTAATTGCACATTTCTATACTTTTGAGTATCGAGGTAAGTCTATGCACAAACAATGCATTCATACTTACAATTTGTTAATGCTAGCTAGTGTATAGCATGGTTGAGAATGATTGAGAACCTATGTGGTTCAAGTGAAATGAATGATTAAGTAAGTAGATTTGTGAATGTGTTGTAATAATGCTAAATGGTGGGCTAAGTGCGATACCGTCCTAATGCATATTGACGATGAGCTGGCTATGTGCGATGCTATCGTTAGGTATATTATCTGGTGGGCTATGTGCGAAACCACTATGAATACCTTGTTGGTAGGCTAAGTGCGATACTACCTTATTAATTAATTGTGGTGGGCTTAGTGCGGAACCACCGAGAGATTTGCTGTGTGGATGTGATAGTGAGTAGCATAGCTGTGTGGATGTATTATTGAGAAATAATGATGTGTTGTATATTGTGTAAATGTGATATAGAATGCTGGGGTGCATTTCAATGGTTATAAGTAAGTGACTCATGATGTGTCAGAAATGTGGTAAGGGATAAAAAGAGTAAGCATAGTTGTACATTATATTTTAGTATAATGCTAATTGTTGTTTAGCTTATACTATGTTGCTTAATTGTTTATGTGTAAACTTACTAAGCTCAAAGCTTACTCTCTTTTTTTCCCTTGTCTTATA
Source organism: Gossypium sturtianum (assembly GCA_025698515.1). NCBI lineage: Eukaryota > Viridiplantae > Streptophyta > Magnoliopsida > Malvales > Malvaceae > Gossypium > Gossypium sturtianum. The sequence goes on along the minus strand of CM046944.1, from coordinate 50,320,380 downwards.
GAGCAAAAGTGTTGAATCGAGATACGAGGATCAATTGGAAGATCGCCCAAACTATCAGCACACTCTGGTACATTAGACTCAATGTTTTGTATATGGCATGTATAGGGGCTAGACAAGTTAGTGAATTTTGTTGTTAATGGCTATGATGTGTTGGCCTTTAGATGGATAATCTATTTTGTATAATGCCATAGTTGTTGGCACTTTATTATATGAAAAGATGGAGTTATCTATGTGAGATTGTAAGACTTTGAGTTGATTATGGATGTGTTGAATGAGTGCATGATTGTGTATGCTAGAAGGGTGAAAAGAACTTGGCAAATAGCTTTGTTCTTGTCCATGTGGGTAGACACACGGGTGTGTGCCTAGGCCATGTGTGACACACGGTCAGCCCATGGGCGTGTGACTTGGCCGTGTGTCCCCTGCATGTTAGTATTTTAAATCAGAATAGACCACGGACTAGTCACACGGGCGTGTGCCTAGAACGTGTGTGTTAATCAGTGTTGGCCACGGGCTAGCTACACGAGCGTGTGCCTAGACTCTAGGCCGTGTTAAGGTAGTCAGTGTGCACCACAGGTGGAGAGCACGGGCGTGTGCCCTAACCGTGGGGCATTGGCAGAATGCTTGAGTTTTCATGCACGGGTAGTGACCATGGGCGTGTGTGACATCTACGGGCATGCCAAATCTTACACGGGCGTGTGAGCCCTGTATAGATGGAAAAATTTTAAGATTGTAAGAGTTTTTGATATGGTCTCGAGAGCCCTCGTGTGTTTGAGAGAGGCCTCGTAGGTCGGGATTGAGGTTGTTGTGAAGGCCAAAGAGAGTGGTCATGTTGTACCTAAGTGGCGATCTTGAGGTCTTTAATTCAGTAACGCCTCGTGCCCGGTTTCGGCGTTGAATACGAGTAAGGGGTGTTACATTTAGGGGTATCAGAGCCAGGTTTAGTCGGTTCTAAGACTACCGTAGCGGGTGTAAGAGTCTAGCTATACATGCCATAAGTGTACAATGATAGTGTGGTGGCTTCTGATCATTTTAAATCTTATTTTATATAGAATATGGATTCCGATCCATTGTTCTGGCGATGAAGCGACTAGTAATGCGCCACTCTGCGCAAGGAACCGTACTGTTCAAAGTGGACCCGAGGCTAGGGGTCAAGGGGAAGGGGCTCGGGAAGCCTTTCTCCAGATGATGAGCAATTGGTACTCGGATTATGTTCAAGCGAAACCTAATGCTCAACCTCCTCCACCTCCTCCTCCTATACCTCAGCCAATTCTTGTGGCTCCTCAAGGTGTTGATGTAGTGAGGATATCGAAACCCCCGGTAGATAAGATTAGAAAACACGGGGCTGAGGAGTTTAGAGCTAAGGTTGATGATGACCCTGAGAGGGCAGAGTTCTGGTTAGAGAACTCGATGAGAGTATTCGATGAACTCTCTTGTACACCTGAAGAGAGCTTGAAGTGTGTCATATCCTTGCTGAGGGACTCGGCATACCATTGGTGGAAGACGTTGACGTCAGTGGTCCCGAGAGAGCGGGTTACGTGGGACTTCTTTCTGGAAGAGTTCCGAAAGAAGTATATAAGCCAGAGGTTTACTGATCGGAAAAGGATGGAATTCCTTGAGTTGAAGCAATGAAGAATGTCAGTAGCGGAATATGAGCGTAAGTTTGTTAGGCTTAGCAAATACGCTTAAGAATGTGTTTCGACAGAGACCATATTGTGTAAAAGGTTCGAAGACGGACTGAATGAGGTCATCAAACTCCTAGTGGGTATTTTGGAGTTGAAAGAATTTGTAGTGTTGGTCGAAAGGGCAAGTAAGGCCGAAGAGTTGAGTACAGAAAAGAAAAGGGTTGTGAGTGAAGCCCGAGATGCTAGAAAGAGGCCGATGGGCAAGTCGTATCAAGCCCAGTCGAAAAGGTCCAAGGAAGTGAGTCCTAGGACATCAGCACCAGTGGGTTATTCGCATCGAGACTTGAGTAATACTCGTTCGGGTTTGAGAGTCCAAGCTACCTCGATGGAAAGTGTGGGCAATCCGAAGAGTAAACCGGAGTGTCCAAGTTGTGGTAGATATCACACCGGAGAGTGTTGGGGTAATAGTCGAAACTGTTATAAGTGTGGTTCCCCCGACCATTTTATCCGAAATTGCCCCGAGAGGGATGATAAGGAAGAGAAGCAAGAGATGAGATCCAATGATGTGTCTGCAAGGGGTAGACCACCAAGGAACCCGAGAGGCAGGACTAGTGGTAGAGGTGCATCTAGAGACTCTGCTGTGAGACCAGAGGGTCGGGCACCTGCGAGGACGTATGCCATTCGCGCTCGCGAAGAGGCATCCTCCCCTGATGTGATAACGGGTACTTTTTCTCTCTTTAACACCCTTGTTATTGCTTTAATAGATCCAGGGTCTACTCATTCTTATATTTGCATGAGATTGGCATCTAGTTTGAGTATGACTGTTGAGTCTACGGACTTTGTGGTTAAGGTGTCAAACCCGTTAGGTAAGCATGTGTTAGTGGAAAAGGTGTGTAAGAATTGTCCTTTGATGATTAAGTGTCATTGCTTTCTGGCAAACCTAATGTTGTTGCCATTTGATGAGTTTGATTTAATCCTAGGCATGGATTGGTTGACTACCCATAGTGTCTTACTGAACTGTGGTAATAAGTTTATTGATTTTAAATGTAAGAGTGGAGATGTGGTTCGGGTTGAATCAGGTGGATCGGATAGTCTACTAGTGATGATTTCTTCCTTAGTGGCTGATAAATGCTTGAGAAAAGGGTGTGAGTCCTATCTTGCTTTTGTGTTGAATACTCGAGAGGCTGGAGTAGAGTTTGAAACATTGCCAGTGGTTTGTGAGTATCCGGATGTATTCCCGGAAGAGTTACCCGGATTACCTCCAGTGAGAGATGTTGAGTTTGGGATTGAGTTAGTTCCGGGGATGGCACCTATTTCGATTGCTCCGTATAGGATGGCACCTTTAGAGTTGAAAGAACTGAAGGTTCAGTTGCAAGAGTTGACAAATAAGGGTTTTGCAAGACCGAGCTACTCACTGTGGGGTGCTCCGGTATTGTTTGTGAAGAAAAAAGATGGGTCTATGAGGTTGTGTATAGACTATAGACAGCTTAAGAAAGCGACGGTTAAGAATAAGTATCCTTTACCAAGGATTGATGATCTTTTTGATCAACTAAAGGGAGCTACAGTGTTCTCCAAGATAGACCTGAGGTCTGGTTATTATCAGTTGAAGTGAAAGAGCAGGATGTGTTGAAAACTGCATTTCGAACAAGGTATAGCCATTATGAGTTTTTGGTTATGCCGTTTGGTTTGACGAATGCACCGGCAATTTTTATGGATCTGATGAACCGTGTTTTCAAACCATATATGGACAAGTTTGTAGTTGTCTTCATTGACGACATATTGATCTATTCTCGGGATGAGAACGATCATGAAGAACATTTGAGAATTGTCTTGCAAACTTTAAAAGATAAGCAATTGTAAGCTAAGTTTAGCAAGAGTGAGTTTTGGCTCCGTGAGGTCGGATTCCTAGGACACATTGTGTCGGGTGATGGTGTTAGAGTTGACCCGAGTAAGATATCGGCTATTGTGGATTGGAAATCTCCGAGGAACGTGTCAGAAATCAAAAGTTTCTTGGGATTAGCAGGATATTACAGATGTTTCGTAAAAGGGTTCTCTGTGATTGCTACCCCGATGACGAAACTATTGCACAAAGATGTCAAGTTTGAATGGACTGAGACATGTCAACAGAGTTTCGAGAGACTGAAGACATTATTGACTGAGGCATCAGTTTTGGTTCAACCAGAATCGGGGAAAGAGTTTGTGGTTTACAGTGACGCGTCATTTAATGGTCTTGGTTGCGTGTTGATGCAAGAGGGTAAGGTAGTCGCTTACGCCTCGAGATAGTTGAAACCGCATGAGAAGAATTATCCGACTCATGATTTGGAGTTGGCTGCGATTGTTTTCGCGTTAAAGATTTGGCGACATTACTTATATGGTGAGAAGTGCCGAATCTTTATGGATCACAAGAGTTTGAGATATTTGATGGATCAGAAGGATCTGAATTTTTGACAGAGACGGTGGCTTGAGTTGTTGAAAGACTATGAGTTAGTCATTGATTACCACCCGGGAAAAGCGAATGTGGTTGCGGATGCCCTGAGTAGGAAATCCTTGTATGCCCTAAGAGTTATGAGGACGAGTTTGGCATTGTCTGATGATGGTGCTATTCTGGAAGAGTTGAGAGCTAAGCCACTATTTGTTCAACAGATATGTGAAGCTCAGGGAAATGATAGTGAAATGTCAGCTAAGAGAGATAAGCGTGAGTCAGAAAGTGGTTCTGATTTTTGAGTGGGCTTGAATGGTTATTTGCTGTACCGTGACAAAATTTGTGTACCTAGAGATGAGGAGTTAATCCAAAAGGTTTTGCATGAGGCCTACAGTGGATGTTTGTCAGTACACATCCAGGCAAAGACGAAAATGTATAATGACTTGAAGAAGTCTTATTGGTGGCCGGGTATGAAAAGAGATATTTTGAGTTCGTGACAAAGTGTCCGATTTGTCAACAAGTGAAAAAATTTGAGCATCAAGTGCCTTGGGATTGCTTCAGCCAGTGATGGTACCCGAATGGAAGTGGGATCGGGTTACCATGGATTTTGTGATGGGGTTGCCAATGACTCCAAAAAAGAGAGATGTTGTGTGGGTTGTTGTGGATAGACTAACGAAGTCGGCTCACTTTATTCCGAAGACGTGTTGATTATTCTTTGGATAAGTTATTTGAGTTGTATGTTGCGAGAGATAGTGAGGTTACATGGTGTACCTGTGTCTATAATATCGGATAGGGATCCGAGGTTCAATTCAAGGTTTTGGAAGAGGTTGCAAGAGGCTTTGAAAACAAAGTTGAATTTCAGTACTGCGTTCCATTCGTAAACCGATGGTCAGTCTGAAAGAGTTATTCAAGTTCTCGAAGATATGCTTCGATGCTGCGTGTTAGAATTCGAGGGTAGTTGGGAGAGATATCTACCTTTAGTCGAATTCGCTTACAACAACAGTTATCAGTCAAGTATACGGATGGCTCCATATGAGGCCCTGTATGGTCGTAAGTGTCGGACTCCTTTGTATTGGACCGAGCTTAGTGAGAAGCGGATCTATGGGGTCGATCTAGTAAAAGAGACCGAGGAGAAAGTGAAAATAATCCGTAATAGTCTGAAAGTTGCTTCGGACCGACAGAAGTCGTATGCGGATCATAAAAGAAAAGAAATTGAGTTTGAAGTGGGCGACAAAGTGTTTTTGAAAGTGTTCCCATGGAAGAATATTATGAGATTTGGACGAAAAGGAAAATTGAGTCCAAGATTCATAGGGCCGTATGAGATTACAGATAGAGTTGGGCCAGTAGCATACCGGTTGGCTTTGCCGGTAGAGTTGGAAAAGATTCATAATGTGTTCCATGTGTCAATGTTGCGACGTATCGCTCCGATCCTTCACATGTGATTCCTTCGACGGAAATTGAGATAAGACCGGATATGTCTTATGATGAAGAGCCGATTAAGATCTTGGCTCGAGAAGTGAAACAGTTGAGAAATAAGAGCATAGCACTTGTGAAAGTGTTATGGACGAAACACGGTGTGGAAGAGGCTACGTGGGAAACGGAAGAAGCTATGAGAGAGCAGCATCCAAACCTCTTTTCTGGTAAGATTTTTGAGGGCGAAAATCTCTAAAGGGGGGAGAGTTGTAACATCCCGATTTAGGGCCTAGTCGAAATAGTGGTGCGAGACCACAAATCTGAGGTATATGAATGAGTTTTTGAGGTTTATGCTATGTATGCATGTTAGTGTGAAAGTTTCATGAAGCAATTTTGTGAAATTGCGATTGAATTGTCCAAAAGGACTAAATTTCAAAAGTTGCAAAATGTGAGATTCTAGAAGCTATTTGTGTGAAATAGCTTTAGAATATTAATTAGAGGTCCTTAAATAGTGGTGCGAGACCACAAATCTGAGGTATATGAATGAGTTTTTGAGGTTTATGCTATGTATGCATGTTAGTGTGAAAGTTTCATGAAGCAATTTTGTGAAATTGCGATTGAATTGTCTAAAAGGACTAAATTTCAAAAGTTGCAAAATGTGAGATTCTAGAAGCTATTTGTGTGAAATAGCTTTAGAATATTAATTAGAGGTCCTTAAATAGAAATTTTCCCAATTTCTAATTTTTGGACAAATTTGGGCATGGATGAGTTAAAATAGAAAGTTTATCAAAAAGGGCATTTTGGTCATTTAATAATTAAGTGATTAAAATAGGAGAAAAGATGACAAAATTCATTCATCTTCTTCTCCAAGGTCACTAAAATTTGAGAGAGCCAATGTTAGGGTTCTTCAAAAATTTCAAGCTTGCTAGTAAGTGCATCTAGCCTCGTTTTTGATATTCTTTGTATTTTTGAAGTCCTTGTTGCATGAGTATGCTATTTTTAGCTATTTGATGAGCTATGATGGGTGTTCAAAAATGTGGCCATGTATGACATGCATGTATTTTCATGTTTTATGGAAGATTATGAAAGCTTGATGTAGTAGAAACATCTTTTGCTAAATGAGTTTCCATAGAAAATGCATGTAGGGCTAGTTTGTAAAAATCTTGAGTTTGGTCATACATGTGTGTTGTGATGAGAATTGATGATTGCTTTAGTTGAGTAAGTGATTCGGCTAAGCATGAAAGGCTAGAAAGTTGAATAAAAATCACTTTACGAGCCTTGGGGGCAATAGTGTAATTATGAGAAAGATTTGGGGCAAAAGACTAATTTTGCCAAAGTATGAGATGTGGGTCAATTTGGTCAATGTGTGTATTGAATAAGCTGATTTATTCATTATAGATCAAGAAAGACAAAGCCCGGATCGAAACCGAGGTAAGAGCAAAGTGGTGGACTAATTGCACGTTTCTATACTTTTGAGTATCGAGGTAAGTCTATGCACAAACAATGCATTCATACTTACAATTTGTTAATGCTAGCTAGTGTATAGCATGGTTGAGAATGATTGAGAACCTATGTGGTTCAAGTGAAATGAATGATTAAGTAAGTAGATTTGTGAATGTGTTGTAATAATGCTAAATGGTGGGCTAAGTGCGATACCATCCTAATGCATATTGGCGATGAGCTGGATACGTGCGATGCTATCGTTAGGTATATTATCTGGTGGGCTATGTGCAAAACCACTATGGATACCTTGTTGGTAGGCTAAGTGCGATACTACCTTATTAATTGATTGTGGTGGGCTTAGTGCGGAACCACCGAGAGATTTGCTGTATGGATGTGATAGTGAGTAGCATAGCTGTGTGGATGTATTTTTGAGAAATAATGATGTGTTGTATATTGTGTAAATGTGATATAGAAAGCTGGGGTGCATGTCAATGGTTATAAGTAAGTGACTCATGATGTGTCGGAAATGTCGTAAGGGGTAAAAAGAGTAAGCATAGTTGTACATTATATTTTAGTATAATGCTAATTGTTGTTTAGCTTATACTATGTTGCTTAATTGTTTATGTGTAAACTTACTAAGCTCAAAGCTTACTCTCTTTCTTTTCCCTTCTCTTATAGAGCAAAAGTGTTGAATCGAGATACGAGGATCAATTGGAAGATCGCCCAAACTATCAGCACACTCTGGTACATTAGACTCAATGTTTTGTATATGGCATGTATAGAGGCTAGACAAGTTAGTGAATTTTGTTGTTAATGGCTATGATGTGTTGGCCTTTAGATGGATAATCTATTTTGTATAATGCCATAGTTGTTGGCACTTTATTATATGAAAAGATGGAGTTATCTATGTGAGATTGTAAGACTTTGAGTTGATTATGGATGTGTTGAATGAGTGCATGATTGTGTATGCTAGAAGGGTGAAAAGAACTTGGCAAATAGCTTTGTTCATGTCCATGTGGGTAGACACACGGGCGTGTGTCTAGGCCATGTGTGACACACGGTCAGCCCATGGGCGTGTGACTTGGCCGTGTGTCCTCTGCATGTTAGTATTTTAAATCAGAATAGACCACGGACTAGTCACACGGGTGTGTGCCTAGAACGTGTGTGTTAATCAGTGTTGGCCACGGGCTAGCTACACGGGTGTGTGCCTAGACTCTAGGCCGTGTTAAGGTAGTCAGTGTGCACCACGGGTGGAGAGCACGGGTGTGTTCCCTAACCGTGGGGTATTGGCAGAATGCTTGAGTTTTCATGCACGGGTAGTGACCCTGGGCGTGTGTGACATCCACGGGCGTGCCGAATCTTACACGGGCGTGTGAGCCCTGTATAGATGGAAAAATTTTAAGATCGTAAGAGTTTTTGATATTGTCTCGAGAGCCCTCGTGTGTTTGAGAGAGGCCTCATAGGTCGGGATTGAGGTTGTTGTGATGGCCAAAGAGAGTGGTCATGTTGTGCCTAAGTGGCGATCTTGAGGTCTTTAATTCGGTAACGCCTCGTGCCCGATTCCGGCGTTGAATACGGGTAAGGGGTGTTACATATATCGAGATTTGATTTGATCGGTTACTTAACTATTTTCTTTATTTCAGTCATTAAATTCTATATTATTATTGTACTTGATTTTTTCTTAAAAAAAACGAAGTATATTCATTATTAGTTCTATGTTATTTGAGCTCAAACTGTTAATTTCATTATCTTTAGAAGAAGCTCATGTTATTAGTATTAATTTTCCTTGATGTAATTATTTAGTATTAGTACAACTTTTTAGTTAGGTAATTTGTCAATTCAGTCTCGATACTAACCCTCTAATTCAAGCCTTTATCCACACCTTCAACCCAAGCCCCGTTACAACCCATAAAAGACCTTTTGATTTGTGTATCATATCATTTTACGGTGGTGGAGATTTTATTTTCATGCAAGCCTATGGGATTAACTTTTCATGTTCGACTTCTGAGTGCTTATTTTTGAACCTTAAACACTTCGAGTGATTTGAGTGAATCTTTAGTGAGGATGTCAATTTTTGTCGATTTTGAATCAAAGGTAATTATTTAGGTAAGGGGAAACACCTATTTTTCATACAATAAAAACTATGACTTTGATTGTTTGAATCTTTAGGAACCTTCCGGTTAAATTATCAATGTATGAATTACCTATGAAATATGATGAAACACTGTTGATGAAGGTTATGAATTGAGGAAATTCATTTTAATTGCAAGTTGAGAATTTTGCATGAGGACAAGCAAAAGCTTAAGTGTGGGGGTCTTTGATAAACCGTAATAGTAACATATTTTATCTCCACATTTAGCATGCTTTTGGATGATTTATCCCTTGAATTATGGAATTTGGTGCTCTTAATCCTTTAATTTCATGTTTTATACTCAGGAGAGCATAGGAGGATTAAAAGAACGGAAAACGGGCTTAAAACGGGCCAAATGGGCCAAAGTGAGAAATCGACACGGCCTGGGGTTTCACCACACGGCCGTGCCCCTTTAGCAGGCTCAAACACGGCCTGAAGTCGATTCACACGGGCGTGCCACACGTGCGTGTCCCTGCCATGACAAAGAGGAATTTCACTCCGAATAGGATACTTAGAGGCAAAGAAACACATTCCAAAGTCTATATAAACACCCTAAGTATGACCTAAAAAGGGGGAGTCGACAGAAGCCTTCTGTCAGGGGCGTCCAGCTAGGCCAAGGAGCCAAGCTGAAGAGGTCAGAATCATGGGATTTACTCGAAGAAAGCCAGTTGATTCATCTCAAGAAGCCGGAGTCATACTCAAGATGGAAGATCTTCTCTTCAATTCCTTCAGGGGGTTTTAGGGTTTTTCTTATGTTTTGTTTTATCTTTTCTTCTGAGATGTATATTTTTATTATTATGAACTAAACCCTCAGATATCTGAGGGGGATGAAATCTAAGACGGATCTTGTTATTGTTTTCTGAGCTATATGATAAATACTTGATTTGTTCTTAATTATGTGTTCTTAATTCTTGCTTTAATATTTCAGGATATTGATTCAAGTATTGATGTGCTTAGGTAGAGGAGAAATAGACCCTGCCTAAGAGTAGATCTAGCATAGTTAAGCGGAGTTGCTTGCACGCCTAGAGATAGGGTGACGAAAATCTGCCGGATTAGGGTCAAACCTAATAAGGGAGTCCATAGATCGAGTTAATGCAATTCTAGGGGTTTTGATTAGAAAGATATTTCAATTAATGAACCTAGGGTTAGACGTTAGTAGCCTCGAGAGAGGTATTAATATAAATTAGGGAATCCTACGGATCAAGTCAAGTGAATAAATCGTCTGGTTCAGAGTTAAATAACAAGTGAAGTCTAGGTGGATTCTTCCTTGGGTATGGTCTTAATCAATTTGTTTTTCCCACAAGTATTACCCGAATTCACTCTCTTTGTCTTAGCGTCTTTAGCTTAGTAGTTAGTTAATTTTAGATTAAACAATAATTCACTTCAAATCTTAGGCTAAATAATAGAAAGAAAGTTAGTATTAGTACTTTTGGTTCCTTTGGGTTTGATATTCCGGTCTTGCCACTAAACTATACTACTGTTCGATAGGTGCGCTTGCCTCAATCGTTGTCACAGTTAGTTTCTAGGCTAGATCATTCATTATATAAATTTTAAGACTGACATAACAATCAATTTTGATATGTTATTATTTGATAGTTGAAATCGACTCAGTTGTTTTTATCTGAGCAAGCTGGTCAGTTGAAAGGTAATTTAAGTTATATGCATTTAAGTTTATCCTCAGGTAAGAAGATAAAATATTGTACATTCATGGGTAAATTGACGAACTGTAACACCCATTACCCGTGTTCAAAGCCGGAACCGGATACGAGGCATTACCTAACTCAACTTGCTTAAACATAACATTTCGGGCTATAAATTTCGTTTCGACTCAAAAAATTTCCATCTAAGCCCATAACATACTCATCCTAGGCCTACGAGGCCTTAAACATACTACCGGAAGGTTTCCAGAATTAATCGGAAACTTTTACGCACTTAGAAAAATTTTACCTAAACAGGGGCCACACGCCCGTGTGACCCTGAGACATGCCCGTGCTCCTAGCCCGTGGTCGACATTGACTTAATACACACGGCCGAACACATGCCCGTGTCCTTGGCCCGTGTCCCTCACACGGCCTCGACACGCCCGTGTCTTAGCCCATGTGCCAAAACCTTGGCATTCTGTTTATGACGTCATCATCTCACTATGGTCACACGGTCAAGCCACACGCTCGTGTCCTCAGACCGTGTGTCGAATTAAATTCCTAACTTCAGGTGTAGACTTCACACAGCCTAGGCACACGCCCATGTTCCTGGTCGTGCCTCCCACACGGCTGAGACACAAGGCCGTGTCTCTGCCCGTGTGTTTACTATTGAGCATACTGACTTGCAACTCTAGCATGCAAGGGGACACACGGCCGAGCACCACGCCCATGGGGCTGACTGTGTGTCACACACGGCCTAGACACACGCCCGTGTGTCTGCCCGTGTGAACAATTATATGGTTATCTACCAAGCCATTTGCCACCCTAGCAAGAAATCACACTCATACCAAAAAAATTAAATATTTAAGATGACCATATGGTACCTCTAAGAACTCAAAAGAATCAAGACATCCACAAAAACATACACTTCATGAAATTCATCTTCATTGAATATATGGACAGATCAAGTATAGGCCAACCTCCCATGACCTTTTACAAAATAAATTGAACAACTAGAATAGCCAACACATTTGTCTTTCAAATATGACATGACAAAAATACCAAGTCCTATACATGCCATACTCAAAATGAATCTAGTGGGCTATACCAAATAGTAGTCGATAGTGTGATCTCCAACTTTGACGTCTGCGATTTCTCGAGCTATCTTGGCAATACTACAAGGAAGAGAGAAATGAGAGGGGTAAGCAATAAGCTTAGTAAGTTTGCATGGAATTAAATAGCAACCATAAACTCATAAAGATGCCCATCCATGACATTAAATAACCATACACAATGTCATAGGCTCTTTACCATGGATTACTTGTATTTGCCCTTATCTAGCACTTACCACGCCTCATAATGTAAATGTTCCTTGTGAATTACTCACGCATACTTGTTTTCACTCAATCGCATAACTTTAAATACCAATCTCAATTCTATATTTACTACTAGATTATTTAATCCCAATAATTTGCTAGGGACACTCAAAGATGCATATTCATTACCACTATCATGAACCCGAAGCCAATGGCACATCCTGGATGCGGTCTTACATGGGATTACATTTGATTACCGATAACATATCCCGGATATGGTCTTATACGGAACCTCACCTCAAGTATCGATACCATATCTCAGATATGGTCTTATACGATTCTCATATTCAATACCGAAGCCATATCCCGGATATGGTCTTATACGGAATTTCAATTTTGTGCCGAAGCCATGTCCCTGACATGGTCTTACACGAGACCTTACCTATCTCATGTCTCGATAATAATATACTCACATTCGTTATAGTCCAACTGGGACTTCAACATTTCAATTTCTTAGAATATCGTACATCAATATAATGTCAAACATTCTCAAACAATACGAGCATAAATGTTAAATTTATCACATTCAAACTTACCTCGATTTCAAAATAAGCTAGATCGTCGATCTAGTCCGAGACTTTATTCTTTTCCCGATCGAGGTTGATTCTTGGTTCTTCTTGCTCTATAATAGAAAATTAGCTCATTTCAATCATCACATTAATAAAAGCATTTTAATAATCATGCTTTGGCAAAATTACTATTTTGCCCTTACACTTCGGCAAAATGATCATTTTACCCCTAGGCTCAGAAATCAATTCTAATCAAATTTCTACCTTTAATGAGCATAGGTAAACATTTATTTCTCTTATGGCTATCATCAAAACCCAACATTTCACACATTTACTACCAATGTTACAACCTTTACAAAAAGGTTCATTTAGGTGTTTTCATGGCAACACCTTTCACAAAAGTTGTTCATCTAACAACTAAGACTCATTTTATTCCATAAAAATGCAGCAAATCACATACAAGCTCTCATGACAAAACCCTAAACTTTTCACCATATTGCAAATTAGTCCCCTCTTTAGAAAGCTTAAGCTCTAGAGGTTCTAAAAGTACAACTAGCATCAAGAAAAACCATTAAAATCACTTACTTGAATGGAGAAGAGCTTGCTGAAATTTTGAGCTTTCAAAACCCCTATTTTGCTTGCTATTTTCGGTGGTGAAGAAGAGAGAAAAAGATGATATCTTTTCTTTCTTTATTTTATTCTATTTATCAATTTAATCCACCAACTACACCCACTTTGACTAATTTTTTGAATTCTTTGTCCCCCTATGGCCGATCAACCTTCATTTAAGGGGTTAATTTCCTTTTAAAGACCTCCAATTAACATTCTACAGCTATTTGGCACCCTTAGCTTATAAAATGGAATTTTTGCACTTTATGCGATTTAGTCCTTTTTTCGCGATTAAGCAAGAAATCGCTAAAATTAAAATACCAAAATTTTCATGTACTAATATAATCATGCTCCGACTCATAAAATAGCATGAAAAATATTTTTTTCTAACCTCGAATTAGTGGTTCCGAACCACTGTTCCGGCTAGCCCCTAAATCGGGCTGTTACAATTCTCCCCCTGAAAGATTTTCATCCTTGAAAATCTTACCGGCGAAAAGGTTGGGATATTGGTTTCTCATAGCTTCTTCTGGCTCCTATGTAGCCTCTTCTATTCCATGTCTCTTCCATAGCACTTTAACAAGAGCTATACTTTTGTTTCTTAACTGTTTGACCTCTCGTGCCAAGATCTTAACCGGCTCTTCCCCATAAGTCAAGTTCGGTTGAATTTCTACCTCTGTTGGTACTATTACATGTGTAGGGTCCGAACGGTATCAACGCAACATGGACACGTGGAAGACATCGTGAATCTTTTCCAGTCCGGGTGGTAATGCCAAACGATAAGCTACCGGTCCTATCCTCTCAGTAACTTCATAAGGTCCGATAAAATGCGGACTTAATTTGCCTTTCCGGCCAAACCTGAGGACCTTCCTCCATGGTGATACTTTCAGAATTACTTTACCACCAACTTGGAATTCAATCTCTTTTCTTTTTAAATCTGAATAGGACTTTTTTCTATCTGAGGCCGCTTTCAGACACTCGTGTATCACCTTTACTTTCTTTTCAGTTTCTCTGATCAAGTCGACCCCGTGTATCTGTTTCTCTCTGAGTTCTGACCAATACAAGGGCATTCGACACTTACGCCCATACAATGCCTCATAAGGCGCCATTTTCAAACTTGACTAAAAACTGTTGTTGTAGGCGAATTCCACCAACGGTAAGTATTTCTCCCAATTACCTTGGAATTCCAAAATACAACATCGAAGGATGTCTTCGAGTATCTGTATTACTCTTTCCGACTGCCCGTCGATTTGTGGACAGAAAGTTGTACTGAAGCTTAATTTTGTGCCTAAGGCCCCTTGTAACTTCTTCCAAAACCGTGACGTGAATCTCGGGTCTCTATCCGAAATAATCGACAACGGTACCCCATGAAGTCTTACTATCTCTTACACGTACAAATCTTCCAATTTATCAAGCGAGTAATCGACTCGCACTGGTATGAAATGGGCTGACTTCGTGAGTCTATCGACTACGACCCACACAGCATCTTTCTTTTTGGGCGTCAACGGTAAAGCAATCACGAAGTCCATAGTAATACGGTCCCACTTCCACTCTGGAACCATAATGGGCTGAAGTAGACCCGAAGGTACTTGGTGTTCAGCTTTCACTTGCTGGCAAATTAGACATCTCGACACAAACTCAAAAATGTCTTTCTTCATACAGGGCCACCAATACCACTTCCTCAAATCATTGTACATCTTCGTGCTGCCTGGGTGCACAGTTAAGCATCCGCTATGTGCTTCATGCAAAATCTTACGAACAAGTTCATTATTTCTGGGTACACAGACCCTATCTCGATATGTCAAACATCCATCAGGGCTTACCCGAAAGTCTGACTCAACATTTGACTCACATAGAACTCTTTTGGCTTGCAAGCTGCTGTCCTCTTTTTGAGCTTCACAAATCTCTTGAAGAAATAATGGTCTAGCCCTCAGCTCGGATAGAATAGAACCATCATCCCACAAAGCCATCTGAGTATTCATGGCTCTCAACGCAAACAATGATTTTCTGCTCAAAGAATCGGCGACTACGTTCGCCTTTCCTAGATGGTAGTTAATCACTAATTCATAATCCTTAATCAACTCTAACCACCTTCGTTGCCTCAAATTCAATTCCTTTTGGGTCATCAAATATTTTAGGCTCTTATGGTCGGTAAATATCCGACACCTTTCACCATACAAATGGTGTCTCCATATCTTCAATGCGAACACAATGGCGGCCAACTCTAAGTCAAGGGTCGGGTAATTCTTCTCGTGCGGCTTTAATTGTCTAGAGGCGTATGCAATCACCTTACCCTCTTGAATAAGTACACAACCTAATCCATTCAGGGATGCATCACTGTAAACCACAAATTCTCTTTCCGGCTCAGGTTGTACCAGAACAGGAGCCTCAGTCAACAACGCCTTTAGTTTCTCAAAACTCTGTTGACACTTTTTTGTCCAATCAAACTTTACATCTTTTTGCAAAAGTCTCGTCATTGGGGTAGCTATCATTGAAAACCCCTTGAAAAAATGCCTATAATAGCCAGCTAGGCCTAGAAAACTCCTTACGTCAGTTACGCTCCTCGGCGGTTTCCAATCAACAATTGCTGAAATCTTACTTGGGTCGACTCTAATCCCATCTCCCGAGACAATGTGCCCCAAAAATCCTACTTCCTTAAGCCAAAATTCACTCTTGCTAAACTTAGCATACAGTTGTTTTTCTCTCAAAATTTTTAGAACTATACTCAAATGCTCGGCATGTTCGTTCTCATCCCTAGAGTAGATCAGTATATCATCGATGAAGACCACGACAAATTTATCCAAGTATGGCCAAAAAATACGATTCATCAGGTCCATGAAAACGGCAGGGGCATTCGTTAGACCAAAAGCCATGACCAGAAATTCATAGTGGCCATACCTAGTCCTAAAAGCGGTTTTCGGTACATCCGAGTCCTTGACTCTCAACTGATAGTACCCTGGTCTCAAATCTATCTTGGAAAATACCGTGGCTCCCTTCATTTGATCAAATAAATCATCGATTCTCGGCAACGGGTACTTGTTCTTCACATTTACCTTGTCAAGTTACCGATAATCTATGCATAATCTCATAGAACCATCTTTCTTCTTCACGAATAAAACGGGAGCACCCCATAGAGAAAAACTCGATCTTGCGAAACCTTTATCCGTTAGTTCTTGCAACAGTGGTTTCAACTCTTTTATCTCGATTGGAGCCATTCTATATGGAGCAATAGAAATGGGGACGGTACCCGAAGCTAGCTCAATCTCGAATTCGATCTCTCTAGCTGGAGGTAACCCTGGCAATTCTTCCGGGAAAACATCCGAATACTCGTATACTTTGGGTACCGACTCAATTTTCAACTTAGTGTCTTTAGTATTCATCACAAAGGCAAGGTAAGCTTCGTACCCCTTTCTTAAATACTTTTGAGTCAACAAGGATGATATCACTACTGGTGATCTGTCCTGCTCGTCTGATTCAACACGAATAAAATCCCCATTTTCACATTTCAACTCAATAAACTTCTTTCCACAATTTACGATTAGATCATGAGTAACTAACCAATCCATCCCAAGGATGACATCAAACTCATCAAACGGTAATAACATAAGATCAACCGAAAAGCAATGACCCCTAATCGTTAAAGGGCAACCTTTGCATACTCTATCAACCAACACATACTTGCCTAGGGGATTAGACACTCTTATTACAAATTCAATAGACTCTATAGGCATGCTCATGCTAGAGACTAATTTTATGCATATATATGAGTGGGTAGATCCCGGATCAATTAAAGCTATAACACGAGTATCATAAAGAGAAAATGTACCCGTGATTACGTCAGGGGAAGATGCCTCTTCACGAGCACGAATGACATATGTTCTCGCCGGTGCTCTACCCTCGACTCTTGCAGTCTGCTCTCTAGATGGATTCTTGCTACTCATCTCATTTCTCGGGTTCCTCTGTGGTCTTCCTCTAGCAGTGCTTCCTGGTCTTGCATTCTGAGACTTCTCTTTCTCGCCCATCTCGGGGCAATCTCTGATTAAATGGTCTAAAGACCCACATCTGAAACAAGCCTTCTCATTCGCTCGGCACTCACCAGAATGATGCCTGCCACACTACGGGCATTCCGGTCTACTCGGTCGAACATTGCCCACACTAGCAACTGATGTGATCTGCACTTTAAACCCCGAAAATTGTTTGCCCTTACTTCAGTTTGAAAACCCGACCAAAGTAGCTGGTCGAGTAGCAAAATCCCTCAATTTCTTAGATGAAGATTGGAGTGACTTATTCAGTTGTCTTTTCCTCGAGTCACGAGACTCAATCTCAGCTCTTCTTTTCTCTTTAGCCAACTCTTCAGCCTTAGAGGCTCTATCTACCAACACTACAAATTCTTTTAGTTCGAGAACTCTGACGTATAAACAGATATCCTCATTTAGCCCGTCCTCGAATCTCTTGCACATGGCAGCCTCGGTAGACAAACACTCCCGGACATACTTGCTAAGTCTTACAAAATTCCGTTCGTAATCGGTCACCGTAATTCGGCCTTGCTTTAATTCCAAAAATTCTTTTCTCTTATGGTCAATGAATCTCTGGCTGATATACTTCTTCCGGAATTCCTCTTGGAAGAATTCCCAGCTAAATCTCTCCCTTGGTACCACCGACACAAAGGTGTTCCACCATCGATAAGCCAAATCTCTCAAGAGAGATACCGCACACTTTAGGCACTCCTCAGGCGTGCATGAGAATTTATCGATTACCCTGATGGTATTCTTGAGCCAGAATTTCGCTCTTTCCGGATCATCATCCTTACTAACTCGAAATTCCTCGGCTCCTTGTTTCTAGATCTTATCGACCGGAGGCCTTTCTCTTCTCACAACCTCAACCACTTGAGGAGCTACTGAAGCGGGTTGAGGAATAGGTGGGGGTGGAGGGGGTTGAGCATTAGGATTTGCTCGAACGTACTCAGTATACCAGATGCTCATCAAATGGAGAAAGGCTTCTCGGGCCTTTTCTCCCTGACTCAAGGTCTCAAGTCGACTATCTACTGGTGCGGTCCCTTGAGCGGGTGCCGACGCATTACTCGTAGCATCATCGACTCCAGTTCGGTGGGGATCAAAATCCATGTACTATATATAAACACGATTTAAAACGTCAGGAGCCATCACACTTTCATTACTCAATTACTCTTAAATATGGCATTTATAGCTAAACTCATACTTACGCTACGTTAGTCCGAGAATCGACTAAACCGTAGCTCGGATACCACTAAATGTAACACCCCTTACCTGGGTTCGAAGTCGGAACCGGATACGAGGCATTACCTAACTCAACTTGCTTAAACATAACGTTTCGGGCTATAAATTTTGTTTCGTCTCAAAAAATTTCCATTTAAACCCATAACATACTCATCCTAGGCCTACGAGGCCTTAAAAATACTACCGGAAGGTTTCGGGAATTAATCGGAAACTTTTACGCACTTAGAAAAATTTTGCCTAAACAGGGGCCACACGTCCGTGTTGCTCAAGGGACACACCCGTGTGCCCCTGAGACATGCCCGTGCTCCTCGCCCGTGGTCGACACTGGCTTAATACACACGGCCGGACAAACGCCCGTGTCCCTCACACGTCCTCGACACGCCCGTGTCTTAGCCCATGTGCCAAAACCTTGGCATTCTGTTTATGATGTCATCATCTCACTATGGTCACACGGTTAAGGCACACACTCGTGTCCTCAGACCGTGTGTCGAATTAAATTCCTAACTTCAGGTGCAGACTTCACACGGCCTGGGCACACGCCCATGTTCCTGGACGTGCCTCCTACACGACTAAGACACACGACTGTGTCTTTGCCCGTGTGTTTACTACTGAGCATACTTACTTGCAACTCTAGCATGCAAAGGGACACACGGCCCAGCACCACGCCCATGGGGCTGACCGTGTGTCACACACGGCCTAGACACACGCCCGTGTGTTTGCCCGTGTGAACAATTATATGGCTATCTACCAAGCCATTTGCCACCCTAGCAAGAAATCACACTCATACCAAAACAATTCAATATTTAAGATGACCATATGGTACCTCTAAGAACTCAAAAGAATCAAGACATCCACAAAAACATGCACTTCATGAAATTCATCTTCATTGAATATATGGGCATATAAAGTATAGGCCAACCTCCCATGACTTTATACAAAATAAATTGAACAACTAGAATAGCCAACACATTTGGCTTTCAAATATGACATGACAAAAATACCAAGTCCTATACATGCATACTCAAAATGAATCTAGTGGGCTATACCAAATAGTAGTCGATAGTGTGATCTCCAACTTTGACGTCTGCGATTTCTCGAGCTACCTTGGCAATACTACAAGGAAGAGAGAAATGAGTGGGGTAAGCAATAAGCTTAGTAAGTTTGCATGGAATTAAATAGCAACCATAAACTCATAAAGATGCCCATCCATGACATTAAATAACCATACACAATGTCATAGGCTCTTTACCATGGATTACTCGTATTTGCCCTTATCTAGCACTTACCACGCCTCATAATGTAAATATTCCTTGTGAATTACTCACACATACCTGTTTTCACTCAATCACATAACTTTAAATACCAATCTCAATTCTATATTTACTGCTAGATTATTTAATCCCAATAATTTTCTAGGGACACTCAAAGCTGCATATTCATTACCACTATCATGACCCCGAAGCCAATGCCACATCCCGGATGCGGTCTTACATGGGATTACCTTTGATTATCGATGCCATATCCCGGATATGGTCTTTATAACACCCCAACCCCGTATCCATCGCCGGATTAGGGTTAAAGGAGTTACCAGATCGATCAAAAACTTATTCAGACAATTCGTAATATAAATCATTAATCACCATCATCATGTCCCATCTATAGGTCAACGAGACCTTAATTAGGCTTTAGAGTATGGCCGGGACTATGCCGAACTCTTATAGAAATTCTCGAAAATTTAAAACTTTTCTAAGTTATACAGGACGCACTCCCGTGTGGGCAAGCCGTGTACCTCCCACGGCTGCTAGACACACCCATGTCTCTTACCCGTGGTCGAGCCTGATTTGTCTCCACGGCCACCAAGCACGCCCGTGTACCTTGGCCGTGGTCGATCCTGATTAAACCACATGGCTACTAGGCACGTCCGTGTGCCAAGGCCGTGTACACTAGTTAGCTACTGACTTACCCCAACGGTCATCAGGCCCGCACGTGTGCCTTGACCGTGTAGGTAAAAAAAACCATTTACAAGGCCAAAATGCCACCCGCATAGGGTCAAACATACAAGCAACTTACCAATGCAACTCATGCACATTTGACAACCAAAAACATATCAAAATAACCATTCAATCTCTCTATTCGAATCCATTTCCAAACATACCAATTCACACAACAAAAACTCAAGTATACACAAGCATAATTCATCCCTATTTACCTTTCATGAACTCATTCTATTGTTCAAACATATATGCTCAAATTTCATCCATATACTTACCACTAACTTAACCATTTCATATGCTATCAAACCATACTAAAACATTAATCATATAACATATTCATTAATGCATATTATCAACACATAACTAGCCAAATCACATGGCTATGTTCATCTCTCAACTTATACAAATAACTAGCCTATACATGCCATATCTAGCTATATACATTTCCAAAATGTACCAAAACAAGTTGAGTAGTGTGATGACGATCCTCGACAGTTCTCGAGCCTTCAGTAGCTTTGACGATCTATAAAACAAAACAATACACATAGAGTAAGCTTTCCAAAAGCTTAGTAAGCCATATACAAATAAACTTAGCATGAAAAGCATATAATTATATAGGAACATTAGCATAATTAATTCTCATAGCAAATTTATCACATGTATTCTTTGATCCATGTACTAGGCCACATCTTGCTGCATTCATCAACTCAACAATCTCATATATACATGGCTCTTTTACACATATTTTCACATATCATTTCATAATTCCAACATACCTAATCATCATAGTAAGTTCATTTAGATACTTACCCTTCATACACACTTAGTGTACAAATCAACGTACCTAAAATGGATTTACGAGTCACATAACCATTCGTATCACAGACTTGCCCGTTGAACCGTTCGAAATCTAATAGGATACTCAGAAAACTCAAAATATTCGTACAATGCCAACGTCCCAGACGAGGTCTTACATGTACTCAGATATCGATGCCACTATCCCATACAGGGTCTTACACGAACCAATACGATGTCAATGTCCCAGACATGGTCTTACACATAAATCTCGTATCGATGCCAATGTCCCAGACGTGGTCTTACACGAAATCTCAAATCAACACCGACGTCCCAGACGTGGTCTTACATAATATCTCAGAACAGACACCTATGTCGTGACATAGCTAATCCTATCTATTCCTAGGTTCGTACGGGGCTTCTCGGATATTATCATTAAGTCGATCTTATCTCGGAAAGCATATATACAACATCTCGTAAGCATTTATCATTATCAATAGTCACATAAAAATACATAATTCAATGCAAACACGTTTATTTGTATAATGACTTACCTCGAGTTCGGTTTAACGAAAATGGAAACGGCTACTCGGTTACTTTTGCTTTCCCGCGATCTAAGTTCAATTTCTTCGGCTCTTGATCTATACATATTCAAATTTAACCCTTTTATTTATCAACACATTCAATTCACTCCAAATACACATATTTAGGGCAATTTGTAAATTAGCCCTCACATTTGCACATTTTATCAAATTAGTCCCTTTTTCTCAAAACATCAATTATACAAAATCATCATTTAACCATGCTTAGCCGAATGCTTATAAATATCATACAAGCCCATATCTTCCATCAAATTCATAATTTAGTCCCTCAAATTACTATTTTCTCAATTTAGCCCTAATTAGCTAAATTCATCAAAATTTCAAGAACAAATCATGTTCATTTAACACATATCTTTCATTTAACACCTAATCTCATCACAAAGCTCACCATTACATCAATGGCACATTCCATGAACATCATCATTTCTTCAAATTACAACATGGGCTTGATAGTAGACTAAGTGTAACATCCCGAAATTGGGCCTAGCAGAATTGAGCCCAATGGGCCTTAGGCGTAGTAGCGTTCAAAATTTTTGAGAACGGCATTAATGCAAGTTAGACTTATTAGGTAAGTTATTTTGGAAGGTTAGAGGGCTTCTATGAAGTCCCGTGATCAAATATTAACTTTAGGGAAATTTTGGTTTTAGGTGAAAAAAAACCCTGGAAGTTGGCAGGTAGGCCTTAAGAATAAAATATGGAGAAAAATGACACAAGTGGAATGTGTGGTGTAGTGGCAAAGTGACGCCACTTAAGGAACAAGGGGGTGACGCCATACAAGGAAGGAAGGAGGTCCAAGGTTCAAGTCTTGGCTCTTGCATTTTGGTTTTCTTTTTACATGGACTTTAGTATTTGGCTATAGATTCAAATTTAGTTGCGCATGGTTTAAGACACAAGAGGAGCTTGTGGCCAAGTGGTTAGCGGCATGGATTATGTTGCAAGGGAGCTTGGGTTCGAATCTCATGACAAGCAATGGAGTATTTATTTTGCGGATTAGGCGGCAAGAGTTTCAGTTGAATTTAAACTCTCGACGTAAGGATCCACATCGGAAAGATACAAAGAAGGAAGGTGAAGAGCTAGCTATATAAAGAGCATTCCAGGGAGGAGGGTTGACACACCTTGGAAGGCGTTTGGGCACAGGAGTGGTCGGAGCGCGGATTAACACGAGTCCTATCGGTGTGTAACTCTCTCTACTCTAGTTGTAGAGCGGCAAATGCGAAGTGCGGCCACGGCAATAGTAGCCACACGAGCGCGCTTAACGCACGTGTGGGGCTTCACGCGATAGTTGAGGCCATCGAGAGTATTCTTGTGGGTTGGGGTCGCTTGGGCGCGATGGGCGAAGTGGGCCCAATGGGCCCGTGGGCCCTTATGAGTAAATTGTGCGATTGTGTAGTTTATAGTGAACTAGACCAGGTGGAACTTATATACATGGCTAGATTTGTGCTAGGTGGGCCACACGAGCGTGTGGGCCCGAATGGGCCGGAATCGAGTTTTAGGCCCAATCGTCCAGTACGACCGAAAATGGTAGCTTAGTCGCTTGGGGTGACATTTGGGCCTTTGGGAAAGGCCTTTGTAGGTGCAAAATTACGAAAATACCCTTGGTGGGTAAATTACAAAAATGCCCTTGGTAGGTAAAATTACGGTTATACCCTTAGAGGTTGATTAGGGTTATTATGTTGTTTAAGTTCTTAACCGATTGTAGGGAAGGCTTGTCATCGTGTGCTTCGAGATTTGCTTGAGGTACGAAAGGAGTAAGGAAGAGAGATCTAGTGCGTTAGATCTCGACCTACGGGGTTCGATAGTCGCGTTAGTAACCAGGTGTGTACATACACACGTATAACTATTTAAATGTGCTGAGTGCTATGTATGCTAACTTTGATTTGTGTAGCATCGGATTAATACCATAACGGTATGAGTGGTGAATCAGGTAAGTACCTGTTAATATGAATGTGTTATTGATGCTTTTGGGAAGCATGATGTATTGATACATGAGATTTAAGTATGTGATGACATGAAATATATATATATGACTGTTGTGGGATTAATGAGTGGAGGGGGCAGTGTATTCGTGCCGATGGGCACCAGTGTTTTGGTAACACACCGTGACTACGGTCACCAGAGGTTTGGTACCTCCAGAGGTTTGGCACCTCATAAGCGACTTGTCCCTGTGGTTAACACCACCGTGGGTTGGCCCCACTTGAGATATGGGATCGTCTGCCAGTGATTTGGTATCACACGATGGGTTGGCCCCATCAAGCGATTCGTGTCTACGGACACCAGTGTTTTGGTAACACATCGTGACTATATGTCACCAGTGGTTTGGCACCACCAGTGGTTTGGTACCACAGCGGGGTAGACAGTGGCGTTTGGTTGGCTAGGTTGGGGGTACATAATATTCTGCATAATGATTGTTATATGTTGTGTATGAAAATGTCTTTAAAACGGGGAAGGGTTACATATCGAGTCTTGGTGACTCACCTTCTCCTTTAACATTTTTC
Source organism: Gossypium sturtianum (assembly GCA_025698515.1). Classification (NCBI taxonomy): domain Eukaryota; kingdom Viridiplantae; phylum Streptophyta; class Magnoliopsida; order Malvales; family Malvaceae; genus Gossypium; species Gossypium sturtianum. Next base: position 50,296,077 of record CM046944.1, on the reverse strand, counting down.
AGTGACTCGTGAGATGGCGGTTTGAGGAGGTTGGACTCGAGGTGGCCATGCGGTGGATTTAAATTAAATGAACTTTAATCTTAGTTATGATAAATTTTTATTTCCGGTTTTTAGTTTATTTGGATGTAATAAGGCCTCCTGATATTTTATTTTATTTTATTTTTGTTATTTTTCATATGTCGAATAATTATTTTAAACTATGATTACCAATATTAAATTAAAGTCACATGTTTTCCCAAATTAACACGAAAATGTTTTCATAGTGCCATCGGGCACACTCGGTATTCTATAATAACTTGGTTGAATTAACTTTTAAATAAATTCTAAGTAAGGTTTTCCAAAATCTTTTCCACTGTAGCAACTCGGATTCGGCCATAGTGTTTGGGCCGGGTTTGGGTTGTTACACTAAGCAACAATCTCAAAAACATAAAAATCATAAAAAAATCATACTCAACACATACCTTAATTTTGCTAAATGAGTACCGAATGCCCTAGCTTCTTCTTTCTTTTTCTTTTGTTTGATTTTCGGCACCCCCAAAGATGATAACATTCATCTTTTCATTTGTTTATTTTATTACAAACATATTACTATGCATTTTACAATTTTATCCATTCATTAAACATATAAGACAAATAACAATAAGGTTATTTTGTCATTTAATTACCCACTATCTTATAATTGGCTAAATTGCCACATAAGGCTTCCTTATTTAAAAAGCCACAACACATAGGTACTTTAACAAATAGCATGCTAATTTTACATTTACTGCAATTCAATCCTTTCGTCAAATTAAACACAAAGACGGACAAATTAACTTACGAAACTTTAACACATGCTTTATCATATATCATAGGCACATAAAATAATATTAAAATAATACTCAGACTCAGATTTGTGGTCTCGAAACCACTGTTCCGACTAGGGTATAAACCGGACTGTTACAATTCTCCCCCCTTAGGGATTTTCGTCCCCGAAAATCTTACCGTTAAATAGATTCGGATATTGCTGTTTCATTAAACTTTCAAGCTCCCACATAGCCTCTTCTATTCCGTGTCGATGCCATAATACTTTAAGTAACAGAATTCTTTTGTTTCTCAATTCTTTCACTTCATGAGCTAAGATACGGATCGGCTCTTCTTCGTAAGTCATATCAGATCAAATTTCAATTTCACGGATCAGATCGATATCTACGGAGCATCGAAACATGAAATACATTGTGTAGTTTTTCAAGCTTAGGTGGCAACAATAATCTGTATGCAACTGGCCCAACTCGTTCGACAATCTCATACGATCCAATGAATCTCGGACTCAATTTGCCTTTACGCCAGAATCGGAGTACTTTCTTCCAAAGAGATATTTTCAATAACACTTTGTCACCGATCTCAAATTCAATATCTTTACGTTTCAAATCCGCATAGGTTTTCTGACGATCAAACGCTGCTTTCAGACTATCACAGATTACTTTCACTTTCTGTTTAGTGTCTTTTATCAGATCAACCCCGTGTATCTTATTTTCACTGAGCTCGGTCCAATACAGAGGTGTGCGACATTTGCGTCCGTACAAAGCTTCATAAGGTGCCGTTTTAATGCTCGACTGAAAATTGTTGTTATATGCAAATTCAATCAATGGAAAATACTATTCCCATGAACTATTAAACTCAAGGATGCAACATCTTAACATGTCCTCGAGAATCTGAATAATCCGTTCATATTGGCCATCTGTTTGAGGATGAAAAGCCGTACTAAAATGCAGTTTTGTGCCAAAAGCTTCTTGCAATTTCTTCCAGAACTGTGATGTAAACCTCGGATCTCTATCAGACACGATGGTTAGTGGCACCCCGTGCAGTCTCATTGTAACACCCCAAACCCGGCCCAAACGCTACAACCGAATCTGGTATGTCACTTAAGAGATTTTACATAACATGTCGCATTTTGGAAAACAATTACTAGGTTTACCCCTTTATTTCGAAAGCTTAATAATTCATTAGAGTATAAAATATTAAGTAACCAATTATCTTGGTAGATTTTAAATAAAAACTAAAATTTCATGCAGGTCTTAACTTAATTAAAAACGTAAAACTTAAAACCCAGTAATAAAAGCCCAACAAAATCCCAAGACATAAATGGTAGTCTAGTGGCCCATGGCCTCATTACAAGGAAATTTGAACCCATTAATTAAATGAAAATAAAAAAAAAAGTAGACTAAGTCTTTTTGCTGAATTCTCAAAGCTCTATCGCATGGCCACCTTGCTCTCCTCTCCAGCCCGGTCCGATGCCCTAAGTGTCACCTGAGATGGTTAAATTTAAAGGGTGAGTCGCGAGACTCAGTGTGCAACCCTCATGCACCATTAGATTTGGGCTTTAGCCCCATAAAACAGAATAATCAAAATATAAGTAACAAAAATAATATGCAAAGCCCAACCCATATCCTAGGTGTCCATCCGCTACACGCCCGCATCGACCATTCACACCATTGGGGATTTCTACAATCAACCCACACCGCTACACGCCTTGATGGCGATCGTCTTCGCTCATCATCGATCATGGCCGTAGCCACTACAATAGATCATCGCAGGCGCTACAATAGATCACGGTAAGGAACCGCTACAACAGATCACGGTAAAAACCACTACAACATATAACTTCCTCCTTTCATCAAACCCAACCCATGCAATCACATAAAATCAGTATACTTATAACATTTAATCAGATCATTTACTAACCTGGTGATTTGCTTTACCCTCTTTGGGTTCCGTCAATATGCTTGGGGTTTCGGCATTTAACAAAACATGTAATACTTATTTTCATATATTAATCAAGCAGATCTAGATGGTGTGGAGAATTACACACCTGATATTGCGAAATCCAATGTTCTTAGTCGATGTCCTTGCTATCTGTATCTATTATCCTCAATCTATAGCCTTGCTTAAAAGCTGGAACAATTACGAAAATAGGCCTCTCCTATATTCGGCTATGGTTAGTATTCTACCCGATTTTATATATATAAATAAAAAAATCCTCTTACCTTGAAATCTCGAAAGTAACACGATTCTATAACTTAGAGATCTATGCGATTGGCCTCCTTCTTCAAATCCCGGAATGCCGAAAAGAAGAGTGAAATAAGAGATTAGTTTCTAATAGCCATTCGACTAAGGACTTTTGAAAAGCCAGAAGAACATTGAAATCTCGAAATCAATACTTACCTATTGTTTCCTTCAAGATTCGGCACAAGCAAACTCCTTTGAAGAGAATTCGGTAACTTTAGGAAGTGAGATCTAAGAATTTCGGCTTTTAGAAGATGTACGAATTGAAGAGATGGCTAAGAGAGATTCGGCCAATGAATATTAAAGAGAAGAATAGAATAATAGAGATGTGATTTCGGCTTTTAGGGATTAAAATAAGAATAACAATAGAGGTTAAAAGATTCGGCCAACCAGGAAATTTTAGAGAGGAAGAAAGGGTGAAGAAGATGGTGATTTTCGGCTTTTGAGAGGAAGAAGATGAGAAAATAAAATAAAAGAAAGGCTTCAAAATTTTAGCACACCCCCTCTTTATATAGAAAACCGATTCCTCCCTTTAGCAGTGATTGATTTTCGGCCAACACTGCCACACATGATAGCTGCTATCCCTTTTCCCTTATCTTAATCTGTCATCTCCTAAAAAATAGCCTTTATCTGCTTATTATCCTTAAAGACTAAATCCCTAAATAATAGCCTTTATCTGCTTATTATCCTTAAAGACTAAATCCCTAAATAATAGCCTTTATCTGCTTATTATCCTTAAAGACTAAATCCCTAAATAATAGCCTTGTGTCGTCCCCCCTTACTCAATTAAGTCCCGAAATCTAGCCCTATAACTTGGGCTTCAAGCAACCAAAAATTTGGGCCTTCCTCATGCACTAGTGACGCCACTTATAGCTCACCTTCTTGTGCTCCCTAGCTCTTTGGGCCACGAGCCCAATATGTCAATTAAACTACTACAACTTCAATTTAAGCCCTTAGAGTGTCTAAACAAAATATTTAAAACAAGGCCTCAGCCCAATTTGAGCCCCAATTGTACCTCAAATTCTCAAATTAATATTTTAAGCATCCAAACACATAAAATGCATGGACCCAATTATTCGAGGATGTTACGATTCTACCCCTTAAAGAAATTTCTTCCTCGAAATTTTCAACTAACTAGTAATCGTACTACCTAAGTCGCACCAGTGTGCTTCCGCTGCGCACTCTAATTTCTAATGCCAAAAAAAAATAAACACTTAGTATAGTATGGTAGAGTACGCACCAGTGTTAGCATCTAGAGCGTCCTCGTCCCCTTGTACTCATTTTACCGATTCGCGTTTATCTGTTTAGAAATTTTATGAATTATTAGTTTTCTTATTTGATTAACCACGAATAGTTTTATGAACAATAGTTTAAGAGTAGTTCTTTCGAATTCGCATTCACAATCTGATCTCAAGTTTGTAACCTCTAACTAAAATAAAACACATACATCATACAAATAACATCCAAGCACTTACATTCTTCACGTAAAGGTGTTTTCGTTGATTCACTACCCAGGGGTATTTTCGTAATTTTATCCTACAGGGGTATTTTCGTAACTTTTCATAATAAAGTTCCTTGGTGATTTTGTGAAAGAAGGGTATTTTGGTAATTTTTACAATCCGGGGGTATATTGGTAATTTTACAATCCGGGGGTATTTTGGCAATTTTGCAAATCAGGGGTAATTTGGTAATTTTGCAAATCAGGGGTAATTTGGTAATTGTACAAACCAGGGGTATTTTGGTCATTTGACAAAACGAGGGTAGGTTGGTAATTTTTTCTAACCAGGGATATTTCGATGTTGTTGTTGTTGTTGTTTTTTATTTTTTTTTCAAACTAGGGTGGCTGGTCCCTTTCGGGTTTTAATTATAAGGTTTAGCCCATCAATCAAGTCCTCGTAACTAGGGTGAATAGTCACCACGCACCAGGTAGGATTCTAGTGAAGAAGAGGTGAGTCACTAGGACTGCTTAAGTACCAAGCTCTTCTGGATCCAATCCTAGACATGCGCATGCCTGTTGCCACACCTTAGTCTTGCGACTTGTTCACAGGTTTGTTTGGTTGGATTAAGTCTTATGCAATTGAGAGTTGTTTAACTAGGCCTAAGGTCCATCAAGCTCTAATTAAAATAATCTACGTCCCTTAAAGCCCATCAAGCCCACATATATATATATATATATAACACAGCGAGTTCAGAATACTTACCTGGCGGACTTGGGCTGGAGACGCAGGTGCCATGCCGAGCTAACAAACCTGTTATGCATGTTTCAAAAACCCATCTTTAGAAAACATTTTGAGCCCAAAAACCCCAAAGCCGAGTTTTAAATCGGGCTCTGATACCAATTTGTAACACCCCAAACCCGGCCCAAACGCTACAACCGGATCTGGTATGTCACATAAGAGATTTTACATAACATGTCGCATTTTGGAAAACAATTACTAGGTTTACACCTTTATTTCGAAAGCTTAATAATTCATTAGAGTATAAAATATTAAGTAACCAATTATCTTGGTAGATTTTAAATAAAAACCGAAATTTCATGCAGGTCTTAACTTAATTGAAAACGTAAAACTTAAAACCCAGTAATAAAAGCCCAACAAAATCCCAAGACATAAATGGTAGTCTAGTGGCCCATGGCCTCATTACAAGGAAATTTGAACCCATTAATTAAATGAAAATAAAAAAAAGTAGACTAAGTCTTTTTGCTAAATTCTCAAAGCTGCACATCGCATGGCCACCTTGATCTCCTCTCGGCCCGGGTCAGATGCCCTAAGTGTCACCGAGATGGTTAAAATTAAAGGGTGAGTCGCGAGACTCGGTGTGCAACCCTCATGCACCATTATATTTGGGCTTTAGCCCCATAAAACAGAATAATCAAAATATAAGTAACAAAAATAATATGCAAAGCCCAACCCATATCCTAGGTGTCCATCCGCTACACGCGCCCCGTACCGACCATTCACACCATTGGGGATTTCTACAATCAACCCACACCGCTACACGCCTTGATGGCGATCGTGTTGCTCATCATCGAGATCATGGCCGTAGCCACTACAACAGAATCACGGCGTAAACCGCTACAACAGATCACGGTAAGGAACCGCTACAATGAGATCACGGTAAAAACCGCTACAACATATAACTTCCTCCTTTCATCAAACCCAACCCATGCAATCACATAAAATCGGTATACTTATAACATTTAATCGGATCATTTACTAACACGGTGATTTGCTTTACCCTCTTTGGTTCCGTCAATATCTTGGGGTTTGGCATTTAACAAAACATGTAATACTTATTTTCATATATTAATCAAACAGATCTAGATGGTGGGGAGAATTACACACCTGATATTGCGAAATCCAATGTTCTTAGTCGATGTCCTTGCTATCTGGATCTATTATCCTCAATCTATAGCCTTGCTTAAAAGCCAGAACAATTGAGAAATTAGGCCTCTCCTATATTCGGCTATGGTTAGTATTCTACCCGATTTTATATATATAAATAAACAAATCCTCTTACCTTGAAATCTCGAAAGTAACACGATTCTATAACTTAGAGATCTATGCGATTGGCCTCCTTCTTCAAATCCCGGAATGCCAAAAAGAAGAGTGAAATAAGAGATTAGTTTCTAATAGCCATTCGACTAAGGACTTTTGAAAAGCCGAAAGAACATTGAAATCCCGAAATCAATACTTACCTATTGTTTCCTTCAAGATTCGGCACAAGCAAACTCCTTTGAAGAGAATTCGGTAACTTCAGGAAGTGAGATCTAAGAATTTTGGCTTTTAGAAGATGTACGAATTGAAGAGATGGCTAAGAGAGATTCGGCCAATGAATATTAAAGAGAAGAATAGAATAATAGAGATGTGATTTCGGCTTTTAGGGATTAAAAGAAGAATAACAATATAGGTTAAAAGATTCGGCCAACCAGGAAATTTTAGAGAGGAAGAAAGGGTGAAGAAGATGGTGATTTTCGGCTTTTGAGAGGAAGAAGATGAGAAAAGAAAATAAAAGAAAAGCTTCAAAATTTCGGCACACCCCCTCTTTATATAGAAAATCGATTCCTCCCTTTAGTAGAGATTGATTTTCGGCCAACACTGCCACACATGATAGCTCCTATCCCTTTTCCCTTATCTTAATCTGTTATCTCCTAAAAAATAGCCTTTATCTGCTTATTATCCTTAAAGAATAAATCCCTAAATAATAGCCTTTATCTGCTCATTATCCTTAAAGACTAAATCCCTAAATAATAGCCTTTATCTGCTTATTATCCTTAAAGACTAAATCCCTAAATAATAGCCTTGTGCCGTCCCCCTTACTCAATTAAGTGCTTAGAAATCTAGCCCTATAACTTGGGCTTCAAGCAACCAAAAATTTGGGCCTTCCTCATGCACTAGTGACGCCACTTATAGCTCACCTTCATCGTGCCCCTAGGCTCTTTGGGCCACGAGCCCAATATGTCAATTAAACTACTACAACTTCAATTTAAGCCCTTAGAGTGTCTAAACAAAATATTTAAAACAAGGCCTCAGCCCAATTTGAGCCCCAATTGTACCTCAAATTCTCAAATTAATATTTTAAGCATCCAAACACATAAAATGCACAGACCCAATTATTCAGGATGTTACACTCACAATCTCAGAAATATAAAGTTCAATTAATCTATCAAGTGAGTAATCAGATCGTACCGGAATAAAATGGAAAAATTTCGTCAAACGATCAACTACAACCCAAATTGCATCTTTCTTTCTCGGAGTCAGAGGCAATCCAGAAACAAAATCCATTGTCACTCTATCGCATTTCCACTCGGGAATCAAAATCTGCTGTAACAACTCAGACGGAACCTGATGTTCTGCTTTCACTTGCTGACAGACTAAACATTTCGATACAAAATCAGAGATATCCCGTTTCATACCAGACCACCAATAGTGTTGCTTCAGATCATGGTACATCTTTGTACTACCCAGATGAACAGATAAACGACTATTATGTGCTTCATTCAAAATCAACTGAATTAACTCAGGATTTCTCAGAACACAGATACGATCTCGAAATCTCAAACAATCATCAATAACTCGAAACTCAGAATCAGAATTCGAATCGCACTGAGCTCGTTTCGCTAACATTTCATTATCAACTTTCTGAGCATCACATATTTGCTGTAAAAATAACGGTTTCGCTTTCAATTCAGCTAACACTGAGCTATCATCAGACAGATCTAATTAAGCATTCATAGCACGTAATGCACACAGTGACTTTTGACTCAACGCATCAGCAACTACATTTTCTTTACCCGGGTGATAATCTATCACAAGTTCATAGTCTTTCAACAATTCTAACCATCTTCTTTGTCGTAGATTCAAATCTTTCTGATTCATTAGATACTTCAAACTTTTATGATCTAAAAACACGTGATATTTCTCGTCGAACAGATAATGTCGCCAAATTTTTAATGCGAACACAATCGCAGCTAACTCGAGGTCGTGTGTTGGATAGTTCTTCTCATGAGGCTTAAGTTGTCTTGAGGCATAAGCTATTACTTTGCCTTCCTGCATCAATACACATCCCAGACCATTCAATGAAGCATCACGGTATATTACAAACTCTTTGCCCGATTCCGGTTGTATGCGACACTAGAGCTTGATTAATGAGTTTTCAACTGATCAAAGCTTTTCTGACATTTATCGGACCATTCAAATCTCACATCTTTCTGAAGCAATTTAGTTAACGGAGTAGCTATCATCGAAAAGCCTTTTATGAATCTGTGGTAATAACCAGCAAGTCCCAAAAAACTACGGACTTCAGATACATTCTTCGGAGGTTTCCAATCCAGAATAGCAGAAATCTTACTCAAATCAACTCGTATTCCAGAGGCCGATACAATATGTCCCAGAAAAGCGACTTTCACGCAACTGAATTCACATTTCTTTGAATTTCGCATACAATTGCTTTTCTCTCAAAGTTTGCAATACGATTCTCGGATGTTCAACATATTGATTTCATCCGTGAATAAATCGAATGTAAATCTATGAATACAACAACAAATCGATCTAGGTACGATGCGAAAATTACATTTCATCAGATCCATAAAAACAGCAGGAGCATTGGTTAGTCCAAATGGCATAACTAAAAATTCATAATGCCCGTACCTCATTTTGAAAGCAGTTTTCGGAATGTCAGATTCTTTTACTCTCAACTGATAGTATCCCGATCTCAGATCTATCTTTGAAAATACAGTAGCTCCTTTTAACTGATCAAACAAATTGTCAATCCTGGGCAACGGATATTTGTTCTTTATAGTCACTTTATTCAACTGACGGTAATCAATGCACATTCTCATCGTGCCATCTTTCTTTTTCACAAACAGAACAGGAGCACCCCAAGTTGAGAAACTCGGTCTAGCAAACCCTCTGTCAGTCAACTATTGCAATTGTGACTTTAACTCTTTCAACTCTATTGGTGCCATTCTATACGGTGCTATCGAAGTAGGTGTCGTACCAGGCAACAGATCAATACCAAATTCAACTTCACGTATCAAAGGCAGTCCCGTCAATTCTTCTGGAAATACATCAGTAGCACTGATTCAACTTTCTTTTCAAACACTTTCGAATAAATCACATAAGCAAAATAAGCTTCATAACCCTTTTTCATATAACTCTGAGCTTTCAACATAGATATCACAGCAGGAAATCCATTTAAATCATTCGACTCAATACAAACTATTTCACCATTCTGATGACTCAAATCAATAGTCTTTCTTTTACAGTTCACAACAACATCATGCAACGTCAACCAGTCCATACCCAGAATTATATCAAACTCATCAAACGGTAATAGCATCAGATCAGCAGGGAAATAGATATCTCGAAACATTAACGGACAGTTCTTACATATCTTATCAACCAAGACACTTTTACCTAAAGGGTTCAATACTTGTATAACAAATTCAGTAGACTCTACAGGTAAAGTCTTACTGGTTACCAAATTCATGCATATATATGAATGAGTAGAACCAGGGTCTATCAATGCAATCACAGAAGTATCATAAACTGTAAATGTACCCGTTATAACATCAGGAGATGAAGCTTCCTCACGAGCTCGGATGGCATACGCTCTGGCAGGCGCTCTAGCTTCAGATCTCGCAACAGTATCTCTCATAGTTCTCTGACTACCACTAACATTTTTGGTATTTCGCGAAGGTCTACCTCTCACTGGAGTATTATCTAATCTCGGATTCTGAATAGTCTCTGGCTCAACAGACTCGGGGCAATCACGAATGAAGTGATCTAATGATCCACATCTGAAACAAGCCCGGTCATTCAATCTACAACTTCTCGGATGTCTTTTACCACAATGCTTACACTCAGGTCGTTCGGATCGAACATTTCGAACACTTGCTACTGAAGTTGTCGGAGTTTTGGAGCTCACTAGTGATCTAGCTCGATCTCTACTCATTTGTCCCATATTAATTCTTGAACGGCTTTGTTCATCTCTGAAATTCTTTGATGCAGACTGAAATAATATACTCTGAAATATCTTTCTCACGTCTTTAGCTTCAAACTCAGCTTTCTTTTTATCTTTCCCGAGGGCTTCGGCTTTGCACGCTCGATCAACAAGTACCACAAACTCTTTTATTTCCAGAATCCCAACATGTAAACGAATGTCTTCATTAAGACCATCTTCGAATCTTTTGCACATTATTACCTCGGTGGTTACACATTCACGAGCATACTGACTCAATCTCACGAACTCTCGTTCGTATTCAGTAACAGCCATACGGCCCTGTTTCAAGTCCAAAAATTCTTTCTGTTTCTGATCGATGAACCTCTCACTGATATATTTCTTTCAGAACTCAATCTGAAAGAAGTCCCATGTCACCCGTTCTTTCGGAACAACAGAAATCAGAGTCTTCCACCACTGATAAGCTGCATCTCGAAGTAGTGAAACAACACATTTAATACTTTCTTTCGGAGTCAAGGACATCTCATCGAATACCCGGATTGTGTTTTCTAACCAGAACTCGGCCTTTTCAGCATCATCATCATTAGTAGCCCTAAACTCTTTAGCCCCATATTTTCGAATCTTGTCAACCGGAGGCTTATTCAACAGATTCAGATACATAACCGGTGGCTTTGTGAGTCCGAGGGGATTAACCGGCGGAGGTTGCGAAACAGTCGGGTTATTTCTTACGAATTGAGTGAACCATTCACTCATCATCTGGAAGAAAGCTTGTTTAGCTTCTCCCTCTTGACCGCTCGTAGCCGGTCTCGGATCAGAGGGCGCTGTCCCTTGCACGGGAGCAGGCGCATTACTTTCTACATCGTCAGCTACAGCTCTTTTGAGATCCATTACTATACGAAAATCACATTTTACACGTCATGATTCATCACACTATCACAATTCAGATATATGGCATGTATAGCTAGACTCTGACTCGCTACATTAGTCCGACAATCGACTAAACCATAGCTCTGATACCAACCAAATATAATACCCCTACCCCGTATCCGTCGCCGAATTAGGGTTAAAAGAGTTACCAGACAGATCAGAATCTTATTCAGACAATTTGTAATATAAATCATTAATCACCATCATCATGTCCCATCTATAGGTCAACGAGACCTTAAATAGGCTTTAGAGTATGGCTGGGACTATGCCGAACTCTTACAGAAATTCTCAGAAATTTAAAACTTTTCTAAGTTATACAGGATGCACACCCGTGTGGGCAGGCTGTGTACCTCCCACGGCTGCTAGACACACCCATGTGTCTTACCCGTGGTCGAGCCTGATTTGTCTCCACGGCCACTAAGCACGCCCGTGTACCTTGGCCGTGGTCGATCCAGATTAAACCACACAGCTACCATGCATGTTCGTGTGCTAAGGCCGTGTACACTAGTTAGCTACTGACTCACTCCCACGGTCATCAGGCACGCCCGTGTGCCTTGACTGTGTAGGTAAAAAAAAGCCATTTACAAGGCCAAAATGCCACCCGCATAGGGTCAAACATACAAGCAAATTACCAATGCAACTCATGCACATTTGACAACCAAAAACATATCAAAATAACCATTCAATATCAATATTCAAATCCGTTTCCAAACATACCAATTCACACAACAAAAACTCAAGTATACACAAGCATAACTCATCCCTATTTACCTTTCATGAACTCATTCTATTGTTCAAACATATATGCTCAAATTTCATCCATATACTTACTACTAACTTAACCATTTCATATGCTATCAAACCATACTAAAACATTCATCATATAACATATTCATTAATGCATATTATCAACACATAACTAGCCAAATCACATGGCTATGTTCATCTCTCAACTTATACAAATAACTAGCCTATACATGCCATATCTAGCTATATACATTTCCAAAATGTACCAAAACAAGTTGAGTAGTGTGATGACGATCCTCGACAGTTCCCGATCCTTCAGTAGCTTTGACGATCTATAAAACAGAACAATACACATAGAGTAAGCTTTCCAAAAGCTTAGTAAGCCATATAAAAATAAACTTAGCATGAAAAGCATATAATCATATAGGAACATTAGCATAATTAATTCTCATAGCAAATTTATCACATGTATTCTTTGATCCATGTACTAGGCCACATCTTGATGCATTCATCAACTCAATAATCTCATATACACATGGCTCTTTTACACATATTTTCACATATCATTTCATAATTCCAACATACCTAATCATCATAGTAAGTTCATTTAGATACTTACCTTTCATACACACTTAGTGTACAAATCAACGTACCTGAAATGGATTTACGAGTCACATAACCATTCGTATCATAGAATTGCCCGTTGAACCGTTCGGAATCTAATAGGATACTCAGAAAACTCAGAATATTCGTACAATGCCAACGTCCCAGACGAGGTCTTACATGTACTCAGATATTGATGCCACTGTCCCATACAGGGTCTTACACGAACCAATACGATGCAAATGTCCCAGACACTGTCTTACATGTAAATCTCGTATCGATGCCAACATCCCAGACGTGGTCTTACACGAAATCTCAAATCAACGCCGACGTCCCAGACGTGGTCTTACATGATATCTCAGAACAGACACCTATGTCATGACATAGCTAATCCTATCTATTCCTAGGTTCGTACGGGGCTTCTCGGATATTATCATTAAGTCGATCTTATCTCGGAATGCATATATACAACATCTCGTAAGCATTTATCATTATCAATAGTCACGTAAACATACATAATTCAATGCAAACACGTTTATTTGTATAATGACTTACCTCGAGTTCGGTTTAACGAAAATGGAAACGGCTATTTGGTTACTTTCGCTTTCCCGCGATCTAAGTCAAATTTTTTCGGCTTTTGATCTATACATATTCAAATTTAACCCTTTTATTTATCAACACATTCAATTCACTCCAAATACACATATTTAGTGCAATTTGCAAATTTGCCCTCACATTTGCACATTTTATCAAATTAGTCCATTTTTCTCAAGACATCAATTATACAAAATCATCATTTAACCATGCTTAGCCGAATGCTTATAAATATCATACAAGCCCATATCTTCCATCAAATTCACAATTTAGTCCCTCAAATTGCTATTTTCTCAATTTAGCCCTAATTAGCTAAATTCATCAAAATTTCAAGAACAAGTCATGTTCATTTAACACATATCTTTCATTTAACACATATCTTTCATTTAACACCTAAACTCATCACAAAGCTCACCATTACATCAATAGAACATTTCATGAACATCATCATTTCTTCAAATTACAACATGGGCTTGATAGTAGACTAAGCAACAATCTCAAAAACATAAAAATCATAAAAAAAATCATACTCAACACATACCTTAATTTTGCTTAATGAGTACCGAATGCCCTAGCTTCTTCTTTCTTTTTCTTTTGTTTGATTTTTGGCACCCCCAAAGATGATAACATTCATCTTTTCATTTGTTTATTTTATTACAAACATATTATTATGCATTTTACTATTTTATCCATTCATTAAACATATAAGACAAATAACAAAAAGGTTATTTTGTCATTTAATTACCCACTGTCTTATAATTGGCTAAATTGCCACATAAGGCTTCCTTATTTAAAAAGCCACAACACGTAGGTACTTTAACAAATAGCATGCTAATTTTACATTTAATGCAATTCAATTCTTTCGTCAAATTAAACACACAGACGGACAAATTAACTTACGAAACTTTAACACATGCTTTATCATATATCACAGGCACAAAAAATAATATTAAAATAATACTCAGACTCAGATTTGTGGTCCCGAAACCACTGTTCCGACTAGGGTATAAACTGAACTAATACAGTCTTATACGAAACCTCACCTCAAGTATCGATGCCATATCCCGGATACGGTCTTATACGATTCTCATATTCAATATCGAAGCCATATCCCGGATATGGTCTTATACGAAATTTCAATTTGGTGCCGAAGCCATGTCCCCGACATGGTCTTACACGGGACCTTATCTATCTCATGTCTCGATAATGATATACTCACATTCATTATAGTCCAACCAGGACTTCAACATTTCAATTTCTTAGAATATCGTGCATCAATATAATGTCAAACATTCTCAAACAATACGAGCATAAATGTTAAATTTATCACATACAAACTTACCTTGATTTCAAAATAAACTAGATCGTCGATCTAGTCCGAGACTTTCTTCTTTCCCCGATCAAGGTTGATTATTGGTTCTTCTTGCTCTATAATAGCAAATTACCTCGTTTCAATCATCACATTAATAAAAGCATTTTAATAATCATGCTTTGGCAAAATTACTATTTTGCCCTTACACTTTGGCAAAATGACCATTTTACCCCTAGGCTCGGAAATTAATTCTAATCAAATTTCTACCTTTAATGACCATAGGTGAACATTTATTTCTCTTATGGCTATCATCAAAACCCAACATTTCACACATTTACTACCAATGTTACAACCTTTACAAAAAGGTTCATTTAGGTGTTTTCATGGCAACACCTTTCACAAAAGTTGTTCGTCTAACAACTAAGACTCATTTTCTTCCTTAAAAATGTATAAAATCACGTACAAGCTCTCATGGAAAAACCCTAAACTTTTCACCATATTGCAAATTAGTCCCCTCTTTAGAAAGCTTAAGCTCTAGGGGTTCTAAAAGTACAACTATCATCAAGAAAAACCATTAAAATCACTTACTTGAATGGAGAAGAGCTTGCTAAAATTTTGAGCTTTCAAAACCTCTATTTTTCTTGCTATTTTCGGTGGTGAAGAAGAGAGAAAAAGATGATATCTTTTCTTTCTTTATTTTATTCTATTTATCAATTTAATCCACCAACTACACCCACTTTGACCAATTTTTTGACTTCTTTGTCCCCCCTATGGCCGGTCAACCTTCATTTAAGGGGTTAATTACCTTTTAAAGACCACAAATTAACATTCTATAGCTATTTGGCACCCTTAGCTTATAAAATGGAATTTTTGCACTTTATGCGATTTAGTCCTTTTTTTGCGATTAAGCAAGAAATCGCTAAAATTAAAATACCAAAATTTTCATGTACTAATATAATCATGCTCCGACTCATAAAATATTATGAAAAATAATTTTATCTAACCTCGAATTAGTGGTTCCGAACCACTGTTTCGGCTAGCCCCTAAATCGGGTTGTTACACGAACAGTCTGAATGAAGAATTTATATTCAAAAAGGGTGCGATACAAGGATGTGCCTATAAGATCAGTTCTAATTGGATGATATTATTATGAGTTAAAGTTGTTTTAATTGATAAAGTTATCACATTTGTGAAAGTTTGAATGGTCTGTTGAGTGTTAGCAAAGTTGAAAATAGTTGAAGGTATTGTTAACCAAAGTATTGATTCTGAGTCCAGTTTAAAATTGAACAAATAATTTGTGAATTTTTCAGTGATGGACTATCGAACGGATTGGAATGTGTTTTAATATAAGAATGTAAAGTGATAGTTTATGTTTTCAGACCGATAAAGTCACATGAAAGGAACTGTCCGACGGGTGATTTAAAGTCGGCCACTTTTTATGTCTGTGTTGAGAATTTAATGACATCGGTTGTCCGACGGAAAATGTCATATGTTTTTTTTATCCCAAGAGTTTAAAGTATCTAATGTCACAGAAGGATCTGAATTTAAAACAACATAGATGGCTTGAACTATTGAAATATTGTGAGCAGTTATCGATTAACCCTTGGGAAAGCAGATATAGTTGCAAATGCTTGAATGGAAAACCTTTGATTATTTTGTGAGTATTGGATACATGATTAATCATATTTGATGACAGTCTGAATCTAGCTAAATTAGAAGCTAAAGTGATGTTTTCTTTGCAAGATTGAGAACCTCAAGAATGTCATAGTGAGTAGTAAAATAAACGAGTACATTGTGAGATGACTTTTGATTCTGAATTTCAGGTCGAACCTGATGACTGTTATCATTATTCCAAAATAGAATTTGCGCACTAAGTAATTCAGAGCTTACGTAGAAAATTGTGTACGAAGCTCAGTAGTAGCTCGTTTGTTCATTCAAGGAGTAATAAAATGTACAGTTATTTGAAATAGATGTTCTGGTGATCAGATATGTAACATGATAGATTGGTGGAGTTATATGTTTCAGAGACTATCCGATAAGAAATCATTCAGAAAGTAAAAGTGATTCGTGGCAGTTTAGAATCCACTTCAGATTGTCAGAAAATGTATATAAATTTGAAACATAAGGATATGAAATTCTCGTTCAGTGATAGCATGTTTCTGAAAGTACTGCCTTGGAAAAGGATTCAAAATGTGTTTTGTGTATCTATGTTGCGATGGTATCAATTTTGACTCTTTAAGTATGAATTCTCCGATAGATATGTTGTATAACGAAGAATCGATCGAAATTTTGACACGAGAGATTGAAAAGTTGGGAAATAAAAGCATAACCTTAGTGAGGGTTCTTTGGCAGTGTCATAATATAGAAGAGTTTAGGTGGAAATCAAATTTATAATCCGGTAAGATTTTTGGGGACAAAAATTCCTAAAGGTGGGAGAGTTGTAACAGCCCGATTTTGGGTCTAGTCGGAACAGTGGTTTTGGGACCAAAAATTTGACGCAGTAAAATTTAATTTTATTATATTTTTATGGTCTACAATTTTATGGAACGATTTCATAAAAATTTCGTTCAAAAATTTTGACGTTTGGGCACTCTACTTAGTTAAAAGGACTAAATTGCAAAAAGTGCAAAACTTAAACTCTATATGTTAGAGGTGTCCAATTGCTATGAGATTTTAAATTGGAGGTCCTTAAATGGTAATTAGACCATTGGTTAAGTTGGTGGACAAAAATGGACATGGTTTGGTATGTTTTCAAAGTTTTTCATTAAGGGCATTTTGGTAATTTGGTTGTTAAAATGAATTAGAAAGTCAAAATAAAGCAAAATTTGTCCATCTTCTTCCCCTTGGCCGAATTTTACATGGAGAAGACATGTCTAGGGTTTTTCAAGCTTTCAAGCTCGATTGTAAGTCCGTTCTAGCCTCACTTTTAATGCTCTTTACATTTTTGAAGTCGTTGTAACTCGATCTTTCTATTTCTACCAACAATCTGAAGAGATGTCAAGGTCTAAAATTTTACCCGTGATGGATATTTGTGTATTTTGATGTCTAATGGTAGAAAATGCATGTTTGGTGTATGATAAACGACTTTTGCTAAGTGATTTTCGGTGAAAATGCCTAAAAGGACTTGCTTGTAAAAGTTGTAAAATGAGTAGTAAAAGTGTGAATAAATGAAAAATGTGGGCTGTTATGAGCATGATATAGGTTCGGCTAGGCTTGGGTGTAATGAAATTGAATGGAAATCATTTTACGAGCCTAGGGACTAAATTGTAAAAATGTCAAACTTTAGGGGTAAAAATGTAATTTTTTCCATAATATGATTTTGGGCTGATTTGAATAGTATAATGATTAAATAAGTTAAATGTGATATTATAGATCAAGAAAAACAAGGTTTGGACCTAGAACGGGGGAAAAACAAGTATTTGACGGTTATGTCATTTTTGCCATTTCTATATCGAGGTAAGTTCGTGTGTAAATAAAGGCAATGTTATATTTGTATTTTTATATGTTTTATTATACATGAATTGTATTAATGACAATGTGGACACGTTCGACGATGAAATGCCAAGTGAGAAATCCCGTTTGAACCTTAGGAATAGATTAGGATACGAGTGACATTGCACTAGGAAACCATGTGATATATGTGATTTATGTGATCCAGGTGCTAGTCTCGTACTCTACCATTGGCTGGGTAGTCCGGCATATGTTGCGGATACCTGACAGCTTGTGTGTGCAGCACTGCGTAGTTACGTCTTGACTGACAGCTTGTGTGAGCAGGCCCGTGATTAGCTCGAGAGCGAGCCCCCATGTGTTATTAGATATGAGGTATCATTGGCTACGTATGTGGCACTTATGTGCAAGACTTTTCGTGTATCCGATTAGTATTCCAAGTGTTCAACGAGTATGTCAAAGATAAGAAACTATGTGAGTATGTTACGAGTTGGTACAGGTATGTATGAAAAACTCAAAGAATATGGATTCGGTATATGATGAACTATTGGTAAGAATGTGATTGAGTAAGTTATGCTCATGAAGTTTAATGACATTTATGTTGATATATGTTATGTTATTCATATGAAAAGCTATTTGTAAGAATGTGATTGAGTAAGTTATGCTCATGAAGTTTAATGACATTTATGTTGATATGTGCTATGTTATTCATAGGATGAGCTATTGGTATATGACAATTATGTTGATATGTGCTATGTTATTCATAGGATGAGCTATTGGTTTATGACAATTATGTTGGTATGTGTTATGTTGATATTAAATGACATTTATGGTCATATGACATTTATGAAGTTTTAATGACATTTATGTCAATATTGGTTAAGTTATTTATTTATCAAATGTATGAATAATGTTTTGTATTATTTGCATATGAACTTACTAAGCTATATAGCTTACCCCTCTTCCTTTCCCATGTCTTTTAGGGTTATTAAGCTAGCTCGGGTTGGATATCACCGGAGATCCTATCACACTATCAAGCTATCATTTTGGGTATAAATGAATTCAAGCATTTTGAGTCTATGGCATGTATAGGGACTTAGTCATTTTTTTAAATGTGTCATTGTGATTGTAGCCAATGTGTTGGCTTGTAATTGTCAAAGGCTTGTTTTGCTATTTGGCCATGTAAGTTGGCTCATATTGGCTAACATGGTTGTAAGCCTAAGTATATTCATATATGTGTCAATGTCTATGGTGATATGATCATGGTATGCTTGGTGAATGTGAAATGTTTGGAATTGTGATTTATGGCATGATTGTGTGATTTTTGGAAATGTGACCTATTAATGAGATGAGGAATTTGAGTATCATTTGGTAATTTGAAAGTAGTTGAATGAAGCCTAATGAATGTGAAATTTGTATGTTTGATTTAGGGTTTGATTTAGGGCTTAATAAATGTAGTGAATATGTTAGACAAAGATATAAAGTTGATATAGTTTAACCATGAATGTGGAATCTTGCATGAATTGGTGTGGAAAGGTTGATGTTCTAAGCATGATAAATAATGGTATAAGAATGACATGTTATTGTCTTGTTTGTGGTTGTTTGGTTGTGTTTACATGCTTGAATTTGTGCCATGAGATGTTATGTTGATGTGTGCAAGTGAGGGTGGCAAAATGGCTTGGTAAATAGCCTTGTTTTTGTCCACACGGGTGTCTAGGCCGTGTGTGACACACGGTCTGCCTCACGGGCATGTGTTCCGGCCGTGTGTCTCCTGCACCTTAATTGTTGCAAAACAGAATGTCCAGAATTGAGCACACAGGTAGAGACACGGGTGTGTGTCTCAGCCGTGTGTACTACACGGCCTAGCACACGGCCGTGTGCCACAAGTCAAAGAGCACCCTAATTTTGAACACGGCCTGCCGCACGGGCATGTCTAAGGGTCACATTCTTTTGGACCACACGAGCGTGTGAGCCCTATAACATGGAAAATTTTCTAATTTTTGTAAAATTTTTTAAAGTTCTCGGTTTGGTCCCAAACCACTTCCAAAGCATGTATTGAGCCTCGTAGGCTCGTTTTAGGGACTATATGATTGTATGTGAAATGTTTTAAATTTGGATGGAAATTTCATCTCGGTTTTGTATGTTTGCTTGTGTTTAAGTCTGGTAATGCCTCGTACCCTGTTCCGGCGTCGAACACGAGTAAGGGTTGTTACAATACCATCGCAACATAGATACACAAAACACATTTTGAATCTTTTTCCAAGGCAATACTTTCAGAAGCATGCTATCGCTGAACGGGAATTTCATATCTTCATGTGTCAAATTCACATACGTTTTCTAACAATTCTGAAGTGGATTCTAAACTGCCACGAATCACTTTTACTTTCTGTATGATTTCTGATCGGATAGTCTCTGAATTACTCAGTGCGCAAATTCTATCTCGGAATAATGATAACAGTCATCAGGTCCGACCTAAAATTCAGAATCAAAAGTCATCTCACTCTGTACTCGTTTAGTTTACCACTCACTATCACATTCCTGAGGTTCTCAATCTTGCAAAGAAAACATCGCTTTAGCTTCTAATTTAGCTAGATTCAGACCGTCATCAAATAAGATTAATCATGTATCCAATACTCACAAAATAATCAAAGGTTTTCCATTCAAGCATTTGCAACTATATCTGCTTTCCCAAAGGTTTATCGATAACTGCTCACAATCTTTCAATAGTTCAAGCCCTCTATGCTGTTTTAAATTCAGATTCCTTCTGTGACATTAGATACTTTAAACTCTTGGGATTAGGAAACATATGACATTTTTCGTTGGTCAACCCATGTCATCAAATTCTCAACACAGACATAAAAAGTGGCCGACTCTAAATCACCCGTCGGACAATTCCTTTCATGTGACTTTAACCATCTGAAAGCATAAACTATCACTTTACATCCTTGTATTAAAACACATTCCAATCCGTTCGATAGTGCATCACTGAAAAATCACAAATTCTTTACTCAATTTAAACTGGACACAGAATCAGTGCTTCGATTAATAATACCTTCAAGTATTTTCAACTTTGCTAATACTCAACACACCATTTAAACTTTCATAAATGTGATAACTTTATCAATCAAAACAGCTTTAACTCATAATAATATCATCAAATTAAAACAGATATAATAGGTACGTCCTTGTATCACACCTTTTTTTGAATATAAATTCTTCATTCAGACTGTTCGTAAATTTACCCATGAATCTACAAGATTTTATCTTCTTACCTGAGGATAAACTTAAATGCATATAACTCAAATTACTTTTCAATTGACCAGCTCACTCAGATAAAAACAACTAAGTTGATCTCAACTATCAAATAATATCATACCAAATTACTTCCTTCTACATGCTGTTAAAACAGCTCAAACATACAATTTTTCAAAATTTCCTCACATGCTAGTTAAAGATCTTTACAACTGCATTAGCTCAAGGAAACAAAATATCCTGATTGAACTCATTGACCTTAATCAAAATTACATGAGAAAAGAAAACCATAGCACAATTTGAGATTGAGCTTCCACTATCTATACCTTTTTTTATGTCAATTCCTGTCACGAAAATTAGAGAAACCCTGATACCAGAATCACCACGTTCCTAAGATCGAACCAGAAATACGACCATAATAGACATAGTTATCACAAGCCAAAGAACACACTGTAAAGATGAGCCATGATTCATAATTTACGAAATAAGGATGATAAGAAAGCCGAGATAAAGAAATCCAAGATATGATATCATACTAGAAGTCCGAGAACATAACTCTTAAGAAAATAATAAAGATTTTGATGATTCCTCGGAGAAAACCAAAAAAAAAAATAATACTTATACGCTCTGGAATCAATAGTAACAGAGATAATATATTTTCCAAATATATATATAAAACAACACAACATCCAGTAGAAACAGAAGAATAGCCTCACATAAATTTTCACCAACAACTTTTTTTCCAAATATAATAGAATAGAATCCCACAGAGAGAGATAAGAAATGCTGCTCATCAACCAACCAGATCAACAGTGCTCTCATCTAACATTATAAGCAGCTAGCATTCTCATACGATAGGAATTTCATCAGAAAACGAACAATCACATATATCTCTGAGGATACATGAATATATATATATAATAACCAGGAGAGATCATTATAATTTATTCAATTACAACTGTTACACTCGGGCATCTTTACGATTCAAATATCATTTCTCTGACTAATTTTGTCATCACTAATCCCGTATTATTCCATTCACTAATCAAAATCAATCCGAAAGAAATTCCAGTAAATACATACTTTAGAAATCATACCTGAATGAGTCAATTAGCCGAGATTAACTTTTTCTTTAACCGTGGCATCGCGAAATTCGAATGATCTTTAGAATAACCTGGCATCTTTTCCATAACTGTATTCACTTGTCAAACTATTCTTAACTCTGACCACATTATTAGTCATTCCGCTACTGAACTCTTTAGTCTCTTACTTGTGAGCTCATTCAACTTAGATCTCATGAAATTTCATTATAAAATACCACATTGGCAAGGGGGTGAGGTCGTAAAGCCTCTAACTCGACTCTCATAAATACACACATATAACTTAGCATTCATCACCAACATAATATCTTCACAATCATATAATTCACTTCAAGCTAATTAACATACATATTTATGTCACACGAATTTTTTGATTATCTTTACTCAAACAAGTGTACTTAAACATACATTCCATAAATTTGAGTAAGTTTACTTTTCGCATTCACTTAATCAAACAAGTTAGGCACATAACATCATATGAATGCCAAACAAACATGGATGAGCTTATCACAATATAAACTTTCATTTCACTTCACCTTTCCATATTTCAAGAATAATTCCCAATGAACTATTGTAATTTCGATGGATACTCAGGTAGTATACTTAAGGTATACATGTCAACAATCCGTCAATTCATATTCAAAAGTTCCCTTTTGGCACATACTCATAGAGCACACTCTCGAGCCACATATGATATAACAGGATTGCCAGTCTAGGCTAAATCCTTTCAGTAACGTTTGCTCTAAAGGGCTTACTCTAGATTAACCGTCAGGCCTAAATCCATTTCATAACTTATGCTCGAGAGGGCTTAATTCAGGATTTCCCTTCCGGGCTATATCCTTTTTGCAACATTTAAAAAATTTTGTCCGTTTCACAAAATCACCATAATCCATCAAAATACCACGTTCAACCAGAACAATGACATTTTATCCATATTTCTCAACTTACGGTTATTTCATTTTGTACATCATTACATACATATCATGAACTCTTATTCATACCTTTCCAAGTTTCGACTCATCACAAACACATTTTCAAATATCTTAGTATCACTTTTAGCATTTTCGAAAATAGCTCGGTTGGAAAGCATCTCTACCTCAACAAAATAATTTCATTAGAGTCGGGAGATATCACACTATCACAGGTAGTAATATGGCATGTATAGCTAGACTCACATACGCTACGTTAGTCCAAGAATCGACTAAACCGTAGCTCTAATACCACTAAATGTAACACCCCTTACTCGTATTCAACGCCAGAACAGGGTACGAGGCATTACCGGGCTCACATCACAAGCAATCACACAATTTCGAGTCATAAAATTTGCATCCAAATTAAAAACATTCATATTCGATAATCAAGTCCCTATTACGAGCCCACAAGGCCCAAAACATGCTTTGGAGGTGGTTCGGGACTAAATCGAGAACTTTAGAAATTTTTACAAAACTTCAAAAATTTTTGCTAGATGCAAGGCTCACACGACCGTGTGGTCCAAGGGACACGCCCGTGTGACCCTTAGACACGTCCGTGCTACAGGCCGTGATCAAAATAGGGTGCTCTCTGACTTGTGCCACACGGCCGTGCCACACGCCCATGTGCTAGGCCGTGTAGCACACACGGCTGAGACACACGCCTGTGTCTCTGCTCGTGTGCTCAATTCTGGACATTTTGTTTTTCAAAATTGAGGTACAGGAGACACACGGCCAGAACACATGCCCGTTGGGTAGACCGTGTGTCACACACGGCCTAGACACACGTCCGTGTGGACAAAATAAAGGCTATTTACCAAGCCATTTTGCCACCCTCACTTGCACACATCAACACAACATGCATATGAGAGCAACCAAACAACCACAACCAAGACAATAACATGTCATCCTCAGGCCATTATTTATCAAGCATATCATGACCATATCACCAAATATATTAGCACATATATATATACTTAGGCTTGCAACCATGATAGCCCAAATAAACCAATCTATATGGCCAAATATCAAAACAAGCCTTTGACAATCACAAGCCAATATATTGGCTACAATCACAATGACTCATATTACCCAAAGACCAAATCCCTATACATGCCATAAACTCAAAATACTTGAATTCATCAATACCCAAAGTGATAGCTTGATAATGTGATAGGACCTCCGGCGATCTCCAATCCGAGCTAGCTCAATGACACTATAAAACATGGGAAAGGAAGGGGGTAAGCTATATAGCTTAGTAAGTTCATATGCAAATAATACAAAGCATTATTCATACATTTGACATATAAATAAATTAACATATATCAACATAAATGTCATTAAAACTTTATAAATGTCATATGAACATAAGTGTCATTTAATATGAACATAACACATATCAACATAATTGTCATATACTAATAGCTCATCATATGAATAACATAACACATATCAACATAAATGTCATTTAAGCTTCATAAGCACAACTTACACAATCACAATCTTACCAATTGTCCATCATATACTGAGTTCATTTCCTTTTAGTTTTTCGTACATACCTGTACCAACTCGTAACATAATCACATAACATAACCACTTGGAATACTATCGGATACACGAAAATATTTGCACATAAGTGCCACATATGTAGCCAATGCTACCACAAATCTCATAACACATATAAGCTTGCTCTCGAGCTATCCCCGAGCCTGCTCACACAAGCTGTTAGTCGAGACGTAGCTACGCAGATCTTCGCTCACACAAGTCGCCGTGTATCGCAATGTATCTTTGGTATACCCAACCACCCAGAAGAAGACAGACAGATCAGCAGCACCCGTGACACAAAAATCACATAATTACATGGGTTCCTAGTGACATGTCACTTGTATCTTAATCTATTCCTAAGGTTCAACCAGGATTTCTCTCTTGCCAGAACTTCGTCGAATATACTCATAGAATCAATCATACATTTCATGCAATATCAAAACATTAAAATACAAATATAAAATTGCATTATTTACATACGAACTTACCTTGACATAAAAATGGCGAAAAGGACTAAATCGTCAAATACTTGTTTTTCCCCCGTTCTAAGTTCGAACCTCATTTTTCTTAATCTATAATACACATTTAAATTATTTAATCATTATAATATTCAAATCAGCCCAAAATCACATTATGGTAAAAATTACATTTTTGCCCCTAAAGTTTGACATTTTTACATTTTAGTCCTTAGGCTCGTAAAATGATTTTCATTCAATTTCATTACACCCAAGCCTAGCCGAACCTATATCATGCTCATAACAGCCCACATTTTTCATTTATTCAAACTTTTACTACTCATTTTACAACTTTTACAAACAAGTCCTTTTAGGCATTTTTACCAAAAACCACTTAGCAAAAGTCGTTTAACAAACAACAAACATGCATTTTCAACCATCAAACATCAAAATACATACATTTTCAACATGGGTAAAATTTTAGACTTTGACATCTCTTCAAATTAGTGGTAGAAATAGATAGATCGAGTTACAACGACTTCAAAAATGTAAAGAGCATTAAAAATAGGGCAAGAACGGACTTACAATCAAGCTTGGAAGTGGCCAAACCCTAGCTATGGCTTCCCCCTTGTGAATTTCGGCCATGAGGAAGAAGATGGACAAAAATTGGCTTTTAATTTGGCTTTTTAATTATTTAATTACCAAATTACTCAAATGCCCTTAATGAAAAACTTTAGAAACATACCAAACCATGTCCATTTTTGTCCACCAACTTAACCAATTGCCTAATTACCATTTAAGGACCTCCAGTTTAAAATCTCATAGTAATTGGACACCTGTAACATATAGAATTCAAGTTTTGCACTTTTTGCAATTTAGTCCTTTTAACTAAATAGAGTGCCCAAACGTCAAAATTTTCGAACGAAATTTTCATGAAATCATTCTGTAAAAATGTAGACCATAAAAATAAAATAAAAATAAATTTCTCTGCGTTGGATTTGTGGTCCCGAAACCACTGTTCCGACTAGACCCAAAATCGGGCTATTACAAATTAAGTAAATAAAACTAAGTTATCATCTTTATTCCATCACCTTCAACCGAAAATTAGGGCTTGGGAAGCCATTGTTGAGCTTTAGCATTCGGTCTTGTATCCTCTCTTGATTGGTATGTATTTTTTCCCCTTTTTAATGATTTCTATGTTTTTGGGATCGTTGTAGCTTAATCTAGCTTGCCCGGAGACTAATTTTTGAAACTATTAAACTATTAGGGTTTTTCCATTAATGAATATGTATGAGTTTTGATTTTTTATGGAAGAAAATGGTTAGTTTTTGATAGATAAACAATTTTTGTTAAGTGATTTTTGATGAAATTATCAAATAGGGATTAAATTGAAAAATAGAAAAAATATACATGGTGAAATTGTGAAATAAATTAAATATAGGGCTTTCTAGGGACCTATTTGATATTTGACTATGATGGGTGGTGGTTGAATTGCATGAATTTTCATTTTATGAGCTAAAGACTAAATTGAAAAGAAATCAAAAGTATAGGGGCAAAATTATAATTTTGCTAAAATGTGATTTGGGTTAATTTGAATAAAATACCTATTTAATTGAGCTAAATTTAATCTTTTTAGATCAAGACAAACCTCGTACGACTTTAAATCCGGGTAAAGATAAAGTCTTGAATTAGTCGCCTTCGTATCTACGTTTACCCGTCAAGGTAAGTTCGTGTAATTAAATTGTGTATATATGTTTTTAATTGAATTATACTTGTATTGTGAATCGCTATACGTACATACCAGTTGCATATTCAATGGCGTACGACTATTACCGAGCCCCGTTTGAACCTTAGGAATTCGTAGGATACAAATGACATGTCATTAGGGTTTACATGATTCGGGTGCTGGTCCTGAACGTCCTACCGATGGCTAAGGTCTGGCATGTGTTGCGGATACTCCACAACTCGTGTGAGCAGCATCGTGTAGTTACGTTCCGACCCACATCTTGTGTGAGCAGGCCCATTTTCACAACTCTGTGAGCATACTTGTACAAGATTTGACGGATTATAGTTATATGAGTTAGCACACTATGTGTGAGCTATCCCGAGTATCCAAAAGTATTCTAATGATTCAACGGGCATGATTGGGAAAGAGAACAGTAAGAGTTCATTATGAACTTTGACACGAACACATGTGACTTACATAGAATTGGTGATAGATGTATAATGAGAATTGAGATGGATGATATATGAATTTGGTACATGGATAAATGTTGTATTCATCCATTATTATTTTGCTTATGATGCATACTTATATGGCTAACATGTTTAGGCTTTGACCAATTGTGTTGGATTACGCCATATTTATCTTACCTATTATGTATTGAATTGGTAAGTTGTGTTTCACATTATACGAACTTACTAAGCTTTTATGCTTACTCGGTGTTATTTTTCGTATTTTTTTAGTAAATCGGAAGCTCATTCGGGTTGCAAGCTTGTCGAAGTTATATCACACTATTCGTCGACTATATCGGTACTTTTTGGATATTTCTAAGTTTGGTTATAATGGCATGTATAGGTATTTTGGTTGATAAAGTAGCCATTGGTCTTGGCTTGTGTATATGGCATTTTGAGTGATGATATGGATTTAGTTTTGGCATGTATATATTTGGCTTTTAAGTGGTTGATGTTTTGGCTTACTATGGTGTTTTGCTACTTTTGATATAAATATCATGAATGGCTATAAGTGCTAGTTGTTGAATGGTACATTTGGTACCTTTTGGTATGAAATTGATAGGTAAATCAAATGGTATGTTTTGGTATAAACTTAGTTAAAGGTTAGTTGGACATTTGGCCAAATTGTGTTTATAAGTGTACAAGTTTGATTCTTGAGATTGAGGTGCCCTTTTGGGCATATTGGTTGTATGCTTATATACCATATTTGGATATCTTGATTATGCATGATTTTGGTGCCTTTTGATGGCTTGTATATATGTGCAAAAGTGATTGTAGGTATATGCTAGGATGAGTGAGAAAAATGGCTGGAAAATGACCTATTTTTTATCCACACGGGCATGTGTCTCAGCCGTGTGTGACACATGGCCAGACGACACGACTGTGTGTCCCTTGTAGCTTTCAAAAGGTTACAAGTTAGGCTGTTACACGGCTTGGCACACGGGCGTGTGAGGTTACTTCGAAGGGTACACAGCTTGGCACACGAGCGTATGGCTTGGCCGTGTAACCCAAGTCAGTGAGTTACACGGACACGAACATGGGCTGGGACACGGCTATGTGTACCTACTTTGAATGCCCACACGGCCTGGCTACATGGTTGTGCAACTCCTGTAGTTTTGAAAATTTTCACTGTTTTCTGAAAAATTCTATGAATTTTCGATTTAGTTCGAACTTGTTTCTAATATAGGCCTCGAGGGCTCGTATAAGGGACAATATGTATGATTTGGATTGGTTTTAATATGATTATTTATATGATTTGAAATGTTTAAAGATTGTATTCGTTTGAAGTGAAATTTTTGGTAATGCTCCGTAACCCTGTTCTGGCGACAGATACAGGTTAGGGGTGTTACAGGTACTATACGAATTATTGTCGACTCAGCATCAAATCACAAATCCCGAGCTCAAGTGTGGTGATATTTCATTTTGTAATGGCATGTGCCTAGGAAGCCTTTGGTTGATATTGTTTATAAGGTGTGGCTAACTTAGTTGCTAGTAAAATGATGGTTAAATGTGTATATGGTTGTGGTTGAGGCTATGTTGGTATGTTAGCCTAGTTTATATTTTGGTATGTGATAGTTTAAAGTTTGGTAGCTTAGCATAATGCTTGGTATGTGCTTAGCTTCATATTTTGTAACTTTAGAAGTTGAAACTTAGTTCAAATATGGTAAATGTGATATGAATGAAGTCTTGAATGTTTGATGTGTTGTTGATGTATTTGAACATATAAAATGTGGTACCAATAAGGGTACATTGGTTAGGCATATTAGGTGATGAATTTGGTGTATTTTGGGCATGTTTAATTGTGTTTTGAATAGGTTAAATGATTTGTAATTGAGTTGTTTAGTGCCCAAGTAAGTAGGAAATGGTAAACTTGAGTTTTAGGGTACTTTTGGGTGCACACGGCCTGGCCACACGGGCGTCTGTCACACAAGGGCAACACACATGGGCGTGTGACCGAAGTCAAAGAGTTACACGGCCTGAGACACGGGTGTGTGTCTTAGCCGTGTGAGGCACACAGCCTGGCCATACGGGCGTGTGAGGCACACGGCCTAGCCACACGGGTGTGTGACCCCTGAAATCAAAATTTTTGTAATTATTTCCTAAACTTTTAAAATTGTTTCAAATTAGTCTCTGCCTATTTTTAAACTACTTTTAAGGTCCCGTAGACTTGAAATAAGGGTTGTAAGAGTAATTTTTACTCTGTATTGGGGTGGATTAGCAAACCTAAATTTAGTGTATTCCACTAACATCACCGAAGATAAATTAAAAAGATATTCGTAGACGGAGTATGGACTAATACTCTGATGCTAATAATTGGAATAGTCTTGTATGTATCCGATTTCTGACATTCAAGAAGGGATAAATAGTTATAAGAGTGTAGACTGTGGAAGACTAAGTTTTAGCAATGTATAAATAGTGATAAGAGTGTAGACAGTGGAAGACCAAGTTTAGCATTGCATAGCATGAATCATTATTCGATTGTATAATATTCTAGTATGATATGATCTGATTGTTTGTGACCTACCCCTGTATATTATATTGTTAATGGCTAGTATATATATGTGTAATTATGATTGATTAATTGTATGACATGTTAGTAATACATGTGACCCTAATCCGATGACGGAGAAGGGTTAGGGGTGTTACATTTAGTATCAATCATAAGAAGCTCCCATCTTGTAAGAACTGAGCATCAAGCCTTCTCATAAATGGATTTGATGTAAGCATTCACGTGTGCCTTTCAGTATACATAATGGTCAATCTCCAACATTTGAGGATGAGTGGTTGATGATCATATCATAGCTTGTAATTAACAACACTAGGAATCTCTACTAGTTATGTTAAGTTGGAGAATCTAGTGCCAATTGTTGACATGAAATAATTGCTAAGTCTAAAAGTGATGAAAAACTATAAGTAACCAAGTATGAGCTGAAGTGACTGCATTAGTGGGCACTTAAGCAAAAACTACGACAAACACAACAAAGTAGTTTACGCATTTCAGTTTCCATATGTCTGTGGAGCCTAGCTCAGTTTGATGGATCCATTATATTTTAAAACAATACAATCAATGATCCTAGTTCTAACACACCCCAGTAAATAATCCTCACTTCTGTATCTTAAATACTAAACCTCTCACCACTAAATTCTCCCCATGAGAACTTAGTTTGTAAAATCAATCACAAAAGGTTTTACAATCTCAAATGCACTCACAAAACAACATTCCTCTATGAACTGATAAGCGCTCTTCGTACTTAGTTCTAACTTACATAAGCCTCTAATATATAAGAGTTTTAAGGCTTGCTAAGATAAAGATAAATTACAATCAAGATCCCACTAAAATAGCTTCATAAAAAGGCTTTACAAATATTCTCATATGATCCAGAATAAATAAAAAATCTTCAAGATAAGTCTTGAAATCAGTCTTGATTCAATCTCTATATTTCATGTGATTCGGTTGCTTTATTCGATTATATCAAATCTTCAAAGATTTGTTGCTCCACATGATGGATCTTAAAATATGGGCTAGCATACATCCACAAAATCAATTAAGTCATTTCCCAACAGATTTGGTTGAAATGATTTCAAATTTCAAATAAGGTAAGTTATTGCATGTTGATGTGCTAGCAGAAGTGGCCACTTCTTTCGGCACATCGACATCCATTAAAAAAATTGCCTTAACAATAAAACCTCTATCAAGGTTGAATAAGCCGTCCATTTTTAGAGCATTAATCCATCTTCACAAGGTAACCTTCAATCCATTATAATGTATCCAAATCTCAACAAATCAATGATCCTTAATATAAGGATAAAAAAAGATCACAAAGTCACTTCATATCTTCTTGGATTGCATATCTCAGTATACAAGGTAAATAGATCACATAAGAATCTTTGAAATTTTTTTAGTAAAATTTCATTATATATATGAATTGTAATTTTATTTTTTTATGTCTAATTCTGTCAAGATGATGAATAGGAAAAGCTTTGATTGCAAAGAAGGGAGAATGTAACAGCCCAATTTCGATGAAATCAGAACAGTGGTTTCAAGACCACAAATCCGACCCACAAATATAATTTATTTTTATTTTATTATATGGTCCGTATTGTGATAGATATGACATGTGAAAATTTTGGTACGGAAATTTTATCGATTTTGTGCTTAATTACGGAAAGGACTAAATTGCATAAAATGCAATAGTTGAGTTTTTGTAGCTATAGGTATTAAATAGCTATAGAATTTAAAACTAGAGGTCCTTATATGGTAATTAGACCATTAAGAAAAGTATGTAGATTTTTCTTGGTGACTCATCCATGGGAAAATTAAAAATGGCTAGGGACTAAATTGGAAATCAACAAATTTAAAAGATGATAGAAAAATAAAAAGAAATTATCATCTTTTCTATTCATCTTCTTCCCCAACATTTCCATAGAAACCCTAGGAGAGAGGAAGAAGACTTTTTAAGCTTAAAAAGACCCGGAAAGACCAATTACGGAATTTGATCGAGGGAAACAAAAATTTTTGGATTAGTTGGAATTCAAACACGGACAATTGTCAAGGTAAGTTCGTGTGACTTAAATATGTATGTTAAATTTCTTGAATTGAATTATATGATTTTAATGATATGTATGTGATGACGAACATAATGAAATAACTATAATTTGGAAAATATGGATAAAGTGTCATGCCCCAGTTGAATATTGAAATTCAATTGATTATGGTGATTTCTTGAGACGAGTAGGATATGACAAATGTTACAAATAGGATTTAGCCCGGATGGGTAATCCTGAATTAAGCCTCTCGAGCATATGTTATAGATTGGGTTTAGCCCGGACGAGTAACCCTAATTAAACTTTATAGAGCATGGGTCACTGATAGGATTTAGCCTGAACTGGCAATCCTAAATGACTCTTGTGAATTTCGGTTGAAAATCGGGATTTAGCCTGGACTGGTAATCCTATTGTAACATATGTGGCTCGAGAGGGTGCTCTTTGAACTTATGCCTAATGGGTAATTATGAATATGAATTGACAGATAATTTAGATGTATACTTTATGCACATCACCTGAATGTCCATCGAAATTTCATTAATTCAATGGAAAAGACTCTTGAAATATGGAAAGGTGGAATTAATGGAAGTTTGTATGTAATGAGCTCATTTATGTGGACTTGACATTTAAATGATACCATATGACTAACTTGCTTGATCAAGTGTATATGTTTAGGTGAACTACCTATAATGGACGAAATGTATGTTTATGTATGCTTGTTTGAATAGATATGACCGGTAAGTTTATTTTCCATTATACGAACTTACTAAGCATGAAAATGCTTACCCAATTTACTTTTCCCTTGTTTTATAGTGCTCGTAAGCTCACGAAGGTTGGGGGATGGGTCGAAGCATAATCACACTATCCACTATCTCCTTTTTGGTATATTAAGAAATTTCATTTTGGTATAATGGCATGTATAGGCTTATTTGTCCAAATGATGACTTGTAAGTGATGTTTTGTAATCTAGAAATTGGAATGTGATGTAAGCACGCCCGGGGCAACCCAGGATCCACAATTCGACCCTTTCGAGCTTCTTAAAGGCCCGGTGACTCGAGTGCGAGCTAAGCAATTCCAAG
Source organism: Gossypium sturtianum (assembly GCA_025698515.1). NCBI lineage: Eukaryota > Viridiplantae > Streptophyta > Magnoliopsida > Malvales > Malvaceae > Gossypium > Gossypium sturtianum. Next base: position 50,262,762 of record CM046944.1, on the reverse strand, counting down.
AGGCTGTTTCGACTTTTTTGACTCAATGTTGGACTGAAATTCAGCTCAATGAAGATGGAAAGGCTTGGGTCAACGTCTTAGAGAAGTTTCTGCATCTTGGTACAAGCTGATTTCAGCTCACATGAGCTCGGTTCAGCTCACTTGAGCTCTAGTCAGCTCACACGAGCTCATTTCAGCTCATTGAGCTCGTTTTAAATTTCTTTCAGCTCATTAATTTTCTTGCTGGAATAAATTAAGTGTTTAAGTTAATTTAGTTAGTTTATTACAGCTCATAATTGCATGTTAGATTATTACATGTTTTTATTATGTCTTAGCCCTAGCCGAATTTAGTGTGCCTTGCATTAAACTTGTCTTAAATTAATTAATGTGTTAATTAGTGTGTCTAGTGGTTAATTAAAGAGTCAAAATCATGTTTAAGTCTTGTTTAGCTTATTTTGGCTTGAATTAATTGGGTTCACTCCTTCTTGTAGGTTCAGCCGAATGTGGGGAGTGCATTTAAGCAAGGTACATGCATGGGTTTGGTTCAATGCATGGGGCGATGCATGCATGGCTATGTTCAACAAAAATTATGCTGATTGTTGGCTTCCCAAAGTGTCCATTCAACCAAGCATCACCAGCAAATTAAACTCCTCAAGGTGGCTGAATATCTTCCCAAGGCACATCAAATTTTGTTCACATTTGGTGTTCACACCTAGTGACCGTTCAGATATGTTGTTCACACCCTAGAAACTCTTCATGGCCGGCCATTCACACTCATTTGGTTGTTCAAAAACCTCTCTTTAAGGCTCATACCTTTTTCAGCCAAGAGTTGCAAATTAATTAGCTCATAAAGCCCCATGACTGAATCTAGACAATGCAATGCACTCAACAAGCCTCCAAGTTCATTTTCTTATTCTAGAAGCTGTCCATCGGAGTCTCATTCAGCCGAATCTAGCACAAGCAAATTAATGATTATTCTAGAATATTTTAGAACATTCATGGCTGATTTCTTAGCTATTAAGTTGACCATTCGGCTAGCCCTTTTGTTAGATATAAATAGTTAGCTGATTTCAATTGTAAAAGGACTTTTGACTTTTGATCTTTGATTAAATTTTATAAACATTGTGTTCTTGAGTGAGTTTATCTCCTCTCTGTATTTCGTACAAGTCTCGTTGACTTATCAAGCTTGCTTGTGGCATCTCCAAACTTGTTTTCTGAACTTATCACCTTAACGGGTGTGGCGTTCATCTATCCTTTGAATAACCATCTTTCCACCTTAGACAATATAGAAACCGGGGTGACACTTTTTAGTGTTGAATCATTTCTGACGTTTAATTTCGTTTTGCGCGTCCATTTTTTATCCCAACATAATATATCCTTTATTTTCATTCTTAAACCGAGCCTTTTCTTTTATTTTCTTCCTTAGTCGATCCTACTAAAATTTATCACTTATCCATTATTTTGAAACCCTTTGCTAAGCTTCCGCATATTTTTAAACAATTTTAACCATTTCCAACTTTGCCAACATTCTCCTCGTAGACGATCGGGCAAACAAGTGAAGTGACTCGAATCAACCCGGGCCGTCTCACATCATTTGGTATCGGAGCTAGAAAAACGAGGAGAACCGAAGATCCCGGAATAGGTTCGTAAAAAAATAAAATAAAAATTTGAAAAAATAAATTCAAGTTGTATTTGAAAGTTCTTATTGTATTTATTTCGTGTATTTGAAGTATTAAAAAAAACAAGAAGAATTACGAAAATTCAAAAAAAAAAGAGAAAAAAAATATACGAGTTAAAAAAAAAAAATAAGTGTGAAGTTTTGCAAGTTTTGTGTCCTCGTTTCATCTTTCTTATTTCTGATCATCAAAATCTTTCTACCATCATTCTCCCTTCCCAAACGCCACACTCGCACCCGAAAATTTCTTTTGTTCAGCCTACCTTACACCAAATGCTTATCCTTTGTTAAACCCTTTGAAACCGACCCCGAAGCAAGCAAATATGTCTTTTGAGACGAAATATGAAAATTGCGAGAGTGAGGTCGAGTGGAAAAAGGCAAGAGAGTGTGAGCTTAATAGAGTGTAGAAAAAGCCTTAAAACGAGCGAAAACACGAGTGTGAGTGAGAAAAAAATCATCTATTTTCTTTCCGAGTGAATTCGCGAGGTTTTTTTGTGGTGAGGTAATCATTTTCTATTTTTTTTATTTTTTAACATTTTTTCTTTCCAGAAAATAATCATGTCTCGAGACGAGTTTTTCGCGTTTGATTTTCAATACTTGTTGAAAGAAATGGATAATATGCTTGATCAAACGATTAAGCCCATTCAAGACAAGCGAGAACCTCGAGCAATAACTCGACGGAAGCAAACTCCACCGAGTCGAGAAACGGAGTTAAGTCCATCACGAAGACACCTTCCCGATGGCTACTCGAGGAGAGATTCTTTTCGAAATTCCTATTCAACAAGGCCGTCGACAAAGAGAAGCAAACTTCGAGTTTGAGACTTTTCGAAGTGACGAACAAGAAAGTACGAGTTATTCCTCGTACACCTCAAAGAAGTCCCTCTCGGAGAAACGTTCACGAAAAATTGAACGAGAAACCGACGAGAATACTTTCTCTTTCTTTGAGCAAAACACCCATCTTTTCGATTCTTTTGTAACATCTTCATGTTGTAATAAAAAAGAAATAGAAAAAGAAGAATAAGAAAAAGAGATTGAAAAAGAAGAAAAAGAAATCGAAAAAGTGAGAGAAAAAGAAAACGAAGAAAAGAAAATTGAAAAAGAAATTGAGATTGAGAAAAAAAGTGAAAAAGAAAAAGATGTTGAAAAAGAAGCGAAAGAAAATGAAGATAGTGAGCGAGAATAAGAAAAAGAGAGTGATATTTTAACTAACCCACACGGTAGTTTCTCTTGTTCTGTTCATTCTTTTCAGGTACCTAAAAATCCACGTGACGAACATCAACTTCAATACCTTCCTGATGAGCAACGATTTCGCATGACCGGGAAAGGTAAGGTTGTCGAACCACCCGAGCTCGAAGGTAAGCAAAGTAAGGAATTTTTAATAACCGAGTCACGACAATCCGATTTGAAATTTGTCAATAAAATTTTCGATGACTTAGTTTTTAAAAAAACCCCTTATTTTCACCCGATTAATTGCTACTCTTTGAAAGTGGTTGATATCGTTCGTTCCGATCGACAAACCAAAGATTTGATTTTACGTGATGACAGTTTTTCACGAAAAGCGATTAAAATTTATTGATTGTGATAATTCTGTGCATCAATTACTGCCTTGTGAAAAATTCATGATTTTTTACAAATCTGTTTTGAAGTTTGTAAATAGTTTTGATTGTATGTTCTTGTGTATGCAAAAATCCTTAAAATTTGACATGTTTGATTTGCTAAACCCTTTGCTACACTTTGGCATAAGTACTCAAACTCATGTTTTTAAACCCATAATCTATTTTGGTTCGTTTCGTGGGAAAATCAAGCTTCGTCGATTTTGTGCGAATAATTTTTATCTGCTTGATACTTGGTTTTTTAATAAGGAAATGAAGATTGACAATTTTGTTTTCGATTTAAAATCGTTCCTTGAATATTTTCTGTGGTTGTACATGAAGTTTCTGTTCCATTTGGAAGAGGTTAACTCAACCGCAAAGTTTCGATTACATTATACCCCCGAGGAGCGAAGGTTTGTGTTGATCGATCAAGGTAAAAATAAACTTTGTTTTCCTGCTCTTGAAGATAAACAAGGTGAGACACTTGAAGACTTTAAAACATGTTTGTTCTCCTCGGATGGTGACAAAAATTTTGTTAGTAATTTGATTTTTGCAAAAGGCTTAGATCATGATGTGGGTAACTGTTCTGCTTCATTTGAACACGATCTATCTGTTTTGATTGGTGATAAAAAGATTATTGTTTTTGATAAATGTCATGATGCATTTGTGTGTGAATCTTTTCAATTACCTGTTTGTGATGAGTATGTCTATCTTTTGACCCATTACTCGCATGCCAATCATGATTTGTGGAATCAAATTAAGTTGTATGCATGCCTTGAAACCTATTCGATTTTGTTTCGAACATTTGACAAGGCATTGGTGAGTAAATTAGTTTGTTTGCGTTGCTATTTGCTAATTCATGGCTATTCTTTCTAGTTGACTCAATCGCCATTCGCCCCGTTCAACCGAGGAAAGCCGTGTAAAAGGAACTATGTTCGAGTGAACCAACGGCTCGACTTGAGGACAAGTCGCTTTGAAGAGGGGGGATGATGTAAGCACGCCCGGGGCAACCCAGAATCCACAATTCGACCCTTTCGAGCTTCTTAAAGGCCCGGTGACTTGAGTGCGAGCTAAGCAATTCCAAGAGGCTATTTCAACTTTTTTGACTCAATGTTGGACTGAAATTCAGCTCAATGAAGATGGAAAGGCTTGGGTCAACGTCTTAGAGAAGTTTTTGCATCTTGGTGCAAGCTGATTTCAGCTCACATGAGCTCGGTTCAGCTCACTTGAGCTCTAGTCAGCTCACACGAGCTCATTTCAGCTCATTGAGCTCGTTTTAAATTTCTTTCAAATCATTAATTTTCTTGCTGGAATAAATTAAGTGTTTAAGTTAATTTAGTTAGTTTATTACAGCTCATAATTGCATGTTAGATTATTACATGTTTTTATTATGTCTTAGCCCTAGCCGAATTTAGTGTGCCTTGCATTAAACTTGTCTTAAATTAATTAATGTGTTAATTAGTGTGTCTAGTGGTTAATTAAAGAGTCAAAATCATGTTTAAGTCTTGTTCAGCTGAATTATGCTTGAATTAATTGGGTTCACTCCTTCTTGTAGGTTCAACCGAATATTGGGAGTGCATTTAAGCAAGGTACATGCATGGGTTTGGTTCAATGCATGGGGCGATGCATGCATGGCTATGTTCAACGAAAATTATGCTGATTGTTGGCTTCCCAAAGTGTCCATTCAGCCAAGCATCACCAGCAAATTAAACTCCTCAAGGTGGCTGAATATCTTCCCAAGGCACATTAAATTTTGTTCACATTTGGTGTTCACACCTAGTGACAGTTCAGCTATGTTGTTCACACCCTAGAAACTCTTCATCGCCAACCATTCACACTCATTTGGTTGTTCAAAAACCTCTCTTTAAGGCTCATACCTTTTTCAGCCAAGAGTTGCAAATTAATTAGCTCATAAAGCCCCATGGCCGAATCTAGACAATGCAATGCACTCAACAAGCCTCCAAGTTCATTTGCTTATTCTAGAAGCTGTCCATTGGAGTCTCATTCAGCCGAATCTAGCACCAGCAAATTAATGATTATTCTAGAATATTTTAGAACATTCATGGCTGATTTCTTATCTATTAAGTTGACCGTTCGGCTAGCCCTTTTGTTAGCTATAAATAGTTAGCTGATTTCAATTGAAAAAAGACTTTTGACTTTTTATCTTTGATTAAATTTTATGAACATTGTGTTCTTGAGTGAGTTTATCTCCTCTCTGTATTTCGTACAACTCTCGTCGACTTATCAAGCTTGCTTGTGGTGTATCCGAACTTGTTTTCTGAACTTATCACCTTAACCGGTGTGGCGTTCGTCTATCCTTCGAATAACCATCTTTCCACCTTAGACAATATATAAACCGGGGTGACACTTTTTAGTGTTGAATCGTTTCTGACGTTTAAGTTTGTTTTCCGCATCCATCTTTTATCCCAACATCATCTATCCTTTATTTTCATTCTTAAACCGAGCCTTTTCTTTTATTTTCTTCCTTAGCTGATCCTACTAAAATTTATCACTTATCCATTATTTTAAAACCCTTTGCTAAGCTTCTGCATATTTTTAAACAATTTTAACCATTTCCGACTTTGCCAACATTCTCCTCGTAGACGATTGGGCAAACGAGTGAAGCGAATCGAATCAACCCGAGCCGTCTCACATCAGAATGGATAGTAATGATTTATTTGGTATGTTTATAAGTTATCTCATGATCATTGCTTATGTGTTAAATGTGGATGAAAAGAGTATGTTTATCTTGAATATGCACTAAAAGTATGATTATAAACATGAATTGCATGTGATATTATGCCATGTTAGATGTTAGTTTAGGCTTGGTTTTAATGCTTGATTTGGCTGGTATGTATATGCAAATATTGGTGTAGGTTGTTGGCAAAATTGGGTGAGAAAATGAAGCTAAGAAATGGCTTCATTTTGTCCACACGGGTAGACACACAGGCGTGTGTCTAGGCCGTGGGCGTGTACCCAAGCCGTGTGTCCCCTGCACCTTAAAATTTAGAAACAGAATGCTCAGGATCGAACACATGGGCAGAGACACGGGCATGTGTCTCAACCGTGTGGGGGACACGGCCTTGAACACGGGCGTGTGTCTTGGGCGTGTGAAAACTGCACCTTAATTTCGAAAATTAAATTCGCCACACGGCCTAGCACACGGGCGTGTGACTTGGACGTGTGACTTCAATTTATTCATGCCTTGTAAGTTAGAGAGTTACACGGGTTAAGGACACGGGCATGTGTAGCCACACGGCCTAAGACATGGGCATGTCATATGACCGTGTGAGCCACACGGCCAGATCACACGGGCGTGTCCCTAGACCGCACGGGTGTGTGGGCACTGTTCATAAGAGAAATTTGGAAATTTTGCGAAAAAATTTATGAGATACCGATTGAGTCCCGAATCGATTCTAATGTTCATATTGGGCCTCGAGGGCCCATTCAAGGGATAAGAAGAAAAATTTTGAGTATGAATGATATTTTAATACAAATTTGCATGTGAATGTTCTGTGAACTCCGGTAATACTTCGTAACCCTGTTCTGGCGACGGATACGGGTTAGAGGTGTTACAGAGAATGTCTACCCAATCCATTTTTTAATAGATATAATATATAGAGAGGTATTTGAACTTGGCAACTTATGCGTAATTGTTACCTAAACTTTTTTTTTTACCTAATTAGTACCTAGATTTAAAAATCGTAAGTCAACCTAATATTATTTTTAGATAGCTAACTAACACTATTAAAATACACTAACGTGCCACTGACGACCAATAGTGTGGTGGCACATGGTAGTTTCACATTTTGACACGTGGAAAAGAATAAAAAATTATGATTTTTTACACAAAGGGAATGAATCTGGACAAATGGTTCTCCACGTTCATATGAATTTGGACAATAATTTGTCTAGGTTCATTCTAGACATAATTTTTTCGTATTTTTATATATTTTTATTTTTATAACATATCAATTTTTTAATATTATTATTTTGAAATTTAAAATATATAAAATATATAAAAAAAACATACTATAAATTTTATTATACTCTAGAATGAACCTAATCAACTTGTTGTCCAGATACTTTTGAATCCGGATAACCATTTGTCCATATTAATTCCTTTTGAGTTCTTATATATATATTCATAAAATATTATAATTTTGTATTATTATTGTTAAGAAATAAAAAATATATAAAATCCTATATTTATAAAATATATTATTTCACATCAAAATTTATAAAAAAAAATATATAAAACATCTGATTTTATAAAACATATCTGTCCAAATATATAAATATGATTTATAAAAGTATAAAAAAATAAATTGTATAAAACATCACAGTTTATAAAATATAAAATTTGTTTTATTTTTAGTTTAACAATAAAATTAAAATATGATAATTTATGAAAATATAAAAATATAGAAAATCACTTAAAAAAATATGCCTGGAAATGATTGTTTAGATTCAAATTATCTACGTAATTAATTGTTCAAGTGCATTCTAGTTTCAAATAATATTTTTAATATTTTTATAAATTTATAATTTTTTATTTTTTTAAGATTTTATATATTTTAAAATTAAAAATAATAATATAAAATATGATATGTTATAAAAAATTAAAAATATACAAAAATACTAAAAAAATTATAATTTGTTTTGTAAATTAAATTATATTTTATATTTTCATGTGTCAAAAAGTGAAATTACCACGTGTTATCATGATATTGATCGTTAATGGCATATCAACGTATTTTAACAGTGCTAGTTTGATACAAGAAAAAGATACTAGGCTAACTAATAATTTTCAAGTTTAGATATCAATTAGATCTAAAAAAAACCAAATAATTACAAATTATTAAATTCAAATATCTCCATAGTAAAATAAATTATTTTTTAGTCTTTGTTTTACTTCCAAATCTATCTAAAACGATTAACTACAAAACAACAAAAGCCAATTTAACGACTTTAAACAAATTTTATAAAATTGATAGTGGATTGAACAAGAAAAAATAAATAAGAATTATTATTTAATAAATTTTTAATAACTATTGCTTCATAGTAATTACTTTTTGCTATTCATTAATTGAACAATGTAAAATATTTTATAAAACCCCGGCATCAATGAAGGTCTTATGACTAATATAAATATAAATAAACCTATAAGAAAAAACAAATTACTAATACTCAAATCGATTCTTTGTATCCCGTAACAAGAAGTTAACAAACAAACCCTTCTCCAAGTTAGTGATTGTAGATTTTTTTAGTAATTATTTATATTTCTATAATTATTTTAATTATTTTATATTTTTAAAAAATATTTTATAATTTTTAAATAATATTTTATGTTCTTTTAATAACCATGTACAGAATGAATGTAAACAAATTAATGTCTAGATTCATATGAATATAAATGTTATTTTTTAAATTCAAACTAGATATACATTTATTAAAATTTATTATTAATTTTAGAATTTCTTTTTACTCATGTAGCATGCCAAATCAACTTACTTTCACATGGTATGCCACATAATCTTACTCTATAAAGCCCTTATTGGTTATGCATAAGTTATTAAATTAATTATGTATACGGAACATGGCTTATTCTTACTCTTTAAAGTTACTAGGTGCATTTAAATAGAAGATGAAAATTTAGATAGATGAGTTAAAGGTAAAAAAGTGAAATAGTATCTATGAAAATATAAAAATTAGAATTAGTTTAGGGTGCGGAAAGCTCGCTCCAAATTAGAAAGTCTAAAAGATGCATATCAAAAGTTTGTTAAGAGAAAGGTGTAAGGAGATGATGATTTGGTAAAGCCAAGCCAACAATCGTACAAGGGAAATTTGCAGAGAGAGAGGCGAGAGAAGAACAACAAAAAATACCCATAAAAGCAAGCGTTTGATAACGTTGTCATTCGCTTTCTTACGATGCCAAAACAATGAAGAAAGCCTATTGACCCTTTTTTCATTCTTTTTTTGGTTTTTGGTGTGGTTTTTGTTGATTCTTCTTTTCAAGTTTTGACTTTTTGGGTATTTTGTCTCTTTTATCACATAGCTCGGATCTTGCATTCAAATAAAATATCTTAAAATGGGAGTTAAGAAAAACCAGATTTATGACTCTTCCTCCTTTGACATGCCTAAACCCACGCGCAAGAGGATTTATCAAGCTTGGCAAGGGAACAATGTATTTTTCTTTCTTTTCCTTTTTTAAAGCTTGATTGATCGTTTTTGCATATAATGCCTCTTATACCGCTTCTCTATCATAGATTTTAAGTTTTTTTTTTAATACAATTGTCTAGAATTACCTATAGTCCCTCCCAAATCTTTAAATAAGAGAATAAATGTGCTTCAATGCACTCGAACCCACATTCTCCTGCGTAAGTAACAATGTCGATGCCAACCGAGCTAGGGCTCAATTAGATTCTACATTTTAACTTCTCTTCTAACAATATATAAATATATATTTATTATTGCTTTTGCTTGAGAGACTTTTTAATATTGGAGATAATGATATCAATATAATGTTGAAAATGTAAACTCAACTTAAGCAATTACTTAATGCTAAAGTGGTGCGATATATGTATGAAGATTTTAGTTTATATAAAGAAATTTATTAATTGGGCCTTTTGTGCATGTTGCATTTTCCTTTTTAACGATTTCAATTATTGGATGAGTTTTGATTGCTTTCAATGAACATGAGTTATCTGATGGTCATAATTAAGTTACAAAATTGGAGCTTTTGTCAAGTAAGAGTTAGTATAGAAGCTAATGCCAAACTTGGTGTGGAATTTCTTTGAAAAAACAGAAATTTTGTTGTGGTGGGAGAATGCTGTTAGGCCCTGACGCATCTTCACTTTTCTTAACTTCGATTCTAATTGGATGTCCTTCGATAGCATTCTGCATAAAGATGTCGGTGAATGTGAAGGAAGATGATTCTTTAAATTTTCACATATTGATTGGGGGTCTCATCCTTACTGTTTTGGTTGGTAAATTATTATGTACTTGAATAGTTACTTAAAAGTTGTTCACCTATGTTTCTTTACTAATTAATCGTACTATAGGTTATTATTCTTTTGTTAGGGAAGCTGGGTGTAGCAATGCCGGATTTAAGTTTGTCACTTCTCTCACGCATGCAGGATTTAAGTTTCCTATTTCTGACAAGTAGTGGAGACCCTGGAATAATACCTAGGAATTCAAAAGCATCTGAACCCTCGTCAGAAGAATCAAAGAAGTCACCGCAGGGTCCACCATGGGACTGGGCCATCAACAAAACAAACCTTAAAATTCCAAAGGTGAAGGATGTAGTATTGAAGAATGGTCAAACGGTTAAAGTCAAGTTTTGCGAGACATGCTTGCTATATCGTTCTCCGCGTGCTTCCCATTGCTCCATTTGTAACAATTGTGTGCAAAAATTCGACCACCATTGTCCGTGGGTGGGTCAATGCATCGGACTGGTAAGTTTCTCTTCAAATATATTCAAGGCCTAAACTTAAGTAATAAATTACTAGTACAAGTTGTAAATTACCAAAATAATAAAAATACTCCATTTCATATGGTTCGCAGCGCAACTACCCTTTCTTCATTTGTTTTATATCATCTTCCACTGCCTTATGCATATATGTGTTCTCGTGCTCCTGGATCAACATTCTTCGACAACCGCAGGGCTTATGGACTGCCATGTCTCGTGATGTACTATCTGTTATTCTCATTGTGTATTGCTTCCTAGCTGTCTGGTTTGTTGGTGGCCTAACAGTTTTCCATTTCTATCTCATTTGCACTAACCAGGTGATTTAACTATTTTGTTGAATATGGTTTTGTTTCATTCCATGCATACTGTAATTAATTAATTAATAAACTAAAGTTGTGGCTGCTTTTGCATTTTGAATCTCAGACAACCTATGAAAGCTTTCGATACCGTTATGATAAGAAGAAAAATCCTTTCAACAAAGGCGTACTAAGGAACTTCAAAGAAGTGTTCCTTACAAGGATTCCACCTTCAGAGCTGAATTTGCGGGCATGGGTCTCAGAAGACGGAAACCTTTCAATTAAAGATGACAAAAGCAATAAAATTGACATGGAAATGGGACTTAAGAACAACCAGGATAGTGCTAAATTTCCATCACATTGGCAGAGGTTTGACTATGATGGTTTTGATAATAGTTTAAAGGGGAAGGACGGAGAGTTTGATGATAAACCTAAATCCTCTTCAAAGATGTAAACCATAATTTCCACAACCAAATAACCTTTGTTAGAGTAATTATTACAACTTCATTTACTTCATGCTAGTGCTTTCTTTCTACTTTTTCCTACACTATATATTCTTAGAAATTGGGATGCCCACTCTCCGTGGATGAAAAATAATTAAAAGTTATTAGAAATAGACAAGATAAAAAATTGTTTTATTAGGTAAAAGATATATAATTTTTTAAATAAATTTATTTTTAATATTTAATTAAAAATGATGAACTTAATAATTGATAATTATAATTTTTTTATAGATTTATGCTTTTGAATGAATGATTGGTGTGATAAAATAAAATATTTTACCTCATAATTATAATAATTAATTTTACTATCATTATTTTTAACCTTATTAAAAATAAATTTACAGTCAATCCAAATATAATTTTAAACCTTTATATTTCTTAATTGGAATGGTAGTTTTTCCTTTTCCAAAAGTGACGGTGTTTAAAATCTTTATTTTGTAGTTTTAATCTTTTAAAGAGATACTTCAAGTCATGTCATTGACTATTTCGCTATATTTTTATATATTTGCATCTTAATTTTTTTCTCCATTGTTTTACTATTTGGCACACTTATCCATGTTTTCATCTCAATTTTTTTTTTTTTTTTTCATTTCCCTCTTTTAACGATACCTATGCGTCTCTAAAACTTGGGGTTTCTTTTCAATGTTTTTACCATCAAAGAATCATTTTTCACATGTGAAAGCCATTTCACTACTTTAAATTCTATTCACTGTTTAGACCCTATCTTATGTTTCTGATTATCAAAGTTTCTTTTCTTCAACAATAATCATAGTTTTATCAACATATGACCAACTCGTAATAATGAAATAATGAATTGGGTACACAATCGAATATGATTAATTTTATTGAGATGAAGATTTTTTATGGTTTTCTAATACGTTTTTGATCTAACTAATTTTAAAGGGTAAATTCTTGATTGAAAATTGCTTTTGAAAGGGACAATGAAAAAATTTGATTTGTTAATTTAAATTCTTTTAGCATTATTATCAAAAAATACTGTGAAAAGTTAAAATATCCACTTTAAACAAAATGTTAGGAACTAAAAATAAATTAACTTAAATAGTATTTAAATAATTCAATACACTAATATAAATAATATAAAATTTAAATAGCAATTAATATAAATTATTTTTAAATTTTAATTTAAACATAAAAATCATATCAGAGAAAATTAACAATTTTTTTATTAATTTATAGACTCACTAATAATTGCTAAGTTAAAACATAAAAAAAAGAAAAAAATTGATTGCTATGGATTCATTTAGTTCAAAATAAATATATATGACAATCAATTAAACTTTTAATTTGTTGGGAAAAGCATAAACTGGGGTATTTTGAATTTTTTTTTTCCAACTTGGGAAAACTGACATTGTTGTTCATTTCTTATAGTGTGAAAAGTGTTTTTGGTTTTAAAAGCTAGTTTGAAATATAATGAAGAAATAGGTTTGGGTGTGTTCTCCATTGCTATGGAAAAATTATTTTTAAGTTAAAAGTATTTTTGTATTGCAGCAGTAATGAAGAACACTTGACTTTTAGAGTTAAAAAGTGTTTTTCCACCCAAACAAAAAGATTAAAATTTAGATGTTTTTAACTTTTACGTTTGGAAGTAAAATTTATCAAAATATTCTTATTTATATTAACTATTTAAAGATATAAAAAAATTACATTAATTTATATTTTATATAGCATTATATTAAAATTTTAAAATATTTTATGTATCATTATATTAAATTATTAAAATATTATTGATTATATTTAATTATTAAAATATTTTATATATCATTAATTTTACATATAATTTATATTAATTACTTATAAGGCATTTATAATTTATATTTTATGTATAATTATATTAAATTATTTAAATATCATATAACTTAACTAAGTTTTTACTTTCTACTATCATGTCTAAAAAGAAAATTTTAACATTCAACTACAATTTTTAACAGCAATGGAAAACATTACAAATTAATAAACCACACTTTTTCATATCACTTTCTACCATACTTTTCAAAAACCCTTATTCTACAAACACATTTCAATTACAACAACAATGAAGAACTAGCCTAAGTATATTAGGAATCGGCTTTGCAGCACCAAGCTTTAGCAGAAAAGCTCAACTTGTGAATTTGTGTTTCATGCGCATTTCAGGAGGATCCAACCTAACCTCCTACAGATCCAAAAGAATAAAAGCAAACTAAATGTTAATTATAATTGTGTGATGTATATTCAGGGCATTTTCAAAAAAAAATACTTGACCTTCCTCGTCATACACTCGGTCAAAGGAAGTCTCATGGTTTTCCACGTCAAATTTCACATGCAATTCCTTGTCGCTAGTTCATCTTGAGCCTTCATTAGCTCTTCAAATAATAGCTTCACAGAAGTCTCCATCTTAGACAAATGAGTGCCACTACAAAAAAAAAAAGAAATTATCCTTCCAAAGTTTGGCTTGTTCTTCACTTCCTTTCAACTTCCTCACCTCATCTTCCAGCTCTTTCCACTACTTCTAATTGGTTTCCTTTAGTTTTTGGTTCTGCACCACAATTGCTCCAAGGTTTGGTGGAGAACCTAAAGTCCACCCTTAAAAATGGGGAAACCTTCAAAGCCTCTCCCCCGATGGTGATTATGTTGAGACCATTGGTACGCCTCATGACGTAGTGGAAAAATATTCTGGGGATCCACAGCCAAAAATTCATGTACGAGGAAGGAATCGGGTTGAAAATATACCTTCTTTACTGAAAATGTTGAAAAGATTAAAAACGGTTCCAAGCCGCAATGAAAACATCCTGGCCTCTACATAGTCCATCCCGTAAAAAACAAACAACCACTTTCTCTTGAACTTTTCAGAGAGAATTAAAAACGGTTGTTGGGCTTTTTAAATTATTAAGTTGGTAACCTTAACATACAAAGGGATTATCATCCTGTTATCATCTTTTTACATATTAAAAAGGAAAACCAAATTTATTCTCTTATTAATAGAGAAGACAAATGAAAAGTTAGAAAAATGAATTATATTATTTCCAAAAGAATATTAATTTCCATGTCTTTTATATTTTGATTTAAATTAATTAATATAAATGTTTATATTAATAAATTATGTAATATATATATAATTAATTTTTTGTATGAATCAAATTCATATATTAATTATATTGTTTCCAAAAGAATATTAATTTACATGTTTTTTTTTATATTTTGACTGAAATTAATTAATATAACTGTTTATATTAATAAATTCGATAATATATATAATTAACATTTTGTATGAATCAAATTCATATATTAATTATATTCTTTCCAAAAAAATATTAATTTCCATGTCTTTTATATTTTGACCAAAATTAATTAATAGAATTATTTATATTAATGAATTCGGTAAAATGTATACAATTAAATATTTTGTATGAATCAAATTCATATATTAATTATATTCTTTCCAAAAGAATATTAATTTCCATGTCTTTTATATTTTGGCCAAAATTAATTAATATAATTGTTTATATTAATAAAATCGGTAAAATATATACAATTAATATTTTGTATGAATCAAATTCATATATTAATTATATTCTTTCCAAAGAATATTAATTTTCATGTCTTTTATATTTTGACTGAAATTAATTAATTTAACTATTTATATTAATAAATTCAGTAAAATATATACAATTAATATTTTGTATGAATCAAATTCATATATTAATTATATTCTTTCCAAAATAATATTAATTTCTATGTCTTTTATATTTTGACAGGAATTAATTAATATAATTGTTTATATTAATAAAATCAGTAAAATATATACAATTAATATTTTGTATGAATCAAATTCATATATTAATTATATCTATGTTCTTTATTTGTGTACAACAAGTTTGTACATAAAATATGTTTAATATTTAACTATCAAATTAAATTAATTCAAAAATTAATTTAATTCATATGGAAACTAAATACAATACCAAATGTATTTGGATTCTGTTCGTTTCAACTATAAGGTGTGACCCTGTAGGCTCTTGTAACGTTGGTAGTAATACTAGAACGTTTCTAACATTACAAGCAACGAGTGGCTAGTAATGCATCATTGCCACCCAAGTTAGAAGAAGTCATGATTCGACATAACCCTTCTGTGATAATCTTTTCATGTATTATATCCTTTTATCCTTAATATCTAGATTGGAGACAAGTCATGGAATAATCACACTTGTATAGTCCAATATCATATTTCTTGATTTTTTGAGCAGACTACAATAAACAAATAAGTGTGATATCTCATATCAACTTATTCAAGCATGACCACGCATTTCTAGTTTCATTCCATCAAGAGACATAAGGTATTACTCCCATTATGTAGGAGGGGTAAATGTAACAGCCCGATTTAGGGCCTAGTCGGGATAGTGGTGTGAGACCACAAACCCGAGTCAGTAAAATTGAGTTATTAAGGTTTATGACATGTTTGCATCATAGTATTAAAGTTCCATGTAGAAATTTTGTGAAGTTGACACGGAATGATCAAAAAGGACTAAATTGCAAAAGTTGCAAAATATGAGTTTCTAGAAGCTTTTTGTATGAAATAGCTTTAGAATATTAATTATGAGTCCTTAAATAGCAATTTGCCCAAATTATAAATTTTGGACAAAAATGGACATGAGTTAGTAAAATAGAAATTTTTTAAAGAGAAGGGCATTTTGGTCATTTGTCTAATAAGTGATTAAAATAGGAAAAAGATGATAAAATTTCATTCATCTTCTTCCTTTCATTGCCGAAAATTTGAAGACTCCATAGCTAGGGTTCTTTATTTTTTTTCAAGCTTGCTAGTAAGTTCATCTTAGCCCCGTTTTTAATATTCTTCGTGTTTTTGAAGTCCCCGTATTATGAATTAACTATTTTTAGCTATAAAATAAGCTAAGATGCATGTTCAAAAATTCATCTATGAATGACATGCTTGTTAAATGATGTTTTACGGAATATTATGAGAGTTTGATGTTAGATAAACATCTTTTCCTTAATGAATTTCATGAAATATGATAGTATGGACTAGTTTGTAATAGTTATGAAATTAGTCATACCTATTAGAAATAATGAGAATTGATGATTGCTATAGTAGGGAAAATGAATCAGCTAAGCATGTAGCTTAAGAAAGTTGAATGAGAAATTTTTTTACGAGCCTTGGGGCAAAAGTGCAAATATGAGAAAGTTTAGGCCGTGTGTCTAGGCCGTGTGTCTCCTGCACCTTAGTATCTTAAGTCAGATTAGACCACGGGCTGGTCACACGGCCGTTTGTTCAAGCCGTGTGATACACACGGTTGGCACATGGGCGTGTGCCAAGACCGTGTGAAGTCTGCACTTGACACTTAGAAATTCAATTGTCACACGGCTGACGCACACGGGCGTGTGTACAGACCGTGTGAATAAGTCAGAATGCCAAGGTTTGGCACACGGGCCAAGGCCACGGGCGTGTCCAGGCCGTGTGTAATTTGCCAGTATCCTCCACGGGTGAAAGACACGGGCATGTTTTAGGGGTGCACGGGCGTGTCCCAAGTCACACGGACGTGTGACCCCTGTTTCAAGAGAAAGTTTCCAGATAAGTTCTGAAAGTTTCAGGACGTAAGTCTAAGGCCTCGTAGGCCCATGAAATGTCTGATTTGACTAAGAAAGAGAAGTTTTTAATTCGGAACGCAATTTTATAGCCCGTAAGTACATGTTTAAGAAAGTTCAAGCATAGTAATGTCTCGTATCCGGTCTTAGCCTCAGACTCGGGTATGGGGTGTTACAAGAAAGGCTTCCCTAGCCTCTCCTCCTCCTCTCTGACTTCAGTCGTAGGTCTATTCTCATTTTCATTCGACACTGTCCCTTCAGCAGGAGCCGGCGCGTTACTTTCTACATCATCTGCCACAGCTCTATCGGGATCCATTTACTATATGAAAACACAATTTAAATCGTCACGAGTCGTCACACTATCATAATGTAAATACTCATGTGTATGGCATGTATAGCTAGACACATGCTTACGCTACGTTAGTTTGAGAATCGACTAAATCGTAGCTCTGATACCACTAAATGTAACACCCTTTACCCATATCCGACATCGAGACAGGGTACGAGGCATTACCGGACTTAACTTGCTTAAACATACATCCTTGGCTATAAAATTTTGTTTCAAATTTTAAATTTTTCATTCATATTCATAACATCCTCATTATGGGCCTACGAGGCCCTAAACATACATTCGAGAGGTTTCAGGATTAAACCGGAAACTTTTACACTCTTAGAAATTTTTTTCCTTAAACAGGGCCACACGTCCGTGTGGGCAGGCCGTGTGGTCACACACACCCATGTTCCTAGCCCGTGTGGAATTTATTTTTCATTTCGAATCTTCAGGGGTTTTCACATGGCCGAACACACGGCCCTGTCTGTGGCCCGTGTCCCTTACACGGCCTAGACACGCCCGTGTCCTCACCAGTGTGTGAAAACTTGGGTATTCTATTTATGACGTCATCAAGCTCTTACGGGCACACGGCCTAGGCACACGCCCGTGTGGCGAATCGAATTCTCGCAAATTTGATGCAGGGGACACACGGCCTATCAGCAAACCCATGGGGCTGACCGTGTGTCACACACGGCCTAGACACACGCCCGTGTGTCTACCCGTGTGGACAATTAGAAGGCTATTTTCCAAGCCTATTGCCACCCTGAAACATAAACACACATATACCAACACAAACAACACATAACATGGCAATAATACACTATGAAGACTCACAAATCATCATTCATGCACTATATAGAACTCATCATCATTAAGTTATAAAACTTGACAAATATTGGCCAATTCCTAATGACCATTTACAAAATGAGTGCATAACATTAATAGCCAACACTTTGGCTTTCAAATATGACATAGCAAAAAATGACCAAGTTCCTATACATGCCATACTCAAAATGAACCAACTTTGCTATACCAAAAGAATAGTTGATAGTGTGATCCGAGCTCCGACGTCCTACGATCCCCGAGCTAGCTTGGCGGAACTACAAGGAAAAGGGAAAAGAGAGGGGTAAGCACATAGCTTAGTAAGTTTGCATGAATTGAAATAGCAACATAAGTACTCATGGTAAGATCCATTCATCTCATAGAACGATAACAACACAAGTTCACAAGTACTTTGACGTACTTACTCATACTTACGCTTACTCATCACATATAACATTAGGGTTTCATAACTCGTATTTTACTCATGGTACCTGTATCACTTCATCACATAATTTAGCACTTATGTTATCATGAACATAAACTTAAATCATAATCATCTTTCACTTAGATGTAACTCTTTGTCATCTTTGTATAGCTTAGCTCTTGCCATCTTTGCATACTTAACTCTTTTGCCCGTTGAATTACTCTGAATGTCGGAGGATACTCAATCTCATCATACATGCATCACGATGCCGATGCCATATCCCAGATATGGTCTTACATGGGATCACCTCTTGATGCCGATGCCATATCCCAGATATGGTCTTACACGGGATCTCTTAACTCGATGTCGATGCCATGTCCCAGACATAGTCTTTTACGAGATCGTACGTAGATGTCGGTGCCATGTCCCAGACATGGTCTTACACGAGATCTTCCTTTGGTGCCGAGGCCATGTCCCAGACATGGTCTTACACGGGACCTTCCTTATTCGGTGCCAATGCCATGTTCCAGACATGGTCTTACACGGTACCTTCCTTATTCGGTGTCGATGCCATGTCCCAGACATGGTCTTACACGGGACCTACATTCAGTGCCGATGCCATGTCCCGGACATGGTCTTATACGGGACCTACATTCGGTGCCGATGCCATGTCCCGGACATGGTCTTATATAGGACCTACATTCAGTGCCGATGCCATGTCCCGGACATGGTCGTAGACGGGACCTTTCTTATCTCATGTCGTGACATAGGTATCCTCGTTATTCTGAATCTTCAACCGGGACTTCAACTCAACATGATTCATTACAATCTCATTGAAGCATCATTAATCAACTTCATGGAATCAATATACACATCTCATAGAATAAAGCAATTAAAAACATAATAACATCACGTAGCTATAAATCCACACAAACTTACCTCGGTACTCAAAATGTGTGTAGATATTCGATTTATTCCACAATTTTGTTCTTGCCTAGGTTTCGGTCCGGGCTTCGTGTTTCTTGATCTATAATAACAATTTCACTTGTTTAATACTCACATTAACTAAATTGACTCATGAATCATACTTTGGAAAAATTATGATTTTGCCACTAAACTTTCACAAAATTACACTTTTGCCCCTAGTCTCGTAAAATGATTTTTATTCGACTTTCTTGTATCTTAAGCCTAGCAATATTATTTTCTTAACTACAAAAGCCCCCAATTTCCTCTATTTCACTCATGTATGACCATTTTTATAACTTTTACAATTTGGTCCTTTTATGCATTTTTCATGAAAATCACTTAGAAAAAGATGTTTATCATGCATCAAACTTCCATATTCTTCCATAAAACATCAAAATACATGCATGTCATACATGGGTAAATTTTTGAATATAAACCCTAGCTCAAAATATAGCTAAAAATAGCTAAATCGAGCTACGAGGATCACAAAAATACGGGGCTAGGAGACACTTACAATCAAGCTTGAAAGGTTAAGAAACCCTAGCTATGGAGAGCTTGAAAATTTCGGCACTTAGGAAGAAGATGGACATGAATTTTGACTTCTTTTTCCCTTTTAATTCTTTTATTAACCAAATGACAAAAATGCCCTTAAGGCCCTTTCTTGATATTTTTCCTTCCCATGTCCATTTTTGTCCATCTTGTCAATTAATGGTCTAATTGCTAAATAAGGACCACTATTAATTTTTATAATTCTATTTCATACTTAAACCTTCTAGAATCTCATATTTTCTAATCTTTGCAATTTAGTCCTAATAGGCAAATTGTTCACTAATTCATAAAATTTCCTCATGAAATTTTCACACAATCATGCTAACACATCATGAGCCTCATAAAATTCATAAAAATCATATTTCTACTTCGGATTTGTGGTCTCGCAACCACTATTCCGACTAGGCCCTAAATCGGGCTGTTACAAGACCTTACACTAACAACATGAGAATTAGCCTGATTTGTAGAGGAGGTAAAAGTTGTAACATGATTAGTTATAAGGTTCCAATTTCGTAGGTGAAGACCATACATGTTATAAAAATAGTAATGAGGTTTTGTTTTACGCCCTAATAAGTTGTGTGCTAATTCATTATTTGAATTGTATGGCTAAGCTTCAAAAGTAGAAGACACGATGAGATCATTCAACCACTTCATGAAATCATTTGATCAGTAAACATTTGCGCTTATATCTTGTAAATGTAAACTCTACAATATATATATTTTTATAGCTATTTATATCACCATTTTACTTAGAATTTATGTTAATCCCGAGTATTTGGATATTTAATTGGGTGATTTTTGTTCATATTGAGACAATCGGCATAAATTTATTAAAGTATGAAATTTTATGAATTTGTGTATTAAATCTTGAATAATTTAACTATCTTATGTTACATAGTAATTTATGTGCTTTAATTGTTGTAGTGGGACCATTGAATTAATAAGTGTGGGAGCTTATTTAAATCATACATGGAAATGAGTTATAATCCACCTCAATTGGATGGCAAAGCCAACAAATTGAGTCAAGAGAAGTCAATTTGATCCAGTTGAACTTGTCTTGTTGAGAAGAGATAGTCTGATAATTATTTGGGTCACAAAGCTATTCAAGTAGGGGGAAAGTACTCCAAATTCGGCAAGCCATCAAGAACAGCCCAAATAAACTTTGGGATAATTAATTTGGAAGCCCTTGCATTTGTGAAAGAATTAGAAATCAGCCCCCAACTAATACCCAAGAAACTGCCCAACTGTAACACCCCTTACCCGTATTCGACGCCGGAATAGGGTACGAGGCATTACCGGAACACATACACTTAACCATTCACATGCAAGCATACACGTCCTTGAAAAGCATCATCATAGACTTATAACATAACAAAAATTGGCCACATTAAATGGCCTTATACAACAATAACCAACAAATAGCATAGGCCAACATTCTAGGCCACTCATAATAACATATACACATAATAAAGTCCCTATACATGCCATAGAATTAAAAATACTTGCAGATCGTTGATACAATACCAATCAATAACTTGCTAGTGTAATAGAATCTCCGACGACCTCCAACTCGAGCTAGCATCTGTGACACTATATGAAAAAGGAAAGGAAGGGGGGTAAGCATTATAGCTTAGTAAGTAGGTATGTAAATAATAAGTGATTTATTAACAGACTTTTATAAATCTTCACAATATGTTCTCAAGATAATACAATCATAATTGCACATAGTTCCACTATTTATTCTTGTTCATCTCAAGCTGTCTACTCGAGTCATAGTCACTAAATTATTTATATCTTGAACTATGGAACTCCAAATTAAGATCCGCTAATTTTCCCTGAAACTAGACTCACATATGTTCTTACCATAAAAGTTTCAGGATTTTTGGTTTAGCAAATAAGTACATTTTATTCTTTAAAAGTATCCCCAGTTCTGCTGTCTTATAGTTTCAACCCTTCTTCACTAAAAATTAATTAACTCTTCGTACGGGATTCAGATGATGTTCCCGTTTGTTTATATTGAAAATAGACTCATTAAGGATTTTAAACATATAAATTATAACCCATAATTATTTGTGTACAATTTTTAATAATTTTCCAAAGTCAGAAAAGGGGATTCCGAAATCATTCTAACTCTATCTCACAAAAATTCAAATATCTCAGAATATGATTTTTTTTTGCTTACACCGTTTCTTTTATGCGAAAATAAACTCAATAAGATTTAATTTAATATCTTATTCAACTTCTAATTCAATTTTCACCATTTTTGGTGATTTTTCAAAAACACATAACTGCTGCTGTCCAAAACTTTTTTATTTCTAAATTTCACTCTTTCATGTTTTCTTTATAGTAACTTTCATTGTAACACTTACTCCGTATCAATCTTACCAAAGTTTGATCACATATCGAGCACATTGCTCATAAGTTTACACACACATACCTGCACTTATTCATCACATAGTCATATTCGTTTGCACTTAGTCATTTCCTGTTGAATGCATCAGAATAATAACGGATACATGGAAATTTGCACATAAGTGCCACACTTGTAGCTAAAGATACTTCATATCACACTTTTCACATAGGCTCACTCTCGAGCTATTCACATTCCCGGGTCTGCTCACACAAGCTATCGGTCATACGTAACTACTCAGTGTTGCTCACACAAGCTGTCAGGTATCCGCAACACATGCTGGATTACCCAGCCACTAGTAGAACTTATAAGACCAGCACCCGTTTCACATACTCACAATCTCGGGTCTGCTCACACAAGCTGTCGGTCATGACGAAACTACACGGTGCTGCTTATACAAGCTGTCGAGTATCCGTAACACATGCCGGATAACTCAGCCACTGGTAGAATGTACGGACCACCACCCGGGTCACTTATTTCACTTAGATTTCACATAGGTTTCTAGTGAACATGTCACTCGTATCCATTTTTATTCCTAAGGTTCAACCGGGAAATTTCTCACTTGTCGATATTTTTTCAATTACATTAAATATTCAGCCACAATTTATACCATTTATCAAAATATGGAAACATAAGTAAAAACGATGCATTATTTACATACAAACTTACCTCGGTAGCACAATCGGTGAAAAGGACTTATTTGTCATATTCTTTGTTTTTCCCCCGTTCTAAGTTCGAATCTCGTTTTCCTTGATCTATAACAACACATTTAACTCATTTATTCATCCTGCTACTCAAATTAGCCTAAATTCACATTTTGGCAAAATTACATTTTTGCCCCTAAACTTTGTCATATTTACACTTTTGCCCCTAGGCTCGTAAAATGATTTTTATTCAATTTCCTTGTATTTTAAGCCTAGACAAACCATTTTCATAACTATAGCAGTCCACAATTTCCATTTATTCACACACTTACCCACATTTTACAACTTTTTACAAACTAGTCCTTTTTGACAATTTCACCGAAAATCACTTAGTAAAAGTCGTTTATTACACACCGAGCATTCATACTATAATAGCCCAATTTAGGGCCTAGTCAGAATAGTGGTTGTGAGACCACAAATCCGAAGTAGAAATATATGTTTTATGGTTTTTATGAGGTCCATGACATGTTTGCATGGTTGTGTGAAAATTTCTTAAAGAAATTTTATGATTTAATGATCAATTTATCTTTTAGGACTAAATTGCAAAAATTAAAAAATATGAGATTCTAGAAGTTTTATGTGTGAAATAGCATTAGAAAATTTATTAGAGGTCCTTATTTAGTAATTATACATTTATATCTCATGATGGACAAAAATAGACATGAAAGGGAAAAATCTCAAGGAAGGGCCTTTAGGGCATTTTGATCATTTGGTTAATAACTTAATAAAAAGGGGAAAAGAAGTCAAAAATTGGTGTCCATCTTCCTCCCCCATTGCCAAAAATTCCAAGGAGCCATAGCTAGGGTTTTGTTTCACTTCTAAGCTTGATACTAAGTACTTCCTAGCCCTATTTTTGATGTTCTTCGTATTTTTGAAATCCTCGTAGCTCGATTTAGCTATTTCTACCACTATTTTGAGCTAGGGTTTATGTTCAAAATTTTACCCATGGATGACATGCATGTATTTTGATGTCTAGTGGTAGAATATGAAAGTTTGAAGTGTGATAAACAACTTTTGCTAGATGATTTTTGGTGAAATTTATAAAAAAAGGACCTACTTGCAAAAGATGAAATAATATGTGTATAGAATGTAAAATAATTGAAATTTTGGGCTGCTATAGGAGAGGTTATGAATCGGCTAGGCTTGAGTATGAGAAAAATGAACACATTTCATCATACGAGCCTAGGGACTATTTTGCAAATATGTGAAAGTTTAGGGGCAAAATTATAATTTTTACCAAAGTATGATTCGTGGCCTGTTTTAGTCAATGTGGTAATTAAATAAGTGAAATTTGTCATTATAGATCAAGAAACACGAAGTCCGGACCTAAACCGAGGAAAGAACAAAGTGGTGGACTAAATTGAACAACTATCTATATTTTTGGGTACCGAGGTAAGTTTGGGTGTAATAAATTGACATCATGTTATTATGCTTTTAAATGCTTGAGATTACGTGAGATGTATATATTTTTTCTATGAAATTGGTAATGAGATTTCGATGGAAATATGATGAAGTTTTATTATGTCGAAGTCCCGTTTGAACCTTAGGAATAGAAAGGATACCCTTGTCACGACATGAGATTAATAAGGTCCCATGTAAGACCATATCTGGGATATGGTGTAACACCCCTAACCCGTAACCATCGCCGGTCTAGGGTTTAGTGGCATTACCAGACAATCCGAAACTTTTACGAACATTTCGCATTATAAAGTACAACACCGTCAAATCGTAGCAGAATACAAACATTTAGTCCCTTAATGAGGTCTACGAGACCTTAAACATGCATTAGAAAGGGGTCGGGACTAAACCGGGATCATACAAATTTTTTTCAAAAATTAAACATTTTTCAAAGTTACAGAGGTCACACGCCCGTGTGGGCAGATCGTGTGCCTCACACGGCCTCGGACACACTCGTGTGCCCAAGCCGTGGCAAAACAGGGCATACATACTGACTTGTCCACACGGCCTGAGACACGCCCGTGTGCCTCACCCGTGGTCGACACTAACTTACACCACATGGGTAGTCACACGCCCGTGCGTCTAGCCCGTGGTCGAGCCTGACTTGTTTTGAAATACAACCACGAAGGGCACGGTCGAGCCACATGCCCGTGTGCTCAACCGTGTGGGCAATTATAAGCCATTTACAAGGCCAAATTGCCACCCACACATTAGGCTATACCTACAAGCACAAATAAGCATCATTCCAAGCATCAAAAGTACCCAAAACATACCAACATATCCATCTTTTCTAACCAAACATGAACATATCAAACACACCAACTTATGCCACATTTATCTCATTCTCAACACAAACATTTCTAAGTATAAACCATTCAAAAACTTACCATTTCAATGTAACAACCCTTCATCAATAATATGCCAGCTTTGCATCATAATACTCATCATAAAATTTGACCATTTCATCAATTCAACCATTAACCACTAAACATACCAAACTATGCATCATATAGCATAACTACTCATTCACATCATGATCATTATCTAGCCATATCACATGGCTATTTATATACAACTCAAACATCAACTATTTCAACTAGACTATACATGCCATACTTAAATATTTACACTTTCAAAAGGTACCAAAATAGAGTTAATAGTGTGGTGATGATCCTCGACAATCCCCGAGCCTTCCGTAGCTTCAACGATCTATAAAATAATGCAAACACATACAGAGTAAGCTTTCAAAAGCTTAGTAAGCCATATACAAATAAACTTAACATATGAACATTCATAATTATATCAAATACAAGATCAATAACATCTCAATGGCATATTCATAATTCTTCTTTGGCTTATTTGTTTAGCCATTACTTACCAACAAGTCATATCTCCAAGTATCTCTTTTGAACATAACACATTCATACCTATATCACATTTTGTCTCATTGAATCTATGCACATATATCTCTTGCAAGTTCACATATACTTACCTTTTGTACTAAATCATAGTATACATTTTAGATGTACCTGAAACGATCATACATTTCACATAGTCTTTCATTTCTCAGAATTGCCCGTTGAACCATTCAGAATCAAATAGGATACTCAGAATACACAGAATAATCGTACAATGCCAACGTCCCAGACGTGGTCTTACATGTAATCAAATATCGATGCCACTGTCCCAGACAGGGTCTTACACGAATCAAATACGATGCCTATGTCCCAGACATGGTCTTACACGTAAATCTCAAATCAATGCCAACGTCCCAGACGTGGTCTTACATGATATCACATATTAGAATCCCTATGTCATGACATATTAATCCTATCTATTCCTAAGGTTTGTACGGGACTTTTCGGATATTGATGCCTTGTCGATACTTTCTCAGATTTCTCATGTATTTCATCTAAAGTCATTCATCACAATTTAATATCAAATGAAAATAAATAATTCAACTTAATTACGTTTATTCATATATGGACTTACCTCGTACGGATATAGACGGACGGATTCGACTATTCAATCACTTTCGACTTTCCTCGGTCTAAGTCCGTTTTCTTCGGTTCTTGATCTATACATATTCAAATTTACCTCTTTTATTCACCAATTCATTCAATTCAATCCAAAAACACACATTTAGGGAAATTTACAAATTAGCCCTTATATTATCACATTTTGACATTTAAGTCCCTATTTCACAAAATCACAAAATACACAAAATTTCATATCACCCATGCTTGGCCGAATATTCATGTAGTTCATATAAGTCCATATATTTCATTTATTTCACATTTTAGTCCCTCAAAATATTATTTTCAAAATTTAGTCCAAATTACTCAAATTCATCAAAAATCCAAAGACAAAACATGTTAATCTAACATATATATTTCATATTTCATCAACTGACATCACAAAGCTCAAGAATTCATCAATGACACTTTTCAAAATCATTATAAATTTCCAAAATTGAGGCATGGGTTTTGAAGTACTCGAAGCAACGATTACAAAAACGTAGGAATTATCAAAAACCGAAGCAAAACATACCTTAATCTAAGTACATCAATGGCCGAATGTTGAAGAAGCTTAAAACCCCCTTTTTCTTTTCAATATTCAGTGGATGAACATAAAAATAAATGGCTTATTTTAAGCTTTGTTTTTATTAAATATTTACCAAATTAACTAATTACCAATTTAGCCTTTTTATTATCATTTATATTCCACTAACATATGGCATTTTTGTCCATCCAAAATTCCTTTGGTTTAATAACAACATACGGACTCCATATAATAAAAGCCATAACAAATAAATACCTTGACATAAAGCATGCTAATTTTGCATTTAATGCAATTTAGTCCTTTTCTCTAATCAAACACACAATAAAATTAATTTACGAAACCTTCACACATACTTAATCACATACTGTAAGCATAGAAAATAATATTAAAATATTTTTCTGACACAGATTTGTGGTCCCGAAACCACTGTTCTGACTAGGGTCTAAACCGGACTGTTACAATTCTTCCCCCTTAGGGATTTTCGTCCCCGAAAATCTTACCGTTAAACAGATTCGGATATTGTTGTCTCATAGAATCTTTGGGCTCCCACGTAGCCTCTTCCACTCCATGTCGATGCCACAATACCTTTACTAACGATATTTTCTTATTTCGCAATTCTTTAACCTCGTGAGCTAAGATACGAATCAGTTCTTCTTCATAAGTCATATCGGATCGGATCTCAATCTCAGACGGAGATATCACATGCAAAGAATCAGATCTGTATCGTCGAAGCATTGACACGTGAAACACATTATGAATCTTTTCTAGTTCTGGTGGCAACAACAATCTGTATGCAACAGGCCCAATTCGTTCAATGATCTCATACGGCCCGATGAACCTCGGACTCAATTTGCCTTTACGTCCAAATCGGAGTATTTTCTTCCATGGAGACACTTTCAAGAACACTTTATCACCAATCTCAAATTCAATATCTTTTTGTTTCAAATCTGCATAAGATTTCTGATGATCTGATGCGGCTTTCAGACTATCACGAATCACTTTCACTTTCTTTTCAGTTTCTTTAATCAAATCAACCCTGTGTATCTTATTTTCACTGAGCTCGGTCCAATACAAAGGTGTTTGACATTTGCGTCCGTACAAAGCCTCGTAAGGTGCCATTTTAATGCTCGACTGAAAACTATTATTATACACAACTCAATCAATGGCAAATATTGTTCCCACGTACCATCAAACTCAAGAATACAACATCTCAACATATCTTCGAGAATCTGAATAATCCGCTCGGATTGACCATCCGTCTGTGGGTGAAAAGCTGTACTAAAATCCAATTTAGCACCTAAGGCTTCTTGCAGTTTCTTCCAGAATCGTGAAGTAAACCTTGAATCTCTATCAGACACAATAGATAGTGGTACCCCGTGCAATCTCACAATAACCCAGCTAACTTATTAAGTGAGTAATTAGATCGTACCGGAATAAAATGAGCTGTTTTCATTAATCTATCAACTACAACCCAAATTGCATCTTTTTTTCTCGGAGTCAAAGGCAACCCTGAAACGAAATCCATCGTTACTCTATCCCATTTCCACTCAAGAATCATTATCGGTTACAACAAACCAGATGGCACTTGATGTTCAACTTTAACTTGCTGACAGACTAAACATTTCGAAACAAAGTCAGAGATGTCTCGTTTCATACCAGACCACCAGTAATGTTGCTTCAAATCATGGTATATCTTTGTACTTCCCGGATGAACAGATAAGAGACTATTATGTGCTTCATTCAAGATTAACTGAATCAACTCTGGGTTTCTCGGAACACAAATCAGATCTCAAAATCTCAAACAATCATCAACATCAACTCGAAATTCTGAATCAAAATTCAAATTACACTAAGCTCGTTTCGCAAACATTTCATTATCAACTTTCTGAGCATCACATATTTGCTGTGAGAACAACGGTTTCACTTTCAACTTAGCCAAAACTGAACCATCATCAGACAAATCTACATAAGCATTTATCGCACATAATGCAAATAGCGATTTTTGACTCAATGCATCAGCAACAACATTTACCTTACCCGGATGATAATCTATCACAAGCTCGTAGTCTTTCAACAGCTCTAACCATCGTCTCTGTCACAAATTCAGGTCTTTTTGAGTTATTAAATATTTCAAACTTTTATTGTAACAGCCCGATTTTGGGGCTAGTCAGAACAGTGGTTTTGGGACCACTAATCCGAGGTTGAAGAAAATTATTTTGACATTATTTTATGTATTATGGCATAATTATATGGATGTATGAAAATTTTGGTGCATTAATTTTAGCAATTGCATGCTTAATTGTGAAAAAGGACTAAATCGCATAAAGTGCGAAAGTTCTATTTTGCAAGGTAGAGGTGTCTAATAGCCATAGAATATTAAATTGGAGGTCCTTAAAGTGAAATTAGGCCATTAAGGGTGTGTTGGCCGGCCATATAGACTAGGGAGACAAGAGCATTTAATTTTGGTCAAATTTGGTAGAATTAGGTGATATAAAAATGAATAAAATAAGATGAATAAAAGAGATATCATCTTTTACTATTCATGCTTCTTCTACCACCAAAAATTTAGAGGAAATAAGGGTTCTTGGAGTTCAAATTTTCAGCAAAAAAAATCTCTTGCAAGTAAGTGAATCTAGGGGTCTTTCTTGATAATTTTTGTACTTTTGGAATCCCCAAAGCTTAAGCTAGCTAATGAGGGGACTATTTTGCAAAATGGTTGAAAGCTTAGGGACTTACCATGAGAGTGTTCATGTTGTTTGCTGAGTTTTTATGGAAGAAAATGAATGTTAGTGAGTTAAGAAACAACTTTTGTCAAGGGTGTTATCATGAAAACACCTAAATAGGACCTATTTGTAAAGGTAGTAATTGTGTAATAAATGCATGAAATAATTGGTTTTGTGAGTTGTTGTAAGAGAAATAAATGTTCAGCTAGGCTTGTTTAATGAGAAAATTTGATGAAAAACAATTTACGAGCCTAGGGGCAAAATCGTAATTTTGCCAAAGTATAAGGGCAAAATGGTCATTTTTGCCTAAGTAGAAATTCTGGTGTATCATGCATTATAAAGTTATTAAAGAGTGAATTTCATTATTATAGATCAAGAAGAGTGCGGAAAGAACCTTGACCGGGGAAAGGGCAACGTTACGGATTAAGTCGTCGACTTATACATTTTGCACCAAGGTAAGTTTATGTGTAAATGACACATCTATAATATATATGTTGTTACTTATTGGTGCATTGTATGAATGAGATCATTTATGATTGAGATTCATTGAAATTGATAAATAGTGAGTAATTCCTTATGAACCAAGGAATAGATATGTAAGTGCGGAAAAATATCCGTAATTATTCTTTTGGTGGGCTGTGTGCGATACAACCTTATTACTTACTCACGATGGGCTGTGTGCGATACCACCTTATTACTTACTCATGATGGGCTGTGTGCGATACCACCTTATTACTTACTCACGATGGGCTGTGTACGATACCATCGTTTATTTTATCATTTGGTGGGCTATGTGCGAGACCACCGTAAATATTCTTGTGGTGGGCTATGTGCGATACCACCCTATTATTGATTAATGGTGGGTTGTGTGTGAAACCACCGGGTATTTAGTATTGTAACACCCCTTACCCGTGTTCGAAGCCGGAACTGGATACGAGGCATTACCTAACTCAACTTGCTTAAACATGACGTTTCGGGCTATAAAATTTTGTTTCGTCATAAAAACTTTCCATTCAAACCCATAACATACTCATCCTAGGCCCACGAGGCCTTAAACATACTTCTAGAAGGTTTCGGGAATTAATCGGAAACTTTTACGCACTTAGAAATTTTTTTGCCTACACAGGGGCCACACGCCCGTGCTGCTCAAGGGACACGCCCGTGTGCCCCTGAGACATGCCCGTGCTCCTCGCCCGTGGTCGACACTGACTTAATACACACGGCCAGACACACGCCCGTGTCCCTCACACGGCCTCGACACGCCCGTGTCCTAGCCCGTGTGCCAAAACCTTGGCATTCTGTTTATGATGCCATCATCTCACTATGGGCACAAAGCCAAGGTACACGCCCGTGTCCTCAGACCATGTGTCGAATTAAATTCCTAACTTCAGGTGCAGACTTCACATGGCCTGGGCACACGCCCATGTTCTTGGCCATCCTCCCACACGGCTGAGACACACGGCCGTGTCTCTGCCCGTGTGTTTACTACGGAGCATACTGACTTGCAACTCTAGCATGCAAGGGGACACACGGCCGATCAACACGCCCATGGGGCTGACCGTGTGTCACACATGGTCTAGACAGAAGCCCGTGTGGACAAATATATGGTTATCCATCAAGCCATTTGTCTCCCTACCAAGCAACCACACTTATACTAAATCAATTTAACATAAATGATGGCCATAAGGCACCTCTAAGAACTCAACGGAATCAAAACATCCAACACAAGCATACATCTCATGAAATCCACCTTCATTGAATATATGAACATATCAAGTATAGGTCAACTTCCCATGACCCTTTTACAAAAATAAATTGAGCAACTATAGTAGCCAACACATTTGGCTTGCCAAAAGACATAACAAAAAGAGCAAGTCCTATACATGCCATACTCAAAATAAATCTAATTTGGCTATACCAAAAAGGGGTCGATAGTGTGATCTCCAACTCCGACGTCCGTAACTTCTCGAGTTAATTTGGCAATACTACAAGGAAAAGGGTAATAAAAGGGGTAAGCGTAAAGCTTAGTAAGTTTGCATGGAAATAAATAGCAACAATTAACTCGTAAAAATATCCATACATAGCATTAGCTAGCCATACACAATGTCATAGGCTCTTTACTATAACTTACTCGCACTTGCCCTTATCTAGCACATATCATGCCACATATCGCAATCGTACCTCGTGATTTACCCATAGATACCTGTGTTCACTCAATCACATAACTTTATACAAATCTCAATTCTATATCAAGCTAGTCTATTTATCCCAATAATCACTAAGGATCCTCAAAGGTGTATATTCATTATCACTAACGTGAACTCGAAGCCAATGCCACACCCTGGATACGGTCTTACATGGGATTACATTTGATTTCTGATGCCATATCCCGGATATGGTCTTATACGGACCTCACCTCAAGTATCGATTCCATATCCCGGATACGGTCTTATACGATTCTCATATTCAATACCGAAGCCATACCCACGATATGGTCTTATAAGGAATCTCAATTCAGTGCCGAGGCCATGTCCCCGACATGGTCTTACACGGGACCTTATCTATCTCATGTCTCGATAATATTATACTCACATTCATTATAGTCCAACCGGGACTTCAACATTTCAATTTCTCAAAATATCGTACATCAATATAATGTCAAACATTCTCAAACAATACGAGCATAAATGTTGAATTTATCACATACAAACTTACCTCAATTTCAAAATAAGTTAGATCGTCGATCTAGTCCGAGACCTTATTCTTTCCCCGATCGAGGTTGATTCTTGGTTCTTCTTACTCTATAATAGCAAATTATCTCGTTTCAATCATCACATTAATAAAATCATTTTTAATAATCATGCTTTGGCAAAATTACTATTTTGCCCTTACACTTTGGCAAAATGACCATTTTACCCCTAGGCTCGGAAATCAATTCTAATCAAATCTCTAACTTTAATGAGCCTAGGTGAACATTTATTTCTCTTATGGCTATCATCAAAACCCAACATTTCACACATTTACTACTAATTTTACAACCTTTGCAAAAATGTTCATTTAGGTGTTTTCATGGCAACACCTTTCACAAAAGTTGTTCATCTAACAACTAAGACTCATTTTCTTCCATAAAAATGCAAAAAATCACATATAAGCTCTCATGGAAAATCCCTAAACTTTTCACCATATTGCAAATTAGTCCCCTCTTTATAAAGCTTAAGCTTTAGGGGTTCCAAAAGTACAATTATCTTCAAGAAAAAATCATTAAAATCACTTACTAGATTGGAGAGGAGTTTGCTGTAATTTTGAGCTTTCAAAACCCTCTCTAAGCTGGTATTTTTGATGGTGAAAAATGATGAAGAAAAGATGATATCACTCTTTTCTTTATTTTATTCTATATCATCAATTTAATCCACCTAACACATCAACTTTGACCAATTTGTCTCCTATTATCCCCTATGGTCGGCCAACCATTTACAAAGGGTCTAATTGCCCTTTGAAGACATCAAATTAATATTCTACGGCTATTAGGTACCTTTAGCTTATAAAATGGAACTTTCGCACTTTATGCGATTTAGTCCTTTTTCGCGATTAAGCATGAAATCGCTAAAATTAAGGCACCAAAATTTTCATACACTTATATAATCATACTTTGACTAATAAAATATCATAAAAATAATTTTCTCCAACCTGGGATTAGTGGTTCCGAACAACTGTTCTGAGTAGCCCCTAAATCGGGCTGTTACAATTCTCCCCATTATGGATTTTCATCCCCGAAAATCTTACCGGCAAAAAGGTTGGGATATTGGTTTCTCATAGTCTCTTCGGGTTCCCATGTAGCCTCCTCTATTCCATGTCTTTGCCATAGCACTTTGACAAGAGCTATACTTTTGTTTCTTAACTGTTTGACTTCTCGTGCCAAGATTTTAACCGGCTCTTCACCATAAGTCAAGTCCGGTTGAATTTCCATTTCTATTGGTACTATCACATGCGAAGGGTCTGAACGGTATCGGCGTAACATGGATACGTGAAAGACATCATGAATCTTTTCCAACTCGAGTGGCAAGGCCAAACGATAAGCTACCGGCCCTACCCTCTCGGTAACTTCATAAGGTTCGATGAAACGCGGACTCAATTTGCCTTTCCGGCCAAATCTGAGGACTTTCCTCCATAGTGATACTTTCAGAAATACTTTATCACCCACTTGAAACTCAATCTCTTTCCTTTTTAAATCCTAATAGGACTTTTGTCTATATGAGGCCGCTTTCAGACATTCGCGTATCACCTTTACTTTCTCTTAAGTTTCCCTAACCAAATCAACCCCGTGAATCTGGTTCTCCCTGAGTTCTGACCAATACAAAGGCGTTCGGCACTTACGCCCGTACAATGCCTCATAAGGCGCCATCTTCAAGCTTGACTGAAAACTATTGTTGTAGGCGAATTCCACCAGCGGTAAGTATTTTTCCTAATTACCTTTGAATTCCAAAACACAACATCGAAGTATGTCTTCGAGTATCTGAATTACCCTTTCCGACTGACCGTCGGTCTGTGGATGAAAAGCGGTACTGAAATTCAATTTTGTGCCTAAAGTCTCTTGCAACCTTCTCCAAAACCGTGACGTGCATCTCAGATCTCTATCCGAAATGATAGACAATGGTACCCCATGAAGTCTTACTATCTCTGACATGTACAAATCCGCCAACTTATCATGCGAGTAATCGACTCACACAGGTACAAAATGGGCCGACTTCGTAAGTCTATCGACTACAACCCACACGGAATCTTTCTTTTTCAGTGTTAACGGTAAACCCGTCACGAAATCCATGGTAATACGGTCCCACTTCCACTCAGGGATCATAATGGGCTGAAGTAGACTCGAAGGTACTTGGTGTTCAACTTTTACTTGTTGAAAAATTAGACATCTCGATACAAACTCAGAAATGTCCTTCTTCATACTAGGCCACCAATACCACTTCTTCAAATCATTGTACATCTTCGTGCTGCCTGGGTGCAGAGTTAAACATCCACTATGTGCTTCATGCAAAATCTTACGAATAAGTTCTTCATTTCTGAGTACACAGACCCTATCTCGAAACGTCAAACATCCATCAGGACTTACCCAAAAGTCTGACTCAACATTTGACTCACATAGAACTCTTTTGGCTTGTAAGCTGCTGTCCTCTTTCTGAGCTTCACAAATCTCTTGAAGAAATAATGGTCTAGCCCTTAGCTCGGCTAGAATAGAACCATCATCCAACAAAGCCATCTAAGTATTCATGGCTGTCAGCGCAAGCAATGATTTTCTGCTCAAAGCATCGGTGACTACGTTCGCCTTACCCGGATGGTAGTCAATCACTAACTCATAATCCTTAATCAGCTCTAACCACCTTCGTTGCCTCAAATTCAATTCCTTTTGAGTCATCAAATATTTTAGGCTTTTATGGTCGGTAAATATCCGACACATTTCGCCATACAAATGGTGTCTCCATCTCTTTAATGCGAACACAATGGCAACCACATGGGTCGGGTAATTCTTCTCCTGCGGCTTTAATTGTCTAGAGGCATATGCAATCACCTTACCCTCTTGCATAAGTACACAACCCAATCCATTCAGGGATGCATCACAGTAAACCATAAATTCTCTTCCCGACTCAGGTTGCACCAAAACAGGAGCCTCAGTCAACAACGCCTTTAGTTTCTCAAAACTCTGTTGACACTTTTCTGTCCAATCAAACTTTACATCTTTTTGCAAAAGTCTCGTCATCGGGGTAGCTATTATGGAAAACCCCTTGACAAAACACCTATAATATCCGGCTAGGCCCAGAAAACTTCTTACTTCAGTTACGCTCCTCGGCGGTTTCCAATCAACAATTGCTGAAATCTTACTCGGGTCGACTCTAATCCCATCTCCCGAGACAACGTGCCCCAAAAATCCTACTTTCTTAAGCCCAAATTCACTCTTGCTAAACTTGGCATACAATTGTTTTTCTCTCAAAATTTGTAGAACCATACTCAAATGCTCAGCATGTTCGTTCTCATCTCGAGAGTAGATCAGTATATCATCGATGAAGACCACAACAAATTTATCCAAGTATGGCCGAAAAATGCGATTCATCAGGTCCATGAAAACGGTAGGGGCATTCGTTAGACCAAAAGGCATGACCAAAAATTCATAGTAGCCATACCTAGTCCTAAATGTGGGTTTTGGTACATCCGAGTCCTTGACTCTCAGCTGATAGTACCCTGACCTCAAATCTATCTTGGAAAATACTGTGGCTCCCTTCAATTGATCAAATAAATCATCGATTCTCAGCAACGAGTACTTGTTCTTCACAGTTACCTTGTTAAGTTACCGATAATCTATGCATAATCTCATGGAACCATCTTTCTTCTTCACGAATAAAACGAGAGCACCCTACGGAGAAAAACTCGATCTTGCGAAACCTTTATCTGTTAGTTCTTGCAACTGTGCTTTTAACTCTTTTAGCTCGGTTGGAGCCATTCTATATGGAGCAATAGAAATGGGGGCGGTACCCGGAGCTAATTCAATCCCAAATTCAATTTCCCTACTTGGAGGTAACCCTGGCAATTCCTCTGGGAAAACATTTGAATACTCGTATACTATGGGTACCGACTCAATTTTCAACTCAGTCTCTTTAGCATTTATCACAATAGAAAGGTATGCTTCGTACCCCTTTCTTAAGTACTTCTGAGTCAACAAGGATGATATCACTACTGGTGATTTGTCTTACTTATCTGATTCAACACGAATAAGATCCCCACTTTCACATTTTAACTCAATAAGCTTCTTTCCACAATTCACAATCACGTCATGAGTAACTAACCAATCCATCCCAAGGATGACATAAAACTCATCAAACAGTAATAACATAAGATCAACTGGAAAGTAATGACCCCTAATCATTAAAGGGCAACCTTTGCATACTCTATCAACCAACACATACTTGCATACTCTTATTACAAATCCAGTAGACTCTATAGGCATGCTCATGCTAGAGACTGATTCTATGCATATGTATGAGTGGGTAGATCCTGGATCAGTTAAAGCTATAACACGAGTATCATAAAGAGAAAATGTACACGTGATTATGTCAGGGGAAGATGCCTCTTCACGAGTACGAATGGCATATGTTCTTGCCGGTGCTCTACTCTCGACTCTTGCCGTCTGCTCTCTAGATGGATTCTTGCTACTCATCTCATTTCCTGAGTTTCTCTGTGGTCTTCCTCTAGCAGCACTTCACGGTCTTGCATTCTGAGACTTCTCTTTCTCGCCCATCTCAGGGCAATATCTGATAAAATGGTCTAAAGACCCACATCTAAAACAAGCCTTCTCATTCGCTCGGCACTCACCAGAATGACACCTGCCATACTGCGGGCATTCTGGTCTACTCGGTCGAATGTTGCCCACACTAGCAACTGATGTGGTCTGCACTTTAGACCCCAAAAATTGTTTGCCCTTACTTCGATTTGAAAACCCGACCAAAGTAGCTGGTCGAGTAGCAAAATCCCTCGATTTCTTAGATGAAGATTGTAGTGACTTATTCAACCGTCTTTTCCTCGAGTCACGAGACTCAATCTCAGCTCTTCTTTTCTCTTTAGCCAACCCTTCAGCCTTACAGGCTCTATCTACCAACACTATAAATTCTTTTAGTTCGAGAACTCCGACGTATAAATGGATATCCTCATTTAGCCCATCCTCAAATCTCTTACACATGATAGCCTCGGTAGACACGCACTTCCAAGCATACTTACTAAGCCTTACGAACTCCCGTTCGTAATCGATCACCATCATTCTGCCTTGCTTTAATTCCACGAACTATTTTCTCTTATGGTTGATGAATCTCTGGCTGATATACTTCTTCCGGAATTCCTCTTGGAAGAATTCCCAGCTAACTGTCTCCCTTGGTACTACTGACACAAGGGTGTTCCACCACCGATAAGTCGAATCTCTTAAGAGAGATACCGCACACTTTAGGCACTCCTCAGGCGTGCATGACAATTTATCGAATACCCTGATGGTATTCTCGAGCCAGAATTTCGCTCTTTCCGGATCATCATCCTTACTAGCCCGGAATTCCTCGGCTCCTTGTTTCTGGATCTTATCGACCGGAGGCCTTTATCTTCTCACTACTTCAACCACTTGAGGAGTTACTGGAGCGGGTTAAGGAATAGGTTGGGGTGGAGGGGGTTGAGCATTAGGATTTGCTCGAACGTACTCAGTGTACCAGTTGCTCATCATATGGAGAAAGGCTTCTCGGGCCTCTTCTCCCTGACCCAAGGTCTCGGGTCTACTATCTACGTACCCCAGTGTCCCTTGCGCAGGAGCCGGCGCATTACCTGCAGCATCATTGGCTGCAATTCAGTCAGGATTGGGATCCATTTACTATATAAAGACACAATTTAAAATGTCAAGAGCTGTCACACTATCATTACACAAGTTCTCTTACGTATGGCAAGTATAGCTAGACTCATACTTACGCTATGTTAGTCTAAGAATCGACTAAACTGTAGATCTGATACCACTAAATGTAACACCCCTTACCCGTGTTCGAAGCCGGAACTGGATACGAGGCATTACCTAACTCAACTTGCTTAAACAGGACGTTTCGGGCTATAAAATTTCGTTTTGTCATAAAAACTTTCCATTCAAACCCATAACATACTCATCCTAGGCCCACGAGGCCTTAAACATACTTCCGGAAGGTTTCAGGAATTAATCGAAAACTTTACGCACTTAGAATTTTTTTGGCCTAAACAGGGGCCACACGCCCATGCTGCTCAAGGGACACGCCTGTGTCCTCCTGAGACATGCCCGTGCTCCTCGCCCGTGGTTAACACTGAGTTAATACACACGGCCAAACACATGCTCGTGTCCCTGGCCCGTGTCCCTCACACGGCCTCAACACGCCCGTGTCCTAGCCCGTGTGCCAAAACCTTGGCATTCTGTTTATGATGTCATCATCTCACTATGGTCACACGGCCAAGGCACACGCCCGTGTCCTCAGACCGTGTGTCGAATTAAATTCCTAACTTCAGGTGCAGACTTCACACGGCCTGGGCACACGCCGATGTTCCTGGCCGTGCCTCCCACACGGCTGAGACACACGGTCGTGTCTCTGCCCATGTGTTTACTACGGAGCATACTGACTTGCAACTCTAGCATGCAAGGGGACACACGGCCGATCAACACGCCCATGGGGCTGACCGTGTGTCACACACGATCTAGACACACGCGGGTATGGACAAATATATGGCTATCCATCAAGCCATTTGTCACCCTACCAAGCAACCACACTCATACTCAATCAATTTAACATAAATGATGGCCATAAAGCACCTCTAAGAACTGAAAGGAATCAAGACATCCAACAGAAGCATACATCTCATGAAATCAACCTTCATTGAATTTATGAAAATATCAAGTATAGGTCAACTTCCCATGACCCTTTTAAAAAAATAAATTGAGCAACTATAGTAGCAAACACATTTGTTTTGCCAAAAGACATACCAAAAAGACCAAGTCCTATACATGCCATACTCAAAATAAATCTAATTTGGCTATACCAAAAAGGGGTCGATAGTGTGATCTCCAACTCCAACGTCCGCAACTTCTCGAGTTAATTTGGCAATACTACAAGGAAAAGGGCAATAAAAAGGGGTAAGCATAAAGCTTAGTAAGTTTGCATGGAAATAAATAGCAACAATTAACTCGTAAAAATATCCATACATAGCATTAGCTAGCCATACACAATGTCATAGGCTCTTTACTATAACTTACTCGTACTTGCCCTTATCTAGCACATATCATGCCACATATCGCAATCGTACCTCGTGATTTACCCACAGATATCTGTGTTCACACAATCACATAACTTTAATACAAATCTTAATTCTATATCAAGCTAGTTTATTTATCCCAATAATCACTAGGGATCCTCAAAGGTGTATATTCATTATCACTAACGTGAACTCGAAGCCAATGCCACACCCCGGATGCGGTCTTACATGGGATTACCTTTAATTTCTGATGCCATATCCTGAATATGGTCTTATACGGTATCTCACCTCAAGTATCGATGCCATATCCCGGATACATTCTTATACAATTCTCATATTCAATACCAAAGCCATACCCCCGATATCATCTTATACGGAATCTCAATTTGGTGCCGAGGCCATGTCCCCAACATGGTGTTACACGGGACCTTATCTATCTCATGTCTCGATAATATTATACTCACATTCATTATAGTCCAACCGGGACTTCAACATTTTAACTTCTCAGAATATCGTACATCAATATAATGTCAAACATTCTCAAACAATACGAGCATAAATGTTGAATTTATCACATACAAACTTACCTCGATTTCAAAATAAGCTAGATCGTCGATCTAGTCCGAGACTTTATTCTTTCCCCAATCGAGGTTGATTCTTGGTTCTTCTTGCTCTATAATAGCAAATTAGCTCGTTTCAATCATCACATTAATAAAAGCATTTTTAATAATCATGCTTAGGCAAAATTATTATTTTGCCCTTACACTTTGGCAAAATGACCATTTTACCCCTAGGCTCAAAAATCAATTCTAATCAAATCTCTAACTTTAATGAGCCTATGTGAACATTTATTTCTCTTAAGGCTATCATCAAAACCCAATATTTCACACATTTACTACTAATTTTACAACCTTTACAAAAAGGTTCATTTAGGTGTTTTCATGGCAACGCCTTTCACAAAAATTGTTCATCTAACAACTAAGACTCATTTTCTTCCATAAAAATGCAGCAAATAACATACAAGCTCTCATGGCAAAACCCTAAAATTTTCACCATATTGCAAATTAGTCCCCTCTTTAGAAAGCTTAAGCTTTAGGGGTTCTAAAAGTACAACTATCTTCAAGAAAAACCATTAAAATCACTTACTAGATTGGAGAGGAGTTTGCTATAATTTTTAGCTTTCAAAACCATCTCTAAGCTGGTATTTTCAGTGGTGAAAAATGATGAAGAAAAGATGATATCACTCTTTTCTTTATTTTATTCTATATCATCAATTTAATCCACCTAACACATCAACTTTGACCAATTTGTCTCCTATTATCCACTATGGCTGGCCAACCATTTACAAAGGGCTAATTGCCCTTTAAAGACCTCAAATTAATATTCTATGGCTATTAGGTACCTTTAGCTTATAAAATGGAACTTTCGCACTTTATGCGATTTAGTCCTTTTTCGCGATTAAGCATGAAATCGCTAAAATTAAGGCACCAAAATTTTCATACACTTATATAATCATACTCTGACTCATAAAATATCATAAAAATAATTTTCTCCAATGTCAGATTAGTGGTTTCAAACCACTGTTTCGACTAGCCCCTAAATCGGGCTGTTACAAGTATTATTCCGAGAGGTTTATAAAGAATTTGTATAATTGAATGTTTCATGTTGCCTTGAGGTATTGAGTGTAGGGAATGTGTACAAGTGAATTTGAGCAATATAATTGTTATGTGGTGGGATTGTGGTAAGAAATGAAATGAGTAAGCATGATTGTGAAATTTTGAATTGTTCTTGCTTAGTATATGATGTTATTGGTTGTTTAGCATATGTTATGATGCTTATTGTTACATGTAAACTTACTAAGCTTAAAGCTTACTCCCTCTCTTTTCCCTTGCTTTATTGTGTCAAAGAGCTAGTTCGAGATTCGAAGATAATCGGAAGATCATCCACACTATCGACTCATCTCGATATATTTAAACTTAGTATTTTGAGTATGGCATGTATAGGGGCTAGGTTTAATGAAATGTTTTGTTGTTTTGGCCAAGAGTGTTGGTTGTTTTAGAGATGAACCCTTTTGTATATTGCCATAGTTGATGGCTCATTAATGCTAAATTATGAAAAGAAGAGGTTATTCATGAATATGTTAGATGCTTGATTGGGTTGCTTGATAAATGGTTGAATGGGATTTCATGTTATGTGAATTAGGGTGATAATAGAGCTTGGAAAATAGCCTTGCTCTTGTCCACACGGGTAGGCACACAGGTGTGTGTCTAGGCCATGTGTGACACACGATCAGTCTCATGGGCGTGTGACCAGGTCGTGTGTCCCCTGCATGCTAGTGTTTCAAGTCAGTGTCGACCACGGGCTAGATACACGGGCTTGTGCCTAGGCCGTGTGTCCCTTATAAGACTGCTGACCTCATAAACAAAATACCCAAGTTTTCACACACGGGTGAGGACACGGGCGTGTGTCCGGCCGTGTGAAAACCCCTGTAGGTTCGAAATGAAAAATAAATCCCACACGGGCTGGGGACATGGGCGTGTGTGACCACACGGCCTGCCCACATAGGCATGTTCCATTTCACACGGGCGTGTGGCCCTGTTAAGGCAATTTTTTTTTTCTAAGTATATCAAAGTTCCCGATTTAATCCTGAAACCTTCCGTTTGCTTGTTTAAGGCCTCATAGACCCATAATAAGGGTGTTATGTTTATGAATTGGAAAGTTATAATTTGGATTGAAATTCTACAGTTCAAAGTTGTACGTTCAAGTGAGTTATGTCTGGTAATGCCTTGTACCCGATTCCGGCAATGAATACGGGTAAGGGGTGTTAAATTTAGTGGTATCAGAGCTATGGTTTAGTCGGTTCTCGGACTACCGTAGAGTGTGTAGGGGTCTAGCTATACATGCCATAGAATACAATGATAGTGTGGTGACTTCTGACTATATTTAACTATGTTTTTGTATAGTAAATGGATCCCACCGAGCAAGCGATGACGTTTTGCTAATGCTATGCTTGCACGGC
This sequence comes from Gossypium sturtianum, assembly GCA_025698515.1. Lineage (NCBI taxonomy): Eukaryota > Viridiplantae > Streptophyta > Magnoliopsida > Malvales > Malvaceae > Gossypium > Gossypium sturtianum. Next base: position 50,219,888 of record CM046944.1, on the reverse strand, counting down.
TCCGCGCAAGAGGACCGCACCAGAGAGTTGACCCAAGACTATGGGTCAAGGTGAAGAGGCTCAGAAAGCCTTTCTTTACATGATATGTAATTGGTACTCGGAGTATTGACGAGCGAATCCTAATGCTCAACCTCCTCCACCCCCTCCTATACCTCAGCCAATCCCCGTGGCTCCGCAAGGTATAGATTTGGTGAGAACGACCAAACCCCCAGTAGATAAGCTTCGGAAGCAAGGGGCCGAGGATTTTAGGGCTAACATAGACGATGACCCCGAGAGGGCGGAGTTCTGGCTTGAGAACTCAATGAGGGTGTTTGATGAACTCTCCTGCACACCTGAGGAGAGCTTGAAATGTGCTGTGTCATTGTTGAAGGACTCGGCATATCGTTGGTGGAAAACGTTAACACCGGTAGTTCCAAGGGATTGAGTGACATGGGACTTCTTCTTAGAAGAGTTCCGAAAGAAGTATATAAGTCAGCGATTTGTTGATCAGAAAAGGAAGGAGTTCCTTGAATTGAAGCAAGGAAAAATGGCCAGTGGCGAGTATGAGCGCGAGTTTGTTAGGCTCGAAAGCAAGTATGCACAAGAGTGTGTGTCTCTGAAGCTATCTTGTGCAAGAGGTTTGAAGACGGACTGAATGAGGATATCAGACTTCTAGTTGGGATCTTGGAATTGAAAGTGCCGAAACCATTTTTTATGTTTGGAAAAACGGGATCGACTTTAAAAATATGGAGTTGCCACCAACCCCTTTTGTTTAGGTGGGATTGGATCACCTTGTAAAAAAAACAATTTTGGTTTACGAAATAGAAAAATAGGTTCGGGAGTCGATTAAACACGAGGAGGATTAGCACCCTCGTATGCCCAAAACTGGTACCAAATTGATTAACTAATGTCCTTATGTTGAAAATCTAAAAAAATTAAAATGTAATCTTTTTTGGAAAAGGCTGATCAATTTGAATTGAACCTCAAGATTCACTCGTTCTAAGGAAATAAGACATCACATCCAACACTTTAGGATATGACATATTTATGCCTCAATACCGAGATTATCTTTGATTTTCAAAACAAGCAATTAAAAGGTTATTTAGTTATTTGGTCAGACGGAAAAATTGCAACCCAGCACGTTAGGGCACAATTTCCGAGTTTCCAAACACTAAATATTGCCTTATTTCAAAAGGTTTTCAAATAGGTGATTTTAAAACCGGTTCAAAATATTTGGTTTGAAATTGGATGAAAGTTTAAATTGGAATCGTGATACAACAAAAAGAAATACAAGCATAATTACAAGCATGAAATATGAATTTATAGCAATAACACCTATACAAAATGAATAATAGTATTAATATTAATATTCAAAAGATAATAAATTAAAAGACAATTTTAAAAAAAAATCAAGCAACTTAACATAAATAAAATGCAACAAATTTTAAGACAAATAGAAAGCATGAATAATATATAAAACCCATTAATATACAAACAACAAATTATATGTATACGAATTTTAAAACAAGTAATATATGAGAGATTTTAGAATAAAATAAAGATGAAAATAAACAATATATCAAATGGAAATATATTAAAGAATTTTAAAACAAGTATTATATAAAAAGAAAATTAAAATAAGTAGTGTATAAAATAATATATATATCAATAAAAAAATTAAAAATATATTAGATAATAGTATACAAATGAATTTTAAAATAAATATTATAAGAAGAAAATCAAAATTCATAATATACAAGATAAAATATCCATAAAAAATGAATAAAATTCATAACATAAAATAAAAATTTTAATATGAATAATTTACGTATATTAGGAACTAGTTTAATTTAAATAATATATATATAAAATAACGATGTATAAAAGTATTTAAAAAAAATTATTATATAAATCTTTAAATCAAAGAAATATACATAAAAGAGAATTTTAAAATGAACAAATTATATTAAAATAAGTTTAAAAAGATATATAAAAAAAAACTAGTCAATCAGTAAAATATTCCAAAATAATATGTTAAAACAATTAAAAAAAATGAACAACGAATTAATTAAGAAAAAAAATAAAATACATAAACTGAAATAAAAAAGGACCCCAATTGGAATAAAAAAAATTAAAAGAGTAAATTTTAAACAAATAAAATTATGAAAACAAAATTAGGGACTTAAATAAAATGCACATAAATGAACGAGGGTTAAAAATGCAATATTCCCATTTGCGAAAACGCTGCGTACAGATTGGACCAAATTGGAATGGCGCGCAATTTACAGAGATCAATTAAAAAAATAAAGAAAATGTATAATAGATCTAATCAAATAGCAGTATGAAAAAGAGGGACCAAACGCGCAAATATCCCTTCAACACGTAAACACACGGATCCTGAGGGCTTTGGATCGGATCGGGTCGGGGCCTTATGCGGCGTCGTTTTGAGGCCACTTAATCAGGCTTCAAACAACGTCGTTTCACATGGTTTAAAAAGGTTAATAAAACCTTAAAAGTAATCAGAAAACTCAATCCCTTTTATTTTGAAACCAAACCCTAGCCCCTTTCTCCTAAAACGCGCCGAAAAAATCACAGTCCGGCCACTGTACCGACATGATAATCGGCGATTAGCGATGAATCCAAGCCTCTCTGAGCATTCATCTTTAAATCTGACTCGAAGGCCTCCATACTTTCAACCTTGAAGACCCTTCTTGCTTCGATTTCGGCGAAGAAAGATAGATCCGACTGTTTTCTCAGTAAAGGTAGATCCCTTTTCTTTTCTTAATTTACATATAAACAAAAAAACATGCAGAAAGAGAAAAAAAAAAGAAAGCAAAAAGAATTTTTAAAAAACACCTTTCAATCTTTTTCTCTTCTTTTGATTTAGTATTTCTTGCGTATGGGTGCGTCCCAAAAATCAATATACAATGCTTGGCTTTTTATAGCCAGAAAAATGAAATACACATTTTTTATTCTTCTACTGTATTTTATGATCCTCTGCCATTGTTTGCTGCTTTCTGTTGTAGGTACAGCTGTGGAGGAGGTCGTTCTTTGAGAAATTTGGCGCGTGTGCGTGATGGGCATGTGGTACGTGATGCATGCGAGCGCGCGCGTGGGGGAAAGCTGCGGCGCTAGAGCATTCTGGAAACCCCTAGGGTTTCCAGAAATTTTTAGGGTAATTGGGCTTTGATTTTGGGTCTGGGGGTTAATAAATTTTGGCTAGTAAAGGACTGATGGATTGTTTTAAGTTATTGAGTTTGTAATTTTATTGTATTGGACTTTTATTATTGGACCATTATTTTATTGGTTTTTATTTGGCTTTAATTTTTTGGTTTTGTTTTTGGGTTTAAATTTTGTTAATGGGCCCGGGCAAATTGGGCCTATTACAGCTGCCCCTCTTTGCTCGTTGACGTGTAATGAGAATAGAGCAAAGACTTCAAAAAGGGCCAATTTTGCCCGGTCTTGCTAAATCTTGACCTCTTTCAGTGCTTTTCTTCTTCGAGTAGTTTCGTTCCATCCTGCTGTATTTTCAAGGGCATGAGAACTAGCGCTTCGATCCAATTTAGACTTGTGGCTTCAATCTGCTTCGCTGCTACCTCAGGAAGATAAGATTCACCATTTTCGATCTACCCCACTGCTATCACGAGGAGACAAAATCTACAATCTTCAGTCAGCTTCCTTGCTATCTCAGGAAGATATGGCTAGTGGCTAAAATTTGCTTCCCTACTACCTCGGGAAGATAAGATTCGCCATCTTCGATCTGCCCCACTGCTATCTCGAGGAGACAAGATCTACAATTTTATCCGGTCTGCTCCCTTGCTACATCAGGAAGATAAGACTAGTGGCTAAAATCTGCTCCCCTGCTATCTCGGGAAGATAAGATTCGCCTTCTTCGATCTGCCCCACTGCTATCTCGAGGAGACAAGATCTATAATTTTATTTAGTCTGCTCCCTTGCTACATCAGGAAGATAAGACTGTAATTTTTAACTTGCTCCCTTGTTACCTCAGGAAGATAAGGCTAGTGGTTAAAATCTACTCCCCTGCTACCTCAGAAAGATAAGATTCGCCATTTTCGATCTGCCCCACTGCTATCTCGAGGAGACAAGATCTACAATTTTATTTAGTCTGCTCCCTTGCTACATCAGGAAGATAAGACTATAATCTTCAGTCTGCTCCCTTGCTACCTCAGGAAGATAAGGCTAGGTAACTTGAATCTGCTCCATTGCCAATACATGGAGATAAGATTCGCCAAATTTGATCTGCCCCACTGCTATCTCGAGGAGACAAGATCTACAATTCACCGATGTTGCTACACCGTCCTCTGGGGGACATGTCCTGTAGACTCGAATGTATTATGGACGACATTTGCATGAATGCAGAATGTCATGAGAATGATCCCTTTTTTAAACGTACAATGATTAGGATGCAATGATCGAATGAATCAAATGCTCCTAACTAAATGATATTATGGATGACATTTGCATGAATGCAGGATGTCATGAGAATGATCCCTTTTTTTAATATACAATGATTAGGATGCAATGATCGAAATGAATCAAATGCTCCTAACTAAATGATATTATGGATAACATTTGCATGAATGCAGGATGTCATGAGAATGATCCTTTTTTTTAATGTACAATGATTAGGATGCAATGATCGGAATGAATCAAATGCTCCTAACTAAATGATATTATGGATGACATTTGCATGCATGCAGAATTTCATGAGAATAATCCTTTGTATAATGATTAGGATGCAATGATTGGAATGAATCAAATGCTCCTAACTAAATGTGTCTTGCATGAATGCAGAATTTCATGAGAATGATCCCTTTTTAAATGCTTAAGGTGTCATCGCTCATTGTTTATCAAGGTTTTATCACTGACGTATTATGTCGCCATCTTGCTCGGCTAGTATTCTCGACAGAAAATCTGAGAAAACAATTATATCTTGCTCAACAGATTTGCCTCACTGTAACTTCAGGGTTCATCTCATTGTGACTTAGGGGTATAGGATCTGAATCTTTTCCAATCCATCCCACTGCCACTCAAGGGTATAGAATTTGTTTTATCTTCAATCCAACCTGCTGTCAATAAGGAGTATAGGATCTGTAACTTGTTCCCTCAACTAATCACTCCCCGGGTGACCTAACCAAATGTGTACGCATGATATTTGCATGGATGCAGAATATCATTTTTCTCGAGAATGATTCCCCTTTTTCACTCGAGTTAACATTGCCCATTTTTCGTCAAAATTGTATTACTAACGCAATATCTTGTCATTTTGTTCAATCACCATTTTTGACAAAAATCTGGAGAGATAGTCTCAATTTAGACTCGTCCTCCACCAATATTTCCATCCCTTAAACTTGGTGGGTTTTAAACAATAGTCCTGTTTCAAGTTCTTTTATTATTCAGAAGCTTCCAGAGTAATATGAGAAACTCCTTTTATGAAAGTATTATTAGTCCACTAATCGTTATTTCAATGCAAAATGCTTGAAAAATATCATAACAATGGACAAGAAGGAAATTAATTAGGAGCATAACTAGAAACAAATAAGTTAAGCAAAGATAGAAAATGCAATCAAGAAGGAAATTTATTGGTAGTGTATTTTGAAATGAATAAAACAATTAAAGATTGCAAATTCAGGACGGGTAAGATGGAAACTAGGTATTCCAGATATCGCAGCCTGAGCTTCTCTGTTCAAACTTCTTGAGGACCATTTTAAGCTCAATATGTGTTTAGGGGATCCGGAGTACTTTGTCGATGCCCCAAGACGTCACATACTTCCTCATTGTTAATTCAAGCGTAGTGAGACTACTGTATGCCCCACTTTTGATCAAAATTTGAGTCGCCCTTTTCGGGTTTTCAACTCAAAACTCCTTTAGTCTCAAAGCGCCCTTTGCGGGTTTTCGCCTTGGCCTCTCCTTTTTATTTTTCTTTTTGATTGAATTTTTTAATTAATTTGATTTTCATATTTTTAATTTTTTTCTTTTTTTTAATTTTTTTTAATTTTTTGGTTTTTTTTAAGGTTTCAAGGTGCCCTTTGCGGGTTTTCACCTCGGCCTCTCCTTTAAATGAAATCTGAACTCACTGGCTTGAACATGTCCTTGACATCCATCTTGGTCAAAGTTAATGATCTTCCATAACAATCCTTCTTCATCACATAAGGTTTTCTAAATTTGGCATTTCCTTTCCTCTGAAGTCCTCTTGTATGAGAATAATCCTTAATTCCATGTCCCCATCATGAAATTCCCTTGAGCGAACCCTTTTTTATCATAAGCCCGTATCATTCGACCATGATGAATACTTTCAATCAAGCTAACTGGAGACACTCTGCTTCAATCAATTCTTAATTCAATCAAATCTTGAGGAAAAGGAATCCTAACTTCCAACAATTGCTTCCCTTTTATAAACCAATGAGAAAGATGTTGCCCCGGTGAAGGTCCTGGCCAACGTTCAAGAAGCAAAGAGGGTAAATGGTAACTTCTCTATGCCAACCTTTACAAATCTCAGTCATTTTTCAAAAATTTTGAATGGTTTTTGGCTGCCTTTGCTACACTGATATGGTGTCTGATCTTTGAACAGACTGTAAATCTTTGACATTGTGCAATTATGTTAAACATGTTCCTTTCTGGCATTCTTTATTGCCACTTTTTTTTTCGAATTTTAACTTGCATTTGAACTTAAATTTTAATTTTAATTTGAATTTTAATTTGAATTTGGATTGGGATTTGGATTTGGATTTGGATTTGAATTTGAATTTGATGACTGCTGACTTTGTAACTTTGGCATATGAAGCGACCTTCACCCTCTTAGTGAAGTAATTGACAACCACGAAGATGAATTGGTGTCGGCCAGATGCTTTTGTCGATATCGGACCCATAACATCTATGCCCCACATATAGAAAGAATAGAGGAGGCACACAAGTCCTGTCTTCCTCAATTTAGCATTTATGGCGTAACTGATGAATTTCCTTGTCTTGGTCAACCAGTAGCCCGAAAATCTTGGTTAGCCATGGCCATTGTAGAACCATTAATATGGGTTCAGCATACCCACATTTCAGTAGCCTGGCGTGCCTTGATATGATTGTGCGAAAACATTTTGGAATTCTTGAAAATAGCTCAATGATGTCTCGCCTTATTTTTGTGGTGAGTTAGGCTTCGATCTTTACCCCTTTCCTAAGCTCGCAACGTCCATTGACCCTTTGCAAGGTAGAGTCTATTTTCATATTGTTCTACCATCCTTAACAAATCAAAGGATAGGCTACAATCTCTGTCATCTTCAAAGTCCTTAGATCCCTTAGACCCATATCTCATTCAAAAAGGGAGTCAGTAACAACGTCGCTCATGTCATTGATATCTGGGTACTTAGGTACGAAGGCAATCCAAAGAATAAATGATTCTAAGGATGATTATTTGTATGGTATAGTCATGAATAAAGAATGGGAGAATATTCTAAAACACAAAAGAATGTACAGTATGAAATGTAAATAAAAAAAATATCTGCTTAAAAGGATGCATTTTATTGAAATAAAAATTTTGGACACAAGCCTATTTCACAAAAGGATTCTTATTGCCTCTAGGCTTAAAGCAACAAGCATGTTTTGAATATTACTCTAGATTAGCTCTAAAAATACAAGGATCCCTTCCACAGTCCCATTGTTTAAAATCTTCCCATGTATGTAAGGGCTTGGAAACTTTTATTCCCCGGTTCTCTCTTCGAATATGTCGTTAATGTTTAGATTCCCCAACATTCCCACCGGGTCTTTGATCTCCTCAATTTATTATCCATCAGGCCTTGCACTAGGGCCCTGAGCTTGATGCATTCTTGGATCCCATGCCCCTATCTATCGTGGAACTCACAATGTTTACCCTTTTAAAAGAAAGGTTGAGTAACGAATTTTCTGTACCAGAGGGATCATCGAATTTTACGACACCCAATTTGATGAGTCTTTCGATTATCCTTTTAAAAGTGATGCAGTTCTCGATCGAATGCCCTGTGATTCCCCCATGGTATTCGCATTGGACATTTAAATCGTACCATTTGGGGTATGGGGGCCATATTGGTTCTATATAAAAAGGGGATACAACATGTGCGTTAAACAAAATTTGGTACAACTCCCTATACGTGATTGGGATGAGTGCGAACTGAGGTTTCTCTGAGTTTGGTCTTGGATTAGGTTCTCGCCTTGGGGAGACCTGATGGCTGGTAGTTATCGTCCTTGGCTGGCTTACTGTAATCGGCTCTGAATGGCCCTTGTTATACCTACTCGTACTATTCGCTTTCTTTTCCTTTTTCTTAGGGGCTTTTAAAGTCCACTCTCCTCTTTCTTTTGTTTCTGCCAGTACAACCGGTTTGGCTCGATCATCCTCTGGGTTAAAACCTGAACCCATCAGGAAGTTCAACAGGGCCGAAGTATCAGTCTGACATTGGGGTCCAATAATGACGAGTACCCCATGCGAATGCGTGTCTGGTTGAGTCGAGACGCTTATTGGGGAATAAACGATGTCTTCATCATCATCCACACCGTTGACCACTGGGCCACTCCTTTTTTCAAGTCCTCCGGCTAGTAACTGGGTTAACTGGCCCATCATATTCCTTTGGAATTCTAGCATTTGTTCCCATATCTCTTGTTGAATTTTGGTCAATTGCTCCTCCATCTGCATTTGCATTTTCTCTATTCTTTCCAACCTTTGGTCCATGGCTTTTATTCTTGCGCGAGTATCGTAACGATGCTGGTTTCCAGATTACTGAAATAATTTTTAATTAATTAGAGTCTTTCTACAAATTTTAATGCATGTGATGTAATGCAAATGCATGAAGTGCAATGCAAAAGCATGGAATGAATGCAAAAAGAAAGAGAGGCGTTGATTCTGAATTCAATTCCATTAGAAGAACTTTTCTAGAAAATAAATTTCTTTACATAAAACGGATTACATATGCGGCTTTGTCCTCATAGTCCAAGTGAAGACACTAATCCTTTTCTTCGTATTCGAATGTTATGGTCGTGTCCCATGAACTTTCTTAATAGATGCCTCTTCTAGCTCTTTGTTGCTTGATCCAGGCCGTGACTCTTCACTCACTTATCCTCCGCGATGCTCATAAACTTCTTTAAGAAAATTGAGACGTATTGACTCTCGAGTAATCCTTGTTGGCTTGAATCCCTGGGCAACGAGGCAAAGTCATATACTATCAATCTTTTCTTGTTGTGTTTACTTGAACTATATTTGGACGAACGTATTATAACCCACTTTATCAAGCAATCCATTTTCTTATGACAAACGCTTCTATTTAGCAATCGAATATGAATCAACACCTCATTTCTATGATGATGAAATGTAATGTAGTCATAAACAAAAGAAAACACGTTAGTATCATATACAGATGGTAAAAATCAAATCAAACAGAAAATAGTCAATCACCTACCCAGGTAACTGCTAGGGTTCAACATAGTTCTACCAAAAGTGGGCTCCTAAGGTTCACTATATGTGGTTTGGTTCTAAAGAGAGGGTACCTGAACCAGCCGATTCCTCAATCCTCACCCATTATAGGCTCATATGGATCGAGTTCATTTCAGGGGAATACATTTCCCTATGGCCATGCGGAGATGAAAATCTCACGAAGACATAGGTACGGATGTATCCTGGAAGTAATCCACTAGCCCATGCAGAGGTGAAAACCTCACGAAGGCATAGTTTTTCACTCCCACTCAAAAGGTGTAACCACAACGGTCATGCAATGCAATGCCAAAGTATTTTATGAGACTCGACATTATTGCAATCATAGCACCAATAAAGGCATCAAAAGAAACATGATATTTCAAAACAATTTTCCAAATTTTCAATCAAAAGGACAAAAATTAATCAATCTATGGCATGACTCTCAACCAGTCCCCAGTGGAGTCGCCAAGCTGTCGAAACCATTTTTTATGTTTGGAAAAACGGGATCGACTTTAACAATATGGAGTCGCCACCAACCCTTTTTGTTTAGGTGGGATTGGATCACCTTGTAAAAAAACAATTTTGGTCTACGAAATAGAAAAACAGGTTCGGGAGTCGATTACACACGAGGAAGGATCAGCACCCTCGTATGCCCAAAATTGGTACCAAATTGATTTACTAATGTCCTTATGTTGAAAATCTAAAAATTTTAAAATGTAATCTTTTCTGGAAAAGGCTGATCAATTTGAACTGAACCTCAAGATTCACTCGTTCTAAGGAAATAAGACATCACATCAAACACGTTAGGATATGGCATATTTATGCCTCAATACCGAGATTATCTTTGATTTTCAAAACAAGGAATTAAAAGGTTATTTAGTTATTTGGTCAAACGGAAAAATTGCAACCCAGCACGTTAGGGCACAATTTCCCGAGTTTCCAAACACTAAATGTAACACCCCCAGATCCGGCCCGGACGTTATGGCCGAATCTGGGAATGTCACATCAAAGGCATAACTCAAAATGATTTTTCTAAGCAAAAATTTAAGACCCAAAAGCCCAAAATCCTTGAGTCTTGTTAAGTAACGATAAAAGCCCATTCTATTATTTTAAGTATTTCAGAAACCAAGTTTAAACATAAGAAATTTACTCAGGTTTAATAATTAAGTAAACAGTTGAAACAACAAAACCCAAAATCTAAAGTCAAATCGGAGTGACAAGGCCTTATTACATCCAACGAAAATAAAGTAATTAAAATCATGTCTTTTGAGACAAATAAATAAAACTTCTAAGTATCTTGTAGTGTGGCCGTCTCCCAATCCTCTCCCACATCGAGCCGTTTATTGAGGATCGCCTGAAACATTTAATAAAAAAGGGTGAGTTTCGAAACTCAGTGTGTACGACCCTTGGTAATCCAATCAACATACAATTATCACATTGGGCCTAAGCCCTATCAAAAACGATGGTCTTGGGCCTTAGCCCATAACGACCTCATATCACATCAGTATCACATGAATGCAATGCACCAATCCCAAATCCAACCCTGCACACCATTTCCCTTCCAACCCTACACACCTGTGGGGATATAAATATCAACCCACTAATCCTACACACCAAAGGTAGCACCAGCAGCGACACTACTCAAACGTTGCAGCAAAGCTGCTATAATGGGCTTAAAGCCACCAGTGGATCCACGGTCGTCAAGTGACTATGCGATCCTCAAATCTTCCTCTGTATAATCAAAACCCACCCAAGTACAAAATATATTTCATGAATGTAACATACACATTCTCACACATTCGGCACTTAGGGGTATTTTAGTCATTTCACTACCCAAGGGTATTTTCATAAATCTACTCTACAGGGGTATTTAGGTGATTTTGCAAAACAGAGGTATTTTGGAAATTTTGCAAATCAAGGGTATTCTGGTAATTTCACAATTCGGAGGTATTTTAGTAATTTTGAAAATCTAAGGATATTTTGGTAATTTTCAAACTAATGGTATTCTGTTAATTTTCAAATCAGGGATGTTTTGGTAATTCTGCAAATCAAGGGTATTCTGGTAATTTTACAATTCAGGGGTATTTTAGTCCCTCTCGGGTTTTAGTTATGAACTTTGGCCCATAAACAAGTCCTTACGGCTAAAGTGAACAGACACTATGCACCAGGTAGGATTCCAGAAAAGAGGAGGTGGGCCACCAGGACCGCTTAAGTACCAAGCTCTCCCTAGATCCACTCCTAGACATGCATATGTTCGTTGCCACACTCTAACCCAACGACTTGTCCACAGACATGTTTAATTATTAGATTAAGTCTTATGTGGTTTAAGAGTTGTTCAGAACGAGGCCTAAAGTCCATTAAACCCTAGCATACTTGTCTACATCTTCATAAAGCCCATCAAGCCCATTTCACGTTCATATAACCCATTATGCCCAATTCACATCCTTATGGCCCATTAGGCCCAAATCTCATTCATATGGCCTATTAAGCCCAAAAAAAATTCCAGATCATGTAACATGCATGCCTAACTCAATTCATATAATCAAATCAATCAATTTCATCCAACTTAGCCTCAGGGCCCACCGGGCCCATTTAGCCACTTTCGGCACCGACTTTTCGCGCACCCCGATATCATGTGTGTGTAGTGTTTGTACACACACAGTTCTTTGCGACGTGCTATACTATCCTTGGTCTTGAACCTACAACCAACCAACCTTCAATCAATCACCCATACTTAAACAAAATATCTACCAAAAGCCGAAACCTTACCGTAACCTTACTGTGTGCCACCGAGTTCTAATAGCCCTTCCTTAGCTACTAATCAGGAGTTTCCCCTAGATCTGCACTCACACACACACCATCAAGATTCGAGTGACTCATAATCCACACAAGTCACCCCTATAGATCAAACTCACATTCGGCCATTCACTTAAACCACAATCGAGTTGAGTACACTTACCCTTGCTAACGATCCTACCACACTTGCAATCTTTGAACCTTATCCTTGTTATCACAGAGTTAACGACAGGACAGTTAGATAGCCTTTCGGCTTTTAGCAAAACGTACAAAAGAGGTTAACTGAATACTTACCAAATCCCCTTTCGATCCTGCGGCCTAGATAGCTATTAACTAGATTTGGCTTCCAACACTTGACTGAGAGTAGGTAACAATCGATTTGTGATGGAGGAACAACCACCAAGATTCGGCACTAATAGGAATTTTGGCAAGAGAAAAGATGGTTGTAATTTGGCTATAGAAGAGTTTGGCTATGAGAGAATTCGGCACAAAGGAATTCGGCTTTAGGAGATTTCGGCAATGGGAGAGTTTGGCTATGGGAGGAACCGATTGAGGGGAAGAAAAGAAAGAAAAAGAATGGAAAATTCGGCATTACCTAGGACCCCAGATTCGGCACACACACATTTATATAGCCTATAGCTGAAACTTAGCCACCCCTAAAGTCCAATTTGGCACCACTTCATCCACTGCTCATCTCCTAATTTTTCTCCATGATATCTCCCTTATCCTTTGCCTAAATTCTCTCTACTGATCACTTCTCCTTAGAGTCCCTCTACATGCCACTTCCAGCCTTCTAGAAGCCTAAAATTAAATTCCAAAATAAAACTAAGCTAGCACTCGAACCTTAGACCTCCTTGCATGCATATGTCGGCACCTCTCTACACCCTAGTGGCATCACTTAGCCACTTCACCACAGGCTTCTTTGTGCCATTTTTCACTTATTTTTATTTAAAAGCCTACTACTCACAACCTCGATTCCTTAATTAATTAAATTAAGAATCCTCCACCACAAAACTCGAACCCGGAGCTTCTCCAACACACCTACACACTAAAAATTCATTAAACCTTTAAAGCCGTTATGTCATTTGTCATTTTCTTGCTCACTTAAAAATTTTATGAAACCCAAAGCCCAAAGCCCAATAGGCCCAATTCTTCTAGGCCCAAATTTGGGGCGTTACACTAAATATTGCCTTATTTCAAAAGGTTTTCAAATAGGTGATTTTAAAACCGGTTCAAAATATTTGGTTTGAAATTGGATGAAAGTTGGAATTGGAATCGTGATACAACAAAAAGAAATACAAGCATGAAATATGAATTTATAGCAATAACACCTATACAAAATGAATAATAACATTAATATTAATATTCAAAAGATAATAAATTAAAAGACAATTTAAAAAGAAATATCAAGCAACTTAACATAAATAAAATGCAACAAATTTTAAGACAAATAGAAAGCATGAATAATATATAAAAAATGAACCCATTAATATACAAACAACAAATTATACGTATATGAATTTTAAAACAAGTAATATATGAGAGATTTTAGAATAAAATAAAGATGAAAATAAACAATATATCAAATGGTAATATATTAAAGAATTTTAAAACAAGTATTATATAAAAAGAAAATTAAAATAAGTAGTGTATAAAATAATATATATCAATAAAAAAAATTAAAAATATATTAGATAATAGTATACAAATGAATTTTCAAATAGATATTATAAGAAGAAAATCAAAATTCATAATATACAAGAAAAAATATCCATAAAAAATGAATAAAATTCATAACATAAAATAAAAATTTTAATATGAATAATATACGTATATTAAGAACTAGTTTAATTTAAACAATATATATATAAAATAATGATGTATAAAAGTATTTAAAAAATATTATATAAATCTTTAAATCAAAGAAATATACATAAAAGAGAATTTTAAAATGTACAAAATATATTAAAATAAGTTTAAAAAGATATATAAAAAAACAAAAAAAAAACTAGACAATCAGTAAAATATTCCAAAATAATATGTTAAAACAATTTTAAAAAATGAATAACGAATTAATTAAGAAAAACAAAATAAAATACATAAACTGAAATAGAAAAGGACCCCAATTGGAATAAAATCAAAATTAAAAGAGTAATTTTTAAACAAATAAAATTATGAAAACAGAATCAGGGACTTAAATAAAATGCACATAAATGAACGAGGGTTAAAAATGCAATATTCCCATTTGCAAAAATGCTGCGTACAGATTGGACCAAATTGGAATGGCGCGCAATTTCCAGAGATCAATTAAAAAAATAAAGAAAATTCATAACAGATATAATCAAATAACAGCATGAAAAAGAGGGACCAAACGCGCAAATATCCCTTCAACACGTAAACACGCGGATCTTGAGGGCTTTGGATCGAATCGGGTCGGGGCCTTATGCGGCGTCGTTTCGAGGCCACTTAATCAGGCTTCAAACGACGTCGTTTCACATGGTTTAAAAAGGTTAATAAAACCTTAAAAGTAATCAGAAAACTCAATCCCTTTTGTTTTGAAACCAAACCCTAGCCCCTTTCTCCTCAAACGCGCCGAAAAAATCACAGTCCGGCCACTGTACCGACATGATAATCGGTGATTAGTGATGAATCCAAGCCTCTCTAAGCATTCATCTTTCAATCCGACTCGAAGGCCTCCATACTTTCAACCTTGAACACCCTCATTGCTTCGATTTCGGCGAAGAAAGATAGATCCGACGGTTTTCTCAGTAAAGGTAGATCCATTTTCTTTTCTTAATTTACATATGAACAAAAAAACATGCAAAAAGAGAAAAAAAACGAGAGCAAAAACAATTTTTAAAAATCACCTTTCAATCTTTTTCTCTGCTTTTGATTTAGTATTTCTTGCGTATGGGTGCGTCCCAAAAATTAGTATACAATGCTTGGCTTTTTATAGTCAGAAAAATGAAATACACGTTTTTGATTCTTCTACTGTATTCTATGATCTTTTGCCATTGTTTGCTGTTTTCTGTTGTAGGTACAGCTGTGGAGGAAGCCATTGCATAGGCTGGCACGCGTGTGCATGATGGCTGTGGCACGGATGCACGTGGGGCACGCATGGGGGAAAGCTGTGGTGCTAGAGCATTCTAGGAACCCCTAGGGCTTCCATAAATTTTTGGGGTAATTGGGCTTTGATTTTGGGTCTGGGGGTTAATAAATTTGGGCTAGTAAAGGACTGATGGACTGTTTTAAGTTATTGTAACATCCTGAAATTAAGGGTCTGGCATTTTTTGTACTGTTGCATGTGTTGAGCTTGTTTAGCTTGTTATTTGGGTGTGTTTGGGGGTCCTAGGGAGGCTCGGGTTCGAGCCCAAGCCCTGGGAAAATTTTGGTTTTTGGCTCTTTAGTGGAGAGGACTGTTGGAAGCAAGGCTTAAGGGAATTTGTAGGTGTTTTGCTAACACAAAGGAGCTTGTGGTGGAGTGGTGATGGCGTCACTTGTGAGGCAAGGGGAGAGGGGTTCGAATCCCACAATTGGCAAATGGGAGGTTTTATTTTGTGCTAAGCAGGTGGAAGAAGTAGAGTTCAGCTTGAACTCTACAAGGGAGAGTGGAGACTCAGTCAAATCGGTTTGAATGGGAGGTGGGGAGTGAATGGTGGAGCAAAAAGAGGAGAGAATCATGGGATATGGGAGAGTGGGGGAGTTTGGCCAAATGTGGGGTGTGTGAAGGAGTGTGCCATGTGTGGGAAGGGGTCATTTGTGATGGCTTATTTGGTTTGAGTGGGGGAGCTAGTGCCGTTTTTTCCAAAATTCATTTTGAGGAGTGTTGCATTTTGGGGTGCTTTGCCTATAGGAATTCGGGTTTCTTTTCCTCAAATTTGCTTGTGCCGAATTTCTTTTCACACTCTTTTCTTCATTTTTTTCGCTTTGTTTTTGTGCATTGTTTCCTCTACTCGTTACCTAAACACCACTTTCTACACATTATTTTCTACTCTCTTCTCACCTTTTCTCTCTTGGGTTCACCATAGCCGAAACCTCTCTTATCCTTCACTACCTTTTCATTTCGATTTATACTCCATAGCCAAATTTTGAATCTTTTGGGTTTGCTGCTTGTGCCGAATCTTTTCTTCCCATTAGACTTATCTCTAATCTAAGGTAATGGTCGTTTCTTTCTCTACTTTCTCTCTTTTCTCTCTAGTTTCTCTTCTAAAACTGAAACTTTCATCTTGACTTTCTTCTTGTTTAAGGCCGAACCTGAGTACTCTTCTCCATCTAGAGCCTCGTTTGTTCTCTCTTTTGTGTGGAAGCCGAAACTTGGAGCAACTATCATTTTTGTGGCACTTTGGTAAGTATAGCTATGGCCGAATAAGGGGAGTGGATGGTTGTTCTCTATTTTAGGTTCGTTTAGGTCGGAAGGCTATTTTCTTGTTGTTTTGTAACAACATCACTAACTCGTGCTTTTAATTAGGGACTCAAGTTTGTAATCGAAGGGAGTAACCAAACATTCAGGCATAGCAAGGAGTTGCCGTCGTCCTTGGTAAGTGTTGTGGATGGTGTTATCAATTTCAATTTTGGGATTATCGAACAAGAAGACTAACTGGAAGCCGATTATGTCCTTAGGTGCTTCAGAGAGTATCGTGATACGTATTCCAAATCAGGTGTGTAATCTCACACCTCTTTGGATGAATGCTTACAATGTTCTGTAACTCGGCCGAAAGCCGAAAAGCCGAAAAATCGGTAACTGTGACCACTCGAGCGTGCGAGCGCTCATAGTGGTAAATCGAAACACGAATAATGGTGGTAAGCCATAAAGGGTGTTCGTGAGCACTCTTGCAAAACTAAGGCTGTAACGGGCCAAATCGAGCCGAAACAGGCCAAATGGGCCCAATGGGCTATCTGGCCCACATGGGCAAAATTGTTGGAAAACTGTTAAATGATAAGTGTGGTTGTGAAATCTAAAAAACTGAGACCGAAACCATGCGAAATGGGCCACACGAGCGTGTGGGCCCATTTGGGCCTGAAATAGATTTAAGGCCCAATAGCTCCGTAGGGACCCAAAAAGGGTCCTGAGTAGCTCGAGGCGACAGCAGGCCTTCGAAAAAGCCGTCAATTGGTAAAATTACCGAAATACCCCTAGAAGGGTAAATTACCGAAATACCCCTGGAAGGGTAAATTACCAAAATACCCCTGGAGGGTAAATGACCGTTATACCTTAGATTATGGTTGGTTATCATGTATATGCTTCATTTACACTTTTGTATGTATGATGCATTGCATTTATATTATGTTGCATGGGTTGGGTTGATGATCGGAGGAAGTGTATTGCGGTGGCTCGCCACAATAACGTAGTGGCTATGCCACGTATATTCTGTTATTCGGTGGCTCCGCCACAAATTACGTGATTAGCGGCTTATGCATCGAGTTGGTGTGTGTAGGGCTGAGTGGGTTGACTTGGTCCCCACAGGTGTGTAGGGTTGGTACGGGGGTGTGTAGCGGATGGATTATTGGGTTGGGCTGCATTACATTATTTGCATTATCATGTTTATAGGGCTAAGACCCAGATTGTTATCGAATAGGGCTTCGGCCTAGTCTGCTTCTGTATGGGCTCGGGCCCAGTTAATGACCGATTAAGGGATTACACACTAAGTTCTCGTAACTCACCCCTCTACTTTAACCTTGCAGGTGATTCCCAGCGTTAGAGGATTTGGAGGTGGACTCTGTGGTGGCCATATGTCGGAGTATTTCTCACGAACTTTAGTGAATTTCATTTTTGCTTTATTTTAAGATTATTTTAATTTGGGTTTAATATTTTGTAATAAGGCCATTGGACTTTAATTTTTCTTTTAAACTTTCATTTCAGTCATATTCAAACTATAAATGATTAAACTCTGGGTTTTCTTAAAATGTCATTAACAGTTTTCAAAATATCATATTTTCGCCAATTACTAGATCTGATTTCTGCTATAAACAAATTTTTCGCGAATAACATTAATAACATTTTTACAAGATAACCTTAAAAGCAGATTTGAATTTCACAATCAACAAAGCTCGAAGTTTCAAAAAGAATACGAACTTTTTAACGAACGCGCAGCTTTTAACCAACCTTTCTATGTGACATGCTAGATCCGGTCATAACGTCTAGGCCAGGTGTAGGGTGTTACATTTTATGGTATCAGAGCCAGGTTGCAAAACTCGGCTGTGGAATGGGTTCGAAAACATTTTTCAAAATTTGTTTGAAATATGGTTTAGAAAATATATCTTTATTGGAAGTATGGCACCCCGAGTCTCCGGCACCAAATTCGTAAGTCCTCTTACTTTATCTGATGATAGGATGAGATAACTGTAGAGAGAAAACTACTAGAGTTAGTGGTAGTACACTGGAACTATTAGCTATAGGAATTAAGACTATAGAGACTGAAACAGTAGGAAATTCGATCAACAAGAACAACTCTTATACCTGTTTTCCATAAAACATTTGTTAATAAACATTGAAATTATAGACTGATTCATAAAATTCTTAATCAGATTAACTCGATTTAGCAGTATGAGTACAAGAAGACGTGGACGAGGAACACGCGGCCATAGTAGAGGCCGAGGTGCTAGGGCTGGATCCTCAGCATCGGGGCATATGCCGAAAAGAGAGGCACCGACATTGCCAGCGACTGAAACAGGGTCTCATGACCGAACAGGAGGGGACGATGCTTTGTCCCAAGCAATGCTGCGAGTTTTAGAACGGGTTGCTGGAGCAAGTACTGGGTCGACAGCTCGCGAGTCTATTACTGAGCGACACCGGTCGAACGGGGCCAAAGTGTTTAAAGGCGTCTCTGGTATAGCTCCGAATGTAGCAGAGTACTAGTTAGAGGCTGTGGAGCGCATCATGGATGACCTGGACTGCATAGAGGAACAAAAATTGAAAGGAGCGGTGTCTCTTCTATGAGATGAGGCATACCAGTGGTGGCTCATTTTGAGGGAAGGTACGCAAGTAGATCGTATAACCTGAGACTTCTTTAAAACAACTTTCCAGGGAAAATATGTCGGGGCTAGTTATGTAGACGCCCAGAGGAAAGAATTTTTGAATTTGGTTCAGGGAAACAAATCCGTAGCAGAATATGAGGCGGAGTTTCTGTGCTTGAGTCGTTATGCTCGGGGTATAGTCGCCACCGACTATGAGCGCTGTGTGCAGTTCGAGGATGGGCTGCGTGTAATATCCTAGTTTAGGGCCTAGTCAGAATAGTGGTTTGAGACCACAAATTCGAGGGTCATGAATGAGTTTTTGAGGCTTATAATATGTATGCGTGCTAGTGTGAAAGTTTCATGAAGCAATTTTGTGAAATTGTGGTTGAATTGTCCAAAAGGACTAAATTGCAAAAGTTGCAAAATGTGTGTTTGTAGAAGCTATATCTGTGAAATAGCTTTAGATTATTAATTAGAGGTCCTTAAATAGCAATTTATCCAAATTCTAATTTTTTGACAAAAATAGGCATGGATGAGTTAAAATTGAAAGTTTATCAAAAAAGGCATTTTGGTCATTTATCAATTAAGTGATTAAAATAGGTGAAAAGATGATAGAAATTCATTCATCTTCTTCCCATAACTATCAAAAATTTGAGAAGCCATTGTTAGGGTTCTTTCAATTTTTCAAGCTTGCTAGTAAGTGCTCCTAAGCCCGGTTTTTGATATTCTTCGTATTTTTGAAGTCCCGGTAGCATGAGTAAGTTATTTATAGCTATTTTGTGAGCTATGATGGATGTTCAAAAATGTACATATGTATGACATGCATGTATTTTGATGTTTTATGGAAGAATATGAAGGCTTGATGTAGTAGAAACTTCTTTTGCTAAGTGGTTGTCCATGAAAATGCATGTAGGCACTTAGTTGTGAAAATCTCAAGTTTGGTCATACATGGGTGATTTAGTGAGATTTGATGAATGCTTTAGTTGAGTTAGTGGTTCGGCTAAGCATGAAAGAGTAGAAAGTTGAATAAAAATCACTTTACGAGCCTTTGGGACTAAAGTGTAAATATGAGAAAGTTTAGGGGTAAAATAATAATTTTGCTAAAGTATGAGATGTGGGTCAATATAGTCAATGTGTGTATTGAATAAGCTGATTTATTCATTATAGATCAAGAAAGATGAAGCCCGGATCAAAACTGAAGCAAAAGCAAGGTGGTGGACTAAATTGCACATTTCAATACTTTTGAGTATCGAGGTAAGTCTATGCATAAACAATGCCTTCATACTTACAATTTTTAAATGCTAGCTAGGGTGTAGCATGAATGAGAACGAATGAGAATGATTGGGAACCTATGTGGTTCGAGTAGAATGAATGTAATATAGATGTGAATGGATGAATAATTGGGTAAATAGACTTGTACATGTGTTGTGATAATGCTAGATGGTAGGCTAAGTGCGATACCATCCTAATGCATATTGACGATGAGCTAGCTATGTGCGATGCTATCGTGAGGTATATCATCTAGTGAGCTATGTCTTTGAATCACTACGAATACCATTGTGGTAGGCTAAGTGCGATACCACCTTATTAATCAAATGTGGTGTGCTAAGTGCGAAACTACCGAGATATTGATTGTATGGATTGATTGTGTGTATTAAGCGTGTGGATGAGTAGTGTGGATTAGTTATGTGAACTATTTGTGTGGATGAATTTGTGTGGATAAGTTATATGGATTGATCGTGTTGTATATCACGTAAATGTGATATTGAATGCGAGGAGGTGCATTTCAATGGTTGTGAATATGTGACTCATGATGTGTTGGAAATGTGGTAAGGGATGGAAAGAGTAAGCATAGTTGTGAATTACTTGTTGGTATAATGCTAATAGTTGCTTAGCTTATACTATGTTGCTTATGTGTTTATGTGTAAACTTACTAAGCTCAAAGCTTACTCTCTTTCTTTTCCCTTCTCTTATAGATTAAAGCGTTGAATCGAGATACGAGGATCATCAGAAGATAGCCCACATATCAGCACACTTTGGTACATGAAACTTAATGTTTTGTATATGGCATGCATAGGGGCTAGATAAGTTGGTAAATTTTGTTGTAAATGGCTAAGATGTGTTGGCCTATAGATGGATAGCTTATTTTGTATAATGCCATGGTTGTTGGCTATTACATTATATGAAAGAAAGATGTAGTTTTCTATGTGAGAATGCACTTTAATTTGAGTTGATTATGATGGTGTTAGATGAGTATATGTTGTGTATGTTAGAAGGGTGAAAGGAACTTGACACTTAGTCTTGTTCTTGACCATGTGGGTAGACACACGGACGTGTGTCTAGACCATGTGTGACACATGGTCAGCCCACGGGCGTGTACTGTGGCCGTGCGTCCTCTGCATGTTAATATTTCAAAATAGAATAGACCACGGACTAGTCACACGGGCGTGTGCCTAGAGCGTGTGGGATTCATCAGTGTTGGTGACGGGCTAGCCACACGGGCGTGTGTCTAGACTCTAGGCCGTGCGAGGGAAGTCAGTGTTCACCACGGTTGGGGAGCACGGGCGTGCCATGGCCGTGGGGCATTTGGCAGAATGCTTGGTTTTTAGGCACGATGCAGGGACATGGGCGTGTGTACTCATGCACTGCAGCGTGTCTAATCTTGCACGCGGCGTGTGAGACTGTATAAAAGAAAAAAATATTAAGGATCGTAAAAGTTCCGGATTAGTCTCGAGAGCCCTCGTGTGTATGAGTGAGGCCTCGTAAGTCGAGAATGAGGTTATATCAAGTAATGACGTTTAGCCTAAGTGGCGATTAAGCGATTTGAGTTCGGTAACGCCTCGGGCCCAATTCCCGGTGTAGAACTCGGGTAAGGGGGTGTTACATTTAGTGGTATCAGAGCTATGGTTTAGTCGGTTCTAGGACTACCGTAGCCGGTGTAAGAGTCTAGCTATACATGCCATAAGTGTACGATGATAGTGTGGTGGTTTCTGATGATTTTAAATCTTGTTTTATATAGAATATGGATTCCGATCCATTGATTGGCGATGAAGCGACTAGTAATGCTGTTGACTCTGCGCAAGGAATAAAATCTTGGTGCAAAGTGGACCCGAGGTGAGGGGTCAAGGGGAAGAGGCACGAGAAGCCTTTCTCCATATGATGAGTGATTGGTACTCAGACTACGTTCGAGCGAACCCTAACGCTCAACCTCATCCACCTCCTCCTATACCTCAGCCAAATCTTGTGGCTCCTCAAGGTATGGATGTAGTGAGGATATCGAAACCCCAGTGGATAAGATTAGGAAACACGGGGCTGAGGAGTTTAGAGCTAAGGTAGATGATGACCCAGAGAGGGCGGAGTTCTGGTTGGAGAACTCGGTGAGGGTGTTCGATGAGCTCTCATGTACACCTGAGGAGAGTTTGAAGTGTGCCGTATCATTGCTGAGAGATTCGGCGTACCACTTGTGGAAGACGCTGACGTTAGTGGTCCCAAAAGAGCGGGTGACGTGGGACTTCTTTCTGGAAGAGTTCCGGAAGAAGTATATAAGCTAGAGGTTTCTTGACCAGAAAAAGGAAAGAATTCCTTGAGTGAAGCAAGGAAGGATGATGATGGTGAGCACGAGTGCGAGTTTTTAGGCTTAGCAAATACGCTCAAGAATGTGTGTCGAAAGAGACCATCTTGTGCAAGAGGTTTGAAGATGGGCTGAATGAGGATATCAAACTCCTAGTTGGCATTTTAGAGCTGAAAGAATTCGTGATATTAGTTGAGAGGGCAAGTAAAGGTGAAGAGTTGAGTTCGGATAAGAGGAGGGTC
Organism: Gossypium sturtianum; assembly: GCA_025698515.1. Lineage (NCBI taxonomy): Eukaryota > Viridiplantae > Streptophyta > Magnoliopsida > Malvales > Malvaceae > Gossypium > Gossypium sturtianum. The sequence continues at coordinate 50,196,898 of CM046944.1, read as the reverse complement.
GTGAGTGAAGCCCGAGATGCGAGAAAGAGACCGATGGGCAAGTCGTATCAAGCCCAGTCGAAAAGATCCAAGGAAGTTAATCCTCGGATGTCAGCCTCAGTGGGGTATTCGCATCGAGACTTGGACAATACTCGTCAGGGTTCGAGAGTCTGAGCTCCTCGATGGGAAAGTGTGGGCAATACAAAGAGTAAACGGAGTGTCCTAGTTGTGGTAGGTATCACACCGGAGAGTGTTGGGGAAACAGTCAAAAATGTTAAAAATGTGGTTCCCCTGACCACTTTATCCGTAACTGTCCCGAGAGGGATGATAAGGAAGAGAGGAAAGAATGAGACCTAGTGATGTGTCTACGAGGGGTAGACCACCAAGGAACCCAAGAGGTGGGGCTAGTGGTAGAGGTGCGTCCAGGGACTCTGCTGTGAGACCAGAGGGTCGGGCACCTGCGAGGACGTACGCCATTCACACTCGCGAAGAGGCATCCTCCCCTAATGTGATAACGGGTACTTTTTCTCTCTTTGACACCTCTGTTATTGCTTTAATAGATCTAGGGTCTACTCACTCTTATATTCGCATGAGATTAGCATCTAGTTTGAGTATGTCTGTTGAGTCTACGGACATTATGATTAAGGTGTCAAACCCATTAGGAAAGCATGTGTTAGTGGACAAAGTATGTAAGAATTGTCCTTTGTTGATTGAGAATCATTGTTTTTTGGCAAACCTGATGTTGTTTCCGTTTGATGAGTTCGATTTAATCCTAGGCATGGATTGGTTGACTACCCATAGTGTTTTAGTGAATTGTGGTAGTAAGTACATTGAACTGAAATGTGAGAGTGGAGATGTAGTTCGAATTGAATCAGGTGGATCGGACAGTCTACCCGTGATGATTTCTTCCTTAGTGGCCGAGAAATGTTTAAGAAAAGGGTGTGAGTCCTATCTTGCGTTTGTGATGAATACTCAAGAGGTTGGAGTAGGGTTTGAAAGCAAGTGCAGTGGTATGTGAGTACCCGGATGTGTTTCGGAAGAGTTACCCGGATTACCTCAAAGTGAGAGAGGTCGAGTTTGGAATTGAGTTGGTTCCGGGAAGGGCACCTATTTTGATTGCCCGCATGAATGGCACCTGTAGAGTTGAAAGAAATCAAGGTTCGATTACAAGAGTTGATGAGATAAAGGGTTTGCAAGAAGACCGAGCTACTACGTAGTGGAGGGTGCTTGGTATTGTTTGTGAAGAAGAAAGATGGGTCTATGAGGTTGTGTATAGACTATAGACAACTGAACAAGGTGACGGTTGAGAATAAGTATCCTTTACCAAGGATTAATGATCTTTTCAATCAACTGAAGGGAGCTACAGTGTTCTCCAAGATAGACTTGAGGTCTGGTTATTATCAGCTCAGGGTGAAAGAGCAAGATGTGTTGAAAACTGCATTTCAGACAAGGTATAGCCATTATGAGTTTTTTGTTATGCCGTTTGGTTTGACGAATGCACCTGCGATTTTTATGGATCTGATGAACCGTATTTTCAGACCATATGTGGACAAGTTTGTGGTTGTCTTTATTGACGACATATTGATCTATTCTCGGGATGAGAACGATCATGAAGAGCACTTGAGAATTGTCTTGCAAACTTTGAGAGACAAGCAGTTGTATGCTAAGTTTAGCAAGAGTGAGTTTTGGCTCCGAGAGGTCGGATTCCTAGGACACATGGTGTCAGGTGATGGTGTCAGAGTTGACCCGAGTAATATATCGGCTGTTATAGATTGGAAACCGCCGAGGAACGTGTCAGAAATTAGAAGTTTCTTGGGGTTAGCGGGATATTATAGACGTTTCGTAAAAAGGGTTCTCTGTGATTGCTACCCCGATGACGAAGCTATTGCATAAGGATGTCAAGTTTGAATGGTGAGACATGTCAATGAGCTTGAGAGACCGAAAACAATGTTGGTCGAGGCACCGATTTTGGTTCAACTAGAATCGGGAAGGAGTTCATGGTATATAGTGATGCGTCGTTTAATGGTCTCGATTGCGTGTTGATGTAAGAGGGTAAGGTAGTCGCTTACGCCTCGAGGCGATTAAAACCATTACGAGAAGAATTATCGACTCACGATTTGGAGTTGGCTGCGATTGTGTTTTGCGTTAAAGATTTGGCGACATTATTTGTATGGCGAAAAGTGCGAATCTTTACGCATCACAAGAGTTTAAAGTATTTGATGGATCGAAGGATCCGAATCCGAGAGGCGAGAGGCGGTGGCTTGAATTGTTGAAAGACTATGAGTTAGTCATTGATTACCACCGGAAAAGCGAATGTGGTTGCGGATGCCTTGAGTAGGAAATCCTCATGCGCTCTAAGAAATATGAGGTGAGTTTAGCATTGTCTCGATGATGGTGCTATTTTGGCGAGTTGAGAGCTAGGCCACTATTTGTTCAACAAATATGTGAGGCTCGGAGAAATGACAACGAGATGCAAGCTAAGATAGCTAAGTGCGGATCGAGAAAGTGATTCGATTTTGAGTGGATTTGAATGGTTGTCCGATGTATCGTGATGAATTTGTGTTCCTAAAAATGAGAGTTGATTCGAAAGGTTTTGTATGAGGCCCACAGTGGATGCTTGTCGTCCGATTACATCAAGGCGATGCGAAAATGTACAACGATTTGAGAAAGTTGTATTGGTGGCCGGATATGAAAAGAGATATTTGAGTTTGTGACTAAGTGTCCGATTTGCCAACAAGTGAAAGTGAGCATCAAGTGCCTTCGGGATTGCTTGAGCCGGTGATGGTTCCCGAATGGAAATGGGATCGGGTTACCATGGATTTTGTGTGGGGTTGTCGCGACTCAGAAAGAGAGATCTTTGTATGGGTTGTTGTGGATAGATTGATGAAGTCGACTCACTTTATTCGGTCGTGTTGATTATTCCTTTGGATAAGTTATTTGAGTTATGCGTGTGAGAGATAGTGAGATTGCATGGTAAAACTGTGTCTATTATATCGGATAGAGATCCAGGGTTTACTTGAGATTTTGGAAGAAGTTGCAAGAGGCCATGGGTACGAGATTGAATTTGATCTGCGTTCCATCCATGGTCGATGGTCGGGTCTAAAAGAGTGATTCAAGTTCTTGAGGTTATGCTTCGATGCTGTGTGCTAGAATTCGAAGGTAGTTGGGAGAGATATCTACCTTTGGTCGAATTCGCCTATAACAATAGTTATCAGTCGAGTATACAGATGGCACCGTATGAGGCTTTGTATGGCCGTAAGTGTCGGACTCCTTTGTATTGGACCGAGCTTAGCGAGAAACGGATCCATGGGGTCGATCTAGTAAAAGAGACCGAAGAGAAAGTGAAAGTAATCCGTACTAGTCTGAAAGCTGTTTCGGACCGACAGAAGTCGTATGCGGATTTGAAAAGAAAAGAAATAGAGTTTGAGGTAGGCGACAAAGCATTTTTGAAAGTATCGCCGTGGAAGAAGATTATGAGATTTGGACAAAAAGGGAAATTGAGTCCAAGGTTCATAGGGCCGTATGAGATTACTGCATGTAATTAGGCTCAGTAGCTTACCGGTTTGCTTTGCCGGTAGAGTTAGAAAAGATTCACAATGTGTTCCATGTGTCGATGTTGCGACAGTATCGCTCCGATCCTTCACATGTGATTCCTTCAACGGAAATAGAGATAAGACCGGATATGTCTTATGAAGAGGAGCCAATTAAGATCTTGGCTCGAGAAGTGAAACAATTGAGAAATAAGAGCATAGCACTAGTGAAAGTGTTATGGCAGAAACATGGCGTGGAAGAGGCTACGTGGGAAACAGAAGAAGCTATGAGAGAGCAACATTCAAACCTCTTTACTGGTAAGATTTTCGGGGACGAAAATCTCTAAAAGGGGGAGAGTTGTAACATCCCGGTTTAGGGCCTAGTCGGAATAGTGGTTCGACACCACAAATTCGAGGGTCATGAATGAGTTTTTGAGGCTTATAATATGTATGCATGCTAGTGTGAAAGTTTCATGAAGCAATTTTGTGAAATTGTGGTTGAATTGTCCAAAAGGACTAAATTGCAAAAGTTGCAAAATGTGTGTTTCTAGAAGCTATATGTGTGAAATAGCTTTAGATTATTAATTAGAGGTCCTTAAATAGCAATTTATCCAAATTCTAATTTTTGGACAAAAATGGGCATGGATGAGTTAAAATTGAAAGTTTATCAAAAAGGGCATTTTGGTCATTTATTAATTAAGTGATTAAAATAGGTGAAAAGATGATAGAAATTCATTCATCTTCTTCCCATAGCTGCCGAAAATTTGAGAAGCCATTGTTAGGATTCTTTCAATTTTTCAAGCTTGCTAGTAAGTATACCTAAGCCCGATTTTTGATATTCTTCATATTTTTGAAGTCTCGGTAGCATGAGTAAGCTATTTATAGCTATTTGGTGAGCTATCATGGATGTTCAAAAATGTACATATGTATGACATGCATGTATTTTGATGTTTTATGGAAGAATATAAAAGCTTGATGTGGTAGAAACATCTTTTGCTAAGTCATTGTCCATGAAAATGCATGTGGGGACTTAGTTGTGAAAATCTCAAGTTTGGTCATACATGGGTGATTTAGTGAGATTTGATGAATGCTTTAGTTGAGTAAGTGGTTCGGCTAAGCATGAAAGAGTAGAAAGTTGAATAAAAATCACTTTACGAGCCTTTGGGACTAAAGTGTAAATATGAGAAAGTTTAGGGGCAAAATAGTAATTTTGCTAAAGTATGAGACGTGGGTCAATTTAGTCAATGTGTGTATTGAATAAGCTGATTTATTCATTATAGATCAAGAAAGACGAAGCCCGGATCGAAACCAAAGCAAAAGCAAGGTGGTAGACTAAATTGCACATTTCAATACTTTTGAGTATCGAGGTAAGTCTATGCATAAACAATGCCTTCATACTTACAATTTGTAAATGCTAGCTAGGGTGTAGCATGAATGAGAACGAATGAGAATGATTGGGAACCTATGTGGTTCGAGTAGAATGAATGTAATATAAATGTGAATGGATGAATAATTGGGTAAATAGACTTGTGCATGTGTTGTGATAATGCTAGATGGTAGGCTAAGTGCGATACCATCCTAATGCATATTGACGATGAGCTAGCTATGTGCGATGCTATCATGAGGTATATCATCTAGTGAGCTATGTGCTGAATCACTACGAATACCATTGTGGTAGGCTAAGTGCGATACCACCTTATTAATCAAATGTGGTGTGCTAAGTGCGAAACCACCGAGATATTGACTGTGTGGATTGACTGTGTGGATGAGTAGTGTGGATTAGTTATGTGAACTAGCTGTGTGGATGAGCTGTGTGGATAAGTTATGTGGATTGGCTGTGTTGTATATTACGTAAATGTGATATTGAATGCAGGGGTGCATTTCAAGGGTTGTGAGTATGTGACTCATGATGTGTTGGAAATGTGGTAAGGGATAGAAACAGTAAGCATAGTTGTGAATTACTTGTTGGTATAATGCTAATAGTTGCTTAGCTTATACTATGTTGCTTATGTGTTTATGTGTAAACTTACTAAGCTCAAAGCTTACTCTCTTTCTTTTCCCTTCTCTTATAGATTAAAGCGTTGAATCGAGATACGAGGATCATCAGAAGATAGCCCACATATCAGCACACTTTGGTACATGAAACTTAATGTTTTGTATATGGCATGTATAGGGGCTAGATAAGTTAGTAAATTTTGTTGTAAATGGCTAATATGTGTTGGCCTATAGATGGATAGCTTATTTTGTATAATGCCATGGTTGTTGGCTATTACATTATATGAAAGAAAGATGTAGTTTTCTATGTGAGAATGCACTTCAATTTGAGTTGATTATGATGGTGTTAGATGAGTATATGTTGTGTATGTTAGAAGGGTGAAAGGAACTTGACACTTAGTCTTGTTCTTGACCATGTGGGTAGACACATGGACGTGTGTCTAAACCATGTGTGACACATGGTCAGCCCACGGACGTGCGCTGAGGCCGTGCGTCCTCTGCATGTTAATGATTGAAAATAGAATAGACCACGGACTAGTCACACGGGCGTGTGCCTAGAGCGTGTGGGATTCATCAGTGTTGGCCACAGGCTAGCCACACGGGTGTGTGTCTAGACTCTCAGGCGCGCGCACGAGGAAGTCGATGTTCACCACGGTTGGGGAGCACGGGCGTGCCATGGCCGTGGGGCATTTGGCAGAATGCTTGGGTTTTTAGGCACGGTCTGGGGACATGGGCGTGTGTACTCATGCACGGGCGTGTCTAATCTTGCACGGGCGTGTGAGACCTGTATAAAAGAGAAAAAATTTAAGGATCATAAAAGTTCCGGATTAGTCTCGAGAGCCCTCGTGTGTATGAGTGAGGCCTCGTAAGTCGAGAATAAGGTTATATCGAGTAATAACGTTGAGCCTAAGTGGCAATTAAGTGGTTTGAGTTCGGTAACACCTCGGGCCCGGTTCCCGGTGTAGAATCCGGGTAAGGGGGTGTTACACTGCGGGATGAGCTGCGGGTACTGATAGCTTCGCAGCGAGAAAGAGATTTTGCCACTTTGATTGAGAAAGCAAAGATTTCCGAAGAGGTGAAACATTCTGAGAGACAAAATCGATATAAGAAAAGGGGCAAGAATAAGAGAGGTTTTGGGTCTGCAGGTTCTTCTGGGGGATTTCAAAAGAGGCCTAGGTTGGATGGGTCAGCTCGAGTTGGGGTGCCAGTTGCTGTGGGTCGGTTACAACCTTGTGCGCAGTGTGGGAAAATACATCCGGGGGAGTGCTGGAGAAGACCTGGTGGGTGTTTCAAATGTAGATCTAAGGATCATCGGATAAAGGACTGTCCTCGGGAGCCTATTGGGACGCAGGTAGTAGGTCAGAGGTTTATGCAGCCAGGGAGAGGTGGTCAGCAGCCACCGGGAGGTCGTGGTCCGCCCAGAGAGGGAAATGGGTTAGGACGTGGTCGTGGAGCACAGGGCAGAGGTGCTGGTAATGCGGGTAATATAGATGCGAGGCAGTCGGGACTGGTTTATGCGGCTCGACGTCGAGAGGATGGCGACGCACCGGACGCCATAACCGGTACGTTTCTTGTATACGATATGCCATTTACAGCTTTAATTGATATTGGATCTACCCATTCATATGTTGCCCTGATCGTGGTATCAGGACTCTGGGTATACAATTTGAGTTTGCTGATAGGGGAATGTCGGTAATTAGTCCTTTAGGACAATCCGTAGTGGTGAGTAAGTTGTTTAGGAATGTGCCTCTGGAAGTGCAATGGATTGTATTCCCGGCAGATTTGATGGAACTGCTGTTCGGCGAGTTTGATCTTATACTGGGCATGGATTGGTTAGTGAACCACCGTGCGAACTTAGATTGCGCTGCTAAGTGAATGGTATTAAAGACCTCAGAGGACGAGGAAGTGGTTGTGATAGGAGAAAGAAGGGATTATCTGTCCAATGTAATCTCAGCGTTAAGGGCTGAGAAGTTGGTGCGTAAAGGTTATGATGCGTTCATAGCTTATATCAACACAACTGATGCTGATAGTTTGTCGGTTGAGAATGTCAGGACCGTAAAGGAATTTCCGGACGTATTTCCTGAAGAGCTTCCAGGGTTGCCCCCAAATTGCGAGGTCGAATTTGGCATTGAACTGTTACCGGGAACGGCTCCGGTGTCCATCGCCCCTTATAAGATGGCGCCGAAGGAGCTGGCAGAACTAAAAGCTCAGATCCAAGAGCTGTTGGATCGAGGATTTATCATACCAAGTGTATCTCCGTGGGGAGCGCCGGTATTGCTTGTGAAGAAGAAGGATGGGTCAATGCATATGTGTATTGACTACTGACAGTTGAACAAGTTAACGATTAAGAACAAATACCCGCTGCCAAAAATTGACGATCTGTTCGATCTGCTGCGAGGAGCTTCGGTTTTCTCGAAAATAGATTTAAGATCGGGATATCATCAGCTAAGGGTCAAGGAGGCAGACATATACAAGACTACATTTCGAACTCGTTATGGGCATTACGAGTTTCTGGTTATGCCATTCGGATTAACGAATGCACCAGCTGCTTTCATGGATATGATGAACCGGGTCTTCCAACCCTACTTAGATCGGTTCGTGGTGGTATTCATTGATGACATCTTGGTGTATTCGAGAACTGAGGAGGAGCATGATTCACGTCTTCGGGTTGTGCTGCAGATATTGAGAGAAAAGCAACTTTATGCCAAATTTAGTAAGTGCGAGTTTTGGCTGAAGGAAGTGACTTTTTTGGGGCATGTTGTGTCTGCCGAGGGGATTAGGGTTGATCCTCAGAAAGTTGAAGCTGTATTGGATTGGAAGCCACCGAAGTCAGTATCAGAGATCCGAAGCTTTCTTGGTTTGGCTGGATACTACAGGCGGTTCGTTGAGGGGTTTTCGTTGATTGTTGCACCCCTAACGAAGTTACTGCGTAAGGGCGTACAATTTGTTTGGACGGATAAGCAGCAAGAGAGTTTTGAGAGACTAAAAAAGATTCTAACTGAAGCACCGGTTTTGATTCAGCCTGAGGCTGGGAGAGAATTCGTTGTTTATTGTGATGCGTCTCACACAGGTTTGGGTTGTGTGCTGATGTAAGAAGGGAAGGTGGTGGCGTATGCATCCCGTAAACCAAGGCCACATGAGGCAAACTATCCCACTCACGACTTGGAACTAGCTGCAGTGGTGTTCGCGCTAAAGATATGGAGACACTACCTGTATGGGGAAAAGTCAACCATCTACACCGACCATAAGAGTCTTAAGTATCTCTTACCCAAAAGGAGCTGAATCTAAGGCAACGGAGATGGATAGAGTTGTTGAAGGACTACGACTGCTCGATTGAGTATCACCCGGGTAAAGCCAATGTGGTAGCGGATGCACTAAGTCGGAAGGTGGTATCTGATTTGAGAGCAATGTTTGCTCATCTCAGCCTTTATGAGGATAGTAGTTTATTAGCAGAACTTCAGGTGAAACCGATGTGGGTTAGTCAGATTAAGGAGAAGCAGTCGTTGGATAAGTCGTTAGATTCTCATTTTCAGCAAGTGAAAAGTGGGGAGATGGTGGATTTTGGGCTGAATAGTGAAGGGGTGTTATGTTTCCGTGGAAGAATTTGTGTGCCGAAGGACTCTGAGTTAAGACAAATGATTCTGCGGGAGGCACATAGTAGCCCATACACTATGCATCCCGGTGGAAACAAGATGTACCAAGATCTACGAGAACTGTACTGGTGGCCAGGACTGAAGCGTGAGGTTACCGACTTTGTCAGCAGATGTTTGACATGTCAGCAAGTGAAGGCTGAGCATCAACTGCCTTCGGGACTACTGCAACCTGTAAAGATTCCACTCTGGAAATGGGAGAGAATAAAAATGGATTTTGTTAGTGGGCTACCCCTGACGCCTACTAAGAAAGATTCAGTGTGGGTGATTGTTGACCGGTTGACTAAGTCCGCACACTTCATACCGGTTCGCACTGACTACTCGCTATAGAAGTTGGCCAAGTTGTACGTGGCGAAAATTATGAGGCTGCATAGGGTACCAGTATCTATTATCTCAGACAGGAACCCCAGATTCACATCTCGGTTCTAGAAGGTGTTACATGAAGCTCTGGGTACAAGACTAGACTTCAAAGACATGACGTTCCACCCACGCACTAATGGTCGATCGGAGAGGGTAATCCGTGACGGAAGACATGTTAAGGGGTTGTGTGATTGACTTGAGGCGATTGGGAGGATTATCTATCGTTAGCGGAATTTGCGTATAACAACAGCTACCGATCCAGCATTCAGATGGCACCCTACGAGGTGTTATATGGTCGTAGGTGTCGTACCCCTACTTGTTGGATAGAGTTGGGTGAGCGACGGTTATTGGGTCCAGAATTGATTTCAGAAACTGAGGAGAAGGTGAAGTTGATTCGTGGTCGGTTAAAAGAAGCTTCTGATAGACAGAAGTCTTATGTGGATCTTAAGCGTAAAGAAATCGAGTACTCTGTGGGAGATTATGTTTTCTTGAAGGTCTCACTGTGGAAAAAGATCTTGAGGTTTGGACTGAAGGGCAAGTTAAGCCCTAGGTTCATCGGGCCTTATCGGGTGTTGAAACGTGTTGGGTGGTCGTGATATCGACTTGAGTCGCCGCCGATTTAAACCGGATACATAACATATTTCACGTTTCTATGCTGAGGCGCTACCGCTCAGATCCTTCTCATATAGTGCCGGTGGAAGAAATTGAGGTAAGACCTGATCTAACTTTTGAAGAAGAACCAGTGCATATTTTGGATCGGGATGTTCAAGTGTTGAGGAGGAAATCTGTTTTGTTGGTCAAAGTGTTGTGGCGTAATCACGGTTCAGAAGAAGCCACTTGGGAGCCTGAAGGGGTAATGCGGCAGCAGTACCCTCACCTCTTTTAATCAGGTAAATTTTGAGGCAGAAATTTCTTTAAGGGGGTAGAACTGTAACATCCTGAAATTACGGGTCTGGCATTTTTTGTACTATTGCATGTGTTGAGCTTGTTCAGCTTGTTATTTGGGTGTGTTTGGGGGTCCTAAGGAGGCTCGGGTTCGAGCCTAAGCCCTGGGAAAATTTTGGTTTTTGGCTCTTTAGTGGAGAGGACTGTTGGAAGCAAGGCTTAAGGGAATTTGTAGGTGTTTTGCTAACGCAAGGGAGCTTGTGGTGGAGTGGTGGTGGCGTCACTTGTGAGGCAAGGGGAAAGGGTTTCGAATCCCACAATTGGCAAATGGGTGGTTTTATTTTTGTGCTAAGCAGGTGGAAGAAGTAGAGTTCAGCTAGAACTCTGCAAGGGAGAGTGAAGACTCAGTCAAATTGGTTTGAATGGGAGGTGGAGAGTGAATGGTGGAGCAAAAAGAGGAGAGAATCATGGGATATGGGAGAGTGGGGGAGTTTGGCCGAATGTGGGGTGTGTGAAGGAGTGTGCCGTGTGTGGGAAGGGGTCATTTGTGATGGCTTATTCGGTTTGAGTGGGGGAGCTAGTGCCGTTTTTTCCAAAATTCATTTTGAGGAGTGTTTCATTTTGGGGTGCTTTGCCTATAGGAATTCGGGTTTCTTTTCCTCAAATTTGCTTGTGCCGAATTTCTTTTCACACTCTTTTCTTCATTTTTTTTTTGCTTTGTTTTTGTGCACTGTTTCCTCTACTCGTTACCTAAACACCTCTTTCTATACATTCTTTTCTACTCTCTTCTCACCTTTTCTCTCTTGGGTTCACCATAGCCGAAACCTCTCTTCTTCTTCACTGCTTTTTCATTTCGGTTTATACTTTATAGCCAAATTTTGATTCTTTTGGGTTTGCTGCTTGTGCCAAATCTTTTCTTCCCATTCGACTTATCTCTAATCTAAGGTAATGGTCGTTTCTTTCTCTACTTTCTTTCTTTTCTCTCTTGTTTCTCTTCTAAAATCGAAACTTTCATCTTGATCTTCTTCTTGTTTAAGGCCGAACCTGAGTACTCTTCTCCATCTAGAGTCTCGTTTGTTCTCTCTTTTGTGTGGAAGCTGAAACTTGGAGCAACTGTCGTTTTTGTGGCACTTTGGTAAGTATAGCTATGGCCGAATAAGGGGAGTGGATGTTTGTTCTCTATTTTAGGTTCGTTTAGGTCGGAAGGCTGTTTTCTTGTTGTTTTGGAACAACATCGTTAACTCGTGCTTTTAATTAGGGACTCAAGTTTGTAATCGAAGGGAGTAACCAAACATTCAGCCATAGCAAGGAGTTTCCGTCCTCCTTCGTAAGTGTTGTGGATGGTGTTATCAATTTCAATTTTGGGATTATCGAACAAGAAGACTAACTGATAGCCGATTATGTCCTTAGGTGCTTCGAAGAGTATCGTGATACGTATTCCAAATCAGGTGTGTAATCTCACACCTCTTTGGATGAATGCTTACAATGTTCTGTAACTCGACCGAAAGCTGAAAAGCCAGAAAATCGGCAACTGTGACCACTCGAGCGTGCAAGCGCTCGTAGTGGTAAATCGAAACACGAATAATGGTGGTAAGCCATAGAGGGTGTTCGCGAGCACTCTCGCAAAACTGAGGCTGTAACGGGCCAAATTGAGCTGAAACGGGCCAAATGGGCCCAATGGGCTATCCGGCCCACATGGGCGAAATTGTTGGAAACCTGTTAAAGGATAAGTGTGGTTGTGAAATCTGAAAAACTGAGACCGAAACCATGCAAAATGGGCCACACGAGCGTGTGGGCCCGTTTAGGCCTGAAATGGATTTTAGGCCCAATAGCTCCGTAGGGACCCAAAAAGGGTCCTAAGTCGCTCAAGGCGACAGTAGGCCTTCGAAAAGGCCGTTAATTTGTAAAATTACTGAAATACCCCTGGAAGGGTAAATTACCGAAATACCCCTGGAAGGGTAAATTACCGAAATACCCTTGGAGGGTAAATGACCGTTATACCCTAGATTATGGTTGGTTATCATGTATATGCTTCATTTACACTTTTGTATGTACATACATTGCATTTATATTATGTTGCATGGGTTGGGTTGATGATCGGAGGAAGTGTATTCTGGTGGCTCTGCCACAATCTGTGTAGTGGCTATGCCACGTATATTCTATTATTCTGGTGGCTCCGCCACAAATTCTGTGATTAGCAGCTTGTCTGCCATATTGGTGTGTAGGGCTGGGTGGGTTGACTTGGTCCCCACAGGTGTGTAGGGTTGGTACGGGGGTGTGTAGCGGATGGATTATTGGGTTAGGCTGCATTACATTATTTGCATTATCATGTTTATAGGGCTAAGGCCCAGATTGTTATGGAATAGGGCTTCGGCCCAGTCTGCTTCCGTATAGGCTCGGGCCCAGCTAATGACCGATTAGGGGATTACACACTGAGTTCCCGTAACTCACCCCTCTACTTTAACCTTGCAGGTGATCCCCAACGTTAGAGGATTTGGAGCTGCGGTGGACTCTGTGGTGGCAATACGTCGGAGTATTTCTCACGAACTTTAGTAAATTTTGTTTTCGCTTTATTTTAAGATTATTTTAATTTGGGTTTAATATTTTGTAATAAGGCCACTGGACTTTAATTTTTCTTTTAAACTTTCATTTCAATCATATTCAAACTATAAATGATTAAACTCTGGGTTTTCTTAAAACGTCATTAACTGTTTTCAAAATATCACATTTCTGCCAATTACTAGATCTGATTTCTGCTATAAACAAAGTTTTCGCGAATAACATTAATAATGTTTTTACAAGATAACCTTAAAAGTAGATTTGAATTTCACAATCAACAAAGCTCGAAGTTTCAAAAAGAATACGAACTTTTTTAACGAACGCGCAGCTTTTAAGCAACCTTTCTATGTGACATGCTAGATCCGGTCATAACGTCTAGGCCGGGTGTAGGGTGTTACATTTATTGAGTTTGTAATTTTATTGTATTGGACTTTTATTATTGGACCATTATTTTATTGGTTTTTATTTGGATTTAATTTTTTGGTTTTTTTTTTGGGTTTAAATTTGGTTAATGGGCCCGGGCAAATTGGGCCTATTACAGAAAGAATTTGTGGTGTTGGTTGATAGGGCATGTAAGGCCGAGGAGCTGAATAAAGAAAAGAGGAAAGCCATGAATGAGGCCCGAGATGCGAGAAAAAGGCCAATGAGTAAATCGTTCCGAACTCAATCAAAGAGGTCCAAAGAAATAAACCCTCGGACGACTGTTTCAATGGGGTATTCACACCGAGGTCGGGGCAATACATATTTAGGCTCGAGAGTTCAAGCCACCTCGATGGCCAGCATGGGCAATCCAATGTCAAATAAACTGGAGTGCCCAAATTGTGGCAGACAACATACTGGGGAGTGTTGGGGAAACAACCGTAATTGTTACAAGTGCGGTTTACTCGACCATTTCATCCGGAATTGTCTAGAGAGAGATGAAAAGGAAAGAAAGCAAGAAGTAAGACCAAGTAATGTATCTTCGAGGGGTAGATCACAAAAGAACCTGGGAGGTGGGACTAGTAGTAGAGGTGTGCCAAGAGACTCTACTGTGAGGTCGGAGGGTTGAGCACCTGCAAGGACTTATGCCATTCGCGCTCGCGAAGAGGCATCATCTCCAGACGTGATAACAGGTACTTTTTCTCTTCATGATATCTCTGTAGTTGCTTTGATTGACCCGGGGTCTACTCATTCTTACATTTGCATGAAATTGGCATCTAGCATGAGTATGATTGTTGAGTCTATGAAATTCGTAATAAAAGTGTCAAAATCGTTAGGCAAACATGTGCTAGTTGACAAGGTGTGTAGGAAGTGTCCTTTGATAATTAGAGGTCATTGTTTTCCGGCAAATCTCATGTTGTTTCCGTTTGATGAATTTGACTTGATTCTCGGTATGGATTGGTTGACTGCTCATAATGTTTTAGTAAACTGCGGTAGTAAGTTTATTGAATTGAGATGTGTAAATGGAAATGACATTCGGGTTGAATCAGGTAAATCGGATAGTTTGCCTGTAGTGATCTCGTCTATAGTAGCTGAGAAACACTTGAGAAAATGGTATGAGTCCTATCTCGCCTTTGTGCTGAATACCCAAGAATCAGAGATAAAGATTGAATCAGTGCCAGTGGTATGCGAGTATCTAGATGTGTTCCCGGAAGAGTTACCCGGATTGCCTCCAGTTAGAGAGGTCAAGTTTGGAATTGAGTTAGTTCCGGGTACAGCACCTATTTTGGTTGCCCCGTATTGGATGGCACCATTGGAGTTGAAAGAATTGAAAGTTTAGTTGCAAGAGTTAACATAAAAGGGTTTTGCAAGACCGAGCTACTCACCGTGGGGTGCTCTGATACTTTTTGTAAAGAAGAAAGATGGGTCGATGAGATTGTGCATAGACTACAGACAACTCAACACTGACAGTGAAGAATAAGTATCCTTTTCCAAGGATAGATAATTTATTTGACCAATTGAAGGGAGCTACGGTGTTCTCCAAGATAGATCTAAGGTCTGGCTATTACCAGTTGAGGGTTAAGGAACAAAATGTGTCGAAAACTGCATTTTGGATGAGGTATGGCAATTATGAGTTTCTTGTCATGCCATTTGGCTTAACGAATGCTCCTGCGGTTTTTATGGATCTAATGAATCGTATCTTCCAAAGTATTTGGATAAGTTTGTAGTTGTCTTTATTGATGACATATTAATTTATTCTCGAGATGAGAGTGAGCATGCAGAGCACCTGAGAATTGTTTTACAGACTTTAAGAGACAAGCAGTTGTATGCTAAATTCAGCAAGAGTGAGTTTTGGCTCTGAGAGGTCGGATTCTTAGGACACATTGTATCGGGTGATGGCATAAGAGTTGATCCGAGTAAGATCTCGGCTATTATGGAGTGGAAACTGCCAAGGAATGTGTCAGAAATTAGAAGCTTTTTGGGTTTGGCGGGGTACTACAGACGTTTCGTAAAGGGGTTCTCTATGATTGCTACCCCGATGATAAAACTGTTGCACAAGGATGTTAAGTTTGAATGGACTGAGAAATGCCAACAAAGTTTCGAGAGATTGAAAGCATTGTTGACTGAGGCACCGATTTTAGTACAACCTGAGTCGGGGAAAGAGTTCGTGGTCTACAGCGATGCGTCATTAAATGGTCTCGGCTATGTGTTGATGCAAGAAGGTAAGGTAGTAGCTTACGCCTCGGGACAACTAAAACCACACGAGAAGAATTATCCGAGTCATGATTTAGAGTTGGCTGCGATCGTTTTCGCTTTGAAGATTTGGCGTCATTATTTATATAGTGAGAAGTGTCGAATCTTCACCGATCACAAGAGTTTGAAGTACTTAATGGACCAAAAGGATTTGAATTTACGACAACGACGGTGGCTTGAATTATTAAAGGATTACGAGTTAGTAATCGATTACCATCCGGGGAAAGTGAATGTGGTTGCAGATGCCTTGAGCAGAAAATCCTTGTATGCTTTGAGAGCTATGAGTATGAGCTTAGCGTTGTCTGATGACGGTGCTATATTGGCCGAGTTGAGGGCTAGACCGTTATTTATTCAGCAGATATGTGAAGCTCAAAAGAATGATAGTGAGATGCAAGTTAAGAGAGCTCAGTGCGAATCGGGGAATAACTCAGATTTTTGAGTTAGTTCCGAGGATTGCTCGATGTTTCATGATAGAATTTGTGTACCAAAGGATGATGAGTTAATCCGGAAAATTTTACATGAAGCACACAGTGGTTGTTTGTCAGTACACCCGGGCAGCACAAAAATGTACAATGATTTGAAGAAGTTGTATTGGTGGCCGGGTATGAAAAGAGATATCTCTAAGTTTGTTACCAAGTGTTTGGTCTGTCAGCAAGTGAAACCCGAACATCAAGTACCTTCGGGATTAATTCATCCGTTGATGGTTCCGGAGTGGAAGTGGGATCAAATCGCAATGGATTTCGTAATGGGGCTACCTACGACACCGAGAAAGAAAGATGCTGTGTGGGTTATCGTTGATAGATTAACGAAGTCGGCTCACTTTATACCGGTGCGTGTGGATTATTCACTTGATAAGTTGGCCGAGTTGTATATTGCTGAGGTGGTGAGATTGCATGGGGTGCCTATATCTATTATCTTGGATAGAGATCCGAGGTTTACTTCGAGGTTTTGGAAGAAGTTGCAAGAAGCCTTGGGTACAAAGTTGAATTTTAGTACTGCTTTCCATCCTCAAACTGATGGCCAATCCGAAAGAGTGATTCAAGTCCTTGAGGATATGCTCCGATGTTGTGTGTTAGAATTCGAAGGTAGTTGGGAAAAATATCTACCTTTAGTTGAGTTTGCTTATAACAACAGTTATCAGTCGAGTATACGGATGGCACCGTACAAAGCTTTGTATGGTCACAAGTGTCAGACTCCCTTGTATTGGACCGAGCTTAGTGAGAAGCGAATTCACAGGGTCGACCTAGTTAAAGAGACTGAGGAGAAAGTGAAAGTAATCCGAGATAGTCTGAAAGTTGCTTCTGATCGACAAAAGTCATACGCGGAATTAAAAAGGAAAGAAATCGAGTTTCAAGTGGGTGACAAAGTATTCCTGAAAGTATCTTCGTGGAAGAAAATATTGAGATTCAGTCGAAAGGGCAAATTGAGTCCTCGATTCATGAGACCGTACGAGGTTATTGAGAGGATTGGGCCAGTAGCATACCGGTTGGCTTTCCCGGTAGAGTTAGAGAGAATACAGAACGTGTTTCATGTGTCGATGTTGCGGCGATATCAATCTGATCCTTCGCATGTGATCCCTCCAATGGAAATTGAGATACGGCCGGATATGACTTATGAAGAGGAACCAATTAAGATTATGGCTTGAGAGGTTAAACAATTGAGGAATAAGAGCATAGCCTTAGTGAAAGTGTTATGGCAAAAACATGGTGTGGAAGAGGCTACGTGGGAACCAGAAGAAGCCATGAGGGAACAGTACCCAAACCTCTTTACCGGTAAGATTTTCGAGGACAAAAATCTCTAAAGGGAGGAGAGTTGTAACAGCCCGATTTTGGGGCTAGTCGGAACAGTGGTTTCGAGACCACGAATTCGAGGTTGAAGAAAATTATTTTGACATTATTTTATGTATTATGGCATAATTATATGGATGTATGAAAATTTTGGTGCATTAATTTTAGCAATTGCATGCTTAATTGTGAAAAAGGACTAAATCGCATAAAGTACGAAAGTTCTATTTTGCAAGGTAGAGGTGTCTATGTAACACCCCAAACTCGGCCTAGACGTTATGGCTGAATCTGGCGTGTCACATTGAAGTGTTTTTCAAAAACCATGTTTTCATTGAAAACCCTTCTTAATTAGCAGCTTGAGTAAAATCCCAGTTACGTTAGTTTATTATTATTTTATTTCAAACGTAGTATATAGAAAAAAAATTATTAAGTTTATTCCCAAAATTTCTTTTCAGTTGCGGAAGCTGCTAAGTTTAAAAGTAACCGATTTATGGAAACCTGATGTTTAAAGATTAAATTGTGAAAGCGTAGTGTTTTGAAAACAATTATTGTTTTGGAAAACCACGATCTACTTTTAACAGATAGGAAACGTAATAACTAAAATCCCAAATTAAAAACCAGAAATTAAAAGAGCCCTTATTACAACCCAATAAGAAACCAGTTTAAGTAAGGTAAACTAGACTACTAAAATTTAAAGTTGTTCATAGTGTGGCCACCTTTGAGTCCTCCAGTACGTCAAACCGCTTACTGAGGATTACCTAAAAAATTAAAAAGAGGGGGTGAGTTTACGAAAACTCAGTGTGTACAACCCTCATCAATCATAAAGCATGCATCACATCAATCTGGGCCTAAGCCCATTACAGTAACGGTGGCATTTGGGCCTTAGCCCATAATAGCCTCAGCTGGGCCTTAGCCCATAACAAATGTCACATATCACATCTATCTGGGCCTAAGCCCATCTCATCATCAGAATCAGAACATGCAATGCATAAATGCCCAAAACCTACTCTGCACTCCATCTCCTGTCCAACCCTGCACTCCTGTGTGGATTTAATCGACCCACCCATCCCTACACACCTTATGTAGCACCGGTTGCGGCACTAACCAAAATTGCAGCAGAGCTGCCAATCACGTAATCTGCTTAAAGCCATCGATGGATCCACAGTCGTCAAGCGACCATGCGACCCTAACAAAGCATATACTTCCTCCAAATCAATGATCCCATCCCCCATGCAACATAATATCACATGAATGCAACATACCATAAGTAGCATACAATAACAATCATATAACATGTAGGGGCATAATGGTCATTTTACCCTATGGGGGTATTTCGATCATTTACCCTATGGGGTATTTCGGTCGTTTACCCTATGGGGGTATTTCAGTCATTTACTCCCTATGGGGGTATTTTGGTCATTTACCCTATAGGGGTATTTCGGTCATTTAACAACTTCCCGAAGGTCTACAGTCGCCTCGAGCGACACAGATAACATATATGATCAAACGGTGTAATTGGGCCCAAAGCCCAATATTCGGCTCAAGTGGGCCCACACGCTCGTGTGGCCCACTAAGCCCAAAACTGCCTTTGGCCATGTGATCGTCATGGCCGGCTCATGATTTCCTATCCATCCAAAAGATTTACACGTGTAGGGCCCACGGGCCCATTGGGCCCACACGGCCCATTTCGGCCCATTAGACCCAAAAACGATCCAAGACCATGAGACTGCTCATGATGGCCTCCGTCACTGTATCGACTTCCCCACACGAGTGTTCATGCACTCGTACGGTAACCGTTGCTGTATTTTTGGCATTTCGGCATTTCGGCATTTGCCGATCTACAGTTGGAATGTTGTGTGTACACACCTTGTTGGAGAAAAACGCAGTAGCCCACGAGCGTAGAACCTATATTCGATTAAGGTATTCGGTTAGCCATTCCATTAATAAGATTTAACAAGCCTAGAGAAGCCGATCCCAAGACTAATACTTACCGTAACTGAATCGGCTTATACTTCCTAAGCCGTTTGATTATGAACCGATCTCACCTCCTTGTGGTTTATCTGTACCACAACCATTATTAAGCATCAATATCCAATAACCAAGGTTAATCAAGTACTGATAAACCGTAAAAGTAACATATTTTAATCCCACATTTAGCATACTTTTGGATGATTTATCCCTTGATTTATGTAAAAAGGTGCTCTTAATCCTTTCTTTTCATGTTTTATACTCAGGAAAGCACCGGAGGATGGAAAGAATGAGAAACGGGCTCAAAACGGACCAAATTGGGCCAAAGTGAAAATCGACACGGCCTAGACTTGAGCCAACATGGCCGTGTCTCCTTGATAGACTAGAACACGGCCTGATCACGATTTACATGGGTGTGTCACCTCATTAAAAGTCTGAACACGGCCTAAAGATGATTCACACGGGCGTGTGCCATGGCTGTGTCCCTGTCGTGGAGAAGAACAATTTCACTCGAAAAAGGATACTTAGGGGCAAAGAAACCTATTTCAAAAGCCTATATAAACAACCTAAGTATAACCTAGAAGAGGGGGTGAGCTAGGCCAAGGAGCCGAGCCTAAAAGGTTAGATTTGTGGGAAACACTCGAAGATATCCAGTTGATCCATCTCAAGAAGTCAGAATTCTACTCAAGACGGCGGATCTCTCCTTCAATTCGTTCAGGGGGTTTTAGGGATTTCTTATGTTTTGTTTTATCTTTTCTTCTGAGATGTTTTCTTTTATTGTTATGAACTAACCCCTTCAGATACCTGAAGGGGATGAAACTTAGATGAATCTTGTTATCGTTTGCTGAACTATATGATAAATACTTGATTTGTTCTTAATTATGTGTTCTTAATTCTTGTGTTGATATTTCTGGGATATTGATTCAAGTTTGATGTGCTTAGGTGGAGGAGCAAAAGTCCCTGCTTAAGAGTAGATTTAGCATAATTAAGCGGAGTTGATCGCGCGCCTAGAGATAGGGTGATGAGATTTTACCAGATTAGGGTGAAACCTAATATGGGAGTCCATAGATCGAGTTAATGCAATTCTAGGGGTTTTAATTAGAAAGAGATTTCAATTAATCAACCTAGGGTTAGACGTTATTCGCCGAGAGAGGGTTTAATATACATTGGGGAGTCTTACGGATCAAGTCAAGTGAATAAATCGTGCAGTTGAGTTAGATAACAAGTGAAGTCTAGGTGGATTCTTCCTAAGGGTATCATCTTAATCAACTGAGTTTTTCCAATAGTATTTCCCCAATTCATTCTTTTTGTCTTTGCGTCTTTAGCTTAGTAGTTAGTTAAATTTAGATTAAATAACAACTTCACTTATTTTAGGCTAGATAATAAAAAGAAAGTTAGTATTAGTACTTTTGGTTCCTTTGGGTTCGACATTCCAGTCTTGCCTAAACTATACTACTGTTCGATAGGTGTGCTTGGCTCAAATTGTTGTCATAGTTAGTTTCCAGGTTCGATCATTATAAATTTAAAACTCTAAAATCACAACGATCAAGTTTTTGGCGCCGTTGCCGGGGAACTAAAATATTAAGAAAGCTCAATTTTTATTACTTTAGCCATTATTATTATTATTATTTTTTTACTTTGCTAAATTTTCTTTTATTTGATTTTGACAGATAGAGGAGATGGCATTGAATAACTATCAGTGGCAAGTTATGAGGACAAAGCCAACAAAAGCAGCCGATATCTACAACCTCGACCCAATAACCGTGCTATCAAACTAGTTAGAGATGTTAAATAAAAGTTTGATGATTTGTGTTCTCCATGAGATACATCCAGTTATGCGAGACGAAATAAGCGGGCGTGGCGAATCTTGAGTACCCACCCTACGGATATGGCATAGAGAACGAACAAGTCCACTATTTGGGTAACTATTCTAGACCTCAAAATAATTTTTATAGTGACACTTATAATGCAGGTTGGAGGTACCATCCTAATTTCTCGTGGGATGATCAAAGTAGCCAAGGATCGGAACTTCCTCCAAATTTTCAACAACCACCTTACCAACGGGAAGAGGAGTCGAACCTCGAGGAGATGTTGACAAAATTCATGGCGACCCACGATACCCGTCTCAAAAAAGCGAGACAACGCTTAATAATCAACAAGCATCAATCAAAGGGATCGAGAATCAAGTTGGGAACTTACTAAGTCGGTTGGACAACTTGCAAAGTTAATTTCGGAACGACCGCAAGGGCGTCTACCAACAACACTAAAACTAACCCAAAAGAGCAAATTCAAGCCGTGAATACTCATGGCGGTGAAAGGTTAGTGGAATCTGACCCAAGGCAAGAGCCTGTAGTAAGTGAAGGTAAGGTTGAGGTAAGCCATGATTTACCAAACCCGGTAATTATAGAGTACCAAGCTCATATGCCATACCCCAATGCGATAAAGAAAGACCACATAGAGGAACAATTCGGTAAATTTCTTAAACATCTAAAGAAGTTTCTTATTAACTTACCGTTTCTTGAAGCTCTTTCGCAGATGCCAGATCCTAGACCTCGTGTCAATAAAAAAGAAATTCATGAGGAACGAAAGCTTCGGATTGATGAACTAGACGAGTGGAAGATACACTTCAAAGAAATACACGAAGCAAAAATGAGGCAACTCCACGAGAAACTTAACGATGGGACAACCCAGCTTAAGATAGGAGATCAGGTACTCAAAATCTTCCCAGATGAAACAGTCGAGGTAACTAGTCCTAAATTCATCACTTTTAAGGTTAACACTACTCGACTTAAACTATATATCAAAAACCGAATAGATCGTAGGAGAAAGGATTTTCACCTCCTCAAACCACCCTGATTATGCGAATAACAGGTAAGTCTAGCTCAAGACTTTAAACGAGCGCTTCTCGGGAGACAACCCAAGCACTAACCCTACTAATTAGTTTATTTTTATTTATTTCCATGTTTAGGCGCATGTTTTCCATACTCACACGGCCTTGCACACGGTCGTGGCCATAGCCGTGTGGGCACCATAGGTAGGAAAAAGGGCGTGGCCGTAGACGTGTGGCAACAGGACAAAAGTTTTCCCAAAACACGGGCTGCATCTCTATTTAAACCCCCCTTCTTCCTTTTTCTTTTTCAGTTGTCTTTCTTCTTTCATTTTCCATTATTTACTTTTATTTTTATTTTTATTTTCTTTATTATTATCTTCTTATTCTTCATACCATTTAGATTTAGCTTAGGATACAATAAAATCATGTCGGCTGCTTCGAGGATTCAAATTCAAACGGTTCAAGGCACTCCCCCACGTTCACCTCTGCCAATCCTATCCGGTTCCTTTTCATTAACTCCATCCAAAATTCAGGAAGTTTCACTTCTCTCCCTATCTTATGATTTTATTATTTGGCTATCATCTATCTTTGTACATTGAGGGCAATGTACATCTTAAGTGGGGTGGGGGGGTTAACTATAGTATTATTTGAAAATCCCTGAATTATATATTGTTTCTTTAAGTAAGTTTCTCATATTAAGATTAGAATGAAATTTCCTATGATTTATGATTTTTATTGATATGTTTTAGATTAAGTCATTGATAATTGTGCATTGATAATTAAATTCTAAGATACTAGAGAATCAAGCATGATAAGTCTATTTTTCAGAAATTAAATTTTTTTTCTAGGTAGTTAACCTGAATTTGAATATTACTTTGAAGTTTGAAATTTACGAGGTTGATATCAAAATACCCATAATTTTTGTGAGATTTTGAGCCTTATAAGAGCATATATCTTTTTTTTTATGCTCACTTTTTTTATTATGAGTGTGTCAACATTGAACTGTTATTCTAGAACTTGCATCGATTATACATGTCGAGACCACACCTTTGATTTGATATACAGAGATGATGAAGGCACCTAGGTTTCAACCCACCTACCCCACTAAAAAACTTACCTTCATAATTAACCCCTAGTGAACCCCTTTGAACCTAACAACCCTTTTTATTGACTTACCCGCTAATTTTCAACCAAAACCCTTTGTATTTGTTATCACCATCCTTTTTGTCGAGATTTGATTTTGAGCAGTTGCCTAACTATGTTCTATATTTCAGTTGTTAAAGTACTTTCTTATTATTGTAAATATTTGATGATTTGTTCTTAAAAAAATTCAAAGTATATTCATTATTAGTTTTGTGATTAGGTGAGCTTATACGTTAAATTCCAATTATTGAAGAAGAAGCTCGTATTATTAGTTTTCAATTGATGTAATTACTTTTATTCAGTTCATTGTTTCTAGTTAGGTAAATTTTCAGGTCGATCTCGATTCTAACCCTCTAATTCAGCCTTTATCCACACCTTTAACCTAAGCTTCGTAACAACCCTTTCAAAGACCTTTTGATTTGTGCATCATCTCATATTACAGTGGTGGAGATTTGATTTTCATGCAAGCCTATGGGATTAACTTTTCAGGTTTGACATTTGAGTGCTTAATTCTGAACCTTAAACACTTCGAGTGATTTGAGTGAATCTTTTGTGAGGATGTCAATCCGTGTAGGTTTTGGATCAGAGGTAATTATTTAGATGATGGGAAGCACCTATGTTTTGTGCTACAAATGTATGACTTATATTGCTTGAATCTTGAGGACTCTTTGAGTTAAATTATCCATGTATAAATTATCTATGAATTATGATGAGACATTGTTGATAGGAATATTGAATCATGGAAAGTTCGTTTTAATTGTAAGTTGAGAATTTTGCTTGAGGACAAGCAAAAGCTTAAGTGTGGGGGTATGTGATAAACCGTAAAAGTAACATATTTTAATCCCACATTTAGCATACTTTTGGATGATTTATCCCTTGATTTATGTAAAAAGGTGCTCTTAATCCTTTCTTTTCATGTTTTATACTCAGGAAAGCACCGAAGGATGGAAAGAACGAGAAACAGGCTCAAAACGGACCAAATTGGGCCAAAGTGAAAATTGACACTGCCTAGACTTGAGCCAACACAGCCGTGTCTCCTTGATAAACTAGAACACGGCCTGATCACGATTTACACGGGCATGTCACCTCATTAAAATTCCGAACACAGCCTAAAGACGATTCACACGGGCGTGTGCCATGGCCGTGTCCCTGTCGTGGAGAAGAGCAATTTCACTCGAAAAAGGATACTTAGGGGTAAAGAAACCTATTTCAAAAGCCTATATAAACAGCCTAAGTATAACCTAGAAGCGGGGGTGAGCTAGGCCAAGGAGCCGAGCCAAAAAGGTCAAATTTGTGGGAAACACTCGAAGATAGCCAGTTGATCCATCTCAAGAAGCCGGAATTCTACTCAAGACGGCGGATCTCTCCTTCAATTCCTTCAGGGGGTTTTAGGGATTTCTTATTTTTTGTTTTATCTTTTCTTCTGAGATGTTTTCTTTTATTGTTATGAACTAAACCCTTCAGATACCTGAAGGGGATGAAACTTAGATGAATCTTGTTATCATTTGCTAAACTATATGATAAATACTTGATTTGTTCTTAATTATGTGTTCTTAATTCTTGTGTTGATATTTCCGGGATATTGATTCAAGTTTGATGTGCTTAGGTTGAGGAGCAAAAGTCCCTGCTTAAGAGTAGATCTAGCATAATTAAGCGGAGTTGATCGTGCGCCTAGAGATAGGGTGACGAGATTTTGTCAGATTAGGGTGAAACCTAATATGGGAGTCCATAGTTCGAGTTAATGCAATTCTAGGGGTTTTAATTCGAAGGAGATTTCAATTAATCAACCTAGGGTTAGACGTTATTCACTTCGAAAGAGGGTTTAATATACATTTGGGAGTCTTACGGATCAAGTCAAGTG
This sequence comes from Gossypium sturtianum, assembly GCA_025698515.1. NCBI lineage: Eukaryota > Viridiplantae > Streptophyta > Magnoliopsida > Malvales > Malvaceae > Gossypium > Gossypium sturtianum. The sequence goes on along the minus strand of CM046944.1, from coordinate 50,171,681 downwards.
AATAAATCGTCTGGTTCAGAGTTAGATAACAAGTGAAGTCTAGGTGGATTCTTCCTAAGGGTATCATCTTAATCAATTGAGTTTTTCCAACAGTATTTCCCCAATTCATTCTTTTTGTCTTTGCGTCTTTAGCTTAGTAGTTAGTTAAATTTAGATTAAATAACAACTTCACTTATTTTAGGCTAGATAATAAAAAGAAAGTTAGTATTAGTACTTTTGGTTCCTTTAGGTTCGACATTCCGGTCTCGCCTAAACTATACTACTATTCGATAGGTGTGCTTGCCTCAAATCGTTGTCATAGTTAGTTTCCAGGTTCGATCATTATAAATTTAAAACTCTGAAATCACAGCGATCAAATACTAACCTTAGGAAAACACACTGCCAACAAGAGAACTAGCATTCGGTCAATGATTGAAAGCACAAGCCACTTACCCCTAACAACCGGCCAATAAATAAATTGCACTCGGACAACCTTCAAGAGAAGAACAGATTCGGCTCTTTAGAGACTTTGATGATGCGGCTTAAAGCAGATGGGGAGGAAGAGAATCGATCAAGTTCAACAATCAAATGCCGCCCAAAATAGAAAAGAAGAAGAAGAAAAATAACTAATGTTCGGCCTAACTCCAGATTAAGAAAGAATACTCAAGGTTGACAGAGAAAAGTTGCAGAAAAAGAAGTAGAGAGATGGGGAATTCGGTTTTAGATAAGTGAAAAGAAGAACTTCGAATGAGTAAGAAATGAGGGAGAGAAGGAATTGGTTCGGTCACATTAAGAAACAAGAAGAGCAGAAAAGTGCCAAGAGGAGGAGAATAAAGGGAGATTCGGCACAAGCAGCAATTGTTGCAAAGGAAAAATAGCAGAGAAAATGGGTATTGCTCGATTTTGGCAAAAGGCAAAAAGACGAACAAAAAGAGCCAAAAGCTGAAATGGCTAAAAGAAAAATGGTATTCCTACCATACTCTAGCCAAATTTCCCATAGCAAAGACCCCATTTCGGCACCAACTTCTCAAGCCTTCAAACTCCTTGAAAATCTCCACCTCCCTCTCCTTGATTTCCTCCATGATCCACTCCTTAAATCACTCAATTGACTCATTCAAACTCTCCAATCACAGAGTTCAAATCCAACACAAACTCTTGCCCACACATGAGCAAAATAAATAATCCCATTTGCATGCAGTAAGACTTGAACCTCTGACCTCCTTGCCATTCCTATGATGCCACCTTGCCACTACACCACAGACTCCTTTGTGTCTCTTTTTAATCACAAATACTTAAAAGGCTTAAAACCAGGAGTCCGGGTTCCCCTAATGCTAAAAACAAAAATTTCTCATATGACATGGCTTGAACCCAGGACTTCACAGAATCCCCCTAACCTTCCAAAATCACTCACCCATCAGATCTAAAATGCAATTGTGTCGTTCTCTTATTCTCAAAAATTTTAAACGCTCCCATGCCCAAGGCCCAATTCTTCTAGGCCCAAAAATTCAGGGCGTTACAGTCTAATAGCCATAGAATATTAAATTGGAGGTCCTTAAAGTGCAATTAGGCCATTAAGGGTGTGTTGGCTGGCCATATAGACTAGGGAGACAAGAGCATTTAATTTTGGTCAAATTTGGTGGAATTAGGTGATATAAAAATGAATAAAAGAGATGAAAAAAAAGAGATATCATCTTTTACTATTCATGCTTCTTCTACCACCGAAAATTTAGAGGAAATAAGGGTTCTTAGAGTTCAAATTTTCAGCAAAAAAAAACTCTTGTAAGCAAGTGAATGTAGGGGTCTTTCTTGATAATTTTTGTACTTTTGGAATCCCCAAAGCTTAAGCTAGCTAATGAGGGGGCTATTTTGCAAAATGGTTGAAAGTTTAGGGACTTACCATGAGAGTGTTCATGCTGTTTGCTGAGTTTTTATGGAAGAAAATGAATGTTAGTGAGTTAAGAAACAACTTTTGTGAATGGTGTTATCATGAAAACACCTAAAAAGAACCTATTTGTAAAGGTAGTAATTGTGTAATAAATGCATGAAATAATTGGTTTTGTGAGTTTTTGTAAGAGAAATAAATGTTCAGCTAGGCTTGTTTAATGAGAAAATGTGATGAAAAATGATTTACGAGCATAAGGGAAAAATCGTAATTTTGCCAAAGTATAAGGGCAAAATGGTCATTTTTGCCTATGTAGAAATTTTGGTGTATCATGCATTATAAAGTGATTAAAGAGTGAATTTCATTATTATAGATCAAGAAGAGCGCGGAAACAACCTTGACTGGGGAAAGGGCAAGGTTACAGATTAAGTCGTCGACTTATACATTTTTGCACTGAGGTAAGTTTATGTGTAAACGATACATCTATAATATATATGTTGTTACTTATTGGTGCATTGTATGAATGAGATCATTTATGATTGATATTTATTGAAATTGATAAATAATGAGTAATTCCTTATGAACCACAGAATAGATATGTAAGTGCGGAAAAATATCCGTAATTATTCTTTTGGTGGGCTGTGTGCGATACCACCTTATTACTTACGATGGGCTGTGTGTGATACCACCTTATTACTTACTCATGATGGGCTGTGTGCGATACCATCATTTATTTTATCATTTGGTGGGCTATGTGCAAAACCACCGTAAATATTCTTGTGGTGGGCTATGTGCGATACCACCCTATTATTGATTAATGGTGGGCTGTGTGTAAAACCACCGGGTATTTAGTATTATTCCGAGTGGTTCATCAAGAATTTGTATAATTGAATGTTTCATGTTGCCTTGAGGTATTGAGTGAAGGGAATGTGTACAAGTGAATGTGAGCAATATAATTGTTATGTTGTGGGATTGTGGTAAGAAATGAAATGAGTAAGCATGATTGTGAAATTTTGAATTGTTCTTGCTTAGTATATGATGTTATTGGTTGTTTAGCATATGTTATGATGCTTATTGTTACATGTAAACTTACTAAGCTTAAAGCTTACTCCCTCTCTGTTCCCTTGTTTTATAGTGTCAAAGAGCTAGTTCAGGATTCAAAGATAATCGGAAGATCATCCACACTATCGACTCATCTCGGTATATTTAGACTTAGTATTTTGAGTATGGCATGTATAGGGGCTAGGCTTAATGAAATGTTTTGTTGTTTTGGCCAAGAGTGTTGGTTCTTTTAGATATGAACCCTTTTGTATATTGCCATAGTTGATGGCTTATTAATGCTAAATTATGAAAAGAAGAGGTTATTCATGAATGTGTTAGATGCTTGATTGGGTAGCTTGATAAATGGTTGAATGGGATTTCATGTTATGAGAATTAGGGTGATAAAAGAGCTTGGCAAATAGCATTGCTCTTGTCCACACGGGTAGGCACACAGGCGTGTGACTAGGCCGTGTGTGACACACGGTCAGTCTCATGGGCGTGTGACCAGGCCGTGTGTCCGCTGCATTCTAGTGTTTCAAGTCAGTGTCGACCACGGGCTAGATACACGGGCATGTGGCTAGGCCGTGTGCCCCTTATAAGGTTGCTGATGTCATAAACAGAATACCCAAGTTTTTACACACGGGTGAGGACAAGGGCGTGTCTAGGCCGTGTGAAGGACACGGGCCAAAGACACGGGCGTGTGTCCGGCCGTGTGAAAACCCCTGGAGGTTCAAAATAAAAAATAAATCCCACACGGGCTGGGGACATGGGCGTGTGTGACCACACGGCCTGCCCGCACGGGCGTGTTCCATTTCACACGGGCGTGTGGCCCTGTTAAGGCAAAAAATTTTTTTCTAAGTATATCGAAGTTCCCGATTTAATCCCGAGACCTTCCGTTTGCTTGTTTAAGGCCTCATAGACACATAATAAGGGTGTTATGTATATGAATTGGAAAGTTATAATTTGGATTGAAATTCTATAGTTCAAAGTTGTACGTTCAAGTGAGTTATGTCCGGTAATGCCTCGTACCCGGTTCCAGCGATGAATACGGGTAAGGGGTGTTACATTTATGATCCGAAAACACATGGCATTTTTCACCGAAAAGATAGTGACGCCAAATTTTTAAAGCAAACACAATAGCAGCTAGCTCAAAGTCGTGTGTCGGATAATTCTTTTCATGCAACTTCAATTGTCTCGAGGCATAAGCTATAACTTTGCCTTCCTACTTTAAAACACATCCCAGTCCGTTCAATGAAGCATCACTATAAATCACGAACTCTTTACCCGATTCTGGCTGTACAAAAAATGGAGCTTCAGTCAAAAGGGCTTTCAACTGATTGAAAATTTTTTGACATTTATCGGACCATTCAAACTTCACATCTTTATGAAGCAATCTCGTCATAGGAGTTGCAATCATCAATAAGCCTTTTACGAACCGTTGATAACAACCAGCAAGTCCTAGAAAACTACGAACTTCAGACACATTTTTTGGAGGCTTCCACTCCAAAATAGTTGAAATCTTGCTTGGATAAACTCGTATACCAGAGGCTGACACAATATGCCCCAGAAAACTAACTTCACGCAACCAAAACTCACATTTACTAAACTTCGCATACAATTACTTATCTCGCAGAGTTTGTAGCACGATTCTCAGATGTTCAGCATGCTCACTTTCGTCATGCGAATAAATCAAAATGTCGTCAATGAATACAACAACAAATCAATCTAAATACGGTCTGAAAATTCTGTTCATCAGATCCATAAAAATAGCAGGAGCATTCGTTAGTCCGAAAGGCATAACTAAGAACTCATAATGTCCATACCTCGTTCTGAAAGCAGTTTTCGGAATGTCTAAATCTTTTACTCGCAACTGATAATACCCCGATCTCAAATCTATTTTTGAAAACATGGTGGCTCCTTTCAGCTGATCAAACAAATCATCAATTCTAGGCAGAATATATTTGTTCTTAATAGTCACTTTGTTCAACTGACGGTAATCAATGCACATTCTCATCGTGCCATCTTTCTTTTTTCACAAATAGAACTGGAGCACCCTAAGGTGAGAAACTCGGTCTTGCAAACCCTCTGTCGGTCAACTCTTGCAACTGAGACTTCAACTCTTTCAATTCTGTTGGTGCCATTCTATACGGAGCTATCGAAATAGGAGTTGTACCCGGCACTAAATCAATACCAAACTCCACTTCTCATACCAGAGGCAATCCCGGTAATTCTTTGGGGAACACGTTAGGAAATTCACAAACAACTGGCACAGATTCAACTTTCTTTTCAGTCACTCTCGAATAAATTACATAAGCAAAATAAGCTTCGCAACCCTTTTTCACATAACTCTGAGCTTTCATCACTGATATTACAGCCGGTAACCCATTTAAATCATTAGATTCAATCCGAACTATTTCATCAGTCTGACATCTCAAATCAATGGTCTTTCGTTTGCAGTTCACAACAGAATCATGCAATGTTAGCCAATCCATACCCAAAATTATGTCAAACTCATCAAAAGGTAATAGCATCAGTTCAGCCGAAAAACAGATATCTCAAAACATTAACGGACAATTCTTGCATACTTTGTCAACTAGGACACTTTTACCTAAGGGGTTCGATACTCTAATTAAAAATTCAGTAGACTCTACAGGCAAAGTCTTATTGGATACTAAGTTCATGCATACATACGAATGAGTAGACCCTGGATCTATCAATGCAATCACAGAAGTATCATAAAGAGTAAATGTACCCGTAATAACATCTGGAGACGAAGCTTCCTCACGAGCTCGAATGGTGTACGCTATGGCAGGTGCCCTAGCTTCAGATCTCGCTACTATATCTATCATAGTTCTCTGACTACCACTAACATTTCCTGTTTTTCTAGAAGGTCTACCTCTAACTGAAGCATTATCTGACTTCGAATTTTGTACAATCTCTTGTTCCACAGACTCAGGAAAATCTCGGATGAAATGATCTAGTGATCCACATCTAAAATAGGCTCGATCATTCAATCTACAACTACCCGAATGTCTTTTTCCATAGTGTTTACATTCAGGTCGATCGTATCGGGCATTTCCAACACTAGAGACTAAAATTAATGGAGCTTTGAAGTTCGACTGTGATCTAGGTCGATCTCTATTCAAATGACCCACATTAGCCTTTGAACGGCTATGCTCATCTCTGAATTTCTTTGAAGCAGACTGAAATGATTTATTCGAGAATCTGTTTCTCACATCTCTAGCTTCCGTCTCAGCTTTTCTTTTATCTTTCCCGAGTGCTTCAGCTTTACACGCTCAATCAACAAGCACAACAAATTCTTTTATTTCTAGGATCCCAGCTAGCAAACTGATGTCTTCATTCAAGCCGTCTTCAAATCTTTTACACATTATCGCTTCGGTTGAAACACATTCCCGGGCATATTGACTTAATCTCACAAATTCTCGCTCATATTCAGTGACAGACATACGACCCTGTTTCAGTTCAAGAAACTCTTTTCATTTATGATCTATAAATCTCTTACTGATATATTTCTTCCAGAACTCAGACTGAAAGAAATCCTAGGTAACCCGTTCTTTTGGAACAACAGAAATCAAAGTCTTCCACCACTGATAAGCTGCATCTCGTAACAGGGAAACAACACATTTTATACATTCATCAAGAGTCAATGACATTTCATCAAACACTCGAATTGTGTTCTCGAGCCAAAACTCAGCTCTCTTAGCATCATCATCACTAGTGGCCCTGAACTCTTCGGCCCCATATTTACGGATTTTGTCGATCAGAGGCTTATTCAACAAATTCATGTTCATAACCGGTGGTACAGTAGAAGTTTGAGGAGGATTGGTTGGGGGCGGAGGTTGTGAAACAGCCGGATTTGTTCTAATGTATTGAGTGAACCACTCATTCATCATTTGGAAGAAGGCTTGTTTAGCCTCTCCTTCCTGACTGCTAGTAGCCGGGCTCGAATCAGATGGCGATGTCCCTTGAGCGGGAGCATGCGCATTACTTTCAACATCGTCAGCTATATCTCTTTCGGGATCCATTTACTATACGAAAAACACATTTTATACGTCAGAATTCATCACACTATCATAGTTCCTATATATGGCATGTATAGCTTGACTCTCACATGCTACGTTAGTCCTAGAATTGGCTAAACCGTAGCTCTGATACCAATCAAATGTAACACCCCTAACCCGTAACCATCACCGGTCTAGGGTTAAGTGGCATTACCAGACAATCGAAAACTTTTACGAACATTTCGCATTATAAAGTACAACACCGTCAAATCATAGCAGAATACAAACATTTAGTCCCTTAATGAGGTCTACGGGACCTTACACATGCATTAGAAAGGGGTCGGGACTAAATCGGGATCATAAATTTTTTTTTAAAAAATTAAACATTTTTCAAAGTTACTGAGGTCACACGCCCGTGTGGGAAGACCGTGTGCCTCACACGGCCTCGGACACACTCGTGTGCCAAAGCCGTGGCAAAACAGGGCATACATACTGACTTGTCCACACGGCCTGAGACAAGCCCGTGTGCCTCACCCGTTGTTGACACTGACTTACACCACACGGCCAGTCACACGCCCGTGTGTCTAGCCCGTGGTCGAGCCTGATTTGTTTTGAAATACAACCACAAAGGACACGGTCGAGCCACACGCCTATGTGCTCAACCGTGTGGGAAATTATAGGCCATTTACAAGGCCAAATTGCCACCCACACATTAGGCTATACCTACAAGCACAAATAAGCATCATTCCAATTATCAAAAGTACCCAAAACATACCAACATATCCATCTTTTCTAACCAAACATGAACATATCAAACACACCAACTTATGCCATATTTATCTCATTCTCAACACAAGCATTTCTAAGTAGAAACCATTCAAAAACTTACCATTCCAATGTAACAACCCTTCATCAATAATATGCCAACTTTGCATCATAATACTTATCATAAAATTTGACCATTTCATCAATTCAACCATTAACCACTAAACATACCAAACTATGCATCATATAGCATAACTACTCATTCACATCATGATCATTATCTAGCCATATCACGTGGCTATTTATATACAGCTCAAACATCAACTATTTCAACTAGATTATATATGCCATACTTAAATATTTACACTTTCAAAAGGTACCAAAATAGAGTTGATAGTGTGGTGACGATCCTCGACGATCTCCGAGCCTTCCGTAGCTTCAACGATCTATAAAACAATGCAAACGCACACAGAGTAAGCTTTCAAAAGCTTAGTAAGCCATATACAAATAAACTTAACATATGAACATTCATAATTATATCAAATACAAGATCAATAACATCTCCATGGCATATTCATAATTCTTCTTTGGCTTATTTGTTTAGCCATTACTTACCAACAAGTCATATCTCCAAGTATCTCTTTTGAACATAACACATTCATACCTATATCACATTTTGTCTCATTGAATCAATGCACATATATCTCTTGCAAGTTCACATACACTTACCTTCTGTACTCAATCATAGTATACATTTCAGACGTACCTGAAACGATCATACATTTCACATAGTCTTTCATTTCTCAGAATTGTCCGTTGAACCATTCAGAATCAAATAGGATACTCGGAATACACAGAATAATCATACAATGCCAACGTCCCAGACGTGGTCTTACATGTAATCAAATATCGATGCCACTGTCCCAGACAGGGTCTTAGACGAATCAAATACGATGCCAATGTCCCAGACATGGTCTTACACGTAAATCTCAAATCAATGCCAACTTCCCAGACGTGGTCTTACATGATATCACATATCAGAATCCCTATGTCATGACATATTAATCCTATCTATTCCTAAGTTTCGTACGGGACTTTTCGGATATTGATGCCTTGTCGATACTTTCTCGGATATCTCACGTAATTCATCTAAAGTCATTCATCACAATTCAATATCAAATGAACATAAATAATTCAACTTAAATAAGTTTATTCATATATGGACTTACCTTGTACGGATATAGATAGACGGATTCAACTATTCAATCACTTTCGACTTTCCTCGGTCTAAGTCCGTTTTCTTCGGTTCTTGATCTATACATATTCAAATTTACCTCTTTTATTCACCAATTCATTCAATTCAATCCAAAAACACACATTTAGGGCAATTTACAAATTAGCCCTTATATTATCACATTTTGACATTTAAGTCCCTATTTTACAAAATCACAAAATACACAAAATTTCATATCACCCATGCTTGGCCGAATATTCATGTAGTTCATATAAGTCCATATATTTCATTTATTTCACATTTTAGTCTTTCAAAATATTATTTTCACAATTTAGTCCAAATTACTCAAATTCATCAAAAATCCAAAGATAAAAACATGTTAATCTAACACATATATTTCATATTTCGTCAACTAACATCACAAAGCTCAAGCATTCATCAATGGAACTTTTCAAAATCATCATAAATTTCCAAAATTGAGGCATGGGTTTTGAAGTACTCGAAGCAACGATTACAAAAACGTAGAAATTATCAAAAACCGAAGCAAACCATACCTTAATCTAAGTACATCAATGGCCGAATGTTGAAGAAGCTTAAAACCCCCTTTTTATTTTCAATATTCGGTGGATGAACATAAAAATAAATGGCTTATTTTAAGCTTTGTTTTTATTAAATCTTTACCAAATTAAATTATTACCAATTTAGCCTTTTTATTATCATTTATATTCCACTAACATATGGCATTTTTGTCCATCCAAAATTCCTTTGGTTTAATAACAACATAAGGACTCCATATAATTAAAGCCATAACAAATAAATACCTTGACATAAAGCATGCTAATTTTGCATTTAATGCAATTTAGTCATTTTCTCTAATCAAACACACATAATAAAATTAATTCACGAAACTTTCACACATACTATGTATTACTTGAAATGGTATAAGTGTGGTTGCTTTTCAGGGTGGCAAATAGTTTGGTAAATAGTCTTGTATTTGTCCACACGGGTAGACACACGGGCGTGTGTCTAGGCCGTGTGTGACACATGGTCTGCCTCATGGGCATGTAGCCTGGCCGTGTGTCCACTGCATCTAATTTACGAAAATTTAGTTCGTCACACGGGCTAGCACACAAGTGTGTGATCCGGCCGTGTGACCCTAAGTGTTTGCTGACGTCATAAACAGAATGTCAAGGTTTTCACACACGAGCTAAGACACGGGCGTGTCATGGCCGTGTGAGGGACACGGGCCATAGACACGGGCGTGTGTCAGGCCTTGTGATAACCCCTTTACGTTTGAAATGAAAAATAAAATCCGCACAGACTAGGGACATGGATGTGTGTGACCACACGGCCTGCCCACATGGGGGTGTTCCTTTCCACACGGGCGTGTGGCCCTATTTTGAGTAAAAATTTTCTAAGTGTTCGTAAGTTTTTGGTTCCGTCTCGATTCAGTTTATTTGTTTTTCGGGTCTCGTAGGCCCGTAATAGGGGCTATATGATTATGAATGAAGAGTTTTAAAGTTCAAAAGAAATTTATGGTCGATTTTGTATGATCTAAGTAAGTTAAGTTTGATAATGCCTCGTACCTGGTTCTGATGTCGAATACGGGTTAGGGGTATTACATTTAGTGGTATCAGAGCTGTAATTTATTTGATTCTCGGACTAACGTAACGTATGCACGAGTCTAGCTATACATGCCATATGTATAAGTATTTAAATAATGATAGTGTGACGACTCTTGACGATTTAAAATATGTTTTTGTATAGTAAATGGATCCCGATAGAGCGGTGCTGGATGATGTAGAAAGTAACATGCCAGCCCCCGCCCAAGGGTTGTTGCCAACTGAAAATGAAAATAAACCAATGAATGTGAGTCAGAGAGGAGGAAAAGAGGCTAGGGAAGCCTTTCTACATATGATGAACGCTTCGTATACGGAGTTCGTTTGAACGAACCCGAACGCTCAACCCCCTCCACCCCCACCTATTCCCCAGCCTACCCCTTTAGCTCCCCAAGTTGTAGAAATAGTAAGAAGGGAAAAACCCCAAGTTGATAGAATCCGGAAACAAGGAGCTGAGGAATTCTGAGCTAATAAAGATGACGATCCGGAAAGAGCGGAATCTAGCTTGAAAATACCATTAGGGTATTTGATGAATTGTCTTGCGCACCCGAAGAGTGTATGAAATGTGTTGTGTCTCTTTTGAGAGATTCGGCCTATCAATGGTGGAACACCCTTGTGTCAGTAGTACCAAGGGAGAAAGTTAATTGGGGGTTTTTCTAAGAAGATTTCCGAAAGAAATATATTAGCCAAACGTTTATCGATCAGAAAAGAAAGGAATTCATTGAGCTAAAATAAGGTCGAATAACGGTAACCGAATATGAACATGAGTTTGTAAGGCTCAGTAAATACGCTCGGGAGTGCGTATCCACTGAAGCCGTCATGTATAAGAGGTTTGAGGATGGATTAAATGAGGATATCCGATTGTTTGTTCGTATTCTAGAATTGAAGGAATTTGTCGTGCTAGTTGAGAGAGCTTGTAAGGCCGAGGAATTGGCCAAAGAGAAAAGAAAGGTAGATGTTGAGTCCCGTGACTCGAGGAAGAGACAATTGGGTAAGTCATTTCAATCCTCATCCAAGAAATTAAGAGAGTTTACTACTCGATCAGATGCTTCAGTGGGGTTCTCAAATAGAAGTAAAGGTAAACAGTACTCGACTTCTAAAGCTCAGACCACTTCGATTGCTAGTGTTGGTAATGCTCGATCAAGTAGATCGAAATGTTCACAGTGTGGTAGACGTCACCCCGGTGAGTGTCGAGAAAATGAGAGAGCTTGTTTCAAGTGTGGTTCCCAAGATCACTTCATTAGGGATTGCCCCGAGATGGTTGAAAAAGAGAAATTTCAGAGTGCAAGATCGGGTAGTACTACGAGAGGGAGACCATAGAGAAATCTGAGAAATGTAACGAGTAGTAAGAATACACCTAGAGAGCAGACTGCAAGATCTGAGGGTAGAGCGCCTGCGAGGACTTATGCCATTTGCGTTCGCGAAGAAGCGTCATCCCCTGATGTAATTACGGGTACATTTTCTCTCTATGATGCTCATTTTGTTGCTTTAATTGATCTGAGATCTACCCACTCGTATGTTTGTATGAAATTAGTATCTAATATGAACATGCCTGTATAGTCTACAGAATTTGTGATAAAGGTGTCAAATCCCCTAGGCAAATGTGTCTTAGTTGACAAAGTATGTAAGAATTGTCCTTTGATGATTAGAGGTCACTGTTTTCCAGCTAACCTTATGCTTTTTTCGTTTGATGAATTTGATGTAATACTTGGTATGGATTGGTTGACCATTCATGATGTGGTAGTAAATTGTGAAAGAAAATTTATTGAGTTGAAATGTGAAAGTGGTGATATTCTTCGGATTGAATCAGATGAATCGGATAGCTTGCCTGTAGTGATTTCTTCTATGACTGCTCAGAAATGTATAAGAAAGGGTTGTAAAGCTTACCTTGCCTTTGTGATGAATGCCAAAGAGACTGAGTTAAGAACTGAATCAGTGCCGATAGTATGTGAGTATCCAGATGTATTTCCAGAAGAATTGCTCGGGTTGCCTCCGGTTAGAGAGATTAAATTTGGTATTGAGTTAGCCCCTGGTACTGCGCCTATTTTGATTGCTCTGTACAGGAAGGCTCCGACTTAGTTAAAAGAATTGAAGGCTCAGTTGCAAGATTTGACGGATAATGGCTTTGTAACACTGAATTATTCTCCATGGAGTGCTCCCGTATTATTTGTGAAAAAGAAGGATGGTTCTATGAGGTTATGTATAGATTATCGGCAACTTAATAAGGTAACCATAAAGAACAAGTATCCCTTGCCAAGAATCGATGATTTGTTTGACTAATTGAAGGGAGTTATTGTGTTTTCGAAGATAGACTTGAGGTTCAGTTATTACCAGTTGAGAGTCAAAGACTCAGATGTGCCGAAAATCGCATTTCGGACAAGGTATGGTCACTATGAATTTCTAGTCATGCCTTTTGGTTTAACCAACGCCCCTGCCATGTTTATGGATTTAATGAACCGCATCTTTCAGCCATACTTGGATAAATTTGTTGTAGTCTTTATTGCTGATATATTGATTTACTCTCGTGATGAGAACGAGTATGCGGAGCACTTGAGGACGGTGATACAAATTTTACAGGATAAACAATTATATGCCAAGTTTAGTAAAAGTGAATTTTGGCTTAAAAAAGTTAGATTTTTGTGCCACATTGTTTCGGGTAATGGTATTAGAGTTGACCCGGGAAAGATTTCGGCCATTATTGAATGGAAACCACCGAAGAATGTATCCAAGGTTAGAAGTTTTCTAGGCCTAGCTGGTTATTACAGATGGTTTGTCAAAGGATTTTCCATGATAGCTACTCCAATGACGAGGTTGTTACAAAAAGATGTTAAGTTCGAATGGACAGAAAAGTTCCAACATAGTTTTGAGAAACTAAAGGCATTGTTGACTGAGGCTCCAGTTTTAGTACAACCTGAACCGGGAAAAGAATTTGTGGTTTATAGTGATGCATCCTTGAATGGATTGGGTTGTGTACTTATGCAAGAGGGCAAAGTGATAGCTTATGCCTCTAGACAGTTAAAGCCGCACGAGAAGAATTATCCGACCCATGATTTGGAATTAGTCGCCATTGTATTTGCATTGAAGAATTGGAGAAACCATTTGTATGGAAAGAAATGTCGGGTATTCACTGATCATAAAAAGTCTAAAGTATTTGATGACTCAAAAGGAATTGAATCTAAGGCAACGAAGATGGTTAGAGTTGATTAAGGATTACGAGCTAGTGATTGACTACCACCCGGGAAAGGCGAACGTGGTCACCGATGCCTTGAATAGGAAATATTTGTTTGCATTGAGAGCCATGAATATACGGTTGGCTCTATCGGATGATGGTTTTATTCTAGCTGAACTGAGAGCTAGACCGGTATTTCTCCAAGAGATTTGTGAATTTCAGAAAGGTGACAATGAATTGTAAGCCAAAAGAGATTAGTTCAGATGGATGTTTGATGTTCCGAGATAGGGTCTGTGTACCGAAACATGATGAACTTATTCAGAAAATTTTGCACGAAGCACATAGTGGATGTTTATCTGTTCATCCAGGCAGTACAAAGATGTATAATGATTTGAAGAAATGGTATTGGTGGCCGAGTATGAAGAAAGATATTTCTGAGTTCATATCGAGATGCTTGACTTGTCAGCAAGTGAAAGCTGAACACCAAGTACCTTCCGGTTTACTTTAGCCTATTATGGTTCCCGAGTGGAAATGGGACCGTATTGCTATGGATTTTGTGATGGGTTTGCCTTTGACACCGAAAAAGATGGATGTTGTATGGGTTGTGGTCGATAGGCTTACGAAATCGGCTCATTTTATACCGGTACGCATTGACTATTCGCGTGATAAGTTGACGGATTTGTATGTTTCAGAAATCGTGAGACTTCACGGAGTACCGTTGTCGATTATTTCGGATAGAGATCCGAGATTTACATAATGGTTTTGGAAAAAGTTGCAAGAAGCCTTGGGCACAAAGTTGAATGTTAGTACAGCTTTCCATCCACAAATCGACGGACAGTCGGAGAGGGTAATACAGATACTTGAGGACATGCTCCGATGCTGTGTTTTGGAATTTCAAGGTAATTGGGAAAAGTATTTACCGTTAATGGAATTTGCCTATAATAACAGCTTTCAGTCGAGTTTGAGAATGGCGCCTTATGAGGCATTATATGGGCTTAAGTGCCGAATGCCCTTTTATTGGACCGAACTCAGAGAAAATTAGATTCATGGAGTCGATTTGGTCAGAGAAACTGAAGAAAAAGTAAAAGTGATTCGTGATTGTTTAAAAGCTGCTTCGGATAGACAAAAATCCTATGCAGATTTGAAACGGAAAGAGATTGAGTTTCAATTTGGTGATAAGGTATTTTTGAAAGTGTCACCATGGAAGAAGGTTCTCAGATTTGGCTGGAAAGGCAAATTGAGTCCGCGCTTTATCGGACCGTTTGAGATCACCGAGAGGATAGGGCCGGTAGCCTATCGGTTGGCTTTGCCATCTGATTTTGAAAAGATCCATGATATGTTCCACATGTCTATGTTGCACCGTTATTGATTAGACCCTTCACATGTGATTGTACCGATAGAGATTGAAATTCAACCCGACATGACTTATGGCGAAGTGCCGGTTAAGATTTTGGCACGGGAAGTCAAACAGTTAAGAAATAAAAGTATAGCTCTTGTGAAAGTATTGTGGCAAAGACACGGGTTAGAAGAGGTTACATGGGATCCTGATGAGGCTATGAGAAACCAATATCCAAACCTTTTTACTGGTAAGATTTTCGGGGATGAAAATCCCTAAGGGGAGAATTGTAATAGTCCGATTTAGGGCCTAGTCGAAATAGTGGTTGCGAGACCACAAATCCGAAGTAGAAATATATGTTTTATGGTTTTTATGAGGTCTATGACATGTTTGCATGGTTGTGTGAAAATTTCATAAAGAAATTTTATGATTTAATGATCAATTTATCTTTTAGGACTAAATTGCAAAAATTGAAAAATATGAGATTCTAGAAGTTTTATGTATGAAATAGCATTAGAAAATTTACTAGAGGTCCTTATTTAGTAATTAGACCATTATATCTCATGATGGACAAAAATGGACATGAAAAGGAAAAATCTCAAGGAAGGGCCTTAAGGGCATTTTGGTCATTTGGTCAATAACTTAATAAAAAGGGGAAAAGAAGTCAAAAATTGGTGTCCATCTTCCTCCCCCATTGCCGAAAATTCCAAGGAGCCATTGCTAGGGTTTTGTTTCACTTCCAAGCTTGATAGTAAGTACTTCCTAGCCCCGTTTTTGATGTTCTTCATATTTTTGAAATCCTCGTAGCTCGATTTAGCTATTTCTACCACTATTTTGAGCTAGGATTTATGTTCAAAATTTTACCCATGGATGACATGCATGTATTTTGATGTCTAGTGGTAGAATATGAAAGTTTGAAGTGTGATAAACAACTTTTGCTAGATGATTTTTGGTGAAATTGATAAAAAAGGACCTACTTGCAAAAGATGAAATAATGTGTCTAGAATGTAAAATAATTAAAATTTCTGGCTGCTATAAGAGAGGTTATGAATCGGCTAGGCTTGAGTATGAGAAAAATGAACACATTTCATCATACGAGCCTAAGGACTATTTTGCAAATATGTGAAAGTTTAGGGGAAAAATTATATTTTTTGTCAAAGTATGATTCATGGGCTGTTTTAGTCAATGTGGTAATTAAATAAGTGAAATTTGTCATTATAGATCAAGAAACACGAAGTTTGGACCTAAACCGAGGAAAGAACAAACTGGTGGACTAAATTGAACAACTATATATATTTTTGGTTACCGAGGTAAGTTTGTGTGTAATAAATTGACATCATGCTATTATGCTTTTAAATGCTTGATATTATGTGAGATGTATATATTCTTTCTATGAAATTGGTAATGAGATTTCGATGAAAATATGATGAAGTTTTATTATGTCGAAGTCCCGGTTGAACCTTAGGAATAGAAAGGATACCCTTATCACGACATGAGATTAATAAGGTCCCGTGTAAGACCATATCTGGGATATGGCCTCGGCACCGAATTGAGATCCCGTGTAAGACCGTATCTGGGATATGGCATCGGCATCGAATAGTGACTCTGTTTGAGACCACGTCTGGGACCTGGCTTCGGTATGAAATCGTGTAAGACCATGTTTGGGACATGGCATCGATATACGATCTCGTGTAAGACCATATCTGGGATATGGCATCGGCATCGACATGTGATCCCATGTAAGACCATATCTGGGATATGGCATTGGCATCTTACTATGTGGGTGACAATTTCTGAGTATCCTTCAATATTCCAAGTGGTTCAACGGGGTAAGGTAAATAAGTTTATGTTAAAGATGAAAAGAGGACTAAAGTTATATGATGAAGTGTTACAGGTACATATGCGAAACTCACGAGAAATGAGTCATGTATGTGATATGTGGTTGGTAAGAGTGAGTATGAGTAAGCCATGTCAAAGTTACTTGAGAATTTTGTGTTAATCCATGATGTAATATGTGGATATTATTTAAAGATTTTGTGTTGTTATCTATTACATGCAAACTTACTAAGCTTTATGCTTACTCCCTCTCTTTTCCTTTTTCTTGTAGTATCGCCAAGCTAGCTCAAGGATCGAAGGGCGTCGGAGCTCGATTCACACTATCAAGCTATTCTTTTGGGTATAGCAAAGTTTGATTATTTTGGGTATGGCATGTATAGGAACTTGGTCATTTTCTTATATGTCACATTGGTTAGCCAAGGTGTTGGCTATTAATGTTACTTATTTCATTTTATAAATGGAAAATGGAATTGGTCAAGACTAGTTAAGTTATATCCATTCAATGATGATGAAATTCATGAAATGTAGGTTTGTGCAATTGAATGAGTTATGTGTGAAGTATATGCATGATGAACGAAATGTGAATTAAGGTGTGGATGTCTTAATTGTAGATATTATAAGTGCATCATTGTTATGCTATGTATTGCTTGAAATGGTATAAGTGTCGTTGCTTTTCAGGGTGGCAAATGGCTTGGTAAATAGCCTTGTATTTGTCCATACGGGTAGACACACGGGCTTGTGTCTAGGCCGTGTGTGATACACGGTCTGCCTCATGGGCATATAGCCTGGCCGTGTGTCCCCTGCATCTGATTTGTGAAAATTCAGTTCGTGACACGGGCTAGCACACGGGCATGTGATCCGACCGTGTGACCCTAATTGTCTGCTGACGTCATAAATAGAATGTCAAGGTTTTCACACACGGGCTAAGACACGGGCGTGTCATGGCCGTGTGAGGGACACGGGCCATAGACACGGGCGTGTGTCAGGCCGTGTGAAAACCCCTTTACGTTCGAAATGAAAAATAAAATCCGCACAGACTAGGGACATAGGCGTGTGTGACCACACGGCCTGCCCACACGGGCGTGTTCCTTTCCACACGGGAGTGTGGCCCTTTTTAGAGTAAAAATTTTTTGAGTGTTCGTAAGTTTCTGGTTCCGTCCCGATTCACTTTATTTGTTTGTTTCGGGTCTCGTAGGCCCGTAATAGGGACTATATGATTATGAACGAAGAGTTTTAAAGTTCAAAAGAAATTTATGGTCGATTTTGTATGATCTAAGTAAGTTAAGTTCGGTAATGCCTTGTACCCGGTTCCAGTGTCGAATACGGGTGAGGGGTGTTACACATATTCTACCATTAAACCTCAAAACACAAGCATTTCTCATATGGGTAAATTTTCAAACATCAACCCTAGCTCAAATAAATGGTAGAAATAGAGAGATCGTGTTACGAGGATTTCAAAAACGTAAAATTCATTAAAAACAGGGCTAGAACGGACTTACAATCGAGCTTAGAAGCTTGAAAAACCCTAGCCATGGTTTCTTCATGCAACATTCGGCCATAGCTTGAAGATGGACACCATTTTGCTTTAATTTTGGCTTTTTTAATTCTTTTATTTACTAAATGACCAAAATGCCCTTAACTTAAAAATATCCTATTTCATTTATCTCATGTCCATTTTTGTCCAACAATTTAACCAATGGTCTAACTACCATTTAAGGACCTCCAATTTAAATTGGACACTTCTAACATGTGGAACTCAACTTTTACACTATTTACAATTTAGTCCTTTTGACTATATTGAGTGCCCAAACATCGAAATTTGTGAATAAAATTTTCACGAAATCTTTTCGTGAAATTGTAGACCATAAAAATATAATAAAAATAAGATTTTCCTCTTCGAATTAGTGGCCCCGAAACCACAGTTCCGACTAGGCCCAAAATCGGGCTGTTACAACTCTCCCCCCTTAGGGATTTTCGTCCCCGAAAATCTTACCAGAAGAAATTTCTTTCAACTCTCATGAATCACTTCCACTAATTTCTCTAAATCACAAATCAAATCAACCTTGTATCTCTTTCTAGTCACCTTTGAACTTTAACACCTCGTGTTGGAGCATATCGTCAAAGTTTTGAATTACTCTCTCAAACTTACCACTGATTTAAAGGTGTATTACCGTGCCAAGATGCATTTGTGTATTCATATTTTCCTGTAGCTCTTTCCATAATTGGGATTTAGCCCTCGGATCTCAATCCAAAATAATGGAGACTGATACTTTGCATGATCGAATAATCCCAGAAACATCTTACTCGGATGGTTTGTTAAACAAGAAATCTTTACACGAACGATCAATCACAATCCGATAACATCTGTGACTATATCTGCTTTCCCAAAGATTAATCAATAACTACTTGCGATCTTTCAATAGCTCAAGTCTTTAACACTATCTTAACTTCAGATCTTTCTATGACATTCGATACTTTAATTCTTGAAATTAGGGAACATGTGACATTAACCGTATGAAAACATGAACCATCAGTTTACATTCTAGTAATAAAACACATTCCAATCTGTTCAATAGTACATCACTGAAAAATCATGAATTCATTACTCAATTCAAACTGAACTCAGAACCAGAGCTTTGGTTAATAGTATCTTCAACTGTTTTCAACTTTGCTAACATGCACAGACCATACGAATTTTTGTAAATGTGATAACCATATCATTGTAATGACTTTAACTCATAATAACATCATCAGATTAGAACAAATCTAATAGGTGTACCTCGGTATCATACTTTTTAGAATATCAATCCTTCATTCAGACTGTCCATCGATATACTCATGAATGCACAAAATTTATTACCATAACTGAGGATGCTTTAACTACATGTAACTCAAATTACATTTCAACTGACCAATTCACTTTGATAAGAACAACTAAGTCAATTTCGATTATCAAATAATAACATAACAAAATGCTCCTTTCTTCATGTTGTTAGGACAGTTAAAACATACAATCTTTCATAGTTCTTTCAACATGCCAGTCACAGATATTTACTAATTGTATTAACTCAGAAAAAACATAACATCTTGCTTGAACTCACTGATAACAATCAAAATCATCCGAGGGAAGAAAATCAATATACAATTTGAACTTGACTATCATAATTCACACTTTTGTCGATATCGACTTCAAAGATAAGCCATACTTGATAAATTAAACAATAAGAATGAGAAGAAAACCGAGATGATGAAATCTGAGATACAAGACCATACTGAATGTCCGAGAACACCACTCATATGAAATAATAGAGATCCTGACGATTCCTCAGTGAAAACTAGAAGAAAAAGAAACACTGTTCATACATTCCGAAGTCAATTGTAACAGAGATAATACCTTTTCCGTATAAATGTAAACAGGACAACAGCCAGAAGAAACAGAAGAACAGTTTCATATGAATTCACTATTAACTTTTTATCTCAGATGTAACGGAGTAGAATACCAATAGAATATAGTGGAATGCTGATCATAGATCAATCAGACCAACGATACTTTCATCAGAAAATGAGAAATTACAAATGCCTCTGAAAATATATAAACACATAGAATACCCAAAAGAGATAGTCGTAAATTGCTCAATCAGAATCTTGTCATACTCAAACATCTTTACATTTCAAACATTATACTTCTGACTAATTCTGTCATCACTAATCTCATAATATTTCATTCATTAACAAAATCAACTTAAAAGAATTCCCGGTAAATACAATCTTTAGAAATCATACCTGAATTATTCGATTTAGCCGAAATTAACTCCTTCTCTAGCTGTGGCTTTGTGCATTCCAAATAATCTTTAGAATAATATGATATCTCTCTAATAACCGTCTTTGCTCGCTAAATCATTCCCATCTCTAATCACATCATTAATTATTCCACCACTGAACTCTTTAGTTTCCCCACTTGTGAGCTTATTCAATATAAATCTCGTGAACTTCGTCATATGACACTATACCAGTAAGGGGGTGAAGATTGCAAAGCCTTTAAAGTTTTGACTCTCATACACACACACATACAATATAGCATTTAATACCAACACAATATCATGTACTTTGATTACACATCTCTAGGTCTCTACTAATCATGAACACATTTTCAAATATCTTAGTAACACACTCAGCATTATCACATATAAATATCAACCGATCGTAATAAGCTCATCTAAAAATAAAATTTTCATGTTATTCACTGCAAAAAGTCACTCTGATTTATCGAAATGCAATGATCAATCGGAACGATAACATTTTATCCATATTCCTCAACTTATGGTTAATCCATTGTATCCATTAACACATACATATCATCGTAAATCATAGAGAATTAATTCAGGAAAATCAATATATTCACTAAGTTACACAAACTTACCCCTTTCAGCATTATCGATGGTAGCTCGGTTGGAAAGCATCCCTACTTTAACTAAAACAAATCTCATCGGAGTCGGGAGATATCACACTATCACAGTTCACATATGGCATGTATAGCTAGACTCGCATACGCTACGCTAGTCCGAGAATAGACTAACCCATAGCTCTGATACCACTAAATGTAACATCCCTTACCTGTATTCGACGCCGAAATAGGGTACGAGGCATTACCAAAACACATACGCTTAACCATTCACATGCAAGCATACACATCCTTGAAATGCATCATCATAGACTTATAACATAACAAAATTTGGCCACATTAAATGGCCTTATACAACAATAACCATCAAACAGCATAGGCCAACATTCTAGGCCAACTCATAATAACATATACACATAATCAAGTCCCTATACATGCCATAAACTTAAAAATACTTGAAGATCGTTGATACAATACCAATCAATAACTTCTTAGTGTGATAGAATCTTCGACGACCTCCAACTCGAGCTAGCATCTGTGACACTATATGAAAAAGGAAAGGAAGGGGGTAAGCATTATAGCTTAGTAAGTAGGTATGTAAATAATAAGTGATTTATTAACAGACTTTTATAAATCTTCACAATATGTTCTCAAGATAATACAATCATAATTGCACATAGTTCCACTATTTATTCATGTTCATCTCAAGCTGTCTACTCGAGTCATAGTCACTAAATTATTTATATCTTGAACTAAGTTACTCCAAATTAAGATCCGCTAATTTTCCCTAAAACTAGACTCACATATCTTCTTACCATAAAATTTTTATAATTTTTGGTTTAGCCAATAAGTACAGTTTATTCTTTAAATTCTCCCCTGTTCTGTTGTCTGACAGTTTCGACCCTTCTTCACTAAAATTTAATTATCTCTTCGTACGGGATTCGGATGATGTTCCCGTTTGTTTCTATTGAAAATATACTTATTCAGAATTTTAAACATATAAATTCTAGCCAATAATTATTTTTGTAAAATTTATAATAATTTTTCAAAGTCAGAATAGGGAATTTCGAAATCATTCTAACTCTTTCTCACAAAAATTCAAATATCTCAGAATATGAAATTTTTTTGCTTACACCGTTTCTTTTATGCAAAAATAGACTCAATAAGATTTAATTTCATATCTTATTAAACTTCTAATTCAATTTCCACCATTTTTGGTGATTTTTCAAAGACACATAACTGCTGCTGTCCAAAACTGTTTTATTTCTAAATTTCACTCTTTCATGTTTTCTTTATAGTAACTTTCATTGTAACACTTGCTCCGTATCAATCTTACCAAAGTTCGATCACATATCGAGCACATTGCTCATAAGTTTACACACACATACCTGCACTTATTCATCACATAGTCATATTCGTTTGCACTTAGTCATTTCCCGTTGAATGCATCGGAATAATAATGGATACAAGGAAATTTGCACATAAGTGCCACACTTGTAGCTAAAGATGCTTCATATCACACTTTTCACATAGGCTCGCTCTCAATCTATTCACATTCACGGGTCTGCTCACACAAGCTGTCGGTCATATGTAACTACTCAGTGCTGCTCACACAAGCTGCCAGGTATCCGTAACACATGCCGAATTACCCAGCCACTGGTAGAACTTATAAGACCAGCACCCGTTTTACATAGTCACAATCTCGGGTCTACTCACACAAGCTGTCGGTCATGACGAAACTACACGGTGCTGCTTACACAAGCTGTCGAGTATTTGTAACACATGCCAGATAACTCAGCCACCGGTAGAACGTACGGACCAGCACCCGGATCACTTATTTCACTTAGATTTCACAGAGGTTTCTAGTGAACATGTCACTCGTATCCATTTTTATTCCTAAGGTTCAACCGGGAAACTTCTCACTTGTCGATATTTTGTCAATTACATCAAATATTCAGCCACAATTCATACCATTTATCAAAATATGAAAACGTAAGTAAAAACGATGCATTATTTACATACAAACTTACCTCGGTAGCACAGTCGGTGAAAATGAATTATTCACCATATTCTTTGTTTCTCCCCCGTTCTAAGTCCAAATCTCGTTTTCCTTGATCTATAATGTAACACCCCTAACCCGTAACCATCATCGGTTTAGGGTTATGAGGCATTACCAGACAATCAGAAACTTTTACACGCATTTCATAACATATTTTGACAAATCACATCAAAATGTCCCTTAAATAGGTCTACGAGACCTTAATCATGCTTTAGAAAGGGACCGAGACTAAACTGAACAAATACAGATATTCTTGGAAATTTAAATTTTTTTTCAAAGTTACAGAGGTCACACACCCATGTGGGTAGGCCGTGTGCCTCCCACGACCTCAGACACGCCCGTGTGTCTAAGCCGTGTCAAAACAAGGCATGCATACTGACTTGTCCACACGGGCGTGGACACGCCCGTGTGCCTCACCCGTGGTCGAGCCTTACTTGCACCACACGGCCAGTCACACGCCCGTGGTCGAGTCTGACTTATTTTGAAAAACAACCACGAAGGAAACGGTTGAGCCACACGCCTGTGTGCTCAACCGTGTGGGCAAATATAGGCCATTTGTAAGGCTAAAATGCCACCCACACTTTGGGTCATCCATACCAGCACATACAAGCATCATACCAAACACAATTAGCAACAAAAAAAATGGTCATCCTTTTCAACTCATTCAAGTACATTTCACACACACCAACATACATGTCATTTAACTTAACTAAATCACATACATTTTTATGCTTAACCAAACAAAACATATCTTTTCTTTGTAACAACCATTCATCCAATGTGTGCTAACATTGTATCAATAAACTTACCAACATTTTGGCCATATCTCTAGCCATTATACCATACCAAACAAAACAACATATAACATGACTACTCATTCATAAGACAACCATTTATCTAGCCATATCACATGGCTATGTACATATCTCAAACATAATTCAAAGTGACTAGCCTATACATGCCATACTTAGTATATACACTTTCAAAAGGTACCAAAATAAGATGGAGTAGTGTGATGATAATCCTCGACAATCCCCGAGCCTTTCGTAGCTTTAATGATCTTTAAAATAGAACAAACACACACAAAGTAAGCTTTCAAAAGCTTAGTAAGCCATATACAAATAAACTTAACATATAAGCATTCATTATTCGTATCAAATATAAGATCACTAATAGCTCATTTGCACATTCATAATTCTCCTTGGCACATTTGATTAGCCATTTGCTTACCAACATATATGTATCACCATGTACTTCATTAGATCATAGTTCATTCATTCACATATCACATTTTACTTCATCAAATCTATACATATATCTCATCTAGGTAAGTTCATATATATACTTACCTACCATATGCTTACAAAGTGCACATATCAAACGTACCTGATTCAGTTATACAATTGAAATAGTCATTCATTTCTTGGACTTTCCCGTTGAACCGTTCGGAAATCAAATAGGAAGCTTGGAATACTCAGAATGGTCGTACAATGCCAACGTCCCAGACGTGGTCTTACATGTAACCAGATATCGATGCCACTGTCCCAGACAGGGTCTTACACGAATCAATACGATGCCAATGTCCCAGACATGGTCTTACACATAAATCTCAACTCAATGCCAACATCCCAGACGTGGTCTTACACGATATCACATATCAGAAACCTAAGTCATGACATATGTAATCCTATCTATTCCTAGGTTCGTACGAGACTTTTTCGTATGTTGACATCATGTCGATACTATCTCGGATTTCATGTACTCATCATCTCATATACATTCATCATTATAATTTTTCATATGAATATACATATATCATTGTAAATGCGTTTATTTGTATATAGACTTACCTCGGATTCGGATAAACAGAAACGAACTCGGCTACTCAATTACTTTCGATTTCCCACGATCTAAGTCTGTTTTCTTCGGTTCTTGATCTATACATATTCAAATTTAACTCATTTATTCAATAATTCATTCAATTCAATCCAAAAACACATATTTAGGGCAATTTACAAATTAGCCCTCATATTTTCACATTTTGACATTTTAGTCCCTATTTCACAAAATCAAAAAATTCACAAAATTCAATACAACCCATGCCTGGCCGAATATTACCCATGCTCATACAAGTCCATACATTTCATTTATTTCACAATTTAGTCCCTCAAAATATTATTTTCTCAATTTAATCCAAATTACTCAAATTTATCAAAAATTCAAAGACAAACTATGTTAATCTAACACATATCTTTCATAATTCATCTTCAAACATTACAAAACTCATGTGTTCATCAATGGCACATTTCAAAATCTTCATCAATTCACAAAATTGAAGCATGGGTTTTGAAGAACATGAAGCAACGATTACAAAAATGTAGAAATTATAAAAAATCGAAGCAAAACATACCTTGAATCAAAGAACATCCATGGCCGAATGTTTGAAAGCTTAAAACCCTTATTTTTGTTTCTCAATTCGGCAAGATGATACAAATGCTTGGCTTATTTTAGCCTTTTGTTTATTTAATTAACATGTAATTTCCAATTTACAAAATTAACCTTTATTACTAAATATATAAAACATATAATATAAGGTCATTCTTGACCATTGCCGTCCATTCACTTTAATAGTGGCTAATTTCCTATTTAGGACTTCTAATTATAAAGACATTAACAAATTAACACTTACACATTGATTAGCCACTTTTTCATTTTACGCGATTAAGTCCTTTATTAAATTAAGCACACAAATGACCAAATTAAATCACAGAAAATTCACACATACCAATTCACATGTTGTAGACTCAGAAAATAATATTAAAATATTTTTTTCTAACTCGGATTTGTGGTCCCGAAACCACTATTCTGACTAGGGTCTAAACCGGACTGTTACATATAACAACACATTTAACTCATTTATTCATCCTGCTACTCAAATTAGCCTAAATTCACATTTTGGCAAAATTACATTTTTGCCCCTATACTTTGTCATATTTACACTTTTATCCCTAGGCTCGTAAAATGATTTTTATTTAATTTCCTTGAATTTTAAGCCTAGACAAACCATTTTCATAACTATAGCAGTCCACAATTTCCATCTATTCACACACTTACACACATTTTACAACATTTTACAAACTAGTCCTTTTTGACAATTTCACCGAAAATCACTTAGTAAAAGTCGTTTATTACACACCGAGCATTCATATTCTACCATTAATTGTAACACCCCAAACCCGGTCTATGCATTAAGACCAAATTCGACATGTCACACGGAAAGGAATATACATCTAGTCTTTTTAAAGATTTTAAGAAATCGGATTTTCAAAATATCTTGACTTGAAGTTTATCGAAAACTAAGGTTGATTGATAAATCAAACAATTTGAGACGTAAGAATTTATAAATTGAAACTTAAAAGAAATTAGAATAATATTTCGAGAAAAATTAATAGAGTTCGAAAATAATTTTGAAAACAAAATTTTGGAAGAACGTTGTTAACAGACAATTTTGCGAGTTAAAATATTTAAGAATGAAAACCCTTTATGCATGTTTATTTTAAGAAAACATTTATTTCTATTTTTTTGAAAAGAAGCCCCACTTAAGCATTTAAAGCGTATTATAAAATCCATCCACAAGTAAAACATCCATAAAAATTTAACCAGAGGCCTTATTACATAACAACAATAATAATAAAAAGTACTTAAAAAGAAATCCGAAATTTAAATAACCCATAATTCGTAGTATGGCCTCCACTGAGTCGTCCCCGGCCCAAGCCTCCATCACTGATCATTACCTGAGGAGGATAAAGAAAACAGGGGTGAGTTACTTAGAACTCAGTGTGTAATTCACTTACCATTTTCACTGGGCCAAAATTCAATTAAACATTTATTGGGCCAAATCCCATTTCAAATATAACAATTTAACATGTGTAGAATGCATGTAATATGCAATTCCCAAACCAAACCTAAATTTCCATCTGCACACACACCACAAGACTAACCAAAGACACCGTGGGGAGCTTTAGTCACCACCCCGCTAACACACCAAATCGGGCATTTAGCCATATATTAAATCGGGCACGAAGCCATATAGCAAACTAGGCAATTAAGCCATATATTAATCGGGCAATTAAGCCATATATTAAATCGCACGAAGCCATATAGCAAACCGGGCAATTAAGTTTATCGTAATATTGTAGCAAAGCTACGTAACTTCTCTTCGTCAAATATCCCAACCCATGCAATCATGTATACAACATGCATAGTAATTCATTCATATAATTATTCCAACATAAGGCCCATTATAAAAATTATTGCAATCTAGCCTATATCACATTTTGGCCTATTTCACAATTTGGCCCATTTCATCTTATATCACACTTGGCCAATTTATCAAATAACACATATGACCCATTTATCACATATGGCCCAAAATATCACATATGGCCCAAAATATCACATTTTATCGTTTTAGCCCATTTAAGGGCAATTTCGTAATTTGCCACATTCTTAATATCGATTTCACGATCTTAACACTAAAGTTTTAATTATACCATATTTTCCCTATTTCACCAACTTTGCAATTTTTAATCCAATGTTTACTACGGTATAGTCATCTAACCCATGAGATACAGTGTGAGATTACACACCTGATTACGGTGAGGACTACACTTTCCTGATCTTCGATACCTAAATACGTTATAACGCTCGATTAGAACACTAACACTTAAAATAAATCTATGCTAAAGTAAGCGGTCTAGATTTTTACCCTCGAAATCTCGAACAACTACTATTTGTCGGTTCTCCCCGGTTGACGAATAACAACCCGTTGGAAAATCCCGAACAGCTAATGGCTCAGAACTACGAACAACCTCAAATAACTAATTTTCACCGGATGAGGGTCCACAACCCGGTGGAAAATCTCAGATTGCCGAAACAGCCCTTCGCTTGAAACTAGAGGGAATAGCGAATCCGCCCCTCTTCCGAACACTATTCACCACCGTTTTTGACCCTATCTTGTTTGCCTCCATTGACAAGAGAATATTAGTCCAACTAATATTTCGGAAATTAAGACTTGGTTTTAAGGGCGAAATCGGCTTACCACAAAATCTTTATGCTCAAGGGATGAAAATCGAGCGATAGCGTCCCTAAGATAAAATCGATTAGTAAACCCCATCTTTAACGAAATAACGAGTAATATGGAAGTCCTTGATAGAAACCCTTACCTTAACACTTTGGACCGAATCCTACCGATTCACAATGATTACGAACACGCCGAGTTTCGACCTTTCTCTATTTCACTATAAAGACGAAAAAGATTGTCTAAGAGAGAAAGATAGAGGATGATATTTTCGGTCAAAAGACCCTCCCAAACCAATATGTAGATTCGTCAAAAGAAAAAGAAGAAAATAGAGAATCAAAGAGGGTTTTTACCGATTGATCAAAATGAGAGTAGAAAGAATGATTGATAAGAAAATATATGTGAAGAGGAAGATTCGACTATGAAGAAAAATTGAAGAAAATGGTGTTAGCAACATTCGGCCATGGAGGAAAAGAGAAGGGAGAAAAATATGTTTGTAAGAATGAGCAATATGAAGAAAAGAGAAAGAAAGAAATAGAGGATGAGAGGTTTGTGTTTCGGTTTTCAAAGATGAAGTAGGAGCAAAGAGAGAGGTTTGATGCTAGAGAGCATTCGGCAATGGAGAAGAAAAGAAAAAGAGAAAAATGGCCTTCAAGTTTTGGTGTTTTCGACACTAGGGAAAATGACTTGCGAGGTTAGGAAAAATAAGACCAAATGGTCAAAATGGAATGACCAAAAGAAGAAAAACAAAATATGCTAACAAATGTTCAATGTGCATTCGGCTAGGGAGAGAAAAGATGGAGAGAAAATGCTTTGAGAGAAGACAAAAATGACCAAAAAGAAATGTGCCCAACAAGCACCTATCCTTACCCAAAGTTCTTCAAAGATTCGCCACCCCCTAGCCCCTAAAAACCGTCCAAATACATGGATACCAAGGTCAAAGTTTGGCCATTCCAAACTTTCCAAAACACACTCCTTATAAAGTGCCTTGTGTTCCCCCTACATACCTTATTCTTATGATTCCCTTCCTTAAGTTTACACTTGCCTTTTCTCTTAGCCACCTTACCATAAAAAATTAAAAGTCCAACATTCCAAAAATAAAGCTTGGCCGACACTTAATAGGAGAGTGCAAAAATTTTAAGTTACAAAAAAATGGATACCAAGGGATTCGAACCTTTCTTCTCAAGACAATACATGTGGCGCATATCCTCTTTACTACTAACTCAATTATGCTATCTTTTTACCACTTAATTACCTTAGGCTTTAAGGTCACTTGTTCCATTTCATTAAAGTACTAATTTCCAAAAATTATACCAACTCCAAATAAATCCCGAACCTTCTCAGGACTATTTTAACACACACATAGGATAAATAAACTAGCTGAGCACCAAAAGAATGCAACATATAAAAATTCAAATTTTAGGATGTTACAATTCTACCCCCCTTAAAGAAAATTTCGTCCTCAAAATTTACTTGGTTAAAAGAGGTGAGGGTATTGCTATCGAATCATGTCCTCAGGCTCCCATGTAGCTTCCTCCGCTTTGTGATTATGCCATAGAACTTTAACCAACGGTACTGACTTCTTTCTTAGCACCTTAACATCTCGATCTAAAATTTTCACTGGCTCTTCCTCGAACGATAAGTCAGGCCTTAACTCAACTTCCTCTACCGGTACTATGTGAGACGGATCCGATCGATAACGCCTCAACATAGAGACATGGAAAACATTATGAATCTAACTCAACTCCAGAGGTAATTCAAGCTGATAAGCCACTGGTCCTACACGCTTTGACACGCGATACGGTCCAATGAACCTAGGGCTCAACTTGCCTTTCTTTCCAAATCTGAAGATCTTCTTCCACTGTGAGACCTTAAGAAAAACCTGATCTCCCACCTTAAACTCAATATCCTTACGCTTCAGGCCCGCATACGACTTTTGTCTATCCGAAGCTTCCTTTAATCGTGCTCGAATCACCTTTACTTTTTCTTCCGTCTCTTATATCAATTCAGGACCCAATAACTGCCGTTCCCCAAATTCAGTCCAACAAGTAGGGGTACGACACCTACGACCATATAATGCTTTATAAGGTGCCATTTGGATACTGGATTGATAACTGTTATTATACGCAAACTCTGCCAATAGTAGAAAATCTTCCCAACTACCTCTGAAGTCAATCACACAACCCCTTAACATGTCTTCCAAAATCTGAATTACTCTTTCCGACTGACCATCTGACTGAGGATGAAAAGCCGTACTAAAGTTTAACTTTGTTCCCAAAGCCTCATGCAAAGCTTTCCAAAACCGCGATGTAAACCTAGGGTCCCTGTCCGATATAATAGACACTGGTACCCCATGCAACCTCACGATCTCCGATACATACAACTTAGCCAACCTCGCAGAAGTGAGTAATCCGCATTTAACCGGTAGAAAATGGGCAGTCTTCATCATCGATCCACTATTACCCAGACGGAATCTTTCTTAGTAGGTGTTAAGGGTAACACACTAACAAAGTCCATCGTTATCCGCTCCCATTTCCATAATGGAATCTTCACTGGTTGAAGCAATCCTGACGGCAATTGATGTTCTGCCTTCACTTGTTGACAAGTCAAACACTTACCCACGAAATCAGTAACCTCCCGCTTTAACCGTGGCCACCAATACTGTTCACGGAGGTCTCGATACATCTTACTTCCTCCGGGGTGCATAGCATAAGGGCTACTATGCGCCTCACGCAGAATCACTTGTCTCAAATCTGAATCTATGGGCATATACACTCTTCCGCGAAAACACAACACTCCATCCTTATTCATTCCAAAATCCCCTATTACACCACTTTCAACTTGTTGAATTAAGGGACCCAACTTTTCATCTGATATCTGCTTCTCTTTGATCTGTTCTAACCACAAAGGCTTCACCTGAAGTTTCGCTAGCAGACTGCCATCCTCATACAAACTGAGATGAGCAAACATTGCTCTTAACTCCGATATTATCTTACGACTCAACGCGTCTGCCACCACGTTAGCCTTTCCAGGATGATACTCGATTGAGAAGTCATAATCCTTTAACAGCTCCACCCACCTCCGTTGTCTTAAGTTCAACTCTTTTTGGGTAAGGAGGTACTTAAGACTCTTATGGTCTGTATAAATGATCGACTTCTCACCATAGAGATAATGCCCCCAAATTTTTAAAGAAAAAACCACAGCAGCCAACTCCAAGTCATGAGTAGGATAGTTGACTTCGTGCGACCTTAACTGACGGGATGCATAAGCCACCACCTTTCCACCTTGCATCAACACACATCCTAAACCCGTGTGTGACGCATCACAATAAACAATAAACTCTTTTCCAGCCTCAGGCTGAATCAGTACTGGTGCTTCCGTCAAAATCTTCTTCAATTTCTCAAAACTCTCTTGTTGTTTATCTGTCCACACAAACGGTACTCCCTTTCGCAACAGCTTAGTTAGGGGTGCAGCAATCA